>OY728157.1:802864137-805364137 GCA_963277665.1 Viscum album
TGTTTCTATCCCTATTTTTACATTGGTTTGACTATGTTGTGATGGAATTATGTTTATGAATTCCTTTATCATATATGAATTGATTTATGATGACATGATGTTTCAAGAATCCCATTTTTGTTATATGTGTTATGCGATGATGTATGTTTTATGATTATGTGGCACACATAAGAAAGGATTCATTATAAGATGGGTGGGACCTATATCTCCCTCCAATGCATTGGGTAATGATTTTATATCTCATGAGATAGACATGGCTGGGACGGAAGGTTATTTCGGTTCAGTGATACAGGACTGAAACGAGGAGTGAACTCGGTTCAGAAAGGGACTTTGTCCACTAAGATAGACTTGGCAATGAGTCATGACTAACAAGAAATGATTTTCCATGATTATGTGTGCATGCCACAAAGTTTCAAGTTTTATGTTATGGGGATCTCATTTTCACTTCTATGATTTATTCCATGTTAAGATATTATGATCTCTTTTGCTGGTTTTGATTTTCATAAAGATATGATATGATTTTTATTTCCTTTATTTGCCCTTGCTGAGCATTTGAGCTCACCCTTTTATGTTTTCTTTTCCCCAGGTCAGGAAGATGGATATTAAGTAGAATATGCTAAAAGGGACCCTAGATATGATGAAATAAATGGGAGACACTGTAGAAGATTTATGAACCAGTTGTTTATGTTTCCCCAGTTTCTAAAGACACTATACCTATACGGTCCTTTGTGGGTTTGTCATATGTTGTAATAAGAGTGATTCAATTTTGAAGTATTAACAATGTATGTGAAGTGTGGGTCGTTATACGGTTAGTCAAGGAATTGGTGTCGGTCAGCCTATGTTTCAGTTTCGGTGAGTCAAGATTTCGATGTCGATGGGTTTGGGTGTTAGTTTCAGTGATTAATTGAATGTCAGTGGTTTAATATCAGTGGCTCATCTTCAGTGAATCACCAATTAGTGACTCATTCAAGTTTCCCTATTTTTATTATTTCACACCACTTACATTTTTGTTTTTAAAATTAGGATTAATTTCTTTTTTGGGAAATTATAATGGTTTTTAAATGGATATTAATTATATCATTATAATCCTATTGCAGCGGGGTCTTTTTAAAAGTTGTTCTGTGTAATCTTGGTTATGATCACAAATTAATGACTTTTGAAACTATTTCAAGTTCTGTTGATATAGGATATGGATTTCTTTTTTAAAGAAAATGTCTTATCCCTTCTTTTATCGTGGTTCGCCTAGATCCTTCCACTCTAAATGATTCATGTTCATGTTCTAGATCCATCTCTTACCCATTTTTCTTATCATTTATTACTTCTCATGTGACCCCATATTTTGTGCTAGGAGGTGTTATAGTTGCATGTTCTTCAAGGTTGTGATTTTTAGTCATCTCTCTTTAATAGTGTGTCATGTGGGGTGGGTGTGATAATGTTTTTTATGGACTGATGGACAATTTTCTTTAACAATAATTAAATAAGGGCTGGGAAAGAGGGCGATGAACAGACAATTGGTCTGTTACAATAATGGGCACGAAACTGATGAGAGTTTTATTTAGATCATTTTTTCAAATTGTTATCCTTTCTTCCTTTTACGAATAATTGGTATGTAAGGGCTTCTAAAAATCATGGTCATTGGTTGTCATTGTTTACGCACTGGTGATGATCTTAATTCATTTTTTATACTCTTTTGAATGGTCTTAACATGAAAACCAACTTAATAATGGACATTTGGATAAATAAATGGTTTCTCGTGGATCAAACATATCATGTGATCAACCCTATTGTTTAATATGAAATTAAAGATCCCATATTGGCTAAATCGGAAAATTGATTTCTTGATAGTGTGGATTTGTGTTTTTTATTGGGAACCATAGGGGGGTATAGAGGGGCTGGTCTTGATAATGTAGAAGCTTATGTGTGTGTGCTGTGGTAATATTGTTTAGTGGTGCTTTGATGTAGGATTTTTAAATGGGGTGGCACATGATGTATGAATGTGTCATAGGATGATATATTAATTGATTGTGGAATAGATGGACATGATTTTTAGTGGGACAAAATTTAGTATGTGTATGTGCAATGGGGTTATAGGACATAGATGTGTCATGAATTCATTTTTATGGGTGTTCTGTTATTTTTAAGTGGGGCTATCAGTTGTAGTTGTGAGGGGATGATTGAGAGAGATAACATTGATGAATAAGAGTTGGTAGTTGTTGAATGTGAGTCTAGGAAAAAGGGGGATTATAGTGGGAGTGCAGGTTGGTTATTCTCTGTTTTTTTCCTAATGGGTGTTAAAATTGATTTTTGTACCTAGGTCCATACATCCTTGTTTTTCATAGTAGTATTTAGTGTGATTTATCCTTCTAAAAATAGTTATGAATGTTTCTATAGGTATTTTCATCGATAGTATTCTATTAAATTACAATGAACCCCCAATAAAGAATGGAATGTGGTTAAATTAAAAAGGTGTCTGGATTGTGCTCTATTTGTGTCTGTTGTGTAGTTGTGCATATAGAGGTAGCATAAAAGGTTGATCTTTGTGGGATGGTTTTTTGTTTGAAACAATTAAGTTGTAATTATATCTTATTTAACAATATGTATAAATTGTAGTTCCATGTAATTTTTAATACACAGCCCACCCTTGTTGAATAATATGTTTCGAACACCCCCATTTCATGTGGGAGGGTGTCTTTGCCAATAACATAGTGGTTGGATTATTGGCTGGTTACTAACATTCTTCCCTACAACCCCATCTAAGTTCCTACTACTCGAGTGTATCTAAGATATATATAATGGATTAAGGACAAATATAGTTCATTATTATTTGAACATGAAGTGTTGTGGATGATCGTACCCGGTGTCTCTCGGTTAGGTTTGTTTCCTTGGTGTCTATGTGATGAGGACCATATTTTTTCAAGTGAGAGATGTGGTTATTTTGAATTATGTGCCTTTGACTAAGATATTATTTGTTTAAGGCCCAGGTGTGTGAAGACAATTGTGTTGTGGAAATGTATTTGGGGAAGGGGTTAGCTTCAAGGTGTTATCCATTCGGAATGAATAGTTAACTAGTGGGGAAATTGGTGCGGGGTAACCAACTCATCGATGTAATTATATTATTACCTTATGTGACTTGTGTTATTTGGTGTGTATTCCCTAGTGACATTGGGATGGTTATTATATTTACATGCTAGATTTATTTGATTTTTGTTATTTTCATAGGGGTATCAGTATGATTCTCTAATTTGTGCACGACATACTTTGGTCTCCATACTAAGTTTACAAGTATGCTCACCCCTCGTTATAAAACTATTTTCAAGTTTCCATGAGGATATAGAAGACCGTTGTGGATATTAATAGCTCAGTCATTGGGATAGTTGTTCTGCTAGTAGTTAGTCTATTTCTTTTTGTAAATACTTTGATCATATGGCTTTAATTTAATTACAATTTTTGTTTAAATCATGCATGGGTTTGGGTTTGGTTTCCTTCAAATAAAATATTGGTATTTTTTAGAATTTTTTTACCATCTTATCACATGATCCTATTATCATTAAAAATGGTAATGCCTTCCATTTTTCATGATATTATATCCCCTTTGTACTAGTTTCTACTCTAAGGCATGTTGAAGGCCGGACTCAGTGGTCATTATATCACCTTCAACATAAACAATTAAGGGAATGTCAAGTTTTTTTCCCTACCCTCTTCATGATGTAGGATGGTCGTGATTGATTGGTACCAGATCTAGGTGTTGAGGGTTATGATGATTTTCAGATTTAGTCATAGTGAGGATTGAATGGTATGATAGTGAAACATTTTTAACCAATCTCGGTGCATGAAATATTATAGGGATTGCAAGATATGAAACTATATTTCTATACCACTATGATCTTATGAAATTTCTATGGGCCTATTGAATTACCAACTGTGGTTATACTTATTTTAGGATAGAGAACCTAGGAAAGGTATGTGAATTATAACAACTTATGTTTTTTTACATCTTGGGGTGTTTCGGGAAATTGAGATAAATAATGAGGTAAAGTAATTCATAAAATAAAATTTCATACTATTTGGGCATAGTAGTTTTTTGTTTTCAATTTCTGTTTTGTCTCTCAAGTGTTTCCCCCATGTGGTACGAGTAGCCCAGGCTCAGGAAGATGACTTAGTTTATTAGCATAGTGTTGGTTGAGAAGAGGAAGTTGATGTGTGGTACGTGAACATTCTGTTTTTCCATCCGATTACCTTAGGGATGATGAAGGTATCATTTTACACATAGAGATGGAGGGATAGCATGAGGAGCTGTAAATCACCTTTACCTTGATTCAGGTACCACGATAGTACTGGATACCACTAGCAGTGAGCTAGATATGAGGATCTATGAATAAGTGGCTGGTGATTTACCTCGGGGGGAGGAAAAAATATGATGTATCCTGGGATAAAATTGATAAGGTGTTCTGTGAAAAGGTACATTCTTCAATGTCCAAGGATGAGAATAGATATGATATGCTATCCATTTAGTAGGGGGGTAGGTCCAAGAAGAAATTAGGGATGATGTTCAAAGATCTCCTCCTTTTAGCTCCAAGTGTCATTTTGTTTGGGGAGTTCAAGTAAGAAACATGGAGGATTCCCTTCAACATTCCCTTTAGTATGAAGATACCCTCTTCACACTACCAACATTCTAAGAGGATTAGAAGAAGGATGAGGTACTGGAGAGGTTTCAGTCACAAGAGGAGTACCATGAATGTGGGTTCGGTAGAGTTATTCAAAAGGGTAGGAAGTCAACAACATGTCTCTAGTATAATGGCCTTCTAGGATTTGGTTAGAAGGAAGTATGTGTTTGTAGTTCCAATTTCGACATCCTTGCCCTCAAAATTTATCCATAGGCCTATAACTAATGTTATATTTTCATGGATTTCGTGGGAATATTCAAAGCTAGTTCCCATTTCATGCTTAGTATGGTGGTGGTGGTTAGGTTCAGCACCCACCTCAGCGATAGTGTTGGTCATATCCTTTTTAGCAGTATGGACAATAGGATCTTTTTCAACTAATGGAATAAGGTGTAGATGGAGGCCGACTAGAGATTGATCCTCAGGGAAGTCGACCAGGGCATTGTCGGGGAGGCTGGCTACAGCCGATTGGTATAGTATCTGGGCATGGTAAGATTCATGCTTTTGAGAAATTAGCTCCCCTATGTTCATATTTTTTTGACATACGATCAATAAATTTAGAACTCTTTCTTGTGAAATATTTATTCAGAAGCATATCACTCCTTGGTTCCCCCAGTTTTTCCCATACTTTGGGACTATACGTAGGGAGAATTAAGGTGTGCTTATTTTTAAGCATACCAATTGGAAGTTAGAAAACTATTTCTGATGTTTTTCAGTGATGTAAACTGATGTTGGGGTCAAATATGTCTAGTGAGTATATTATTATACTACAGATGGTGGTGTAAAACTTCATCATATGCATCAAATTTTTATTCTCTGTGCGTGGTTTTTTTGAAAGATTCTAGAGAGGAGCCATGTTCATATATATGGATTTCCATCATATAGATTTGGTTAGTAAGGAGAGTTGTCTGGTGGGAAACTGGCATGCGGAGCATCTTCTCTCATTGTTGGCTGATTAATTTATGGAAAAGGTAGATGATGATATGATAGGGGTTCTTTTAATTGTCGGTATGTTATTGGATGTATTCCAAGAGATGGTTGTGGCTCTACACCCTCAATGTTATATTGAGTTTGGAATAGTATTTAAACTCGGTGCATGTCCTATTTAGAAGACTCCCAATAAGATTTTTCCTTCTGAGTTGTTCGAGTTACAGATTCTGATCGATGATCAGTTGAGGAAGGGCTTCATATGGCCCAGTGTGTCACAATGGGGTGACCAAGTCATTTTTTAAAATAAGGCTAATGGTGGTCTGAGGCTGTACATAGACTATTGAAGACAGATATTGGTGGAAACCAAGAACCATTACCCATTCCTAGGATTGACAGTCTTTTTAACCTGATAAGGGGAGTTGGTTGGTTCTCTATGACCAAAAATTGGTCTAAAAATCACCAATTGATGGTGAAAGAGGGTGACACCCTGTAGACTGCTTTCGTGTGCATGTAAATGATCTTCATGTTTGAGGTCATTCCATTATGTGACACGAATTCAATAACCATGTTCATGGGTCTCATTAGCTAGGTCATCTACATGTTTTTGGATTGGTTTATTATTGTGTTTCATAACAAATACCAGATATACTCAAAGTAAGATGTGAATCACTCCTAGAGTCTCAGGACAGTCTGGGAGGTAGTATGACACCACAAGCTCAATGGTATGTTGACCAATTGAATGGTCAACATGCGAGTGGTGCACTTCAAGGGACATGTAGTGTCTCTAAATGGGATATCACTCGAACCATCAATGGTCAAAGAAGTTGTTTCTTGGGAAGCACCCAAGAATGCGGTCGATGTTTTTAGCTTCTTGAGTCTTTCTATCTATTCACAGAGGTTGATATACAACTTCTCAAAATATGAATCTCTATTGACAACCATGAATTTGAAAGACCATGTCATTATGTGGAGTGAAAAGTGTGAGACTACGTTTATCTACCTGAAGGGTATGTTGGTAATCGATCTAGTTGTAAGGTTTCTGAAGGAAGGGGTGACATTTGAAGTGTTATGGGAATGTTTTGGTCTTGTCTTGGAATGTGTTCTGATGTAGTAGTGAAGAGTGAACTTTAATGGATCTAGGACGTTATGTCTGAATGAACTTGACTATTCCACCCATGATTTGTAACTTGCAGCCATCATGTTTTCACAAATGTTGTGGTGTCATTACTTAATCCTGGATCACTTGTAGTTCTTCACTGATCAGAAGAGCATGATGTCCATATTTTCCTCATGGATCATAAATTTCTAGCAGTAGAGTTTGATGGATTTTTTCTAGGACTATGATATAGATATTTTTTACACTCATGGTAATAGAAATTCCATGCGTCACACTATGAGAAGGATGTCTCAGAGGGAATTAGTTCAAGAATAATTAGATTCATGGAAGGTGATTGAGTAGTTGGAAACCATTTAACTGAATGTTGGGGTGGATTACGGCAGAGGGAATCTATTTTAGATGATATTACTATATTCCATGATGCAGTAGGTGGAGGAGTCTCAGTGGGGAGACTCGTAGATTGACGTAATGTGTGATCCCATTTTCTATAGTAAGGCTCTAGAGCGATGGTTGGAGGATAGAAAAGATCGGATTCTCTACTGTGGGATGTTGTTTTTCCTTATGGAGATGTGCGAGATAGTTCTTTATGAGTTATATAACTCACCTATGGTGGTACAATATGGATATTCCTAGTGTACCAAGGATTGAGGGAACATTTTCGGTGGCTCAGGGTGAAGTGGGTAGTTTAAGAGTTAGTGGCAAGGTGCCTCGTGTGTCAGTAGGTGAAGGCTGAGAACCATGTTCAGGGTAGTCTGTGGAAGCCCTCATATGTCCCCAAATCGATGTGGAATGACATTTTAATAGATTTTTTCATGGTAATAACCATGGATTATGGAATTCATGACGCTATCTGGGTAGTGGTGTATCAGCAAACAAAATTGGCTCACTTGCTGACAATCAAGGAGTATAGTACTACTGATTCCTTGGAAAGAATGTATGTGGATGATGCGGTGCACCTACTTGGGGTTCTAAAATCCATCATCTTGGATCACGATGAAAAATTTTCCTCCTGAGAATGGTGGGTATTACAACATGCTTCTAGCACCCAACTACCCCTTATCCCTACATTCCACCTTCATATGGATGGAAAGGTAGAGAGAACCATCCAAATGTTGGGGGATATTCTTTGGGCATGAGACTTGGACATAAATGAATTTTGGGTGCAACACATTACATAATTAGATTTTACATATAATAATATCTCTAACTCTACCATTTTAATGTCAATATTAGACCATTTTAATGAAAGGTCATGTCATTAACCATTTTGTGGAAAAAGGTTAGAGAGACATCCTTTCTTAGACTATTGGAAGTGAGGAGCATAACAGAGAAGTTTGAGCTTCTGCATGAGAGGGTGAAGGCATCCTATGACTACAATAAGTCATATGACGATCATAGTAGAAGGAAATTGGTGTTTTTCGTTAGATTCCTTGTGTTCATGATGCTTTCCCCTCATCCTGGGAATCATAGGTTTTGTAGGGGAAGCATGATCCCCCTAGTATCGTCAGACCTTTTGAGGTGTTGGGAAGATTTATTGAGGTCGAATATCAACTAGAGTTTCCCCCATAGTTGGCATGGATCCAAAAAATATTTCACAACTAGCAGCTTCTTCAGTATCTACATTATGATTCCCATGTAATATACTAGGGAGAGTTGGAGATCAAGTATTATGTGATGTTCATAGAGAAGTTGGTGGAGATTCAGGACAATCATGAGAGGGTGTTGTGTGGGCAAACCAAAATTTTTGGCTTGTGTATTTCAGTTGCATGGTGTCCTAGAGGCGATCACATGGGAGTGAGAGGCAAAGATTTTTCCCAGTTCCCATTTTATTTTGAGTTTTTCTTTTGTATTTTGATATGTGATATTTTGCTTGAAATTTATTTCTATGAGATTGATTGTTTCTTTTATCTCTAATATATGATAAATTCCCAACATGTGGAATGGGGAAAACTTATTTCTAATAAATATGAATTAATTAAGATTAAATTAAACCTAAGCGGGTGAGTCGGTTCTACAAAAAGTAGATAGTGACTTCACATGGAAGATAGAATTACCTTATTCAGGTGTATGGGCATTTGGTGAAAGGTGTATCTTGTGGATGTTTGGTATAGCTAATGAGGGAGGAGGTGTTCTTAGATGTTGAGGATTCATTTAATCATTCGATCAAAAAAATAATGTTTATGCATGAGAGGTATCTAACATGGTGGGTTTTCAGTTCCCTCTTTTTTGTGTAGGGTTTTGAATTATTGAGGATGATAATAGATTGAGAGGTATCTGATGTAATGGAATGGAACTCTCTAGTCCACTCCTTTGTAAAAATCTAGTGTTTTGGGGTGTTTTAAGAGTTATCATTGATTCATTCTGATGGTTTTCCAAAAATCTAGTTTTTCTTTTAGTGAGTAATATTTGAAATATCCTTTCCAACTAGTAATTTTTGAAATATCATTGTGAGAAGTGATTTTTGAACTGTCGTGGTTGTTGATACTTTTATAAAATATCAGTGTTGGGGAGTTATTTTTGAACTGTCAGTGTCGGTAAGTCCATTTTGAACTGTTGGTGTCGACGATTCAATTTTTAACTATTAGTGTCATCTAGTCATTTTTGAACTATCACTGTTATTGAATAAATTTTTTATTTTTTATGTTGGTGAGTCATTTTTTTCAATCGGTGTTGGTGAATCATTTTAGTAATATTGGTGTCAGCAATTCGTTTTTGTACTGTCTATGACACAAGGTGTCTGTGTCTATGAGTCAGGGAATCAGTTTTAGTATGTCTGGGAATTAGTGTTGGTGTGTCAGGGCATCATTGTCAGTGATTCAGGGCCCGTAAGTGTCTCATCATCAGTGACTCAACATCGGTGACCCACCCTTCGGTTCCTCATTCCAGTTTTTTTCATGTTTTTTATTTTCACCCCTTCTTCATTTTATTTGATGTAAATTGAGTTTAAATCCTTGTTTGGTTGTTTCTAAAGTCATTTTCAATGACATTAATTATATCGCTAATATCTAAATACTTAGAGGACTTTGAAATATATGAACAACATAATCAAGACCAAAATACCATGTTAATGAGTTTTGAAACTGTTTCCCATTCCATTGATATATGATATGGATTTCTTTCTCTAAAGTTGAGGTCATATTTTCTCTTCTCTCTTGATGTTATTAAAGCCCTCCTCTCATCATGAGTCATGAAAATGTGATAGATCCCTCTCCTAACATGTTGTGTATAGAATTTCATGCTTCTCCCACGACCACCTATTTGGACCATGGAGGAATTCATGTAACATGTTCTTCCATGTAGATATTATCATTCATCTCTCTTCAGTTGTGCATCATGTTGGGTGGGTGTGGTAATGGTTTTTGAGTAGGTATGGACCATTTTATTTAAAAATTAATAAATAATGTGTGTGAATGATGATGATCAAATGATAATCAGACTATTAAAACAATGATAAGTGGAATGAATATAGATTTATGTTGATTGTTTGAATTAATTGTTATCCTCGTTTTTCATTTATGAATTGTTGTGTTATAAGGCCTTCTTAAAATTGTCATCATCGGTGGTCCCTATATTCATAGTGGCGATGCTCTTTATTCTTTATTTACCCTCGGTTGAGTATTCTTGATGTACCCAATTTGGAAATACTTTTTTATAGATTTTATTTAGCATAAAATCTAGTTTTCAACAAATATATTTTTCGTATGGGTAAAAAAATTTATTTTAGTGATTATGATAACATTTAGGATGTTTCTTACCAAAAGAACAAATATGGGCTAATTAGATGAAAAAATCACATATACACCACGTGTACTCATCTTACATGCCGCATGCATTTTGACCAAGAGACAGATCTACCAGACTAGATACGAGCTCTTATTTTCATCCAAAGCATACAAACCATGTATTTCCCATATACACATCTTGTGGTCATTCTAGAAGTATTTTGAAGCTAATGAATTCTCATAAACGATGTCATGGAGGCGCTACACACCATGTACTCCCACCTACTAGGTGGTTCCCTGTTCAAAGTCAAAGACAGTGTGTTAGTCTACATATCATTGGAGAAAAGATAGCCAAAATACATTGACCATGGTACACTCAATGTACATTCGAGTACACTCCATGCACTACTAATACCTATAAATATGGGTCATTCCCTCTAAGTTCTTGATTCATTTAGATTTCATTATTTCCATGATATTCCATGGGAGAGCACTCCGAAGACGACCAATAAGAGAAGAAGATAGAGAAACAATAGGAGAGAAGAGAGGTGAGAAGTTTCTTCTATGCCAGCTTCATGAAGACCCTTGATCCAAAGATTTCAAGAGGATGAATTCTATATTGCATGTGTTTTAGTCACTAGCTACTCCATGAGTAGCTATATTCCTTATGTGTTGGGGATTTAGACGATTATGTGATGTACTATGCCAATTTTCATATTGTAATCGTTTTTCTTATTATTATTTCTCATAATTCATTATTAACTCTATCTAAATATCAATAGAAACCACATATCAGACAAAAAATGTGATTTATAGATATCATTAATAAATTATGATTAAAAACATCCATGAACATTGGGTGTTGTAATTGTCTCAAAAAGGGCTAAAAATATTAAAATTAAGAGAAATAAATTTCCAAACCAATGGGTTGTTTTTTATTTATTTAAACAAAACTCACCAAACCAATGGGGTTATACTACATTCATAAACCAGAGAAGTGAATTATCATAAACAAAACAACCTCATAAGAAAATTGATTCAAATAAAAACATTAAAATTCACATTCCTAATGTATTTCTCTCCCAACATTCATCCAATCCAAATTTCTATGATTTACTTTTTTATTCAGTTAATTAGTTATACAATAGAAATAAAATCACCTTTTTACTAATAAACACAAACAATCATCACTTAATTTCCGTAACTTCACTAAATAAAATTCAAACTAATTAAAAAAACAAAAATAACTCCATTTCCATGTTGATTAAACCCTTGCTGGTACTATACTGGTCAGTGTAATTTAATTTGGATTGTAAAAAATTACACTTCCGCTGAAATGATACCAATTTTGGCAGCATTTACAAGGAATTAAGAAGTTCATATTTCAATTATTTTCATCATGTTTTTATCAATATTATGAGAAATAAAAAACAAAAATTCTAAAAATTCTAAACATAATATCATTTCTTTTTTTATTAATTTTTTCATCATTTTTTACACTTTTTGTTATAAGTGTTTTGCATGTTTATATGTGTATGAGTGGCTAAATCACTCAATCCAAGAGAGATGAGTCATCTGAGCTATTTCCTATTTATCCAGAAATCTAACAAACACTTTTTAGGCGTCGTTGTAAACAAATGGGAGAGCACAACCATATTGCTCCCATGGATAATATAGAGGAAGTAGATTTAGCTTCTAACCAAGGAATTGGATAGCCATTTGGTCTTGATGTCAACCAAATCCAAAAAGTAAACTATCCCCTTTTGTTCCAGAGTACGGCTATCCATGACAATAGCCACAAAATTTTCCACCTGAAAGGATACCATAAAACACATGGACATACTTTGCACTGGAGAAGTAGTACATTCGTACGCCGCCGTTGGAATCGCATCCAAGACATACTCTTATGGGGTAAGAACAACATTAAATCTAAGGGGTAGACATGTGAATTGTCAAACCTCTGGTGTAGGCCCAACACTTTGAAATAAAACTTTCCATTATGAAGATGATCCATAACACAGTGAAATTTGGTGGTTTACCAAGTGAGGACCTGAATGATCATCTCTCCAACACCATCAAGATCTAGAACACCTTCTGTTACCACAAAGTGTTTCAAGATGTCATTCGTCTTCACCTCATCCTATTTTTATTAAGTGGTAAGGTGAAATACATGATCAAGGGACTACCTCAATGGTCTATCCACCCATGGGATGGTTTATCCATAACATTTTTTTCATGTACATTCCACCATCGATGATGGATACACTGTGGAATGTGATCCACAACTTCCTGCATCTTGAATCAAAATCCTTCTACAATTCCTAGGATTGCATCATGGAGATTCTACCCAACTGTCCCTGCACATAATTTTTTTTTAAATAAAAGTACAAACCTTCTACAGTTTCCAGACTAGAAACACCAAATATATGGTGGATACCACTATAGGAGGAACGGTAATGCGTAAATATCTAGAAGAACTCTGTGAAATCCAAGACGTCATGTCAGCCAGTAACTTCTACTGGGACTCGGAGTGGGGAACTCAATAAAGATTTATGAACAAAATTTACGCCACCATGATAAACGCTTCCATTTTTGAGGCATTATCCAAGAATATTGATGCGTTGAACTATAATAACACATCTCCTGTTCAAGTAGAAAACCATCCTTATGGCAGAAAATGTGTTGAAAACCACATCATTGTCGAATTCCCTAGGTCAATTTTTGACCTTGTAACATGTGAGTTGAACTATGTTTCTTAGAGTCGATGGTTGAATATGAGCCCTTGGTACCAGAAACCCATGTTGAGGGAATATGAAAACATGGGTTATCAATAGCAATAGAAAAATCATCCACCCTAGAGGCCACCAGGCTATGGTCATCCTCAGTACCATAACCTAAATCCAAGGCAGCACCAGTAGGGGACCTACTAGCAGTAAGGGAACCCAATCCCTCACCCACAACAACCATGGTATCCACCACCTAAACCAACTTCACAGAAAAGTCAGTAATAAACCAAATTAACACATGAAGAAATGATGATATAATTTATCACGACTTCTGAAAAATGATTTCAAAACCAGAAATCTTCCATTCAATGCCTAATTTTTTTTTAGAAAACTAGAAAACCAGCTCTACTTGAGGCACCCTAGTTGTAACACCCGAGACTTTTATGTCATATAAATCATCAAAGGAATCTTTTTCTACACAACACTTTCTTGGCTTGCTTTACACGCAATCGCGACCTTCCTCGATAGCTTGCGTCGTACGCAATACCGAGTTTCACTAAACAACAATATGCTATTAAAACTAGCCGTTATGAATAGTAATAACCACTTTTTGAAATTTTATAAATTTTATTTTTCAAAATGGACATCATTTTTGGACTAAGAATATCGAAATTAGCCTAGGGTGAAATTTTGGTATTTTTCTGAAAACTTTCAATTTTTGATGAATAGTGAAACCACTAAGTGGTAGGTTAAAAACTGAATTTTGCATAAAACTTAATTTTACCGCTTCTGTGAATGGAATTTCAAAAATCCGAGAGACACGGTTAATATCAAGGACTAAAATGTGGTTCAATGAGATGAAAATAATTTTTTGGTGAATAGTAACTTTTTACTATTTTTACCGCGGTTAATAGTAAATAGGGTAACTAAGGGTAATTATGATATTAATATTACCCTAACACATGTCCTAATTCTATTGGACAAGTGTAATTCGACCAAAAACAAACTTAGGAATAAAATATGACCATTTAGGCCCACTTGGATTAGATTAGGACATTTATTATTAATTTATTTAAAGAAGGGTTAAAATAGTTAAAATCAAAGTTTAATAAGTAAATCATTTTTAATATAGGGTTATACATAAGATAAATTCGATTGTAAATATTCATTAGAAAGCTAAAAAGATTTACTACATGATGGTATTTTATTTGTAATTTTTAGACATCAAATAATTTAATTTATTTATGACACAAAGATGATGCAGTAATTATCTTATTAATGAAATATTGACAAAATTGATAATATAAATACCAAAATAAATGTAATTTGAGACTTTTTATGAATTCCACTAATTTTCTAGGTTACTATGATATATTAGTATTGATTTAATCAACTTGGTTCTAACATATAATTCTGTTATGACTTTGACAAAAATCATATATCAAATAGTGTCAAAATTGACACAAAATAGTTTTTAAATCAAATATTATATTATTAATTGTTATTTTATTCCTAAAAATCTAAGGTTCGGCCAAATGACTTAGATAAGGATATATATTTTAATAATAAACAATTTGGGGTTCGTTTGGCATGTTATAGTAAGTGTATTAACCATATAGTGAAAGAAAACAAAAAGTCATGGTAAAAGTTAAATTATTTAACTTAGAGTTAAATCTAATTGATAAGGTTAAAATAATACCCTAAACATGTCTAAATTCTATTGGTTGATAGGATTTCGACCCATCCCCACTTTGGCTTCGAAATAAGACCCTTTGGAACCATTATAAACCGATTTTGACTTTAATATAAAATAATATTTTGAGATATTCCTAAGGTGCCCCTCTCCTCCCTTATAAAAGGGCACCTCCTCCCCCTCCTCCTCACACCAATTTGAGCACTCAAGCTCGGCCAACCCCTGCCATTTTCCCTTCTCCACTTCCCTAGAATAATCCTAGAGGTCCTGGTCTTCTCCAAAGACCAATCTTAGTTCCTTAAGTGGAGGATTCAAAAAGGCGTTCCAAAGAAGAGGTAATATCCATTACCGATCTTTTCAATTTCTTTCTTCTTCAACTTCTTCTTCTTTAGTTGTTTCATGATAAAGTAATAACATCAGTATTACTTACATACTGATATGTTATTATAAATATGAAACAACCCTAATTCACCTTCTATCCATCCTACGGAAAAATGAAATCACCGCGCGTGCGTACGTACGGAATACCGTCTCCACGTCGTGGTGTAATCTATTTTCCACCATCACCTTACAAGGATGGGTATAATGGTGTAATCAGTAACTATATATGATTATTATTAAGTAATATTGATACTGAAATAATATATATATATACTCCAATACAATTCCACGATCATAGGAACGATATCATCACTCGTGCGTACGTACGGAATACCGTCTCCACGATGTGATGCGACTCGTTCTACATGATCTTCATTTCATAATGATTATATAAATGAATTGAATGAATGAATATGGTATATAATACACTAATACCATTCTGGAAATGAATTATCTATAACCTAAAGATAAGAATAAGAATTTATTCGACAAAACACGCATAAGAACAAAAAGTTATAAAGACCCGAGTAACAAGTAACAATGAAATATTACTAACAAGAAGCTAATAATATGACCATATATGATCTCATATCAATATGTATGATTCTGGAATAAGTCAATAACATTATTTAAACCATTATACAGGAGATTCGGACACGAACAAAGCAAATCGGACCTAAGTTAAGGGAAATATCACAATCTCATTTTTATCCGAGATTGTTCATTCGTAAGTATTTACTGGGGTGTATTTTATCATCCACATCCATGTTCCCTCAATATGTAATATTGTTTCCATCCACTTGAAATAGTTTAAATCCAATTTTACCCTTAGGTGAGTTTTTAGTAAAGAATATGAAAGGAATCTTTTGTCGTTTTTTCGTACGAGGTACTTTTTGACTTTTCCGACAAAGGTACGAAGAATGTTTTTTTTAACTTATACAGCATGAATGGATTTTTAAAACATTACTTCAAAGAAGCTTCCTTTACAAGTTTTCAAGTTTATTTTTAATCAACTTATTTTATTTTAAAGTTGTATTACATGTTATGAAAGGAAAAATGTTTTTGAAGAAGAAAGGATATTTTCCTCAAGAATTCAATTCAAGTGTTTTATCAAAATTATTTTCCATCTATGATAATAAAGGGTTCTGTTTCTATCCATATTTTTACATTGGTTTGACTATGTTGTGATGGAATTATGTTTATGAATTCCTTTATCTTATATGAATTGATTTATGATGTCATGATGTTTCAAGAATCCCATTTTTGTTATATGTGTTATGCGATGATGTATGTTTTATGATTATGTGGCACACATAGGAAAGGATTCATTATAAGATGGGTGGGACCTATATCTCCCTCCAATGCATTGGGTAATGATTTTATATCTCATGAGATAGACATGGCTGGAACGGAAGGTTATTTCGGTTCAGTGATACAGGACTGAAACGAGGAGTGAACTCGGTTCAGAAAGGGACTTTGTCCACTAAGATGGTCTTGGCAATGAGTCATGACTAACAAGAAATGATTTCCATGATTATGTGTGCATGCCACAAAGTTTCAAGTTTTATGTTATGATTATGGGGATCTCATTTTCACTTCTATGATTTATTCCATGTTAAGATATTATGATCTCTTTTGCAGGTTTTGATTTTCAAAAAGATATGATATGATTTTTATTTCCTTTATTTGCCCTTGCTGAGCATTTGAGCTCACCCTTTTATGTTTTCTTTTCCCCAGGTCAGGAAGATGGATATTAAGTAGAATATGCTAAAAGGGACCCTAGATATGATGAAATAAATGGGAGACACTGTAGAAGATTTATGAACCAGTTGTTTATGTTTCCCAGTTTCTAAAGACACTATACCTATACGGTCCTTTGTGGTTTTGTCATATGTTGTAATAAGTGTGCTTCAATTTCGAAGTATTAACAATGTATGTAAAGTATGGGTCGTTATAGTTGGTATCAAAGGAATGGTATAGTCAACCTTTGGAAACTAGGATGTGAAAGCCTTAGTAATAACCCTAAGGATAAGTCTAAGCATAGAACACAATTTTAGAAATGGCCTTGAATAACCTAGGATAAGACCTTAAGCATGAAAATTTTATTCTTGAATTATGTGGTTTCCTATTATAATTAGTGTTGCTCACACTATTCTTCTTGGTTTTAGTCAATGGATGGAACCCGAAGGAACCGTGTTAATGCGGAATGCGATGGGCAATGCAATGATTGTCCCCCTGAGCAACAAAACGATATGGGAGCTGGAATGCAAAATCTTGTAGCCATGCTCACACAACTTTCTCAAGCTATGAATCATGCAGGATTTCCAAACGAACAGTGAAGGGAGCAACATTCTGTTGAATCCTTCATGAGGCAGCGTCCACCATCTTTCAGCGGGTCTACTGATCCATTAGTTGCTGAACAATGGATTAGTACTACTGAAAAGATATTTTCAGTTCTTCAATGTTCTGAGCATGATAAAGTCATCCTAGCAGTGTATCGTTTGGAAGGAGATGCGGATCAATGGTGGAATATTGTTAAGAATACGAGGCAAAGGGATGAAATTGAGTCTATGGAATGGGACGAGTTCAAGAACTTATTTTTCAATAAGTACTTCCCTCGTATTCTCCGAACAAAGATGGAGAAAGAGTTCCTTGAACTGAAGCAAAGGGATGATGAATCTGTTAGTACCTATGAAGCAAATTTTACAAGACTTGCAAGGTACGCTTCTGGTATTATTATCCAACCTGAGAGTAAGATCGATCGATTCTTTAGTGGCTTAAAACCAAGTCTTCGAAGGGCGTTAGCCATAAGGGACTTCAATAGCTACGAAGAAATCGTTCGATGTGCTCTCAAAGTCGAGATGGAGATTGGAGTAACCCATCAGTCACATGGGTTTGATAAGAAGAGGAAGATGGAATTCAAAGAAAAATCTAAAGAGCACACGGAAAAGAAGATGAACTTTCCCTTATGCTCAAAGTGTGGAAAGAAACATGGAGGGAGTTGTCTTAAAGGGACAAGTAAATGTTTTAAATGTGGAAAGGAAGGTCATCGGGCATTTGAATGCCGTGATAATGGGAAGAAGATGTCTAATGATGCAAACAAAGGAAGGGATACACAGAATGAACCTGCTACACTTCAATGTTTCAAGTGCAAGGAGATGGGGCATTATGCCAATCAATGCCCTAATCCAAGGGTTGATGATGATGGTCGACGTCAACAAAATCTTAAAGCTAAAGACAAAGGAAAGTCACATGCAATTTCTATCAGCGAGGTGGAGTACGATAACGATGTGGTGAAAGGTACACTTACCATCCACTCTAAAGTAGCAAATGTTTTATTTGATTCTGGATCCACCCACTCTTTTATTTCTGAATACTTTTCTAAGGGTATCACCGTACTACCTCAACAATTAGATGTTGAGTTAGCTGTGACAACACCTAATGGCACATCAATCGCATCAAAAGTTTATAATTCTTCTCCGATCGAAGTTTGTGGGAAAGTGCTTCCTGCAAATCTTGTGATCCTTCCTTTAGTGGAATTTGATGTGATTCTTGGCATGGATTGGCTTTCTCTACATGGAGCTCATATCAATTGCCAAAGAAGGGAAGTCACATTTCATATTCCAGATCAACCTACGATCGTCTATCAATGCAAGGATGAACATAACCTTCCAGTGGAAATTTCTTCCATCTTATGGGTATTGATTCCACTAAATGAAGGTTATTTATCTCAAATGGTTGGTGAGAAACTCACGATTAAGAATATGCCCATTGTACGGGAGTTTGATGATGTCTTTCCGGAGGAATTGCCGGGTCTTCCACCAAATCGTGAAGTTGAGTTTTCAATAGAACTCGTACCGGGTGCTTTGCCTATTTCAAAGACACCTTATAGAATGGCCCCAATTGAGTTGCAGGAATTGAAGAAGCAACTCCAAGAGAATCTTGATAAGGGATTCATACGCCCTAGTGCGTCACCTTGGGGAGCACCTGTTCTATTTGTTAAGAAGAAAGATGGATCAATGAGACTCTGCATTGATTATCGAGAACTTAACAAGATCACTATCAAGAACAAATATCCTCTCCCACGCATTGATGACTTATTTGACCAACTACGCGGAGCTCAATACTTTTCCAAGATTGATCTTCGTTCAGGGTATCATCAATTAAGGGTCAAAAGGGAGGATATACCAAAGACGGCTTTCCGTACAAGGTATGGACACTATGAATTTATAGTGATGCCATTTGGTCTTACTAATGCCCCTGCTATCTTCATGGATCTAATGAATAGAGTCTTTAAAGACTATCTTGATCAATTTGTGGTAGTCTTTATAGACGATATTCTTGTCTATTCAAAGAGCAAGGAAGAGCATGAAGATCACTTGAGAATTATATTGAAGACCCTGAGAAAAGAGAAGCTTTATGCCAAATTTACCAAGTGTGAATTTTGGCTTCAAAAAGTTGCATTTTTGGGTCATATAATCTCAAAAGAGGGGATATCTGTGGATCCAGCAAAAACAGAGGTTATCGAAAGATGGTCAAGACCAACAACAGTAACTGAGATCCGAAGTTTTCTTGGTTTGGATGGATATTATCGACGTTTTGTAAAAGATTTTTCACGATTATCTAATCCACTCACCAAGTTGACTCGGAAAGGAGTTAAGTTTGTCTGGACAGAGGAATGTGAAGAGAATTTCAAGGAGTTGAAAAGAAGGTTATCCAGTGCACCTGTGCTCACACTGCCTTGTAGTGGAGAAAGGTTTGTGATCTACAGTGATGCATCCAAGAAGGGATTGGGGTGTGTTCTTATGCAAAATGATATGGTGATAGCTTATGCCTCACGACAGTTGAAAATCCATGAACAAAATTACCCAACACATGATTTGGAGTTGGCTGCGGTAATCTTTGCATTAAAGATTTGGAGGCATTACCTTTATGGTGAAAGGTGTGATATTTATACTGATCATAAAAGTTTAAAGTATATTTTCACACAAAAGGAGCTGAATATGCGCCAAAGAAGATGGTTGGAGCTGATTAAGGATTATGACTGCTCAATCCATTACCACCCTGGGAAAGCAAACAAGGTGGCAGATGCATTAAGTCGACAAGACCATGCTAGTTTATCCATGATGAGGATCACAAAAGATCCAATATTTATGGATTTACAAAGGATGGATCTTGGAATTATAATGGAAGGGGAAAAATCTTATCTTTCTCAAATGAATGTTCAACCATCTATACATGTGAAGATTAAAGAGGCACAGAAAGAAGATGTCGAGTTACAAAAGAAGGTGAGAAATGTTCCTGAATTCAACCTTGATTGTGATGGGATAATAAAGTTCAGGAATCAGGTTTGTGTTCCTCCCATCCCCGAATTAAAGAAAGAGCTGCTGGATGAGGCTCATAGTTCTTCATTCTCTATTCATCCTGGAAGCACGAAGATGTATAGGGACCTGAAAGAGTACTTCTGGTGGGATGGCATGAAAAGAGATGTTGCTGAATATGTCTCTCGATGCTTGGTTTGTCAACAAGTTAAAGCTGAGAGATAGAAGTCTAAGGGGATGTTACAACCATTACCCATACCCGAATGGAAATGGGAAAACATCACTATGGACTTTGTCACAGGACTTCCTAAAACATCCAAAGGCAATAATGCTATCTGGGTCATAGTTGATCGTCTCACAAAGTCTGCACACTTCATTCCTATTAGAGAGGATTTTTATCTAGATCAGCTTGCCAGGATATATGTAAAGGAAGTGGTAATATTGCATGGAGTACCACTTTCTATTATATCTGATCGAGATCCGAGATTTACCTCGAAGTTCTGGCGAAGTCTTCAGCATACTCTGGATACAGAGTTGAGTTTCAGCACTGCTTATCATCCCCAGACAGACGGTCAGTCTGAGAGAACAATTCAAACCCTAGAAGATATGTTGAGAGCTTGCTCTATGGATTTCAAAGGAGGTTGGGATCAACACCTACCTTTGGTGGAATTTTCTTATAATAATAGCTTTCACTCCAGTATTCAGATGGCTCCTTATGAAGCTCTCTATGGAAAGAAATGCACGACTCCAACTTGCTGGGATGAAGTTGGGGAAAGAAAGCTATTAGGACCTGATCTCGTTGATGAAATGGCAGAAAAGGTCAGATCTATTCAACAACACATAAGAGCAGCTCAGAGTCGACAGAAAAGTTATGCCGACAACCGAAGAAAAGACCTAGAGTTTGAAGTGGGTGATAAAGTGTTCTTACGAATATCTCCCTGGAAGAGGGTTATGAGATTTGGAAAGAAGGGGAAGTTGAGCCCTAGATATATCGGTCCTTTTGAAATACTGGATCGTGTTGGGAAGGTAGCTTACCGATTGGCGCTTCCACCGAATCTCTCTCAAGTTCACGATGTGTTCCATGTATCTCTCCTGAGAAAGTACATACCAGATCCTTCACATGTACTCAGCTCAGAAGTTGTACCACTGGAGCAAGATCTTTCTTATGAAGAACAGCCGATAGAGATTCTGGATCGTAGCGAAAAAGTCCTACAAAACAAGACCACTCGCTTGGTGAAAGTTTTATGGAGAAACCACCATCTTGAAGAAGCTACATGGGAGCTTGAGGATATGATGAGGGAGAAGTATCCTCATTTGTTTGTTGCAAAGTGACGAATTTCGAGGGCGAAATTCTTTTTAAGGGGGGTAGAATGTAACACCCGAGACTTTTATGTCATATAAATCATCAAAGGAATCTTTTTCTACACAACACTTTCTTGGCTTGCTTTACACGCAATCGCGACCTTCCTCGATAGCTTGCGTCGTACGCAATACCGAGTTTCACTAAACAACAATATGCTATTAAAACTAGCCGTTATGAATAGTAATAACCACTTTTTGAAATTTTATAAATTTTATTTTTCAAAATGGACTTCATTTTTGGACTCAGAATATCGAAATTAGCCTAGGGTGAAATTTTGGTATTTTTCTGAAAACTTTCAATTTTTGATGAATAGTGAAACCACTAAGTGGTAGGTTAAAAACTGAATTTTGCATAAAACTTAATTTTACCGCTTCTGTGAATGGAATTTCAAAAATCCGAGAGACACGGTTAATATCAAGGACTAAAATGTGGTTCAATGAGATGAAAATAATTTTTTGGTGAATAGTAACTTTTTACTATTTTTACCGCGGTTAATAGTAAATAGGGTAACTAAGGGTAATTATGATATTAATATTACCCTAACACATTTCCTAATTCTATTGGACAAGTGTAATTCGACCAAAAACAAACTTAGGAATAAAATATGACCATTTAGGCCCACTTGGATTAGATTAGGACATTTATTATTAATTTATTTAAAGAAGGGTTAAAATAGTTAAAATCAAAGTTTAATAAGTAAATCATTTTTAATATAGGGTTATACATAAGATAAATTAGATTGTAAATATTCATTAGAAAGCTAAAAAGATTTACTACATGATGGTATTTTATTTGTAATTTTTAGACATCAAATAATTTAATTTATTTATGACACAAAGATGATGCAGTAATTATCTTATTAATGAAATATTGACAAAATTGATAATATAAATACCAAAATAAATGTAATTTGAGACTTTTTATAAATTCCACTAATTTTCTAGGTTACTATGATATATTAGTATTGATTTAATCAACTTGGTTCGAACATATAATTCTGTTATGACTTTGACAAAAATCATATATCAAATAGTGTCAAAATTGACACAAAATAGTTTTTAAATCAAATATTATATTATTAATTGTTATTTTATTCCTAAAAATCTAAGGTTCGGCCAAATGACTTAGATAAGGATATATATTTTAATAATAAACAATTTGGGGTTCGTTTGGCATGTTATAGTAAGTGTATTAACCATATAGTGAAAGAAAACAAAAAGTCATGGTAAAAGTTAAATTATTTAACTTAGAGTTAAATCTAATTGATAAGGTTAAAATAATACCCTAAACTTGTCTAAATTCTATTGGTTGATAGGATTTCGACCCATCCCCACTTTGTCTTCGAAATAAGACCCTTTGGAACCATTATAAACCGATTTTGACTTTAATATAAAATAATATTTTGAGATATTCCTAAGGTGCCCCTCTCCTCCCTTATAAAAGGGCACCTCCTCCCCCTCCTCCTCACACCAATTTGAGCACTCAAGCTCGGCCAACCCCTGCCATTTTCCCTTCTCCACTTCCCTAGAATAATCCTAGAGGTCATGGTCTTCTCCAAAGACCAATCTTAGTTCCTTAAGTGGAGGATTCAAAAAGGCGTTCCAAAGAAGAGGTAATATCCATTACCGATCATTTCAATTTCTTTCTTCTTCAACTTCTTCTTCTTTAGTTGTTTCATGATAAAGTAATAACATCAGTATTACATACATACTGATATGTTATTATAAATATGAAACAACCCTAATTCACCTTCTATCCATCCTACGGAAAAATGAAATCACCGCGCGTGCGTACGTACGGAATACCGTCTCCACGCCGTGGTGTAATCTATTTTCCACCATCACCTTACAAGGATGGGTATAATGGTGTAATCAGTAACTATATATGATTATTATTAAGTAATATTGATACTGAAATAATATATATATATACTCCAATACAATTCCACGATCATAGGAACGATATCATCACTCGTGCGTACGTACGGAATACCGTCTCCACGATGTGATGCGACTCGTTCTACATGATCTTCATTTCATAATGATTATATAAATGAATTGAATGAATGAATATGGTATATAATACACTAATACCATTCTGGAAATGAATTATCTATAACCTAAAGATAAGAATAAGAATTTATTCGACAAAACACGCATAAGAACAAAAAGTTATAAAGACCCGAGTAACAAGTAACAATGAAATATTACTAACAAGAAGCTAATAATATGACCATATATGATCTCATATCAATATGTATGATTCTGGAATAAGTCAATAACATTATTTAAACCATTATACAGGAGCTTCGGACACGAACAAATCAAATCGGACCTAAGGTAAGGGAAATATCACAATCTCATTTTTATCTGAGATTGTTCATTCGTAAGTATTTACTGGGGTGTATTTTATCATCCACATACATGTTACCTCAATATGTAATATTGTTTCCATCCACTTGAAATAGTTTAAATCCAATTTTACCCTTAGGTGAGTTTTTAGTAAAGAATATGAAAGGAATCTTTTGTCGTTTTTCCGTACGAGGTACTTTTTGACTTTTCCGACAAAGGTACGAAGAATGTTTTTTTTAACTTATACGGCATGAATGGATTTTTAAAACATTACTTCAAAGAAGCTTCCTTTACAAGTTTTCAAGTTTATTTTTAATCAACTTCTTTTATTTTAAAGTTGTATGACATGTTATGAAAGGAAAAATGTTTTTGAAGAAGAAAGGATATTTTCCTCAAGAATTCAATTCAAGTGTTTTATCAAAATTATTTTCCATATAAGATAATAAAGGGTTCTGTTTCTATCCATATTTTTACATTGGTTTGACTATGTTGTGATGGAATTATGTTTATGAATTCCTTTATCTTATATGAATTGATTTATGATGTCATGATGTTTCAAGAATCCCGTTTTTGTTATATGTGTTATGCGATGATGTATGTTTTATGATTATGTGGCACACATAGGAAAGGATTCATTATAAGATGGGTGGGACCTATATCTCCCTCCAATGCATTGGGTAATGATTTTATATCTCATGAGATAGACATGGCTGGAACGGAAGGTTATTTCGGTTCAGTGATACAGGACTGAAACGAGGAGTGAACTCGGTTCAGAAAGGGACTTTGTCCACTAAGATGGTCTTGGCAATGAGTCATGACTAAAAAGAAATGATTTCCATGATTATGTGTGCATGCCACAAAGTTTCAAGTTTTATGTTATGATTATGGGGATCTCATTTTCACTTCTATGATTTATTCCATGTTAAGATATTATGATCTCTTTTGCAGGTTTTGATTTTCAAAAAGATATGATATGATTTTTATTTCCTTTATTTTCCCTTGCTGAGCATTTGAGCTCACCCTTTTATGTTTTCTTTTCCCCAGGTCAGGAAGATGGATATTAAGTAGAATATGCTAAAAGGGACCCTAGATATGATGAAATAAATGGGAGACACTGTAGAAGATTTATGAACCAGTTGTTTATGTTTCCCAGTTTCTAAAGACACTATACCTATACGGTCCTTTGTGGTTTTGTCATATGTTGTAATAAGTGTGCTTCAATTTCGAAGTATTAACATTGTATGTAAAGTATGGGTCGTTATACTAGTACACTACCAGGTAACCCTACTAAAACCCCGCGAGAAGAGTCAAATACAATCACTTTATGAAGTTGGAAGGATCAACCTCAAACACTAACTGAAAATGAAGGTAAGGCTAAAAATCTAGATCATCCATCACCCTCTTCTGTTGAAGAATACCAATTGATAGACCGTCCTCATCAAAATAACCATCAAAAAAGAAGGAGGACTTAAATGGTAGATTAAAATAGGTGGCCATGACCTTTAAGGCCGCCATACCATTTCTAGATAGGATAATGACATGGAATCTTGATCACCAGTTTGGTAAATTTGAGGAGGTATTCTGAATGATTTACATAAACATCTCTTTTGTTGATGATTTTACTTAGATGTTGACGTACAATTTTTTCATGAAAGAGATAATCTAAAACTCAATAAAATAAAGGATCTATGAACTATATCATTGAATAAGGAATGCTCGATAATGGTTCATCTCTCACTTCCTCCATATCAGCAAAATCCCTATAGTTTCATAATCATGTGCACCATTGGATATAGTGCATTTGGAAAGTCACTTTTTATCATTGGAGCCATCATTAACATGATTCCCTTTGGAATCTTCAAGATTATGTGGTTCAATGATCTCATACTCACTCATGTTTCCATCCATCTAGTAGATAGTTTCATCAAATTTCCCAAGGGGATTCACGAGGATGTGCTAGTGAAGGTAGTAAGGTTAATTCTCCCTGGAAACATCATCATTCTTGACACATTGGAAGACCAAGATGCACTTTTGATTATGGAAAGACCCTTTTTAGCCACTGATAATGCATTACTCGATGTCCAAAATGGGGAACTGATCATCAGAGTAGGGGATGATAGAGTCCCCTACAATTTCCTCAAGGCTGTCAACCAGGAATCACTACAGGAATAAGAGGAATGTTTTTCAGTAACAACATTGGACGATAACCTCATATATAAAGAAGATGGTATGATATGTTCTTTTATCATTGATCTCCCACTATTCACAGATATCTAAGATGCACCTGAGGTATTTCAAATTATCGAAGTCTAGAGAAGTCATTATGAGAAAAACATGGTTGTTCCAAACATTTTTGAGTGATAATAGGTGCAACCTATTGTAACCTTGCTCTTGAAGGCACAAAAAATTGAGATAGAGAAATAATACACACTTCTGCAGGATCTGAAGCAATGAAAGCAAGCCATTGGATGGACAATCGTAGATCTAATGGGAATCTGTCTTTCCATTTTCACCCATAATGTGATACTAAATGATGGATACCACAACAACAGCTTAACCCTCCCATTAAGAAAGTCATAATAAAAAATTTAATCAAATTGTAATATAAAAGAATCATATACCCACTTTTAGACAGCCCATTGGTGATTCCTCTTCATAGGTACCAAAAATGTAGTATATCATTGTGGTATCCAATGATAAAAATTAACTCATCCATACATAGACAGTTATAGGTTGGATAATTTTTTTAAGACAACCATAAGCTAAAAGACAAAACATTGAAAGATAAATTCCCAATTCTATTCATGGATCTAATGCTGGAATGACTAGAGGGGAATGAATTTTACTTCTTCCTCAATGATTATTCTGGATATAACCAAATATAGGTTTCCCCTAAAGATCATGAAAATAGCATCTTCATTAGCCCCTACAGTACATTTTATTAATGAATAATGACTTCTTGGATGTGAAATGCACCTTCCACCATCCAATGATGTATGTTGGAAATATTCCATGACATGAAAGAAAAAATCCTGGAGGTCTTTATTGATGATTTTTCCTTCTATGGAAAATCTTCCAACTCATTTTTGATGAATCTGGAGCTAGTTTTGGAATTGTGTGAGGAGAGTAAACTATTGTTAAACTATGAAAAATTTCTTTTTATGGTTTAGAGTGGTATTGTATTAGGCAACTAGATCTCTATTAATGGGATAGAATATGACCCCACAAATTTTGAATTCATTTTAAATCTACCAATTCCAACTTCTATCAGACCCATTCAATGTATTATAGGTAATTCTAGTTTCCACTAGTGGTTTGTCAGATACTTTCCAAAGATTTACCATTCACTCACCAATCTCCTCCCCGTGGATGCTATCTTTGAGTTTGAAGAGCCAGGTGCCTAATCATTTCATTATATATAGTAGTGACTAATGGAAGACCTGGTGATGAGTTTTCAAAATTGGGAGGCACAATTTGATGTCATGTGTGATACTAGAGACTATGCAGTCAGTGCTGTTCTGGGGAAATGATTGAATCACATCATATGACCAATTTTCTTTTTCAGTATAAATCTGAAAGAAGCACATGTGAAATACACAACCATGGAGAAATAAATTCTTGTAGTTGTGTTTGAATTTGGTAGGTTTCATTCTTATTTGGTGTTGTTGAAAGTTATTTTATATACTAACTATTCAGCACTCAATTATTTGCTGAAAAAGAAGGATGTGAAGCCACAACTCTTTCGTTGGGTACTCATCCTCCATGTGCTCGACTACAAGATCAATGATAAGAAGGGAAGTGAGAACGTTACTACTGATTAGCTCTCCCACCTCGAACTGCCTCATATAGAGAAGGTTGATGAAATAGATATTAAATAAGACTTCCTACATGAATAACATTCCTCAATCGAAGGAACCCCGTGACCTTAGAATTCATATATTGAAAATTATATTGTTATGAGATCAGTTCATCCCAATTACAATTACTAGTAGAAGAATTGGGTTTTATCCGATTTCAAGAGGAACTTTTGGTAAGACCCATTAATATTTAGATCATGGGTATATGGTATGATTCACCCATGAATCTCGGTGAATGTTGTTCACGGAGTTATGGAGTTCTGTCACTCCACACCAGTTTGAGGACATCATTGCCCAGACTGTACCATAGTGAATATCTTGTAGTCTAGATTTTTCTATCATACCAAGCACAAGGAAGATCTTTACTTTATTACCAGTTGTTATTGATGTCTGAGGACTTGAAATATGGGATGAAAAGACATTATTCATCAACACCCCATCCTAGTGGTCAAAATATTTTATGTCTTGGTAATTGACTCCATGGGTCCATTTCCCCCCATCATTTGGGAACTATTAAATTTTCGTCAATGGGGAATATGCCTCCAATTAGGTGGAAGCCATTTCTACATTACATGACATTTACCAGGTAGTTGTGTACTTTTTCACAAAAACATCTTCATAATATTTGGCATCCTCGAGTGTTGATCAATTACAAGGGAACACATTTTGACAATTCCTTAATGAAAAATGTGTTATTTATGTTTGGGGTGAAGGATCACATGAGAACACCTTATCATCCCAAATATAGTGTACATGTGTAAATATCTGGTTTTCAGATGAAACCGAACATAGAAAAAGTTGTTGAAGCTTTAAGGAAGGACTTGTCCAAAACGCTTGATGATGTGTTATGGGCATACCAGACCACCTACATGATACCTCAAAGTATGTATTTTTTATAACTTCTATATGGGAATCCATAGAACCTACCAGTGGAGCTTGATAAATTAGCATGTGAGGCTGTCAAGGCCTGGAATTTTTATTTAAAGGCGGCCAAGGTGGTACATGTTCTAGCTGACAGAGTTTGATGAGATCAGATGTGAAAAGTATGATAACCTCATACAATAAAAAGAAAATACACTAGATATCCAGGAAAAAATAATTTCCTACAAAACCATTCATCCCTACGATCAGGTAGTTCTCTTAAACTCATGTCTATGATTGTTTCTTGGATTTTTGAAGTCATGATGGTATAAACCATAACCATGTGAACAAATGTTTCCACCATGGTGGAGTGGAAATTAATGTTCATGATTGGTAATCTTTCATGGTTAATGGACAACGCCTAATGCATTACAATAAATAGGGGATATGGTGGGTACAATCTGAACAATTCATTTTAGGTCAGATAAGGTTGGTAAGGTTGATCCAATGACATAAAACAAAGGCACTTCCTGGGAGGCAACATAGAGGTTACATGTCATGTACCACCTATACACACATCATGTACAGATATTTTTAAATTCAATTACGAATATTATTACTATATAGATTAACTAACTTCATAAACAACTATGGTGACAGTGTCAATGGTAAGTTCAATGGTGTTTATTTGATTAGTCACCTGTTCGAATCACTCTATAGCTACCTTCAACACGTGGTTCATCTTTTTAATACTCTAGTTTTCACACCATGCATTTGTGGTATTTTTCAAAATAATATATATGTTTTTATGAATAAATGAAAATCCATGATGGTGGAGGAATTGTTGGCCTGGTTCATATACCGGTATACTATAAACCCAGGTTTGAATCCTAACAAAATATCCATTTCCATAATTTTTCAAATTATTAAAATTACACGGTGTGTGTTTCGATATACGTAGTGTGTTAATTGTTTTAAATGTTAATTTAAATAGTTTTATAAATAAAACTACACATACCCGTGTGGTTGTGTGACTCAACGAGTCTCGACCTTGGATTCAAAAGACTCGGTTTCGATCGTAGAGAATCTCCCTACTTCATCCATTTTATTCAAATTAAAAACCACATGCCATGTATTTTATTTATCCCATATAGAATTTTCACTTTCCATTAAATATTAAAAGTAACTAAAACTTAACAACAATACAACCAATGCATCAGTGGATGAAGTCTTACATTAAGATCAACATACCGAAAATTCGAATTGCACCACAAGAACCAGTCTAATGGTTGTAGTTCTCTTTTTCAAATTTTAGAACACACGATGTGTATTTCACGATATATAATGTGCATATATTTATTTTTAGTAAATAATATATATATATATATATATTACTTTTTTGTAATTATTAATATAAATTATTATATAGTTTACTATAGTAATTATTTTATATAAGTTATTTATTCTTAAAGAAACGTAGTGATACACTATATGTTGGTCCTAGTACATGTCATGTTCCATGGCTATAATAGTTGGCAAAAACCTGACCTCAAGTCATGTCACCCAAGCCCTCTTTATCTCTCTGTTTTCTTCCTCCACATGTCTTTACCCTCCTCCTCCTCCCATCCTTTGTTTCTATTTTTTTTTCAGGTCAGGATTTCTTCTACATTGGGATCCTCCAACCCAGTATGTCATTCTACTCTCCTATCGTGGATTCATTTTCATTTGGGTAATTTCATGATAGGCCGACCGTTCGATTTCCCATGAAGCACATGGCGTGTTTAAAGATCACAGAACATGTACATATTATACAAGTCCATACACCACATGTTATCACAATTTGGATGATACATGGTATGTGTGTTTGATACATGTCATGTATCATGTTTCCCTTTGACTTCTGGCCCAAATCATGTCTTCCCGGACATGACCCTTTCTTATGTAAACATACATGATGTTCCTATTTGGGACATCCCATATCTTTTTTCCCTTCATGGGACTTCGTGTGGATAGTCTACACACCTCACAGTCCATGATTACACACACGGAGTGTACCCCTTCCCACATGGCATGTATTTCATGACCTTCGTCGATCGAAGTGTGAATTCTTATATAGGAGTCCCTCCATGATGTAGAACATGGCTTGTATCCTTTAGTACACACAGTTTCCTTCGTTTTCAATGAATCATAATTTCTCAACATGTATATCCACAGTAAACTGGTTCATACACATTTCCTACTACACACAGTTTTCTATTGATCTACACGTAGTTTTCGACTATATTTTCTTTTTTCTCAAATTTACATCATTTTATTTTTCTTGTACTTTTATTTTGATTTGTTTACTTTTCATTCAATTATGGTTGATAGAGATAATGTGAATGGGAAGTGTCCTTATACCACTACTGAGGGCGAGTGGCCTCTTCGCCATCAGAAATGTGTTCAATATTATAAGCATCCATAATTGGATTTTCTAGTTTTTTATCTCCCAATGTTGGACACTCAGCCTCCTCTTCTAATGCCTCCTCTATCTATGACATCTATTGATCTATCCTTTATTATGACCCCTTCTAGTATTGTTCCTCTAGTGGTTGCCTCTGCTCTATCTACTATGGTCGAGAGCTCTGGTGCTACCACTCTTTCCTGCTACCTTCCCTCTGGGCTACCCTCCAAGATTGCAGTGGACCATACCGACTAGGGGTGTACACCTATTAGCCAACACTCTCAGCCTGCTCATGTATCCACTGCTCCACCACATACCTTTGTGACAGGACTATCTTCTGTGAAACTAGTAGTTCTACCACCTCCAATATTAGCAACAACTTTTTCTCCTCTACATACCTGCATAGTTTTTTCAGGAAACCATTCAGCGAAAGAGTGATTGCGGCATTTTTCCTACCATAATATCCAACTGAGAACCTACTTCATTGATATTTTAGTGCCACTGAACCTTGGCATATGGGTGGAGATTGAAGAGATTATGGTCCATACTCATCAACTAGACACATTTCTGGTCATCACTCATACTCTTCAAGATTTATTTTTTCTCTTCATTGCTCAATTAGAGATAGAAAGGCCCACATACTTCCAGACACCCATAGATACAGCTCGCCCAGTTCATTTTCAACTTGGTAGATGACCTTTTCCCCTTACTATGTCCGAGTTTGGCTGAGGGTGAGGTTTCTATCCCCATACTTCCACCCTACATATTTTCTCTACCTTGAACCTCCCCAAAGCGCTATGATATTGTTGAGATGTGGTGGGTTCTTTCTGGGCCAGACCACAGGTACACATTCATGTCATAGAAGAGCACGCTCATTGTTTCTCCCCCGATTTGCTTCCAACACCGGTGCTTCAGAGACATTCTTTTTCATTACATGAAGATATGGGTGTTGTGTTCAGATGGGACATGGAGTTTAGTACCTATATTTTATGGCATGAGTACCTAGATCCTCCCTTTATTGCCTATTTTTACTTTCATTCAAGGATCTATGACCGTCATGTCTACCTGAATAGTGGGATCTATACCTCTCGATTGGAAAACTATTTGGGAGTTTTTGATCCATCACAACCTCACATCAACTTGGTTTCTCTTTAGTTTATGGACTTCTTATTCTTATCTAAATGAGATTGGTTGAGCATAAGGGTGAGAAATTTGAGTTTGTGTAGGATTCCTGACTCCTGTAGGGGTGAGAGACAACCCACCTTATCCCATTGGTGATGCTACTCATGATCTACCACATCGACCTATGGATGTCCCCTCCCCACCACACCCCACATCCTTTTCCATGGTTCTACTTCTATTAATTCTGCTTATGTTCCTTATATCACCCACCTCCCCGTACCCCCATGGCTAACCCTCCCACCAGCCTCTCCCACACTAAGATCACTCACCATCTAAGAATCATCATGCATGACCAGGCTACTATCAATAAGACACATACACGGATGGAGAATATGTTGGGTCACATCCTTCAGCACCCAAGCCTTTCAGTACCACTAGAACCTACTCTTGAGTATGCTCCTCAGCATGCATCCCTACAGTTAATAGTTACACCTATAGCCATAGATTCAGTTTTCCTTTCCACAACTAGAACAACTGCTACAACTCATTTTTCCAGCCTGGGAATCCCAAAAGAGCCTCCCACCTTGAGTTTTTCTACTGAGGCTCTGGTAGCTACGACGCTTCTTCTTAGCTTGGATCTCAAGATTCCATCCTCCACTGCTTCAACCGAGCCTTCATTGTCTAATCCTATTTTTTAACATGATGCCTCTTTTTATGTGACTTCATGACTAATTTTTAGCAGATTTATTTTTACTATCTATATCTATTTTGTGTTATTCTTGGTATGTGATTTTTTATATTCTTTATGTTTTTCTATTTCCATTCCATTGACAGGCACAAGTGCGCTTGAGTGGCTTGGGAATATCTATTTATGAGGGGAGTATTTTTCTGTGTTTATTTTTTCCTTTGAACATTGTGTTTACTTATTCCAATTATTCCCCTCATCTTACACCCCTAGTTTTCCCAATTTCCCTCCCCATCCATGGTATTTCACTTGGGGGACCATGTGTTGATATACATGTGGGGAGTGGGGAGGGTGGTCTTATAACAGTAGTCTTTTCCATAAACTAATTTAAGAGACATCATTGGTAGTTTTCATATTTGTAATTCTGAATAATTTTTGGTTAATTATAATTTTAAATAATAAATTCATAAAAGAGAATTTTAAATGTTACATGCTTATTTCAATTTTCAATGACTTTTAAACTGATTGCTGATATAGAATGATTTTGGATTTTAATTCTTTTACATTTAAATTTAGTAGACTTATAATTTTTTATTCATGTCATGACATAATTGACCCATGTATTTTTTCCATTCATGAGAGTTATTCTAATAATTTTTGACATATTCTTTCATATACCATCTATATTGTGAGATTCTTGGGCTATGCATAACTACATGAATTTTCTGGTTTTTTCTCATAAAACCATACCTTTTTTTGAATCACGTTAAAATGATTGTGACATGTTATTTTTTTAGCACCTTTGTCATTGAGGCCAACTGTACATCTAATATTTGTAAACCCATTGAAATCATGAAATGCCTTGATAGGATGCCACCTTACAAGCCAATTTTCCCTTCCTACAATAATTATTTTATAATTTTTCTTGATTATTCATTTGACTGTCATATAGCATTTTGGTTATCAATAATGATCATAAGTGTGGGGGAGTTTATCTCTTTTTCTAGTAGAAAAAAGGGTCCTTATTCCTACTATCCATTGTAATCTTGGTGGTACCTCAATGATAAAAAAATTGAAATATTCAAAAGGGGGACCATATTTTTATAACATATTATTGATGGTTTATGAGCCCATATTGATAATGGGAATATCGTGTCTTTTCTTCATATTGGAGTTCTAGATTGGGTGTGAATTTCTCATTAAGATTTATCTTGACAATTCTGAATTAATGTTTATGATGTCATCATCCTTTTCAAGCTTCTGAGATTAATTTTTATAACTACCTACCAACCCATATCCACAAAACATTTGAACCATAATGAGAGCCCTCATGATTTTTGTGATTTAATTTATAATGTGTAGAATGAGAACACATGCAGTCTTATGAATATAGTGCATATAATTATGATTGAGATTAAATATAATTAAATTAATCATGAGTAATGATGGTTGTTTATTTTGGTATGTTATATATTCAAGTGGAATATTTATTTTTGAACAGTTGAACAATTTGAATAAAAGCGGATGTCATTTTCAATTAAATTATATAAGAGGTGTGATTAGAGTATCATTGGAAATGAAATTTGTTTTGTACCTTTTAAAAATCATATGCCATCATTTTACTGTTTATGTATATAAATAAATAAATGATTCACTTTTTTGTGTGCATATTCTAATGAGAAGATATTGATATCAAGAATGAAGACAAGAAAATGACTATGTGTGGGAGAGTTTGATATACCCAACTTGTGTATACATTTCATACATTATATTTATCATAAAAAAATGTTTTTAAAAAATATAATCATTCTTATGTGTAAGATGCTTTATTTTTGTTTTTTTTAATTTTCATGACATTTGCATCCAAAAGTACAAATTGGGGCTGATCAGAAGGAAACTTCACATATACACGACGTATAATCATCTCACACAATGTGTACAATTTGATCCAGACACGGATCTACCTGACTGGTTACATGCTCATGATGTAGGCCAAAGCATAAATTCTACGTATTTCCCATATATACATCGTTTGGTCCACCTAGAAGCAGTTTGGGGATGATGAATGTTCTTACACAACATGTACCGTGGAGCTAAATGTTGTGAACTCCAACCTACCGGAAGACTCCATGTTCACTGACAACAATGGCATGTTAGCTCACCTACTGGCAGAGAAAAGAATTCCAAAACACATTGACCAGGGTAAAAAATGTACTTTAGGGTACACGCTGTATATTACTAAATCATATAAATATGGGGCAGACCCTCAATGTTCAAGAGTCATTTAGATTTCATTCGTTCCAAGATATTCCAAGGTCGAGAACACTAGAGATAGAAAAGAAGAGAAGTACGGAGATAAATAAGAGTAAGGAAGAGATGAGAGAAGGTGATTCAGTGCTACCTTACTAAAGACCTTCACTCCAATTCCTTCAAGAGGATGAATTCATGTATTGCAAGATTTTTAGTTAATAGCTACTCAGTGAGTAGAAAAATTACCTTTTTGTTAGGGATGTGGATGAAGAAATGTTGAAATTTTTCAATTGTGATATTGTAATCATGTTATTGATTCTTCAATATCATAATTACTTATTAACACTTACTAAATATAACATGTATCATGCCATGAACTATATTTCTAGGTATCATTAAGGAATTAACCTTAAAAACACCAATGACCCTTGCGTGTTTTAATCATCTAAAAAAGGGTCGCAAATAACAAAATTAAGAGAAATCAATTTACAGACTTAAGAATTTGTATCTATTGAATTAAACAAAACTAACCAAACCAAGGGTGTCATGTAACATTATTAACCCAGTGATGTGAATTATCATGAAAAAAACAACCAAATAATAAAATTGACTTATTAAAACCTGTTGAAATTCACAGCCCGAACACATTTCTCTCCCAACATTCATCCAAACAAAATTTCTTTGGTTTTCTATATCTGTCAAGTAATTTGTTACAAAATTGAAATCCAGTTACCATTTAATTAAAGCACCAAAATAGTAGAATCTTAATTTAAGTAAAATTCACTAAATCAAAAATGATCAAAATTATAAAAGCAAAAATTACTCCCTTTCTATCTCCATCGACCACTTTATAGTACTATATGTATAAGACCCTAGCCTTAAAAATTACTTATTCTTGAGTTATTTCATGAATACACATTGAGGATCTTTTCAGGTTTAGAGTTTAGGGAATTAGTCCATAAATATTACATCTTAAAAGTTACAATGTAGACTCTTTTACTCAGTTTCTATTTTTTCATAAAATAAAAACTCTTAAAAAAAGAGTCATGTCCAGTTCCATGTTTTAGATAGCATGGCTTTACTTGATCCCATCGTTGACCCTATTCCACATTTTTCCCTGTGAAAAAAATTTCAAAAACATTGGATGTGCATAAAAATCTATGTAAGGAATACACAAAAAAGGAAACTATTTGTTTTTATGTAAACCATGAATGCTTTAACATAAGTAATACTTTTCACCTTTATAAATTAGTGAATACACTTCACTGAATAAAATATCACTACTGAGACTTTTGTAACCAAAATATTACCCATATAAAGAACACATATCATATAAAGGTAACTTGGAACATTAACATACTTAAATGTAATAACCATGTGGTAGACTTCCACACATGTCACTAAATGGAATAGCAATACGGTCGACTTGCATACCCCATGCATTGGTGGTTAAAATGTAACCACCCGTCCTGGTATTCACGGCACCACCCATCATTTGGTTTATCATGTAATCACCCATAAAATGTGTATATACCTTTATAAAATCAGAACACATAAAACCAATATACAGGAATGATTTCATTTCCACATTTCAATCACAATATATCACTTTTATATATTGACATAAAAGAATACATTATCAATAACAATTTTTTATACCAAAATACGTAAAAGAGTATAATTTTTGTTTATTTTCATTTACAACATTACAGCATGTTGAGGATTCCAAAGATCAAATAATACTCGCGGCTGTGGAAAGGTCGTCATCACCGCGTACGTTAAAAAACAAACTTTTTGTCATTTAGTAAAACAATTCACAGAGAAAATATTATTTTTGATTAAAATTAAACGTCAAAGGGTTTTTTACACCATATAAAATAACGTTAGGTATAAAAGAAAATATTCCTCAATGAAAAGAGATTTAGATGATGTCCCTTACAAAGATGGTATCCTTAGATTAAGGATAAATAAATTTCATAATTATGTGTGAAAAATATAAATACATAAAATATAAGTTGATACGAAGTGTAAAAAAATCAGATTTCATCCACACATATTCATAGCATGACATAATCAAGTAGTAGAGGTTTAACCCAAAGAATTGAAATTGGGTTAAGAAGTTCCCTTATAGAAATTTGACAGCCTAACGACGTCACTTTAAAATTCAGAAAGTGAGTTGGTGAGAGATAGAAAGGGTATATCATCACTTGGACATAAAATTTACAGCAATAAGGATATATAAGAACATATCCCAACATTATGAAGTTGAAAATTAAATGACTAAAAAAATAAGTCTTTTGAAAAGAAGAGGGAGAACGGTTCCCTTACTGACTTGGGTAACATTCGAAACGTACACCCCCTGAAAGAAGGACTATACAACATTGATGTAACTACCCATAAACGAAATTATATTATACACATAGTATAATAAGGGGAATTACATACACCACTCAAATGATATTGTGACATATATAGCATGAATCTCACGGAAATAAATAGTGAGATAAACACCCTTACCATATTGTAATAAATCGAGTCGTATGACCAAAAGATAATAAGAACCAAATGAATCACAGAATACAATAAATATAAATAGAATCATGATAATATATATTAATTGGAAGTACACAATAAAACACATTAAATAAATAAGTGGAGAACAATGGAAATCTCACGTAATTAAAAGTGAGATAAGAAATCCCTTATGAAAATTCAACACCCAAACATCGCCACAAATAACATCCAAAAATGGGTTGATGAGATCAAATAGGGTCTCTCATCAAAATAAATTAATTATAAAAGTAATAGGAATATAAAATAACATCCCCTAACATAATAATGATGAGGATAAAATATATGACATTAAAAATAGTACTTAAAAATAAAGAGAGAGGTAGGATCCCTTACCTCGTGTCTGACTTGACTCGGTCGTTCTTTAATCACCTAAATAATAAACTAAAGTTATTTTTTACATTCTTAAGAACATTTATCAAGTTTATTATTCCTTTTATATCACTTATGTCCATTTTTTAAACATTATGAAATCATTTAAGTTAATATTGTTGGTTTTTTCGATATTTGGTTCTTAAGTCAAAATTGGGCATCTTATAATTACAAGTTGTTCATGTGGTAATAGATTCATTATACCCCGAATGATATTAATGAATTTGATATCATATATATCATATATAAAAATAATATACATGTATTTAAAATTTAACATAACATCTAGAGGTATGAAATGAAATGCACCGTTAATGGAGATGGTAGGCCGTACGTACACAAGAAAGATACTTTCATTTATATTACATATTCAATGGAATTAAAACATAATGATACATAGTAGTATTATAATTCCACTATCATATCATATATAATATCATTAACTCTATCCTTTATGCGTACCACATGTGGTTTTAACGAGTCATATCACATTGAGGGGGCGATAGTCCGCACTTCCTCCAATGAGATTATTGTGTTTACTCATAATGGAAACCATAAAGGTATGATATAAAATTAAAAACACATAATAATAGAGTAAACATAAACATTATATATATCATATATAAAAATAGTGTAATCCTAATGGTCACCATGAATGGTGTTAAAAGAATATTTAACAATCATCGTTTCATGAGGCAGTAATTTGCCACCCAAAGAAACAATAGGTTTTTTAACCATTAGACGGAGGTGTGTGTAAGTGTAAATCAAATAATTCTCATAAAAACATCCTAGTATATTGAGTATACATGTGTCATAATGTATTCAAATAAAAATATTGATAGGGGGAGTGAAGAAGTAAAAAAAAGAAACTGGAGAGAAGACATTACCTTTAAATCGGGTAACTCTTTTTGATTTGAGCCAAAGGCTTCCTTGGGAAGACTTCAGCCCAAAGAGAGGCTTATAGGGGTAAGAGAGGGATGTGGAGAAAATATATGAATAGTGGCTAGACGATACAAGTTCTTGAGAGGTGTGGGTATGGGGGTAGAGGTGGGGGCATTTTATAAAAGGGAGGAGGGGCACTCTTGGAAGGTCATGAAATGTTACTTTATTATGAAATAATTTTTGGATTTTAAAGGTCCAAAAATAGTATATTTCGATGAAAAGGTGATAACGGTTCGATATACACCCATACAATAGGTTTTACACAAGTTAATGTCTTATATTTTACAAGATCTTTTCCTTTTATTTTAATCGTTCATTAATGAGGTAATCACTACATCATCATGGTGTCAGAAATAAATTTATTTATTTAATGTTTAAAAATTATAGAAAAAATACCCTGATTTAGAAAATAGTTTTATCATTAAAATTAATATTTATAGTCTAAGATATAATTTATGTAAATAAAATTAAAATTGTTTTACCTTAGTGATAAATACTTTGGTTATATTTCCATTTAATTAAAAATAATATGATAAAAGGTCAATATCACACTAAAATGATTCTGTGGGGTCCCATGGTTTGTAAAAGGAATCCCATGGTCAGACATGACTAAAAAATCATTAATACACATGGATGGGTAATTTTATAATATTATAACATTATTTTGTTTAATCCTTTTTACCCGATTTACTAATTAATCACTGTAATTAGAAATAATTATTGTAATTACTATTCACCATGTCAAAAAAATAGTCATAATTACATAATTTTGACCATAGGATTCGAAATATGAAATACATTTACCAAATTCTAACCACTTAAATTTCAGAAATTAATTTAAAAATAATTCCCGCTGTCAAAACCAAAGACGTGTTTTTAAGAAGTAAAATTTATCAAAAGATTGACTCATTTTTTCATCCAATTTGAATGTTAAATAACTTCCAATGAAGAAAATTGTATTAAGTAATAAAAATATAATTCAATTACACATTAAAACCAATTAAATTGACAACTTAAATATATAAATAGATTAGATGAAAAAGCGGTTTTGATGTAAAATGTAGTATTTTTCTCTATTCCTTAAAAATGAACATTTGTCAGAAAAATACAAAATATTTATCGAAAGTAAATTTGATATTCCAAATTCAAAAATGATGTCCCTTTTAAAAAATTAATAACATATAAGTTATATTAATTAAATTTATTATTAATTCACGTTGTCAAAACAAATAGCGTGTTTTTATGAAACAATATCTATAAAAATATTGACACCTATTTATGTCCAATTTCAAAGAGAAATTAATTCCAACAACCTCCATTAGATTAAATGGAATAAATATATTTGAACTAAAATCTATACCCAATTAAATTGTTAATCTATCCATATAAATTAATTGGATTAGAATGAGGTTTTGAATTAAAATTCTTCATTTTCACCATTCATTGATAAATGGACATTATCGGAAAAATAACAAAAATTTAAACAAAGTAAATTTTGATGTCCCATTCCTAAAGAAGGATTTTATTTTGTCATATATAAAATATATAATTGAAAAAAATTAGTTTTAAAAAGGGAATTCCATCAAAAGGTGTTAAATCAACCTTATAAATAACATTTGAATATTTATGCTTAAAATACAATTCTTTTCTTATTTTAAGTCTCTAAATTTTATTTGATAAGTGTAAATATACATAACAAACATATATAATAATTTTTTAGTTAGTTCTATTCATTCCCTCTCTTAAAATGGATAGGTGTTGACTACCATCTAAAATAATATTATTATATTATTAGTGTGCAATGTAAGATTTCAGAGGAACTTGTTGTTGCGTATCAGGTATGCCATCGAACATAGCATCCCATTTAAAGTAAAATTAATATTTAATAAAAAATTATTCATAAATATGAAAATTTCATGTACTTCATTAAACTGGGATGTTACAAGATCCCCCCCCCCACTTTGGGAATTGCGTCCTAGCAATTTTTAAAATTGGGCTCGGAAACATCATTGAAATCCCCACATCAGAAAAAGAGTCAATAAAACTATCATTTTAAAAGAAATACAGACAAGTAAAAAAGTTCACCCGAGACAATAGATACCATGATTCCATGAAAACATGGATATAGGGGAGAAAAAACAATCATGTTATGATATATAATGATAAAAAAACATGTCTAGGAGAAAGTTAACCACTAGAAAATCACAAAAATTGTGATGGGTTAACGGTATGTGATTCCCCACTTGGAAAAGTTAACAACCAACATTTTTGTTTTATGTTACTTTATGTTGAAGAATTTATTTATGGGCTTAACTAAACCATAGGTAAACATAATTACTTGTCATGTAGACTTTCATATCAGACATGATTTCTAACACAGACTCATATTTTCTCCAAAATATTTGAATTTTGGATGACATGTTCACATTAAGGTGCTATAATAAACATATAGAGAATCACCTAATCCACAAAAGAGAACTATATATTTCCAATGCCTTTTGACCTTAACTAAAACCAAAATGGTTAGTACAATATTAGATAATCCCCAAAAGGATAATCTTTTAAAAAAATCAAAACTACTCTTAATCACTAAAAATTTTCCCACAACAACCAAAGATCATTACCGACCATTCAATAAACAGATATCCTTAACATTCTTCTATGTACACAAAACTAATATTGAAACCCAAAACTCTGAAGGATTCAATCAAATAGTATTCCAAGGTAAATCTGAACATTTATCTTCAAATGACATCAGTTACTCTTAAAGTCTCATACTGAAAAGTAATTAACCTAATAAAATATCCTCCGTGATAGGTTAATCATTTTCATAGATATCCCAAAATCAACTTATTCCTAATTCATAAGATCATCTAACTAAAAATAATTAGTCATACTATCCAGGGCCATCATGTAGCCCAATGGTAGGTGATAAATACCAGTCGCACTTTGGTTATGTGTTCTATTCCCGCAGCTTCGTCCGATGCAACGGGTTGTCACACGGTTTTTGTTTTTTCCCTTTTAAAAAACTACATAATTTTATAACATTCAAAACAAGAGATAAATTCATCAAAAATAACCATAACATATTCTAAACACAAAGGTTATCTCATAACTTTCGTTTTCCATCCTAAAAAGTATTAACCATTAATTGCCTCAAATTCAAGGATCATATAAACCCAAATGGATCTTTATAACTATATCCATAAAAGAAAAGAAAATTATTCCTTGAATAAAAATTTCTTATATGAATCATCAGGGTTACACCTAATATAAAATGTCTTCTAATGTAATATCATCATCAAAAGAGTATAAATACTTTTAATAAATTCACCATCCTAAAATCTACCATAAATCTTGAATCCCTTATATGTCGACTTCTGACTCATTCAACGTGCTTCATGATCCATTAACTATGATTTTTCACCTTATTTCTTAATTTAACATTCCTGCAGATCGAATATCCTCATTATTTATAAATATCAATCCAATGATGTTCTATTATTTAAAGCTATGAAAAATAAATCATACCTTGAATCCAGATACCATGATCTTCAAGATGTTATCTTCCTCTTTCGGCATGTTTTCATACTTTCAAAAATTAAACATTCACTTAACTTATTTAATTTAAATTTTCTATGTAAAAGGAACATTTGAGATCTCGAAATCTTATGAAAAAGATAAAATGAACCATAAAATTGTTTTAGAAAATAGTAGGTGTTGGATAGCACAAAAAATTTCTTGCAGGTGATTTGAATACTCAAAAAGCTGTCAAAATCATTTGACCAGGATTTTCCCATAATAGTGATGATCAAATCATCAGGGAGGGATAATAACATTGTTCAAGATCTCTTTCCTTCCGTCTTGAAAATTTTTCCTTAATCTGCCGAAAAGAATCAACACATAAACATGAAACAAAAAAATATAATAAAAAATGAATCCTTTATAAATAACAAAAAAACTTTTGTATTACTCTAATCCATCAACCTCCATTGATTAGGTTTTTTTTATCTAAACAACCTATTTTACCATAAACCTCTAAAATTTTCAACATGTTAATAACCCTCTTGGTTATATGGGATCCTTTAACTACACCCAGATAACACCCTAACCACTAAAGTTATCTAAAATGACCTCTTATAACAACTATAAGACCTCTGCATTAAACATTACTTATTCTTGAGTTATTTCAAGAATAAACATTGAGGATATTTTCAGGTTTAAAGTTTTAGATAATTAGACCATAACTATTACATCTCAAAATTTACAATGTAGAAACTTCTACTCGGTTTCCATTTTTTTCAAAAAATAAAAACATTTAAAAAAAGAGTCATGTACAATTCCATGTTTTACACATCTTGACTTTCCTTAATCCCATCCATTACCCTATTAGACTTTATGTTCTGTGAAAGACATTTCAAAAACATGGGATTAGCATAAAAATCTCAGTAAGAAATACTCAAAGAAGGAAAGTGTCAGTTATTAAGTAAACCATGAATGCTTTTACATTAGTAATATTTTTCACCTTTATGGAGTAGTAAATACTCTTCACAGAATAAAAGATCACTACATAACCTTTTTTAACCAAAATATTTACCATATATATAACACATAACATATAAAGGTAACTTAGAGCATAAACATACATAAATATAATAACCATACGATCGACTTCCACACAAGTCACTAAATGTAATAGCCATACGGATGACCTCCATACCCAATGCATTGGATGTTATAACAAAACCACCCATCATGGTATTCATGACACCAAAAGTCATTTGGTTTATCACGTAACCACCATTAAAATTTCCAAGTTCCATTATAAAATCATAACACATAAAACAAATATAAAGGAATGATTAAATTTCCACATTTAAATCACAATATATAATTTAAACATATTGAAATTATATAATCATTTATCAAAAACCATTTTCAATACCAAAATATGTAAAAGAGTATGAGGTTTTTTTTGCTTTTAAAACTTTATGGCTTGTTGTGGATGCCAATGATCAAATAATACTCACGGCGGAAGAATGGTCATAGTCACATCGTACGTTAAAAAACATACTTTTTGCCATTTAGTAAAACACTTCGTAGAGAAAACATTCCTTTTTAATAAAAGTGAACGTAAAAGGGGTTTATACACAGTATAAATGAATGTTGTGTATAAATGAAAATATGCCTCAACGAAAAGAGATTGAGATGATGTCCCTTACAAAAACGGCATCCTTAGATTAAGGATAAATCTATTACATAATTATGTGTGACAAATATAAAAATGCCCAATATAAGTGGATATTATGTGTAAAAAAATTAGAGGTCATCCATACATATTCATATCATGACATAATCACGGAATAGTGGTTTAACCCAAAGAATTGAAATTGGGTTAAGAAGTTCCCTTACAGAAATTTGACAGCCTAACGACGTCACTTTAAAATTCAAAAAGTGAGTTGATGAGAGATAGAAAGGGTATCTCATCACATGGACATAAAATTTACAGCAATAAGGATATATAAGAACATATCCCAACATTATGAATGTGTAAATTAAAATACTAACAAAAACAAGTCTTTTAAAAAGAGGAGGGTGAAAGGTTCCCTTATCAACTTGGGTAAATTTCAAAACGTACACCCAATGAAAGAAGGACTATACAACATTGATGTAAATACCCATAAACGAAATTAGATTACACACAGAGTAGAATAATGGGATGTAAATACACCACTCAATAGAGATAGTTTCATATATAGCATGAATCTCTCAGGAATAAATTGTGAGATAAAAACCCTTACCCCATTGTAATAAATCCAGTCGTATGACCAAAAGATAATAAGCACCAAATGAATAACATAATACAATGAATATAAATATTATCATGATACTATATTTCAAATGGAAGTACAAAACACACAACATGATATAAATAAGTTTCGAACAATGGAAATCTGACGTAATTAAAAATGAGATAAGAAATCCCTTAAGAAAATTCGGCAGCCTAATATCGCCACTTAAAACATCCAAAAATGGATTGATGAGATCAAATAGGTTCTCTCATCATAATAACATAATAAGTACAGTAATTGTAATATAAAATAACATCCCCTAATATAATAAATAGGCTCTTAAAAGAAATGACATTAAATATAGTACTTATAAAGAAAGAGAGAGGTAGGATCTTTTACCTCGTGTCCGACTTGACTCGATCGTACTTTAATCACCTGAATAATGAAATAAAGTTAATTTATACTTGATTATGAACATTAATAATTTTTATTATTCCTTTTATATCACTTATTTTGATGTTATAAACATTATTCCATCATTTATGATAATAATGTTCGTTTTTCGATATTTGGTACTTAAGTCAAAAATGGAATTATTATAATTACAAGTTGTTCATGTGGTAAATGTTTCATTATATCCAGAATGATATTCATGATTTGGATATCATATATATCATATATATCTAGAATATAAATGTATTTATAATAGTACATAACCTTTAGATGATAGAAATGAAATGAACAATTCATGGAGACGGTAAGCCGTACGTACGCATGAACGCTACTTTCATATGTATTTCATATTCAATGGATTTAAAACATAATGATACATAGTAGTATTATAATTCCATTATGTTATCATGTATAATATCATTAAATCCATCCTTTATACGTACCACATATGGTATTAATGAGTCATATCACTTTGAGGGGGCGGTAGTCCGCACTTCCTCTAATGAGATTATCATGTTTACCCATAATGGAAACCATAAAGGTATGATATAAAAAGAAAAATACCGAATAATATAGTAAACATTAACATAATATATATCATATATAATAATATTTTCATCTTAATGGCCACCATGAAAGGTGTTAAAAGAAATTGAACAGTCATCGTTTTGTGAGGCAATAATTTTCCACCCACAGAAACAGTATGTTCTTTAACTATTAGGCGGAGGTGTGTGAAAGTGTAAATCAAATAATTCTCATAAAAAAATCCTAGTATATTTAGGATACTATTTTTGATGTGTAATAAAAGAATACGAATCTTAGGGGGAGTTAATAAGGAGAAATAAATGAAAGAAACTCGAGAGAAGACATTACCTATAAATCAGATAACTCATTTTGATTTGAGACAAAGGCATCCTTTGGAAGACTTCAGCCCAATGTGAAACTTATATGAGTAAGAGAGGGATGTGGGGAGATAATACGAGCAGATTTGGGATGATACAAGGGCTTGAGAGGTGTGGGTATGGGGGTAGAGGTGGGGGCCTTTTATAAGAGGGAGGAGGGGCACTCTTGGAAGGTCGTGAAATGTTACTTTATTATGAAATTATTTTCTGATTTTAAATGTATCACAGTGGTATATTTCAATGATAAGGTGATAAGGGTTCTAAATCCACCAATCCAATAGGTTTTTGACAAATGTATGTCTTGGATTTTACCTTATCTTTCAATTTATTTAAATCGTTCATAAATGAGGTAATCACTACATCATCATGGTATCATAAAAAAATTTATTTATTTAATGTCTAAAAATAATTAAAAAAATTACATGATGTAGGAAGTATTTTTATATTTCCAATGACTATTTATAGTCTAATATATCAATTATATAATCACAGTTAAAATTGTTTTACTTGCATGATACATACTTTGGTTATATTTCCCTTTCTTTAAAAAAATATGATTAAAGGTCACTATCAGACTAAAGTGATTCCATGGGGTCCAAAGGTTGGTACAAGGAATAACATGGTCGGAAATGACTCAAAAAATTCCTTTAGAAATAGGGATGGGTAATTTTATATTATTATTAAATTATTTTGTTTACCCTATTTTACCCGATTTACTAATTAATCACTGTAATTAGAAATAATTACGGTAATTACTATTCATCATGTCAAAAACAAAAGAGTATTAATTACATAATTTGGACCTTCTGATTCCAAATATGGAATCCATTTTTCCAAATTTCAAACACATAAATTACATTAATTAATTTAAAAATAATTCCTGCTGTGAAACCAAAGACGAGTTTTTAATAAGTATATTTTATCAATAGATTGACTCATTTTTACATCAAATTAAAAGTGAAATCACTTCCAATGAATAAATTTTATTAAGTGATAAAAACATAATTCAATTAAAATTTAAAATCCATTAAATTTAAAATCTAACTATAAAAATAAATTAGATGAAAAAGCAGTTTTGAAGTAAAATGCAGTATTTTTTCCAATTCCTTATAAATTGAACATTTGTCAGAAATATAGAAAAAAATTATCCATAGTAAATTTTATATTAAAATTTCAGAAAATATTTCCATTTTACCAAATTATAATCATATAAGTTTAATTATTTAATTTTATAGTTAATTCCCACTATCAAAACAAATAGCGTGTTTCTATGAAACGATATCTATCAATAGATTAACACTTTTTTATGTCCAATTTCAAAGTGAAATTAATTCCAATGACCACCATTGGATTAAATGGTAAAAATATAATTTAAATAAAAAATAAGTAAAATTAAAAATATAATCTAAACATATAAATAAATTAGATTAAAAGGAGGTTTTGATTCAAAATATAGCATTTTCACTATTCATTATAAATTGTACTTAATCGGAAAAATAACAACCATTTACAAAAAGTAAATTTTGATGTACTGATTGTAAAGAAAGATTTTATTTTTCCAAATATAATATATAAAATTAAAAAAATGGTTTAAAAAGGGTTATCCATCAAAAGGCGGTTAATCGACATTTTAAAGAACCTTAGAATATTTATGCTTAAAATCAAATTCTTTTCTTATATTAAGCATCTATATTTTATTGAATAAGTGTAAAAAAATTTAACATAAATATATAATACATTTTTAGTTATTTCTGTTCATTCACGCCATTACAATGTCTATGTGTGAACTACAATTTAAAATAATATTATTATATTATTAGTGTGCAACGTACGATTCCATGGAAACTCGTGGTTGCGTATCGGGTATGCCATCGAACATATCATGCCATTAAAAGTAAAATTAATATTTAATTAAAAAAAATTAATAAATATGAAAATTTCATATTCCTTATTATCCTGGGATGTTACAATATGTGTTAGGATAATCTAATTTGGATTGTGGAAAATAACACTTTAGAAGAAATGATGCCAATCATAGCATGGAAACCTGCTAAATCACATACATTGGATTCAATAGTCATATTCCCCAAGATAAGTCCTATTCTTTTTTCACCAAAAGTAATTAATGTGAAATTTTAGAACCCCTATTGGCTAAATCAGGATATGATTGTCTTGATGTTAGGGACATGTTCTGTGTTTTATTGGGTGCCTGGTGTTGATAGAGAAGTTGGACCTCTTAATGAAAAAGGGTATGTGTGTGTAGTGGGGATGTTGTGTTTGGTGGTGCTTTTCTATGGGATTTGTATATGTGGTGGTATAGGAGGTATGCTGGAATATTAGTTTGAGATATTTATTGATTATTGAATGAATGTAATTATTGTAATGTGGGACTACTTCAAGGAAGTTTTTTGGAAACAATACTACGAGATAGGGTTGTGTTGTGTATTTATTTTTGTTAGTGTTTTTGGTGTGTTGTTGTTTGGCATATGAGATTATGGTTCTAATTTTTGGAGGATGATCGAGTGTGATAACATTAAGTAATGACACATGGAAGTGGTTGAATGAGTGACTATGAAAACGGGGTGTGTAGTGGAACTACATATTGGTTATTCTATGTTGTTTTTTATAAAGAGGTACTAAAATGGATTTTCTTACCTTGTTCTCTACATCCTTGTTCTCCATGTTAGATTCTAGCATCATTTATCCTTCTAAAATGGTAACAAATGTTGTTCTAATTAGTTTCTCTAGTAGTGATTTAATAACTTACAGTGAACCCTCAAAAAAGAATGTTAAGTAGTTTAATAAATAATGATTTGTGATTATGATTTGGTTGTGGCTATTGTGAGGTTGTTCAAATAGGGGTAGCAACAATGGTGATTTTTTGTGAGTTTTTCATTTTTTTGAAACCTATAGTATGGGTTGAGTTCTAGTTTACTGATATGTATAAATTTTAGTTCCTTGTGATTTTCATTACACACCCCACCTTTGTTGAGAACTATGTGATGAACACCCCCATTTCCTAGGGGTTACTGCCTTTTTGAAAATCCTAGTGGTAGGAAGGATTTTTGGTTAATTAATTTCACCCTCACACTGCATTCTAGGTTCGTTCCACTCAAGTATATCGGGGTATGTAGTAATGGATTGATGATTACTATATCCTAGGATCTTTTTGGCAAGTTGTGTTACGGACAAGGGTCCCATATGTCTACAGTCCAGGTCTATTTTCTAGGTGGCTTCGGGATGTGGACTAGTTGTTTTAGGGTGAGAGGTGTGGTTGTCATGGCATAGGTGTCTGAGGGTTGGATATGTGTGGTTCGTGGCCAAGGTGTGTGCAATAAGTTTTGTAATGGGACTACATTTGGCGAAGGGTGGCTGCGTCAAGATGTTTGCGGTTAGGAATGATTAGTAAATTAGTGGGAAAGTTGTGTGGGGTACCAGACTAATAAATATGTTTATATTATTAACTTACATTACATGAATTATTAGGTGAGTGTTCCTTTATGTGACTTGGCTGGTAGGTATTTTTCTTTGGTAGGAGTGGTTGGTTTCTATTGTTTTCACAAGGGCATTAGTATTTATCTCCAACCGGTGCACAAGTGAATTTGGTCTCCCTTTTATGTATAGTTGTATTCCCACCCTACATTATAAATCTTTTTTCATGTTTCCAGGAGGACATCGTGGACTATTCTGGACATTACTATCATGGGTATTGGTACCATTTATCTGCTACTATATAGTCTCTTTATTTTTTTAATTTCTTTGTATCATTAGTTTTACTCTCATCACAGTTTAAATTTAAATCATGCACGGGTATTATTTAAGTTTCATTCATATAATGGTTTCATGTTGTTTGTGAATTTTTCATCATCTTATCTCCAGATCATATTTTAATTATATTGGGTAATGCCTTATATTTTGTGTGAGATTCTATACCCTTAGTTCTTGTTGGCACACTGGGGGCTAATGAAGGCAGTACTCATGGGTCATTATCTCTCTTTCATCATGATGAAGGAAGGGCATGCCACTTTTTTTAAATTCCCTTATCTTGAATAAGGTGGTTTGTGACAATATCATTTCTATATCCAAAGTGAACAACAATGTAATTATGATCATTCCACAATAATTGGGAATAAAAATCAAGCACTAGTATGATAAATAAAATATATACTAGAGGACATGGAATCATCATGCCATGAACTATATTTTATAAATGACATTAAATGACAAATGATAACAAGATTTTTCAATCACATCAATCAATTCAAAACATCACATTATATTTATATCAACATACATAATGAAAAAGTCTATTTAGGCAGGGCGCAAAAAAGGGGTTTTCTATGAGGCCACGAAAACACCTAGAATGGGGTTTTTCTTATGTAAATGACACTACAAAATGATTGAACAAACCAGTCAATTTAATAAGAGATGACAAGGCATCACCAGAAGGTTGCAGCGTGTGTAACAAAGGTGTGACATGACATAAATACAGATGTAAATAGAATATGGTATACACCTTACAATAGAAATTCTAATGGAATTTTGACACACCCACATATGAGGTTTCTTGGATCATCTATCAATTTTGAAGGAATCAATTTCATTTAGATTAAATAAGAAGGGTCATATATAGGAATCCCATTTAACAATTTTAATCTCATGTATAAAGTGAATCCAATGCATTATGTATGTAATGCATAAAATCATATCAGTATATTTTTATACTGAAGGTAGTGAACCTCAACATATGGGTTTGATTATAAAACCCTGATTTTTATTATCAAATAATCACTTATTAAATTTAGAATTTAAATCATGAAGCAATCTAAATTCACATCTAAAGTGAATTAAATGTAAAAACTCCATTACAACAATTTACATCCAAAAAAAATTAGTAGTAAATTAATTAAGTCATTTATAAAATTTGAGGTCATAGAAAGGGACCATACCTCGATGTGGAACCAGTTTATTACTCTGAACATTGACACAATAGCCTGAATGAAAATTCATCTGGTCCGTAGTGACACACAAACTCTTATATATATATATATATCTAGATATATATTAATATATATACACGTGTTCTCCCTTTCCATTGATGAAAATTATCTATGAGATAATATGGAACCCAAAATCATTGTGACCAAAACCAATGCATATTTTCATAAAAACTAGGAACACAAATATCACATTAGACCCTAAATTGGATGGTGAAAAACGAAACACTGAGGGTATAAGATTACCTAAAATATCAACAATAGAGTGAATCGAGTATATTGGCCTCCTCCATTGCGATCTATGCCAAAACATGGACCAATGGGACCCCAGATATCTCTCACACACCCTATCAAAGGATGATACAAAAAAAATCATGTATTAGGCCATGCATAGGGTTTTAGCTGAAGATCGATGTGCGATGAATGAGATGGGAACCACCAAATAGTTGGAAGAAAAGGTGTATATGGGTCATATGATGATGAATTGATTTAAATCTTTGAAGAAACCAAAAGGGATCATCCAAATAAAGTGGTACTAAGAGACGGAGGCTCGCACTATAGGGGTAGCTAGGGGGTCATGTCGCATGCTAATAAGACTTTAGTTATGGGTCATGTGAGGGGTGATGCGTGATGTAGGTGGTTCATTATTAAAAGATGTCACATGGGGGTGATTTCCCTAAATAGAGATACATCCATGTATGGGCATTATAGATGGTGAACACTAGAGGGGGAGGGTGCATTGCTACTATGAGAGGGGGAAACCACTTCGGATCTTCACTAATAAAAAGAAACCCAATTAATATAAAATTAATCATAATAAAAATAATAACATACCCTAATAATTATAATAACCAATAATAATAATAATTAAAATATTAGTATTATTGTTATTATAACATTACTTAATTTTTTATTATTTTTTTCATTCTTCACATTTCATATTTATTTTAATTGAAAATAATTATTTGTCACTTTATAAAAAAAATCATCACATTTAAAGTTTCCAACTTCTGAAATTTCATTTTGACAGATGGTTTTACAGACGACCGATGCAATAAATGAAAAATATTTAAATCCCTATATATTTTTCTTCGGGTTCAAAATGTCAGATGATACAAACAGCAAAATCACCATTAATTTACACCCCATTACACATAAGTACATCTTTAAGAAATATGAAAAATAAACATCACAAAAATATATCTTATTTATCCTATTGTGGGACATATTGTACATGATGGAAATCATCCTTCTTCCCTAGTACTTTTATAAATGAACCTCACAATATAACACACCTCACATGAAAATATCACATCATTACATATCATTATCACTCTATCTTTTGGACATCATCATACGTGAATAAAAAAATATAACCATAATAAATAAATTTACACATGAATTAAGAAAGGTGAAGTAATATTCGGTAAATTTTATAGGTAAAAAATATTAATGTATGGGATAATTTTAAAAAATAAAACCATTGAAAACAAAATGGGTTAAATCAAGTGTTGTGTGAATGAAATCACAGAAAATATATCATATATTAAATCCAAACAAAATTGGATCCTAAATGGTTCAATGTAAAAGATCTCTAATACTCCCATCACAACCAACACAAAACTATTTTAACATGTTAGACATTATTAAAATTTACAAACCCAAAAATCACCCCACATTACACCATATAAGAATAACACAAAAAATTACAATTCACCATTTAATCATATTTATAATATTTTACAAATATGACATTTTAAATAAACATTAAATTAAATAATAAATTTAATACCATATTTAATGTAATACAACTGCTTTTGAAATAATAATTCTTTTAAACCCATTACCAAAGAATTTTAATTATTGTTGATAAATATAAATTCCATTGTATTTACAATTACCCATTATTAAAAAATAATATTCATACATACACGTCACATTAGTATTCATGAAATAAAGTATATTAACATCCATATAACATGAAATTATCCAATTAAATAGATTTAAAATTTTAGATATCCTAGTACAACAATCTATTCTATCATAATATCCAAATTTTTACAGTTCAGTATCCATATCTCTGAATTCCATTATGTATAAAATACATATTACCCATACATAACACCTTTCATCCCCTAAACCAATCAAAAAAAATTCCACCACAAAAATAACACTAAATATAAAAACAAAATATTACATTCTACTTATAAAATCCAATTTTATAATTAAAAATCCATTTAAAGTGATTTTTCCTATTATTTATTCATACCAAATTAATTATATCATTCATGTGTGAAAATAAGTTTATCCCAGATATGTTATAATTTCTCATTTATCTCCATTATGAATTTAAACTATTTAAAAGTTAAACACAATAATTAATCTGAATAACTAAATATATTTGTGAAAAAATTGATAATCGACAAGAACAACAAAAAATTGTCATCTGTCATAAATAAATATTAAGTAATCATATAAAAACATTTGAATCCAAATATTCTCTTCATTTATATGTTATCTTAGTACATTATATTCACTATGAAAATAATTATTAATTACTATAAATAATAAAAACATATATAATAAATTACATAACAAATTAAATGAGATTTATTGAATCCCCAAAAAATATATTTATCTTCGTGAAATCACCATATAAGAATTGGGAAAAAAGGACAAACATCATAATTTTAAGGTAAAGACAAACTCATGGAAAATAATTGGTTCAACACAATCAAAACATACCCTTGTGTAAAATATAATCCTAGTTGTAAAAATTGTATAGTTTTTGCAATGAAATGAATTCAGATGAAATAGAAAAAGAAGAGAAGGATTCAACCTTAAATTGATAAAAATAAATCTTAATTTTTTTAGATGATACGTCAGTAGATATTTCTAGAAGACATAAATAAATTACATGATGGTTATATAGGGTTCAATAGAAAAAGGAAAGTAAATTACTGATAAAACATGGCCACATATTTGTATAAAATACAAAATGAGCCTTCACCATAGTATTGTTAATTCTATAATTGTTGTTGTGACTATGGTCAAATATATATAATAATATTTAGCATTTAATATATAATATCTTACACTAAAATCTAATCAATTGAAACTATGTAAAATGTTACATGATTATAATTATTTATACCACCATTGTGTGTAGAAATCACATACATCATATTTAATATATAATTAATCCGACAGCTGGATGGAGATGTCATAGAATCCATTCATAACTAGCCTTCTTAACCCGACCATTCCATGACTTAACCCCACCAGGGACACACAAAGGGGATTCCTAACATCCTTATATTCCATGTGGAATGATCAATGGGACCACACATGACATATCCTCCAACATGACCTGAAAAACACTACTTTCTAAACTAACTCACTAAGAAATTTCTCGGAACTATATCCTCAAAAAATTTTATTTCAAAATCCTTATTAATTATATAGAAACCCCTCATTGAATATTTCAAAAAAATTATAAATTTCACTCCACAAAATCACCCTGAAACATGGAACAAATATCAAGTGATCACACCATCAAAACATGATGAACTATTTCCTCTATAATTAGAATTTTTTAACATATAGTTCTAAAACACGATTTTATCCAAATGGAAGAATTAAAAATTCATTGAAAATTATGCAAATATGGGGAAAAAATATTAAAATATTTTGGTATAAAAATTCAATAACCTTATTACGTATAAATGTTTCCCATCTACTAGTATTAGGATTCAACTAGAGAATTTAATAACCACCAAACCACCAACTCCATGATAGATACCTCTTATTTTGAGATAAGTACAGAACTTATTATAAATTTTATAGAATTAATAATATAGATAAATGAAAAAAACCTATAAAAACTTGAAATTTTTATCAAATGCATATTTAAATAATTTTATATCATTGATATTTTTCATGGCCATAAATAGATATGTTAGCCTAATAGTGATAAATTATATGTCTGTTATAACCTAGCAATTAATTTTGGCGAAATAAATTTACATCAATAAATTATAAAATAAATATAATTTCCAGAACAATTTTCATGTATTGTTATGTTTTAGAAATATTATCAAAAAATATTATGTATGTCACAATATTCTTAAAAAAATACAATAAAAAATCAATTTTTCTTCTTTTATGACGAATTATTTATTTCTATAAGTTATTTAAAATTTAAATAAAAATATAAATCTATTTTTTAATTAATAATTTTAAATTTATCATAATTTTAGTTATTGATATGTTTTGGAAGAAAATTTATTTTTCTATAAACAGATAAAGTAATTTTTATCTATGAAAAATATATAATATACTAATGTTTTTATAAGGTAAAATTATGATTTTGAATATTTTTAAATTTATACTAATTTATTATAATTCCAAAAAGTCCTATCATGGTTTTGGAAAATTATTTTTAAAATTAATTAATTATGAATTTTTTTTTAAATTTAGAAGTTCATTTTTTTTGTTAAACTATTTTCCTACGAGTTTTTCCAATTTTATATAAAATAAAATCCTGAAACATATTTTATTTAAATTATGAATTAGTGACTCCATATTTGGATTAATAAGGTAAATTTTTTATAAAACATTTCATATAATTTATTGTCAATATGAATAGTAACCTTTAAAAATTCTGTTTCCTAGGTACTGGGTAAATCATGTAATTAAGGGTACAAATAATATAACATGTATAATATATATTCCATAAAAATTTAATATTTATTATTTTATGAATTAAATTTTATCATTAACATCTCTGGTTTGAAATTTAAGCATTTAATGGGAACATTTCTATGTAAAAGACATATATATTATTAAAATCAAATAATGTATCAAAATTCCACACTATTATAATGATTAAGTATAATAATAAATATTAAATACATCATAAATTATAATATGATAATTAATTAATTAATAGTGTTATAAACTAAAATACTTTTAAAATATTATTATTGACATAATATTAATGAGATAATGTGTAAAAATAAATTCTATAGATTTATATGATATATTATTGTTTTCCAACCAATATATTCAAAGTTACCCATTATCTATAAATATTTTATGTCAACATAAATGAATATTATCAGAATTGACAACAATGATATATTTCAAGATAATAATTTATTAAATTATTTAAAAAACATAAAATTAATTTTTAAAAATAAATATTACTATGATTAGTTCTTAAATTTCATATATTAAGTATTACAAGATATTTTAATCAACATAAATAAAACATTAAAATCTTCTAAAACTAATAATGTTGATAACTTAGATAAAAATAAAATGGGCTAACACAAGGTTAATCAAAATAATAAGTTCTAAAATAATACATAAACATGTCCAAAAGTAATTACATTAAGACATAACAACCTTAGATTATCATATCATAGAATTAATGTTCATTTGGAGGAATTTGGATAGAAAATGAATGTCCTATAAATAAATTATTGGTGAAAATTCCAAGGTTCTTGTAATCTCAATTATAATAGAAAACCTCCACCCTAAAATCATAACATCACTTTGATCCTTATATCTCTACCCTAGACTAAAAATTTATCCTTCAATATATTCAATCATTTCACCCCCCTTCTAATTTAGCATCACAATTTCACTATAAGGATTCCAGTGGTGTTGTTATTCTCAAAATTTCTAACCTAGTTCCCTTTAGAGGGTATTAAAAGGAGTTGTTTTTATGAAGTTATAATAATTATAACCAATCAAATTAATTATCTATTATTCCTTACTTACTATAAATCAATGATTTTTATCAGAAAATAAAAAAAATCAATATCTTGAAATTCTTAAATTTTATTATGACTATTAATTCACCATTATACACAATATTCTCCATAAAAAAATGTTAGTGTATCGCTTGTGTGTATGCACGACATCCCATATCTACATATCAATGTAGTTCTTTTTTCACCACCATATTTTATGAATTTTTTTTATTTCATTGATTAATTTTGATTAAATATATTAAATAAAAATAATAATGGATATTTAAATTTATATTTACCCTTCATTTATTCCATCAGTAGAAAAATGAAATCATCATTTATTTGTATGTATTGATTACTATCATCGTGAATGTTCTAATTAATTACTCTATTTATACACAAAATGAATGAATAAAAGTAAGAATGTAATTATTATATATGATATTTAATGAATATCTAAAAATCATGAAATGATGATACAATGATCAATGTATACAGACCAAGATTATCGAACCAAAACATTCTGGAAGGACAAAGCAGTTATCCCAAAAATATGATAATAAAAAAAATGTACTAATAAATAAGTTATAGGATGTTATAAATATTTCATATAAGTTATGATAAATAAATATTTTATAATATGTGTGTAAAATCAATATTTTTTATAGGAGGGTTCAATTGAAACAAATAAATTAAATGCATGAGGTATTTAGATTCTTAAGTCAATTTTATTTCATTGATTCAAACTACATTATAATTGATTAGGTCATGATTAGATTATGTGGAAAATTAATTTTGATTTTATTATGTTTTATTTACACTTTTTTTGTTTTATAGTGAATACACAAAATAAATTCCATCAATTAATACTTACTTCAATGATATTATATTAGTATAGTTAAATTTCATAAAATCATTATTATTCGACCTAGTATATATTTATCCATCCTATTAGAAATTTTTTTTTCTTGTCCATGGTTTCAAAAAAATTTATCTATTCGAAGTGAAAGTTTATATTCATTTTAAGAATGACTTAATTTAAAAAAATTGTGTCAAAAAATATTTTTTTTATACAAAAACATCGTTTCTTTTCATGACAAATATAGAAGAATTGATTTTTTTTAACCTTTATATCATGAGGGAATTTTATTTCCATCATTAAAAAATAATTCCATGAAGATTCCATAAAATTTTCACTAGTATATTTTCAATGGATATATTATCCTTTATAATTAGACAAACTTTTATGATAAATAATGTTTTCAAAATAGAATTAATATTTTTTCCATGAATCATTTCATGTGGTCTTTCAAAACCATATTCGATGAAGGATTACATTATTTAAAATTAAAGATGATTTACTTGGATTATGATTAAAGGATACTATATTTATTCTTTCTATTTATGGTTTTCCTTTATGATAGAATGAAATTTATGATACACATCTCTTTTTCATAGTTAATTTTTATCCAAAATGTTTATAAAACCGATTTATTTTTATGCATACAAATGTGGTGAATTCTTTTTTTCATTTGGAATGCATACATATAGTTTATTATGTGATGTGTGAGATCTATATGTCCCTCTAATGCACTGGATAATGATTTATATCTCATGAGATAGATTAGAATAGAATGAAGAGTGAACCCGATTTAGTAATATATGACTATAATGGGATGTAAAACCAGTTTAGTAATAATGTGATGGAATACGAAGTGAACCAGATTCATAAATATACTCTCTCCAATATGATTGTGTTGGAAATTAGTCTTTATGACCAAGGAAGTAGTTTATTATTATTATGTTTTATTCATATTCCATGTCTTATTCCAATTTTATGCTTTTATGTCTCGTGTACTATGACTATATTCTCATTCATGTATTAAGAACAACCATTCTTTATTGGGTGAATCATGATTCTGATATTTTCCATGAAGTGTATGGATATAGAACATTATGGTCATGTTCTCATACCCATATTTTTAAGTTATTCATATATATCTGTAATATTTAACCTTATTTAGTATTTGATATCACCATCTCTTATGATTCCCTTCCCCATGTCATTATGGTGGATTATTTGTACGAGTATTAATGTAAAATTTCATTTTGGGAATAATTGTTTATATTTTACATGATTAGAATTTTTTCCATATTTCAGAAAACATTAAACTATAACAATACGAATAATTTAGTTCATTTTTAATGAGCACTCATCTAAAAATATTCTACATCTATGTTTGAAAAGGATGGTTCATTATAGTTGGTTTCTATCTAATGGTTTTGATAAACTTTTGAATTGAGGATGTAAAAACCATAGTGATATTCCTTAGTATAACTCTATGTATGGGTTAGAATTCTAGAATTTAGATATCGATCATGACTAACATAGTATTATACCTAATATGTTATATAAATTGATTAAATTCTATTTATTACGTTTTTTATCATTATGATTTCTCTTACTGACACTATACATTTGGTTTGATTCAACGGATGAAAAATTGACCAAACAAGGTAGTGCTATGTGTGATTGGAAATAAAATGATTTTCCTCTATAGAAACAAAAATGTTATTATAGAAGTAATGGAAAACATTGCTTCAATGATCACACACAATTCTTCTGGTGTGAATCATGATATAATTTCAAATAAAATATATCGGAAAAATATTTTTATTTATTCATTCATAAGGTAGAATAAACCTTATTTTAGGTGGTATCTGGATACAACAGTTGGTGAGAAATTAATGAGAAAAAATTAAATTATACTTTTGGGTCTCCAAATTTATGAATATGAGAAATTCATTGTAGTTCTATATCATTTGGATGGTAAAAAAGATCATTTGGTGAATCATATAAACAATATGAGGAAATATGATGAAATTTAATCCCCTCGATGGGATGGGATAAGGAATATATTTGTCAAAAATTTCCTTTATTGTATTTCTCATTGGAATATTTATATTTATTTCATTGGACATAATAAAAAGGATCATGAATCGATTTTGACCGATGAGTCCCATTTAACAACACTTTAATTGTTTTGTTCATTTGTTATCATCCAACAAAATGTAAGGTTTACCAATTCTATATAGGTTTAAATACAAGTCTTAGAAGGTGGTTATCCATATAAGGATTTAGTAGTTATAAATATTTAATATGATTCCCTATCATGATAAAAATAGATGTAAGATTTATTTATAAATTTAATGGTTTTGATAGTAAAAGAAATATGGTCTCTAACAAAAAATAAAAAAAACATTGAAAAAATAATATGATATTTCCATAATGATTAATGTGCGTAAAGTAGAATAGAAAACATTTTCATATTGGTATTGGTTAATGTTTCAAGGGTGGAATTTTAGTTCATTTATAAAATAAATTCCAATGTGATTTGAAGAAGACACCTAATGATATAGAAAAAGATGCACATAACACAACATACACACTTAAATGATTCATATTTTTGGAAATATGACATTATACTAATTAGTGATCAAATATATGCAATAATGATGATGACCACTATCAAAAACCCCTTTAATCCATATTAAACATGTGTTATCAGGTATAAAATATTTTCAATGTAGAGTATTTCAATCATTCACTGCTATTATTGAGTGTTTCTGTATTTAAATTCAATAATGTTGCGGTAGAATTACAATTATGGTATTAGAGAATAATGAAAAATCAATGTAATAGTCCATTGTAGTTTATACATAAGGATTTTAACCAATATGTTGACTGTTACTAGTAGCCACGAAAATTGATTTTGGGTGAAAGGTAAAATTACAAGGGAACCATTTCCAATAATATAGAGAATGAGGTTGGGATAAATAGAAAATTATTTGTTTTATTGTAATAAAAAAATTGGATAGTATTGATTACCTTGGCCGTGATTAGTAATAGGATGAAAAAGTATATTATGATAGAATATATTTATTTTTTAGAACTTTTCGAAATAATTTATTTTGAATGTGTTCATTTTTGAAAGCATGCATGTTTGAAATAAGCTTTGATTGTATTTGAGGTGATTACCATGTTTCATTAGAATACGTCTATTGTATATTGACATGATTTTTGATTTAAATTTATAGCTACATCGTGTTTCTTAGGGGTTTATGATATGATAATTTTTTAAATTTATTGACCTTCATTTTTAAAAATTTTTAATTTTAATTTTATCAATGAATCATAAGGGTATCCATTTTTTGTTACTTTTTAAAAGTAGAATAAGCGGTAAATATTAATGTATTAGTTCGCCGTATAATGATTTATTAATATTGGATAACCAGTATTAACCACATTTCTAATGACATAAAACATTACTAATCATTTGATTATAGGTTATATGCTGCATTGTTTCTATATAAATATCAATTTCATCATCATTTCATGGATTAAGAGATGTAATAGGGACTAATTAAGGCTCAACCAAATAGCGAGATTGTAAATCTGAATTCGAATTAAGTATGTATATTTTATCAAAATATTTTTGAAATAAAATGATGATATTTTTTATGATATCAATGTACTTTTTAGACCTATTTTGTCTATTTTTTTTTAAAAAATATGTTGGGGCCGAAGCCTCATTTTATTATTAAAGCAAAGAAAAGACCTATTTTAACTGGGTATAGGGAGACCCATTACATAGCATGAAGGCCCAGTGGGCTTGTAGCCCGTTACATAACATGTGGGTAAAAATTTTGACCATATTATCTATCACCCTCAATTTTTTCCCATGGTTTAGTATTCACTTACAAATCAATATTTTAATGTTTTCCCAATATTGAATTATTGTTATTTGTTAATTCAGGTGACTTTAATGTTTACAACATTCCCTTTTTAGGGGTTGTTATATTAATTTGTTTTACTATGTGAATTATAAGAAGAAATTATGAATTGATATAACCTATGATGACCATTATGAATTTAAATAAATTTTTTTAATGGGTAGAATATAACACCTTGACATTTTTATGAAATGGGTCACTAAATAATTCGATTTCATTAATTTCTTGTGTTTCTTACAATAGAATATTTAGAAAAAAACCATGAAATATTATATGTTAGTAATAAAATAGATATATAATGTGAGGGAATAGTTATAATTTCCTAATTAGTGAATATTATATAATTCTACAACTCAATATAAATTTATTTGTATGTTCTTCGAAAAATGGTAAAAATATTTTTAATAAGACCCTTTACTCATCAAAATAAGAAATTATCTTCAAAAATGTGTTTTTCATCAATTTTTTAGTTAATATTAATTTCTCAACGCTATTAAAATTTTATTTGTCCCAAATAATTTCATTTATGAATTCTTAATGTCATAAGTATCATAAAATAATTTATAAATAATTTTTGAACCATTTATTTTTCATTTAATATTGAATATTGTTGTTTTTATTTGAAACTATAATATATTTCAATGTATTTACGATGGAAAATTATGGGTTTTATTAGTAATAAATATAAATATACAATATTTACTTCAAAGATACTAAAATTATAGTTTTAATAATGTTTATTACAATAAATTTGTTTAAAAAAAATTATGTTAAAAATGATATTTTATGAAATTTTTTCCATAGTGATTATTTGGTTTTAAATAAAATTAAATTCTAGAAATTATGTGTTTTTAACTATTTAAAATTAGTACCATATTTTTATTCATAATGTCCATATTTAGTAAAATTTCACCTTGTATTATTGTGAAATATGAATAGTACCCTTGTTACATTTTGTTACCAAGATAGAGGGTAAATAATATAATTAATGGTTAAAATATAATGTCAAGGACTATAAAATTACCCCAAAAATTTACAAAATATTTTTGGATTAATTAAAATTTTGATTTAATAACACATATTTGAAATTAATTCATTTTATGGACACATTTCCTTGAAAATGACTTATGTATTATGGAAATCATAGTTACTGAGAAAATGTCACACACCTATATTGAATAATATTAATATTTTCAAAATAGAATTATAGATGTCATATATTCATTAATAATGACTATATATGAATATTTTATATTTATATGCATCATGTTAATTTATTTATAAGTATTTTTTAATAAATATAAGCATTTAATTATTGTGACATTATAACATAATGTTTTTTAAATTCACAAATAAATTTAAATTTTTGCATTAGAAATCTTAATTTTCGTATAATTTGTATTATATAAGTGAAAATTAAATATCATAGATCTATATGAAATTTTAGAGTGTTTTGAATGAATTTTATTATAATTACCCCTTTTAATATACGTATTTTAGGTCAAAGTAAAGGATTACTACCAAAATTATCCTTAATTAACATTTATAAAAATAATATTTCTTGAAATTAATTTAATAATCATTATTTTTTGTAAAAAATATAATAATTAAATATTATAATGTCAATATTTTCAAAAGTGATAAATAATGACTAGTTTAAAACAAATATGTAAAGGCTAATAAAAAATTTAAATAAAAACATTGGTTTCTATAGTAAAAATTAAAATAGGTTAAATAATAGATAATCTAAGTTATTGAGATTAAAATAATAAATAAATATTTCTAAAATAAATTAAATTATGATGATTCAAACTTATTTTATAATTCCATATGATAAAATTTCATTTTGGGGTTTTTTATTTAAAATTAATTTAGTATAAACTAATCATTATAGAAATCCCAAAATTCATCTCAACTCAATTATTAAAGGGATTCATCTCCAACGATTTTTGACACCACATGTGGCTTTCTAGATCAAAAATACCCTTAAAAATTATCTTCTAAATATCCCAATCCAAATTTTATAGGTTATATTGTTAACAATAGTCCATCCCAAAATCAATTTAAGAGAAATCGGAAGGAGATGTTTTTAGAATTGTTAATATCTCTAACCGATCACTTTATCTTTCTAATCATCCTTAAATCCGCTAAATATATCATTATTATCATTAAATAATAAATTATATCTCATAAATATTATATAATTATGTTAGGATTATGAAAACACCGTTATAATTCCTCTTTCCCATCAAACAATATGATAATATATCACAGATGTGTACGTACAACTTACTGACCCCATATAGAGATACAATGCTTATGTCATCACCATAATTTATGAATTTTTATTATGAATGGTTTAATGAGTAAGTATGATATATATGACATAATAATAATTCAATAAATATAATTTTTTATATATCTTTCTTTAGTTCCTTCAAAAGAAAAATAATAAATGTATTAATGAGTATGAAAAACATATCATATCCACAAATGGTGTGAATCAATTTTTTATAATTTATATTAATTAATATAAATATGTATATAATTTTTTGATATGATATTTAAAAAAATAATGACAAACATAAAATTCGGAGACCCTGATCACATTACAAGGACCGTGACTGGAGAACCAAAACAAGCATGGAAATCAAAGCACTTATCTTCGAAATAATTTATATTAGTATACATATATATCAATAAACATCTAATAAGATGATATAAATAAATCATAAAATTTATGATAAATATATGGTAATGGAATAAAATTATAATAAATCAATTTTTTTATACAATGTATTTCAATTGGAATAATGAAATTGAGACTTGTGGTAGGTTCATTAATAACAAAATTTACATTCATTAGGTTAGATTACAATTCCATTGTTTATGTCTTGATAGGATTATGTGTGAAATTGACTATGATTATATTATGTGGTATTTCCACAATATTTATGTCGTCTTATATTTAATTCAAATAATATCTTCCATTGATTAATTATAACATCAATTATATGATATTTGTAATTGCTAATTTCACAATCTCAATATTATTCCGAATTTTTTACGTTTATATATCTACTAGTGAATATTTATATCCCATATCCATGTTTTATAAATATGTTATAAATTGTTTTTTATAATTATTATATGAATTTTTTATTTCATTTTTACCCATTTTTTAATTTGTACAAACCATTTTTCCTAGTATATTTTTTCTTTTTGTGAATAAGTACTCTATACATTTATTGAACAAATAATTTTTTTACATTTACAAAGAATTACCTACCATTAGATAAATAATTAATTCAATATTATTTGATGCAACATTTAAATTCTTTCAAGGTAATTTTCAAAAAATATTACTCTATAATTGAATATCATTTTAAGGTCAACATTGTTTTTCATCCCGAATGGATATAGTTATCCAAATAATAATTTTAAATAATATTTCAAAACAATTTTCATCCATGATAATATTATTTAATACTAATAATAGATTATTGGGTTTATTTATAAATTATTATATCATTATTATTTCAATATTACTATTAATTTTATGATGTAATGATATTTATGAAATAACTTTTTTCAATGGGATATGTTAAGATGAAATGTTAACAAAAGTCATTCCTTTTCATGGGATCAAATTTAATGAATGATTTATATTATTTTGTGATAGAATTTTATGTTGTTAATTATGTTAATAGTGTGACCTAAATATCCAAACTATGCATTGGGAATAGATATAAATCTCACAAGATAGATAGGAATTGAATGAAAAGTGAACATAGTTTAGTAAAAGACCCCTTTCTTTTATGGAAATTAATTTATATGCTTATATTTTTTCACAATTCCATGTCTTCTTCCAATGTAATTATGTTATAGAATATGTTTTTTATTATATTATCATTATATAGTTATTCACTACCAATATTTATTCTATTAATCATGGTCTTGGTCCTTTATATTATTTTAATGTTATTCAAATTTTATGAAAATGTTTTCAGACCACATTATTCATGTTCTGATTATGAATATCTTGTATTTACAATTATTGAGAATATAATATCAATAATTATTATGTTTCCAATCCCTAGGTTATAAATAATGTTTTTAATAAGGGTATCTATAGGGTATTATCATTGTTAGAATCATTCATTATATTTCACCAGAATAGAAATCTGTGATCTATTTTTCCAAATTCACTAAACTATTATGTTTCTCCGGAAAAATTTTGTGTAGTGTAATAAATATTTATATAAAAAATATGTAATATCCATTAATGAATATCATGGTTCATATTGATTCCATAATGAACATCATTAATGACAATTAATATTTAAAAATATATGTTTAGAAACTGAACTTCTATGTTTCCAAACCTCTCATATATTCCCCTATGTAATTATTCCTACAAATAATGTGATCCATGGGAATGTGGAATCTATTTAAAATATTCACTAATGATAAAAGTTAATTAATAATTAATCCATGATGTTCATTTCATCCATAAAATATATCTCTTGAAAATCATTGACAAGGGTGTCCTTATTAGGATATTGAGGATGCAATGCCTTATAGAAAACTCCAATAGACCTGATCCATTAATGAGGTGAGTGTTATTCAATTCTCCACCTCACTAACACACTATAACACCTTTTATGAAAATTTGATCATTTGAGATTGAATAATCTCATATCCATACCATTACTCCTTAGATGATAGAACACCCTCTAGAAGACATGATCCATGACCTCTAACTCTATATTCCTCCATTGTTGAACTATATGAGGCCCATGTTTATTCTACACCACAATTATCATCTCTCAAAAGATACAAACTCTTTTAGTTATCCTTTTCACCACATCTAGTCCATATATTATAAAATATCAAATTTCTATACCCACTAGTATATATATACATGTCCCCCAATAAAACCCCAAAAAGGATTTATGAATATAGTATTGTAATATAAATATTTATAACTAAACACCTCTAAAGGATGGTATTTCATGCACGATTAACTAAAATTGAAAAAACTATATTACAATATATCTTTTAGTGTCATAATGTTTTAGTAAATATGATATTTTATTTACAGATTGAATTTTTTTATAACGAATATCGAGGATCTAATATCATGTTAAATACCTCCCAAAACACACAAGGTAAGATAAGGATCTATATCCAAGGAGATTCCATCCGAAACCCATTATTTATTAAAACAGTATTTGTATAATTCATTTCTAGAAAAACCACAAAACATAACTCATGAATTAATAAGAAAAGAAAAAAAATTCTGATCCAAAATTTTCTAAATAGAATTATATCACCCACTAGATCATTTTAATTCCATGAAGAAATATATCAATTCATACACCCACATCCACTCACGGAAATATAGTGGTTGGAAAAAATTACCATGAACAAGATGTTTTACCATCATTTACTAATGTAAAAAACATTATTAAATAAAATTTAAAAAGGATATAAAAGAATAATGAATCTATAATTTAACACCATGGAACATTACATATTGGATATACTATAGTGTAGTAATAATTATTACCATTAAAACTCCTAATGAAATTCCCTCAAACATCACCAATCATATAAAAATCATTTCTTGAAAACTTATACGATATCAATGATCATATCCCCATATATTATGTGAATATATATGAATTATTCAATATTAAATCATATATACCCTTTCACCCCCACTAATAGTATATAATATTTATTGTTTTTCATATATTAAAAAATTTCATTTTTTCGATAACATATTAAACACACGACCATATGTCTAATGAACTATAACATATAACATAGTTATTACCAAGTCTCTAAATGGGATTAAAAATATAAAATAAAATTTAAAACAAAACATAGAACTTTTTAGATAAAGATAATATATTTCACGTAATTTTATTATATGATTTTAAAATACATGTTCCCTAAAAATGGGTCCTATTGTACTATGACAGAATATTATAAATAACATCATGATTTTTTTAATGTGTTCAATGCCTACAATAATAATTTTCTAGGAAAAATTTAAAATTATATTAGGCTCATTTTTTTAATAGAATGATTGATATTATAGTGAATACTGAAAAAACTAATTGCTACTAAAAATAATACTATTGTTTAGGGAATTTATAATGTTTCATCAATATGAGTAGTAATGATAATAAAATTTTGTGATCTCAATAAGAGAGAAAAAGGTAAAATTGGGTTAAAACTATTTTATAAGGTCATAAAAATTATATATTTGATTAAATTATCCTATTGATTGGACAGAGGATAGAGATTTGAAAATATTTATTGATTATATTTTCAATGGTTTCCATATTTCTTGGATTATGAAATCTGAATTATATTTTGGAAATAATAAATAAAAAATTTCTATCTCTTAACTTTAATATTTCAAATTATTTTCATATTGGAAATTTTTTTGATGTTTACATAGTAATTTTTATTTAAATATATATTAATTTAAAATATAATATTAATATATATTTAAATTTTAATGAGTTAATGATAAACTAAAATGATTATTGAAAAACTAAATGTTATTTATTAAGTTGTAGAAAAATAAAATAAATAGATTTAAAAATATGTAAATCTATTAAATTATGACGAATAAGTGTGTTCCAAATATTATTCATATCAATTTGATATTTTTTTTATGTTTAAAACAATTATATTCTAATTCAATCATAGTTTTTATTTCGTTATTGACAAATAAAAATAATTGTTTCAAAAATGACTTTAATTTTATTTTATATTAAATATTAATTTTTTAATCTTATGTAAAAATTAAAAACAATTATGTGGTAAAGTATGATTAATAATATTATAAAATATATTCATATTGGAATTGTTGATAATAAAATTATGTTATAATTAAACTAATTATCCTTTAATAGTGAAAAGGTAGATACCGTAGTTATGGATGAAATTGGTTAAGTGATTGGATATAACAAGTGAAAAATATTAAAAAAATAACCGTGAATAATTTTAAATTTATTATTTTATATAAACAAAGAAATTTATATTGTGATATATTGAAATTTTGAATCATTTTCATAGAGAATTCCTTTATCATAATTAATTATTTTAAAAATTCCATGAGTACCCCTCCTCTAACATATAAAGGAAACCACAATTTCTATTATTTACAATATGTAGTGTGACGAAATCAACTAAACCATATAAAATTATACTATAAAGATCCAAATGATTTATTTAGTGGTTTTGGTATTTTTAAATGACTATTCTATGTCTCCTTAAGATGAGATTTAATGAAGGATTACAAAATAATATGAAATCAAATTACCTGATCTATTCAATAATATTTCCATATCAAACTCCAATAAATATTTGTAATTTTTAATAATATAATATATTTAATATCTTGATATAGATATTTCTTAATATTGTTATGAAACTTCCTTTATTCACAATATTTTCTAGTAAATTGTATTTGATAGTATATCTCATGTGTTGGTACGAATTAACTTCAATATATAGAGATAATATAAATTTTATATAACAAACTTGAATCTAATGATTTTATGATAGGTATTATATATATATATATATTTAATAATTATTCTTATATAATTATAATATCTTATAAACCATCTTACCTATAAACTATTGGAAAATGATAACATCAATAATTTTTATATGTGGATTTCCAACTCCACAAAAAAAGGAGATTCATTTTTCATTTACGGTTTACATTTTTGGTAATAAGAATTTATTATACTAATATCTATGATATATAAATGTTAATAATTATTTTTAATAATTATTTATTTGTTTCAATATTTTTCTTCGTACATCGAAAATTGAAAATATATTTCATCCGTAAGTACGATATACTGTTACCCAGAATGGTGTATAGAGTTTAGTTTCTCAACATTTTATGGATAAATATAACTAAATAAGTAATGAAAATATATAATATTAATATCATGGATATATTTCATGAAATTGTGGAACCATTATCATTTAAAATGACTTTATCTTCCTAACAAACACACACATAAGAAAAAAACTATTATCACATCAAACAATGATTTTAATAACAAATTGTCAACAAATAGATGATATGATGATATAATTGATTATTTTATTATATATAAATATATAACAATAAATTCAACTAATTGATTTGTAATAAATTTATATTTATCATATGTGAATTTTTAATTATTTATATGTTATAATAGAATTGATGTTTTTCAATTATGATTCAATACAATTTTAACAAAGACTATTTATGATTGAACTTATATTGAGAAAATAATTTTAAACATATGTGCTCAATCCATTTATTTTTTTCTCCTCTAGTTGATAATTTTGATTTGATTCTTGTTTTCTATTTTCCTATATGTTGTATTAAAAATGACATGAAAATTCAATTTTCAAAAAATTGGATGTTATACTCTTTTTTACAAATATTTTATTTCTATATCCATTTATTCTGCAGAAATATTTTTTGAAAGTTTATTATTATTATAAAATTATTAATTATTTTTGCTTAAAAATATTTTTTACAACCCAAAAAATGATTCAATGGAAAGGTCATTCCATTTTGTGAACAAATTAATTTTTTTCGAAATTGATTATGGATGTATTTTTTATCACACATGACAAGAATGAAATTTCATGATGTTTGGACTCAAATAATTTTTCGTTTTATTATAGGTTTCCATATATATTTTAAAATAAATTTTCAGAATATAATATTTTGGAAATATTATAAATATTTTATTTTAAAATTAAAAGTGTATTTTGCATAAAAATAATAAATGGAACTTTAAAATGAATTTTCATATACGATAACATCCTTTGATGTTAAATCCATATATTGGGTTTGGCTTCCTATAAATGAATGTTATAATCTTAAATAGATTACTATAATTTCCCTATTGATGATATACTTGTTTTTATAATAGATTGATAATATACTTCCATAATAACATCCTATTCTTCATCTAAATATTGACGATGCATTTCAAAAGAGATCATATAATTTTTAAAACACCTATTTTATAGAATAATTATATAATGAACACATATAAGTATCAATAATTGAATATGAATCACATTATGTATATTGATATTGGATGTTTATTATCTATTATATCACCATGTGGTGAAACTATTATTTTTATTAAGAATTAATATGTGAAAATCTTTATTTCTGTTTATTATAGGGAAAACATCATAAAAAGAGTCCACAATAATCTATATGTTTATTTTTTTGATCAATCAAGAAGATATCAATATATTTATAATATTGGGATTCAACCAAGTTATTATCATTTGGGGGGTTAGGGTGATGATATACTCAACTAAACCTACTATATGAGAAGTGAGCATTATGAATTTTTAGTGACTCCTTTTGGACATAATAATTTCCCTACTATCGAAATAAGTTTAATAAATAATATCTTTATATATAACCTAAATCGTTTCATTTTATTTTTTATCGTTCAAATATTTATATTTTCAATGGGTGTTGAAGAACATGACGATCACTAGAAAGTCATGATAATGACCCATAAAAATATTAAATTGAATATAAAATTACTAAGGAGTGAATTTTAGATCCTCAAATATTCATTTATGAATAACATAATTTATTGTGATTGTATATCAGTTGATACTTCCCAAAATATATTTTATTTTGAAATGGTCTATAATAACCATAATAATTAATTTACACATATTCTGGTTTATTCTGAATACGATAGATGTTTTGTGAGAGATTTTATGGAATAAATAATCCACATAAAAAGATAATTCAAAATAAAACAAATTTTAGTTAATGGATGAATGGGATGATCATTTCTACATTTTTAAGGGAACGTTGGTTAGTTATTCTTTAAACACACTACCCTATATTAAAAATTCGATTTTGAACTAATGTGATGAATCAATGATGGTTCATTGATGTATCCTCATAAAGAATGATATATTGATGGGATATTTCTCAAGAAAAAGACATGAAAATGTTATAAATTAAATGACCCTTCTTTTTGAGTCAGATATGATAATTTTTATTGAATATATAGTGAAATTATCAATATAAGGACTGATGTGAAATAAAAATGGATCATTAAGGATTCCATTTTCTCTTCATATAGAATTTTTTTAATATATTCCAATAAACACTATTTGAAATGAATAAATATTATGAGTGATCAATCCATTACCTTTCTGTAAAGGAGATTAAGGTGGCATACTCTCTTAGTCAAAAATCAAGAATGCCTAGTTTTGCATTATTGAGATTAAAAGAGATCTAATACTTATATATTTTTTTTAATATAGACCTCGATTTCATTAGGAATAGAGAAATATCATATCAATATTTGAGAAATGATTTACTGACTATCAATATGATGATTAAAGTGGAAGATAACATTGGTTTAGAACTGAAAAATAATATGGGGATTGTTCTTGAGTTCAACAATACAAGTGATGTAATAATATGGTTCAAGAACTCGATATGTGTCCCATTAACACCATACATGAAGATAGTGCTATTGGATAAAAAATAGTTCTATATTAATTTTTCATTTGATAAGTATGAATCTGTATAGAGATATGAAACATTGATTATAATGGGATGATATGAAAATGAATATTCTAGATTTTATATCATCATAGATGATATGTATGGAAGTTAATGAAGTGAAATAGAATTATATGGTTATTTTATATACCTTAGCCAAAAAGAATAGAAATGTGATGTTATTACCTTATTTATCAACATTGGAATCCTAAAAATGCCCAAATTTAAAATGTATATTTGTGTTGTATTAATTCACCTTATGTGGTGAGAGAACATATTTAACAAAAAATAATATTTACCCTGATATTACTTCTACAATGTAAATTAAACACATGGTATGATTTTTTTTGAGTATAACGTTTTATTGAATCTTTTATGAATTATGGGATTACAAAATAGTTCTATGGATTAATTTTGTTGGATATGTATTGATATTTTAGTTTTAGTTATGTATAAAATCATCATAAAATTTTTAATATTAGAGTATAATTATAATTATAATGTATATGATGAGAGAGTAGTCATTATATTTGGAAGGTGGTTGGGATCAATAGCTTCTCATGGAGAGAAATTTTTGACATTAATTATGATCTCTTAGGGTTTCATATGATTATATTATATGATCTATATCATAAGATTTGATGAAATCCTAGAAACATTGATTAATTTAGAGAAAAAAATCTATTAAGATCATACCTAGATGAATAATTGAAATGACAAGATATATCAATTAGTTGGAATGTTATAGAATATCAATAATGAATGAAATTTTATGATGTAATTAATAAGAGAGATATTGATTTAATAGTGAGCAAAAATGAATTACTATTATTATAAATATTGAATAACTTTATGATATTTTGAAATAATGGTGTCAATTATCAGCAAATTTATAGTTCATTTTGAAATTATTTATTTTATTGGTAAAATATCTGATCATGTTTTCACAAAAAATGAATCTCTCTCAAATTAATGATGTGTTCTATATATATTACGTGTGGAGGTACAAACTCGATCCTTTAGAATTACATAACTTAGATTTTATTAAAATAGTATAATATCTCACATAAGAGGAACTAACTTTGTAAAAGTTATATCATAGTGAGAATGTGATTTGAAATAAGACCATTGAAAATGTAAATGTTTCACGGAGAAAACAAAAAATTGAAGAATTTATATTAGAACCCAAAGATGTGATGAGGGATAAGAATCCAAAATTATTTATTCAATAGTTACATAGTTTTGGTGGTTAAATATTTTCAGGGGAGGGTGGGGGTGGACTGAAAAACCATGAGAATTTAAAATATACCAATAAATTTGATTTCATTGATAGCTTCTGATACACACAACCCAGAGTATAAATGAACTATAGTATATTATATTTTTATAAAATTGACGACAAAATCGATGAATGAATACTAATAACATCATTTTAAAAAAAATCAATGGTGTAAATTAATGAACATATATTTTAGTGAAGTCACTATACGACATAGAAACCTATTTTTCATTTACAAAGGTTTATATTATTTTCTATGAGCAATGAATACAATTAATTTTAAAAAAAATCACAAAATTTAACTGAATTTTTTTTTAAAATTTTTAATAAAATTTAAAAACAAATATCTTAGGTGTGGATTTTATATATTTTTATAAAACGATTTATTAGAAACAAATTTGTAAAAAATAATGATTATTTTCAATTACAAAACTTTTGATTAAATAAATTATATAGATTCATTATATTAAATATTTTTTCAAAGTATTATTAGTTTGATTATATTTTTTATAATTAAATTAAATTTATAAGAATAAATTTTATATATTAACTTTCTATAAAAATAAATTTTTTTCATGGAAATATAATTTCAAAATAACTATTTCCTATTTACCATTTAAATTTTTCTTAAATTATTTTGTAAAATTTATTTGAATTTAACCAAAAAAATGGATTCCAAATTTGTATTCATATGTATCATATTTATTAAATTAGGAAACACACTTCTTGGTAAATATGAGTTATAATCATATAAAAATATTTTCACATCGGTAAGTATTAAATTGTTAGAAATAATTTTTAAAATGTTATGATAAGGTATTAAATTATCTCTATCACTTGACTATATATTATTAGTTATGTTTAATTATTTCATTTCCATATATATATATATAATATACGCCCCCATTTTTTCATATTTCATTGCATATGAATTTTATATTTATTTATGAACTGAATAAATAAAAATTTCAGCCACTTGACATTAAAATCCCTTATTATTTTTTATAGGGGTAAAATTTGTAAATTTACAGTTGTAATTAAATAATTTTTGGAATAATAATTATTATTCTTTATCATTTTAAATTTATTTAAAATCTTTAGCAGTTGAATACAATATCAATTAAATTAATAGAAAAACTACATGAGTGATATTAAAAATATAAAATGTAATATATATAAGATGAATTATATTATTTCATTATTTTTTAGATAAATATTTCATAGTAAGGAATATTAAATAGATTATACCATAATTGTATATTTATCATGGTGTCAATTGAATCAAATCAAATAAATATCATAAAACATTATATTAATTTTATTTTATATTAAATAATATTATATTATATTATATTAAAATAATAGAAATCTCTCTCTTGGACAGAAATTATTCAAAACTCTCCTTAATTTTATAAATTTTTCATTTTTGAGAAACTTTTTACCCTATTAGTACAATTATAATAATTTAATATTGAAAAATACATTATCACATCTATGGATATAATAGGTTGACTATACATTTCAACAAAATGGTATCGTAACAACACCATATATTCCTATATAATCATTATTAGATAACGGGATTTAAACCTCATAATCCATAGTCATCAAATATCTTCCCGTCTAGAATCATTTTTCTAAATAGTTAAATAATGATATTTTGGTCTTTAAAAAATCTCAATGATCACCCATCCCAAACTAGTAAAAGGTAACCCATCCTTTCATTTAATTACACCACATTTCTCCAAATATATAATCCAAATCCTAAATAATTATATTCTATACATCTATACACATTATTTTGAGTTTATTTTCCTATTAATAATGAATTCAATGAGTCCTTAAGAAGGGATCTAAAATAATATTAGCAATGAATAGGTAGTCATAATCCAAATCCCTTTCTAATTTATTCTTATTAATATGCAATTATATCTATATTATAACACATAAAATAATATTTTCAATATTAAAAATATAATTAAATGTTTTAATGATTATACATCCACCAATAGTCAACATGTTTTACAGTATAAAGAAAGTGAATATATTTTGTGTGTCTACATATGGCGTACTGCCTCCAGGTATTAATAAGAGTCATTTTCCATCACAGTAATTCATGGATATATATTGTTATTCGTTTAATGTTTAAATATTATATTTAAATAATAATTCTTCTTTTTGAATTTTTAGATAATTCCTACCTTCTTACTATAAATACTATAAGAAATCAATAATTTCTCCCATGTGTATGTGTGTATTACCCCAACTATTAGGCGATGGGATTAGATTATCAATTTAAACTTTAAATGGATAGAATAATGTTATTTTTTAAACAATTAATATGATATATATGATATAATAATGATTCTAAAAGGATATTTTTTACAAATATTTTTTCAATCCAGATGAAAAGTAAAAACCATATTAATTCGTAGATATTACCTAAAATCACCATTAGTGGAATAGTGAATTTTTATATCTCTAAATTATATTGATGTCAAAAAAAAATATATAATGAATATATATATTATTTCGATATAATGATTAAAATTATATTGACTAAGAAATCAAGGTAAATTCCTAGGGATAAGAACAATACAACTAAAAAAATTAAGAAAAAAATTGTTATCAAATTGATCAATGATTTAGAGAAATTGTTCATAAATGTGTGATTTATTTTATAATTATATCATATATTTTAATATATTAATTATTATATTTTATAATGTATTTATGAAAATATATATTTATAATACATGTTCATTAAATACATATGAATTGAGAAATGTCTTGTGGGTAGATATTTATCTCTCAATCCCTTTTTTATATTTATTATTTATGTTTTAATTTAAATTGATGAAATTTTCAGGATCTTTATATTATAAATCCCTTTCATTTTATTCTACTCTTTTGTTTTAAAAAATTTCCAAGTAATAATACAATATTTTTCAACATGCTAATTAAAATAGCTGTGAAAATGATTTTGAGACAAATTGAATTTATTTTCACTTTTTCATTAATGATTATACTATATTTAAAATTATTAATAATATTTTTTTAATATAATTGGATATTATAAAATAATTTAAATTGTAAATTTTACCCATGTTTTAAATTCCATTATATATTTTCAATGGAATCATATTTTCATTTTCATAAAAATGATATTTACTAAAAGTGATAATAGTCTATTTATTTTAATGTACAAGTCATGAATGTAATTTCGTACAATTATTACTGATCAGTTCATCAAAGAGTATTTTAAATGATTCCAATATTAATTTCAATAAAAAAATTTCATAATATTTTGGAAGTATTTTAATTAAGTTGTTTCCAAACAAATTATTATTTTCATCAAGATATACAGTAGGTATTTTCTAAATTAATATCCCCCTACAATAACTTCTTTTGATATTACGTATTCTATTCTGGTGATATGATATAATTAAAAATACCTTATTCCTTCATTGTATGGTTTTTTATTGTGATGATTTTAGATTTTTGAAACTCATTTATTTTCATATGTTGTACTATAATGAATTTATGAAATATTTTCGAAACTCGTTTTATTATTACGGTAAGTGATATGATGATATAAGGAATATTTTACAATATTTTTTGAAAAAAAGTATAGTTTTCATAAAATAATTTTTTCACCTTATATTATATAACCATGAATTTATTGTGCTAGATATTTTATTCTATTTGGTTAACTATGAAAAAAAATTATTTATTGTTAATCTAAAATGATATGAAATTATATGTGCTTGATCCCCCAAGGAAAATATCTGATTATTCCTAAATCATTATGTTAGAGGAAACATGGTTTTATTCCCAATACGCTATGATTTTATGTTCTCAGTTGTCAATATTATCACGTTTAATTATTTCTATTACTATAATGGTGACACGATTTTATGAAATGATATTTATTATAAGAAAATGGTTTATGATATATTATGATTTTTTCATCCCTAACATGTTACTTATTTTGAAATAATAATGCTTATGACCAAACCTTTGATTATCATCCATGACATAGTGGGTCTGATCAATATAATTTATTTTCATTATCTCATTCCATTATAGTCCTTTCAATATTTGATAATCTCTTCAATTGTTATTTCACGTTTTTTTCAAAACTGATCAAACAATCTCACCCTTTCATATATTTTTAATCACCTAGTTATAAAGAGTGTATTGATTAAGGAATGTATATTTCAATTAAAATTTGGTATGGACATTATTATAGGTGTTTAATTTCATTCATTAAATAATATGTTTTTGTTTCATGTATATAATTACAAAAAATAATTGTTTATTTTAGGAATTTGATTTCAAAATGTGTTGAGTATTGATCCAAAAATGTGAAGTATTATTGTATAAAATGAATGAGTTGATATAAATCTGATCCTCCAATTGATATAATGAAAATTATATTATAATATGACATATTATTCTATACATCCATCATTCTCTATATTATGAAAGTCCAAGAAAACTTACATCATCATTATTCATGTATCACAAACTCTAAATAGAAAACAACATCTTGATATACCACAACTATAACTTTCCACTACATCCTATTTCCAAAAGGTATTATAAATTCTACAGTCAAATACCTATAATATTTAAATCCATAATGTGTTAATATTTATTCTAGTAATATTTATAAAAAATATAAATCAATATCTAGTGAAATTTGAATACATTAATGTTTTTGATGAATTGGGTAATATTACTTCTGCTTTAGAGAAACCCAAAGAAAATTAAAATTTTATAATGGGTGGCATAGTTATGATGATGGGATATAGTTCCTATGTCCATATTTGAACATTTTTCACTAATTAATCATGATTAAACCTTTACCAATAAACAATTCATTATATAAAAAAAATCCCATCATCCATAAGAAAAAACATAATTTTTCCACCAATAAAATTCAAATATAATTATTCACAATAATCCTTCACTTATTTTTTATAAATAGGTGTCTTATTTCATAGTCTGGGTTTTAGTTTGAAATAATATTAAGAGATATTATACATGATTATCTTATAATATTATGCACTATAGTGTAATTTATGATCATTTGTAATATTCTAGGGTTTTTCTGAAAAACAGATATGGATCATTGAGCTATTGACAACCACTTTGCCTTGAAAACCTATATTCATGAGGAAAAACTCCACAAATTTCTATAAAATAAGCATAGCAGAATTTCTATATAGGTGAATATGATGAATGAAAAATAATATATCCTAAATCAACGTGACCTCAAACTCCTCTAATGTTGAGTATTTATGTATTTAAATAATGAACACATACATGATAAAATTTAAGAACTCAAGGAAAACTAAATTCATCGGTCCCATGAAAACAATTTTGGTAATTCATCACATCGAACAACACAACCTACTTCCAGTGTTACCGTAATGATATGAGAAAGGTATTTTCCGATTATATTCCTCACTCTCTACCATTATATGATATATATATATATATATTGTAGATAAATATACTAAGGAAATATATATCACTTATTGTGATTATATTTATAATATATCATCACAATCTGTTAGTTTTTATTAAACATTAAATAATTAAAAAACTGATAATCTATGAACTAACATATTGAATTATATTCATTATAAGAGAAAAATTGTAGTGAACCCCGTGTTTATTAAAAGGAAAAAATGATATACATATGTATAAAATCATCGATCTAAATTTTCCACTCGCGTTGTTTAAAAGGTTCCATTAGATATAGAGCTACCAAAATTAGTGATTTGAAATGATACATTTTCATAACAAACAATAATACTCATTGAATAGGTAACCATAAAACCTCATTTTGTGAAAAATAATAGAAAACTAAAAAACTAGAGAACCATATAGCCTACACCTCTACTAGTCCCACAAATAACTCTATAAAATATGATTTAAGAAGCATTGAATGTTATAAATCAATATGAGGATCACGTTCATAGATGAGAACAAAATTTTTACCTTCCAAATCAATTAATATAACACTACCCTTAAAATGTCAACAAAAATATAGAATAAATATAATTATTCAAATGAAATAATTATAGGGTTGTATCCCTAATTTGATAAAATCAATCACTTATTGATTCTCGCAAATAATAAATTCAAAACCCCATTATGTGGAAAATTCAACTAAACATTAACTACTGTATTCAATACCAAGATAATTTGAATCAATTCATCCTTATATCACAAGGTGCAGTCTATTTTTTGTTGTGGACCGAAAATATTTTTTATCATTAAATATATAATCTAACCATTGATGAATATAAAAAAATGGTACTTAGAAAAAACTATGCCATATCAATCATGGGAAGATATATGGCGTGAAACTAAAAACCCTGATATCCTATACCTTATTGTTGACGAAAATATCAATGATTACACTCATATGCATTCCTTGTTTGATGGTAAATATCAATATAATGACCACTAACTGATGCACCTTCCCCAATTGACAAAAAGGTGTGTTCTCTATACTAATGATATTTCTTATTAAGAGATTAATATATATTTATAAATCTAATATTGAAATCTAATACTCCAATTCCTAAATAAAATGTATGGAACTGTATATAATGGTGATAGTAACCTCCATAAAAATAATACATTAGTTTAGATCTTCTAGTGAATACCTAAGAGTAACTCTATCTCAAGAACCCATTGGAAAAAAATTGATGTTGAACACATTCCAGTTTAAAATGATTCAGAAAGATGATTTGAGATCCTAAATTACTATCATTTTCCCTCAAAATCTACAATAAACCCCCTATAGAGATAATATGAGTTGTTCATTCATCCCCTCAAATAAGATAAACCTCTTTTTGGGACATATAGATATATAGGCTTTGTCAATGAAGACATAGTGTACCAAAATAACTGGGTGTAGAGACTCGTAAAAATTCCACACATTTGGATCATTATATAGGTTAATATATAGGTAAAAAAGATAATTACATTATATAATATCATTATAAAGAACACACTAATGCATTCATTCTGATATAAAATAGAATATTGTCTCTTCAATTAACTCATTGTTGAGGAAATGATTACCACACAAACCTATTTATAATAAATATTCCATTGGACTACTATCTCGATCTACACCACTATAAAAAAATATAACACTAATATAATATTTCTCAAATAATTTAAATATCTTATGAAACATAGGAGTATATAAATATAAAAGTGATCTATAAATTTTTTAAATAGTAAACTAACAATAAATTATTGATACTCTCCTCACACATCACTAAACAATAATTCTAGAACTTGAGAACTTGTTTTATTTAGCTCTTATCATCCATAGCCCTTTCAACTGTAACAATGTCAATAATAATATCCTATTTCACCTCAACAACTATAAAACGAATGATAAATATTTTATAGGAATAACTGTAAATTTTTAAAATCTAAAAATGATGTAGAATGAAACATACATTTGATTCATAAAATTAGATTCATCTAGATAGGACTAAATATTTTCCAATTAAAACAACATAATCAAAATTATAATTTATTTTCATTAGTTTTTATGAAACGTTACAGTCTATGTTACCTAATAATGATTATTTTTAAAAACAAAATTAATTGTGTTTGATCATTGTGGGCCATAGTTTTATATATCTTCTCTTCTGTCCCTTTAAACATCACACCCTTTTGTTACCATTATAATTTACCTACATAAACAATATATTGTCCACAAGTGAAATTCTCTAATCTCTATTAAAACTATAAATCATATATTTAGTATAACTATGTCAAAATTCACCCACCCATGGAATCCATCTACAAAATACATTTAAAGTGATATTTTACCCAACATCTCACCTTTATTAGGCCATATAATGTCAACTAGCGTGATAGATATAAAACATACTAATGAAAAGAGTCATCTTTATAATAATAGAAGCATATTATGAGATAGAACAATCACACCCATATCTATATCGAAAAAATATCACAATTTGAAAAAAAAATCTAATTATTTTAAAAATAAACCGAATATAATAACAGAATAAAATTAAAAAAGCATCAACCTTTAAATGAAATCCATATGATCTGAAATATTAATGTATAGTTTCTTAGAAATGCACACCATTTAAACCTTATATACATATATGGGTTAGTATACATGTATAACATATTGGATACTACATAATTCATAAATGATATAAGATATAATCATACAAAAACATCTATAAACATATATCAAAACCAATACTAATCTACAAGTCCTATTATTACACATAATCATCCTTTATAGGTCACCAAGTATCACATCCAAGGGTAATAAAATGATATTATAATAAAATAATGTAAAGGTAACGATCAACCACATACTTAATAACTTTACACTCCGTTATCTTGTAAAAATATAGTAGTACAATTATCCCTTCTATAAAAACAATTGTAAGGAACCGAACATAAAAAAGTGATAATATATTATGTTTGATAAGAATAAGTTTTCATTAATTTATGAAGATATTTTTGGTTTATTGTTTTATATAAATTGTTAATTACACGTTCATAATCTAGTATTACATTACAATGTGGAAAGATCTATATAATATATATTTTTTTCTAAATAAGAAATAATTTTCTGATATGATTTTTTTTCATTTTGTTACTCATTTTCAAATTTCTAATCGTGACCTACTATTTTCACTAATAAGCACTAAAACCCATTGATTTTTTTAGAAAATTTTATATCCCAAAAAAACATAATAATGGGAGAAAATTAAATAAATAAATCAATAGTCCCTACTTTCTTATAATAATTCTAAATTTGATAATATATTCTTCTTTCAAAATTAAATTATCCAAACACAATATATAAAATACTATGTATATGTATTTTCAAAGTAAATAGCATATGAAATTTAAAATAAAAAATAAACTCTTAAGGTTTTCTTGTAAATTATTAGAATATTATGGGAAAATAATTACAAATTAATCATTTTCCCCCTTAAGTAGTTACATATAAATTTATTTATAAAGAAGATTATCGATCACATTCAAGAAATCATATAATTAAAATAAAAATCATATAACACAAAAATAAATAATATTGGTATCTTTAGGAATAATTTTCATATCAATATTATTTATAGAGAGACCAATACAATTAAATTTTTAATAACCTTAACAAATAAGAATATAATAATCTTCACGGTTACAATTAATCATAAATGGTAAAAGTGTAACAACCCTATGAGTCAAAACAAATAATAAATATTATCCAAAATTTTATAGGGATATAATGGATCCAACCATCCGTAGATTATAAAGGAATAACATTTCATCAACAATAGTGAACATGATCCATAAAATATTTTTAAAAAATAAAATATTTTATTTTTAAAAAATTTACTTTCACCCATAAGAACAAATATCATGTTATTTAGATATCCATTTCCTTTAAAAAAGAATATTAAAATTCTAAATTACCAATATTAATTGAATGATGAATTTTCATGGAATAAAACATAATGGATTATAAATGAAAACAAATCAATTAATGGTGGTAGTGATTGAAAAATGAATTTATGCCATATATGTTAAAGTATTTGATAAATGGTTTCAACAAAAAAGTACACATTAAATAGGTATATATTATCATATATGTAAAAATTTAATAGACAAAAAATGTGATCTAAAAATCAATTTCTAATTTATTTATGTTCGTATATATAAATACATATATTAATTTTTTGAACATATATGTGAAACAAATATATGTTTTAAAGGAATCAGTAAATAATGATTGTTAAAATTAAGTCCCTTATCAAGAGTAAGAATAATCAGATTCATTATCGATTATCCTTAATAAATAGCATATATCAATTTTTCCATCCATAAAATATTTTTCACGATTAGTATTCCTTTTTACATAATTTATTACACTATCATATTCAATCACCTAATAATTTGAGTTTCATTTATATTTTTGGATTATATTTGTCTCATATGTCAGAAATTATATTTGTAGGATTATTGTGTTTAGATAATTAATTTTATAATTATATACATATTAATAATAATGAAAAAAATATGATTTTTATAAAAATATTCTTCAAATAAAACCTCTAAATAAAAAAACATTATGAAAATCATAATAAATTTCAATCATAGAGATAATAGGTCATACATATAAATGAGTACTATTTGTGTCTTTAAATGATCATGCTGAAAAGTACATAAGTATATTTCAACCATTATAAATGATAATTATATAATAAATCTCATATTATTTATTTAAATTTATTTATATATATATCATCTATGTGATATGGTGATGAAAAATAAATAAAATTGCCTTATGGATGTGGTTGTCAACACATAAGAAGGATTGATATTATCAATTTGAAATGAATTAAATAAAAATAAAATTAAAGATATATTTCCACATAAATCATTTAATGATATCCTGAATAAAAAAATTATTCACTGAATCAATTATTATAAAAATTCATTAGTGGTGGGAATTGATGACAAATTACATCGGTTCACAGGGAAGTAGTCTTTCGTTTACCTGAACAATGGTTTAATTTACCTTTTAAAGAAATAGGAGATAGGTATAGATAATTAATTCTATTCATAAAATATTTATATTGGAAATATTACAATATCATTTTTTATAATGATTTAATAATATTTAATAGTGTTTTACGAATTAATGAAATGAAAATTCTTGATAATGTACTAAAGAACTTCTTCAGACAACCTCTTATGGTTTATAGAAATATAATTAAAATAGTTTTTTAATTTTCAAACCAGACTACTAATAAATGTGTATGTATGATATAAATGGTTTTGATTAACTTTTATATGAATAAAATTTCACAAAATGTTTTAGAAGAGGGAAGAAAAGGGTACCTTTTATAAACGAAGGGAGGGTTCCTCAAAAAATTTATCCATGAATAAAAATATTAAAACATAATATTCATATTTAAATGGTTCCAAATTTAAATTAAATAATTTTAATATATTTATATTTCCAAAAAATCTAATATAATAAATATTTAAAAAATTTAAGTTATGTTTTCACCGTTATATTTTTGCATTAACACAAGTTAATTGTTTCTGACAATTACAATGTTATTAATTATTTTTCATATAGGTTGTTAGAATTTCATATTAAAATAATAAATGAACAATAAATTTATATTGTTAAATATTATAAACCTTTTAATGTTAACTATGATGAATATAATATTTTTTAAAATATTTAATAATTAAAAAAATTATTTTAAAAAAATCATTCATGTCAATTTTGAAGATATTTATTTTATTTAAAGTTAAAAAGTCATAAAAAATATTGAATTTAAATCTATATCAAACACACATCAATAAATTTTAAATGATATACATAATTTTCAGAACATTAAAATTTAATATAAATTATATGTCATATAATATTTTTTAATTCATATATTTCATTTTTACAGTTTACTAAATAAGTATGATTTATGTGTTTCATAAGAATTAAGAAAATTATTTCATGATTAAAAAATTAAAATTTATTATTTTTATTGTTACTGATTCTTTTTATTCAATACCAAATTATTTTTACCCTTAATTATAACATTTTACCTTTATCTTTGAAGAGAATAATTACTATAGTTATCATTCCTAATAAAGAATAACAAAAAGACGTAATTTAAAAAAAGTGTTACTAATAATTAGAAAAATTAGCTCCATTTTTAAATATTCAGAAGATATATGTGGAATATTTAAATTCAAACATATAACCTAAACACACAATTTTACATAAATATTCTATGTTGGTTATGAAAATAATTTTCAACTACGATGAAGTATATAATTCATTCAAAACACAATTTTTTGATTCTATTTAATCAAATGAAAAAATGATATATAATAAAAAAATTCGTAGTAAATAGATAAAAAAATTAAATTTTCAATAAAAAAAATTGAATTTTTATATATTTTCTTAGAAAAAATCATAAGATGCTAAAAATATATCTCATGATATTTTTGGAATGATAAATTTAAATAAATATTTTCATATTGGAAATTATAAAATTTAGAATATAATATTTTCATTATTACATTATTAAAAAAGCGTTTAATATAAATATTATAGTTTTCAAGATTAGATTTTTATTATAAATTTTATAATGTATATAACTTTCAAATTCCTAATTACTAATAAATATGAAAATGTTTTATAATTACATTACTTTGGTTTTTCTGTAACAACCTGATATTTTATGACAAGTATTATTTTTAAATGATGTCATGTGTTTTATGCTACAACAAGTATATGTTGTGCTATATGCAACACCGTATTAGCTTCTAGTATACGCAACACTATTCTTAGATTGTGTTACACACAATTTAAAGATTGTTTTATAATAGTCATTCTATGCAACATTGAGTGTATATATATATATATATATTCAATGAATAAATGAAATATGGTTGGATTCTGTTATACGAATCAATGAAAGATTCTTGCACAACACGCAACCCTGACTTGGCTTGCATTATACGCAATCGCGACTTTCCTTGATAGCATGTGTTGTACGCAATATCAGGTTTCACTAATCAATGATATATGGTTATAATATTATTATGAACTAGATGTTATGAATAGTATTAACTAAATTTTGAATTTTATAACATTATTATTTCATCATACAGATTTTCTAGAACATGGTATGTGAACAAAACAATTTTTTCGTGTAAAATAAGTATTTTTCAAAAAATACAGTATTGCCGCCATTTTATGGCGCACCCACATTAAATATAGTTTTTGACATGTTTATAAGTTCAATTTGACAAAATAAAATTCTTCTTTGGAATTAGGATATAAAAATTTACTTTGGATAAATGTTTCATATTATTCTGATAACTTTCATATTTTAACGAATAGTAAAAACACGCTATATTTTAATTCAAAACAACTTTTTTCATCGTAATAATTTATATGGTTAAATTATAAAATTGAATGGTTTTAAAGTATAAATAGAATATATTTTTACCATTTAATATCATTTATGTCATTAGCATTGATTTTACATTGAATTCATAGTTTAAATCAATTCAATCTTTTGTAATGTTTTTAACAAAAACCTGTTTTCATTCGACAACGGGAATAATTTTAATTTAGTTTCTGAAACTTCTGTGTATGGAATTTGAAAAAATGGATTCCATATTTGGATTCAATGGGTCCAAATTATGTTAATAGGTTACTTTATTCTGATATTTTGAATAGTAACTACAGTAATTTTTTATTTACTACAGTTAAAGGTAAATCAGGTAATTAAGTGTAAAAATAAGAATATAAAATTACCCTAAAACTTGTCAAAATCATATTGGATGACTCAAAGTAGACCCATATCACCCATGGGTCAGATTAGATTCATTTAATGGACTTTTTTCCATGAAAATAATATAATTATTATCAAAACCAAAGAAAGTGACAACATGTCACTTTCTTAAATCTTATAAGTATATTAATTCTAATTTAGTGATAAACGTCATGAAACTTAAAACATGAATAGTTTTCTGAAAGATAATAAAATAATATACATCATATGAATTTATTTATAATTTTTAGGGATTAAATAATTATCATTAATTGTGACACAATAGTGATGCAGAAATTATTTATCTAGTGAAAAATCAAGAATATAGATTTTATTAAACTAATAGTGACCACAAAAGGCACAAAACCCTGAACAAAAAATATTGGTAATGTAAATTTAAACCATAATCATCCAATTATATAATAGTTTAACATTTTAATCCTTATAAAAGCGATTATGACACTTATATTATTTTATTTTAAATGATGCCAAAGTTGTCACCTTCATAATCTAATAAATATAACAATTTAAATATTGTGATTTTAAGATGATAAATTAGATTAAAAGTATTATTTTGAAAGTTAATAGATTTATATCAATCATAGGATTTTAGTTTTAATTTTTATGCAACATATAATATATTAAATAATTATACAAAAATGTTGTAGTAATTATTTTATTAAGAGATATACCAAATAAATGGTTATAAAAATATTTGAATAAATAATATATGAACTATATAATGTGATACATGAATTTTATAGACACATATGAAATGTTAGTAATCTATTAAATATTTTAGTTAGAATATATCCTTTGTGTAGATTTTATTTAAATTCAAATAAATGAATAATGTCAAAATTGACACTACTGCTATTTTATAAATATAACATATTATTAAATTGTTTAAAAATCACAAAAATATTTAAAAATTATAAATTGAAATTTATATAGTCTCAAATGTTATAGATTATCAAATTATGGAAAAATTACAACACATAAGTGAATATATATAACCATTTAAAATTTCTAATTTTATTACCACAAATAAACTTAAATAGATTAAATAAGGATAAATAAAAATGATAAGGTTTAAAATAAGATAAAAACATGTCTTAATTTTAGTGGTTGATGAGATACAACCCTATCTCATCTAATATTTGAATTCAGTCTTTTTTGGAGGTTTCCATGTGGGTTTGGAATTTATATTAAACTAATATTGTTGATATTTTTAAAGGTGCCCCTCTCATCCCTTATAAAAGGGAACCTCCTCCCTCTCCTCCTCAAACAAATTTGAGCCTTCCAGATCTGCCAAACCCTGACCATTTCACTTCTCCACTTCCTTAGAAACCTACTGGAGGTACTGGTCTTCACAAAATACTAACTCTAGTGCCCTAAGAGAAATTTTAAAGGACGCACTTCGAGAAAGAGGTAATACCTTCTACCGTTTTCTTCATGTTCCATTTGTCTTCTACTCCCTCTTCTTTAATTGTTTCATTATGAAGTAAAAAAATCAGTATCCCTTATATATGGATATGTTATTATAAATATGAAACAACCCTATTTCACCTTCTATCCATCCTACAGAAAACAAAATCACCCCACGTGCGTACGTACTGAATACCGTCTCCACGTCGTGGTGTAATCTGTTTTTCCACCAACAAATTACATGGATGCGTATAATGGTGTAAATAATAAATATATATGGTTGTTATAAAATCATATTGATTATGATATATTATACCATCCACTCCAATTCTATTAAATAATTATGGGAATGATATCATAGCTCGTGCGTACGTACGGATTACCGTCTCCAAGACGCGATGAGAATCATTCTCCATGTTAACCATACATGATTGATTATAAAGTTTATATGATGAATAATAATGAAATATATGAAATAATAATTCTACTATATTTATATATATATATATTTATGTCATCTATTTAGTTTCATTCAATTCAATAAGGAAACAAAAACAGCGTTCATGCGTACGTACGGGCTACCGTCTCCATGAACGGTGAATTTATTCCTTTTATCGATATATAATATATATTTATATGATGAATATATATAATATAAAAGTCATGTTTTAAATTCTGGAATTATATTAATCAGAATATGAGTAATAATATCATCAACTAAAAGTCAAAACACAAACGATAAATGAAATTATTTTACCCAAAATGCTTCTTTAACATGGAATTTACAAAATAATGGTTAATATAAATCAAAAGTGAAACATATATGATATCATAAAAATGAATATTATTATTTAATAATTCAATGACATAATTTAAATCATTATACAGGAGGTTCTGATCCATACGAAGCATATCAGACCTAAGGTAAGGGATAATTTTTCAAATCTCATTTTTATCCTAGATTGATTATTCATAAGTATTTACTGGGGTTATTTCTATCATCCATATACATATTTTATAAAAGTGTTTTCATTTATGTTTAATTTCCTTTTTACCCATTATTTAAATTCACTACATGGTATGTAGAAAATCTTCCTTTTTTTACGTTACTAGGTACTTCTTGACTTTTTCGGCAAAAGTACGAGAAAAATGTTTTTTTAACTTATACGGCATGAACAGATTTTTACGGTTTTATAAAGGCTTATTTTCATGAAACTTACTCCAAAAGATTTAATGACTATTTTAAACAAAATATCTTTCATATAAAGTTGCATGATGTTTTTTGAAAAGAAATTGATGTTGATGAAGAAAGTATATTTTTCTCAAGAATTCATTTCAAATGTTTTATCAAAACCATTTTCCATATAAGATGACGTTATTTCATATGTGTATGTTTCAAATATCATGTCTCTATGATTTACATGGTTTCAATTTTCTTATTATGAAATGATGTCCATTTCTTTTATATGAATTATATGATGATGGGATGATGTTTATGAAACCCATTTTATTTATTAGGTTATTATGAATGATGTATGTTTATTTTGTGGCACAAGTATGAATGATTTCATTATGAGATTGGTGGGACCTATATCTCCCTCAAATGCATTGCGTAAAGATTTATATCTCATGAGATAGACATGGATGAAATAGTAAGTTAATCCGGTTCAGTTTTACAGGACTGAAACGAGGAATGAACTTGATTCAGAAAGGGACTTTTTCCACTAAGATGGTCGTGGTAGAAATTCCTTCGCTACCATAGAAATCATAACATGTGCTGAATGGTTTCCACAATTTCATGTTTTATTCCCATTATATTTTATCATGGTTGATGTTCCATTATGATATATTCCTTACGTACTTCCACGATTTATGTCTTTGATCATGATTTTGATGTTTAAATTTCATGTTCTAGTTTTTGCTTTCAAATGATTATGGATTGTTTTATGTTATCTATGATTTCCCTTACATAGAATTTGAGCTCACCCTTTTTATGTTTTATTTTTCCCAGGAAAGAAAGAATGGTTTTAGGTAAGTAAACAAAAAGGGGAAGATCGTTATGGGAGTTGTTGAAGATCTTTCAACATGATTAAAAGTTTATATTCCAAGTTTCCAAATACACTAAACTATTACGATCCTTGTGTATCTATTTTTTTTATGTATTAAGTATTCTGTAAGAGTAATTTAATTTCCATGTACGTCAAGCTTTGGGTCTCTACAGTTGGTATCAGAGAAAAGGTTTAGTCAATCTTTGGAAACTAAGATGTGAAAACGTTAGTGATATCCCTAGAGATTTTTCAAGGTATGTCTAGGGATATCCCTAAGGATAAGTATATGTATAGGATATTGTCCTAGAACTATGGTAAAGATCATAGAATTTAACCTAAAATTTTGCATATTGAGGGTACTCCCCCTTTACTTTGTTGTTTTCCCTAGAATGATTTTTTCCTCTCACACTATTCTTTTTGGGTTTTAGAAAATGTATGGAAACAAGAAGATTCACGATAATGGAGGATATAACAGATAATGGAATGATATTCTTCATGAGAAACCAAATGAAACGGGATTTGGAAGTCCAAACATCGTTATGATGCCTAATCATCAATCTCATTATATGATCAAAAATATCATCTTTGGTAAGTTTCCCGACACAGATAATAAGAGAATGATAGAGTTTCAAGATGATCATAGAGGAAAGAAAGTTCAATTTCCCTCATGTAAATCATGTGGGAAGAGGCATCGAGGACATTGTTTCAATGGAACTATAAGATTTTTTGGGTGTGGAAAAGACAGACACAAAGCTAGTAAGTGCAAAGGAAAATGTTCAGTTAACACCATGGACAAGGATAATGGTATTTCTATGACATCAACAATGATTAGATGTTTTAAATGTAGAATGTATGGGCATTATGCAAACCAATTCCCTAAGGGAAAATCTCATGAAGAGAATAATCATGGTCATATGGGTAGTATTTATGTGGATGATGATGAGGAGACTACAAATGATATATGAGATGAAAGAAATGTTGAAGCCCAGTCAGTTGTTTAAGAAGGTAGTGGAATGATTTTATGTTTAACAAGAGATATGTTGTATAGTTAATGGTACTATGGAATAAAGAATCATATAAGGATTTTTACACTATAGTTTTTCCTAAATTATTTGAAATTATATGTTGAATATTACTGGTAACCATGAAAGGTTATTTAGATATTTTTGGAAAGTAGATGATATGCGCATAATGAAGGGATAAGAATATAATGAGATGTTTTATTGTATTCATGAGCTCGTGACTGATATATGGACTAAGTGATATTATGGTTTGAGTATATATAATTTTTGGGATTTTGGTATGTGGAAAGGGTTACCTTTTCACAGTATTTATGTTTTCACTAAGGTTATATGGTAATTAATGTTTCAAGAGAATATATGACTAAGGTATTCGTGTGTTTGGAATACAACCAATAAGATATATCTTATGATTTATGTGGGATAAATTCTTGTATTCACATTCTTGGTAGATAACCTTTCTTGTAAATGTTTTATTTATACTATGATCTTGGACCGATGTATTTTAGATAAGCCTAACGATTGGAATAGATTATGTTGGACATAAGTAAGTATTGCTTAAGGATAGAACTTTTTTCGATATTATTGATGGAATGTTATAGTAATGTATTTTTAGAAAAAGGACAACCTATAGGACGAGTGACAGCCCATCACGCCAGACAATTCTGTGGGAATTGAACCCACAACCAAAGTGCGACTATCCTTTATCGCCTACCACTGGCCTACAGGAAGTCCCTGGTTAGTATAAACTAGTTTTATTTTATTAAGTGGTATAATATATGAAGTATATGTTCATTTTTGGAATCGTATATGATTAACCAAACCATAGATGGACTTATGTATATCTGATAACTTTTTCTAACCTTTTGTTTGAAACAGATGGAATGACCCATCATTCTATAACATGATCTGTTAACACTTCACGAATAACAAATTCAACTTCATGTCTTTAAGAGATGATGTGGAAATTGTTCAAAGCATGAACAACAGTGAGATTTTACCAAAATCAACAAGTATTTCTTCTAATTCAAATCTTCAACTTTAGGGAAACGATCTTGAATACAAAAAAATGTTGTCTTAGTGTCCTTATATCTGATGAATTAGATGGTACCTTTGATCATCACAAATTTATGGCTTTGTGATTGTTGGCTTTTTTATAGCCATGTCCTCTACCACTCTCCAGCATAACATGATGGTTAGATTTTTCTTCCATATCCATGTTTTCACCTATGTTATCCTGTATAGAAACCAAGTGATGAGATACTTTGGGTAATCGTTATGTTTCTTAAATTAGTTTTTAAAATTATGTTATAGTATTCCTTTTTACGATGTGGGTTTCTATGAATAGTAAATGATTTATAACACTGACAAATTTCGAAGGCGAAATTCATTTTAAGGGGGGTAGAATGTAACCACCTGATATTTTAGGACAAGTATTCTTTTTTTATTTATGTCTTCTGTTTTATTCTACAATAAGATTATCTTGTGCTATACACAACATCGTATTAGCTTGCAGTATATGCAACACTATTCTTAGATTGTGTTACACACAATTTGAAGATCGTTTTATAATAGTCATTCTACGCAACATTGTGTATATATATATATATTCAATGTATAAATAAAATATGGTTGGATTCTGTTATACGAAACAACGAAGGATTCTTGCATAACAAGCAACCCTGACTTGGCTTGCATTACACGCAATCACGACTTTCCTTGATAGCTTGTGTTCTACACAATATTTGGTTTCACTAATCAATGATATATGGTTATAATATAACTATTAATTAGCCGTTATGAATAGTATTAACTAAATTTGGAATGTTATAACATTATTATATCATCTTACACATTTTCTAGAACATGGTATGTGAACAAAATAAATTTTTCCGGTAAAATAATTATTTTTAAAAAAATGCAGTTTTGCCGCCTTTTAATGGAGCACCCACATTATATCTAGTTTTTACATTTTTATAAGTTCAATTTGACAAAATAAAATTTTTCTTTAGAATTAGGATATAAAAATTTACTTTGGATAAAATTTTCATATTATTCTGATAACTTTCATATTTTAATGAATAGTCAAAACACGGTATATTTTTATTAAAAACAACTTTTTTCATCATAATAATTTATATGGTTAAATTATAAAATTGAATGGTTTTATTGTATAAATAGAATATATTTTTACCATTTAATATAATTTATGTTATTAGCATTGATTTTACATTGAATTCGTAGGTTATATCAATTCAATCTTTTGTAATGTTTTAAACAAAAACTCGTTTTCATTCGACAACAGGATTAATTTTAATTTAATTTCTGAAACATCTTTGTATTGAATTTGAAAAAATGGATTCCATATTTTGATTCATTGGGTCCAAATTATGTTAATAGGTTAATTTTTTTTTATATTGTGAATAATAATAATAGTAATTTTTTACTTACTACAGTGAAAGGTAAATCGGGTAATCAAGGGTAAAAATAAGATTATAAAACTAGCCTAACACTTGTCAAAATCCAATTGGATGACTAAAAGTCGACCCATATCACCTAAGGGTCGGATTAGATTCATTTAATGTACTTTTTTCCATGAATATAATTTAATTATTATTAAAACCAAAGAAAGTGAAACATGTCACTTTCTTAAATATTATAAGTATATTAATTTTAATATACTGATAAACTTCATGAATATTCAAACATGAATAGTCTCGAGAAAGATAATAAAATTATCTACATCATATGAATTTATTTATAATTTTTAGGGATTAAATAATTACCATTAATTGTGACACAATGTTGATGCAAAAATTGTTTATCTAGTGATAAATGAGGAAAATAGTTTATATTAATCTAATAGTGACCATAAAAGGCAAAAAACCCTAACCACAACTTATTGGTCATGTAAATATAAATCTTAATCATCCAATGGTGTAATATTTGACCATTCAGATCATTATAAAAGTTATTATGACACTTATAGTATTTTATTTTTAATTGTTATGCCACAAATAAGTATATTAAATAATAATACAAAAATGTTGTGGTAATTATTTTATTAAGAGATATACCAAATAAATGGTTTAAAAAAATATTAAAATAAATATTATATGAACTATTTAATGTGCTCAATTAATTTTATAGACAAATTTTACATGATAGGAATCTATTAAATATTTTAGTTCGAATATATCCTTTTTTTAGATTTTATTTAAATTCAAATAAATAAATAGTGTCCAAATTGACACTATTGTTATTTTATAAAAATACCATATTATTAAATTGTTTAAAAATCACAAAAATATTTAAAAATTATAAATTGAAATTTCTATATTCACCAATTTCATAAAGTATCCAATTATGGAAAATTGACAACACAAAAGTGAATATTTATATCCATTTGAAATTTAGAATTTTATTACCAAAAATAAACTTAAATAGATTAAATAAAGATAAATCTAAATGATAAGATTTAAAATAAGATCAGAACATGTATAAATTTTATTGGTTGATGATATTAAAACCCTATCTCATCTAAACTTTGAATTGAGTCATTTTTGAGGTTTTCATGTGGGGTTTGAATTTATATTAAACTAATATTGTTGAGATTTCAAAAGGTGCCCCTCTCCTCCCTTATAAAAGGGCACCTCCTCCCTCTCCTCCTCACACAAATTTGAGCCTTCAAGCTCGTCCAAAACCTGCCCATTTCACTTCCCAACTTCCGTAGAATCCTACTAGAGGTACTTGTCTTCTCAAAAGACAAACTCTAGTGTCCTAAGAGAAATTTTAAAGGAAGCACTTCGAGAAAGAGGTAATACCTTCTACCATTTTCTTCAAGTTCCTTTCTTCTTTTACTCCCTTTTCTTTAGTTGTTTCATTATGAAGTAATAAAATAAGTATTCCTTATATACTGATTTTATTATAAATATGAAACAACCCTATTTCACCTTCTATCCATCCTCTGGAAAACAAAATCACCGCGCGTGCGTACGTACGAAATACTTTCTCCACACCGTGGTGTAATCTGTTTTTCAACCAACACCTTACATGGATGGGTATAATGGTGTAAATAATAACTATATATGGTATTTATAACATCATATTGATTCTTATATATTATACCATCCACTCCAATTCTGTTAAATAATAATGGGAACGATATCATCGATCGTGCGTACGTATGGATTACCGTCTCCACGACGCGATGTGGTTCATTCTCCATGTTAACCATTCATGAATGATTATAATGTTTATATGATGAATAATAATAAAATATATGAAATAATAATAATACTGGATTTATTTATATATATAGTTATTTCATCTATTTATTTTCATTAAATTCAATAAGGAAACAAAAACAGTGTTCACGCGTAAGTACGACCTACCGTCTCCATGAACGATGTATTTCATTCCTTTTATCGATCTATAATATATATGTATATGATGAATATATATTATATATAAATCATGTTTACATTCTGGAAATATGTAAATCAGGATATATGTAATAATATCAAGAACGATAAGTCGAAACACATACGATAAATGAAATGATTTTACCCAAAATGCTACTTTAACATGGAATTTACAAAAGAACAGGTTATATAAAGTCAAAAGTGAAACATATATGATATAATAACAATGAATATTATTATTTAATAAGTCAATTACATTATTTAAATCATTATACAGTAGGTTCGGATCTATACGAATCATATCGGACCTATGGTAATGGATAATTTTGCAATTCTCATTTTTATCTGAGATTTCTTATTCGTATGTATTTTCTAGGGTTATTTATATCATCCATGTCCATGTTTTATAAATGTTTTTTCATGTATATTTAATGTCATTTTTACCCATTATTGAATTTTACTACATGGTATGTAAAGAAGCTTTCTTCTTTTATGTTACAAGGTACTTTTTTTCGGCAAAAGTACGAGAATAATGTTTTTTTAACTTATACGGCACGAACAGATTTTTACGGTTTTATAAAGCCTTATTTTCATGAATCATCCTCCAAAATATTTCATGACTATTGTCAAAAAAATCTATTTCTTCTAAAATTTCATGACGTTTTGTGAAAAGATATTGATTTTTAAGAAGAAACGATATTTTCTTCAAGAATTCATTTCAAATGTTTTATCAAAACCATTTTCCATCTAAGATGAAATTATTTCATATGTGTATGTTTCAAGTATCATGTATCTATGATTTAAATGGTTTAACTTTTATTATTATGAAATGATATCCATTTCTTTTATATATATTATGTGATGATGGGATGATGTTTATGAAACCCGTTTTATTTATTGTCTTATTATGAATGATGTTTGTTTATTTTGTAGCACAAGTAAGAATGATTTTATTATGAGATGGGTGGGACCTATATCTCCTTCCAATGCATTGGGTAAAGATTTATATCCCATGATATAGACATGGATGGAACGTTAAGTTAATCTGGATTAGTCTTACAGGAATGAAACGAGGAGTGAACTCGATTCAGAAAGGGACTTTGTCCACTAAGATGGTCTTGGTAGCAATGCCTTCGCTGCTGTGGAAATCATAACATGTGATGAATGGTTGACACAATTACATGTTTTATTCCCATTATATTTTATCATGGTTGATGTTCCATTATGATATATGTCTTACGTACTTCCACGATTTATGTCTTTGGTCAAGATTTTGATGTTTAAATATCATGTTCAAGTTTTTTCTTTCAAATGTATATCGATTGTTTTATGTTCACTATGTTTGCCCTTACTGAGAATTTGAGCTCACCCTTTTTATGTTTTATTTTCCCCAGGAAATAAATAAAGGTTTTAGGTAAGGAAACAAAAATGGGAAGATCGTTATGGGAGATGTTGAAGATCTTTCAATATGATTAGAAGTTTATATTCCAAGTTTCCAAAGACACTAAACTATTATGATCCTTGTGTATCTATTTCTGTTATGTATTAAGTATTCCGTAAGAGTAATGTAATGTCCGTGTACATCAAGCTGCGAGTCTCTAAATTTTTTATTCCTACCATTTTAGAAATTACATACGAATAATTTCATTAAATTTTTTGAAAAGTCTTGAGATTGTTTCCTTGTAATGTTTTAAGAATCAAAGATTTATTAGGCAATCATATAGGTTTTCAATAAAATCCTAACATATTGAATTCTTTAATTCCACAACAATTTCTCTCTAAAATAATTAATATAGAAAAATTCCATATAATAATGTCTATCATCTTATTTGAGGACTTTTGGTCTCAAAACATGAGATGAATAAAACACAAATTTTAAAAATCAAAAAATAAAAAACATTTTCTACTTGGGTTAAACTCAGTGGAAATGATAATCAGTAAAAAAAATTGATCCATTATTCTTCATGATTTCATATTATCTGGAAACAGTGGACTAGGATTCATTTTTTTTTTGTAATGCCCCAACCCCAGTTACCCAGATTCGGTGCATTATTAAATAACATTGGCATTATCACAAAAGATCAAGTCTCAAAAGACCTATTAGTTTATTAGTCTTAGAAACACTAGATATATTCATAAGTCTTGCATTACATCATAAAGTAAAAAAACTACTACAACATCTTATCTTCATATCCCCTCATATTATCCCTATAGGTCATTCATAAATTACTTCATCACATCCTAGGAGAAAGAGAACATTGAAAGGGGTGAGATCAGATGCTCAGTAAGGATAACAATATAGCGGGAACTTTCATAAATAAGCATAAACATTTAAGGAAATGTATAACTAAACAAATCCTTTTAAACATGAAATTCAATATAATATAGCAAAGATAAAATGAAATAATTTCATTTACTAATTCACATGGATATTATACTTGTCGAATAACAACATGAAATATCAATAACCACTTTAATAATGATGGATTGAATAATGCTAGACTATCAAAACCACATAGTCAAGGCCTCGTTCCAAGACCTCAAATAAGATTTTTTCAAGGCCTTATGCCAAGACACTAGTTTGTGTCACGAGACCTACCAATGAATTGATGTTTTATATCAGGCTCCACCCGCCACTTAATACATCCAATTCATTCATCATATGAAAAGTTTGAAACATAACATAAATATTCGTTTTAAAACTAGCATACGAAATGTCAATACATTAATGACAAACCATGAATGATATTAAAATAGCACATCCACAGTCAAACATAACTCATTCGATACAATATGGAAGATTTTATTGTATTAGATTAACCTCAATAGACAATAATGAAGGATAATGACATAGATTAAAATAGTCATCAAACTATTGAGAGAAATATCCCCCCTTTTATTAAAAACATTTAAAAGTCACACTATTTTTCAAAAAGGAATTTAAAAAATATTTTTGCATAAAAGTGTCCCATACAACTTGGAAACTTTTAAAAGGAATCTTGATTTGAAAACTTTAATGTTCATATAAATAAATCCTTAAAACCATTTTTAAAACATGGACATTAATGAGAAAGATTTGGAATAATAAATCATTAAAATATTTTAAAATGATATTTTAGTTAGAGTTTAAAACCAAAATAGAGACACTTGAATAAAAATAATTTAGGTAATAAGAACTTATTAATATCATGATAATAAAGGGATTCATAATATACTATGTCAAGTTACAATATATACACCATATAAAAGTGATTTGGTGTATAACATCAAAAGAGTCTCAATGGAATGTAAATTGAGATGAAATATCTCATAAAGGCCGTATCCTTTGGTTAAGGATAAATCAACGACATAATTATGTGTGACAAATATAAATAAACACAATATAATTGGATATTCAGTGTAAAAAAATCAATGGATATTCACACATATTCTTGTAAAAACAACACCAATGAAATGGATGTTTTACTCAAAAATGGAGATTGAGTAAAAAGTTCTTTTATCATGTTCATAATGATGACTTGAGAATTTATCAATGGTGTGATTATGTGTATATAAATTATATCCATATAAAGGGGAGTGTATATTATGACATAAGAAAATGAATACTGATTCCACACATAAAATTGGAGTAAAATAAACAATGAAGTATGTGTAAAGTCGAATGACTGGAAATTGAAATTTCAAATTCCCTTATTGATTTGGTAACCTAAAAAACATACACCCATGAAATAAATTTCATTAAATGATGATTTAAATATCCATGATTTAATTTATATTACACAATGAATACACACATGGGCAGTACAGACACCACATGCAATAAATAAGTGGTGAATAATGGAAATCTCATGAAATTAATCGTGAGATATGACACCCCTTAAATTGTGATATTTTCTTGTTCAGGGGTAGGTTATCCTCTTTTATAATGGAGAAAAATTGTTATTTAATTATACAATAATCATATACATTAATATGATATCATATACGATCTTTTAACATTTCATTGTTAATAATATCTTAGTATTATCGTCGTTTGAGATGTTAACTTACTCATTTTGTTTTATATGTTTTGTTACATAAGTCATCTTTGTTATGGATAGGATGTATATTATTCATATACATAATGATATCAAGTCCTTATTGATTATTTTTAATTATAAAATGATAATTATAATTGTATGGATATGATGGGGAATGAATCTCATTGCGTTCGTGGAGACAGTAGTCCGTACGTATGCACGTGCGATAATATCATTCTTTGGATATTAAAATAATATATATTTTGATTTTATATCATATATAAAGAATAATTATCATGTTATACTTATTATTTATAGGAATTACATATAATTATTATACTCATCCAAATAATAATATATTGAATAACTATTAAACCACGACGTGGAGACGGTAGGCTTCACGTACGCTCGTATGGTGACATGTTATTCAATGGATGGATAGAATACAGAATATGGTTGTACCATATTTACAATAATATCACAGTATAAAAAAGATACTGGATTTATTATTTTATAATGGAAAAAACAAATAAAGAAGAAGTTGAAGAAAAAAGGAACTTGAAAGAGGGCTGTGAAAACATTACCTCTTCCTTGGGTTCTTCCTTTTGATTTTATCAAAAGGGCTCCATAGGATTGATTTTTTATCAAACTAATGACTCTAGGTTGAAGTTAGGGAAGTTGAGAGAATATTTGGATATGTTTTTGGAGAGCCAAAAGGATTTGAAGGTGTAAATTAGAGAGAAGGGGGAGTACCCTTTTATAACAGGGGCGAATGGCACCTTTGGAATAGCTAGAAATATTATTTTATAATAAATTAATATTCGGTTTCTAATGGAACCGAAGTATATTATTTAAATTTTAGTTTGGGTATGGGTTTAAATTATTTCAACCAATATATTTCAGACATGTTTGCGTTACTATATTATCCTTATTATTTTTATTTAACTCTTAGTTAAATAGTTTGACATTAACCATGTCTCTTTGTATTTTTATATTATATAGTTAATAAACATAATATATTACTCCAAGAGACCACAAAGTGGTACATTAATGATACACCTATCATTATTTAAGTCCTTTGTCCAAGAATTAGATTTTTAGGAATATAATATTAATTAATAATATAATATTTGTTTTAAAAACTCTTTTACGTCAATTTTGACACTATTGGGTATTTTGTTTTTGTTAATTTCATAAAAGCATTATTACATCAAATCAATTTATATAACCAATAATAATATGTAATATTATCCTAGAAAATTAGTGGATTTCATAAAAAGTCTCAAATTACATTTATCATGATATTTATAATATCAATTATTTTAATATTTCATTAATTGGGTAATTACATCATCACCATTGTGTCATAAATAAATTAAATTATATAATATCTAAAAAATATAAATAAAATACCATTATGTATAAAATATTTTTATATTTCTAATGAATATTTATAATCGAATTTATCTTATGTATAACCCTATATTAAAAATGTTTTAGTAATTAAACTATGATATTAAATCTTTTAAGTCTTCTTTGAATTAAATACTAATAAATGTCCTAATCTGATCCAAGTGGACCTAAATGATTATATTTTTTTCTTAAGGTTTTTTTTTCTAAGATACAGTTTTCCAATAGAATTAGGAAATGTGTTAGGGTAATATTAATATCAATTTTACCCTTAATTACCCTATTTACTTTTAACCGTGGTAAATAAAAGTAAAAAGTTACTATTCACAAGAAATTATTTTTATCTTATTGTACAACATTTTATTACTTGATAATAATCATGTCTTTCGGCTTTTTGAAATTCCACTTACAGAAATGGTAAAACTATTTTTTATGTGAATTTCCAAATTCTCATAGGAGGTGGGTAAAAGCCAGTGAAAGGTTCAATAAAATTTTTAAATATCTAAAATTACTCGAAACTAAATCCAATGAATTACATTGAACTTATATAGGTATTATGAATATATTTTGACCTTAATTAAATTTAAATAAAATATATAATTATTTAAATAAAAAATTGGTTTTAAACTATAACTCAGTGTTTTTCACTATTCATCAAAAATTGAATGTTTTCAGAAAAATACCAAAAAATCACCCTAAGCTAATTTCGATATTCCGAATCCAAAAATGAATTCCATTTTGAATGATAAAATTTATTAAATTTCAAAATGTGGGTATTACAATTTGTAATGGCTAATTTGATTGGTTGTTGTGTGTGTTAGAACTCGAAGTTGCGTACAACACACACTACTGTATTATTCAAAGAGAAGTGTACCATGGAAGCTTGGGGTGTCACATTCTCCCCTCGTAAAAATAATTTATTCCTAGAAATTTTTAAAATTATTCTTGGGAATAAACTGGAAAGTCCCATATTGGAAAAAGAGTCAATAAAACTATCACCATAAAAAAAAGAGAAGTACAATGGTCACCCAAGATAACTCAAACTAGGATTACATGTAGTAAAACATGGATATAAAAGATAAATTAAGTGTCATGATCTGATAGAGAGGGATAGAAAACATGATCAGGAGAAATTTAACAACAGTAAATCCACAAACTTGTGATGAGACAAATGGTCATTAGTTTCCTTAGTAGGAAAAGTATACAGACAACATTTTTTTAAGTTACATTGCATAAAGATGACGAAGTCATTTAAAAGATTGACTATGAAAATAAAGAGATATACTTACTTTTTAAGTAGAGTTTCTTTCTTTAATAAATTTCCACCACTAACTAATTTTTTTAAACGATGATGATTCAAGAAGACTTGGTCACACTATAAGAGATAGAATAAACATCTATAGAATCACATGATCCGTGAATGATAAACTATACATCTACCTTGTATTTAGAGATTAATAAAAAATAAAATGGTTAGTACAAGATTTGATGATCCTAAAAAAGGATATTACTTTAGAGAAATAAACACTAATCCTAATTTCTAAAATTAAACCAACAATACCCCAAAGTTAAATAAATCCCATTCAATAAACAATAGTCCTTAAAATCCTTCACTATAATCCAAACTAATATTGAAACCCATAACTTAGAAGAATGTGGTTATGTAGTATTCCACGTTAAATTGTATCTCAAAATAACATCAACTACTCTTAAAGTCACATACTTAAAAGTAATTAACATAATCCCATATTCTCTATTATAGGTAAATAATTTCCATAAATAACCCAAATCACTATAAATACACAATAAAAATGTAGATAAAAATCCACCATTACTCCTCAAATGGAATACCATAGTATTCTAGTTTATTTGGGCATATAGTGTTCCTAAACAAGTGTACATATTCTAAAATAACATTTATCACTTAATCACCAAATCAATTTCATATACTAAGGTTATTCCTTTTATAAGAGATAAGAACCCAAATCATCTTATTATTGATCAATAAAATCATTTATCTAAAAATAATTAGTCACACTAACCAGGGACTTCACGTAGTCCAGTGGTAGACGATAAATCCTAATCGCACTTTAGTTCTGGGTTATATTCCCATAGCTTTGTCCAACGCAACGGGTTGTCACATGGTCTACGTGTTGTCCTTTTTCAAAACTATATTTTATAACATTATCAAAATTAAATAAATTCCTCAAAATAACCATAACATAATTTTAACTAGAAAGTTTTTATCATACCTTTCATTTTCATCCCAAAATATATTAACTTGTAATTTCCTCAAACCCAATGATCATATAAAAACAAATGGTTTTTTATAACTATATCCAGAAGGGAAAAGATATGTCTGACTCAAATATCATTCTCACATGGAAAATTGTGGGTTTATAAATACAAGAAAAAATTATTCCAAATTAATCTCATCAACAAGGAGCACTAATACTTTTAAATATTTCTCCAACCATTTATTTCCACATAGAATAGGGAATTCACATGGGTAATGGCCAGGTCCCCTACATTTATAGAAAATAACTATAAATGGATTTTTGGGACAATTTTAATTTTCTTTTATAGTACTATTCATTTTTCCTCAGTAATTTTTCACATTATGTCATTCTTTCCCGCACGTATAGGAATTCTTTGTTCTGTTGAGACACTTTACTGGGTGTCTCCTTCCACATTTTTTGCATGATGGAAATTCAAGATTCTTTTCTCTATGGTATCCACTGCTGGAGCTCTTATCATTCATCACCTTTCTCTTCTTTTTTGAGACTGGGAGTTGGTTAATATATATGTTATTGATCATATTTTTGGAAAACTGGTTTGGCATGAACACGATATCTTTTATGCCTATCAAAATTCCATTTTGTTTCTCATTTCCACCATTGTTCCCACATTGTACATCATTCTCAAAGTTACTATGACATCTTTGGACTCCATCCATTGACTAAAACCAGAAAGCATTGTGTGAGTAACAGTAGTCATAAAATCATTTAGAGAATATAATGACACAATATTCTCAATTTCATACACCTTATGATTAACCAAGGTCATTTATTCTCATCTTATATTAAACTACATAAAATTGATTTGTAAATAAATTTTAAATTATCCTAATCATATCCCCCAGGAGTGTCGTAACCAACAGTGCATCAAGGCCAGTTTTCATGCACCAGTTCCCGTTCGAGTCAAGCTCAAAGCGGTGTTTTTGGGTTTTATCCCTAGGTACATCTGTGCCAAAACCACCTCTACCTACTCGTATCCAGACAGGTATTTATTTCTTGTAAAACTCAAAAAATTTATACAATACAAAAATTCTATGAAGTTTTTCTATACTAATCCTCAAATTCTATCATAGGGCTATGTTATCTAATCTGAGTTTATCTAAATCTAGTTTCTATGGTTTTTACTAAACTTTCTCTAATACCAACTGTAACACCCTGACCCAAGTTACCCAGAGTCAGTGCATTATTACATAACATTGTCATGATCAAAAAAGATCAAATCACGAAAGTACAATTAGTTTAGTAGTCTTGGAAACACTAGTTATATTTATAAGCCTTGCATTACATCATAATTTAATAAAAACTACAACAACATCTTATCTTCATATCCCCTCATACTATACATGCATGTCATTAATAAATTATTTCTTCACATCCAGGGAAAAATAAAAAATTTAAAGGGGTGAGATCTGATGCTTAGTAAGGATAACAATATTGCAAAAACTTTCATAAATAAGAATAAATATTTAAGGCAGTTTATAACTAAAAACATTTCTTTCAAACTTGAACTTACACATAATATGGAAAAGATTAAATTAAATAATTCCATTTACTTATTCAAATGGAAATTCTACCAGTCGAATAACCACATGCAATATCAATAACCACATTAATAATGATGGAATGCATAATTCTAGACTATCATTACCACATAGGTAAGGCCTCGTGCCAAGACTACAAATAAGATTTTTTCAAGGCCTTGTTCCAAGACACTAGTTTGTCTCATGAGACCTCCTTATCCATCGAGGAGCTATAGAGGGCTCCACCAGTCACTTACTATGTCTAATGAATTCCAGATATAAAAAGTTTGAAACATAACATAAACATTCATATTAAAATTAGCATACCAAATGTCAATACTTTAACCACAAACCATGAATGATATAGAAATATCACATCCACAGTCAAACATAACACATTCGATACAATATGGAAGATTGTATTGTATCAGATTAACCTTAATCTAGAATAATGAAGGATATTGACCTAGATTAAAATAATCATCAAACTATTTAGAGAAATATCCCCCCTTTTCTTGAAAACATTTAAAAGTCACACTATTTGTCATGAAACCATTTAAAATAGATTTTTGAATCAAAGATTCCCATACCACTTTGAAACTTTTAAAAGGAATTTTTATTTGAAAACTTTACTATTCATATAAATAAATCCTTAAAACCATTATTAAAACATTGACATTAATGAGAATGATTAAGAATAATAAATCTTTAAAACATTTTAAAATGATATTTTAGTTAGAGTTCCTAACCAAAATAGAGACACTTGAATACAAATAATTTAGGTAATAAAAACATTTTAATATCATGAGAATAAAAGGGATTCATGATATACTATGTCAATGTACATTATACACACCATATAAAATTTACTGTATAACATCAAAGGAGTCTCATTGGAATGTAAATTGGGATGAAATCTCTCATAAAGGCTGTATCCTTAAGTTAAGGATAAATAAATTGCATAATTATTTGTAAAAAATATAAATACACTCAATATGATTCGATATTTATTATAAAACAATAAAAGGACATTCACTTAGAATCTTGTAAAAACAACACCAATGAATTGGATGTTTAACTCAACAAATAAAGATTGAGTAAAAATTACTCTTATCAAGCTCATAACGATGACTTGAGAATTTATCAATGTTGTGATTATGTGTATCAAAAGTATATCCACAGAAAGGGGAGTGGAAATTATGAAATAATAAAATGAATAGTGATTATACACATAATCTTGGAGTAAAATATTCAATGAATTATGCGTATAGCTGAATTAGTCGAAATTGAAATTGAAATTTCCCTTATTGATTCAGTAAATTACAAAACAATCACCCATGAAAGAAGGATCATACAATGATGATATAAATATCCATGAATTATTTTATATTAAACATTTAATACAAACATGGTAATTACACACACCACATGAAATAAATTAGCGGTGAACAATTGAAATCTCTCAGAATTAAAAATGAGATATGAAACCCCTTACATTGTACTTTTTCCTTCGATGAGGGTAGGTTATCCTCCTGTATAATGGTGAAATAATTTTTATTGAATTATAAAAGAATCATATACATTAATATGATATCATATATGATCTTTTAACATTTATTTGTTAATAATATCTTAGTATTATCAATGTTTCGGGTATTAACTTAATTGTTTTCTTTTATTTGTTTTGTTACATAAGTCATGGTTGTTATGTATAGGTTGTATGTAATTAATATACTGAATGATATCAAGTCCATAAACTTTATTTTTAATCATAAAATGATATTTATACTTGTATGGATATAATGGGGAATGAATCTCATCGCGTTCGTGGAGACGGTAGTCCGTACGTACCCACAAGCAATAATATCAATATTTTGATATTAAAATAATTTATAATTGGATGGTATATCATATATACAGAATCGTTATAATTTTATAATTATTATTTATAAGAATTAAAAATCATTATTATATACATAATAATAATAATGTATTGAATAACAATTACACCACGACGTGGAGACGGTAGGTCGTACGTACGCACGTATGGCGACATGTCATTCAAATGATGGATATATTACTGAATATGGTTATACCAAATTTATAATAATATCATAGTATATAAAATATATTGGAGTTATTATTTTAGAATGGAAATAACAAAGAAATAATAATTTGAAGAAGTAAGGAACTTGAACGAGGGTTGTAAAAACATTACCTCTTCTTCGGGTTCTTTTTTTTATTTGATCAAAAGGGTTACTTAGGTTGAATTTATGATCAAAATAATGCTTCTAGGTTGAAGTGAGGTAATTTGGGAGAATATTTGGTCAGGTTTTGGAAGATCCAAAAGGCTTTGAATGTGTAAATTAGAGAGAAGGGGGAGTACTTTTTTATAAGAGGGGTGAGGGGAACCGTTTGAAATGCTAGAAATATTATTTTATAATAAATTCATATTCGATTTCTAATGGATACAAAGTGGATTATTTAAATTTCAAGGTGGGTATGGGTATATATCCTTTCAAAAAATAAATTTTAGACAGGTTTGGGTCACTATATTAAACTTATCATCTATATTTAACTCTTAGTTAAATAGTTTGACATTTACCATGTCTCTTTGTATTTTTATATTATATAGTTAATAATATTACTATATATCTCCAAGAGACCCCCAAGTGGTCCATTAATGATACACCTATTATTATATAATTCCTTTGGCATAACCTTAGATTTTTAGGAATATATTATCAATTTATAATATAATACATGTTTTAAAAACTCTTTTATGTCAATTTTGGCACTATTGGGTATTTTGTTTTTGATAATTTCATAACTACATTATTACTTAGAAGAAATTTATATAACCAATAATAATATGTCATATTAACTTATAAAATTAGTGGAATTCATAAAAAGTCTCAAATTACATTTATTTTGATATTTATAATAACTATAATTTTAATATTTCATTTATTAGGTAATTACTCCATCACCATTGTGTGATAAATAATATAAATTATATAATGTATAAAAATTATAAATAAGATACCATTATGTAGGAAATATTTTTTCCTTTCTAATGAATATTTATAATCAGATTTTTGTTATGTATAACCCTATATTAAAAATTATTAATTATTAAAATTTGATTTTAACTCTTTTAACTCTTCTTTGAATTAAATAATAATAAATGTCCTAATGTAAAACAAGTAGACCTAAATGATAATATTTTATTCTTAAGGTTGTTTCTGGTCTAGTTACACTTGTCCTAAAGAATTAGGACATCTGTTAGGGTAATATTAATATCATTTTTACCCTTAATTACACTATTTACTTTAAACTGTGGTAAATAAAAGTTAAAAGTTACTATACACTAATTTTTTTATCTTATTGATGCACATTTTACTCCTTAATATTAACCATGACATTAGTATTTTCTAAATTCCACTAATAGAAGCGGTAAAATTATATTTTTTGTGAATTTCCAAATTTTTCTAGGAGGTGGGTAAAATACGGAGAAAACTTCAATAAAATTTTTATATATCTAAAATTATTCTAAGCTAACTTCAATTAATTACATTGAACTAATATAGGTATTATATATATATTGAACTTGATTAAATTTAAATAAAATAAATAATTATTTAAATAAAAATTCGGTTTTAAACTATAACTCAGTGATTTTTCACTATTCATAGAAAATTGAATGTTTTCAGAAAAATACAAAAAATTAACCCTTAGCTAATATCTATATTAAGAATCTAAAATTGAAGTCCATTTTGAATGATAAAATTTATAAAATTTCAAAAAGTGTGTATTACTATTCATAACAGGTAGTTTGATTGGTTTTGGTGTGGGTTAGAACTTGAATTTGCATACAACACACGCTAAAGTATTATTCAATGAGAAGAGTATCATGGAAGCTTGAGGTGTTATATTTTTAACTAAATGAACAAAACATTTCAATTTCCGAAAATTTGATCATAATATAAACACAAATATTAAAAATAAAATTCATTCATTAATTTTTCATTAAAACATTTATTCCTGATCTAAGACATAATAATATCTTATTGAAAAATCATTACATTCTCAATAATTAAATTGACTATCACTAGTGAAAAAAAATATCTTTGTACTTATTCATTCAAAAAATTGGAGTTTGACACCTTTTTCAATAAAATTCATTAAAATGTGACTTTTTTATATTGGAGTTAAAAATATTACAATAAGAAAACACTAATAAAGAATGATGTGAATTCCAACATCACCACTAATCCAAGGACTAAAACTAAATAATTATTACTATAGTTAGAATCATTCACGTATATATTCCATCATTATGATAATGATATGTTTTACTAAAACATAATGAATTTCATAATGACCCCTTATGTTCTTATTATATTTTTTGTGAAATTCCAATAATTTTATGATAAAATTGAGTGAGAATCCTAATTTAATAGTACTATATCCATGAAATATTATCTAGATATATTATCTACATATATTGTATCTTGGATAAATAAATCCAAAAATATGTACTCCTAGATTTGATGGAGAAATAATAAAACTTCCATTTCAAGATCTCATGTCGAAAATTGTGATCCCATTATTTTACATCTAATCCCTACAACATAAGAATGATATATTCAATCTCTTATATAACAAATAAACTTTTATTTTTTTAGTACTATAATTTATTTAAAAAAACTATATTAGAAAAACAAATGTCATCAAAATAGAAATTGTCTCACTTAATATATCTTTTCTTATTTCATATTATCTCCTCACCATTATCCATATTAAATACCTTATAAACCTAAATCATTCAAACACATTATATTTAATTGGGAGTGAAATGAAGATATGAATTATGAACTCAATTTTTGACTATGGGATACAGTAACCATTTACAAATTAATTTCATCAATGTGCATAATAAAAGAAAAAAATAATGATGACATAATCAAAGTCCATTATTGATTCATAAAATAACTTATACCCATCAATAAATAAATCACAAAATAATACAACAATGAATAAGGATTTATAAAGTATATAGACTTAATATTCAATAATCATGGGTCATGTGATGTTAATATTCATCAAATAAAACAACATAAACCCATAGAAAGCCTAGATAAATCATATTTGTATTTGAAACATCATCACTTATATCACATAAAAACCCATTTCCCAATGATTAATGAAAATATTAAAATTGGAATTACCATACAACCGAATTGAAATTTAATTATCTTGATAATATAATAATTAAAAAATGAATTAGAGAGGTATAGTGATTTACATATCGCTTAAGGTATTATTGTCTCCTAAAAAGATATTTGGGATCACCCATCGTATATAATTTCCATGAACCAGTACATTAAAAATTTACATAGGGCATCAAACTTATAAAAAATACATAAAACGAGTCATTATTTATTTTAAAACTGTATTATCTCATGGAAAATAAATGTGTATCATATCAATCACTTTTAATCATAATTTTACCGTGAAAGTGAAATGGGTTCCAAAAAACGTTTTGATGGATTATTAACAAAATGAAAAGAAATGGGTTCTATAAAAAGAACTTTTAGATACTATTAACGAATTTATAAGAAACTACATCAAAATAAATATCATTGAATCATTATTCTCCCTTATAAATTAAAATAGTTCTATTATAATTTCATTGAAATATACTTAGTCCTTCTCGATGATGATATATGATAGTACAAATAAAAAATAAACCCATTAGATTATCAATAAAAGGGATTTAATATTTATGAAAAAAATATAACTATAATTGAGTTAAATCATTCTGGATGAAGATAACCTTCTCATTTTGAAAATAATTTTTTTTAAATTATTTTTGAATAATATTTCTTAAAAAACATTACAATTAATGAATTTATATTATATTAGTAAAAATATATTATTTAATAAAAAAAATCTACCAATATGAACGATTATTTAATAAAATGACATTATTGAATTCCGATAATGTTGTCCATTGATTATAATATAAATGAACATTGATTTTTCATAGTAAAATGAAACAAATAGTAAATTTTTCAGAAAAAGAAAGGAAGATTAATTTTAATTTCATATTATATTGGAAAAAATAGATTTAAAAATAATTTAAAATTGTTCAAAAATACTTTTGAAATCAGTATTTAAACATATTATTTTAGAAGAAAATATATTTCTGACACACAAGTGAATTTACATATGGTTTTTAAAAAACTCATTCTGAAATAATTAAAATACCAAATAATAGAAAAATTGTCAAAATTAATTGTGGATAAAATGAATAAAAATATGGGAATAAAAGTAATTATAATTTTAAAATTTCATAATTGGATACATAGTCATCGACAATCTTGATAAACGATGAGATTGTAAAAAGAGACTCTTAACACTTTTATATCATTGAATCATAATAAAAATGAATGGATAATAATAATTGAAAATTTTAAAATAATTAAATTTAAAATATTAATTATATAACCTATAATAATATATGTATTCACACATCATAAAATAATATATGTTATTGACATAAAAACCACTCAAAGAATGAAAATTGAGATAAAAATCTCTTCCTTCTTAGGAAACATTGAATCTGTAAAGCACATGAATGTAAGTTAGAAAAAATGGATATGTATATCCCCATAAACGACTTGATAATAACCATTTAATACATTAATGGGAGGATAATACACCACACAAAAAATGAATGATGTGGAATATATATCACTAAAATAGAAGTGCGATGAGAAAAAATCATCCTCGATTTTGACTCATCGCACTGATTCATTATCATCATGAATAATATATTTATGTTAATTTTTTAGTATATTGAGAACATTTTTAGGTTTTTTATGTAATTTTATTTCATTTATTATCATTTTTCGACACATAAAATACCAATTGTTTTTACGTCGAATGATTTCACTATATTAGTCTTCTGTATAAAAACGACATAAGTGGGTCAGTTATGGTCAAAGACGACATTATATAAAAATAGAAATAATTATAAAAAAAACTAATTATATTATTTATATATAAATTACACATTTTAAACCAAAAAAGAATAATTATTATGAAAAACAAATAATTATTATGACCATGAAGATAATAGGACTAATGTACACATGAGTAATATTATATTTACTAAATGATCATTATAGAAATAAGATTTGTGATATTTTATTTTAAAATAATTAAAATTATATCATAAACATCATAATATGTTTTATAAATAATAATATATTTATTTATTGTGATTTTATATTATAAAAAATTATTTCATCACTTCCGGGAGGTAGTAGTTTAGACAACCCCAAGAGACTTTGTTATTTTTTATGACTAAAAAGATAAAAAAATGATATTTTATATATCATCAATGATAAATATTTCATTTATATCATTATTATTTTATTCAAGTCACATTAATTTATTATCTTAACACTTATTATAGTACTTTTAACACCATACTGAAATGATGAATCACATCGCTTCCCGAGGCGGTAGTCTGCTGTACACAAGATCAGTGTTATCATATCAAATAAATAATGAGAAATAAAATGGAATAAATTATATAATGTCCAAAACGTATAAAAATTAAATATATATCATGTATAAACATTAAATATTTAATCATACACAATGGTGAGTGGTGTTAATGGAAAAACTAATTACATCATTTAATATAGTTGTAGTCCATGGTACACTTGAATGATGAAATTTGAAAACAATTAATGGATGCACAAGTGGTAATTCGTAATTTAAATTTCATAAAAACATATCATTGTATGTGAAGCAACTATTTTATTTTATTAGCATTGTATATGATGAATTTAATGGGTGGAGAATGCGGTATAACAGAAATTCTTGTCGAAGAATCTTATATGTTCGTTGGGAAACCACTTTTCATTTACACCAAAAGAATAAAATGATTATATTTTCTCCCAATGTAAGGATTATATGATGAGATTATGAAACATACGATGTGATTTGGGATTATATTATCATAATAGATAGACAATTAATGTTTGAAGAGAGGGGTAGAGGTTGTCGACTTTCTTATGTTAGGTGAGTGGAACATGAGTAAATTATTAGAAAATAATTAGGTAGATCATCTATATTGGATTAAAAAACCATTAATTCTAAAAACAATAAATTATAAGTGATAATTTATAAATATTTAAATATAATGGGTTTTTTTATGTTTCGGGTAATATTAACATTTTATATTCTTACTTTAACCATTAAGAAAATATGGTTTGACATCATTCACTGTAAAAAATTGTAATTATTTATCTATTTAGTAAGCTAAGATATTATTTTTAAAATATTATAGATGTTAAAGTATTCTTATATTAATTATTTAATATATTTTTTAATATTCAATTTATTTATGTGGATAATTTTAATTTAATATAAATCTCACAGACGCGGTGAGAAGTGATGTTTTTAAGAAGAGGTTTTATATTGAAAAATATGATTGTACGATTTGTCTAGGAATAAGTATAATAATTTTCTGAAACTAAATTAAAATAACTAGTATATATTATTAAAATTTCGTTTAATAGATTCCATATTATTGAATATTTATTTTATTATAATGGTTTAACATTTGGAATTTTAAAATAATTTATGGTAAACCCATTTCAGACCCCAAAAAAATGTTGTAAACCAATAACAAATTTATTAAAACGAAATTATGTGGACAAAAACTGAAAAAATATTACTTATTTCTCCTAGAAACATATTCAAATAATATTGATACTCTTAAATTAAACAATACATTAAAATAAAAATACTTTTAATAAAAAAAATTCATTAGTCCCTGAATAGTAAAAATTTACCTAAATGTACAATAATTTAATCCAAAGTAATTTTTATTTATTTAACTCATATAAAAATATAAATTAGTAAAATAAACATTCGAATTGTGTCAAAAATTATTTTTAAGGTATGTGTGGCATAAAATTTTGACAAAACTCATTTAGGAAAAAATTGTAATATAAAGAATAAAATTAGATTTTTGTTTTATCCTATGAAATGAAAACACCATGTATTATATATAAAATTAATAAATAAAATAAATATTGTAATTATAAAATCCAAAAAGTGATATTCATTTAATATTATGGTTACAAAATATAATTGTGAAAATTTAAATTATTCTTTTATAAAAACCATTCTTTTAATTTCTAAAAGGTTTTTATTCTCATTTCAGAATAATCAATCATAAAAGAAATTATAATCCATAATTTATTAATTTAGTTACTCTTATTATATTTTTCATTTAAAATATATTGTTCAAAATTGTTATATATATCATGGGGTGTTTATGTTCTATGTTTCAAGTTGAATACATTATCAAACATAAAAATATTCAGTTTTCATGTAACCCAAGCTAGATTGAGTGTTACATTTAACCAAAGATAAACTTATTGTTTTTTGTCTGTTAATCTTGGAAATATAACTTTATTCTTTTATAATCATTTTAAGTGAAATCCATCCCACCTTTAATAAAATCTGGTCCTCCCAATTTGGACTTCATCATGGTAATCAGATATTGGAAATTTGAAAATGATTTTTCTCTATTGCTACATCGTAAAAGGGTTAACAATGAATCCTATTAATAAGGAAGAAATAAAATATTGGTGTTATATGGAATAAAATATATATAGGTTTCTAAATAGGATAAAAAATTTGATAATGGAGGAAAATTGTAAACAATTATAATGATGTTTGAGTTCATTGATCAAAATAATGATAGGGGTCAATAAAATTCATAGGGTCATAAAACCATGAATCATTGATCATAAAAAATTCTATAAGTTCAAAAGAATTTATGGGTCTAGGATAATTCAATTTTTCAAGAATAATTTACTTGTGTGGGGGGTATTATAATACCATACAGAGTTTTAAAATATGGACATATACTAACATGATGAGTATAATTTCAAACATTAATAGTTTTTTAAAACAATACCATCTTTATTTATATTTTTATAATTCTTGATGAAATTTTCATTGTTAATAAACTAAAATAATATTTTAATGGATCAATAATCCAAAAATTTCAAGAAATTAATTCAACATATCTTCTGTCATTATCGAAAACCAAAATTTCGTCCATAAACAAATTTAGGATAATTAATCTGTCATACATTAATATAAAAATAATAATATTAATACCCACTTCTTAAACCAATTCATTCCATAATAATATATCATTAATACTCATAAATCTATTTCTAACATTGTTTAAAACCCTATAATTGGAATGATTTGATCATATATTCTCGTAAGATAAATACACCATTATTAAAAAAATAAAGGTACACATGTTTCTAAAATTAACAAATTATTTTTTTTCTATATCATATTAATGAAGAAATAATTTTGGCTAGTGATTATCATGAAACACTTTCCATCGTTCATTACAGGGTTTAAACATCACTAACTTGAAATATATTGTTGGTTGTCACCGTGAAAATGATTTGAAATGAGGTTCCATTAAATATGAATAATAATTCCTCAATAAAAATTACATCATATAATCTCAGGGATTACAAATACATCAATCAAATCCCCAAATTTTATTACTAAGGATACCATTTTAACTAATTAAAATTCACAAATATGGTGAAGAAGACCGTGAAATTATTACAATCTTTAAATTTTTTGAACTATAAAGGTATCTATTACTCATAAGATAACCTCACTATAAAATATACTAATCTCCAAATATTTTTTAATCCAATCCTTTGAGACCAACTATAACTTCCTAAAACCAACAATCCCAGATTCATTGTTGAAATTTTATACTTCACATTTTCAAATCTGATGATGAAAATTATGATCTAATTTTATCACATAAAACACTCACAATATTGAAAATAAAAATTTTATAACTTATATCCTAAAAAAATTATTTTTTTTATTGAGAAAAATTTAGACATAAACAATATCTATTAATTCAATATTTTATTTTCCCCCTTATCACAAAATTTCATATTTCACATTAATTAATCACCATCATCCACATGATATAAGTTGTATGAATTACTCATTCAACAAATTTACTTATATCCTACGGAAAATTTAATAAAATATGGGTGTGCACAAATGTCACGTAAGGTAAGAAGTATGAATTAGTAATGAATTTCAATAGTAAAAATAATTAGAGTATAAGGGTATAATGAAATAATCAATGTTAATAAATAAATTATCAAATAAATGACATCCAAAAACAAATGTAGCATCAAATATAAAAACAAGAAACAAATCTTTAGAGAAGGAAATATTCATTATAATTGACTATCTTGTGTCATGTGATATCAATCCTGATCAAAAGGAAAATAATAAACCCATATATATAATAGAAAAAAACATTTTTATCTTGGAACATCATCTCATTAAAAACATAAAAAACGATTAAATAACCCACAAAAATGTTATAACTAAGTGGAAAACTTATAATATAATTATCAAGGGAATATATTCATTATAAAATTTATTATAGAGTAACATCTATTAAAAACTTTTTATGATATAATGGACCCAACTAACACTATCTAGAGAACCCATCATATATAATTTCCAAAAAGAGATACATTAATAATTAACATATGGGATTAATTTGGTCACAAAACACATAAAAAATATCATTATACTCATTATAAATTTATTATTAAAGAAAAATGAAATGGGTCTCATATCAATTTATTTTAATAATTATTTGGATTTCAAAAAGAAAAAATATCTATATTAGTGTATTTGAATAGTTAATTACATGAGGAAATGAAAAGGTTTCGAAAAAATTTATTTTATCATGAATAAAAAATGGAAAATAAATATGTTCTATTATAATCTAATCTAAATAAAATTATCCTGGTGTAGAGAAATTTAATCCATGAAAATATCATTGAAAATATTAATCCACCTATTTAATGAATATATATTGTATTAATACAACATATACCAATTTTAGATATAATAAAAGTGTGTTTATAATTGATGAATATAAATACCAATGAAATATAATTAAAAATATTCTTGAAGAAAATGCCAATTTCTTTTTTCTAAATCACACATTTTAATATAAAAAATTTTTTAATATACGTTTCACCAGAAATTGCATTAAAAACATATTATGAATGTTTTAGAAAAAAATTTATTTATTAAATTTCTTATTTTAGAATATTTGAATAAATTTAAATTGTTAACCATTTTGAATTTAAAAACAATTTAATATAAACCCATTTTAAACACAAAATAAAAATTATATTATAAACCAATATAAATTTTATTAAAAATAAATCATGTGACATAAATATAAAAAATATTACCCATTTAACAAAGATACTTATTTAAATAATATTTATAAAATTAAATTACAAAATTCATTAAAATAAAAAATACTTTTTATAAAACCTTGTGTTCTTCATTAGACACAAAATAATTAAAATTTTCCTAAATGTACCATTATTTCAGCCAATGTAATTATTATATATTGATTTTATATAAATAGATAATTTCCTAAAATAAATATTATAATAGTATTGAAATGTATTTTTTTGGAAAATATGGCTTTATATTTGACAAAACTTATTTATGAAATAAAATTTAATTTTAACCATGAAATTCAATTTATGTTTTATCCCATGGTAGGAAAACACAATGTATGAAACATAAATTTAATATATAAAATTAATATTTTAATTATATAATAAAAAAATTGTATTTCATTTAATTATATGGTTATGAAACCTAATTTTTCACATTACAAGTAATTTTTTATAAAAATATTTCTTTTAATTTTTAATAGGGTATTATTTTCATTTCGAATTAATCGATCAGATAAAAATATATATAATTCATATTTTATTAATGTAGTTACTCCTATTCAATTTTTATTTTAAAATGGATTGGTTAAAATCATTATATTTTTCATGGGGTGTTTATGTTTGATGTTTCAGGTTGAATACATTATTAAACATTTAAATATTTGGGTTTGTTGTAACTTAAGATAAATTGAGTGTTACATTTATCCCAAGATAAACATAGTGTTTTGTGTCAGTTAATCTAAGAAATATAATTTTGTTATTTTAATATCATTTTTTTGTTAAATCCTGACCATTATTAATAAAATTGTGTCATCCCAATTTGGGCTTCATCATGGTAATCATATATTGAACATTTGAAAATACTTTTTTTTCTTTCGCTACACCATAAAAGGGTAAAAAGGAATCCTATTAATAAGATTTGAAATTCATTATTGGACACATATAGACTAAAAAACATAAAATTCCAAATAGGATAACATAGGTTATAATGGAGGAAAATTTTATATAATTATAATGGGTGTTTGAGGTCATTGATCACAAGAATTTGAGTTGCTAATGAAATTCCTACGGTCTCAAAATCATGAATCAATGATGAAAACAAATCTATAGGTTCACCAGAATGGATGGTTATAGGATAATACAAAATATCAAGATTAGTTTCTGAGTATGGGGGAATTATATTTCCATTTAGAGTTATGTAATATGAACATATACTAACTTATTGAGTATAATTTTAAACTTTAATCAATTTCCACAACAATATCATCTTTGTATAAAATTTTTAGAATTCCTAATGATTTTTTTTGGTTAATAAACTAAAATAAACATTTTATGGATCCATATTACCCAAATATCATGCAATTAATTCCACCATTCATTAGTCATTATCCAAAACCGAAGGTTTAAACATAATCTAATATAAGAAAATTATAACATCACACATTAATATCCAAATAACATTACTAAAACCCACTTCTTAAATAAATTCATTCTTTAATGATATATCCTTAATACTCATAAATTAGTTCCTAACAATGTTCCAAACACTATTAATGGAATCATTTGATCATATATTCTTACAAGATAAATACACCATTATTACACTAATAAATTCACACATTTTTCTAAAATAATCAAATTCTTTTTTAACAATATCATACTAAAGAGGACAACATTTACGAAAATGATTGGTAGGAAACACTTATCAACATTCCATCACGGGTTCAAACACCACTACCTTGATGTATGTGGTATGTTATCACTATGAAAATAATGTGAAATTTGTTTTCATTAAATAAGAAAAATAAATCCACAATATAAATTACATCATTTGATCTTTGGGATTACAAATACATCAATCCAATTAAACATACCCCAAATTTTATTACTATGGATATGTAATGACCCAAAAATTTCATGGAAATAATTTTTCAAAATACATGAGAATTTTATGAGTCTGCAGTTTCTGACGATGCTTGATTCCGAGGCCAGGTGTTCCTGGAATCAATTTATGATGTTTTGTTCAGGTACGTTCAGTAAACGTATGGGTGGGATTTTATATCATTTGAACCAATGCTCGGAATTGAAATCGGAGGGCACCGTTGAACTCATAGAATCAATATTCTCTTAATAAGACCTTCACCACAGTTGTGTTCTAATAATAGCGGAAGTTAATTTTTGGGATTTCTAATTAAATAAAAATATGTGTAACCTCCCTTGGGAGGTTGTCTTTTGGTGGGGACCACCCGAACTCTTTAACTCCTCTAAACCCCTTGAGCTCCCCCTAAACGGGGGAAACTATTGAACTTCCCCTTAATGGTGCCAACATAGGTAAATATTAATTAATTCCACATTTCATTATTTTTTTAAAATATTTTGAATTATTTGAATTATTTATCCAACAATAAAATAATGGGTTGGAATAACCCATTATTTTGTTTCGCTATCCTTTTTGGTATATCTTGGAAGAACTCTGGGAATAACTTCATCCTCTCATCGAAGAACACTCCTCCTCTCCGATGAATGATGAATACTATCTTCGATCTTTGACCAAGCCAAAATAGAAGGATCCGCCCGTGAGGAACACCGACGTCACTTCATCCTCGGACATTCCCCAACGTCAATGAATTGACATCCGCCCAATTTCTGTGACTGCATCATCATACTTCGAATTGAGGTAGGGGGATTTGAATTATTTTATATATGAGTAATACCCTCGTTTCCTCGTCGTATGGCGTGCTACATGATGACGATTTTTGTCATCATAACGAGGAGGGCTTGGTCTTCACCAACAAGGCCGTTGGGTTTCCAAAAGGGAGCGACACCGTCATGCTGTGCAGAAGGGGTGTCGCAGCCATGACGGGCTGTGGTGGAGGCGCGCGACGCCATCATGCCACGCAGAGACCAATAGAGTGTCGCGGCAAGCCATGCCACAGCGGAAAAGCACGGCACCGTCGTGCCACGTCGGATCTAGAACCGGCTAACGGCTCGGCCAGCCAGACAAGGCGGGACCCATGGTTAACAGAAAAATGCACCACACGCTAACCGTTTCGGAAGGTAGGGGGTGTAACCCCCCCCCCCACCCCCATGCAAGGCCAGCAGGCCACGCCGGGTAGCCGCCAGCGACGCAGCTTACCGCCAGCCATGTGGGCCTCCCTCTAGCCACAAGGGCCACCCTCAAGTGGTCCACCTTCAGTCAGGCAGCCTTGGACTAGGCCACCCTCTACCTTTCCCGAGTAACACCCTCCACCCCCCATGCATGGTTGGCCGGTAACGCAGGCCTCCCACGGGCCACGCGGTCCAGCCACCAGCGACGCGGTCCCGCTGCCGATCACACGGGTCACCCTCGGCCGGGCCACCCATGGACGGGCCACCCTTGGCCGTCCACCCTAGTCTATGTCCTCTTCAAGCAGGCCACCTCGGGCTGGGACTCCCTCGGGCCGGGTCGCCAGCCCCGCGACCAGCCACTGGCCACGCGGGCTGGCCTCAATGTAACGACCCAAAGTTTCATTAACGAAAAATCCCTCTTGATCTAGTTAAATGTCTCTTTATGAAAAATATTTTTATAATATTGAAACTTCATTGGTTTTAGGTTAAGAATTTTGATTGTTGTTAATATAGTCATTGAACAGTGATCACATGATTAGTATAAATATAGGACTTTAACAAATCCAATTTACTCAGACAAAATAAGTGGTGGCCTCATCCTGTATAATTTCCCCATATGAAGCCCATTTGTCGGAGATCAGAAATGTGGTGGCATCCTTGGGCTTCTCTGTTGAACAAGCCCAAGCTGAGCTTAAGTATGTCAAACTCGAACGGGACCGTCTACGGGAATAGTGGAAGTTGATAGAGATTACCACTCAAACGATGTTATCCGAGCCACCCCAAGAGTCTGTCACCATCGCACATCTTACCCTTAGGTCATATGCAGCTGTTTTTAGTGGTTATGTAACAAATACGTTGTACTATGTTCATGTACAAACTTTTTGTATATAATAATAAATATAATTTCTAGTCTTTTTTGATACATTGTAAATAGTTTTTAAAGTACAAATGGTGTTTTTAGTTATTATTTTATTAAGAAATATATTTTATTACATTAAGAGATTTTTGAATTTAATAATATTTCAATAATATAATATTATTATTATTAAATTAATATATATTAAATATAAATCATTTTATATTTTTTTGAATGCAATTAAACTTTTCCTTAAGGTTTGAAAGCCATTTTTGTCAAGACCAGTGAAATTTTCAATAAATGTAGGTTTTTATTTTAAAAGTGGAAATTAACATATTTATAAAATTATTTAGATAAAATAAATGTTATTTATGGAATCAGGACGTCGAAATTATCCAATGGTTAATTTTTCATAATTTTCTGATACAGTCAAATTTTTGGGTAAATATTAAATACCGTTTAAATATATAATGTGTTTTATGACATCATAATGTCCCAATAGTGATGTAATAAAATACTATAATCTGTATGTTTGGCCAATATATGTTTTACCATTATAATAATTTGATTTTGGGTTTGTTTGACCTACTTTTCAAAGAATTAATGGACCCCTGAAGACTTAATCAACACCTTGCCTTTTTAAATTAATTTCCATGGGAGTGTGACTCAACTCCACATAAGCAACCCTAATATTTTAAGAAGTTATGACTTTGTCCCTATAAAATATTTATTTCCTCTTCCATTTTCCAAAAATCATGGGATAAAACAATGGGATGGTTTGTGGTTTGAGTTAATTTAATATAAGGGGACCCAAACCTAAATAATAATGAATCCCCTCACTTTTCCTATATAAACCCACCCAAACTCCCTCTTACTCCTCACTAAAATCCCTTGGAGTTCATCCAAACGCTTCCCTACTCTCTCTATAATCCTCCCAAGGTGCCCCAATCTCTCAATAATCCTTTCACAAGCCTCTCTCTAGCCTTTGGAAGCACACTTCCAAGTATGGGTGTTTTCCTTCCTTTCTCATTTTGTCCAATTCTCTTTAAGTTGTTTTTTCCCTTTTAATTTCAATTATGATTGTTGGGGTATGGTTTAGAACCTCCCTCATACTGCCCTATTTATTTTTGAATGATGGGATACCCTTTCTCTCTCATTAAATGCCTCTCATGTACACTCGGTACTATGCCGAAATTCCGAAAGGAACTTCTATCTTCTCTTTTAAATTCAAGAAATACTTTTGTATCAGGAATCTAAATTCCATTTCAACTGTTGGGAGCTGTATCTATATGACCTCTTTACTATCCATTACTTGTTAATATTATGAGGAACCCCTTTCTCTCTCATCAACCATTTTTATGAATTCTTATGTCACGCCGTTACGCTGCCCAAATTACACCGATTTTCTAATCCAAATGTCATTGTGTAGTGAATAACATGCCCATTTTTTCCATCAACGGTATTCACCTTTATGAACATTTACATATTGATTATAAAGATTCATGGATGAATTCTACATTCCTTTATCCTGGAATAAATTATTATGTTTTATGAATCCACGTTTTATGATCCATGTGGCACACTTATGCATGAAATGAAATGTTTAAGAAGGGTGCGCCCTTATAGCGCTCCAATGCATTGGGTAAAGTATAGTATCATGATACGTTATGTGAAATGAGTGTTGACTCATGATAATTCATGTTCAATGAGGTTTTACTCGTGCTTTATGTGCAATGTGGATGTACTCATGCTCCATGTGCAATGAGCCTTGGCTAATGCTAATTCCATGTTAAGTGTTGTTGCTACATATCAATGTTATGATTAGCATGCTTTATCATGCCTTTATGTTCATGTTTATTTTCTGCTCTATTGATATGACCATATTCTAACATGTATAGTACTGCTCATGTTATTCCATGTGTACTCCCTTACTGGGCTTTATTGTTCACCTTTTTCTTATGCATGTCCTCAGGTTATCCCATGCAATGCTAAGTACGAGGGAATGTAGTCGTCATGTAACGGATGTTTTCAATAAAGATGTTGTATTTCATGTTTTAAGTATTTATGTAATGATCCTAATCCCCAAAGACACTAAACTTATCGATCTTCTTTATTTTATCAAGTGATGTTTTATGTAATAAATCATGTTTATGTTGTAATAAAAAGAAGGGTTGTCATAGTTGGTATCAGAGGATAGGTTTAGTTATTTTTGGGATTAAGAAACCCTAGTAAATCCATAGATACAAGACTAAGTATAATAAAAACATCCCTAAAGTTTTGGTAAGTATTGAGTAAGTGGATTATCAAAAAAATACATCTCTGTCTAGATATGATCAGGTAGAGCCGGCTCTCGCACAAATGTATCCTAGGTGTAAAACCCGAAAACACTGCTTTTAGCTAGACTCGAACGAGAACTGGTGCACGAAAACGGGCCTTGCTGAACTCTTGGTTAAGACACCCCTGAGGGATATGTTTTGATAAATTCAAAATCTTGGTATGAACCCTTATTAATGGAATTAAAAAAAATTCCCCTACGAATATATGTTAGAAAGTATATCATGAAAAGATTATATTGAAGCCTATAGACTCATGAGTAAGGAAATAAAAGTTTATTTATAAGTCATCAACATTTGTCTTTGGATTACCCTTTATGTGTTACCCCTAACATTCCTTTTATTCAAGCCAATGGTTAGTAATAGGAGGACTCGGGCTAACAACTGTTGTGAAGATCAGTGTGATGACTATACTAATGATATGCCAAATCCAATGGGAGTGAAAATCGTGAACTTTGTCACGCTTATCTCTCAACTAACCCAAGTTTTTAATAGAAACACGGGTCAAGAGGAACGTTCAACCCCCCCTAAAAAAGAACAAGTCTCTATTGAGAGCTTCATGAGACCAAGGCCTCCTAATTTTAGTGGATCATCTGATCCCATGATCGCTGGACAATGGATCAAATACATTGATAATATCTTCTCCATCCTTCAATGTTCTGAACAAGAGAAGGATCTCCTTGCTGCTTATCGTATGGAGGGTGAAGCTAATAAATGGTGGACGATGATCAAAAATACGAAGCCTGAGAAGGAGATCGAGGTGTTGGAATGGAAGGATTTCTGGAATATGTTTTTCGATAAATATTTTTCGTGCACCCTCCGTCTTAAGATGGAGAGGGTCTTCCTTTCCCTTAAGAAAAAAAGATGTCGAATCTGTTGGAGCATATGAGGCAAACTTCCCAAGGCTTGCACGATACGCTTACGAATTTGTCGTTACCCCTGAATGCAAAGTTGACTGCTTCTTTGGTGGGGTGATGTCTAGTCTACGGAAAGCATTAGTGATCCGTGACTTCGACAGTTATGAGGAGATTGTACGATGTGCCCTCAAGGTCAAAATGGAGTTCAGGGAATTATAGAGGTATCAAGGGGATAATAAGCGTAAGGTGGAATTCAATGCGGGTGGTCTGATGGATAAATACAATGGTGCTAAGAAGATCCATCACCCCACATTCCAAAAGTGCAGAAAGAAGCACCCTGGAAATTGCCTTAAGGGGACGAGAAAATGCTTCAGGTGTGGAAGAGAAGGGAACCTAGCTGCTAACTGTTGGCAAGAAAGACCCACGACTGCGACATAGGAGAGGAACGCTCTGTTAAAACCTTAGAGCATTGTTCAATGCTACAAATGTAAAGAACCAGGTCATTTTTCAAATCAGTTCCCTAATCCAAGGGTTTTCGAAGACAACCAACAACCTCCAAAGCAGCAAGGAAGAGATTTCACCATCACTTCTACTGAAGTGAACCTCGACAACGAAGTGGTGAGAGGTACACTAGTTATTTATTCGAAAATAGCGAACGTAATTTTTGATTCAGGTTCGACACATTCTTTTATTTCTAAAAAGTTTAGTATAACAATCCTAGCACCACCACAAATCATGGAAGTAAGATGTCGATGAGTACAGAAAATGGGGAAATCATTGCATCCCATGAATATAAGTCCTTCCCTGTTATAGTCTGTGGAGTGAATTTCCCGGAGAACCTCATCATACTCTATATGGTGGAATTTGATGCAATTCTTGGAATGGATTGGCATTCTTTATATAGAGCCAACATAAATTGTAGGGAGATGGAAATCACAACCCATATGAAAAATCGACCCCCGATTATATACAAGTGTAGGGAGGAAGATTAATATCCTTTAGCTACATCATCTCAAACATGGATATTACTGCCTTATGAGCACGTGAATCTGGATCAGATGATTGAGTTCAAGAAAGAAACCATCCTTGAAGAAATTTCAATTGTGAGGGAATTTGCTGAAGTGTTTCCCGACGAACTGCATGGTCTTCCTCCCAGAAGAGATGTTGAGTTCTCAATTGAACTTATACCTTGGGCGCTACCAATATCCAAGACTCCATATAGAATGGTTGTTGTTGAGATTGAATATTTGAAGAAATAACTACAGGAGAATCTGGATAAATTGTTTATACACCCAAGTGCTTCCCCATGGGGTGCACTAGTCCTCTTTGTCATGAAAAATGATGGTTCAATGCGGCTTTGCATCGATTATCGTGAACATAACAAAATAACGATAAAGAAAAAGTATCCTCTCCCAAGAATCGATGAATTGTTTGATCAGCTACATGGAGCACAAAAATTCTCCAAGGTGGATTTTCGGTCAGGATATTATCAAGTAAGGGTGAAGAAGGAAGATGCCCCCAAGACTGCTTTTCGTACAAGATACGGGCACTATGAATTAATAGTAATGCCTTTCGGACTCACCAATGCCCCAGAAATATTCATGGACATGATGAATAGAGTCTTTAGAGATTACCTTGACAAATTTATGGTAGTATTTATAGATGATATTCTAATATACTTCAAAACCAAGGAGGATCATGAGGACCATTTAAAAACTGTACTAGAGACTTTGTGCAAGGAGAAGATCTATGAAAAGTACATCAAGTGTGTGTTCTGGTTTAAGGAGGTCTCATTCCCGGGCCATATCATCACATGCAATGGGATATCTGTGGACCCCTCCAAAACAGATGAAATTGAGGGACGACCAAGGCCAACATCAGTAATAGATATCTGTAGCTTCTTGGGGTTAGCTGGATATTATCGGCGATTTGTGCGGAATTTCTCATGATTTTCCAACCCTCTTACCAAGCTAACATGAAAGGGATTAATGATTTCTTGGAGTGATGAAAGCGAAGAATGCTTCAAGGAGTTGAAAAAGAGGCGTATCACTGTGCTCGTGCTCACTTTACCCACAAGTGAGGAACTTTTTGTGGTATTAAGTGATGCTTCAAAGAAGGGCTTAGGCTGTGTGCTGATGCAGAATGATAAAGTTATATCCTCTGCCTCGAGGCAGTTGAAAAACCATGAGCGAAACAATCCAATGCATGATCTGGAGTTGGCGGCGGTGATAATTTCCTTGAAAATATGGCGGAATTATATCTATGGAGAGAAATGTGAGATATATACTGAACACAAGAGTCTTAAATATATATTCACACAGAAAGAGCTTAATATGCGCAAGATAATATGGATAGATCTCATCAAGGATTATGACTGTTCAATATATTACCACCCTAGGAAAGCGAACAAGGTGGCAGATGCCCTATGTAGAAATGACCCAGCAATTTTATTAATGATGAGAATTGATAAGGATCCAATCTTCTTAGACTTGATGAAGATGGACGTGGGAATCATAAAAAAGGGAACATCATCAATCCCTTCACAAATAACTGCTCGAACATCTCTTCTGGAAAGGTTAAAAGATGGTCAAAAGGATGATGTGGGAATTCAAGAAAAAGTGGAAGCTATCAAAAATGGTAAATCCTCAGTGTTTAATGTTAATGAAGAATAAATTTTGTGGTTTGGGATAATACTATGTGTTCCATCAAGTCTGGAGCTGAAGAAGGAACTTTGGGATGATACACATAGTTCAAATTTCTCTATTCACCCAGGGATCACAATGATGTATCGAGATCTCTGAGAAAACTTTTGGTGGGATAATATGAAGAAGGAGATCATTGAATATACATCAAAGTGCCTGGTGTGTCAGTAAGTGAAGGCAGAGAGGCAGAAGTCCAAGGTGATGATGCAACCATTGCCCATACCAGAATGGAAATGGGAGAACATCACCATGGACATTGTCACTGGACTTCTGAGGACATCCAAAGGAAATAATGCAATATGGGTTTTTGTAGATCGTCTTTCAAAGACTGAACACTTCATTGCTATTCGGGATGATTTTTCATTGGATCTACTAGAGCGGAAATATATCAAAGAAGTGGTAAGGTTTCATGGAGTAACACTCTATATTTTGTCTGACCGAGATCCAAGATTCACCTCTATGTTTGGGAAGAGTCTTCAACATGGTCTGAATAATGAACTGAAATTCAGTACGACCTATCATCCTCAAACTGATGGCCAATCCGAGCGGTCTATCCAAACACTTGAGGATATGTTGAGAGCGTTCTCAATGGATTTTAAAGGAGGATGGGATCAACATCTTCCTCGGGTTGAGTTCTCTTATAATAACAGTTTTCAATCGAGCATCCAAATGGCTCCATATGAAGCTGTGTATGGGAAAGGATGCAGAACACAAGCATGTTGGGCTGTGGTCGGTGAACGTAAGCTGCATGGACCAAAAATGGTCGAGGATATAGTGGAGAACATGAAAACCATTTATCATCATATCAAGGCAGCTCAGAGTTGACAGAATAGTTATACAGATAATCGTTGATTAGACCTTGAGTTTAAAGTTGTAGACATGGTTTTTCTACTCATATCTCCATGGAAGAAGGTCATGAGGTTTGGAAAGAAAGGGAAGTTATGTCCAATGTACATCATCCCCTTCGAGATTCTTGATCGTGTCAGGGATGTGGCCTATCGACTAGAACTTCCACCAACTATGTCCAAATTACATAATTGCTTTCATTATGCCTCTTAAGAAAGTACATATCGGACCCTTCACATGTACTCTCTTCTAAGGTGGTACAATTGGAAGATTATCTTTCTTATGAGGAGAAACCAGTGAAGATCTTTGATCGTAGACAAAAAGTTCTATGGAATAAGAAAATGCCCCTCATCAAGGTGTTGTGGAGAAACCACAACTTTGAAGAAGAAAATTGGGAATCGGAGGAAATGATGATGCTGAGTTACCCACATCTGTTTTAATGTTTGAAAAATAAAATTTTGAGGTCAAAATTTCTTAAGGGGGGGATATTGTAACGACCCAAAGATTCATTAATGGAAAATTCCTCTTGATCTTGTTAAATGTCTCTTTATGCAAAATATTTTTATATGATGTCATCTTATTTGGTTTTATGTAAATAATTGTTACTTTTTTTAATATAGTCGTTGAATAGTGATCACATGATTATTATAAATATAAAACATTAACAAATCCAATTTACTCACACAAAAGAAGCGATCGCCTAATCCAGTAGAATTGCCCCATACGAAGCCCATTTTTCGGAGCTCAGAAAAGAGGTGGCATCCTTGGGCTTTGCTCTTGACCAAGCCCAAGCTGAGCTTCACCATGTAAAACTCGAATGAGACCATCTATGGGAAAAGTAGAATTTGATAAAGATTACCACTCGAGCGATGTTATCCGAGCCACCCCAAGAGTCTGTCACCATTGCACACCTTACCCTTAGTTCATATGCGGCTGTTTTAAGGGGTTATGTAACAAATAAGTAGTACAATGTTCATTTAATTTATTTTTGTATATAATAATGAATATAATTTCTAGTCATTTTTGATACATTATAAATAGTTTTTAAAGTACAAATTGTGTTTTTAGTTATTATTTAATTAAGAAATCTATTTTATTAAATTAAGGAATTTTTGAATTAAATTATATTTTAATAAAATAATAATATTATTATTAAATTAATTTTTATTAAAAATAAATGATCTTATAATTTTATGAATGCAATTAAAATTTTTATTAAGGTTTGAAACCCATTTTTGTCAAAACCCGTGAAATTTTCGATAAATTTCAGTTTTTATTTTTAAAGTGAAAATTGACATATTTATAAAATTACTTAGATAAAATAAATGTTATTTATGGAATCATGACATAAAATTTATCCAACGGTGACTTTTTCATAATTTTCGGAGACATTAAAATTTTTGTGTAAAAATTAAATACCGTTTAAATATATAATGTGTTTTATGACATCATAATGACCCAATAGTGATGTAATAAAATACTATAATCCTTATTTTCGGCCAATATATGTTTTACCATTAAAATAATGTGATTTTGGGTTTGTTTGACATATTTTTCAAAGCATTAATGGACCCGTCAATAATTATTCAACACCTTGCCTTTTTAAATTAATATCTATGGCAGTGTGACTCACCTCCACATAAGAAACCCTAATATTTTAAGATGTTAGGACTTTGGCCTTATAAAATATTTATTTCATCTACCGTTTTCCAAAAACCATGGGAAAAACCAATGGATGGTTTGTGGTTTGGGTTAATTTAATGTAAGGGGACCCAAACCTAAATAATAATGAATTCCCTCACATTTCCAATATAAACCCACCCAAGATCAAACTTCCTCCTCACTAAAATCCATTGGAGTTCATCCAACCTCTTACCTACACTCTCTAGATTCCTCCCAAGGTGCCCCATTCTCCCAAGAAGCCTCTCACAAGCCTCTCTCTAGCTTTTGGAAGAACACTTCCAAGTAAGGGTTTTTATTTTCCTTTCTCATTTTTTTCCAATTTTCATTAAGTTGTTTTTCCCTTTTAATTTCAATTATGAATGTTGGGGTATGGTTTCACACCTCCCTCATACTCCCCTATTTATGTTTTAATTATGGTAGTCCCTTTCTCTCTCATTAAATGCCTCCCATGTACACCTGTTACTATGCCGAAATTCCGGAAGGAACTTCTCTCTTCTCGTTTAAATTCAAGAAATACTTTTGTATCATGAATCTAAATTCCATTTAAATTGTTGGGACATGTATCGATATGACCTCATTATTGTACATTACATGTAAATATGACGAGGAACCCCTTTCTCTCTCATCAACCGTTTTTATTAATTCTTATGTCACGCTGTTACGCTACCGAAATTAAACCGATTTTCTAAGCAAATGTCATTGTGTAGTGAATACCATTCCCATTTCTCCATCAAGGGTATTCACCTTTATGCACATTTACATATTGATTATAATGTTTCATATATGAATTCCACATTCTTTTATCATGGAATAAATGATTATGTTTTATGAATCCATGTTTTATGATCCATGTGGCACACTTATGCATGAAATAAAATTTTTAAGAAGGGTGTGCCCTTATAGCGCTCCAATTGATTTTGTAAAGTATAGTATCAGGATAATTCATGTGAAATGAGTGTTGACTCATGTTAATTCATGTGCAACAAGGGTTTAGTCGTGTTTTATGTGTAATGAGGATTTACTCATGCTCTATGTGCAATGAGCCTTGGCTCATGCTAATTACATGTTAAGTGTTGTTGCCACATTTCAATGTTATGATTATCATGATTTATCATGAAATTATGTTCATGTTAATTTTATACTCTATTGATATTCCCATTGTCTAAAATGTATTGTACTCCTCATGTAATTCCATTTGTACTCCCTTACTAGGCTTTATAGCTCACTATTTTCTTATGCATGTCTTCAGGTTATCCAATGCAATGCTAAGTATGAGGAAATGTAGTGGTCATGTAAAGGAATATTTCAATAAAGATGTTGTATTTCATGTTTTATGTTTTTATGTAATGATCCTAAGCCCCAAAGACACTAAACCTATTGATCTTTTTTGTTGTATCAAGTGATGTTTTATGTAATAAATCATGTTTAATTTGTAATAAAAAGTAGGGTTGTCTTATGCTAGCCCCGTAGTGCGGCCCCTGTCCGTGCAGGACACCCTCGAATCGGCCGTTTAAACCCCAATGTGTAGGCGGACGGCCACTTGTGCCTCCTGTCGGCCATGCGGGCCACCCTCTGTCAGGCCACCCTATGTCGAGCTGCATTCAGCCAAGCACCCTCATGCGGGACACCCCTAGGTCGGGCCGCCCTAGGATGGTCTGCCTTGGGTTGGGCTGCCTCTGGCTGGGCCGCCCTCAGGCTAGGCTGCCTCTGGTTGGGCCGCCCTCGGGATATGCCACCTCTTCGGGTTGGGCCGTCCACTTGAATCAGGCTATTTTTCCAGAGCGATTCAGAAATACGGACCGGGTCAGACCCCAGAAAAGACTGGGTCAGGCCGGGTGGGTTCGACTCGGTCAGACCGGAACCAGACCCGTTTGGCCAGTTTACACCTTTTCGCCCACTTCTTGGACTACGAGTGTCCGATTGATGAACCGCTTACGATGATGGAATTCCTAGAGTGAGCAATTTTTTTGGCAAAACCTAATTGATTTTTGGACACAGTTGGGATATGGTTGGGTTTTTTTGAATCTAAAAACCAACTGGTCCACTGGAATAGAAAATCCAACAACTCACAGAGTGGGCATCTGACCGACGCACTATTTATCGCGTTGGGTTCCTTAGGATAAGACAGAATAATGAGATACATCAACTCATGACTTTGTGGAAGTTGATGTATCAACAATTTGCTCGAGGAGAGGACCCTCTCGGAATCGAGCATTCTATGTTCATTAAACCTAGGGATGGCTTCCACTGAGATGATGGGATCCTCTGTGGGTTCGATAGTGATGATACTATACTGGGATACTCCGTGGGTTCGACAGTGATGAATATTGTGCCAGGATCCTCCTTGGTTTTGATAGCGATGTCTTCTGTACCAAGATACTCAGTAGGTTTAACAGTGCTGATAATGTTCTAGGATTGTACGTGGGATCAATAAAAGAGATGAATTAGTGATTACATCTAATCATCTCTACCCCACTTCATGAGTTTTATACCATTGTGAGTTGAGTCTTGTCTTTTAGTCGATATCATCGAGGTGATTGAATTTACTTCCTTTGTGGATTGGGTTGTTCTTGAGCTCGAGAGTTGGAGTCGGACTATGATTGATAACTTATGTATATGTATAGGCATATCCCTAAGTAGGAATGGTTGATACTTCGTGATTTTATCTGTATACTGTTCTTTATCCATAGTGGATTCTAGGAGATCTTTGAGGGTCTTAGGGTCCCCTAATGAGTATTGTTATACTCACCCCTGCACTGGCTTTTCATGCACCTTTTTATTTTCCGTGGAAATGAAGGTCAGTAGTGATCGAGGCTGAGGGTGACAGACAGGAGGCTGCTCAGAGCTGGACTAGAAAGGACGTTCAATTTGGACGAGTTGTTCGATTTCTGTACCTACACTTTAGGTAGGATTCCTTGGTGTAAGATCCAAGATATTTTTCCCTTTTTACTTGTACTTGTACATGTTTTTCTGTTGGGTTTGTATACTGTCTCACTTACTTTTAGCACACTTTTCTTTTCTATATTTTTATTCTTTTCTTCTACTGTTTGTTTTCAGAATGTGTCTGTTACAAGTTTAATGGAAATTCCCCTATGTTTTATTGGGATTACGCCTTTGGTGCTAGTCCCCATCCCCTGGCCTATGGAAGGAGGGCTTGGGGTATGCACAGGACAGGCCCTGAGGGTGGGTCGTGACAAATTGGTATCAGAGGATTCAGTCCTACCGCAGAACATAGGACAATAATATTTTCTTTAATTGCAATAGTTTTCAGTTTTTTGGTTGTGGATATCTGTTTAGGGAAACTGGTGATGGTGCAGAGGCCGATGTATCCATACTCTATGACTCTAACTCCTGATTTCTGACTTAGTGCACGAAAACACTGATTGCGTGTGTGTTTCCTGTGAAAATTTTTCTTCATGATTAATTTCTGTCCGCTCACCAGGTATATTGTATTGATCATGGTTCACCTGTTTCTTTTTAGGATTTCCCCATGTAGGCAGCTAGATAGGGTTTCTAGTTTTGTAAGAGATGGTATCCCACCGAGCGACGATGCCTCGGTGTAGGGCCCCATCATTGCGGAGGAACCAACGGTACCCCAACCCGTTGGTCCACCAATACCACTAGATATAGTAGTAGAGACTGCACTCTTTCTGAGTGCATTGCACGAGTTCGTGTGCCAGAGGACACCCAGGTTCATAGGAGAGACAGACCCACAACCAGTTGAGGATTGGCTGAAGGCTATTATGAGTGTTTTCAAATTAGTAGGGACACCAGTCGACCACATGGTGATCCTGGATGTGAGTCTCCTGCATGCAGAAGTAGGGAGATGGTGGACCCCGATGCTCAAGGTACATGATGAGGCATCATTACTCTGGGTAGACTTAGAGAGTCTCTTCTGGTCAGAATTTGATCCATCCACCCTTCATGCGGTGCAGATACAGGAGTTAATGCACCTACAACAGGGTAACATTATGGTGGATCAGTACACTATGAGGTTCACCGAACTCTCACGCCACTTAACAGATATGGTATGGGACCCATTCTTCAGCACCCAGACTTTGAGAAGGGACTTAGACATGAGATCAGGGCATCGATGATCTCCTTCAGCATCTCGACGTAGGCAGGGGTGCTGGAGCAAGCCCTTCAAGTGGAGAGTTTTATTTCTAAGGAGTCACCAGCATGATGACCCACCACAGGGTGGCACGTAGCGGAGTCCCCTACAGACATCAGTAGATAGATGACGCAGAGGTCCACGAGGACCAGTCCATCAGGTGGGTGACCCCAAGATATATGTTCGGTTGTATGGGGCACACGAGATAGAGCCATCCATACGAGAAGAATGTGTGTTATGCATGTGGCAGGCAATGACACATGGCTCACTACTACTGGACCCTCCTTGCTGATGAGCACCAGACAGTAGAGGGACCACCCACGTAGAGGCTGAAGATTGACCGTGGAGGTCCACTGGGAGTAGGCATACATGGCGGAGGAGTTTTCCGAGTAGCTAGTCGTGGACGACGTTTCATGGCCCTACCACCACCAGCACCAGTTGGTCCAACCCGACCAGAGGGAGTTGGCAGACAAAGGTCGGATCAACTTTAAGTAGTCGAGGCCTACTACCACGGCACACCTAAGATGATTCGAGGTACTCTCTGTGTCTACTACACCCTTGTTGTAGTACTTATCGACACAGGTGCACGCCATTCTTTTATTACTACTACCCTCATTCAGATCTCGGAGACTCCGACGGAGCCGTTGGCTCGATCCATACAGCTAGAGACTCCTACAGGAGCAGACTTGATGATAACACACTGGTGTCAGCAGTTTGAGCATACTCTAGGAGGTGAGAGATTCGACTGGGATCTTCTTGTAGCGGCGTCGAGGCCTTACGATGCCATCTTTGGTATGGACTGTTCATCCACAGTTCAAGCTCTGATTGACTGTGTTAGGGGAAATGTGTGGTGTGTCCACACGGATTGGACCAGGTTCACCTTCACCGGCGAGAAGAAGGCCTTTGCAGCTCAGTGTAGACTTGTAGAGAGGAGGGGGCAGCTGATCACACATTAGTGGGCTGGTCTCATTCTCGGAGCGGTTGATGTGCAGAGTCCATGTTTTCCTGTTGGGGTGGATCAGTACATGGATGTTTTCCATGACGATGTTCCATGACTACCTCATCGCATAAAGGTGGACATCTACATTGACATGTACCCCGGGACGACACTGATATCTACACCAGCATATCGGATGGCTCCAGCCAAGCTTCATGAACTGTGGGTAAAACTAGAGGACTTACAGGGGAAGGGATTTATCTGACCCAGTTTTTCACCCTTGGCATCCCAGATTTTTTCAACAAGTAGGCGGAAGGGATCTTGGGACTGTGTTTTGATTATCGGCACCTGAACCAGGTTACAGTGAACAAAAAGTAACCACAATTGAGTATTGAAGAACTATTTGATCAGCTGAAGGGAGCACATTGGTTCTCGAAGATAGATCTTCTATCAGGGTATGACAAGCTCAGAGTACAGGATGTGTATGTGCAGAAGACGGACATCAGATGCCGGTATGGTCATGACGAGTTCTTGGTTATGCCATTTGGAATAACCAACACACCAATAGTGTTCATGGGAATCATGTACATGATCTTTCAGACATACCTTGATCTCTTTATGGTAGTCTTTATAGTTGAAATTCCGATCTACATAGCTACCGAGGAACAACACGCCGACCATTTTCGGTTAGTATTGGACACACTCCTAGAGCACCAGCTTTATGATAAACTCTCATAGTGCTAGTTCTAGATCTGAGAGGTAATCATTCTAGGACATGTCATCTCAGATGCTGGAGTTGTGGTGGATCCAGTGAAGACCAAGGATGTACTTGCATGGGAGCCTCCCAGGTGTGTGACGGAGGTACGGGGTTTTCTAGGATTGGCTGGGTACTATCTAAAATTTGTGCCAAACATCTCCAATGTTGCAACATCACTTTCACCCTTGACAAAGACAGGGAAACCATTCGTGTGGTCAGAGAGATGGCAGTGGAGATTTCTGGTGTTGAGTAATAGGTTTACTATTTGACCCATCTAGAGGCTATCAGAGGAGGGTGTTGGGTAGGTAGTTTACTGCGACGCATCAGGGACCATACTCGAGTGTGTCTTTATGTAGGAATAAGAAATGATCGTGTATGGTTCTTAGTAGTTGATACAACACGAGAAGAACTACACTACCCATGACCTGGAGTTAGCAGTAGTGGTTTTTCCTTGATGATGTGGTGAAACTATCAGATGGGAGAGCATTTTACAGTATACATTGACCACCAAAGTCTCAGGCACATCTTCTTGAAGAAGGACCTGAACCTAAGACAATAGTGTTGGCTTGAGTTCTTCCAATACTATAACATGGAGATTGTCTATACTCATGGGAAGTTGAACGATATAGTAGATGCACTCTATTAGAGATCAGGAATTCACCTGTTAGGGGAGGTGATAGAGCAGCTGGCCGCATTGCAGATATCTTTTGTGGATAGAGATGGAGTAGCCTTTCTACAGTCTCTCACAGTCACTCCTCCACTATGTCAGGCACCTGATGTATTTTCTATAGGTGGGGATCATGTCATTATCTTCATAGGATGTAACATGGTACCAGTTGCACTTCAAGAAAAATTGTTGAGGGAGTTCCACACATCTCTTCTAGCAGTACATCCAAGTGTAGTGAATATGTATCAGGACCTCCAACGATAGCACTGGTGGCCAGGTATGAAGAAGGCATTAGTAGTGTCTGTCTCACGATGCCTCACTTCTCAGCAATTGAAGGCGACACACTAGGTTCCAGCAGGATTAGTTAATCCCTTAGAGTTCCTATAGAGGGTGTGGGATGAGATATCCATGGATTTCATGATGGGACTTCCACATAAATATAGAAGACATGACACTATCTGGGTGATTGTCGACTGACTCACGAAGTAATCCAACATCCTACTAATTAGAGAGAAGTGATTAGTAGAGAGATTAAGATTCCTCTATGTATAAGAGATCATACGGCTTCATGGTGTGTCATCGACGATCTTCTCCAATCGAGATACTCATTTCACTTCCCGGCTTTGGAAGGGGTTGCAGGAGGCTTTCAGGACATAGCTTCGCTTCAACACCACCTTCTATCATCAGACGTATGGATAGACTGAGAGGACCATTTAGATTCTCGAGGAAATGCTCCTTGCATGCATCCTCATCATTGATCGCATATGGAAGGATCATTCACCCTTGGTAGAGTTTGCGTACAAAAACACCTACCACTCTAACATCGGTATAGAACCTTTCGAGGGACTTTACGGCGACCTTGCAGATCCCCTATGTGTTTGACTGACCTAGCGGAGTCAGCTCTTATGGGACAAGAGTTGGTGCAGGCTATGAGAGAGAAGGTGCAAGTCATCCAGGAGCAGATGAAGACTGCACAGAGCAGGCATAAGTCCTATGGTGATAGGAGACAGAGACCACTAGAGATCGAGGATGGCGACCACATCTCTCTACAGGTCTCACCTCAATGAGTTCAACATAGATTTGGCCGAGGTGGAAAGTTGTCTTTTAATTAATCATTCCTTTCAAGGTCCTCAACATATTAGGAGAGGTGGCATATCGCCTGGCCCTTCCACCTTAGTTTCACCTGGTGCACGACGTCTTCCACTCATCTCTGGTGAGGAGATACGTGCACAACCCATCCCACATTATCGACCATGGGGAGATAGACATCGATGATGGAGATAATTTCACCGAGGTTCTAGTGGAGATTGAGGATCGACAGGAGCGGGTCCTGGTTGGACGGTCGATAAATCTAGTGTGCGTTCACTAGCAGCACATGAACCACTAGGAGAGCACATGGGAGTGGGAGGTGCAGATGCATGCAAAGAAGCCCCCCCCCAATTGGTTTTTAGTGTTAGTTTTATCTTAGGGGGCCATAAATCCCTTAGGTGGGGAGAATTTATAGACTATGAAATTCCATGGAATTTTTTTAAACACATGTGAATTTTACGAGTCCGCAGTTTATGACAGCGCTTGATTCTGAGGCCCGGTGTGCCCAAAATCAATTAATGTGGTTTTTTTAGGTACGTTTAGTAAAAATACGAGTTTTATATTATATCTTTTTAACCAGTCCTCAGAAATGAAATCTGATGGTACAGTTGAACTCGTAGCACTGACATTCGCTTAAAGAGACCTTCACCGTAGTTGTGTTCTAAAAAGAGAGGAAATAAATTTTGGGGATTTATAATTAAATTAAATAAATATATGTGTAACATATTTTTATTTTAATTGGTTGTTAAAACATCCATGATGAGGTTAGTGGTGGGCCCTCCAACACATAAACTACCTTGGGAGGATGTATTTAGGTGGGGGCCACCTGAAGTCATTAACTCGTCTAAACCCCTCGAGCTCCCCATAAATGGGGGAAACTCTTGAACTTCCCCGTAATGGTGACAACACACCTAAAAATTAATTAATGCCACAATTAATGAATTTTTTGAAAACATTTGAATACCTTCGAATTATTTTTCCAATAATAAAATAATGGGTTGGAATAACCCATTATTTTGGTTGGCGATCCTTTTTAGTGGAGCTTGGAATAACTCTTCGAAAACATAATCCACTCGATGAAAAATGATCTTCATCTCGGAAGAACGATGAATATCGTCATCAATCTTTGACCAAGCCAAAAGAGAAGGAGCTACCCACGCGGAACGATGACTACACTTCATCCTCATACGTTTCCCAGCGTCAATGAATCGACGTCCACACTATTTCCATGACTATGTCAACATAATTCGAATAAAGTAAGGGAGATATGAATTATTTTATGTATGTGTTATACCCGTCATTCCTCGTCGTATGTTATGCTACTTGATGCCGATTGTTAGCAACGTTATGAGAAGGGCTCGGACTGCACAAACATGGTCCGAATGCCCCCCCTGCTATTGTTGTTGTTATCATTGTGTTAATGATGGAAGTGGATCAATGGTGGCCGACATCAGGAAAACCACAAAGAAGACCTTCGGCGCAAGGCCACCGGGTTTCCAAGAGGGCGCGGCACTGTCGTGCCCCGCGGAAGGGGAGTCGTGGCCACGACGGGGCACGATGGAGGGGGGCGGCGCCATCACTCCGCAGAGGGGGGGGGGGAGCGGAGAACCGAAGCTCCATGCCGATGATGTGGAACTACGGCAAGGGCGGGCCATAGTGATGGGGAATGGTGTCATCGCACTACGTTGGAGCCAGAACCGGCTGGCTGCTCGGCCAGCCGGACAAGGCCGGACCCTTCGAGACTCGTGGTTAGTAGCCCTGCGCACCATGCGTCGGTCATTTCAGAAAGCAGGGGGTGTAAACACCCTTGCATGTCTAGCCATCCATGCGGGCTTCCCTCAGCCGTCCGCCCCTATGTGGGGCCGCCCTAGGCCGGGCCACCTTTGTTTGGGCCGCCTTGGGCTGGGCCGCCCTCGGGTCGGGCCGCTCGTCTGGCAAGGCCGTCTCTTCGAGTCGGTTCATTCCCTCAACTCATGAAGTTTTCTCAAATTGATTCAGAATCACGGACTAGGTTGGACCTCAAAAAAGACCAGGTCAGGCCAGGTCGGTGCCACTGGGTCCGACCGGACCTGGAACCGTTTGGCCACTTTACACCTTTTCACCCTTTTCTTGGTCTACGGGTGTCCGATTGATGAACCGCCTGCAGTGATGGAATTTTTAGAGGGAGAAGATTCATTTGGAATATCCTACATGAGGGTTGGACACAATTGGGATATGGTCGGGATGGTTTGATCCTAAAACCCAACTGGGTCCCTGGAACAGAAAAGCCAATAACTCACAGACCGGGTGTCTGATTGACCTTCCGTCTGTCGCGTTGGGTTCCTTATGATAAGATGGAACTACCAAATAAACCAACTCCAGACTTAATGGAATTTGATGTATCAAAACATGGCTCAAGGAGCAGACCCTCACAGAATCGAGCGTGTTGTGTGTAGGAACCCTAGGGCTAGCTGCAATTGAGATGATAGGATCCTCCCTGGGTTCGACAACGACGATACTATACCAGGATCCTCCGTGGGTTCGACAACGGAGATATTGTACCAAGAACCTCTGTGGGTTAGACAACGTTGACTTCTGTTCCAGGATCCTTTGTGGGTTCGACAACGATGACTTCTCTGCCAGGATCCTCTGTGGGTTCGACAACACTGATACTATTCCTGGTTCCTACGTGGGTTTGACAAAAGAGATGATTTAGTTATTAAATATAATCATCTCTACCCATCTACATGAGTTTTATACCTGTGAGAGGTGAGTCTGTTATTTCAGTCGTTATCTTCGAAGTGATGGATTTACTTAATTTATGGATTGGGTTGTTCTTGAGCTCGAGAATTTGATCCAGACTGTGATTGTTAACCTAGGTATATGTATTGGAATAATCCTAAGTAGGATTGTTTGATAATTTGTAATTGTATATTTATATGGTGCTTTACCCTTAGTGGATTTCGGGAGACCTTCGGGGGTCTCGGGGTACCCTACTTTGTATGTTATACTCACCTAAGCACGGGCTTCTCTTGCACCTTGTTGTGTTCTGTGCAGTCCATGGTTAGCAGTGATCGAGGCTGAGGGTGATGAAAGGGAGGCTTCTCGGAGGTGAACAAGACAAGATGTACTGCAGGGATGAGTTGTTTGTGTTCTGTACATTCCCTTCAAGTGGGATTCCTCGGTGGACGATCCAGGATCTTTTTACCCCTTTTACTTGTACATGTACTTGTTTTTCAGTTGTGTTTGTATACTGGATCACTTACTTTCAGCACACTTTTATTTTCTATATTAGTACTTGTTGTTTCAACTTCTTGTGTTCAGACTATGTGTGTTACATGATTAAATTCAATTCCTTCCCTTTTATCGGGATTATGCCTTTGGTGCTAGTCGCCAGCGCCTGGCCTATAGTAGGTGGGCTTCGGGTAGTCACGTCACGGGCCCCGAGGGCAGGTCGTGATAGGATAACATGTTAACCAATTAAAAAGCACAAATTGGGTGCATAAGACATTGAAATTACTAACATCCTTAATATTGTAGAATGAAAAAGGTATCCATTACTCATAAGACAACCTCACATTAAAATATACAAATCTCAAAAAGTTATCTAGTCCATTCCATTGAGACCAACGATAATAACCTAAAACCTATGCTCCTAGATTCCGTGTTGAAATTGTATTCATCACATTTCCTACATTGATATTGAAAATTGTGATATAATTTTATCCTTATATATCCTCACAACATCATAAAGTAAACATTTACCACATACATGCTAAAGGATCATTTACATTTATTTTTTTTATTATGAAACTATTATGCATAATCAATATCAATTTATTCATAAGTTTATTTGTCACCCTTATAACAAAAGTTCATATTTAACATTAATTTAAAACCAACATACATATGAAATACCTTCTAAGAAATACTAATTCAACATATTTATTTATAACATACAAAAAATTAAATAAAATAAGGGTGTGCACATATGTCAGGTATTGTAAGAAGTATGAATTATTAATTAATTTCATATGTAAACATAATTATATTTTAATTGTATGATGAAAAAATAAATGTGGATGAGAAAATTATCAAAAAAATCATCGCCATAAATAATGTATCATCAAATATGAAAACATGAAACCTGTCTTTAGAAAAGGAAATATTCATTAAAATTTATAATCCTGTTCCAAGTGATATTAATCAAGATCAAATAAAAAATAATAAAGTCATTGATAGTATAGATAATATAAATTTTTATCATGGAACATCATCTCACTAAATAGTTTAAAAAATTATAGAACCCACAAAAATGTTATAACTAGATGGAATATATTAAATATAATGATCAGGAGAATGTAATCGTTATGAAATGTATTGGAGCACAATCTATGTTCAACCCTTTCTAAGATATAATGGTATCAATTGGCACAATCTAGAGAACTCATCCAATAAAATTTCCATGAAACACTACATTAATAAATAACATATAGATTATATTTGGCCATAAAACACAGAAAAATAATCAGTATGCCCTTTATAAATTTATTATTCCAATGAAAATAAATGGGTCTCATTTCAATATAATTTAATCATGATTATGTTGTTGAAAATAAAATGGATCTATAATAATGAATTTGGAAAATTGAAGACATAAGGAAATGAAAATGATTTGATAAAAATTTATTTGAACATGAATAACCCATGAAAAAGTCTACATGTTCCATTATAATCAAATCAAAATAAGATTATTATGTTGTACAGATTTATGATCTATGAAAATATCATTGAAAAATTTTAATCCATCTATAAAATTAATATATATGGTACCAAAAAAACATATACCTATTTTAGAGATAATTTAAGGGTTGTTACATTTGATGAATATAAATACCATTAAAAGATAATTAAAAACATTCTTGTGGAAAATTCTAATTTCCTTTTTCTATATCAAACTTTAAAATAGAATAATTTTTTTTTAATTTATGTTTCATAAAACATTTTATTAAAAAACAAACTTTGATTGTATTAAAAAAAATCTTTAAAATAATATTTTAAACAAAAAAATAAAGATTCAATTAAACGATGGTCGTTTCTTATGGTAAAACTATATATATCATGCATATTACACAATCAGTTATTTTTAAATAGGAAAGTATTATAAAATATTGTTGATTATAAAATGAAAAGAATAAAAAATTAAAACAAAATATTAAGCGGATAAATGTGTAAAAATTTCTATTAAAATAAATTTGAAATTGATAAAAATATATTTGAAAATACATTTATAAAACAGTTTTTTCTAATAAAACATATTTCTGGACAAAGAGTGAATTAAATAATGATATTATTAAAAAAATATAAAATAATTTAAGTACCAAATTTTTTAATATTGATAAAATTACATAAAAATAACAATAATAATTAGAGGATTTTATAGTTTAATTGAATTTTAAGATTTCAACACCAGAAAAATTGTCATATTCATTGCTGATAAACAATGAGATAATAACAAAAGTATCTTACCTCTATTTAACATCAAATCATATCACATAAGAAAGTATAACAATAATATCAGTAAAATAAAGATATACTTGATATAAAATGTTAAAGGGGGATTATATTGACCTCATATGATAAGATAGGTGTATAACATGAAAAATATCTTTATGATGGGAAATGAAGATAAAAATAAATTACTGGTTTTCAAACATTTAATCTATAAACCTAGAGAAAGTGATATCTTAAAATTTATATGTAATTTTCGATATTATAATTTATAGGAATTATGAAATTTATTAATTGTTATTATATACACCACATAACCAAATTAAGTTGTTAATAATGAAATTATATCCTACAAATAAATATAAGATTGAGAAAACCTAAAAATTTGGTAGGATTCATTACCCTGGTTCATTTTCTTCTTGAATAATTAACTTTTTATAATTATTTAGATTTATAAAATAATTTATTATCAATTTTTTCACTTGTTATCATGTTATATAAAATTACCTAATTGAATTGTTTTATATCAATGTTGTTAATATATTCCTCTTGTGTCTTAAAGATTAATAAGGTTGGTTGACTATGGTCGATGATTTCATAATATTAACGTCACTAGAATAATAATCCTGAAATAATTTTCATATATATAAATTAATTAAAAATTTTAAACCAATCATTAATAATTATTATTAGAAGTTAATTAAAAATACGATTATAAAGATTGTAGTTCAAATATACACATGATTAATGATTCCATTTTTCAAAGTTAATTGTTGAAAGAAAGTAGTTAATATTTAATAAATTCAATAAATTTACTTATTTATACAATAATTATATTTTTGAAACCCATCATGTACAATTTTTATGAAAAATGAATTAAATATAAGACTGTTAATATTGTAGGACATACATACGTATGAGTAGAATTTACATTTTTCAATGATCATTATTGAAATAATGTATGATGTATTTTTTCATTCCAAATTTTTTATAATACCATTAATAAAATATTATCTATGAATACATAATTTTATATTGTGGTTTTTGTGATATGACGGTGAAAATATGAATCACATTATTTCTAGGAAGTTATAGTCAATAGGTTTGACAAATAATTTTATTATATTTTAGTAAGAGAAAAAGTTATAATAAAATGATATATTATATTTCCTGAAAGATAAATATTTTATTTATTTTAAAAATATTTTAGTTATATACTATATATTAATTATAATTCCCTATATTTCATGAAATTTAATGCATTAATGAAAACTAAATCACCCTTCTTTGTATGTGCGTAGTCCTCTATAAAAATAAGCAACAATATTATATCCCATATACAAAATATAAAATGATATATTCGAAATAATTACTCCATAGATATAATTACATTATAAATACCAAATATAAACAATATTTCAATTATCAAAACCTATTTCCAGATGTTGTAACTGAAAAATTATTGACATAATTTCATGAGGCTATAGTCCGACCTGCTCAAGATGAACGATTTGATTATCCATTTTGTAGAAGTATGTTGGGTTTTAGGTAAAATAATTAACACACACACATATATATAAATATATAAATATATATATATATATATATATATAATATTTATGGGGGTAAACCCCCAATATTGATGTAGTATTATGAGGTGTTTACCCCTAATCCAATCCCCTAATACTATATTTAACAAAATAATGTTAGTATATTTAAGATACTAATTTTTCTGTATCATTATGGAATATATATATATCATATTTGGTGGAAAAATATATAATAAAAAACTATCATTGATGAGCATTACTTTTTCATGGGGTAACTCTTATTGGTATTCACCAAATGCCTTCCTTGGATAGATTTATGAGAAATGTAATGATTCATGGATGATATTAGGGAATCATAGATCATATTATAATGGGAATTTTAAAAAATTATTTGTTATTATGATTTTAAACCATTGGAAGATATTGTGGCCTTCTATATGTGATGTGAGCGGCACACTTGTGATGTTTTCCAGAAAACGTTCGACGAACACATTTTATTTCCAAAAATAATAATAATAAAACATAATTTATTATAGATTTTATAAGGTCTATATATTTCCATAAAATAGGTTATTAAATGATTTGGGTAATTTATGCACAATATATTCTTAATAATAACAACTAGGTAAACATATTTTTACCTTAATCTTTGTAATTAATAATAATTTTTTCCACCAATGAAATTGACCAATATTTATTTTTAACTTATTAGAAAATATAACATATTCACATTAAAAATATGTAATACATTCATTAAAACTATATTCTTAGAAGTGGGAAATGATAAATTAATATTAGTTAGACAAATGTTGCAAGACAACTAGTTTTTAAAAAGAGCATTTTCTAGAAAAAAGTTTATTTTATATCCCCTCAATGAATAAATATAATAATATTATGAAAATAAATTAATATTTAAATATACATAATCTATATATTAAATTAATAACATTCCCTATTAGGTATTATTATTTTTTTAATTTATAGAAATATGCCTTACGCATTCTAAAATAATTTTTAGAAAATCCTACTTTTTTGACCGAAAATAAAAATATGTTATTAACCAATATAAATTTACCTAAAATGTAATTAAGTGGATTTGATATAACATATTAATATTTATGTTATATTAAAACATATTAAAATATTAATGGGTATTTTAAATTATTTATTTTTATTGAAAAGAGAAGACTATTTAAAATAATTATTATTTTTCACCTTTCAATGAATATTTATTATTTTATGAAATGTCCCAAATTTTAACCCAATTATTATTCTGAAATTTTTATTCAAAAAATTAATTTAACATAATATTTTTTTACTGAATCCATAAATATTTATTTTATTATATGTATACCATGTGAAGGTGATGAATCATACTTTTGATAAACAATATCTTTTTTACCATAAAATTGGATTTATTTGTTATCTCATGTTAAGAAAACACATTAGATTAATTTTAAATACTAGATATATATATATATATATAATTAATTAATATAGTTCAACAAGAGTGATATGGTTTATTTATTTTTATAAAACACACTCATTCACATTAAGAAAAATCAAAAAAGGATTCCCTTTTATATTCAAATGGGTGTTATATTCATTTCAATTATTTTTTACCCAACGAATATTTCAAAACCATTATTTCATAATTAATTTTATCTTTTTCACACAATATATTATTAGTTCTATTTTATAATTTTAATATAAAATCTTTTTGTTTATTTTTGTAGTTTCATGTTGAATATGCAATCAAATATACTAATCATAGTGTTTCATGTAACACAATCTATTCACAGGGTTTCATGTAACAAATGATAAAAATAGTTTATTGTGTGTTTTACTATATCAAATTTAATTTCCTTCCATTAAAATATCAGGGTGTAACATTGAAAGGGAAATAATATTTATATACCATTTGATCTATCAAAAAACCCAAATTATATGCTTACATCATGAAGTCAATGGAAATTCAAACAAGTGATCAATAGTAATATTTTACCATTTCCAATATATCATATGAAGATAAAGAATCACTGCATTAAATTACTGTTACAATTATTTACTCTTTTGAATTGAAAAAAATTTATTTTATTGTAATAAATAAATTTTCTTTCAGCCCCACTAGTTTAAATCGTAGTTTGGTCTATATATCTTAGTGCCACTGGGGTAGACAAAAAATTGGGTAATATGAGAACCACTGAAAATTTATCTCTAAATCATGGAATCATAAGGTACCAATACTTTTTTTGAAATATAAAAAAATAATTAATCAATATTAAAATATAGAAACATACATTTCATAATAGATTCATCATTTTTTAGTAAAACATGATACTTTTTTGTGCTTGAATAGCACTATCGGATATAGATTACTATAATAAACCCTAAAAAATATAGTACGTTTATGATTTTAAAATTTCATGGAAAAATCTCCTCAAATAAATTATGTGTCATGTTACAAAAATTACATGGTTATTGTAACTGTCTTTTTTATGACGGATGATACCAGCTTTATTGATTAGTTTTACTTGATTGTATCAAATTGTGCAGTCATAATCCTTTATTAATGAAATCAACAAAAAAAAATTATGTTTGTCACATTTTGGGATAATATATATATTCAACATTAATTATCATTATATATTCTAAACATGCCTCATTATTAAGGATGTGTCAATTTTTTAAACAAAACACAATTGATTCCAATTCAATGTAACATATAGGTTATGTTTTCTATTTTGTTTTTAATTATTTAGAGTCATAAAAAATAGATTAAAATTATTCCATAAAATAAACATAAATTTATAATAAGATAATTTATATAAATAAAAATTTCACCATTTATTATTTTACTGAAAAAACTGAATTATTCATTAAACATCTATTATGTTTCAGGAAACATTGAGAACATATATTTGTCAAGATGATGTTAATTAACAATAAAATAAACATTCGTAGTGGTCTAGAAAAGTATGAATTGTTATAAAAAATACTACTTTTAATATCCTACAAATCTTCGATATGAATCTTATAATTTTTTAATGTTTTTTCAATAAACTACAACATTTTTAGCGAGATTAACTATTATTCAATATTTTTTATGATGTACCCGTAGAAAGATTCATTTTGATTCTAAAACAATCATTTGATTAATGGTATGTAAAACTTATGGTCCATCAGGGTTTTCTAAATATTCATAATAATTTTTCTAGGATCCTTATAAATCATTAAAAAAATAAAGATATCATCATTGACACATTACAAAATTATCTATATATTAATGGAAAACTTAATTCAAAAGATTTATAAATACATCTATGAACATGTATTCCTAAACAAAATACCCAAAACACATAATTTCTATCTCATGTTCAAATTACTGTTTTCATAGTTTCATCCATCATATTCTTCATTTGACTTTTGAAATACAATTGGTTAACCATAATAAATTATAATGTCCTTAGAGCTGATAAAAAATGTACATGATATGAATAAATTTAAACACATTTCATAATAGTATTGTAATTAAATGATCCTTAATTAATGAAAAGACTCAATGAACATACTTTCTCATTAAATAACAAAATAGTAGCACACCCTAGTGACTTTCTTTGTAAATTAATAATTATTTACGAAATTCTAGAAATATTTTTTTATCTTAAGAAGTTATTCTAGAAAAAATTGTGAATCGATGTTTGAATTTGGATTATCATTATGAACAAATTCAATTGTAAATTAAACACTATGATAAGGTACATAACCCTATATCTCGTCAAAAATATGTTTTCTTAATACAAGAATATCAATATTTAATATACATCACAAATAGTCATTAATATGTACTAGAAAATACTCATTTAATTTTTTTTTTCAAATTCACCAAAGGTTATTAATGGTTTTAATAAACATTTGAAAATATAAATAATTATTTCTAAAAAATAACTTCTTTATATATACAATTTATCTTTTCTTGGTAAATAGGGAGCCAACTCATAGCCATAATAACATCAAACACATGTTGGGAAATGACAGTAATTATTTAATGTAATGTATTTCCCCATTAAATAATAAGAACTTTAAAATAATCTATTTTATCCTTATTACATCCCCTAGGAATTTTTATCAATTTATATCTTAACTTTATGAGGTGAAATTTCTGTTATATTATAAAATATCTAAAAATTTAACTATTGTGTAGGCACAAAATCAACAAATACTTGAAAATAATATGACAAACATTTTATTTACCTCATATCAATTATTTTTTTGGACAAAAATATATTTTTGTAGTTACAATGAATTTTATAATATCCTTTATTTTATATTGATAATTCATCCCATTATTCACGTTATTCTTTATATACTTACACACATAATGACCAATCATACAATATTTTTTAAAAAATATTATCATCTTATTGAAAATTAATTTACCCCTACAAAAATAAATTTGATTTCAATAATCATATGTATACCTGGACTTATCACATTTTATGTACTTCCAAAATTTCATAAAGCTTAAAAAATGTTTTTTTACCACACCCATAACAAACAACCAAAAATATTTTCATACATTCATTTCTTATCAAGGGATAATTACCATTTTCTTAAACATGGACCTCATTTTATTCATATTTTCATCAAACACCTGATCATTTTAAGAAGTCCATTTCAACGTTATCAATGCTTCAATAAATTTTCTCATAAAATATATATTCATTATAATATAGTGATAAGTGATATAATGAATTTATAGAAATTAAAACTGCATATTTTTAACATTTCTATCATTGATATAATTTGGTGAGTAAATTTTGATATGAGAGTTTTTTATTCATATGTGTTTAATGAGTCATCCTACTTCTATTTAAATTCCATGAATTGTTTTTTATCCTATGTTGATCCACAATAATTAAATATTCTTCGAGGAACATATACAATAAATTCTTCCAATTCCAATGAAAAAAATTTCTTTTATTTCCTATATATTCTAAATAATTGATAGAAATTTGTTAGATTCACTATCTTAACTATAATTATACAGATTTAATTTTTTTATCTATCAATTATATGAAATAAAATATAAATTCTAGATTGTCAATGATTCTTTCATCCTCAACATGGAACATTGATCCATTGATTGAATTATGGTGTTCTGTAATCAAATATTCCACTACAATATGTTACACTCTTTTAGAACCAGTTTATCTCTAGAAAGAACATAAAAATGAGTTATATCATCCATAAACTAAGCACTAATAAAGAAAAATGAAAATGTTCCAATTCAAAAAATTTCCCGGTTTCCATTGAGGAATGACGTTGTTCTCTTGAAACCTTCCCAAAAATATATTCCCTATTGTATTTTTGAGTAACTGTTGTGGATCGACATAATTAAATAATCAAACATGGTAATAACAAAATTATTTTACACTGAAACCATTGATTAAAATAAGTTAAATCTATTTACACAAATTTTCCATTCATATAAATTTATCTAAATCATTTTTATTTTACAAACCATAAGGAAATTAATTTAAACAATACATATTCTCGTTTCTATAAAAATGAATTAATTTTCAACTATTGATGTAGTCATTAAGTGTTTAGAGTTTTAGAATATTATGTCATCAACCTTAATGAGAAAATAATATCATTATACATTGGAAACATTCTAATAGGGTTCATTTTTATGTGAAAAAAACTTTTAATATATTATTTGATTTATTTTCAAGAAATTTCTTCAAAATTTTCATCATTACACCAACCATATCTATAATCATCCATAAAAAAATATGATATTTATTTTTAAAAAATTTTATAAGAATAGACATCTCGTTAAAGGGAAATAAATAAATAATTCATTACTAAATTTATAAATATAACAATTATACATTTTCAAAATAAACATTGGGTTAAAATTAAACATTTTACAAACATTGAAGTCTCATTCTCTAACCAATTTTGTTCGTAATATATTTCAGAATATATTTAAATGAAAAAATAAAATAATAAGAGATTCATTGACAAAAATACCAGGAATGTTCAGGATCTAAGCTTTCGTAGTCCTAAAAATTTATTAACGAATATAAAATACAGGAAAACAACAAACATAATACAAGTGAAAAAGGATCCCCCACCAAACAAAGTGGTCACACAATGACCACACAAAATAGTAATATCGATAATCGTATCATCCCATCAGATTAAGCATTCAAATATCTCATGAATAATAGAAGATATCTACGCATTCCATCAACCAACCCATCCTGCAAATTCCCTCATGGCCCACACCGCAATCTCGGAAAATATTCTTCTCACAGCCAAAAAAAGCGACCAAGTATTGGTCCTTTAGCAAAAAAATTCTCCTACACCCAACATCATGTATCACAGCCCAAGGTCATGCTTTTCCGTAGCCCAAGGTCTTTATCTACTCCCTCACACCGCTTAGCATCACCTATCTACATCACCCAGATGTCCGACCCGTATCCTGAGTCCCTCCATCACCCTTCGTCGTCGGCAACACCGGAAGTCCGATAATGATATAAAGTCCTGGCCTGGCTCCCCATCCGACCATAAGTCACTGAAAACACCATCTGCATGTGACGATCTCACCCAGTCACCATCCTGTTGTTAGGCATGCACCGACTTCATCCACAAAATTGGCACAACACAAGCCATCACACCCGAAAACACAGGTAAAGTAGATCGAAAGAAGGATCCCAGACCGAAATTCCAGAATTCCTAGTCGGTCTAGCAACCACCGCCCTGCTGAGTCCAACGCCTCCGTCCCAAAACTGTGGTCAGTGGGAACACTTTCCATCCCTTCCATCACCTCTAGCCTAAGTAGTGCCTACAAATTGACCTTCCGGGATCCCAAACATAAACATCATTCTCTCCACCATCTAGATCAACACCCCCACGAACAAAAGGGGCCTAGGATATCACAAACCATCCTCCAGATGGCATCACGTTGAAACACTTGTCATCAACCATGAAATGATTGAGCCCTACACCATCCGAGCATCACCATCCACCACCAATGGCCTAAAAACCATCCCTAATCTGATCATCATCACCTCCGTCACACAATACCATATTCAACGCACCTTCACAGTAGACCCCACTCACCGCTGCCAAATAAGAACTGTCCAATCTCAAAAATCGAATCAACGTCGGGATATAATGAAATAGATAAAAAAGTAGAGTTCCCACACTGATTTTGAAATTCATCACCATGATCATCAGTTTCACCATCATAAATGCTTCTCGGTCGTGCCTTACCACATGCTGCAACATCTCGTTGTGGACAAAAATATCATCATTTTCACCGATGGAGATTGTTGCGAAATTATGTCCAAATTTAAAAGAGATAGACTCTCTATTTTTAAGAGAGAGTCTCTCAATCCATTAAAAAATATAATCATGAATGTATTATCAGAGTGTTATGATTTTCAACAATTTGATGTATCATATACTTTTCTGTCAAATTAATATCACTACATACCATTTGGAAATCAAAATACTACCATAAAAATGATATAAATAAATAGTAAATCATATATTTATGGTGAATCATAATTTTAATATGACTATTACATATTGAATTAAATTCAAGGTTACAAATGGAATAACCATCATTTTTAATATTAAAATAACCATTACTATTACTAATAAAATTCACAGTTTTAGGATAAATAAAACTCACAATAAAAATCAAACATAAATCATACCCAATGATTTTGAGGGTTTTCAAAAACTCACCTATAAAGGGTTTATAACATAACAACTCATTATAATTATGTATTCTAAAGAAACACAACATATTAATAATACATTAATGAATTTAACTTTTATAATATTCTTTTCACCCATAATAAGGCAATTCTAGGTATTGATATATCCAATTCGATTAACAACTAATTTTCAATTCCATAATTACAATAATAATTATAAAATTGAGATTACTTGTAAAAAATGAATATTATAATTGAATCCAAAAAAATAAATAATGATTTTGATTGTGGGAAATTCTATTGACCCAATATAGGATAAAAAGAAAAATTTCATTGTTTCATTTTATGATTACATCACAAAATTCTATATGTAACGTCGGGGTTCTGGATGCTACCTAGAGGCGCTCCATACCCGATTGGTCACATTGACTCAAATGCATTTCCCTAAACACTAGAGGCTACTGACTTGCAGCGAGAGCCTTGGGTGTGATAGTGGGGAAACTATTCCCTCATTGGAAGAGTACAAAGCTGAAGTAATAATAAATACAATAGAAGAAGAAGTGATATCCAACAACAGTAAAAAGTGGAAGACTAGAATAATAAACAACAGAAGCACATATATATAAAAAATGAAACATGATACATATATCTAGGAAAGTATCCAAACAAGTGAAAATGTTGAATACAGTACTAGACCAAAGTAAAAAATAAAAAAAGATGAGAAACTCCTCAGCAACGCAAGCCTTGGCTTGGTCCCATGCTCTCCAGCTCCAATGAAATCAAGTACCTAAAGTCAAAGGGATCTTTCCCTTGTCTATAACTGAAACAATATAATTTTTTTGGGCCCAAATTCTTTACCCAAATAAGGTGTGAGACAAAATCCTTTTAGGAGACCACCCGATGATCTGTGCCTAATAGTCAGTGTGTATATGGCAGGTAAAAGTACAGTAAATAGTAAGTAATAAACAAAAACAAGACAGTGCTCATCTGTAAACAATCAACGTATCTATTAATCAACAATAAAGAAAATAGCTAACCACAAAAGGTAACCCTCTGGGAAGTACTCACAGCCATCCCCTCTCGTCGTACCAAAGAAGTACCAACAACCCTCTGGCCAGTACATTCAACCCAACCCCTCTGTTTTGGACATACAAAAATTATAAGACTCTATGAGGAAGCTCACTTGTTCAATTCACCTTATAGTCCAAGGTATACAGGGACTCTCTGAGGAAGATCACATGGTCAATTCCCCCTTTATCCCCAAGGTCACGAGACTCTCTGAGGAAGCTCAATCGGTCAATTCATCTTATAACCTCATGTCGTTCCCAGAATCTCTGAGGAAGCTCACCCGATCAATTCCTCTTATAGCATGGAGTGGTTCATAGTAATTCAAGTGAAATAATGACTCTCTGAGGAAGCTCACTCATTATATCCCCTTATAGTAAATAATTCTCAATGAAACTCTGAGGAAGCTCACTCTTTCTATCCTCTTATAGTTTATAATGTCCAAAGACTCTCTGAGGAAGCTCACTCGATATATCCTCTTACAGTCTATAACACCATGTTCTCATGGACCCGTGTAAGTCAATGCATAGTAATGCTATATGGACAAAGTAACCTACAGAACTACTTGGCTAACCAGTCTACAGCATCTCAATCATGATAGATAAACAAGATTACTCCATCCTAAAATACTAGGCTTGGAAAACAGGAAAGGCATCCAAACTGACTAAACATGACTAAACAGTTGTAAACAGAACATGTAAGGGCTACACCTCCAAGGCATAAAAATCAACCCTAGTCACTCACAAATAAATATTACTCTCACACACCAGCAAATAAGGTAATTAACCATGTTAAAAATTGTAAACTCACAATACCCAATACATGGGAATTGGTGATTTTGAACACACAATTCAAAGACCTTAAATCATAAGGCACAATCCACCTACATCTTAAGGTTTTGGGAAATCGACCTCTTCACCAAAACATTCTCCAAACCAGGTGAACTCCTCCTCGAAACCTCCACAAAAACTCTTCCCTAACATCAACATGGTCAACCATTAACACAAAAAGGAAAAACAACCCTTGGTCTACATGAAACCCTTGTAGATCTAGGAAAAAAATAGAGGAATAGGGATATCCCTAACCAAAACCTCAATGATCCAAAAGAGTGACTTACCCGAGGAGAACCACCTTCGATATGCCATGAAACCCCTTCAATTTTTCCCCAAAACGAACCAAGAAGCTCTCCCAACCTCTGATAATCGCAAATCCTATGTGAGCCATGAGTATGGGGAGGAATGGTGGAGGAATGGAAAATCATGAGTGGCCCGAGACATAAAAACCATAACATTACGTGGTCGCATGGTTACCCAACATGGTTTGTAAAACCATGTGCCAACTGTGCGGTTTCTACTATCTCCTACAGGGACTTCGCACGGATTGCCCGCACGGTCTAGAAAAACCATGCGATGCCTATGTCGAGCCCACTGTCTCACCCAGGGTCTTCACAGTGCTTGTCCGCATGGTCTGAAAAATCGTGCGCCACCAATGCAGAGTCCAATGTTAAGGGTTCACGGTTTCCTAGGCTTTTCACACACTTTGTTCAGACTGTAACCCAACCGTGCACCCCTACACAACCTCGACAACAATAATGTTTTTCCCCAGAAATTCTTCTTTTTCTAAAAAATGACAAGAAATAGAAACATAACTAAATAGAAGATTTGGGTTCTTACAAACATCCCCTCTTAATGAAATTCATCCCCGAATAACCCTAGCACGTCGTAGAAGAAGAATCCCAGAAACAGTTCTGACCACTGTGCTCGTACATCAGCCTCCCTCTCCCAAGTCTCTTCATATACTCACCCGTGTTGCCACAACACTCGTACCAGAGGAACAAACCCACCACGAAGAACCTTTGTACTATGATCTAGAATCCAGATAGGTTGCTCCTCTTCCAAGGCATCCACCTCTAACTCAAACTCATCGGGTTGCAAGACCTGAGACGAATCTTAAAAGTAACTGCATCCGATATGAAACTGGCCCATCACGCTCAAACACATCAAATGACCTGACGCACCTCAGTGAAATATTACATTGTCTTTTGATCCTTCTATGCCCCATCCTCGGTGTGACACATTTAAAACCCCGATCTCCGACCTCTAACTCCAGTGGTCGTCTGTGCTGATTAGCATAAGACCTCTGACGAGACTGCGTAGTAGTCATCCTTTTCCAAATCAACTCAACTTGTTCTGTGGTCTCCTAGAGAAGATGAGGTCCCAGCATAGCTTCCTCTCTTGCCTCCATCCAATACAAGGGTGGTCAGCATGGCCTACGATACAAGGCCTCATAGGGTGCCATATGAATAGTTTCATGAAACCAATTTTTGTAGGAAAACTCTACTAGACGTATATGTATCTCCAAAGAACCTCCAAAATCTATAATACATGATCGAAGCATGTCCTCAAGCACCTGAATTGTACGCTCATACTAGCCGTCTGTCTAGAGATGGTATGCAGTACTCAAAAGTACCTGTGTACCCATAGCCATCTAAATCCCCTACCAGACCCAAGAAGTAAAACGTACAACCCTATTAGAAACAATGGAGTGTGGAACACCATGGAGACATTGAATCTCATGGATGTACAACCATCCTAGCTCATCAACAATTAAGGTCTCTTTCATCGTAAAGAAGTGAGCAACATTCATTAGTCTGTCGATGACAACCCAAACAACATCACTCCCTCAAGATGACCTCAGCAAACCGGTCACGAAGTCCCTCGAGACATCATTCCACTTCCACTCGGGAATGAATAACTGCTGTAAAATCACTACTGGTCGCTGATGATCCGCCTTCACCTAATTACAAGTGGAACATCAAATTATAAAACAATAAAAGTCCCTCTTCATACATGGCCACCAATAGGTTCATCTCCTGGCATGCTTTCCCTTAGTACTAGGCCTTAATAATCTGATAGCTTCCTCATCCAAACTCGATCCAGAAGAGTAGATGTAACATCTACAGAAGAAAGAAATATCTACTCTTGACTGACATGCACCTCCAAATGCATCTCAGAGAACAGAATCAAAAGCTGCCACTCACTACTGGCCTCTTGAACTACCTGTATTTATGTCCACCTGCTCAACGCATCAACCACTGCATTGCCTTTCCCAGATGTATAGGCAAGCTCGATGTCAAAGAACTATAGGTACTAAACCCACCTGCGCTTTCTCAAATTCATATCACTCTGAGTGAAGATGTAATTGAGACTTTTGTGGTCGGTGAAAACTACAAAATTCTCTTCCAGAAGATAATGTCTCTAATTGAGTAAGGCATGAACAACAACTGCCAACTCCATATCGTGCATTGGGTAATTCCACTCATTTGGCCTCAACTACCGAGACCCATACACAACGATTTCATCACCCTAGATAAGCACAAATCCTATCCCGATAACTGACACATCACAATAAATAGTATATCTCATTCATTGCTCTGGAAAGACATGTTTCAGGGCTAAATTCAACCTCCACTTCAGCTCCTGAAAGGATAACTCAGAAGAACGTGACCACATGAACATCACACCCTTCATGGTCAGACCTATTAGTGGTGATTCTATGCATGAAGTGTCCTGAATGAAATGCTTGTATAATCAAGCCTGCCCAAGAAAACTCTGCACCTCAAAGAAGCTCATCAGATGATCCCAGGAAAATACTCCACTCACTTTCTCCGGATCTTCTGATACTCCTATCACTAAGATAACATGACCCATGAAGTGAATCCAATCCATCCAAAAGTGTCATTTTGAGAACATAGCATAAAACTGGTGCTCTCTCAGTGTACTCAGATCAATATCAAGACGTTTGAGATGGTCGTGTCTAGTGTGATAGTACACCAAGATATCTTCCACAAAAACAACCACAAAATCATACAAGTATGGATGGAATACTCCGTTCATCAGTTCCATGAAAACTAAAGGTGTGTTCGTGCGACTGAACGGTATTAACATACACTCTTATAGACCATACCAACACCGGAAATCTATAAGAGGTATATCATATGGTATGACCTGCAACGGATGATAACCAGACCACAAACCGATATTTTAGAACACCCGGGCTCCTCGAAATTGATAATTGAGTCCATAAATCCTAGGAAAGGGATATCAGTTCATGACCATCAAACTGGTTCAGCTTCCGATAATCCACACAAAGATTATGGGTACTGTCCACCTTCTTCGCAAACAGGATAGGCGAACCCAAAGGAGAAGTACTGGGTCAGATGAATCCCTTGGCCACCAACTCCTACAACTTTTCCATGTGTTCCTATAACTCTGGTGTAGCCATCCTCTAATAAGGAGGATTAAAAATTAGTTCCGCCCCTGGAAGAATCTCGATAGAAAAGTCTACCTCATGCTCCATAGGCAATCCTGAAAATTCCTTTGGAAAGACATCTCTGAAACGATCCACCACTAGAGGAAGGTCTAACTGTGAAGTCCCTTGGTCATCAAGATATAGACTGACAATCAGGGCTGTAACTACTCCAAACCCATGATTCTTTAGACCAGCTCTTCTTGCCTGGACATCCCACTCAACGTTGTAAAGAAATGATCCACCCTCTGGTGATATGAAACTCACCATGTAGCTATAGCAATCAAAAACTTCCTTGAATGGAACTAAGCAGTCCATCCTGAGAATGACATCATAAAATGTCATATCTAGGATATATAGGTCCCATAGAAAGTGACTACCTACAAACTCTTGAGGGAATTCCTTACAATGATGTACACTAGTCATCCTAGTCCCCAATGGTGTGTCTAGTGTCATGATGTCAATAAATGAAATAATGAAAAGACAATTACTCTCCGCAATAGTGACAGATAAAATGCTATGGGAATCCTCCGTATCAAAAATAGAAAAAGCTAAAACTGAGGCTACTAATATCATACAACGAATGATATAAGGTCTGGGATCCTACTCCTGCTAGGTCTGCTCCACCGCAAAAGTCCGGCCTATACCACGACCCTGTAACCCTGCCTAACCACTCTGAGCTGATCCACCATTGTCGTTAAAAATTGGGTGACAATCTACAACATCCATGACCTCCACCTCTTCTCGAACGGCTGAAATAACTCCAGTTCCTAGACTGGTGAGAAACTAGTGGCATTTCTCATGAACACAGAGTCATAGAAGAACCCCTATCAGAAGCTGTTGGTGAGAAGAATAGGAAAAAGCATGAAGATGACCCATCTCACTGCAAGATTGGCACTCCACTAGGTCCCTTGGGGAATATGGACTTGTATGCCTGCTTCTCCCACAATGGTATCACACCACCTGTCTACCAAAAGATGAACCGCCCTGATCTGATCTCCTCAAGAGGTCTGCACATACCATATAAAACTCTCTCGGAATAATGCATCAGCAACTGTGTCCAGAATGATGGCTGGTGCCAAGACTGGCACAACAGGAGGACATTTCGGTGGCATGACTCTATAAGGTCAAGTGAACACCTTAGTTAATGTTCATCAAGGAATAAAAACAAGGATTGTAATAAGGCAACATGATAAAGAATGAAATCAAGTTTTTCCAAACAAGAGTACAAGGTGTGTACTTGAATTCTCTTCCCCTGCCCGAGTCCTTCTTCACTACTAACCCACACGGTTCCCTTAAAACAAAAATACACGGTGTTTTCTTTCTAGACATGGTGTGTACTAAGAAAACTTCATTGACTCATGTTATTAGTTACACGACCAGATATAATGTCCCTACACATGACGTGCACATCCGGTACACGACATGTTCATCCATGATTTTCACAACCCTATGTCTCTGCCCACACAATCAGTGACACATCGGGTAGTCTGGGTTTTTTTAATAAAAATCCTTAAAAGCTACTCTGGAACTAAAAAAATACTAAAAACGAACATTTAAGTGAAAATTTCTGATCTGTGAGGGCCCATAATCCCCACGAATCAAATCTTCTCATCTGATACATGTTATAACAAAGTGAAGAAGTCAATGATCCACTAAATTCAAGTACATGAGGGCCCATATCACCTCAAGATCCAAATCTTGGTATTCATTCATACAAAACCTCACACAAACAATACCCTATCAAAAAAACAGGTTTTTTTTATCAAGGAATCTATCACAAAAACATTCATATTATACACATCTTCTATCACAACAACATGAAATCACTAATTAATCCTAGACGACATGAAAAAAATGCATGACATGTGATTTCATTCAAGTTCCTATATGATGCATGAGATGGCAGACCCTCATCTCATTAGGTTGCGACAAAAATAGAACCTCAATAAAAACAATGATAACAACACAAAACATTTGAACCACCCAAAGATGAAATCAAATCAACTCTAAAATTTCAAACCAGAAATAAATTGCAATAAATGAGATAGATTGGTTTTTACTGTACACGAGATAGCTACTACCAGGAATAACTCATTACCAAGTAAAGATTCTGTCATATCCCTGGCTAATGGATCCAAACAGTAAATCAGGAGAAAATAATTCCTCTGATACAACTTTGTAACATCCTGGTTTCGGAAGCCACCTAGAGGTTCCCATACCCTTTTGGTCACATGGCCTCAAGAGCATTTCCCCAAAAGCCAGAGGCTGCCAACTAGCAGTGAGGGCCTTGGGTGTGATAGTGGGGAAACTATGGCCTTATTGGTAGAGTACATAGGGGAAGTAACAATACATACAATAGCGGACACAATAATATCCAACAACAGTAAACAGTGGAAGACTAGAATAATATACAACTAGAGCACATATATATAAGAAATGATGCATGATACAATGTCTAAGAAAGCAGCCAAACAAGTCACAATGCTGAATAAAGAACTAAGCCAATGTACAAAAGAAAAACAGATGAGAAACTCCTTAGGATCTCAAGCCTCGGCTTGGTCACATGATCTCCACATCCAATGAAATCAAGTACTTGAAGTTGATGGGTGTTTTCCCTTGTATATACCTGCTGAAATATAATCTATTTGGGCCCAAAAGAATAACACAAATAGATTTTGAGACGAAATCCTAGTAGGAAACCACCAGAAGATCTATGCATAATAGTCAATGAGTATATGGAAGGTAAAATTAAATTAAATAGTAAATAGACAACAAGAAACAAGGCAGTGCTCAGCATCAAACAATCCACATATCTATAAAAAAACAGTGAGGCAAATAGCTAACCACAATAGGAAACTCTCTAGGAAGTACTCATAGTCATCCCCTCTCGTCCTACCTAAGAAGTACCTACAACCCAATGGGTAGTACACTAAGCTTAACCCCTCTGGTTTAGTCGTAAAATAATTATAAGACTCTATGAGAAAGTTCACTCAGTCAATTCCTCTTATAGTCCAATGTAGTCAGGGACTCTCTGAGGAAGATCACACGGTCAATTACCCGTATAGCCCCATGTTCAAGAGACTCTCTAAGGAAGCTCACACGGTCAATTCCACTTATATCCTATGGTCATTCCCAGACTCTATAAGGAAGCTCACCCAATCAATTACACTTATACCCTAGAGTGGTTCACTTTAATTCAAATGAAATAATGACTCTTTAAGGAAGATCACTCGGTCTATCCCCTTATAGTCTATAAAGATCAAATCCTCTATTAGGAAGCTCACTCAGTCTATCCTCCAATATTCTATAATGTGCAAAGACTATCTAAGGATACTCACCCGATCTATCCTCTTAGAGTCTATAATAGAAAGTTCTCACGGCCCTGTGAAAGTCAATGCATACTAATGTATGTGGACAAAGTAACCTACAGAACTACTTGGCCAACCAGCCTATAACATCTCAAACATGTCAGATAAACAAGATCACTCCATCCTACAATTCTAGGCATGGAAAACAGGCAAGGAAACCAAACTGGCTAAACATGACCAAATGGTCGTAAACAAAAATGCATGTGAAACTACTCCAAAGCATAACAATCAACCCTATTCACACACAAATAACCACTACTCGAACACACCAGAAAAGTAGTAAATTAAAAAGGTTAAAAATATTAAACGCACAATAACCCATTCATCGGTATTGGCGATTTTTCACATACAATTCAAAGACCTTAATTCGGAAGGCACAAACCACATACCTCTCTGGGTTTGGTGAAATCGATCTCTTCACCCAAACGTGCATAAAACTGGGTGAATGCCACCTCTAAAACACCTCAAAAACTCTTCCCTAACATCAAGAAGGTCAACCTTTAACACACAATGTCAACAAAAACCTAGATGTACTTGAAACCCTTGTCGTTCTAGAAAACTAATAGAGGAAGAGGGATAACACTTACCAAAACCTCAATGAACTAAAAGAGAAACTTACCCGAGGAGAACTGCCTTCAATCTGCCAAGAAACCCCTTAAATTTTCCTCCAAAACGAGCCAAGCAGCTCCCCCAACCAATGAAAATCACAACTCCCTTGTGATCCATGAGTAGGGGGAAGAATGATGGAGGAATGGGAAATCCCATGTGGCCTAGGACTTAAAAAACCCTATCTTTAAGTGGTCGCACAGTTACCCTGCACGGTATGGAAAACTGTGTTCCAAACTTGTTGTTGCTACTATCTCCTCTAGGGACATCTCACGACTTGCCTGTACGGTCTAGAAAAACTGTGCGCCACTTGTGCGGAGCCCACTGTCTCACCCATGAATTCGCACAGCTTGCCCGCACGGTCTGAAAAACTGTGCACCACCCGTCTGGAGTCCATTGTCAAGGGTGCACAATTTCTTAGGCTGGCCAAACAATATTATAGAGTGTATGCCAATATTTCACCCCTGGAAAAACTCTACAAATTTAATGGTTTTCCCCAGAAATTCTAATTTTTCTCAAAAATAACCAGAAAAGAGAAACATACCTGAAAAGAAGATCCGTGTTTTTACACCGTATACAATATCTAAATGAATTATTTTTGACCATATATTAATGATTGTCAAAATGGGTAGATTATTTCAATTTTCATTCATTTTTATCCATAATTATATATACAACAATATATTAATTTTATTAACTGGTAAATATATGATAATAGTGTTTTAAGGGAAACATTAAAAGTGGCCTCTTAAGAGAATTCCACTTCATATGAGTCCAACTCATCACATACACTATATACCATTCTGGAAAATAAACATAAGTCAATTAGTTAATTTCATTACTACATTTTCAATGTTCATTATTAATTTTATTATATTTATTACAATATTATATTCAAATATTTTGTCATTTGTTTTTATGATGGATGTTTTGACGATATTCAAATCATATATCCTAATTGAATTTGGTAGGTTGAATAAGGTATAATAACTCATTATACCATTTTATCAATAATAAAAATAATAATATAAATACAAAATTCATTCATATATTATTCTTATATAATAGGCAATGATTTATGGTTTTGAAAAATGATTAATTTTACTATATTGTAGAAGATATGTTGTACATATGCATGACATACAATTACATTCTTAATGCTAAATTAAGGAATAGTATTAAATATTATTTAATCTTTAAAAAATAAAAATTATATCATTTATATGATATTAAATAATAAAATATATGGATAAGTATAATCAGTGTCATATTTTGAAGAAAACTAGATGATCATACACTTGGGAGGTTGTTATCCACACATATACTGGAAAAGCATAAATAATTTTTAGTAAACTAAATGTTATTATAAAAATTGACATATTAAAATATGGGAATTAAAAATATTTAATTAAAATAACATATATTCTTCTAAATCATCATTATAAAAATTCATTGGAGGCATGTATGGAAAACAAATTACAATGGTTCGTGAGGTGGAAGTCAACTATATACAAAAATAATGGTTTAATTTATCATTCAACCAGAGAAGAGATAGATATAACATATTCCATTCAAATATAGAAATCCAAGTTCGTGGAATAATTTTTCAATTCTATCATGTTTGGTGATTTTTTAAAGGAGTGAGAATAAAAATTACATGAAAACTCTTAATTAATTAATATAACTCATCAATAGAAAACCAGTTATGGTTTACAAAAAAAATAATTTATATAGTGTTGTTTTTATAAAAAATGGATATATAAAATATGGTGTTTTTTATAAATTATTTGGATAGGTATATTTTAAATTAAAGTTTTTGTGATGTTTGAGGAAAAGAGAAGTAGAAGTGACCAATTATAATATATGTTAGAAGCACAATTGTAATTTCATATTGAATTTAATTAAAGAATTCATATTTATATTACTACAAACTGATAATATCAAAATATAAGAAAAGTAATCATTTCTATAATCTAATCCAAAAAATAATGGAAATTTATAGGTTTTGTTTTGAACATTATCCTGTTATTTTAAATCGTGTTAACAATTTTTAATAATTACCATATTATAATTATTTTCACTATTTAGCTGTCATGAAACATACTGTAAAAGTCAATGAATACTATAAATGGACCATCGAAGATATTACAAAATACTATTCATTCAATTTTCCTAATATATTATTAATTTTAATGTTATAACATTTAATAAAATTTTTACTATTAAATAACATTAATGTCAATTTTGGGAGTATTCATTTCAATGGACTTTAAGAACATAAAAAAATTATAGTAATTGATTTAATACTATTGAAAAATCACTAAAATATTATATTCTTATAATAAATTAATGAATTAAAAAATAATCATATATTTTTTTCTTTTAATGTTTTATAAATCATTGAAAAAATTCATTTTAATTAAATAATTAATGTGTCTGAAAGGAGCAAGATTATAAGATAGTTATTTATTCACTAGAAATAAAAAATAAATTCATATTTTAATAGAAATTTATTAATCAATTTCATAATGTTTTATATCTATACTTACCCTCATTTATCATTATTTATTTTTAATGCTAATAAAAAAATTGAAAAAGAATTTTCTCTTTTCATTACATAAAGTGAAATATATGTCATAATATTGGATATATAAATCAGTTTATCTTATATTTGAGTCTTTTATTATTATGGATGAAATATAATAAACAAAATTTCTTTGTGAATGTTTTTTGTGTCCATTTATTCCTTTGGAATTTATACTTTCCTTTAATTAATCCATGTTAACATTTGCATCGTAAAAAATATTTAATGTGGTTACTATTCATAATGAAAAATAGTAAAACATACCTATTTACCAAACATATATAACCAAATTAATTATATTGAATTTAAATTTTTTGAATAAAAAAATAGAAGTGTAATAATTTAATTTAATATTATACAAGGAAAACATGATGAAAAATAGGGTTTTCATGAATATTCCATTTATAAATAAAAATATTTTTATACCAAATACAAACATAAAAAACCTTGAAAATAAAATTAATGGATTATTTCTATTAATAGAGTACAAATTATAAATTATAAATAATCATAATTTTATTTTTACTTTATAAATAATTGGTTAGAATTATTTTTAATAAAAATCAGTATTATTCACTATTAGCTATAAAAAAATTTAGAAAAAAACATCACAATAAAATGTAAAAACTAAAATTTAAAATCTCAAATTATTTTTGTCAAATAATAAATATATATTTTTAAAAATTAACTATTAATTAAAACCTTATATGAAAATATTTAAATGAATCTATATCCTACAACAATTTAAAAATTACAAAATACTTCTTTACTTAATATAAATTTCTAATTCATAAATATTCATAAATATGAAAATAGTTTATTCCATCATTACATTGCTTATAACATATATTTATACACTTTTCAAAACCATAAATATTATTTTACATTCACCATCATGTACTATAGATATAAAAAACAAGACATTGAACCAACAGCAAATCCCATTCATATTTATATATCCCAATTACATATTAAATTTATAAAACTATATGAAATAAATAATATTATATACCTAAATAAACAATCAAAATCCTACCATGCGCAAGCCCCAACAAATAACACATCACCGATTTTAATATAATATCAATTCATTTCATGTTGATTCTAACATTTGAAGTCACAAATAGTCCATAATAAAATTTAAGTATAAATTCAAAATATAATAATGATTAGAGTTTGAGGATGTCCATGTAGTTATAAATATGTTATTTGACCATCTGAAATGTTAGGAAAGGCATCCAAAATATAAAACCAATACTACCATATACTATACATCGGTTCCATTTTCAATAACATAGACCAACCCCACATTACCAAATTGAATAGATAAAACAACCATTCAAAATTTCCTATTCAATAAATGATATAAAATATAACAATTTAATTATTATATGAGATATTAATTACATTCATAATCAATGTACTCTTGAGATGATATAACAGTAATGCTATATTAATTTTCACATATATGAATTTAAATATATTCTTTAATATCATGAATATCATTATACTGTCAAGAATAAAGACAGTGTATTATCAAACCCGACATTCGTTGTGGCCTATGTAATGCGTCCAAGGTTGTTCTCAAATCCCATGGGGAAACAACTAGTGCATGGGAATCAATAATACACTTTTGAGAACAATTTCACCCAAGACGAACAACTATGAATAATTATGAATAGTAAAACATCAGACCTTGTTCAAAATAAATATAAAATATATATAATAAAAATAAAATTAAACTTTTTACAGCATTAATAAATACTAAAATGTGAGGGAATGAACTCAACCACAACCTAAAACCGCTATGCATCGAGATGGACCGAACCTTATAGCCACCACCCCAATGAACTGTATGAGAAGAAGTCAAGAAAATGGATCCCTGATCACCACCATAAAAATAATTCGTTTTCTTGGGTCATACATAACAATGTATACATACACACAAAGGTGTGTGTTGGGTTTCAGGGAATGTCATTATGATTCCATAAAAAATAATGATTCTATGAAACAAAAATATATAAAAAATCAAAATAAAAATTATATGAAATTTTTTTGAATTTTTTAATGGAAAATTTAAGAAAACAAAGTCATAAGAAATTATTTTCAAATTGACATATGATTATGATCCATCATATACCAATTGAAATCATGATATTCAATTAGGGGACCACATCATATAAAATATATATAGGTACTACAAAATGTGGGACACCAGGAACCACGTACAATGGTGAGAAATTTTATATTAACCATAAACTATATCATTCTAATGCATGAGATAGTAGATAATAATCCACCCTAATATCATGTTTTATTTAAAAAAACATCATAGATTATTTAATGTTGTAACTATAAATCACCTAAAATAAATTGTTCCACAACCTCACTGATCCCACAAGCCTACTAGTTGTAGTCCGGCCACCAAGATCCATATCATTCCATTTGTTCTCAATTTCCATTTCTCATTCCATACAGGTTACATATTTCACATATAGATGTCATGAAAAATGATTACAAATAGAAAAACATTACTTTTAATAGGTAATACACATATTATCTAATAATAATATCTAATTTAGTTTTAATCACATTTATCATCTCTTGCGCGACTCATAACACTCATATATGAGAATAAAAAGATAATCAAGCCTAAAATCCACATATGTTCATTTGAAAAACCACTATACATCCCAAAATCATCATAAATCTTTTTAAATGCACAATTATCACTACACACATATTCCAAAAAAGACATTTAAGTTGATATGTTAGCAACAAAAAATCATATCATAATGATATTACTTAGAATCTCTTACCTCAATCATGGAAACTATTGAAATCTAGTAGAATACCCTGATGACACCACAAAGAAATATTATAAAGTAATAATCAAACCACTATCATGTTGATTATACCCAAAGAACTATAATTCAACATATTTTTTATAAACCAACCCAATGGAGAAAGAAGAACCCAATAAAGGGTATATAATAATGCTAAAATGGGGAATAAAACAACTGTTAAGTAACATAGATAATGATTATTGAACATTAAAACCTATATCAACAAAAATATTGGATTTCCTGTGCAATATGGGGATTATAAAAAGATACCAGTGTTGAAAATACTAAATGTACCGAAATAGCAGTGGTTTGGATTTAAAATTAGGGAATCATAAGTGAAAATTACCAATTCAAAAGACATGAACATGCCAAATAGTTTATTGGGTGAGGTCACATACTCATACATAAAACCACTTGGCCAGGATTGTTCCCTAGTCTAGGGTCCATGGTTTCTTCTATGTTGGGAAAAAAAATTCTCTAATTGTGTGCGAACCATGTGCCACCTTCTATGGGTCTGAAAAACTACATTGTTCTCTAGGAACACCAGAAGAATCTAATGGGAAAATAGCATAAAAAAATACAACAATATTATTTCAAATAAGTTAAAATTCAATCCTCAACAAAACTATTTTATTCCTTAAAATTAATCTTGAAATCTGATTAAAGAATTGAAATTGATATTTGTCATCATTTGATGATTTTAACTCCCATGTATCATTCTTATCATTACCATGTCGTGCATGAACTCAAACCAACAATACAAAATTCCACTAAAGAAAATTATCCCGAGATTCGAAAAACATAACCGAGCACTTCCAAAAAGACAAATATGGATCTGTCACAAATTGTTCATATTTCATTAAATGATATTGATCCAGATAATTACTCTTTATCTGAGAGAAGTGATACACATATTGATTTGAAACCAATTTAGATATCAATGATAAATATTATGACATCATAAAAACTATATTTATAATCACAAAAGGACTAACATAACTCAGAATAGGCTTCTCATTCTTACCAATACAATGGTGACCCATCTGAGTTGTGACTTTCTGAAACACATGGTCTCCAACATATAATTCCATGGACCAACCACTCTAAAAGGTGTATGACTTATTCCAAATTTGAGCTGTCAAAAAATGTTCCGTGATCCACTTATAATTATCATACCCTTTAAATACAAGGCTTAGTCACAATAATGATGTCTCGCCCAAATCGTCCTAGCATATAGGGGACCAACTCAACTAACTATAAAGTTCCTCAAAGTGTTACATTATTTCAAGTATTGGTAAAAATTGTTATATGAAAACCCTAAAAAAAATTTCCCTCTACCATCCTTTTATAAAATATAACACACATGACCAAATAATGTATTCCATGATAGTAGGTTTCCCTATATATCCATCTATTGTGTATTGTATTTCATACTCAAATGGACTCATAACCCCATTTCCTTATTTAGACATTCCCAAAAACAAGTGGTGAAAAAAATCCCTATATGAAATAATTGATGATAAGACACCATGACAACCCATTATATTTTGAACATGAATCTTATCACTTTCACCAACCATCTCTAAATTAACTATGAAAATGAAATAAGATCATTTAGTCAGATGGTTAACCCAAACCAAAATAACATTCCATTCACTAGGAGTATGATGAATGACAATGACAAAGTCCTTGATGACCTCATCCTAATTCTATATATGAATGGGTAATTGTGGATGAAAATCACAGTGTATATATATCTCTTATTTAACTTGTTAACATGTAAAAAACCGCAATACAATGTCAAATATGTCTCATGTTATGGATTTCCACTAGAATAAATGACCTATATTTTATGTGAATATAGTGGTTCTAGGATAAAAATCCCACTAATACTAGTGGATATCCCTCATAACCACCTTAAAATATGACAACGACCCCCATAATGACCCTAGAAACCTAGATTCCCCTCTGGAGAAAATGAACATTCACAAGGCACAACCACACTATTTAGAAAATACATATAACACTAGAATAGAACATGATGCATTTTCAAAGGTCAAATGAACTCTATAAAGGTATGTTTCAAATGAACAAGGGACATGAAAAACCCTCCTATGTGTTCCTTGATTTCTAGATTCATCTAAGAAAAAACCCATCAAGGGACACTCATCAATAGAATCAATTTGAATATTAAACTTGTACATTTCTGCTAAAATAAACACCTATAAAATTTACATTACCTGGTGTATAAATTGTAAAAAAAAATTACCAATAAAGGAACTCCAGAAAAAAATTATACAATGAATTCATATATTTATTTGAGAATATGTAAGACAACCATTAAGTATCTAAGTAGACTACAATCATCTCCCAAAAATAATAATGATTCCATGTACGCAATGTATGAATCACCAATTCAAATTACATGTAATGTGATGGATAATTATATTTTTGTGGTTGGAGGTGGTGAGAACAATATGACACCCTATTCTCATACTTCATTGTCACACACAAAATATAACCTACTTAATAATCAGAATAGACCATGCAGACAATTTCAAATTATTGAAAAATCAAAATAGGTGATCTAGTCAACTGCTGTTTGAGATCCTCAATATATGCTTGATTTTTAAACCTCTATTCAATATTTACTCCCTTCCATGTGAGTGTTTTACAGGGAGAATAATTCCATGAGAAATATATGATGACCCTTATATAAAAAACCTCAATTTCGAAAATTCATCCAATCATGAAAACATTTTTCATCATCCCCATGATATCACAACACTGATCCTATTAAGGTCCATAGAAACCCCTTTATTTGAGCTCACATGATCCAAAATCATCTTATCACTAACTCAAATGGTTCACTTTGAGAAATTCACATTGATATGATGGTGACAGAGAGTTCCCAACATGGTCCTCATGGGTCATTCATGTTCATCCTATGTTCTAAATTACATCAGGATGTCATCAAAAGTAAACATGATAAATGAATAGAGATATTGATTGAACACCTGGTTCATAATTTCCAAAAAAAATTCTAGACACATTGTAAATACAAACTGAATGAAAATTTACTCAAAATGGACTTACTTACATTAGAAAATTATTTTTTCAACATCCACCTATCAAACTCTGAAATGGTGATGCTCAGAATGCGAGTGGATCATATCAAACCACTTTTTACAATATATTGATTTAAAGGTCATCAATTTATATAAAAAGTGTAATTATTCAAAATAATTACCTAATATAGATTCATATAATCAATACCAAACTAGAGAGTCCCATCAAACATCCTATGATATAAGAATGTGGTTGTTCAACATGAGAATCTCAACAAAATGACTAATTTAGATTCTAAATCAGTCAGTTTTAGCTTTAATTACTTTCACATAGTAGTGTCCATATGGTACAAGGGGAGGGATATCATTCATTTCACCATATGAAAATCAATTGTGAACTCCACAACATGGTATAGATGCAAACTAAAAAAACCTATGGAAATACATCTGGAAACTCATACACTGTGTGGTTTAATTATACCTTTAGCACACTATCTTCATCCTATAATGTGATCAGAGTGATCTGGAATATTATATTACCTCATCTTAGAAGTGGGGGTCCATAATTTCTTAATATATGTGCCCATTAACCTTAATAACACTTGTTACTTCTATCTGGCCCAATGAAACTCACTCACTAATGATAACAATCGATGTTCAACTAAAATCACATCATCTAATCAATAACACGGATCTTGTCGAAGAGGTTCATCTCTATAACTAGTGAATCTCATTCTAGCTCTACCACTAACATGGTGAGACAATATTGTGGACACCTGGAACCATTCTCTATATTCATAACAAGAAGCAACACTAACTTCATCACATACATCTAAATATTAGTTAAAAAATTCTAGGAATGAACATGTTATGACGTAATAAATGAAATATATGAACTAGTATAAATAACTATTGATGTATCAATAAGAACAGTAAATATAATTGTTGCGGGACCTTCATCACATTTCACTTTGTTTAGTTCCCCCATAAGAAGATGCCTCGTCTCTATCTGAGACATAAAATATCCACTGACCTACAGTTCTTCCACATGCTAACTATTCTTTGATAAAGATGTTTTACTACATCCATGACCACCAACCTTGGATCCCACTATCATGGATTACTCTAACTACGATGATATCCATCTGGGGGACACATAACCTTATCTACCTAGATATAGATGTGTATCCCTTAAAATGATGTATTTTCCCAATCTTCTTATATAGATGGAGAGGTCTATGTAGTGCTAAGCATAGTAAACAAATTATATCTACCTTCCCACATTGATGGAAGATGAATAATTATGTATTTAATGTTGTGGATGAAGACATTATAAAATGATGGCTGAAACTACCACCACCCTTATTCCCTTTCTTGTCCCTCCTCCTCTTCTTAAAAGATTCATTTCACATCCTTGAATAACTACTGAAACTAATCCTACGAAACAATATTTTCTACTATGATTTATCTATACTATAAAAACACTATCATCCACATCATCATAATTCTCCATTTTTAATAAGACTAAATGTGATAGAATATATAGTCAGAAAACAATTTTTAATTTTTTATCCCTTAACTACACATTACAAACTTCAATGAGTGAAAATTAAACCAATTCTACAATGTAGTTTTAATTCTCCATCACAGATCTATTTCGTAATGAATATCCAAAAAAATTGAGGGTCTTAGAAAATATTATGTTGTTATGGAAATACATCTCATTGAATAATACCTTGAAATTCCACTAACACATCATCTGAGGACTCTTAGATTTAATAACTATGTCCCACCACCTACGGCTGGGAACTTCCAACAAGAAAAATCTACAGATCACCTTCACTGCCTCATTAGTGTCCGGAAAAACAATCAACCACCTGATTATTTCAATACACACCATAGAAACATTAGGATCTATGAAAATATGGATGGAAGGACTGTTGTTCTAATGAAACACATGCAATATTTTCTTTTCGGGACATAGTTCGGCTTCCTAACATGTGTTGGACCAGAGACCTCTCCCTTACCAAAAACATGGAATAATATAACCATAGCTTCTACATGTATCTGATAAAATGATGAGGGATAAATAACTTTATCCACTACCCATGGTTTCAAAATATGAATTTCGTGAGAAATATTAATATAGAGTGAAACATCCTCAAGTAATAAAATGAATATAGTAATCTAAAAAATTTCAACAACAGAAAAAAATCACAAAATCCTGAATAAATTAAACATAAGTAAATTCAAAACTATATCATGCAAATACACATTACCCCAACCCTAATTTTAAGGCATAGTATGTAGCCTTTATGTTCCATCTAGATGAGAATTCAAACCAGATTCATAAAATATTGTGGTGACTGAATATATTTCATGAGATGTGTGTTTTTGTCTACACACCACAATCATTATTAGAACCTCAATACATAGATATCCTATATTAAACATATATAAAATATTCAAAAATAACATTCCCCAAATAAATGGAGAACATCCATTGATACGATTATGATAATATCCAAGCAAAGGATGTATCCATCATGACCCATAACCCAGCCCGTGGCATGGCTTGAATGGTATTTAAAATCCTCATATGCTATAAATAAGTTCCTTAGTATCATGAATACACATTTTATTAAAATTTCACCCTGAAAAATAAAAATAATCATTTTCAATTGTAAATAATAATAACATGTTCAAATTACATATCTAAAAGATCTACCAAAATTCATGTTGTTCATTTTAAATCATTTACCAAAAACCAAAATACTAGAATGGGGTAGAACCAACTAGAAAACAACCCAAAAAACAATGATACAAGAGGGAAATCACACTAAATCCAACACCATAACCACATGTAACGTAAGTAAAATATATATATAAAATATCAAAACCATTGAATATCTTACCCTTACCTGTGTCATACCTAACCTATGAATTTATGTAGTGTTCGTTCCAAATCCCACTATGATTCCACCATAAATAATGACTACATTGCACAAAAATAGAAAAAAATCTCTATGGATATATTTTGAAACAATTTAGAACAATTATTAATAAGAACATTTTTAAGAAAACACTTTCAATAAAAACATGATTTTAAAATTGACATACAAGTATGGTTAATCATATATTGATGTTAAGCACAATACAGAAAGTGAGCACCATATCAGGGGAAATCCCAAGAGGAACTAACACTAGTGGGACCCTAGGAACCTTGTATCTCTGTGAAATATGTTATAATAAAAATAAACTATATTATTCTCATAAAAACGACTCTAGATAATAATCCATAAAATGATATAGTGGTCCATGAATATCATCATCTTACATTAGTTAATGATTTAATGTCAATCATGCTAGAAGAAACCACAAATCATACTGGATAACCCAACTTGCATATTGTTCATAGTGCTCACACTGAGATTTCAAGGATTAATTTTGTTATCAATTTCCATTTATCATGATTTATAGGTCACCACATTCACATAATAACATCATTTGAATTTATTACACATAAAAAGCATCAATTTTCAATATCAAAACTAAAATTAAGTAGATACACACCGCAAATCAATTTTAATCATGTTTTACATTTCATTCACATTTCATAATACTCATTTAGACACTTGTGAAGAAAAAAACATGAAATCTACCCATATCCATTGAAAACCCTATATTATACCACATAAGAATTTTAAAAAATTTATAAAACACAGTCCAAACCACACACATATTCCATAGAACTTATTTAAGATGTTGAAAATGAATGAAAAATTATTTCATAGTGATAAATAATTGAATTAGCTACACATTTCCTTGGACCTTTTAAAATCTAGAGGAAATACAATTACACAACTCAGAGGAATCCTATAAAAGAATTATTGCTTCTTAAATAACCATAATTTATCAAAGGAATAATTATCCAAACCTTTTTAGGGAAACTATCCCATATGAGAAATATGATCCAAATAGATGGGAATGATCAACCCAACAAGAATACATAAATCATGAAAAGAGATAATTCCTTGATGATTATTATGATCCTATTATATATTCAAAAAATTATTGGTGTACAAGGAAACTATTATGGAGAGGAGGATGCTCAAAATATTGATAATTCGGTATGGATTTAATTTTTGGTGTCTTGTTATTATTTTTGGGAAGGGTAGAAATGTAAAATTCTTATTTTAATAAGATGGTAAGGGTACATAGCTTCTTAGGTGAGGGGTTACACAAATGTTGAAAACTATGTGGCCTATAGAGTTTGATGCTATAGGGTTCATTGTGTCTTTTTGGATATAACATAAATTTTACCTAATCATGCACCAACCATGCACCATCAGTTATATGGCCCGATAAATTCGTTTTCCTCCAAAATCTCATATTAGAACCAAGAGAAATATAAAATTCTATATATATATTAAAGAGAAAATAATAATAAAACCAAAGATGCTACAAATTCTTAATCTCAAAAGATATTACATTTTCATATAGATAGCTTATGTAGATTTAAAATCCCGTTTTATCTTTTTCATTAAAATAGAATTATATATATATCGAAAATAATTCATAAATAATTTTAACTATGAAAATAACTTTGGTGTTTTTAGATATTTTATAAATTTATATATAATTTAAATAAATTCATTTATATAAATAATTTTTATTATAACCACAGATGACATATTATAATTTTTTGGAAAAAGAATATGATGTTTCATTTTAAAATGAAATATTTTTTTAATGTATTTATTTTTTTGTATTAAATATTTTTTTTATATAAAAATTAAATTTTAATATATGAGATTTATAATATAAAAACTTATACGTTATTGTCGAATAAAAATGAAAAAATAGGCATATAGAAGATGTTATGGTTCTCTTATAATTTTTTTCATTTAAACTGATAAGTGATAAAGACATTTTTCACAAAAAGCATAACTTTTATAAAATAATTATTATATGATCCTAATATAAATGTATTTGAATCCTAAATGTATAAAAAATAAATTAATAATTATAAATAATAATTAATATATATTTTGTTTAATATAAAAATAATATCATGGCTTTTTGGATTATTTGTGGTGTTTAATTAAAATAATAATATTATTTTAAACATTTTCTAGCAGTTATGAATTCACCATGAATATTTATTTTTCATTCCATGAATGTAATTAAAAAATTATTTGTTAAATCATAATTTCAACATAATGTCTCTAGTAACAAGGTTTCGATGATTTTTTTCATCATTGGCATTAAATACAATGATTTAAATCCTAATGTATTGAATTGTTTAGTATTCTTGGGAGATATATAAAAATTTTATTATGACATTAAATATTAAATAAAACATAAACATTATTAGTAATATTTTATTATTTCTTTTAAAAAATAGCTGAAATAATTCATATATCCAATATTTGTATCCTCTAGAAGGTAAATCGTTATAAATTGTGAGCAAAATTTATTAGGGGATATCATATAACAGAATATGTCATAGAATATATACAGAATGAATAATATGGAATAGTTAAAAAAATAATAAACTAATTAACCCATATTATGTAAATAAATGATGATAAATCACTGGAAAACAAAAAAACCATAAATAACCGAATCGCTAAAATATTTATGTTTCATAATTATATATTCCTTAATATTAAAAATCAGAATCTTATCATTATATATTTTCTTTCAAAAGCACCATACGTAAAAAATTAATGCGTATTCCAAATACCCATTGCAGTTTTCCACATTGTAACTATTGATGAATCTAGAAGATATGAATGGACCACCCTATCACATATTATTTCAAACACATTCGTCATAATGATGGGGTGAATAATTATACAATAGATAATCTTTGTAAATATTCTTAATGAAGAACAATCATTTCTAATTTCAACATTTCCATTAAGTATCATTATAAAATGATCATAATACATCATAATATATATTAAGGATAATATTGAAATATTTTATAATCAGTAATTTATAGGATTTAACAATGGATATTTAAATATATGAAAAAAACAAAAAGATATCATATAATTATTTCTTCAAAAAATAAATTTATTCATTTGTAAATCATTTTTTTAAATCGAAATAGTTTTACGATATTAAGAAATATTGTTATTGAAAATAGACATAGGAATATTAAATTTAATCTATAATCAAAATAATATATATGTATATAAGAAAATGACTTCACATGGTAAATAATTAACAATAGCGTTGTTCAAAACATTTTTAAATCATATATGTTTCAGAAAAGAATAAAATAATTACCATTAAATAATTAATGAAAAATTTAAATTGTGGAAATGAACTTAATAAACCATTAGATAATATTAACATAAATTTTCATTGAAATTTCATTAAAATATGTCCATTGTTAAATAATAATCCTGAATACCTTGAATAATAAATTATATATTCCTGTAAAATAATATTTGTGATGTTTTCTAGTAAAAAAAATTCAAAAACTATATCAAATAAATGAAAATGAATGAAATTTATAATGTATTAGAAAATTAATTATGATTACATTAAGAACATAATATTAATACTCTAATATAATCTTAAGCCAAACCAATCTTGAAAAATGATGAGATTGTGAAAAAAACCATTTCATTTGTTCCAAAATCATTCATTAGTGATTTTGACTTCATTTATAAAACATTTTATACATTTTATTTTTATATGTGAACTAAAAATATAATTTAAAAAATCATGGATCAACTTATAACATTTCAATAATTGTTTTTAATAATTATTTAATTAAATCATCATTTTTGAGTGTTTCCATTCTTTTTATTCATGTGTATCTCGTTTTGGTAGTTTTAATGCATGAATATTTCACATATTTTTTCATAAATATTTATAATCATTATAATATTATCATATATATATTTTCTATTAATTTTTCATATAATTCATTAAAATGGATAATGAATAATTGATAACATCTTTTCTAGGACGTCATTGTATACACAAACCCATGAATAAGGTGAAGAGTTTTAAATATTTTATGGTTAATAAGATAAATTATATATTATATCTATTGGATTATAATTATTTCATAAATATAATAATTAATATAAAAACCATTTATTAATTTTAATGATGAAATTAATACAAGGATTTTTGATGAGGTAGTCTGCATTTATGCATGAATGATGGTTTTACTTTAAATTTAAAAGAGATTATTCCATGTAATGGTTAAAAAAGTGATATAATAAATTCTCAATTTCTTGTAGATACTATTGTCATTATAAAATCATTAATATTAATATAGCTGGTGGAGGTATAACATAAATTAAAACAAAGACACTATGTAATGTATCGTACCCCAACTTAATGTACAATCATTTTACTTACACCATAATCCCAATAAGTGTAGCAAATTTGTTAAAAGAGGACCTATAATAAATGTATTTGGATGATATGAATTGAATTTAATATGGTTTTTTTTGAAATAGAACACAGATTGTGTTTGTAAAAAAGAGGATTGGTGGTGACCTTTTATGAAGGGGGAGAGGACACACATGGAAGTTTTCAAATGATTAAAATATATTATTGTATTAGTGTAATAAAATTGATAACAATTACTCATATTCAAATAGGATATGGTAAAGCATAAAAATATTGATATAAAATAGTATTTAATCATGTTTTTAATATAGTTTACCTATTTGGATTCTACATTTAACTTGTTTAACCAATTTTTGACACTTACTGTTCTAAAATTTATAAAAAAATAATATTTAAAATGTCCAAAAAATAAAATAGTTAATTAATGATATTATCCTTAATTATTTCAAACATAGGGATGAATTTATAATTTTAAATATATATATGATTATAAACGTAGGTCAACATATTCTCCCAATATGTGAAAAAATGTGATATGAAAACAAGATTTTTTGAGCATAATCATTATTTTATTGAAATGTAATGTATAATATTTTTCCGAGTGATAATAATTGGAATATATTGAAAAAAATAGAAATATTTTACATTACAATATAACTAAAATTAACACAACGCATCATTTTTATTGATAAAATGAATAAAAATAAATAAATTTATTTAATGAATAAATACTTTTTATATTTCCAAAATTCTAATATAATAATTATATGATAAAAAAATATTTTTTGATGAATAAATTTTTTATTTTTTTATATATTTCTTCGTTGAATTTGGTGTCAAATTTTTTTATATTTTACTTATATTATTATATCATTATAAAAGTAATTTTTTTGGTAACATTTGTATTTATAACTATTCCCCCAAAATTCAACTCTTTATGGAAAATTTCAAAAATGAAGACTATGGTAAATTTAACTGGATGAATTCAAAAATGGTTATCATTAAAAAACGTCAAATTTATTACATTGTGATATTAATTTTTAATAACTGTTTTCAATAAATCCATTTTTATTGTATAATAGTTTATCTATAATCAAATTCTTACTATAATTGAATCTCATGTGACTCATTATTCCCTTTAAAACATTCATCCTAAACATTCATACAATGTCACATCATTAATTAATGTTTTTATATCTACATAATATATTCATTAGGGTTCTATTCCATTAGGTATATAATATGATTTTTCAGATATAAATTATTATCGGAGTCATTTGGATAATTAAAAAATGTTCAATAGTGTCTATAATGTGGATAAGATATTAAAAATATGAAAAAATTTATCCCAAATCAATTTAATCATTGGTCATAGAACACATTGTGTCTATAATACTTGTCCTTAATAATGTGATTTAGAACACCACATGAACCTTATAGAGGAAATAATTCATCACAAAATGATAATCTATAAATCATATTCATTTTATTATTTTTAATGTCATAATATATCTATGGCATAGTTTCACTTTTTTAACAAACTAATATAACACAGTTTAATAGAGTTAATTTCAAGAAAATATGATCCCACATGGGAAATTTTAGATCATTCCTTTAGTAATTTTCATTGTTCTTATTCCAACCCTCATATATACAATTGTGATTCCATATATTATTCAAATTTCAAGAGGAAACCAAAATTATTTTTGGTCATGTAATATTTAATTCACCAAATTCATCCAGTCAAGCTAGAATATGAAATATTTTTAACCGATATTATTCATAAAGAGGCATTATAATTCTAGTTTTGAATAAACTGTTATATTCCATTTCTAATATGCATAAATATTGTACCCACATACAATGAATTTCGATTGTGAATGAAATAAACCCCTATTATATTTTTCGGATAGTTCTTCTAGAATACCTATCAATTTTTCAATTCTTTGATTTATTCAAATAATCCTTCATGATGAGATTATTTAAAACTATCTTCAATTATTTTGTTTCAAACTGGTGATCATATCATATACAAAAAAATGAGTTTTTCCATTATTTCAGGAAACTTTTTTAATAAAGTGTCACATTTTTTGAAGATTTTTGTCTCTCATTATAGTGACAAAATTGGAGAACATGGTATAGAGATCAATTATAACAAATTATAGAATTATTACCTAAATGAGTTATTATAAATTTAATGAGAAATCCATCATAATTTCATCTTATTTTCAGATACTAATTTTTTAGTTTTCCTAAATCTATTATAAATGTGTATATGTACCACTACCTATTGATGAACAATGAATCATGGTGTATAGAATGTAATTTATGAGTTAATATTCACCATTAAACTTTATCCATCAAAATATAATTAAAATTTTTTCATAAAATTGTGTATCACAATATTTAATGTTATATATTATTATAAAAATATAATTTTCATCCATGAAATGAATGAAATGATTATAAAACATCCAAATATAAGAAACTATCACCATTTTTATATTAATTCATCTTCTGATCATGCAAAAATATTTATATGAATATGATACTAAATAATCTTTTATATTTTTACCTTATATAATATAGAAATTTTATCATTTATTTGTAATATATGTTATATTTTACCATAAATAAAAATTCTCAAATCCAAAATATTGAATCCAAGAACAAAAGATCTTTCTCTGTACTGTTTTTTTGTCCCACCTTGATAAACACCACTCAACCCATCATAAACTATTACTTCCATTATAATGGTTTAGAATATTATAAAATATTAATCCTTGAGTAATTATAAGTATCTCTATTACCTCATGTAGAGATAGTTCTATGGGATGGGGAATTTAATAATTTTGTTATCCCCATATATCTCACATCTCTCTAAAAGATTTACTACTTCAAAATTACTCATTAGAAAATAATTACTACCAACTCAAGATCATGTGTTACATAATTATATATCGCAATATATAGAATCCATGATTTATAGGATAGAACTATATCATTTTGAAAGAGGATACATCAAATAAATTTCATGTTTCCCCCAATATATTAGAAATCAATCCCTTCCCATTTGAATATTCAGTACTTGTGTATTGACCAATATTTTATAAAATTCATCCATAAATTACATAAATTCTAAAAAAATTGATCTTAAAACCATAATATGTCATCTTCATCAGAAACATATCTAATTTATTAAAATATTTGGAAAATAATTTATAGTAACTTATAAATCCAAGGAAACTTTAATTTTTTTTATTAATTATCATATTCTGTTCCGGAAAAAAATTTCTAAAAAAGATAAAATGTTATTAAAAAAATACAGATAATATGTTGAATAATATAATCCTCTAGAATTCAAATGTTATTTTCATTAAAATTTTGGTATAAATAATATTCTTTAAGAGTCTTTTAAATAATTAAAAAATTACCCTTATAAAGATAATAAATTTTAATGTATAAGAAGATATCATCCATAAATACACCATTGAAATTACCAAGGTTACCCTTAAATAATAAATTAATAATATCCCTAAATCAATTATTTAATTTGATCATCAAATCAGTATTATTTTAAATTATTAATTTTCTACCACTTATAAAATTTCTCCTTTAGAATTTCATCCATCATTAATTGTAGTTTTTGATATAATGAATCCCGATCAATATGTGATATATATTTATATAATGGAATATATCAATTAAGGATTTAATACATGGTTGTTGGTAATTTTTCTTCATAATAATTGAATATATTCACTTGTAATTATTGTAAAAAATCATTGACTCGACTTTTATTTTTATAAAATGATTTTGGGATCTCCATGGTCAAAAACATCGATGAATGAATTCCATATAAATAACCTTCTACATTAACAATACCTATCAATAAATTATAATATGTCATTGTTGAAGGAATTCATATATATGTTTTGAATCGGAGATGTGATCCACATAAAAAAAATCCCCAATATGGTTGATTTCAGGACAATTCTTAAAGAAACACCCAAATGTATTCTTGAATGTAGGTAGATCCTATATTTAATTAATACATTTTTACTTCATTGATTTTTTCTAATATTAATTCCATGAAAAAAATATGGATTTCCAGTGGATATGGAATCAAAAGTTGTTCAGATAATGTATTCTCCCCTATAAAAGAGATAGATTACACATGTATATAAAAAATTATAATATTCTTATCATGTATTTTTTTCACATTATAATTTTAAGGATCATAGTTACATTGTATTATACAAAATAAAACATGATTAATAATGGTAATTTTTTTAAAATAGGTTAATACTATTTTTATTTCTTGTAATTTAATTATATATCATTTTTATAAATATTTCAAATATAATCCTGAGTTGTCATTTCCATCCTTACGGTTCTTAGGAAATGTGAAATTTTCAATGAAAACATGTATGAAATAATAGTGCGAATGTTCTAAGATAATATAAATAAATAAATAAATTTTAGGATATAATCAATATACATACTACTAAATCAATAGTAACATCCACCATACCTCTAGTGATTTTACATGTTTGTATTTGGTACCATATCCTTGTTTAAGGAAAATTATATTAGTTCTTAGGGGATTCATTCAAATAACTAACCTTATCATTAAATTATTATCATGGAATATTTGAAACATGTTTATTGCCTTTAAAATCTTAATATTTATGCCTTCTATACCAAAACCTGATGAAAACTATCATTTTATGGATATCATATTATAGTTTTCTTCATTTTAGAATAATTATAATTGGGAAATTTTAGAAATTAAATGTTACAGTTTTCATTATCTTATTTCCTTGTTCGTTCTTCCACTAATGTTTTCTATTTTGTTCCTTATATATCATATTTTATTGATAATCCATTACCTATCAAGATGAAAACTAATATTATGAACTCATATATAAAAAATTCAAAAAATATATTAATTACAACTGAAAGCCTAAGTTTCCCGTTTAAAAGAATCATATATTCCTACTCATTAGAGTTAATACATAATATGAATCCAGAGTTTCTAATCATTTAACATTGGATTAATATTCATCAGTGTTATTATCTAAACATTCCATTATGTTGAGGAACTACCTCTCTAAATAAACTCACTTCTAATGAGAGGCGTATTTCTTTAATTATATCTCCTTCAAAGTCTTATACAAAATATAATTTTTTTTAATCTCACTAGTGTTATGAATAAATTATCAAAATTGATGAATATCTACATTACTATGAAAAACTATTAGGATATAAATATATATTTTGGATCATAAAAAAACATATAATTATAATATATATATGAAATTGATTTAGTGATTTCTTACTAATGCCTTTGTAGTTCCATTGAATGGTTTCATATTTTAAAACATAAAGAGGTCTTAAATGGTTCCGAAATGTTGGTGTTCAAATGAATTCACAGTAAGGAAAATATAATCCAAAAAAACAATAACTCATATTACCAATTATAGATATAATTTTTCTAGATCATTATCCAATTGTAGATATATAATTATCTTTATTTACATTCCATATAGGGAAATATCTATATAGATTACTTTCATTAATATTGATTATATTCACTGAGTCTGGATCTAATTCTAAAAAATAAAATATATATAATTTTCTTAGAAATCAATTAAATTTAAATCATCAATTATTATTCTCAATATTTTCATCACAACACACAATTTATAGATTTATATGTAGAATACCTAATTATTTGAATCACAGTTTTTTTGTGGGTGAGCATATCAGGGGTAAATATAGTAGATAATTATGATATTTAGTATAAATAGTATTCTGGTTGTAATATCCATAAAATCTATATAATATGTATATGGATATTTTTGTATTACACAATTTATGTTAATGAGTTTGAATCCATTGATACCGAATCTGAATTACAAGTGCATGTTTTTGTTTTTTAGCGCTTAATACTAAGGAGTGCATGTAGTGTACCTGGTTTTTGTGGGCAGCCGTGTAATGGATGAGTAGAGGGTCATGTATGGCCACATGGAGACCTCTTAAATTGGGGATCGGTAGATGCATGTAAACATTGTGTACATTAAATGAACAAGAAATGTATCATTTTATTTTTTGATGAATCGGACCGGGGTCGCATCTAACATTCATATTCATCTTCTTCTAAAATCACTTTGTTTTGGATCAACAGAGAGTGGTAATTATTTTCTGATCCACCGATCTGTCATTAGATCTCCGAATAGAACTCTGGCGAGTGTGTTGGATTCCCAATGTGAGTAACTCCTTCATCTAGAGAATCTTCTTCTGATTTCACCTCTCTCTCGAGTTATTCATGGATGATGTGATATTATGTGAAATTTCATGATTAAGGAATTCCCCATTACTTTGTTTCTTATTGATGTTTTGACCCATTGGGTCGAGGTTGCCTATGAGGAAGACCAATTTTCCTTTATTTTCCAGATAAGATGAATCTATAATACATTTGATGCTTGTTAAATGCTTTTGATATGAATTTAAAATGATTATCCATGTAGTAGTTAGGATGTATTTGGGAAGCATGATATTTTTAACACTTGATTGAATTACATAGGGCTGTAAGAAACTAGTTTAATTAAACCATAGATGGAATTGATGTTGAGTACTTCCTTAGATTGCCTGTTATATTTCTTGTTGAGTGACCACAAGAGGGATTCAAGATGCGTGCTCCATTATAGAGCCTATAGATTACATTATGATACCACTTGGTTAATTGATGTTGAGTGCATCCCCAAAGAGTCTATAGTTTTTTTATAAATACCATAGGGGGAATTGACAATTAGTGCTTCCATAGAGTGTCTTTTTGTTTTTATTTCATAACTTGGTAAGATTGGTTAGACAGTGTGAGCTACCCATAGGGTAAATTTAATTATTGATTTTGTTGACTTGTATACCATGCCAGTGATAAATATTGGATTCAGTCCTGTTTAAGCAGTCTTCTTATATACCTATTTGTGATACCTACTTGATTAAGTGATGAACATAAAATGATAACGAATATTAATGGATTTATATGATTTGCTTAATTTTTTGTAACCCAAGTTTCTTTCCCTCATTTCCATTATTACCTACTATATATACTCACTGAAAGTTAGGAATAGATTGTGTGGGGGGTTTCTTATGGTGATTCATCTCACAATGTTTTTTTGGCCATTCATTTGGACCCAGAAAGATTATATGGTTGCAAGTATGGATAAGGAAAATCGCCCTTTTTCATCAGGTACATAATTGTTGTGGAGCTGGAGATCATGGGACCTAGCTGAGGCTTTCTATTGTATTTGAGTTTGATTATTTTCTTTTGAACATTTGTTTCATATTATAATTACTTCATTGTGATGTGTTTGACTCTTTTTATAGACATATGTGACATGCACCATTTATATATGGACTCCAGTGGTTTATTTATATTCAATCATTCTATATTTAATTATTGTATGGAAATATTGCATCAACTATGGTTTATTAATTGTTATTCTAATGTGCATACACATCCAATTATGGAATAGTTTTCCCACTATTACACCCAGGGCCCAAACTACTATTTGGTAGCCTTTAGAATATAGGGAAATTTGTTTGAGTCCATGAAACAAACCGGGTACACGGCACCTTTAGGCGACACCCAGAATCAGGTTATTAGAAAGTGGTATCAGATGAAGTTTATTATTTTATACATTCTAATACTATTTGGAACCAATAGAAATGGATATGAAGGAATGTGTAGTTTGTAATAATTTCTTTCTTTGAATAACTAACTCATGTACAGGGAAAAGCCAATTTACATATTATATTGCAATTTTTCCTCTTTTTCAATTATTACAGTTGATTTAATTTCCCCACTGGTTGATTCAAATGTATTTTGTTGTCATAATTGATTTTATTATGGTTATATTTCTATTGCAACCCAATATTATGAGTGTATGACATCTCATGCATCATATAGTCAATTGGTAGGGATCACATGTCATGCATTCTTATCATGCTATTTCTGGTACATTACTGATTGTAGGTTGTAGTGGTAGATTTTGTGAAGCATTTGAATGTTGTTGTGTTAAATTACTTGATATAATATTTGTTATTTTGATTTTATTTTGGAATATGCAATATTTCAGTTGAATGGATGTAACATTTTGGTCACTAAGGTGTAATGGTCCATATTTGATCGGAATTTGGTGGATCAAATTGAATGTTATAAGAATTTTGATATCATATGACCTGAACATGATGCCAAGAATTGATTTGCAGACAGAATTGCCACCCAAAGAGCATAATTTGGCACATTAATGCTTTCTTCAGTGTTTTTATGGGGATTCAGGGTAGTTTTCAAGGCTTATTGTCATGAAAACCCCATAATAAATGTCATGTGATGTTAAATACACACCGTATTTCCTTATGTTTAGGAATAAATTGATTATTTTAAGTACACACCATGTACTATATGCACATTCCAGGTTATCCTTATTTATGTGTCTGACTATGTGAGAAAAGACAAAGGATTAAGAAATGTTTGGTGGCACACACCTAGCACTTGGAGTACACTATGTGTTGTAATAGACGTGTATCCATATTTCTGATCAACAACACAGGCAGATAAAAAATTGGTTATATATGTTGTCTCCTATTATTACACATTGTTTATATTTGATCATGTCTCCAACCATGTGACTTACGACATTAGTTTTTATAACTTAAGGGGGAAACACTATGTCTTGGGTGAACACATCGTGTAGTGCTACCTAGGAAAGAACTGTCCGTTTAGTCATTTAGTAGAACTCAAGTAGGGGAGATCAATTAATTTATGTGTCATGTCATAGGAGATCACACTTTTTTGTATGGGTGTTACATGACCATGTTTGGAAGTGATCCATTCCATGTTAAAAGCATAAGGGAACACATCATGTATGGTTTATGCACACTTTGTTTCCTCATTTAGTAAAACATTGTTGTTTAATCTTATGGTTATTTTTCCCTTCTTTTTTTTAGTCCATGGCAATCATAATATGAGGAATGTGCTTGACCATACAAAGTCATTACATAGTGACATCCTCTGGTGGTACACTACATACAGGTAAATGGTGAGACACACGAAATGGATGATGAGGGACTACCAACTGATCATCCAGTCATTCCCATTTGGCACCGGTGATTATACTAGACAGTGGTTCTGATGAATAGTTCTAAGAAGGATTATTTGGGATGATTCAGAGCTTCCAGGGAGCACTGCATCCTTCCCTATATATGGTAGAGATGAAAAATAATTTTTAGCAGAATCGCCCCCCCACATTCTCAGGGGATGAATGACCTCAGCCTATAGAGTCATTGTTAGAAGACATGCTATCTACCATCACACATATCGAGATCCCTATAGAGAAGTGGTTGTATCTCAATATGTACATGCTACGTAATTCTTCTGGGAGACGGTGGGATGTGATATCACAGGTGGGATGCCATCGAGTTATGGAATGGTATAAGTTGCATTGTGCCTTCTATGACTACTTTTACATAAAGACTTTTGGGTCAGAAGTGAAGGTTCCAGCCGCAGCAGAAACGCATGGGTGGATGTGCCCACTTGGCTTTTTGTCATTAACAATGATCATTACTGCATCAATATGATGATAAATCCCAGTCTCCAGGGATAGAATCATATAAATAGACAAATAAATGGAAATTCCCAGAACCACAATGTGTGATCGTTACATGTTGATTATAAATAATTTAATAAATTAAAAAACATTCCTTTGGAGTGTTATTTAATCATTGATGTTCTAGATCACCTTCCTATGTGATTCGTCATTGCATCACAGAAGCCATGTGTAGACTTCCTCTAGCAGTGATCCACACATGTACCTCTTATCTTGGGACATCGCCAAAGGAGTCTCCAGGTGCTAGCATGGAGAAACCTTTTCTTGCATTGTCCGCCTTATATTGTCTTGATCTGATAGAAGAGGGTCTCTCTCGGTTTTGAGATCGTTCATAGAGGAAGATGTTCTTTCAGGATTGAAATAATTCTACATAGTTTTTGTACAAAACGATTCTCTTGTGTTGGAAAAGATTTGGGGTTGTGAGGATATTTATAATCAGGTTTGAGGTTGTAGACTTATGAAAATAAATAAACACATTATCCGTTTTTTTATTTCATTGAATCTTATTTAAAACCCCATGTTGAATAATTAATTCCATGACAGGCGCCCAAGCAGATTATAATAAATATCATTTAAAACAATATTATGTCCTCAAAATCCCGACTAGAAAATCTACATGGTGTATATTAATAAATACATGGCATGTACTTGTTTTTTGAAAACTACACGGCATGTACATTCAATGTACACAGGGTGTGTATCTTGTTTTCATTTATTCATTTACTTTCCATAAATAAAACTACACGGTGTGTATTAATTAATACATGGAGTGTACTTGTTTTCTATGAAAAACTACATTACATGTTATATTTAAAACACAGCGTGTATATATTGTTTTTCATTTACTTCTCCCTCCAATCCTTAAAACGATCTAGGATTCCTTGAATAATTATTAAACCATGTAAGGGAATAATCATTATTCTACTTGAGATACATAAATACACTTAGTGTGTGAACCTCTAGGCCTCTTTCTCGTTGGCATTAGGTTGGTTTTCCTAAAGTCCAAGATTAATGTCTAGCAATGGGTTAAGGAACCCAAGAGAAAGAAGTTGACGCCTCATTTCCATATCACCTCATATGAACTCTAACTATGTAATTTAATCCCTTTGTCTAGATATATCTTCAAGAAGGATTCATGGCTGTTTCATAATCCTATATACTTGATCTGTCGTTCTTTGTCTTCCTGAAATAAATACATCATTTACACCATGGAAATGGAATTTAATGTGATAGTTCTATTTAAATCAGTGGGCCGAGATATCAACTTCAATAAATGGAAGCGACAAATCCTTCCTTGACTTATCCATTAACAACATGTCACACATGACGCACCCAACGTACCCCACTTCCTATCAACTATCTGTGTGACAGTTTTTTTCAGAAAATATAAGTGTGTGAGTCATGACATGGGATAGTGATAATCATCCAGTCCTAGGACCGTTAAACACGCTCGTAGATATCAATGCCCGATGACACCAAGACATGCGGAATTGCTACTGGCGAGTCAGTTCTCATAATCTCTGATCTTAGGGATTACTAAGTGCGAACTCAATGAGAGAGAGTCTCGTCATCTTACGAGTGCTCGCACATGACAATCTTTATACTATTTGTCATATCATAGTATGTCATCCAACCGTAGAACCTTATTTAAGAATATTGTTACAGCATTTCAAGGTTCTCATCACAGGGGGGATCTTCCATGACCTTATCAATGCAACAAATATTCTAGGACATTATTATATTATAGTCATCCAGAATAATGAACAAAATATAATATGTGAACATTCATGTAATAATGTACAAAATAGTTGGTTCTCAGGACACCAACCCTTACAAAATCCCACTTGGACTAGAGCCAATTGCAAATATCTTTTAGTCTGATAGACCTCATATGATGATCACATTTCTACTAAGTCAAGGATTTTGTCAAGGGGTCCTCCACGATGTCTTCAGTGGAAATACTTCTCACTACAACTTCAACTCTCTGAGAAAAATCCCTCAAGAGATGATACTTCTAATGTAGGTGCTTTGTCTGCTGATGTGACCTTGGCTCTTTAGCATGTTCCACCACTGCAGTATTATCACAATAGAGTGTGATAGGATCTTTACTACTTGGTACTACATCCAACTCTTGAATGAAGCTTCACATCCATACTGCTTCTTTATCTGCCTCAAAAGCTGCAGTATACTCAGACTCCACTGTAGAATATTCCACAACACTTTGCTTTGAGCTCTTCCAGCTCACTGCACCTCCATTCAAACTGAAGATGTATCCAGTCTGCGAATTCATGTCATCTTGATCATTCTGGAAACTAGCATCTATATGTCCTATGATTAATATTTCCTCATCTCCTCCATAAATGAGGAGCACATCCTTAGTACGCCTCATATACTTAAGGATAGTCTTGACTGCCATCCAATGGGAGTCTCCTGGATCATCTTGATATCTGCCTACCACACATAATGTGTAAGAAACATCTAGCCTCGTACATAGTAATGCATACATGACTGAACCAATCACGGATGCGTAAGGGATCCTTTCAATTCACTTTCTTTCATCATGTGTCTGAGGACACATTATCTTCGAAAGATGAATGCCATGTGACACTGGTAACAATCCCCTTTTGGACTATTCCATACTAAATCTTTTCAGTATCTTGTCAATGTATGTAATTCGACATAGGCACATCATTCTCTTGGATCTATCATAATGGATCTTGATCCCAGGAATATATGCTGCCTTGACCAAGTCTTTCATGGAGAAGCATTTATGAAACAATACATTAACTGACTGTAAAATAGGTACTTCGTTTTCAATTAGTAATATGTCATCAACATTTACTATTAGGAAAACGACTACACTTCCACTAAACCTCTTGTAGACACAAGTCTCACATTCATTCTTAACAAAGCCAAATTTTGTTACAACCTCATCAAAAAGAATGATCCATGACCTTGATGCTTACTATAATCCATAAATGGATTTATGCAACTTGCATACCTCGTTGGCATCCTTTGGAGTCACAAACCCTTCAGGTTGTGTCATGAAGACATCTTCCTAGAGGATCCCATTAAGGAATTCTGTTTTGACATCCATTTGAAAAATTTCAAAGTCATGGTAAGCGACAATGGCCTATAGGATTATGATGGATTTCAACATCTCAACCAGTGAAAAAGCTTCATCATAGTCAATTCATTAATGATGTCCAAAACCTTTTCAACCAGTATTTCCTTATAGGTGACGACTTGCCCCTCCATGTCCATTTTCTTCTTGAATACCCATTTATTACCAATAGGCTTTCATAAACTAGAGGATCTACCAAAATCCAGACTTGGATTTGGTACATGGAATCCATTTCATAATTCGTGGCTTCTTGCCACATGGAAACATATGTGCCTTCAACTGCTTCCTTGTATGTAAGAGGTTCATAATTGTCAGCCAATAATGAGTCAGCATCATCAGTGAAAAGAAAACCATATCATTCTGGTTCTCTCACCTCTCTCGTGCTTTTACGTAGTTCTTGTGTCTCTGGAACAGATTGTTCTTCCACGGGGCTTTGTGGAATCTGTTCCTCTACCAACTCCTGTGTATCTTGAGCCTAGACTTCATCGAAATCTATCTCGATCCCTCAATATCTTTTGGAGATGTTCTCCCTCTCAGGGAAAATGGAGTGTCTTTCCACTGTTACCTTTTTTCTGAGGTTTGTATTTGTAATATCCCCTTGTTTCCTTGGGATATCATATAATGATACACTTTGTGCCTCAGAGTGAGAGTGTGTTACCTGAAGAGGCCTTAAAAAACTCTTCGCTGCCCACACATGTAAATTCGATAACATGTCTTTGCGTCCACTCCATAACTCATACGGAATTCCACTTATCGATTTAGTTGGTACTTGGCTTAGTATGTGCACTTCTGTTTGCAATGAATATCCCCAAAAGGATATTGGAAGACTCACATGACTCATCATTATTATCACCATATCCAACAGGGTGCGGTTCCTCCATTCCCTTACACCATTATACTGTGGTGTGTAAGGAGGATTGATTTGAGATAGAATCCCAAACTCCCGTAAGAAATAAATGAATTCTTGATTAAGATATTCTCCTCCTCTATCTGAGAAGAGTTTCATAATCTTCTTACCATGCTGGTTCTCAACATCATTCATGTATTCTTTGAACCGATCAAAAGAATATGACTTATACCTCATTATGTAGATATATCCATATCTACTAAAATCATCATTAAAAGTTATGATGTATGAGAACCCACCCCTTTAATCAACTATAAATGGCCCACGCACATATGTGTGAACTATTTCTAGAAGCCCATTAGTTCTTTCACCTTTACCACTAAATGGGGCTTTGGTCATTTTGCCTTGTAGACAAGCATGACATACACCAAGTGGATTTAGTTCAAATGAATCTAAACACCCATCTTGATGTAATTTGGTCAAATGTTTCTCATTGACATGACCTAGCTGGTGATGACAAAGTTGGGTGTGCTATGAGTCATGTGAATTAACTTTGTTATTGATTTCCATTACTTTTTTTGTGTAGTCTAATACATAAAGGTTGTTATATAAATGTGCCCTACCAAAACAAATGTTGTCTTTATAAAAATAACAACATCCACTTCCAAACTTGAAGATGAATTCATCAGTATCTAATCTGGATACTAAAATAATGTTTTTGGTTACAGAGGGTACATAATAACATCCTTTCAAAACCAAGACCATCCCAGTAAGCCATGTGAGGTTGTATTCCCCAACAGCTACAACATCAAGTCTGGCTCTGTTGTCTTCTTGTAGATCTACCTCCCCTCAACCAATCTTCTTAAATCTACTTGGTTCCTGTATTTGGATACAGATGTGATCACCGCAAGTAGTATCTAATACCCAATTAGTAGAAACATATATATTGCATTATATAACCAACACACCTGAAGCTTCCCCTTACATCCTTGGTTGGGTGCAGTTATTCTTTTAGTGGCCCTTCTTGCCACATGCGAAACAAACAACATCCTGTTCTTTTGCCTCCCCTTTGATCTTCCTTTTTTGGGAAGGCCGTGAAGAAGCTTTGTGCTTAAATATCTTCGCCTTCCCTTTCATTTTATTCACCATGATGACAGAAGGATTTTCACGCTTCATGTCATTATCCACTTGGTGAATAAGGATAAGAAGATCAGATAGAGTCGTCTTAATGTCGTGCATGTTGAAGTTCACAACAAATTTTGAGAAGCTCTTGGGGAGGGATGTGATAATGAGATTAGTACCCAGTTCTTCAGGAAGTTTAAACCATAGAACCTCCAAGCGCTAAATGTAGCCAATGAACATGACTACATGAGGCCCACCTGGGGAACCCTCTCCCTGATTGCGTAGAAATAGAGCCTTGGAGATCTCAAACCTTACATGTCTTTCTCTCTCCTAGTATAGACCACAGAGGTGCTCGAGCATGCTATTGGCATCCATGTCTTCATGAGACTTCATGAGATCTCTAGACATTGATGATATCATCAAACATTGAACGTCATGTGCATCGTTCAAATGTTGATCATAGACTTTAAATCAACATCACTCGCCCCTGGGGTAGGGGAATCAAGAATTGAGGACTCCAGCATGTAAAACATTCGTTCATGGAATTGGATAACCCAAAGGCGCCTAAACCATTCTTGAAAGTTACTTCTACTGAGGATGTTGTCTTTATCCAGAATTGATCGCATAGAAAATGTGTTTGATGTGTTTGTCATTTCGATTCTACAAATTAAAAGAGCATATTTAACAGTACTTTCCTTATTACATTTTATGAGAAATAAAAAAAATTATTAAGTCTACCACTATTTTATCAAGTCCCAATGGCCCTCACCACCTAACTCAAAATGTCCAATTGCTTTGACATTGTATTGGCAAGGATCCATATTCCATTTCGCATAACCCCAACAAGGGTTGGCCAAGCTATTTGAAGGTATTTAGGTAGGCAGGTTTTTTCCAACTGTGAGCTTATAGAAATGTGATCTATTGAGTGGACTCCCCAATCCTGAAATCCTGACTTGGATTTCCTCAACTCTTGCCTCCAATATTACATCAAGTCTAGCAAGGGATACTCCTCTTGATGTAATATCGTTAAGTCAAACTTAAACCTTTCATAAGGGATTCATTTATAAAAGTAAGTGTCCCAACAAGGGTTGGTCAAACACATAGTTTTATTGAGTTTTTCCCTTAATCAGGTAACTGATGGCTATGTCTGACTTAATATGGTATTGAGGGATTTTAATCCGTTTTCTGTAGTTTTGAATTATCACATGCCTGTTAAAATTTAGTGATTCTTTTTTAAGTGATTAACCATGTTCTGATAATGTTTACGCATAGTCCAGTTTTTATTTTATGCCATCCTTGCATGATTTTTCATTTTATTAACTATGTGATTGCGAAAAAACATACATAATAAATATACCATGAAATTTAGACAGAAATAAAATAAGATGGCATGATAATGAGATTATATTGGTTACCTTATCTAGTGGGTTTGATAATCTAACCCTGACCTAGGGAAAAACACCTTGAACCCAGTGGTTCGTGTTTTTCTGCTCCCACCTATCCACCTTTGTATCTTCTTACATCGGTTTCTCCTTGCCATCGGAATTTGAACTGTCTCCTCAGTCTTGAGAGATCCTCCATTACATGGGTTTACATTAAAGAAACCATGGGCATACATGCCCTATATTTTATTGGAATAAGGATCACAGGCCAAAAAATTTAAATTAAATAAATTTAAATGAAACCATACACATACAAAGGGTCTTTGGTCTAGCTCATGATCATCCACGGCATGCAATGACATTTACGAATATTTTGAATTCAAATTATTTTAATCGTTATTTCATTTAAGATTATTCTTACTCAAATTCAATTAATTATGATCTTATAATTAATCTATTATTTATCATAAATTCTTTTATGAATTTCCTTGAGATTCATCTTATCCATATTACTTGTACGGGTCTTTGTAGATTAGAGTAAACCTAGTGAAATTACATTTCTGGAAAGAACACGGTGTGTAGTTTATAATTACATGACATGTATTTCTTTTCACTCTTTATCCAAAGTACACGCCTGGGGCTTTGGCATTTTTTCTGTACTTTGGAAATTTTGGAGTACATTGCATGTAGATAAGTCATACATGGCATGTACTTCCTTGTTATGAGGTAACCATCATGGCGATCCCCTGTACATGGTATGAGGCTTATCCTTGTACACGGTTTCACCTGGCCTGTAACGGACTACACGACGTGTTGCTCCAACATACACTCCGTGTATTCCGGTTTCCACACGCCGTTCAGTTCGGGTCAGCACAAAGTGATTAATACTTAGGAATATTCAATTCACATGGCATGGTTTGGCGGACCAGTGCTGGTTCGGTGAACCTAATTATACAACGTGTAGTTTTAATTACACGCTGTGTAATCCTATGTTGTACAGATAGAAAGAGTGGCTCCTACGGATGAGTTCCTCGTTATTATTTTAATCAAAATTAAAATAAAAAGGTTGTTTATATGATGTGAATCTATAAACGAAGGAGGAAGAACATATCTCGTTTATTCAGATTTATAGAACTATTTATTTTGAATTGAATCAAATATAAATGCGTAACTTATCAAAGAAAATTAAATAACTATAATCAATGTTGTAACCTCCCTTTGATACCATATGAAGGTTCCGGGAACAACAGAAGCGCGTGGGTGGATGGGCCCAATTGGTTTTTTTTTTCATTAACAATGATCAATCTGGGATCAATATGACGAGAAACGTCAGTCTCCACGGATCGAATCAAAAAAATATACAAAGGAAAGGAAATCCCCAGAACCACAAAGTGGGATCATTACAGGTTGATTATAATTAATTTAATCAATTGAAAAGAAATAACCTTTGAGTGTTCTTTCTATGTTGATGTTATTGATCACGTTCTGATGCGATTCATCATTGCGTCGCAGAATCCAAGTGTAGACTTCCTCTAGCGGTGATCCACACATGTATCTCGTATCTCAGGACGTCACCAAAGGGGACTCTAGGTTCTAGCATGGAGAAACCTTAGATTTCGTTTTCCTCTTTAGATCATCTTGATCTGATGGAAGAGGATCTATTTCGGTCTTCAGAGCGTTCTTGGAGGAAGAGGTTCTTTCAGGCTTGAAAGAATTATCCAGAGTTGTTGTGCACAACGATTCACTTGTGTCATAAAAGAGTTGGGGTTGCGAGGATATTTATAATCTGGTTTTAGGTTATAGAGTTATGATAATAAATAAACGTGTTGTGCATTTTATTTATTTCATTGACACTTATTTAAAACCCCATGTCTAATAATTAATTCCTTGACATGCTCCCACGTTGATTATAATAAATATCATTTAAAACAACATAATATCTTCAAAATCCCGACAAGAAAAACTACACGACATGTATTAATATATAAATGGCATGGAATTGTTTTTTATTGAAAACTACACAGCATGAACATTCAATGTACACTGAGTGTGTATATTTTTTTCATTTATTCATTTCCTTTCCATAAATAAAAATACACATCGTCTAATAATTAATACACGGCGTGTACTTGTTTTCCATGAAAAACTACACGATGTGTAATCTTTAATACACAGAGCGTATATCTTGTTTTTCATTTCCCTCTTCTTATAATCATTAAAACACTCTAGGCTTCCATGAATAATTATTAAACCACATACGGGAATATTCATTATTCTACTTGAGATATTTTAATACACTTAGTGTGTGACCCTCAAGGCCTCTTTCTCATTGGTATTAGGCGGGCTTGACTAAAATCCAAGATTACTGTCTAGCAACGGGTCAAGGCACCCAAGAGAAATAAGTTGACGCCTCATTGATATATCACCTCATACGAACACTTAATATGTAATTTAATCCCTTCGTCTTGATATCTCATCAAGCAGGTTTCATGGCAGTGTCATAAACCAATATGCTTCATTCTTCATTCTTTGACTTCCTAAAATAAACTCATCATTTACACCATGGACATGGAGTTTAATGTGACAGTTCTGTTTCAATCAAAGGGCCAAGATATCAACTTCTACAAATTCAAGGGAAAAATTCTTCCTCAACTTATCCATTAACAACATGTCACTTGTGACGCACCCAACGTACCCTACATTCCACCAACTGTCTGCATGACAGTTTTCATCAGTAAATCGAAGTGCGTGAGTCATGACATGAGTTAATGATAATCTTCTAGTCTATGGACCGTAACACATGCTCATAGATAGCGATGTCTGATGACACCGATACATGGGGAATTTCTACAAGCGAGTCAGTTCTCATAATCTCCCATCATGGAGATTACCAAGTGCGAACTCCATGAGAGAGCCTCTTGTCTTCTTACGAGTTCTCTCACATGATGGTATGTATACTATGTGTCCTATAATAGTATTTCATCCAACCGTAGAACATTATTTATGAATATTTTTATAGCATTTCAAGGTTCTCATCACAGTGGGGATCTTCCATGACCTTATCAATGAAAAAATATTCCAGGAAATTATTATATTATAGTCATCAAGAACAATGAAAAAAACATAATATGTGATCATTCATGTAATCAAAGTACAAAATAGGTGGTTCTTAGGACACCAACCCTTACAAGAAGGAGCCTGAGAGATTATTTGTTAAGAGTTGGGTAATTTTTCAGTCACAGACTAATCTTCTCAATTCATAGTGTTGTAGTGCTTTAAACCCATTCTGGGGGCAATGAGTTATTTTTTGAGTGGATTTGTAATGCCCCGAACCGAGTTACCCAGAGTCAGTGCATTAATATATATATTTATCATGATCACAAAAGATCAATTCTTGAATGACAGATTAGTTTACTGGCCTTGGAAACACTAGATACATTCATAAGTCTTACATTACATGATAAAGTAAAAAACTACAACAATATAGTCTCCATAGTACACACTCATATTCCTTCTGACTATCCCTATAGGCGAGTCATAAAATAATTTTTTGGATCTTGGGAAAAATAAAACAAAGAAAGGGGTGAGTTTAGATGCTCAGAAAGGATAACAATATAGCAGAAACATTCATAAATAAGCATAATCATTTAAGAAAATGTATAACTAAAATAAAAGCCTTTTAAACTTGAACTTATACATAATATGGAAAAAATGAAATGAAATAATTCCATTTACATATTCACATAGATATTCAACTAGTCGAATAATCACATGCAATATCAATAACCTCTTTCATAATGATGGAATGCATAATGTGAGACTATCATAACCACATAGTCAAGGCCTTGTGCCAAGACTACAAATAATGTTTTCTCAAGGCCTTTTCCCAATGCACTATCTTTTCTAATGAGACCTACCGATGCATCGAGGAGCTACAGCATGCTCCACCCGCCACATACTAAGTCCAATGCATTCCTCATATGAACAGGTTTTAAGATAACATAAACATTCGTATTAAAACTAGCATATAAAATGTTAATACTTTATCCATAAACCATGAATGATATAAAAATAACACATCCACAATCAAACATATTACAAATCCTTCAATACAATATGGATGTTTTATATCATAATAAATCAACAAGAAATAAGCTTAAAATCAATCAAAGGGTGTTGTTATAGATGAAATCAAAACTATATAAGAGAAATATTGCATTTTTTAAATCATTTAAAAGTCACGTAATTATAAAATAAATCATTTACTTTGAAAATATTATTATAAGCTTGTAAGGGATGATTTGAAGATTTTATAATGGTAAAAAATAGCCACACTCGTTGTATAAGTTAAAAAAAGACATTATTACCTTTATTTTGTCGAAAAGGTTAAAAAGGACCTTGTTTGGAAAATAACGGAATGATTCCTTTATAAAAATCTTATAAAAATTAAAAAAAGGGTATAAAGGACTTTAAACCACAGTATATAAAATAGTATGAATGTTTTGAAATACATTTTTATGAAACATGGATGTGGATGATAAAAAAGTTCCACAAGACAATTATGTATAAACATCCTCGGATAATGAAGAGATTGTGAAATTAACCCTTGCATTGTACTTTTCCTGGGATGACGGTAGGATAACCTCTTGTATAATGGTGAAATAATTGTTATTATAATATACAGGAATCATATACATTAATATTATATCATATATGATCTTTTAACATTGCATTGTTAATAATATCATAGTATTATCGCCGTTTCAGGTGTTAGCAGATTCATTTTACTTTATATTATTTGTTATGTGAGAAATATTTTTTGTGGATAGGATGTATATTATTCATATCCAGAATTATATCAAGTATTTAAATTTTTTTTAATCATCTAATGAAAATTATTTTTGAATGGTTACGTTGGGGAATGAATCTCATCGTGTTCGTGGAGATGGTAATCAATACGTACGCACTAGCGACAATATCATTATTTTAATATTAAAATAATATATATTTTGATGGTATATCATATATACAGAATAATTATCATGTTATATTTATTATTTATGTCAATTTCATGTCATTATAATACCCAACAAAATAATAATGTATTGAATAACAATTACATCACGACGTGGAGACGGTAAGTCGTACGTACGCAGGTATGGTGACATGTCACACAAGGGATAGATAGAATAATGAATTTGGTTATACCATATTTATAATAACATCATAGTATATCGAATATACTGGATTAATTATTTTATAATTGAATCTAAAAAGAAAAAGGTAGTGGAAGGAGGAAGGAACTTGAAAGAGGTGATAAAATATTTACGTATTTTTTGGGCTCTTCATTTTGATTAGTTCAAAAGGGCTCCTTATGATGGATTTATGACTAAAGGTAGGCATCTAGGATGAAGGGGGGATATTCGATAGGGTATTGGTGTAGAGTGTGGCTGATCCAAATGGATTTGATGGTGTGAACTAGTGAGAAGGGGGAGTGCCCTATTTTACGAGGGGTGAGGGGTACCTTAGGAAAAGAAAGAACTATTATTTTATAATGTAAACATTTTCGGTTTATAATGGCTCAAAATGAATTATTTAAAGGATAAGGTAATGATGGGTTTAAAACCACTCAAACAATAGGTTTTAGACCAGTTTGGGTAACTATATTAACTTCATCATTTAGATTTAACTCTTAGATAAATAGTTTAATATTTACCATTTCTCTTTGTATTTTTATATTATATGGTTAATAAACTTACTATGTAGTTCCATGCAAACCCCATGTTGTTCATTAATGATACAGATATCATTATATATGTTCTTTGGCTAAACCATATATTTTTAGGAATAGAATATCAATTAATAATATAATATTTGTTTTAAAAACTCTTTTATGTCAATTTTGACACTATTTAATAATAGATTTTTTAAAAGTTCTAAAAAATTATTAATTCTAAATAAGTAAATTTAATCAACCCTAAAATCTCATATTAACCTATAAAATTCGTGTATTTTGTCAAAACATTCAAATTATATTTATTCTAACATTTATAATACCATTTATTTGATTCATTCATTAATAAAGGAAATACTGCTTCATCATTGTGTCATAAATTAATTTAATTATTAAATGTCTAAAAATTATAAATAAAATACCATTATTTAATAAATCATTTTAGCTTTCTAAATAATATTTATTGCCGAAGATATAACATGTATCACCCTATGTAGAAATTGGTTTACTAAAAGATATATTCTTATGTCATTAGTGTATTCACTTTAACATAATTGATATAAAGCATCATTATCACTTACAAGTGGCTCCATGGGGTCTGAAAATCGACCCAAATGATGAAAATGGTCAAAATGTATCATAAAATAGGGTTAGAAAACTTTTTAGGGTAATTTAATATTATTATAATATTATTTTTACCCTTATTTACCGGATTTAACCTTTAACCATGGTAAATAAAATATTTACCGATGTAATTATTCAAAATGTTTAAAAATAAAAGTTACATATTTACACAATTTGGGACTCATGATTTTAAATATGGAATCCATTTTTAAAAATTAAAAACAAAGAAGTGGAAGAAAATAATTTTAAATTAATTATCATTGTCAAAACAAAATGAATGTTTTTAAGAAATAATAAATATCAAAAGATTGACACTTTCTTATATCTAGTTTAAATTTTATATTACGTACAATGACCAAAATTGGATTAAATAGAAAAAATATAATCTAATTATACTTTAAAACCACTCTATATTACAATTTATCACTATAAATTATCTTGATTAAAAAAGTTGTTTTTAATTAAAATTTATTATTTATCACTATTCATCAAAAATTAATAGTTTTCAAAAAAATACCAAAAATTCACCCTAAGCTAATTTAGATATTCCAAATCCAAAAATGAAGTTCATTTTGAATGATAAAATTTATAAAATTTCAATGTGGGAATTAGTATTCATAGTAGCTAGTTTGATTGGTTCTGGCGTGTGTTAGCAATCAAGGTTGCATACAACACATGCTACTGTATTATTGAAAGAGAAGCTTACCATGGAATACTATTTCATGAAAAGACACTGGTTTTTCATTATAATAAGTTCCTTGGGATCCCATGTTTCCTCTTCCATCTTATGGTTTCTCCATAGAACTTCTACCAGACGAGTCGTCTGGTTTCTCATCACAAGTTATCTTGTATCATGAATCGTGAAGGGCTCCTCACAGTAAGACATATTGGGTTCCAGTTCTATTTACTCATAGGTGAGTACATGCGTTGGGTGAGGCGTTTATTTTCTCAACAGTGATACGTGGAACACATCATGAACATTGGAGAGATTTGGTGGTATTTCGAAATGATACGATACTACCCCAATTCGTTCTAGAATTTCTAAAGGTCCTATGTACCTGGGACTCAATTTACCTTTCATTGTTAAACATATAACTCCTTTCCATGGATATACCTTTAATAAAACATGATCTCCTACTGGAAATTCCAAATCCTTCCATCGGTTATCAGCATATCTCATCTACCTACTTTGAGATTCTCTAATGTGGTTTTGGATTAACTTTAGTTTTTCTATAATTTCCTCAACAAGTTCTGGTCCTAGATTTTTTCTTTCACCCACATCATCCAAACATGTTGGTGTGCGACATCTCTTTCCATATAACGCTTCAGATGGTGCCATCTGAATACTTGAATGGAAACTGTTTTCATAGGAAAATTCTAACAAAGGAAAATATTGATCCAACATACCCTGAAAGTCATGTTAGTAGGATCTCAACATTTTTTCTAGGGTTTGAATAGTTAATTTTGATTTTACATCAATTAGGGGGTGGTATGCCGTCCTCAAATGACGTTTAGTTTCAGGGATTTCAGAATACTTTTCCAGAATCTCGAAGTAAAACCTGGATCATGATAAAAATCAATCGATAGGGGTAATCCATGACGTCTCAGTACATCATTAATATATAGTCTTTCTAGACGTTCAAGTGTTAAATCTTCTCTTAAATAAAGAAAATGTTCTGACTTGGTAAGACAATCAACAATGACCCATATTGCATCGTTCCTTCCAGGAGTCATTGGTAGTCCCATGACAAAGTCCATCGTGATATTATCCCATTTCCACTTAGGTATGGGATGAGGTTGCAGTACTCCTCCAGGATGTTGCCTTCCATCTTTCACTTGTTGACAAACTATACATCTTGACACAAAATTTGAAATCTCCCTCTTCATGTTGTCCCACCAAAAATATTCCATAAAATCTCTATATGTCTTAGTGCTACTAGGGTGTATAGAGAAATTGGAACTATGAGCATCATCCAACAAATCCCTTTTTAGATCAGGTATATCGGGAACACAAAGTCTCTTCCCAAATTAAAAAATTCCATCTTCATATATGAAGTAACTCAATAGCCCATCATTCACAGCTTTAATATTCTTTTTATACTCCTCATCACCAGCCTGAGAACTTTTTAACCTTTCTAGTAAAGATGGTTTGGAAACCATTTGAATAGCATTGACGTTTCACCTTCCATGGTTATTCCCACATCCATCATTACTAGAACCATAATAATAGGATCCCTTTCAAGTATCATCATATTCAAAACTCCATGATCATTTCTTCTAAAAGTCTTTTCCAACTTATTTGCCTTCACTGGGTAGTAGGGTATTGTTAAATCATAATTCTTGAGTAGTTCAAGTCATCGCCTTTGCCTCATGTTGAGTTATTTCTGTGATAAAATATACTTCAAACTCATGTGATCGGTATATATCTCACATTTTTCACCATAAAAATAATGTCTCCATATCTTCAAAGAAAATATTACAACAGCTAACACAATATCATGAGTAGGATAGTTATTCTCTTGAATTTTTAGTTTTCGTGATGCATATGCAATAACCTTATAATTCTGCCACACAACCAAGTCCGTTTTTTGAAGCATCACTCTAAATAACAAACCCATCATTCCTTGATGGTGGAGTCAATATTAGAGGATTGACTAATCATCTCTTTAGTTCTTTGGAACATTCTTCACAATCTTTTGTAAAATAAAATTTAACCCCTTTAATTGTGAGCTTCGTTAATGGGTTAGGAAATCGGGAAAAAGTCTGGACGAAACATCAATAATAACCAACTAAACCAATAAAACAGTGTACCATTGTTATACTTTTCAGTGTTGGACATTATTCGATTAACTTAGTCATTGAAGGATCAACGGAAATTCCATTATTAGAGGCAATATTCCCAAGAAAAAAATCTCCTGAAGCTAGAATTCATACTTGCTAAACTTCCCATATAATTCATCTCTTCTAAGAGTCTTCATGATAATGTGCAAGTGATTTTCATGATCTCGATAGCTTTTGGATTTTACAAAGATATCATCAATAAATACCACTAAAAAATCATCAAGATATTCCTTGAAAAATCTATTTATTTGATCCATGAAGACAGAGGGTGAATTATTCAATCCAAAAGGCATTACTGTAAACTCATAATGCCTATACCTACTTCGAAATATTATCTTCAGAATGTCTTCCTTCTTCACACTCAACTGATGGTATCCATATTGAATGTCAATCATTGAAAATTATTTATCTCCATGCAGTTAGTCAAATAAATCATCAATGCGGTGTAGGGGATACTTTTTCTTTATTGATATAGAATTGATTTCCCTATAGTCGATACATGACCTCATAGAACCATCTTTCTTCTTAACAAAAAGAATAGGGGCTCCCCATGGAGAAACACAAGATATAATAAATCCATTATTACTCAATTTATCTAATTGTTTCGTTAGTTACACGAATTCCATAGTGGCCATTCTATAAGGGGTCTTCTATATGGGCCTTGAAATAGGAATTAAATCAATGGAAAACTAAATTTCTCATTTTAGAAGATTTACATGTAAATCTTCTGGAAACAAATCACCATATTGTCTCACTATAGGTACATACTCTATTTGAATGTTCCTTTCCTCACCCATATTCATTTCATTCTCTTCCTCCCCAATAATTTAATTTAGTTGATCTACTGGGGGTGGAACGAAATAATAATTAGGTGGTGATGATTTAGATCTAAAGATAAGGTGTTCTTTGTCATCGTCATCAAAAATATTATCCACTTTCTAATTACAATATATATTTTCATCAGGGAAAAAAGCCAATCCATACGGAGTATTATATCAAATTCAATCATGGGTATGAATATTAGATCAATAGATAAAGAACATTTATATTCCCTAATGGGAACTGATTCACATAATTTTGTAGAAATGATACTTTCCTTAAGATTTTTGACTGAAAACTCCCTTGTCAAATTAAATTGAAAATATCTAATTTTCATTTCAAACATGGAAGATATGAAACAATTCAATGATCAATAATCAAATAATTCATTTGCTAAACATGAGGAAACCATTAAATTACATGACACCACGTCTTTCGGAGCCCTTACCTCCGCAATAGTGATAGCATAATATTCTACTTGAACCCTTGGTCTTTTTTGATGTATGTTCCCCTAATTCTTAGGGCATTAATTTTCATAATGTCCCATATACATGAAATTGTACCATTGAACATCGGTATCTTCTTTATTCCCCTTACAATCACGAGCTTGGGGGTCGTTTTCACCCACATTGTAACAAACTACCTTTTCCTTCAAGCAAGTACCGAGGTGTTTCTTCCCACATTTACTTCATGATGGATATTCATCTTTTCCCTTATTCTGCATATTTCCATTTCCAGAGTGATTAGCAAGTCTCTTTTTCTCTTTATTTTCTACAAAGTTGTAAGACTTAGAGAATTCCTTTTCTGTCATGATAGCATATGAGACAATATCTTTGTACAATGAGAAGGATTGTGAGACTAGTTCTCGATGGAGAAATAGTTTTAACCCATCCACGAAATGATGAATCTTACTTCTTGGGTTACTTATATAATCTGCACTATTCCTTTCTAGCCTCGTAAATTTAGACTCATACTTTGCATCATTATTGTACTCTTTTGTCCTCAGTCTTAGAAATTGCCTTTCCATATCTACTCGATGGTCAGGAGGAAAGTATTTTTCTAAAAAAACTCTCTTTAAACTCCCTCCATTCCATATTTTATACTTTATCATCTTCCTTTTTATTTTGAATCAATGACCACCATTGATCATTGACTATAGTGAGGCGGTAAACTGCCATGATAACTTTTTCCCATTCACTACCCCCAAGGCATGGAATATTTGTTCTCTAAAGAATTTATCCATTTCATAGCTACTAATGGATTTTTACTCCAATTGAATGTTTTTGTTTTTTTGCCTCATGAATCCATATAACATTGATCCCCCATGTTGTGGATCAGGGTGCTACATACGGGTAATATTATTATCCATAACCTGAGTGAGTTATCCCACTATCGTGGTTAGCTAATCAGCACATGTTGCATCACTGGCTTCACTATAATAATCTTGAGTAGGAGTGAGATCCCTACATGGAGTGCGTGCATTGATACAGTTTCCATTCCTTTTACTAGGCTCCATTTCAAAACAATGGAATAAAATAGATTAGTTTTTGAATTGTTATACGTAATTCCAAACTTAAAAAACACATAACATAAATTGAACAATTTATGGATATAATTTGTAATCATAATAAAAATGTATTCATTGAGAAAATATATATTCATAAACCCTTAATAATGAATTTTAAATAAAATTAGAATTCTCCAAAGCATATCACCTAGGAGTGTCGTAACTAGGAGTGCTGCAAGGGTCATTATCGTGCACGAGTTATCGTTCAAGTCTTGCTCAATAAGGTGTTTTCGGGTTTTATCCCTAGGTAAATATGTGCCAGAGCTGCATGTAGCTTGTCAATTCTAGATAGGTATGTATTTCATGGAAAACTCACAAAATCTCTACAATACCAAAATTCTAGGAAGTTTATCTATACCAATCTTCAAAGTCCATTTTAAGTCTTTTTGCTCTAGTCATAGTTTATATAAATCTAGCTTCCATGGATTGTACTATACTTCCTCTGATACCAACTATAATGCCCTGACCCTAGTTACCCAAAGTCTGTGCATTATTACATAACATTGGCATGATCACAAAAGAACATGTCTTGAAAGAATGATTAGTTTAGTAGCCTTGGAAGCGCTAGATACATTCGTATTTCTTAAATTACATGATAAAGTGAAGAACTACAACAGCATAGTCTCCATAGTCCACACTCATATCCCCTCTGACTATCCCTACATTTCAATCTTAATATAATTTTCACATCTTTGGAAAAATAAAACATAGAAAGGGGTGAGCTCAGATGCTCAGTAAGGATAACAATATAGAAGAAACATTCATAAATAAGCATAAATATTTAAGGCAGTGTATACCTAAAATAAAAGCCTTTTAATCATGATCTTCAGCATAATATGGAAACAATAAAATGAAAAAATCCCATTTAATTTTTCACATTGATATTCTACTAGTCTAATAATCACATTCAATATCAACAACCATTTTCATAATGATGGAATGCATAATTCCAGTCTATCATAACCACATAGTAAAGGCCTTATGCCATGACTACAAATAAGATTTTGTCAAGGCCTTGTGCCAAGAAAGTAGTTTGTCTCATGAGACATACCGATGCATTGAGGATCTATAGAATACTCCACGCGTGACTTACTATGTCCAATATATTCTTCATATAAACAGGTTTAAACAAAACATAAAAATTCGTATTAAAACTAGCATATGAAATGTCAATACATTATCCATAAACCATGAATTGTAAAAAAAATAATACATACACAATCAAAAATATCACAAAACCATCAATATAATATGGATGTTTTGTATCATAAAAAATCAAGATCAAAAAAACATAAAATCCATCAAAGGGTGTTGACATATATGAAATCAAAACTATTTGAGAGAAATATATCTTTTTTGAAATAATTTTAAAATAACATTTTTATAAAGTAAAACATTTACTTTAAAAATATTCTTATAAGCTTGTAAGGTAATATATGATGATTTTATAAGTACGGAAAATATCCTCACTCTCCATATAAGTTAAAAAAAGACATTCTTACCTTAATTTTGTCGAAAAGGATAAAAAGGAACTTATTTGGAAAATGATGGAATGATTCCCTTATAAACATATTATAAAAAGTCAAAAAGGGTGTAAATGGATTTATCCCATAGTCTATAAAATATTAAGAATGTTTTGAAATACATTTTTATGAATCATGGATGTGAAGGATAAAAAGGTCCCAGTAGATAATTACGTATAAACAACCTCATATAACAAAGATATTTTGAAATTAACCATTACCATGTACTTTTCCTTGGTTGAGGGTAGGTTAAACTCTTTTATAATGTTGAAATAATTGGTATTAAATTGTTCAAAAATCATATCCATTAATATGATATCATATATGATCTTTAAACATATCATTGTTTATAATATCTTAGTATTATCGTTGTTCTGGGTGTTAACAGATTCATTTTCCTTTATATTATTTGATACATGAGTCATATTTGTTAGGGTTGGGATGTATCTTATTAATATATAGAATTAAATAAAGTATTTAAACATTATTTTTAATCATCTAATGAAAATTAGTCTTGAATGGATACGATGGGGAATGAATCTCATCATGTTCGTGGAGACTGTAATCTGTATGTATGCACGAGTGACAATATCATTATTATGTTATTATAATAATATATAATTAGATGGTATATAATATATACACAATCATTATCATGATATATTTAATATTTACATCAATTTCACATCATTATTATAACCATCCAAATAATAATTTATTGAATAACAATTAAACCACGATGTGGAGATGGTAAGCCTTACGTACACACGTATGGTGATATGTCATTCAAGGGATGGATAGAATAATTAAATTTTTTGTAACATATTTGTAATGACATAAAATTATATAGAAGATTCTGTAGTTAATATTTTAGAATGTAAAAAACAAAGAAAAAGGAAGTGGATGGGGAAAGGAACTTGAAAGAGGGGATGGAATATTTACCTCTTCTTCGGGTTCTTCCTTTTGATTTGATCAAAAGGGATCCTTAGGTTGGCTATCTGACAAATGTTATGCCTCTAGGATAAAGGGAGGATATTTGAGAGGTTTTTTGGGTATATTTTTGAAGAGAATAATGGCTTTAAAGGTATGATTTAGAGAGAATGGGGATTGCCTTTTTATAAGTGGGGTGAGGGGAACCATAGGAAAAGCTAGAACTATTATTCTATAATAAAATAATTTCCACTTTATAATGGCTCAAAAATGTATTTTTTAAATGATAAGGTGAGGATGGTTCTATGTCCTCTAAACATATAGGTTCTGGATAGGTTTGGTTTACTATATTAACTTTATCTTTTAGATTTAACTCTTAGTTAAATAGTTTGTCATTTACCATCTCTCTTTGTATTTTTAAATTATATAGTTAATAAACTTACTATATACATTCAAGTGAACCCCAAGTGGTTAATTAATGACACATATTTTATTATATCAGTATTTTGGCTGAAAATTAGATTTTTCGGATTAGAATATCAATTAATAACATAATATTTCTTTTAAAAACTATTTTTTTTCAATTTTGACACTATTTAATGATTGCTTTTTTTAAGTCCTATAATCAATATTAATTCAAACTAAATTCATTTAATCAATAATTTAAGGTCATATTAACCTATAAAATTAGTGGATGTCATCAAAACTTTCAAATTATATTTATTTTAACATTTTTAATACAATTTATTTGATTCATTCATTAATAAATAAAATATTGCATCATCATTGTGTAATAAATAAAATTAATTATTCAATGCCTAAAAATTATAAATAAAATACTCTTATGTATGAAATATTTTCATCTTTTTAATTAATATTTATAGTCAAATAGATACAAGAATAACCCTATGTAAAATTTTTTTACCAAAAGATATATGCATATGTCATTTTTGTATTTACATAAAATTAATTAATATAAAGTGTCGTTATCACATACAAGTGCCTCCATGGGGTCCCAAAATCGACCCAAGGATGCCAGTGTTCAGAAAATTATCATCCAAAAGGGTTAGGTCACGTGTTAAGGTAATTTAATATTATTATAATATTATTTTTTACCCTTACTTAACATATTTACCTTTAGCCATGGTAAATAAAATATTTACCAGTGTAATTATTCAAAATGTATAAAAATAAAAGATACCTATTTACAAAATTTGGACCTCCTGATTATAAATATGGAATCCATTTTTCTAAATTCATAACACGGAATTTGAAGAAATTATTTTAAAATTAATTCATGTTGTCAAAACAAAAATCTTGTTTTTATGAAAAAATTACTATAAAAAGATTGACACACGCTTATGTATAGTTTAAATGTGAAAATGCATCCAATGACCATAATTGTATTAAATGGAAAAAATATCATTTAATTGTTCTTTAAAACCACTAAATAGTATAATTTAGAACTATAAATTATTTTGATTAAATAAATTGTTTTTAATTATAATTTAGTATTTTTCACTATTCATCAAAAATTAAAAGAATTCTGAAAATTACAAAAAAATCACCCTAAGCTAATTTCGATATTCCAAATCCAACAATGAAGTCCATTGTGAAAAATAAAATTTATAATATTTTATAATGTGGGTATTACTATTCATAACGGCTAGTTTGATTGGATGTGGTTTGTGTTAGAACTCGAGGTTGCGTATAACACACACTACTATATTATTCAAAGAGAAGAATACCGTGGAAGCTTGGGGTGTTAAAGGATTCATGAGGATGGTATCAAACATGGCATTTGATCCCAGGTGAACAACTTCATGTTGACTTCCATGTCTTCTATAGTTAACTTCACACTGCTCACCAAGCGTAACCTGAGTGATTCTGGAGCTGTGGGCCAGGGCAGTTCTGTATCTAGAGATGGTATGCTTCTGACTGATAGTAGGAAGCCCCACATGGAGTCTATGCATGATGATTCGAGTGGGAATGATTTTACTTCAGTTAACTAGGTGGTGTGCTGCCTGGGTGGGATGGGTGGATATATGAAACCATGGTTCCCAAGGGACCCAGTTCAGTGCCAATCTTGTAGTGAGATGGGTCATCTTCAACATGTCTACAACAAAATACATCTAGCAGGTAGTGATGGAGGATCTTTTTTGAATCCTCATACTAGAGTAGGACCTTGAGTTCCACATCAGACTGGGGGATGGATTCCTTCAGGCACTTCAGTTCGAGGTGGTGGTCAAGACTATAGGGGTAAGACAGAGGGTTTCCAATAGGCACAGAGCAGATCAGTTCAGGGATCTCATATAGCTTCACAGGGCTATGCCATAGGTCATGGTTTTTCACAAGAATATATCCAGCAGTATTAGGTACCCCCACCCTCTACGGTTAAACGAATGTTTTTGGTTTCCTCAGTTTCAGATTCTTCACGTTTTGATACAATGTAATTCTATAACATTATATTTGTGCATGTTGTGGAGAGACATGGGATATATATCATTACTTCGGTTCATATCCTAACACTAACCACTCCTTCGGGGATTATAATTTTAGGTGTATGTTTGTAAATTTATTTCCCTATTGATGTTGGTGGGTTTTACATGATATGGGTCTTTTATTTCTTAGATATGACATGTTGTAATGTCATTCTCATAATGGACTGGTTTGTTCCCTTCATGGATGCTGTTGATTTTTATCTCTTTATGGTGAGTTTCAAAAAAGTATAGGGCAGTTTTTTTTCACATATGGGAGAATCGTGAGGGGTTTTGCAGCCCAAATTTATAGTCTTTATCTTGATGAATAAGGGACTTCATATATGTACATTCATCTAGTGGTCGATCATTTCTGGGATTTGTTTCTAGACGACTTATTCTATTTTCCTATAGTGGAAGAGGTGGAATTTTGTATTGATCTTATTCCAGGAGTGGAATCAGTGGCCATTCACACATATAGGATGGCTACACCAGAGTTACAGGAGCTCAAGAAGTAATTAGAGGAGTTAAAAGAAAAGGTTTTCATCTAACGTAGTACTTCTCATTGGAGTTCACCTATCCTGTTTGTGAAGAAGACAAATGATACCCTCATACATTGTGTGGATTGTTAGAAGCCAAACCTATTGACGGTTAAGAATCGACATGCCTTAACGAGGATTAATGATCTCTTTTATCAGCTTCGAGGATCCCAAGTGTTCTCGAATATTGACTTGTGATCATGTTATCATAATTTGCGCATTAGACCATAAAATATAAATCTTACAACCATTTGGAGAAGGTATGGTTTATACGGGTTTGTGGATATGCAATCAGTATCACGAATGCACCAGCAACATTCATGGCACTGATGAACCGATTGTTCCATCCTTGGATTATTTTGATGTAATCTCCATGGTGATATCTTGGTGTACTCTCACACAAAAAAATACCATGCCACCCATGTTGATATTGTTTTGTGTAAATTGAGGGAGAATCATTTATATGATAAACTCTCAAAATACCACTTTTTCTATATACCAGATTCACATCTTAGGTCATGTTATCTAAGGGAAAAGTGGTTTAGTATACCATGAGAGTGTGAGAGTAGTTTTTTCCTAGGAGTAGTGTGAGAACGTATTTGAGGAACAATGATTTTTGGGGATATATAGTTACTACATGTAAATTATAAAGGACTTTTCATAGTTAGGAGCGCCACTGACATACCTGACTAAGAAGGGTGCGAAGTACTCATGGACAGATTTCTGTGAGTCAAACATTCAGCAGCTGAAAGGGAAGATGACATCAGCACCAATATTGGTTCTTCCAAATACGGGGAATAGTTACAATGTTTACTGTGATGCATATGGTATCGGGATATGATCAATTCTTATTTATGGATAAGAAATCACTTTATATAGATCTCAGCAGTTGAGGCTACATGAGATAAATTACCTGAAGAACGATCTCGAGTTGGATACAGTTGATAATGATTTGTGCTATGTGAGATATTATATTTTGGAAGAGAACATTGTTGTTTTTAGTAAACACAAAATTATCAAATACATATTTATCACCATGATATGAATTTGAGATAGCGAAGGTGGGATGAGTAACTTCAATCCTTTGACATTAATCATTCCTATATATCTGGGAAAGGTAATGAAGTGGATGATGCATTGTTTAAGGGGACTCAGATATAGGATGTTCAACATGATAAATGTTTGTGGAGTCTTATGGATCTATTCTATGAGATGGATTTGTAGGTGAAAAATAGATAGGCGAAGTCATTTATTTCTTGTACAGAAGTTACCTATACTCTTCTCGATTGAGTTCGAATGAGGTAGTTATCCAATTCTGAAGGCATATTCATATGGGAGAGTGTGGCAGGAGAGGACACTACTCCTAGGTGGACCATAGGCGATGATGAGGTCTTGTGATTTTATCGGCACATATGGGTGTCAAAAAATATCCACTAGGAGATTTTGAGAGATATTCATTCCTCGGTTTGGTCAGTTCATCCTGGTGTTACAACGATGAATCAATATTTACACTATCTGAATTGGTGGCCATTTATAAATTGGGAGGTTGCTTATTTTTTTATGAGATTTTCCACCTGTCAGCAGGTGAAGGAAGATCATTTGATAGTAGTATAGATTTTTTAGTATTTACACATACCTGAGTGGAAGTGGAATGATGTCATGATGGATTTCGTGACAGTGTTACCTAGATTTCCTTGAGGGAATGATGTAGTATTGTTTGTTATCGACAATCATACAATGGATGCTGACATTAATTGATCTAGGAGACCTTTAGTGTTGATGAACTTGGATGGTTTTATATCATAGAGATTGTATGGTTGTAGGGGGTTCTGGGATTAATCATTTCAGACATGGATTAATGTTTTACTTCACATGTATAGTAGGGATTACATAGGGCTTTGTGTACATATGTACTTATGAGTATAGTTTTCCATCCCCACACACATGGCTTATCCGATAGCACGATTTAGGTGTTGGATGACATGATTCAATCATGATTCCTATATTTTAAGGGTTCTTGGTTAAATTACATAACTGTAGTGGAGTTTTCCTATAATAATAGCTTTTAGAAAACAATTCCGATGACACATTATGCTGCTTTGGTTGGTAGGCCATTCCATTCACCCCTACCATTTCTAGAGGAAGGAGAGGTAGCTTTGCTGGGACCCCATCTTGTCTTGGAGACCATTGAGAATGTGGAGTTGATTTGGAAGAGGAGGGATATGGAACAATCTCGACATAAGTCTAATGTTTATCGGCGGAGACAACCTCTGTAGTTTGAGGATGCAGATCAGGTTTTCTTGTATGTCACATCGTGGATGGGACATAGAAGGATTATGATACAGGGAAATCATTCACTGAGATATGTTGGGTCATTTGAGGGTTTTGTGAGATTCATGATGGTCTCCTATCAGTTGATGTTACCTCAGAGGTACTGGTCTAGGCATGATGTCTTCTATGTTTCTCTACAATGTCGTTACATCATAGACTCATCCCATGTCATTCAACCGAGGGAGGTTGAGTCAAATTTGGAAACATTGTTCGAGTATAATCTTATTTGGATTTATAATCAAAGTGAAAAGGTGATTAGTGTCTGATCTATTCATATGGTACGAGAATTATTGTATCACCGCTGAGTACATGATGAGGCATGGGAGAGGGATACTAATGTGAAATCATAGTGGCATGAGCTATTTGAGGATTCTCTTTCACCACCTTGTTAGGTAAACGAAAGGGAAAATTTCATTAATTGGGCGGGGGGTGTTTTTAAGATCCCATATCCTCTTTTCAGGTATGGATCTTGATTTTGGGTGTTTTTTAGAAAAAGGGAGTTTATGAAAATTTATATGTACATGCCGTCTAGTTAGTAGTACATGTCGTGTAACTAGTTTTTTTGGGTAGCATTGTACAGACCATGTAAAAGCCAAGTTCATGGTCCTGTGTGGTGACTAGGAGTCCACCTAATGTAGGGGTTGGTTGTGGCATGTAAACAGAGTGTAAATTAAATGGACATACTGTGTACTTTTACATTTATTTGGATAATTTGATCAGGGTCGCATCTAATATTTATATTAATCTCATTCTAAACTTTTTTCTTCTTAGAGAGATTGAGAGAGATAATTCATCTTTGATACAATGATCCATCATCCTTCTTCCAATTGAAATCTGGAGGGTTAATTGGAATCCCCTCGGCGAGTTCTTCCTTCTTCTAGAGCCTCTCCTCCAGATTTCTCATCTCTCTCGAGTTATTCAAGGTTGATAATTTTTGACATTTTGTTAGATCAATGTCATTCTAGTACAATTAATGTTCTGGTGCCCAAGTATATCGATTGTACAATGTTGATGTATGTGGTTTGTTTCCTTTTGTCATTTGTCTTTGAGTTTTATATTCCAAAGTGTTGATTACCCATGTTCGGGTATTTCTGGTTAATGAAACTGAACCCTATTTTATCTTCCATAGATTGATATCAAAATTTATGGTTTTTTATGTGATATTATGTGAAATTTCATGTTTCATGAACATCCCATGGTTTTATTTCCTTGTTTAAATGTTTATGACCATTTGGTCTAGGTAGCCTATGAGGCATATCTTGATTCCATGCCTTGATTAATAGGTAGGAACTATTTTGCTTTTGCTGCTTGTTAAATTCTTGTGATATGCATTGGAATTTTTTATCCATGTAGTACATGATATTAATTTAGGCTTTGTGATATGATTTAGGCCAGATATAATTACACAGTATTGTGGGAACATGGTGTACTGAAACCACATGGATAATAGACACTGATTTCTTCCTTAGAGTGTCTGTTATATTTCACGTTGTGAGACTACATGGGGGATTGATACTGAGTGCTCCCTTAGAGTGTATATACTTTAAATCACGTGACCACATGGGGAAATGGTGTTGAGTACTTCGTTAGAGAGTCTAAATTTTGTATGGATGGACCATGGGGCAAATTGACTATGAGTAATTCCTCATAATATCTTTGTCTTTTTATATCATTACTTCACCATAGGGGTTATACTGTGGGAGAAACCCATGAGGGTAATGTAAATATTAAATGTTTTGTATGATTCGTCAATGAAAAAGCACACTCTTGTATTCAGTCATGTGTTTGTAGTCTTCTGAGATACCATTTTGTGATACTTTCTTGATTGAATGATGAACTCTAAATGCTAATGAATTTAAATAGAATATATATAATATTCTTACATTGGTATACTCTTAGTTTGTTTTTTCATTTCCCTTATTACCTGCTATATATAATCACTGATAGTTAGGAATAGTTCTTATGGTGGAGCCCTATTAGGATTCACCTCACAACCTATTAGGGTCATGATTTTGGTCCAAAGTAGAATATATGGTTACCGGTATGGACAAGGGAAAGCAGCCTTCGCCATAAGGTAAACGGTTGTTGTGAAAATTGGAATCATATGACAAAGATGATGCTTTCAATACTGTTGGAGATTAATTATTTCCTTTTGTAATTTTGTTTATTAGTGTAATTCCTGACTTGTTTGGATGTTTCCCTAGACACATGTGACATGAATCATTTATATAAGTGCTTCAGTTGTTTATTTTCATTCAGTATTCTAATATTTATATGTTGACTGATAATATTGCATCTATTACTATTTTTTATTTGTTATTCCATTGTGCATAATCTACCAATGAGTTCATAGATTGCCAACAATCACACCTGAGGCCCTCACTGCTAGTCGGTAGCCTCTAGAATTCATAGAAATGTGTTTTAGGCCATGTGACTATTACGGTATGGGACAGGTTTAGGTGGCACCTAGAACTGAGATGTTACATATTGAAAAAAAATAGTTTCCTCGATCCAATGCTGAGAAAGAGACCAATGGATGGGGGTTGATGAGATATAACATAGTGATTAGATGTGGTATATGTAATGAATTTGGTGTGAGGTTTTATTTAATTTGTTTATTTTATTTCATATTTTCTTTAATCTAATATAATATTTTTTATTAGGGGTTCGTGGTTAATTTATGTTGTGGGAATATGATATATCTATAATCGTATCAATTATAACACTATATATATGAATACCATTGTTTCATTTGACATTATTATAAAATCCATGATAAGTTTATAATGTATTGATTCATATAGTGAGGGTATAGTCTTATCAAAGTACCATTAATACTCTCACTTATAGTTAGTAACCTCTTCTATAGGGGTGTTGGACATTAGGATACATGACACTATGTTTAGGACCATACAATTCTGGTTTGGTTTTATAATGTGAAATTAGTATATTTTTATATTTTTTTATTCTAGAAAATGTTTTTGGGAAGGTAAAAACACCATAGGCTATATGGAACTTATTTTGTGGTCATTCATGTGTCATTGGACAACTTTTATATAATAGTCTTATATATTACAAAGGATGGGAATTAATTTATTTAATGTGCCATTAAGGTTTGATTATGATACTTAATTGGTTTTCTGTTTTAATTTATTGTATTTTGGAACATTTATTTATCATGATTTGAAACATAAGATCTAATATTTTATATACTAGATATTTTTTGTCATGGAAATTAATTTAAATACATTTCTTTATTTGTTCTCAGTGAATTTGTGATATTATATGATTCCATTTGTATTATTTTACCATTATCATTCCTTATAATATATTTATTCATATATGTGTGTGTGTTTGATTCAGTGTGTGTCTGATTGACTATTACTGACCTAAGGGTAATTTTGACATATACTTCATCCATGAGTTGGTGATATATATTTTTAATGATATTCCCTAATAATCAAACTTTTTTAATATTATTTTAGATTTTAAAGAATTTATGTGTCATGACAGAAATAAATATATATATATATGGGTTTCAAGGGTGTCTTTATATTCTAACTTTTGATGTAATTTTTGGGGTACAATTTAAAATAGAATCGATATTTCTAATAGGAATTTGGCATCTCCTAGGTTGTGAGTTTTGTAAAATGCTTGGTTTTCATGGAATCATTTCAACATGGTAATAAATAATATATTTGTTTTTGTGTATTATATATAAATATAATTGGTATATAAAATTATTATTTAAAACCATTAGGTCCCAAACATGAATAAAAATAAATTTTTGGAATTCAATGGATTTTGATAAAAATATAAGGTTCCTATATTTTAATACATTGAAACTATTTTTATAATTCATATTGGATGGAAATGTATTTTTTAAAAATTTATATTCTTCCATATAAAAAGCATGGTGAAATATGAAAAAAAAATTGAAAACCATCTGTCTTTTTAAAATACGTTATCTATAATATTCTCGCTAGAACCTATGGTATGATTAAATTAAATTATCCTTGGTGTGATTTATGGATAATGGGAGAGTATTTTATTTAATTTTCGATATATAATAATTAATATAATTTACTATTTAGTTTAATTTTTTTAAGAATCGACATGAAATTTGATGACTGGTTTTAGAAGGGAAATCTAGGTTGGATGGGGTGAAGAGAGATGTCACAAATGATGACAGAGATATCTTCCTAGGTTGATGGATATTTTATTATATATTATAAGTTGATTAAAATATTCAACATCGAATTGTTCTATTATAGCTGGTGAAATAATCATCTTTTTCATGATTTATTTGCAATCACATACTTTGAAGAAATTTTTTAGGGAATGTTTGTATATTTTTTAGTGTGTATGCTGGTAGTAATATTTATGCTACCCAATAGGTGAGTGTGATGTGTGTATGAAGATATTTTTTTAGTTTCCAACGTAAATAAATGTAACAACAAGATCTCATTTTCCATTGAACATTATCTGTGTTCATAATGAGCATTGAATAAAAGTGATTTGTTTTAATATTCTGATGTCAAGTTGTTAGAGTTGATTTATCTTCAAAAGTTTTAGAATTTTATTAGAAATTATATTGAACCTTAATTCAAAAAAGTTTCCTTAGTTGATAGTGGGTTAAGGAGAAGGAAATAGAAGAGGTAGACATGGGTAATTGAAAATAAAAAACATTCCACTATGACTAATCAACAAGAATCAATAAAATCATTATTTAATTAATATATATATGGTGATATGAATTTATACCTTATATGATCTATTTCTAGTAGCATAGTGGTTATCTCAGATGTATCAATGATAAGGCTACCACATGTTTAATGTAATTTTACATTATAGTACTAAACAATATTTCAGGTGTTGAAAAAGACTATATATGAATCATTTCATGACTTTTAGGATAAAAAATGAACTAATGGATGTCATGTGAATCATGCATATGGTCTCCCATCTATATCATGATTTCCTTATATTGGTGTTTTTTAATGATATGGTTAAATAATTTCCAACCATTAAAATCCATAATAAGCACATATTTATTTTGTTTGTATACTTCATGTGAATTATCCCCATTCCATACTCTCAAAGTGACAATTGTAGACCCGAGAGGTCAATTCCCATATCTATAGGATCTATGTTTTGTGAATTTCAGTGGACCCTAAGATGGTTCATGATATAATGTAAACTACAAGTTTGATAAATATTTTTTAGTTTTGAATAATCAATGGGTTGAAGATATACTAATGATGGTTCATTCTAGATATCTCCAAACTCATAGTACATTTTACTATGATTACAAAGGAGTGGTGTTGTTTTGTGTATATAGTAATGAGAAAATAACATCTTAAGGATGAATTTGAAATTGAATACATATCAAATCGTGATATTTATAGAGTTTGGGAATTGATATGTGGTATAATATGATGCTTCAGTTATTGGTTTTGGAGTAGTTCCAATATAGAGGAATAATGTAGTAGCATATTGATCTCAATATCAATACACCAATGTTTTGATCAGCCATACTAAAGAATTGATATTTTTATTTATTGTATGAGCTATGAATTTATAGATCCATTATATATTTAATTATATATTTATCATATACATAGAGAATAAGATGATGTGTTATATATTCTTTCAGCATGACTTGATTCTACTATAGAGCAGTTGGGTGGAATATCTTCTAAATATTACTTTTAGATGGACTATTCCTAAAATATTGTAAATTATGTTCTATATCCTCTCAATATAAAAATTATGGAGAATGTGTAGAAATATCCAATTGTGTGGTGGAGTGTGCTGATTTTGTTGGTTGATTGATTATTTGATTTATATGTGGATCATTTGAAATTTCCTATGCTGTATTGTTTATCATGTCGATGTATGGGGAATTTTTAATGACAATACAAGAGCCAAATATCAAATTATTAGTAAATTTGTAATGGTTTCATTAAAATTTGAATGTTTAATGATGGTTGATAGAGAGTGGCGATGTGAATATCCATAATGTTATAGAGTTTTTTCTTGATTTGAAGAGGGAACAATGGGTGAGGGACACCCATTACATCATATTGAAAACTAAAACCACAATTACTAATGATTTATCATTCTATCATACAACAATTTTGGAGGATACGAATTATTGAGAAATCATGGTGTTCAATTTGCATTCCATGAACCTTCAATGGATTATTGTGGAAAACCACTATCCTAGAAAATACAATTGACACTTCTATAGCTTGAAATGAAGTTGGAAGAGGTTGTGATAACTTGTTTATGGGATCAAAAAGGAATAATTTATTTATGGTGTCAATTGTTTGATAATTAATTATTTGTAAAAAATGTCAAAATTATTGTGGTTTTCAAAAACACACACGATAGATGTTTATGGAAAGCAATATATCAGTTGAACTATATAATTATGTGGTGTTTCATCAAGAAATTTTTTATAAATGTATAGTATTTTAACACATTGACATTTTAATGTATTATTTAATGATATGGGTACTCATTTGAATTTAGGTATAATGTAGCATCCACAGACCAATGGATAGTTGCAGTGGATGATCATGATCAGTGATGGTAGGATTTAAGCATAAGTCCTATACATATATGGATTATGGGATGATAAACTATCCTTGTTATAGTTTGTGTATAATAAAATTTTCTAGTATTTTATTCATATTTATCATTTTAAATCTCTTTATGTTCATTAGTATTTACAATTATAATGATTGCATGGGGAGTTTAGTGAAACTATCATAGGACCATGTGTTTTACTTGAGGCCTCTATGTGGTTGTAGTTGATTAAGAAGAGGTTGATTATGACTCTTAATAGATATTTATTTAAAACTAATCGATGGAGAAACCCACAAGAGTATTGCGGGTGGTCTATATTTATTATGGGGTTTTCCACTATTGGGGAATCATCGTCTATAGAATGAGAGAAGCTAGAGAAATGTTTTTTTGGGTTGTTTGGTGTCACTGATCGTATCATAAAAGTGGTATACCAGTTATTACATCATCAAAATAGGAATTATTTTCATAAAATATTTTTACTCTCTATGTTTTAAAGGGATCTTCCTGATCATATGAATATGATTGACTATAAGGATTCTTATTTGTGACCCAATTCATCGTGTATGGATTCCAATGAACATTTCACTGAATTGAGTGACAAGGTGTTTAGGTGGAAGATAATAAAATATTTTATAGTCATATGATATCTTTGAAATATCAATGAAGAGTCTGTGGTGTGAGAGTATAACTTTAAACATCAATATACAAGGTTTTTTACAATGAATAGGGCTAACATGTCTTATATAATGTATGGTTGTAGGGTGGGGGGTGGAAGGAAATGAAATAAAATATTTAGGCACCTTAGCCCTTACATTCAACCATTAATTGAGTTTTCATAGAAAATATTTTCATGTTAGATGTTTTCGGTGGGTTGTAGATGGATTTGGAGGTTTTTATAAGAGTTTATGGGTTATATATTATATGGTTTATGGAAAACCATGTAGTTAGCCTTCCTTATAATTTATATAGCTTGTTGAAGTGGGATAGAGGGTGGGACGTGTTTAGGGAATGTATGAAGAACAACATTTAAATTCCCATGAAAACCATAAGAGTTAGGATAGATGAAAAAATAAAGAATCATGAATAAAATGCATCACATTGTTACCAAACCTTGTATATTCCTATAAGTGGTTATAATCATTATAAAATTTTCACATGGTTTAGTAAATCTTGTAAACAAACCATGTGTAGTTCTTCAATTAATTAGAAATTTCAGTTTTGAAACTAAAACTTCTTTGAATACCATCATATATCTTCATAATTCCATGTATTTTAATACTTGTGGTAGAAATTGTTGGGTTTGGAAGTTCTTTTACCATAAAAATCAAATTCTGGAGAATTAAGAGGCTTTGTGAACTAGTAATTCATCTTCTAGGGTCATTTTCTTAAATGTTTCTTGATCATACTAGACCATTCCATTATCTCATGGGATGAATCTTATATCTAAGATATTATGTATAGATATACGTTTTCATATGTTCCTAGTGGTAACAACCCGATTATTTTACATGAAGGGGGAGGGGGGGTTCAAAAAGTAACACCCAAAGATTTCTTAGTATGTTATTTCTTCAATGTAATTCAACAACTTTCACTACATGCAACACTGAGATGAAGACATGACTTACCAAACTAGCCGTTTAAAAGAAGTTATGAATAATATTAATAGAATTTTGAACTTTATATAGCATCCTTATAATTTTAGAATCCATATTATGAGTTTCTTAGACATAATGTAAGAACAAATTCATTTTTTTCAGATAAAGGAAGTATTTTTCAAAAAATGCAATTTTAACGCCTTTTAATGGAGAACCCTTTTTAAATCCAATATTTGAAACTTTTATATATTAAATTTGAAAAAATAAACTTCTTAATTAGTATCAGGACATAATAATTTAGTTTTAATAAATTTTTGGTGTTTTTATGATAACTTTCATATTTGGGTGAATAGTGAAAAATATTATATTTTAACTGAAAAAAAAATTAATCAAATTAATATATAGTGTTGAATTTTGAATTTGATTTGTTTTGAATTGTAAATTGATTATATTTTTATCAATTAATATAACTTTGGTCATCATAATTAATTTCACATTGAAATTGGATATAAACAAGTGTCAATCATTTGATAGATATTGTTTCTTAAAAACATGCAATTTATTTTAACAATGGGAATTAATTTTAAATTAATAAATTCAACTTCTATATTTTTAATTTGGTAAAATAGACATAATTTTTCAATTCATTATATCAAATTTATCTTAAGGTGAATTTTGGGAATTTTTCATTAAAAATTAAATTTTTGATGAATAGTAAAAACCCATAGTTATTGTTTAAAACCGACATTTTATTTAAAAAATATTTATTTAATTTAAATTCATTTTAAGTAAAAATAGATACATAATACCTATATATGGTCAATGTAATTCATTTAAGAAATTTGGTAATAATATTAGATATATAAAATTTTATTGAACTTTTCACCGTCTTTTACCCACCTCCTATGAGAATATGCAAATTTGAATAAAATGTAATTTTACAGCTTCTATGAGTTAAATTTCAAAATTCCAAGAGACATGGTTAAACATATTATATAAAATTTGGTTCAATAAGATGAAAATAATTTTTCATGAATTGTGACTTTTGACTTATTTACAGCGGTTAAAGGTAAATAGGGTAATTAAAGGTAAAAAGAATATAGCAATAATTCAAAATTACCATAACACATGTCCTGAACTTATTGGATGAGTAATGGACGACAATGGGCAACCTTGTGTCAATTTTGGGACCCCATGGATCCACTTATGATTGATAATGACAGTTTAGATTAATTAATTTAAATTAAAGACAAAATTGTCAAAAACATATATTTTAGTAATTAATTTTAATATAGTGTTATATATATAATATTTTTGACTATAAATACTCAATGGAAATTTAAAATGATTTCCTACATCATGGTAATTTTTATATAATTTTCAGACATCAAATAAATTAAATTATTTATGACACAATAATGATGAAGTATTTACCTCATAAATAAATGATTTAAATATATTAGATTATAAATATTAAAATAATATAAAAAACATGTCCAATTCCTATTGGATGATTTTATTTATACCATGAGTCATCTTAACTTTGACCCTAATGGCTTTCGGACCTTTAGAAACCAAATATCATTATATAATAAAATAGTATTTTCACACATTACTAAAGAGTCCCTCGTCCCCCTTATAAAAGTAGACCACTTCTAAAAAATTACTCACAACTCTCAAGGATTTTGTCTCAACAAAACTCTTCCAAATTAAGCTCCCTACATCCCTGTCCTCCTCCTAGAAGCCTTACCTTAGGAAGAAGTCAATTCAAGAAGTCCTTTTGGTTTAAACCAAAGGAAGATACCGAAATTAAAGGTAATAGATTCTCTTAACTTATTTTATTTTATATTACTTATCCAACCCCTAAACTCTTTTTATTCCTTTATTTTATAACAACACCAGTATCCTAAATAAACTAGGATTTTTTTATGATAAGGTTTCTAACTACACTTACACACACCTACATCTAATGGGTGAAGAACATAATGTTTTTGTGGATGGAAAACTAACGTCTCGTGAAACGATGACTGTTCAATTAACTCATACCGCCTTTGATGGTGGCCATTATGATGGAACTGTATTTATATATGATATATATATTATGATTATTTTTTATTCTAGATTCATTTCTTTCTTTTATAGCATACCATAATGGTTTTCATTATAGGTAAACACGTTAATTTCATTTGAGGAAGTGCGAACTACCACCCCCTCAATGTTATATGACTCATTAATATCATAAGTGGGACATACAAAGGATGGATTTAAGGATATTATATATGATATTATACTGTAATTATAATATAACTAGGTATCATTATGTTTTAATTATATTATGATAAGAAATAGAAATGAGAGTAGCGTTCATGCGTACGAACGGGTTACCGTCTCCATGAACGGTGCTTTCCATTTCATACCCCAAAATGAAATGTACTATTATAAATAAATATATATACTAGATATATATGATATTTATGATAAATATATCCTGAATATAATTGTTTATATAATGAAATTTTGACCATGTGAACAACTTTTAACTATAAAGTGTTCATTTTTGACTCAAGTTCCAAATATCGACAAAACAAATGTTATTATCTTAAATGATTACATAATGTTTATAAAATGTTAATAATTGTTATAAAAGGAATAATAAACTCAAAAATGTGTTTTAAGAAAGTAGAAATTAACTTTAATTTATTAATCATGATATTAAATAATGAACGGGTCAAGTCGGATAGTAGGTAAGGGGTTTCTTATCTCACTTTTAATTCCGTGATATTTCCATTATTCACTACATATTTATTGCATGTGGGGTATTTTGTACAGCCAATTGATATGTATATTATTAGGATTATATTTATATTCATTATATTATGTGATTCATTTGGTTGTTATTTACTATTGTTCATATGACATGATTTATTACAACAAGGTAAGGGTTAATTTCACAATCCCTTTATTATTTGAGGTTGTTTTTCTTTAAGTATCTACTGGGTCCTCTTTATCATCCACATCCATGTTTCATAAAAATTTATTCCAAAACATTTTTACCATTTTCTAGACTATGGTTTAATGTCAATTATAACCTTGTTTGAGTTCTTATAAAATGTTTTGAAAGGAATCTTTCTTTCATTTTCCAAACACGGTACTTTTTAACCATTTCAACTAAATTAAGGTAAGAATGATTTTTTAACTTATACGGTTGGTGCAGCTATTTTTTTCCATTATTAAATCACCAAAGATTCTCTTACAAGCTTACACTAATATTTTCTAAATAAATGTTTTCTTTATAATTATGTGACTCTTAAATGAATTCATAATTGATAGAGATATTTCTTAAAAAAAGGATTTTGATTTCATCTATATCAACATCCATTAATGGGTATTAAGTTTATTTGAAGTTTATTTATTATGATACAAAACATCAATATTGTATTTAAGGTTTTGTGATATGTTTGATTGTAGATATGTTACTCATATACCATTCATGTGTTATGGTTAAAGTATTGACATTTCGTATGTCAGTTTTAATATTAACGTTTATTTCAACCTTTTCTTATGATGAATGTATTGGACTAGTATGTTCAGGTTCGGGGACCATTTAAAGTATGAAGTCCATGATGGGGTACGGTTACAGAATAACCTTTAAGATGGAGTTCGATTATAGAGGCTCTCTCGGATGGTGTCCGGTTACAGAGGCTCTCTGGGTTGGAGTCCGGTTACAGATGCTCGTCGGGTTTTGGTCCAGTTGCAGTTAGCCCATAGGTCCTTGCACGCGGCCTTGACACAGAAATTAATGTTTGGTATTATACATTCCCATATTATGAAAATAATATTGATGGTACATTGGGTCATTCGACTAGTATAATACAAATGATTCTGTTTTATTATGGCATTATTTACACAGCTCATATTTCTACCGTAAAAGAATTAATGTTTATTATTGGTAAATGCATGTGGTTTCATTTGTTCACTGTGCTTAATATTTATATTATGCTTCCACTGTATTTATTACCCTTACTAAGCATTTGATCTCACCCCTTTCTATGTTTTATCTTTTTTCGGATTACAAGAAGTGTATTATGATTGATATGCATGGTTAAGCTAAAAGGAATAATGGCATTCTCAAAGAACTATTTATGTTGTGTTTTATGTATCAAATTGTAATGTAATGTTATTGTATGTAATCTATTTTCCATGACTTCTAATCTGATCGGTCCTTTGAGACATTAGTCCTTGTAATCATGCAAATTTATTAATATAATGCACCGGGTCTGGGTAACTTGGGTCGGGGCGTTACACAAAACTCATTAGGTGCAGGTAGGATAGAAACACTGTAGCGCTACTGTAGCTTCCGAGATACTGTTGCAACAGAGACACTGTAGCGGCAGTAGGGGAAATCTAGCGACAGAAGGGGAACTATAGTAGAAGTCGGTGATGTGTGGTACTGTAGCAGCATGGTTACTATAGAAATACTATTCACATAATGGGCCTTGGGCCAAAACATTGGGCCTACGGGCTTTGTAATGGGCTAAATACAAACTAGGACTTTGGCCTATATAATGGTTCTCTCTCTACCCAGTTAAAGTGGACTTTTCTTTGCATTAATAATAAAAATGAGGCTTTGTCCCCAACCATTTAAAAAAAAAATAAATCATTACGGCCTATATGTTTCTGGGAATCACATTCCCGAATGGATATATTTATACCACTGATGATGGGTCTGTTTTAGTAAGACTAATTTTAATATTGACCATGTCTTGTTCCTAATTCTAAATTTTATTCTAAAATACCAATTGTGATATGATATAATAGGTTCTTGGTGTCATTCATCATTGTGTGTGTCATGAATAATGATACATGGAAATTTTGATATTTACAATCAATAAATATGAGGTACTAAGTTCTAGAACAAATAAATATCCCTAATAATAGGTTTTTCCTCAATAGTGAATTTATTATTGTGAATGTGTTGTCAAAGATAGACATTATATATAATGATTTAATGTGTGTGTGTTTTTAGATAATTAGATATATGATTGATATTAATTTCTTATGCATATATGAAATATTCCATGTGGATTGTGAATATATGGCTTGTGAAGGGTTTTTTTAATGTTGGATGTGGAAGATGAACAATTATCACATCGTTAGTACATGTTGATGGAGAATTATTATTATTAGATGGTTAAGATGATGAACCGATACACATGGAAGGGGAATTATGACATTGATATGTATTACAAGGTAGATTCATGATATAATAGACATGTTTATGGAATATTTATAGAGACAATGTAAGATGGTGTTTTTAACTAACCTATGAAAAAGACGAGGAATGGTATTATTGTGGACCAAATTATATTTTTGCATGTTTTTATTTAGCGGTAAATTTCATGTCCATGCAGAAAAAATATTATCTTGATATCCATTACTAATATAATTCCTACATAGAGTTATAGTATGTATGGTTGGGGTTCAGGGAGGATTGGTCAGTACATGATTTCTCGGTAATTAAATTATTATTTTCATCACCTCATTCACTAAATATCATTGAATGTACATATTTGGTATGAGAACTATTGTTATGGATACATTGTTGGGGACTAACATGGTGTCTAATCAAAACATTTAAGGGTATATTGATTCAGGGTTAGACATCATGATCATCCTTCAAGGGAATGGAATGGGCTGAGTAACATTGTGCTATATAGTTGGGGATTCATGTTTGGAGGGTATATCGGGATGGACTCTAGAGTGATTCCATAACATCATTATTTATTATTATTTTATCTCATATACAAAATATAAACAAGAACATCACATTACCTTTTTTATATTTATGATTATGATTATGATATTTATGAAGGATCATTTATTATAGAAATATTAATATTTTGTTGTCCCCATTATTGTAATTATACGTTTCCTCAAATTTTTCTTATGCATGGCTTTTTGATACCGAGCATATAGTCTCACAGATACACCTTTCAATACCTTAGTTCTAGTCGGTAATATCTTACTTATGAGGAGGTACTCAGGAGGTCATGTGGATGTAATCCTTGGACTAATTGATTCAAGTTGTGAAATTATAGCTACAAAAAATCTAATTGAATTTAATAATAATAAATAGGTCAATTAGGATTGAAAATTTCAAATATTTTTGGTTATACTTATTACACCAACTCCTTATCTCCACACATACACATAACCTTTATTACATTTTTCATAGTTATATCTATGTCAGGAGTCCCAAATACAGTAAATTTGAAAAGTAAAATCTAAGATCATGAATTGATACACCAAATTTTTTAATTATAGGGCCACAAAATCATCCAACAATAAGACCAATATCAATTAAATGAGAAGGATATGTTTATTGTTTTTAAATTTTTTATAAATAATTAGTTTGAAAAACTAACTAAAATAAAATAAAATTGATATAAAATTGTTTTCCAATTTTTTTGAACCAATAATGAGTGCATACTTCTATGAATTTAATCAGACTACAATATAAAAAATTAAGAAATTAATATTTTAAGTGAAATAATTTTAGTGAAATCTATCTCATTATATGAAAAAATAACATAGTGTTTACAATATCCACAAAAGTGTAAATGATGGTTGATATCCTCGATTATATAACATATTTTTTATATCCTGAAAGTGATTAACTAATGATTTGTTAATCTCTATTTGTTTATCATTGTATTCATAGCCGCTGGACACATCCATTGTTGTTCATTAACATTATTATTATTATTATCATTATTTTTAATTTCATTATTTTTAATATTTTTATTATGTCGATGTTGTTATACTTCTTTTCTAATATCTTTTTTTGTGTTTGTTGTTATTATTATTCAAATATATTTTCTTCTAAAAATTCATTCTATATATAATTTTACATTGAAATATTTTACACGTTATCCTTGTATACATCATCAACATTCTTATTTTTCTATCTATAACAAATCAAATAACTTTTTGAGGTCCCTCGATTACCTTCTTTATTTCCTCTAAAATGTAAAATTATTTTTCCATATTGTTATCTATCACTTAAATGCGGTATGATCTCGTTGAGTCATCCTAAAAAAGTTTTTGATCAAATATTACAAGATTTTTTTATTCAGTTAAATATTTTTTATATATACTAGTATTAACTCTACACAAAACTATAAAAAAACTAAAAATCATGTCTCAAGAGACCATAAATTATTGACATTATGAAATATAAAATAATCCACAAGAACATCTATAACTCCAATTATACAATATAATAACCATTGAACTAAAAAATTAGGTTGATTAATATTTAAATACAATAAATATACTATTAATTCAATCAAATTGTTTTTCCATATATATTAAAATAAAAATATAAGCATATATTTTAATAATATTTATATACTTATTTTAATTATGAATTATCATTACAATAATATTTTTATATTTTTTAAATTGACTATTCGGTTAATAAAGATTTATCCCTGGGAACTGTTACATATTTATCTTGATAAATTTATTCAATGTGGAAAGCTTTAATTACCTAAAAATACTATTATAGCACAATTTCATTTGATGAAAAGACTGGGTTTTGTACATCACATGTAGTTTTACTATTGTTATAAAAATATTAATAGATTGAGATTATTTGAATGTGAATTTTATATATGAAAGTTAATTATTGAATTAAATAACATAGAGCTAAAAATAATGTGTATCAATAGAACATGGTGTTTATTACGAATCAAGGGGTGATGAAAATCATTTTAAAATACCAATATCTTCCAATTGGTTATTACAATTTAATAAAAAAAATATTAGATATAATGATATTCTTTTATCCTAATAACCTAAAGCATTTTGAATATATTTTTAGGTCCCTATAATATTTCCAGAAAATCCTAATTTTAAAAGAATGATTTAACACATTAGTAGTGTATATGATACAACTTGAACACTAATAATTTCTTTTATTTCTTTGTGTTTTAAGGACCAAATTGATGTGGTTATCATACACATAAAAGGTAGGTGTCAGTACTCTATACTACCCAAAAAATTATACATAAACTATTCTTCCAACTACATTGTGAAATCTATTATATAATATTTATATTATTGTAATATTTAATAAATCGAATAATATTATAATGATTTCATACTCTATATGTGAGTTTCAACTTTTCTCCAATTATTGACACATACTGGGTAGCTTGACATAATCTAAATAGATAATAAGGAAGATAAAATATGGATGATAAAAACACTAAAATAATAAATGTGGAAAAAATATAATTAAAAAACCCCAAACACATTCATATTATATATCTTGAGACAAGATAATAAAATTACAAAAAATTAATAAAAAAGATAATATTTTTGGAATCTCATTAGTAACACTATGAAACAATAGATGTATTTTGTTTCCCCCTTTAAATAGAAACTCAATCCAAATAATACTTATTATAGGCATGGATATTCTATAAGTGTAATCATTTATATTCATTATTCCCCTTGTTGTGAGATCATTTCCTTTTATTATTCAACATCACTTGATATCCATTTCCATAGTCCTTTTTTCGTTGACATCATCAAAAAAATTTGCTTGGAATTTGAAATGCATGTGATGATCCAACCTAGAGTTTATAGATTCTTACAATATTGATTTCAATTAAATTTAATTTCTAATCTATAATTTCATTATCATTATTATTATGAACATATTTTGATAATTAGATGCATAATTTGGTTAGGTAGATTAAAAATATAATTTACTAAAACTCCATTTATTGTTGGTTTTCCCCAATGAGGACCCATCATATAAATAAAACTATTCTCTTTCACAATTCAATTGTTTGGAATTTTATTTTATTATATTTCTCTCTCACTAATAATATTTCTAGAGGATTTGAGGTCCCCCACCCATTAATGATGAATTCCCTGGGTTATGAAGTTGAATTAGATAATTATTATTATATAAATACATCTTAATTACTTATATGTCAATAAATATTGAATTAATAATATTAGCTTAATCAATTTAAGAATATTAGAATTAATAAAATTTCTATTTAATAATGAATGTAGATATGGCTTTTTTGTTGCTTATATTTTTGTTACATTCTCTAATATCGATATGTATCTGGAAATGAAATAGGCATTCCATTTTTTCCCATGAATCAATCATGTTGTAATGAAGATGGGGTATTGAATGAATTGATATACAAAGTTCATAGTCTTTATTTTAACACCCCAATATTTCATAGTACGTTATATTTCAAAGTAGTTCAATAACATGCACAACATGCAAAACCGAGTTCTACCGCACCATGACTTACCAAACTAGTCGTTTAAAAGAAGTTATGATTAATATTAACTGAATTTTGAACATTATATAATCCTTATAATTTTAGAATCAGTATTGTGAGTTTCATAGACATATTGTTAGAACAAATACAATTTTTTTTCAAATAGAAGTGGTATTTTTCAAAAAATGCAATTTTACCACCATTTAATGGAGGACCCACAATAAATCCAATATTTGAAACTTTTATATAATAAATTAGATAATATAAACATCTTCTTTAGAATTGGGGAATATGAATTTAGTTTCAATAAATTTTTGGTGTTTTTATGATAACATTCATATTTGGGTGAATAGTGAAAAATACAATATTATAACTGAAAACAACATTTTTAATCAAAATAATTTGTAGTGTTAAATTATAAATTTTAATGGTTTATAAGTATAAATAAATTATATTTTTACTGTTGTATCTAATTCCAGTCATTGTAACTAATTTCACTATGAAATTGGAAAAAAACCAGTGTCAATGTATTGATAGTTATTTTTTCTGAAAAATACACTTTTTGGTTTTGACAATGGGAATTAATTTGTAATTAATATATGTAGATTATATGATTTGAATTTGGTAAAATTGACTTCATTTTTTAATTCAGAATATCAAAATTCTCTTAGGGTGAAGTTTTGATATTTTTTGGTAAACTTTCCATTTTTGATGAATAGTTAAAAAGACTCTATAATTATATAAAACCGACTTTTTATTTGAATAATTATTTATTTTATTTAAAATTATTTTTTGTCAAAATAGATACTTAATAAATATATAAATTCCATATAATTTATTGGATTCAGTTAAAAATAATTTTAGATATATGAAAATTTTATCGAACTTTTTACCGTCTTTTACCCACCTCCTAAGAGCAGTTGCAGATTTTCATAAAACGTAATTTTACCACTTTTGAGAGTTTAATTTCCAAAATTGGAGAGACATGGTTGATATCAGTATGTAAAATGTAGTTCAATAAGATGAAAATATTTTTTTGTGAAAATTAACTTTTTTACATTTATTTTCCACAATTTAAAGTAAATATTGTAATTAAGAGTAAAAATGATATTATTATTACCCTAACACATGTCCTAATCCTGTTGGATAAGTTTAATTAGACCAAAAACAACATTAGGAATAAAATATGATCCTTTAGGTTCACTTGGATTATATTAGTACATTTATTATTATTTAATTCAAAGAAGAGTTAAAAGAGTTAAAATCAATGTTTAATAACTAACACATTTTTAATACAGGGATACACATAATATAAATTCAAATATAAATATATTAATTAGAAATATAAGAATATTTTCTTCATAATGGTATTTTATTTATATTCTTTAGACATTAAATAATATATTTTATTTATGACACAATGATGATGCGGTTATTACCTAATTAATGAAAGATTAAAATATTTGGAAATATAAATATCCAATTAAATGTAATTTCAGACTTTTTATGAATTCCAATAATTTATAGGTTAATATGACATATTAGGATTGGTTATATAATTTTTTTTAAGTAATAATTATTTTACTAATTTTTCAAATACAAAATAAAAAATTGTGTCAAAATTGACATAAAAGTGTTTTTAAAACAAATATTATATTATTAATTAATATTCTACTCTTAAAAATATAAGGATCCACCCAAACTCTTATATAATGATAGGTGGATAATTAATGAACCACTTGGGTACTCTTGGAAGTATATATAATGTTTATTAATCAAATAATATAAAAATAAAAAGAGACTAGGTAAATGTCAAACTATTTAACTAAGAGTTAAATATAAAATATAATGTTAATATATTGATCCAAATCCGTCTTAAAACTATTGGTTGAGTGTTTTTCGACCCATCCACACCATAGCCTTTAAATAATCCGTTTTTGAGCAATTAAAACCAGAATATGAGTTTATTATAAAATAATATTTCTAGACTTTCCTATGGTGCCCCTCACCCCTCTTATAAAAGGGAACCCCCCCTTCTCTCTAATTCCCACCTTCAAAGCCATTTTCCTCGATCAAACACTTCCCAAATAACCTCTCAACTTTCCTCCTTTCATCTTAGAGGCCTTAACTTAGTCATAAAGCCAACCTAAAGAGCCTTTTTGATCAAATCTAATGCAAGAACCCGAAGAAGAGGTAAATATTTCATCCCGTCTTTCAGTGTTGTTTCAATTCTAAAATAATAAAACTAGTATCTTCTATATACTCTGATGTTATTATAAATATTTTACGACCATATTAATTATTCTATCCATCCATTGAATGAAATATCACCATACATGCGTACGTATGGCTCTTCGTCTTCACGTCATAGTGTAATTGTTATTCAATACATTATTATTTAGATGGGTATGATAATGATGTGTAATTGATGTAAATAAAAAATATAACATGATAATGATTCTGTATATATGATATAACATCCAATTATATATTTTTTTCATATCAAAATAATGATATTGTCGCTCGTGTGTGCGTACAAATTACTGTCTCCCCAAACACGATGAGATTCTTTCCCCATCGTATCCATTCAAGACTAATTTTCATTATATGATTAAAAATAATGTTAAAAGACTTAATATCATTCATAATATGAATAATATACATCGTATTAATAAAATAAATTACTTATGTAACTATGCATAAAATGGAAAACAAATCTGTTAACACATGAAATGACGATAACACTAAGATATTATAAACAAAGCAATGTTAAAAGATCTTATATGATATCATATTAATGTATATGATTCTGGTATAATTTAATAACAATTTTTTCACCATTATACAGGTGGTTAACAAACCCTTGACCAAGAAAAAGTACAAGGTAACGGTTAATTTCACAATCTTTTTATTATCCGAGGTTGTTTTTACAAAAGTCTCTTCTGAGAAATATTTATTATCCATGTCCATGTATCAAAAAAAATTAAAAGAGATATTTTTTAGGTAAATTTTACTAAAACATCATTTAAAATGTTTTAATGATTTATTCTTCTAAACCATTCCCATTAATGTCCATGTTTTTACAATGGTTTTATGGAATTATCCAAATGGATATGAATGTTTTAAAATGTTAATTACATTAAAAAGTTTCAATGTGTTATGGGAAACTTAGATTATAAAATGTCTTTAAATGTCTTCATTTATAAATTGAGTGACTTTAAAAAATTTTCATGAAAAAGGGATATTTTTCTCAGAGTTTTACAAATAAATTTCATCTATATCAAAATCCTTTAATGGATTTTAAACTTGTTTGAAGTGGATATATTATTATAAAAATATTCTATATTGTATTGAAGGTTTTGTGATATGTTTGATTGTGGATGTGTTATTTTTATACCATTCAAGGTTTATGGATAATGTATTGACATTTATTATGCTAGTTTTAATATGTCTATTTATGTAATGTTTAATACTTTTCATTTGAGGAATTCATTGGAATTAGTATGTGATGGGTGGAGCCCACTATATCTCCTCTATGCATCAGTAGGCCTCGTGAGAAAAACTTATGTCTTGGCACAAGGCCTTGAAAAAATATTATTTGTAGTCTTTGCACAAGGCCTTGACTATGTGGTTATGAAGTCTGTCATTATGAATTCCATCTTTATGAAAGTGGCAATTGATATTTCATGTGATTATTCGACTAGTAGAATATTCATGTGAGTAAATAAATGGCATTATTTTGATTTAGATTTTCCATATTATGATAAAGTTTATGTTGAAAAAGGTTTTGTTTTACTTTTATACGTTGCCTTAAATGTTTATTATTATTTATGAAGGTTTTCACTATATTTATATCCTTATTGAGAATTTGAGCTCACCCATTTCTTTGTTGTATTTTTCCCAGGATGCAAAGAAGTGTGTTATGAACGACCAGCTGGGATAGTCTATGGGATCCCAATTTTTTCCATGGAAACACTAATGTTGTAGTTTTACATTTTATGATTTAATTAAAACCTTATGAATGTATCTTGTATGTAGAGACACAAAGCCTGGCGTATATGTACATTACATTACATTTGTGGAATACTTAGTACATAACAAAAACAGACACGCAAGGATTGTAATAGTTTACTATGTTTTGAAACTCGGAATAATATCTTCTAATCATGGTGAAAGATCTTCGACATCTCCATTAATGATCTTACCCTTGGTTTTCATACATAAAACAGGTCATTAAATCCTGGGGAAGAGAAAACATATAAAGGGTGAGATCAAATGCTCATTAAGGGTAAGCATAGGGAACATAAATCAATACTTAGACATTTGAATGTAAAAAAAATTAGCATAAAATATAAACATCAAATTCTTGACCAATGACATAAAACATGGAAGTACATAAGGCATAGATCATAAAGAAACATTAATCATTATAAAATAGCATGGGAATAAAACATGTAATTGTGGAAACCATTAAGCACATGTTATGATTTCCATAGTAGCCAATACATTACTACCAAGACCATCTTAGTGGACAAAGTCCCCTTCTAAATCGAGTTCACTCCTCATTCTGGTCTTGTATTACTGAACCGGTTTAACTTTCCATTCTAGCCATGTCTATCTCATGAGATATAAATCCTTACACAATGCATTGGGGGGAGATATAGTTCCCACCCATCTCATAATGAAATCATTCTTACTTGTGCCAAAATATAAACATAAATCATATATCATAACCCAAAGAATAAAAATGGGTTTCATAATCATCATCCCATCATAACATAATCCATATAAAACAAATGCTTATAATTTCATCATAAGAAAAGTGAAAACATGTAAATCATAGAGACATTATACATGTACCATATACATATTAAATAATGAAATCTTATATGGAAAATGGTTTTGATAAAACAGTTGATGTGAATTCTTGAGGAAAATATCCTTTCTTTATCAAAATCAATTTATTTTCAAAAAACGACATGAAATTTTTTAAAAAAAATATTTTTTTTTAAATAGTCATGAAATATTCTTGAAAATGCTTCATAAAAATAAGGCTTTATAAAACTATAAAAATCAATTCACGCCGTATAAGATAAAAATAAAAATCTCCTCGTACTTTTGTTGGAAAAGTAAAAAAGTTCCTCATATGGTAACCAAAAAGAAATATTCCTTCCATACGATGTGGTAAAAGAAAGAAAATGGTAAAAATGTCTTAAAAATACATGGAAGGAAAGTAAATATTTTATGAAAACATTTTCACAGCATATGGACATGGATAATAAACATAACCCCCAGTAAATACTTACGAATAAACAATCTCGGATAAGAATGAGATTGGAATAATTATCCCATACCTTATGTCTGATATGCTTCATATGTATCCGAACCTCCTGTATATTGATTTAAATAATGACATTGACTTATTATAGAATCATATTAATTGTTATGATATCATATATGGTTCACTTATGACTTTATATTACCCGTTCTTTTATAAATTCCATGTTAAAGAGTGTTTTGGGTAAAATCGTTTCATTTGTCGTCCGTGTTTTGATTTGTAATTATTCATATGATTACATAGATCATTATTAATTAATTCAAGAATATAAAAAACTATTTATATATAATATATATTCATAATATACATATATATAATAGATCAATAAATGGAGAGAAATACACCGTTCATGGAGACGGTAGGTCGTACGTACGCATGAACACTGTTTTCGTTTCCTTATTGAATTGAATGGAATTAAGTATATGACATAAATATATATATATATATATATATATATATATCCAATAGAATTATTATGTCATATATTTCATGATTACTTATTATATATACTTTATAATCATTCTTGAATTGTTAACATGGAAAATGAATCTCATCGCGTCGTGGAGACGGTAATTCGTACATACGCATGAGCGATTCTATCGTTCCCATATTTATTGAATCAAATTTGAGTGAATGATCTAATATATTAGAATCAGTATGATTATATAATAATCATATTTATTTATTCTTTACACCATTATACCCATCCAAGTAAGGTGGTTGTGGAAAAACAGATTACACCACGACGTGGAGACGATATTCCGTACGTCCGAATGCGTGGTGATTTCTTTTTTATTAGGATGGATAGAAGGTGAAATGGAGTTTTTTCATATTTATAATAACATATCAGTATATCAGTGATACTTATTTTATAAAAATATAATGAAACAACTAAACAAGAGGAGGTAGAAGAAGAAATAAATTTGAATGAATCAGTAACGGATATCACCTCTTCATCGATACGCCTCTTTGAAACCTCCTCTTAGGGCACTATGATTGGACTTTTTAGTAGACCATGACCTCTAGGATGTTTCTAGGTAAGTGTATAAGAGAATTTTTCAGGTTTTTTCCGAGCATGAAGGCTCAAAGTGGTGTGAGGAAGAGAGGGAGGAGGTACCCTTTTATAAGGGATGACATGGGCACCTTTGGAATCCTCAAAAATATTAGTTTAATATAAATTCAAACCCCACATAAAAACCACCAAAAATTACTCAATTGAAGCTTAGATGAGATAGGTTTGTAATCTCATCAAACAATTAAATTTATACATGTTTTGATCTTATTTTAATCCTTATCATTTTGATTTATCCTTGTTTAATCTATTTATGTTTATTCGTGGTAATAAAATTATAAATTACAAATGGTTATAAATAATCACATATGTGTTGTTAATTTTCCGTAATGTGATACTTAATGAAATTTTAGACTATATAAATTTTAATTTATAATTTTTAAATATTTTTGTTGTTTTTAATAAATTTTATAATATGTTGTTTTCATAAAATAACAATAGTGTCAATTTTGACACTATTCATTTATTTGAATTTAAATAAAATATATGCAGAAGATATGTTCAAAATAAAAGCATTAATAGATTAATAAAAAGTCATATGTATCTAGAAAATTAGTGGAGAAAATTAAATAGTTCATTTTATATTTATTATATAATTTTAAAACCATTTATTTGGTTTATCTCTTAATAAAATAATTACTACAACATTTTTGTATAATTATTTAATATATTTATTTATTTAATAAAAATTAAAAATAAAATCCTAAGATGAAGATAAATCAGTTACCTTTCCCAATAATACTTTTCATCGAATTTATCATCTTAAAATCACAATATTTTAATTGTTAAATTTATTAAATTATGAAGGTGACATCTTTGGCATCATTTAAAATAGAAAAATATAAGTGTCATAATCACTTTTATAAGGATCCAAATGGTAAACTATTCGACCATTGTATGATTATGGTTTACATTTACATGACCAATAAGTTTTGGTAAGGTTTTTGGTGCCTTTTATGGTCACTATTAGTCTAATAAAAATTATTTTTTTGATTTTTCACTAGATAAACAATTTCTCCATCACTATTGTGTCACAATTAATGATAATTAAATAATCCCTAAAAATTATTAATAAATTAATATGATGTAGATAATTTTATTATATCTCTGGATAATATTCATGTTCGAAGTTTCTTGAAGTTTATCACTAAATTGAAATTAATATACTTATAATATTTAAGAGAGTTACATGTTGTCACTTTCATTGGTTTTAATAATAATTTAATTATTTTCAAGGAAACAAGTCCTTAAAATGAATCTATTCCAACCTTTATGTGATATGGGTCTACTTTTAGTCATCCAATAGAATTTTTGTAGGTGTTATGGTAATTTTATAATCTTATATTTACCATTAATTACCTAACTTACCTTTAACTATGGTAAATTAAATTTACCGTAGTTACTATTCATAATGCCCAAAAATAATAAGTAGCTTATTGAAATAATTTGGACCCACTGATTCCAAATATGGAATCTATTTTTCTAAATTCAATACACAGATGTTTCAAAAATTAAATTAAAATTAATCCAACTGTCGAAAGAAAACACGTTTTTGTTTAAAACATTTCAAAAGATTGAATTTATTTAACCTACAAATTCAATGTCAAATCACTGCTAAAGACATAAATTATATTAAATGGTAATAATATATTCTCTTTATACTTTAAAACCATTAAATATTATAATTTAACCACATAAATTATTACGATGAAAAAAGTTTTTTTTAATTAAATTATAGCGTGTTTTTACTATTCATTAAAATATTAAAGTTATTAGAATAATATGAAAATTTTATCCAAGGTAAAATTTTATATCCTGATTCCAAAGAATAATTTTATTTTGTAAAATTGAACTTATAAAAATCTCAGAAACTAGATTTGAAGTAGGTGCGCCATCAAAAGGCGGCAAAACTGCCTTTTATTTAAATAATTATTTTACCCAAAAAATTTATTTTTTTTCTTATACCATGTTCTAGAAAATGTGTAATTTGAATAATAATGTTATAAAATTCAAAAATTAGTTAATACTATTCATAACAGATAGTTTATAATAATATTATAATTGTATATCGTTGTTTAGTAAAACCCTGTATTGCGTACAACACAAGCTATCGAGGAAGGCCGTGATTGCGTGTAATGCAAGCCAAGCTAGGGTTGCGTGTAGTGCATGAATCATGTGTTGTTGCGTATAACAAAATACAAAGAACATATATATGTATATATTCAATGTTTCTTAGAATATCTACTTTCAAACAAACATGAAATTGTGTGTAACACGATCTAAGATTAGTGTTGCGTATACTACAAGCTAATACGGTGTTGCGTATAGCGCAATATAATCTTGAGGTAGTGTACAACAGAAGATATGAAAGAAATTAAAACAATTATATCTTATAAAATCTTGGGTTGTTACATTCTACGCCCTTAAAATGAATTTCTCCCTCTAAATTCACCGGGGTTATAAATCGTTTACTATTCATAGAAACCCACATCGTAAAAAGGAATACTAAAACTCAATTTTAAAAACAAAAGTATGAAACGTAACGATTACCCAAAGTAACACATCATTGGGTTTCTATGTAGGAGAACATAGGTTAAAATATGAATATGGAAGAAAAATATAACCATCATGTTTTGATGGAGAGTGGTAGAGAACATGGCTATGAAAAATCCATCAATCACAAAGCCATAAATTTGTGGTAATCTAAGGTACCATCTGATTCATCAGATATAAGAGCACTAGGAAAACATTTTTGGTTTTCAATATCATTTCCCTAATGTTGAAAATTTTGAATTAGAAGAAACACTTTCATGATTTTGGTAAAATATCACTGGTGTTCGTGCTTTGAACAATTTCCACTTCATATCTTAAAGAAATGAAGTTGAATTTGTTATTCGTGAAGTATTAATAGATCATGTGATAGAATGATGGGTCGTTCCATCTGTTTCAAACAAAAGGTTATCAAATGTTATCAAATATACATAAGTCAATCTATGGTGAGGTTAATCATATATGATTCCAATAATGAACTTATACATCATATATCATACAGCATAATAAAATAAAACTAGTTTCTACTAACCAGGGACTTTCTATAGGCCAGTGGTAGGAAATAAAGGCCAGTCACACTTCGGTTATGGGTTTAATTCCCACAGCCTTGTCCGACGCGATGGGCTGTCGCCCATCGTGCATGTTGTCCTTTTTCTAAAACTACATTACAATAACATCCTATTAATAATATCGAAAAATGTTCTATCCTTAAACAATAATAACTTATGTCCAACATAATCCATTCCAATCTTTAGGCTTATCTAAAATAATTAGTTCAAAGCTCCTAGTATAAAGAAAATTATTACTTGAAATGTCACATAACAATCACGTGAATGCCATCATTTATCCCTAATATATCATAAGATATATCTTGTTGGTCAAATTACATACAAGTGAATACCTTAATCATATATTCTCTTGATGAATGAATACTCATTGAGCCTTAGTGAAAACATGAATGTTGTTAAATTTCAACACTTTCCACATACCAGAATCCCAAAAAATCTATATACTCAAACCATAATATCACTTAGTACTTATATCAGTCATGAGCTCATGAATATAATCAAACATCTCATTATATTCTTATCCCTTCATTATGCGCATATCATCTACTTTCCAAAAAATATTTGAGTAACCATTCATGGTTACTGGTACCATATACTTTCAAATATTTTAGGAAAAACAATAGTGTAACAATCCTTAGATGATTATTTATTCCATAGTACAATTAACATAACTCTTGATAAACATACAATCATTCCACTACCTTCTTAAACCACTGAATGAGCTTTATCATTTCTTTCATCTCATATTTCATTTGTAGTCTCTTCATCATCATCCACATAAATACTACTCATATGACCATGTTGATTCTCTTAATGAGATTTTCCCTTAGGGAATTGGTTTTCATAATGACCATACATTCCACATTTAAAACATCTAATCATTGTTGATGTCATAGCAATACCATTATCCTTGTCTATTGTGTTATCTGAACCTTTTCCTTTGCACTTATAGGCTTTGTGTCCTTAATTTCCACACCCAAAGCATCTTCCAGTTCCTTTGAAATAATCTCCCTAATTCCTCTTCCCACATGATTTACGTGAGGGAAATTGAACGTTATTTCCACTATGATCATCATGAAACTCCATCTTTCAATTATTATCTGAGTCGGGAAGCTTACCAAAGTTGAGATTATTGATCATATTATGAGTTTCTTGATTAGGAATAATAACAATGTTTGGACTTCCAAATCCCATTTCATTTGGTTACACATGAATAATATCATTCCATTGTCCATCATATCCTCCATTATCATGAATCTTCCTGTTTCCAACCATTTTCTAAAACCCAAAAATAATAGTGTGAGAGGAAAAAATCATGCTAGAGAAAACAACATAGTAAAGGGTGAGTACCCTCAATATATAACATCATAGGTTAAATTCAATGATCATTACTGTAGTTCTAGGACTATATCCTATACGTATACATATCCTTAAGGACATCTCTAGACATACCTTAGAAATATATCTAGGGATCTCACTAATATTTTCACATCCTAGTCTCCAAAAGTAAACTAAACCTTTCCTATGATACCAAATGTAGAGACCTGAAGCCTGACGTACCAGGACATTAAATTACATTTGTGTAATACTTAGTACATAACAAAAACAGACACAAAAGGATCGTAATAGTTTAGTGTCTTTGGAAACTCGGAATATTATCTTCTAATCATGGTGAAAGATCTTCAACATCTTCATTAATGATCTTCCCCTTTGTTTTCTTTCCTAAAACCGTTCTATAAATCCTGAGGAAGAGAAAACATATAAAGGGTGAGCTCAAATTCTCAGTAATGGTAAGCATAGTGAACATAAAAAAATCCTTAGAAATTTGAATGTAAAAAAATGAGCATAAAATTTAAACATCAAAATCGTGAGCAATGACATAAAACATGGAAGTACGCAGAGCATTGATCATAAAGAAACATTATTCATTATAAAATAGCATGCGAACAAAACATGTAATTGTTGCAACCATTAAGCACATGTTATGATTTCCATAGTAGCCAATACATTGCTGCCAAGACCATCTGAGTGGACAAAGTCCCTTTTGGAATCGAGTTCACTTCTTGTTCCCGTCCTGTATTACTGAACCGGTTTAACTTGCCGTTCCAGCCATGTCTATGTCATGAGATATAAATATTTACGCAATGCATTGGAGGGAGATATAGGTCACACCCATCTCATAATGAAATCATTCTTACTTGTGACACAACATAAACATAAATCATTCATCATAACCCAAAGAATAAAAAGGGGTTTCATAAACATCATCCCATCATAACATAATCCATATAAAACAAATGGATATGATTTCATCATAAGAAAAGTGAAACCATGTAAATCATAGAGACTCTATACTTTAATCATACACATATGAAATAATGTCATCTTAGATGGAAAATGGTTTGATAAAACACTTGAAATGAATTCATGAAGAAAATATCCTTTCTTCTTCAAAATCAATTTCTTTTCACAAAACGTCATGAAATTTTAAAAGAAAATTTTTTTGTTTAAAATAGTCATGAAATATTTTTTAGGAAGCTTCATGAAAATAAGGCTTTATAAAACTGTAAAAATCTGTTCACACCGTATAAGTTAAAAATAACAATCTCCTCGTACTTTTGTCGGAAAATTCAAAAAGTACCTCATATTTTAAACAAAAGTAAGATTCCTTCCATATGATGTGGTAAAAGTAAGAAAAGGGTAAAAATTTATTAAAAATACATGGAAGGTAAGTAAAAATTTTATGAAAACATTTTAAGAGCATATGGACATGGATAATAAACATAACCCCCAGTAAATACTTATGAGTAAACAATCTCGGATAAGAATGTTATTGCAATAATTATCCCTTACCTTATGTCTGATATGCTTTATATGTATCCAAACCTCCTGTATAACGATTTAAATAGTTTCATTGACTTATTACAGAATCATTTTCATTTTTATGATATCATATATGGTTCACTTATGACTTTATATTACCCGTTCTTTTGTAAATTCAATGTTAAATAGGGTTTTGGGTAAAATCCTTTCATTTGTCGTCCGTGTTTTGACTTGTAATTACTCATACAATTACTCAGATCATGATTACTTAATTCCAGAATATAAAACATGATTTATATATAATATATATTCATAATATACATATATATAATAGATCGATAAATGGAAAGAAATACACCGTTAACTGAGACGGTAGGTCGTACGTACGCATGAACGTTGTTTTCGTTTCCTTATTTAATTGAATGGAATTAAATATATGACATACATAGATACATATATATATATATATATCAAGTATCATTATTATGTCATATATTTCATGATTACTTATTATATATACTTTATAAGCATTCTTGAATTGTTAACATGGAAAATGAATCTCACCGCGTCCTGGAGACGGTAATCTGTACGTACGCACGAGTGATGATATCATTCCCATATTTGTTGAATCGAATTGGAGTGAATTACCTAATATATTAGGATCAATATGATGTTATAATAATCATATGTATTTATTATTTACACCATTATACCAATCCATGTAAGGTGGGGGTGTAAAAATAGAATACACCACGGCGTGGAGACGGTATTCCTTACGTACACACGCGCGGTGATTTCGTTTTCCTTAGATGTATAGAAGGTGAAATGTGGTTGTTTCATATTTACAATAACATATCAGTATATTATTGATATTGATGTTATTACAATATAATGAAACAACTAATGAAGTGGATTTAGAAGAAGAAATAAATTTGAAAGAATCGGTAACGGATATTGCCTCTTCTTCGATACGCCTCTTTGAAACCTCCCCTTAGGGCACAATTATCTGTCATTGAAGTAGACCAGGGCATATAGTATGTTTCTAGGGAAGTGTAGAAGAGAATATGGCAGGGTTCTTCCAAGCTGTAAGGCTCAATTTGGTGTGAGGAAGAGAGGGAGTAGGTGCATTTTTATAAGGGATGAGAGGGGCACCTTTGGAATCCTCAAAAATATTAGTTTAATATAAATTTAACTCCCACATGAAAACCTCCAAAAATGACTCTATTAGAATATTAGATGATATAGGGTTGTAATATCATCAAAAAATAAAATTTAGACATGTTCTGGTCTTATTTTAAACCTTATCATATTTATTTATCCTTATTTAATCTATTTAAGTTTATTTGTGGTAATAAATATCTAAATTTTAAATAGATATAAATAATCACTTATGTGTTGTTAATTTTCCAAATTGGATACATTATAACATTGTAGACTATATAAATTTTAATTTATAATTTTTAAATATTTTTTTGATTTTTAAACAATTTTATAATATGTTATTTTCGTAAAATAACAATAGTGTCAATTTTGAATCTATTCATTTATTTGAATTTAAATAAAATATATACAGATAATATGTTCGAACTAAAAGCATTAATAGATTCATAAGTTGTCATATGTATCTCTAAAATTAGTGGAGAACATTAAATAGTTCATATAATATTTATTTTATTATTTTTAAGACCATTTTTTTGGTTTATATCTTAATAAAATAATTACAACAACATTTTTGTATAATTATTTAATATAATTATTAGTTGCATAAAAATTAAAAATAAAATCCTATGATGAAGTTAAATCTGTAAACTTTCCCAAAAATGCTTTTAATCTAATTTATCATCTTAAAATACCAATATTTAAATTGATATATAATGTAAATTATGAAGGTGACAACTTTGGCATCATTTAAAATAAAATAAAATAAGTGTCATAATAGCTTTTAGAAGGATTCAAATGGTAACATTATCGACCATATGATGAATATGGTTTACATTTACAGGTCCAATAAATTTTTTTAGGGTTTTGGTGTCTTTTATTGTCACTATTAGTTTAACAAAAACTATATTCTTGATTTTTCACTAGATAAACAATTTCTGCATCACTATTGTGTCACAATTAATGATAATTATATAATCCCTAAAAATTATAAATAAATTCCTATGATGTAGATAATTTTATTATGTTTCTAGAGACGGTTAATGTTTGAAGTTTCATGATGTTTATCACTAAATTAAAATTAATATACTTATAATATTTAAGATAGTGACATGTTGTCACTTTCTTTTGTTTTAATAATAATTAAATTATTTTCAATGAAAACAGTTCATAAAATGAATCTATTCCAACCCTTAAGTGATATGGGTAGGATTTTAGTCATTCAATTGAATTTCGCTAGGTGTTAAGGTAATTTTATAATCTTATGTTTACCCATAATTACCTGATTTACCTTTAATTATGGTAAATAGAATTTACCGTAGTTACTATTCTTAATGCCTAAATATAAAAAAGTAGCTTATTAACATAATTTGGACCCACTTCATCCAAATATTGAATCCATTTTTCCAAATTCAATACATAGAAGTTGCAGAAATTAAATTAAAATTAATCCCTTTGTTGAAAGAAAACAGGTTTTTGTTTAAAACATTGCAAAAGTTTGAATTTATATAACCTACGAATTCAATGTAAAATCAATGATAATGAAATAAATTATATTCAATGGTAAAAATATATTCTATTTATACATTAAAACCATTAAATATTATAATTTAACCAAATAAATTATTACGATGAAAAAAGTAGTTTTTACTTAAAATATAGCGTGTTTTTACTATTCATTAAAATATAATAATTATCATTATAATATGAAAAATTTATCAAAGTTAAAATTTTATATCCTGATTCCAATGAATAATTTTATTTTGTAAAATTTAACTTATATCAATGTCAAAAACTAGATTTAAAGTAGTTGCACCATCAAAAGGTGGCAAAATTGCATTTTTTTAAAAATACTTATTTTACCCGAAAATTTTATTTTGTTTTTATACCATGTTCTAGAAAATGTATAATATGAATAATAATGTTATAAAATTAAAAATTTATTTATTACTATTAATATCGGCTAGTTTACAATAATATTATTATTATATATCATTGTTTAGTAAAACCCGGTATTGTGTACAACACACGCTATCAAGGAAGGTCGTGATTGTGTGTAAGGCAAGCCAAGTCAGGGTTGCGTGTAGTGCACGACTCCTTTGTTGTTACGTATAACAAAATAAATAATATATATATATATATATTCAATGTTTATTATAATTACTAATATCAAACAAACATGAAATTATGTGTAACACGATCCAAGAGTAGTGGTGCGTATACTGCAGGCTAATAAGGTGTTGCGTATAACGCAAGATAATCATGGTGTAGCGTACAGCAGAAGATATGAAAGAAATTAAAATGAATATATCTTATAAAATCATGTGTTGATACATTGTAATTACAAGGATACTAAACCAATAAGTCTTTCGAGAAATGATTTCCTTCTGATCATGCCAATGTTTTAGAATAATTCACCGACTATGGGTTTCTAAGGTCAAGGTGTTACAATTGATATTAGAGAAAGTTTAGTACAAACCTTGGAAACTAGATTTAGATAAACTCTGATTAGAACACATAGCCCTAAGATATACTTTTAGGATTGGTATAGAAGAACATCCTAGAATTTTGGTATTGTAGAGATTTTGTGAGTTTTCCAATAAATACACACATGTCTTGATACAAGCAGGTAGTGTTGTCTCTGGAACAGATGTACCTATGGGTAAAACCCAAAAACACCGCATTGAGCTAGACTCGAATGAAAACTGGTGCATGGAAATGTGCCTTGCTGCACTCTTGGTTATGACACTCCTGGGGGAAATCCTTAGGATAATTCCCATATTCTTTACAAATCATTATGAATGATTTATGAGTATATACCACATCAATGATAATATTTTTATAATTATGGATTATATCCATAAACTGTTCAATTTCCGTTAGGTATTTTACAAGTCTAGAGTTATTCATTGTAATTCATAAACTATCCTAGTGTATTCCATTGTATAGAAATGGCGCTCAGTAGAAGGAATGTGTACTCTAGCAACACGTATGATACAATGAGTAAGAAGGATCATATCTTTCACTATACTAAGCCATGATTTAGAAGGGAAATAGTATCTCATGTATTCTCAACATATGAAGAAATGGTTTCATGTGTTAATAAGATAAGAAATTAATTCTTTTAATCCTATGGATTTTTAAGGGAATCAAGAGAAGAAAAGGTTGGAAGGGAGAATGATGGATAAAGGGAAGAGGGAAAAGAAGGATTTTACTATATGTGAAAACTATAGAAAAAATCATCTTGGTAAATGCATTAAAGTAATGAGAGTTTTTTATTACTGTGGAGAAAAAGGACACCAAGTATGTGATTTCAAGGCTATGAAAAAGGATTCAAATGTAAAATGGATCATCTCCAAGGCATTGGGATACTATGCGAATCAATGTCCCAATCATCAGAGTATAACGAAAATGATGCTATTGAATAATAATCGAGTTATGAAACTACCTCAGATGAGGAGGAATGACTAGTGTTATTATGTTATTGTTATATATTTTTTCATTTGAGTGTTGTATCAGGAATATACTGGTTATATGAATTATAGAGATAAATAAGGATTGTACTGTAGTGCTATTTTATTGAAAATTTGATATTAAATGGTTATAAGAAAAGTGAATTAACATTATGATACTCTTCTAGGAAAATAAATGGTTAATGTAATGGTAATCCTTAATATGGTCACTATAATGAGGTATTGATTTTTTAATAAGAGATGGTTGATTTGGATAAATTATATTGGATATTCTAGACTACCTTGAAACTGGTTAATGATTTGTATATTCCATCATTGTTGAAGTTTACAACATTTTTGGACAAATGGATTATATCTAGTATTTTATAAGGAATAAGAGATCATGAATGTAATCAATATGTTTTTTTGGTAATCCAGGATGTTTCAATGTTTTAAAATATTAAATGATGGAGGTATTCACATGTTATTACGTGGAAAAAATTATTTTCATAGCGTTTAACATCTTTATTAATTTTGGACTGTGAGTTTGGACATATGTATTTTATATAACTGTAGTTTGAGATTATTTTTTATATTGACATAAAAAGGATAACCCGGAGGCCGGGTGGAAACTCGTCGCGTCTGGAAAGGCCGCAAGACATGAACCCTGAACCGAAGGGTGACAATAGTGTATAACCTACCACTGGCCCACATAATTTCAGGGATTGAATATTGTAGTTTTTTTAATGTTTTGGTATATGAATTATTAATTAATTTTTTTGGAACCCTATACAAATATGATAAATATAATATCTTTTTAAGTTCTATTATATTTTAGAGTAAAAGATGATTTTGTGGTAGAAATTAGTTTATGGTTGGAACTCTACTTGTCAAGTATATATATTATTTTCTTTCTTATCTTATTCTATGAAGATATAAATTCAATAACATTTGGTAAGGGATCGTAAAATGAAAAGTTCGTTATCATAATACCTTATGTTTTGTTGAACCGATGATATTTTAAATCATCATATATTGATGGCTTTGTGGCCTACAATTCTACAATTTTTTGTGGACGATTACCTAAATCACTCCCTATAAATATTTATGTTTTCCCACAATTATGTGTCTCTAATTTCCACAAATGTTCTCCTAATCGATAGCTTAATTTGGTGATGTCTTTTCATTCCCATTTTTCCTTTAATTAAGACTACTTTTTTTAAACCCAATTTTCAATATGGGTTTTCCCACAAAGGTATTTTATACATTCATCCTTTTATTTTTGAAAAAAAATCAAATTTTGAGGACTCAATTTATTAAAGGAAGGAATAATGTAGCACCCCAAGATTTCATATTACGTTATATCTTCAAAGTAATTCAATAACATGCACTACATGTAACACCAAGTTCTAGTGCACCATGACTTACCGAACTAGCCATTCAAAAGTGAGTATGAATAGTAATAACTGAATTTTTAACATTATATAATCCTTATAATTTTGGAATCCATATTGTGAGGTTCTTGGGAATAATGTAAGAAAAATTCATTTTTTCTGAGAAAACACGTATTTTTAAAAAAAAATGAAATTTTACCCCCTTTTAATGGAGAATCCACATTAAATCCTATATTTTAAACTGTTATATATTCAATTTTAAAAAATAAAAATCATATTTAGAAACGGTACATAAGAATTTAGTTTCAATAAACATTTGTTGTTTTTCTAATAACTTATATATTTGGGTGAATAGTTAAAAATACTATATTTTAACTGAAAACAACTTTTCTAATCCAAATAATTTATTGTGTTAAATTATAAATTTTATTTGGTTGAAAGTATAAATATATTTTATTTTTACCATTTAATCCAATTATGGTAATTGTATGTATTTTCTCTATGAAATTGGAATGAACAAGTGTCAATCTTTTAATATTTACTATTTCATAAAAATATTATTTTTGGTTTGGACAACTGGAATTAATTTTAAATTAATAAATTCATACTATAAGTTTTTAATTTAGTAAAATGGACTTCATTTTAGAATTCATAATATTAAAATTAGCTTAGGGTGAATTTTTGGTATTTTTATGAAAACAATCATGTTTTGATGAATTGTGAAAAATAATGTGTTATTATTTAAAAATGACTTTTTATTTAAATAATTATTTATTTTATTGAAATTAATATTAGGTCAAAATAGACACATAATACATATATAAATTCAATGTAATTCATTGGAGTCAATTTATAATAATTTTAGATATATAAAAAGTTTATCGAACTTTTTACCACTTTTAACCCACCTCCTAGGACCATTTGCAAATTTACATAAAACATAATTTTACCTATTCTCTGAATTCAATTTCAAAAATCTGAGAGACATGGATGATATCAGTAAGTAAAATTTGGTTCAATAAGATAAAAATAATTTTTGGTGAATGGTAACTATTTACATTTATTTACCACGGTTAAAATTAAATAGGGTAATTAAGGGTAAAAATGATATTATTATTACCCTAACACATTTCCAAATTCTTTTGGATAAGTGTAATTCGTCCAAAGAGAACCTTAGGATAAAATTATGATCATTTTGGTCCACTTGGATTAGATTAAGACATTTATTATTATTTAATTCAAAGAAGAGTTAAAAAAGATAGAATCAAAGATTAATAACTAAAACATTTTTAATATTGGGATAAAAAAAGATAACTTTGACTATAAATATTCATTAAAAAGATAATAATATTTCCTACATAATGGTATTATATATATATATATTTTATACATTAAATAATTTAATTTATTTATGACACAATGATGATGTATTAATTACCTAATTAATGAATGATTAAAATAATTGACATTATAAATATCCAAATAAATGTAATTTGAGACTTTTAATGTATTAAAATAATTTTATAGGATAATATGAAATATTTTGGTTTGTTAGATAAATTTTTTCAAAGTAATAATGATGTTATAAATTAAGAAAAACAAAATACCAAATTGTGTTAGAATTGACAAAAAAGAGTTTTTAAAAGAAATATTATATTATTAATTAATACTCTATTCATAAAAATATATGGCTTGGAAAAAAGAAATATATAATGATAGGTGTATAATTAGTGAACCACTTGGGGTTCTATTTGAATTATATAGTATGTTTATTAACCATATAATATAAAAATACAAAGAGACATGGTTAATGTCAAACTATTTAACTATGAGTTAAATATAAAAGATAATGATAATATAGTGACACAAATCTACCTAAAACCTATTGGTTGAGTGGATTTTGATCGTTCCCAACCATATCCATTAAATAATTCATTTTTGATCCATTATAAACAGAAAATTATTTTAAAATAAAATAATATTTAGATCTTTTCCTAAGGTGCCCCTCACCCCTCTTATAAAAGGGCACTCCACCTTCTCTCTAATTCACTAATTCAAAGCCAATTTTCTCGGTCAATCCATGCCCAAATACCCTCCCAACTATTATCTTTAATCATACTAGCCTTACTTTAGTCAAAAAGAAATTCTATGGAGCCTTATTGATCAAATAAAAATAAAGAACCCGAAAAGAGGTAAATATTTCATTACCTCTTTCAAGTTTCTTTCTTCATCCACTTCCACTTTCTTTAATGTATCAATTATAAAATAATAACCACAGTATATTCAATATATTGTGATGTTATTATAAATATGGTACAATCATATTCATTATTCTATCCATCCTTGGAATGTCATGTCCCCATATGTGCGTACGTACTACTTACCCTCTCCACGTCGTGGTGTAATTGTTATTCAATACATTATTATTTTGATGGGTAAAATATGGATATGTAATTGATGTAAATAATAAATATAACATTATAATGAATCTGTATATATGATATTCGATCAAATTATATATTATTTTAATATCAAAAGAATGATATTGTCGACTGTGCGTACGTACAGATTACTATGTCCACGAACGCGATGAGATTTTTCTCCATCATATTCATTCAAGACTAATTTCCATTAGATGTTTAAAAATAATGTTTAAAGACTTAATATCATTCTTAATATGAATATGATACATATTATCCATAATAAAAATCACTTATGTAACAAATCATATAAAGGAAAACGAATCAGTTTACACCTGAAATAACAATAATAATATGATATTATCAGTAAAGAAATGTTAAAAGATCATATATTATATCATATTATTGTATATGATTCTTTTATAATTTAATAACAATTATTTCACCATTATACAGGTAGTTAACCTACCCTCAACCTAGGAAATGTACATGGTAAGAGTTAATTTCAAAATCTCTTTATTATTTGAGGTTGGTTTTACGTAAGTACCTACTAGGACATATTTATAATACATGTCCATGTTTCATAAAATAGTTTTAAAATTGATTATTTTAAGGGACATTTTACGAAAACATCATTTTAAATGTTTTAAAGATTTATCCATCTATACCATTCTAATTAATATCCATGTTTTCAAAATGGTTTTAAGGATTTATTTAAATGTCCATAAATGTTTTAAAATGCTAATTACCTTCTAATGTTTCAAAGTGATACGTGACACATTGATTCAAAAATGTATTTAAATGTATTTCATTCTAAATTGTGTGAATTTTAAATGTTTTCATGAAAAAGGGATATTTCTCTCTAATGGATTTAAAATTAATTTTCATCTATCTTAATATACTTTAATGGATTTTAAACTTGTTTGAAGTTGATTTATTATGATAACATTATTTTATATTGTATTGAAGGTTTTGTGATACCTTTGACTATGGATGTGTTATTTTTTACCATTCATGGTATATGGATAAAGAATTTACATTTCGTATGATAGTTTTAATACAAATGTTTATGTTCTGTTTAATACTTTTCTTATGAGGAATGTATTTGAGATAATGATGGGTGGATCCTACTATAGCTCCTTGACGCATCAGTAGATCTAATGAGACAAACTAGAGTATTGGAACAAGGTCTTGATAAAATCTTATTTGTAGTCTTTGCCAAGGCCTTGACTATGTGGTTATGAAGTCTGGCATTATTATTTCCATCATTATGAATGTGGCTATCGATATTACATTTTATTATTCGACTAGTTGAAAATCCATGTGAGTATGTAAATGGCATTTTTTTGTTTATATTTTCCATATTATGATGACGTTTATGTTGAAAAGGCTTTGGTTTTAGTTTTAAACATTTTATTAAATGTTTATGATTATTTATAAAAGTTTCGGATATATTGATATCCTTACTGAGCATTTTATCTCACCCCTTTCAATGTTTTATTTTTCCCAGGATGCGAATAAATATATTATTACTAACCTGAAGGGATTTTTAAGGGATCTCATTATTGTCCATGGAAACAATGTTGTTGTAGTTTTCCATTTTATGATCTAATGTAAACATTATGAATTTATCTAGTACTTCTAAGGCTAAAAAACAAATTGGTCTTTCGAGACATGATTTACTTGTGATCATGCCAATGTATTAAAATAATGCACTGACTCTAGGATTCTAGTGTCGGGGTGTAACATTTATAATTCCCTTCTCATTCTCAATAAATATCCATATGATTTATCGATGTAATGGCTGTTAAAATTAATCATCAATGAAAACCCGTATCCATAACATTGATCTGTTAAAAACATGATTAGTGTATTGTAAATACAATTATATATAATAAGATTTTTCTTATATCATAAATATGCCATATAATACAATCTCCAATTACCTATGACTATTTATGGCCATGTAATCTCTAACAGGGACTTCATTCAATGTCCATTCATTTTCTCACCATATTAGTTCACTAAATTAAAATAAATAAATATTTTAGTTTATGATATATATATATATAATAGTTATCAAAAATAATTTATAAATTATTAAAATGAAAAATGTTTTCATAAATAATAATTTAGTAAAAAATAAAATACATGTTAATAGAAATAATGTAATGAAAAATTAATATAATTTTGATGTGAAAATTTGTTATATAGTGGTAACGTAATTTTATTAATAGGTCCAAATTTAACAATTTGTATATTAATTTTTATTTTGAATATGAAAAATAATAATTACATTAAAAATAATAATTTTTTTCTCTCTATCATTATATAATATAATAATTTAAAAAGTACTGTTAAAATTTATTTTTTAATTTTATTAATTTCAATACCATTATGTTCACATATATATGATTCATAATCTTGTCTTCATTCTCTATAGGTATATCAATAATCAAAAACCACAACAACACTATAGTCATATGAATCATTAATATTCTTGATATGTAAATTCATTCAAAAACTACCATGCACGATAAAAATGAAAGATTAATTTAAGGAAATGAAATGGAAACATGATGAATAATAGAAAAACAAATTAACAATAAGAACATAAAATAAAATAAAAAGATAATGTTTACCTTATCCAATAGTCTAACAAACAATAGTGTTTTTTTAGATACTATAAGGAAAACAAATAATGGATTCGTCATTCATGTACCTATTCAAAGATGTAAATATGATATATATCAATAAAATATTGTTTAGATTACATAATTAAATACAACCAAAATATTGTAAGATTCCATACCAACTATTGATGGGTGTACACCATCACAACATTTTTTATTAGAGACTTGACATATAGTATCACATATCGTATAATTATTTTGGTAGAGATAATAGGATTCATTCCCATTTCAATAAATTTTTTTATTACTCTAGATGGAATGAATTTTATTATTCTACCACCTCTTTCCAAGAATAAACCTATAACAAATTATATAACCCCCTTAGTACCCATATCTAATCAACATACCCATATTCATTCCGATAACCTTGATATAAAATATAATAAAAAATGTGATGGGATTTCTTGATTTACATGTGATGATATTGAATATAGATAATTATATCTCACCAATATAGATGTCAAATGAGAAATTTTTGAATGATTATAATATAAATCAATAAGATTCATATGATTTAATTTTAAATTTTATACATTTATATTTATAATTTAATTAAACATATATTTTATTTATATTTATAATCAATTTACACGCAAATTTGTAATTTTTTTAACAATGATTTAAATTAGACAGTGGTTCGATGTTCATGTATGTATATTATTTTTTGTAGTAATTTATTATTATTATTTTTGACTGATATAACTATTCATATTATGTTGTTTTTCTGATAATATTATAGATTTACAAGGTCATAAAAAATATTTATTGATGGGAAAATGGAATTATAAGGTCCAAAATCATGGATGTGCCTAACAAATCTCATATTATTTTTTATTGTATTTATTGTAACATTTATTTTTGAAACATAAAGATATAAAATAAATATACTACTTGGATAAATGTTTTGGGGATGTACCATTAAATAACACATTTGATAATTTATTTTAATTTATTTAATGAAGGGAATATTTTAATCTGAATAGTCTCTAGATTTTGGTAAACTCAATAATTCATGAAGATTCAAAATGAAAATATAAATATAATTCTCTTTATACTATATATTTATTTCATATCATAGATAATTTAAAAATTATTTCTATATATATATAATATAATTTTATTTCAATTAAATTATATAATATGTATTATTAATATTATATTTTTCATATTACTGATTTTGTAGTGTTAATATTTAATTCTATTAGAATTATATAAAAATGATGAAATATTATATCTTATACTATATTTCATATAATATTATTTTCTTATGAATCACTACGATAAAATTATTTGTTAATTTCATTAAAAACTATTTCGATAAAAATTTTATAATGACTGAGGCCTTGTTTTGAATTTTTTTCCATTTAACCATTTAACCTAATATTTATTTGAGCTTCATTTTTGATCAAATAAATTATATATATATAATTATAAAATAATATTTATATTTCAATTTAACCCACATAATGATATTCATTTGTATTATTATATGAATTCATTTGAAATTAAAGAAGATACTTGTTTTTTATATGGTTTTTCGTTGGATATATTTAATAAAAATAATTTGTTTATTTAATATTTTCTGTAGATCAATTATTCTTAATCTAGATTTATATTATTCAATAATAGTTCATATATCATATAAAAATTTAAATATATTAGAGGGAAATAATTAATACATAATATTGTTATTAATTTTTAATAAACCCCTAGGTATCATATAATAAAAAATTGAATTATATTATTTGTAATTACTATAGTTTGATGGTATTAAAATTTATATAAAATAAAAATCAATAAATATATATAACAAATACCCATTTTATATCTATTAGTATTTTAATTTCATTTATACAATAACACTAATCTTTAGAACATCCTTTGGGGATATCTTTTTTATTAGTGTTTTTTGATTTATATTTTGGAGATTATTAGTAATTATATATTTATAGATACATTTTGTATATCTATATTAGATAAAAAATTCAATATTACAATTTTATTATTTAGAAAAATATTTCTCTTAAACATAAATCAAAATTTATTCATTAATAAAAAATTAAAATATATTATTTTAGTATAAATAAAAATAATTATGAAATTTAATGAAATGATATAGTATAAATGAGTATGTAAGAAAAATAATATTTATGTCTTTTTAATTTTATTCTTAAAATTTTTACATATTAAAATTATATAAATATAAATTCGCAGTTAATGTGTTTCAGTTATTTTAAATATTCTATAAAATTGGTTTCTATTTGAGGAGGAAATGATTTAAAATTATGGAATTTGATATATTGAAATTTTATATTTACAAATTGATATATTATTTTATAAAATTCATTTTTCTCCAAATTATTAATTCTCATACTTTTTTAATATATGATTTAGAATTTCCATAAAATTAAATAAAATTTGAAGTAAATTATGAAATTTATAATAACCATATAATTTTAATTAGATAACCACAATGTGGTGGTGGTATATAAAACAAAAATACGGTAACATAAATCCAAAAATTCACGTAAGATTCACTAATTTAAGTAGAGATCAGTGAAGTGTAAATGATAATTAAGATTCAATTTAAAAAAATTAAAATATGTGTCATAAAAATAAATTTTCATATTTATTATACTTATCAACACATTTTTTGATTCCTTGTTCAAAAAATATTGTTTTAGTTCAATAAACACATACATTACATAATTTATTTGATACTAGTTGTAAGATCTAATATATATCCATCCTCAATTAGACGAAAATGATGAATAAATCATAGAATATATCATAATAGATTTTAAAATTTTATGGATTTTGAGAAATATGTATCCTCATGAATATATAATCCCCATGACATTTTCAACTAATGAAAATTTAATTTCATGTTATATATAAGATGTAGATAATATATAATTTGCCTTCAAAAACTATCACATATCATCCAACATATTACATCATTAAAATAATTTTACATGGACCAAATTTTATTATATACTAGGTAAATGGAAACAAAATCATGGGAAAGATAAACTGGTAAATAAAGGAAAACATATAACTAAAGACATTATGGAATAATCGTTCCCTAAATATAATGGTGGGAATAATTACACAACATTAATTGATAATAAAAATCAATATAGGGGCATTAAAAACATTATACTAATAAAAAAACATTTATTTAAATAATAATAATCTCATTATTATTTCATGAATATTTTCAGACATTAGAAACATATATTCAAAGCCTTATGCTAAGACAATATCTAGTTTTGGTCAGCAGATATAATTGGAACTAAACCAGTGTTTTCCCAAGAGACCTATCAATGAATAAATGGGATATATAATGTCAATACATACCCATAACATGTTTATGATCATGAAAATAACCATAATATTCATCAACATCATTCATAACATTCCCTATGGAATCTCATTTTGAATTAAACATGACAATCTATATATTGAGAAATAATGAAATCAAATACACAATCAACATTACATAATTTAAAATATTCATAAAAAATGTAAATAATTATCCACAATACAATAAATATATAAAATGATAAAAACATTATTAAGAGGAGGAAGGTGGTTGGTAAATCATTATTAATCCAACATTCCAATAATAATCTCTATTATAATAACTACATTTGGAATTCCAAAAATTCTCCCCACATAAATAATAATGATTACATGATCAAATACCATTCTGTGTAAAAACATGGTTGGTTAATAATTATATATTATTGTTTCCTAATAATAATAGTTATTCAAATAACAACATATGGAATTCAAATTCCTTTCCCAATTTCAAAACAATAACATTTTTATAAGGTGAATGTTATCCAATATAAATTATATTAATTGTGATGTTGACACAATATTTAGATATAGGTATATGTGTTGTTCAATACTATAATAATCATTATCATAATCTATCTATAGAATGAAGGATGATGTATTTGAATGAAAATTACCACATTTTGATAATCGAATAATTGAATGATATACAGTGAAATTCAATACACTTTCAAATAATAATTTTACAAATATGATGTCAATAATTAAATTTATTAATACCAATAATTGATTCCTATGAATGATAATACATAAATATAATAATTCTGATAAAATAATTCCTATTAGTTTAAATTCAATTCATAATTATAATGAAAGTATTATGGAAAACATAAATGATATTTATTAAGATAATTTTTAACATCGATATTAAATAAAAAATTATTTGACAAATCCAAAGGATAATTTTTTATGGTGTAATGAATCAGTTTGAGTTAATATTAATTAAAAATGAACATATAATATTATATCCTTGAAATGAAACATTAATTCTATTAAAAAAATTGTTAAGGGAATACGAAAATTTAATGGTAAAGGAAAATCACAATTATTTTTTAATATAAATTTTTCTAGAATATAAACATTTGGAAGAGAAAATATTAGTCATTGGTACTAAAATATCATTTTAAAAATTTGGATGATAAACAACCATATGAATTATTATTTATTGAGAAGTGTATCATTGAAAAAACATCAGTATGAAATATTAGATCTGAAATAATTAAAATTTTAATAATAAATATTTATTTTAGAAAACTAATCCATATATTGAAAAATAATTTAAAATTATGTTTATGTTATAAAATTGTAAACCATAATGGAATACCACAAAACACATAAATAGGGAAGAATATTACCCACATATGTGAACAAATTAAATGTGAATGATGATAATTCAATGTAATAAAATATAGTTTCTACAAACTCTTCTGAAAGGGGTGCCACATGAGTGTTATGAAATTAAAAAAATGAACATGATATTCAATAGTTTATCCTGGAATGTGAAATTAAATAATATATTTAATATTAAAGGGAAATTGAATCAATTGATCATAATTAAAGGGAAGCATGGTGTATACCAAATAGAAGGTTCTAGATAATTATATTGGAGAACAAAAAACCATTATGAATTATTTAAGACATTAATAAATATATTGAAATATATGTATTTTAATTTAACTGAATACATCATGATTTATAGTGAATTTATGATATTATAACTCAAAAATGCTGAATATATACAACTTAAATGTAACTGTTTAATAATAATAAAACTTGTTTAAATCTGTTGGATTTGAGATGAAAGGACAAACCGTGGTACAAATACATTCTTAACATGCAACAAATCATTAAAATTATAAATTCACATTTTCTAACCATGTACAAAATTGAATTATTCTTAAATATTAGCAGTTATACTGAAAAAATATATCTCTTACTAAAATATTTTGGAGTGAGTCTTTTTTCCAATTTTCAATAATGGATTTAGTTAATTATTGTCTCTATGAACATTTTTTATACATAAAATGATAGTATTCATTAATTTTATTGTATAAATAATTCTATGAAATATAATGTGAACTAATTTATCTTCCATGAATTTTTATGAATATATATTTTCCATCAATGAATATTTTATTTAAAAAAATATAATGTCAACAATGATAACATTTTGAAGACTCATAAAAATTGAAATGAGCACATGTAATTAAAGGGAATTTTTTCATATAGTCATGAAAAAACTATTAACAAACCGGTACGTAAAAATTTGTTTCAAAGTATACAAAAAAAATATTTTCTCATAGACAATAATGGTATTAATGAATAATAGTAATACAATAAGTGGCCAAAAATTATGAAACCATAAAAGCAATCATGTTTATTAGATGATTATGTGGTCTTTTTCGTATAATATAATTACGGACAAAAAAAATGATCTTTATTTGGTAATAATATTGTGGGTTATCATACATAATATTAATAATAATGACCTCATTTTTTATATAATAAAATTAAATTGAAGGAAATGATCATTTTCATGTAAGTTTTATCATTTAAATTAATTAATAACAAAATAATCTATTATCGATCATATCAGTAAAAGTCTATAAAAAATTACATAATATAATTGTATTGATATCAATACCAATATATTTACACTTCAAAATTATCCTCATGACCTTCCAAAAATAGTGATGATGAATAAAAAAAGGAATATTAATAATTTCTTGGAAAGAGACGACCTCATATACCCTTCAATGAAGTCTTTATTCTTTATATAATTTTAGAAAAGAGTGACGTTATTTTACAATAAAAAAAATATATGTTTTTAATAATATTTTATTAAATTCACTATCTACACCATACTAGAATGCTGGTTAAGAATACATTAAAATTATTTCATGACTATGGTATTCACACAATACATGAATTATGGTTTTTTTCTTTTTAATATAATTAATAAATGGTGATTAATTAATATTCAAAAAACATAATAAAATAATGTATATTAGAAAAAACTATTTAATTAAAAGGGTAAAATAAAATTATCACTGGAGTAGAAAATCACAAATGAATGTAGATATTTTAAAATGATTACTCATGTTGAGCACAGTGGAATATACTTGGGATATCCCTTTTAAATTTGAGTAGTTTTATAATATCATGGTAAGATAACAAGGATAATGATAAATAAAATAATATGATAATTTAAAATGTTATTGTTTTATGAGTAAACTGAGATTTAAATTATCCTTGAAGGGGTTGTTGAGACCCCCTTTATTATTGTTATAAATGGTATTTTTAATAATATACCTTCTTAATATATAGTTATATTCTGTTAAACTTTTAATGTAGATCTTAAATTGAGAAATAATATACAAGAAAAGTTATAATTGAATTAAAGGGAAAATCCACTCAATTTTTGGAGTTCTTTTATCATGTAGAAAGTCCTTCCACCCATATATTATTATTTTTACCATTTATCATTTAACTATATAAATTTTTTTTTCTATAGGTAACCTATTTTCATGCCTAAAAATAAATTTTTTCATGTAAATAAATTTGAACAAATAATCCTTAATTTTAACTTCATTTATATTTTCTCAATATATAATAAATATGAAATTTTAATTCAAAAAAATTAATAATGTATTAATAAAAATTTTGGAGGAAATATTAAATAAGTTCTAAAATATTATATATGGGATTTAATATTTATTTGTTAAGAAAATTATTCCACATATTGAATAAACAATTTGTTAATAGAATACTATTTCATAAATTTACTACATATAGTATATACTAATAATTTCATAAAAGTCATGGTTTTTGTAAAAAATAATTTTCAACTACAAATGAACATTGTTATAAAAATACCAAAATTGAAACTTAATAATATATTTTTATTATTATTACAATAATTATTATAATTTTTCATATTTAATTTCTAAAATTTGTTATTTTAATATTTAAATTAATTTCCAATGTATAGATGAAAGTGTTCTCATCGTAAAATAACATTTTGTAATGTTAACTATACATTATCATTATTTCCATTTAATTTATAATATATTAATTTGTAATGTAATATTCATAACCACAATAATTTTTATAATGTTTAGTTATCAAATACATAGCTTCCAGAAAATTCTTTTTTTAGAAAAAGATATTTTAATGTATATAATTATTTTATTACTTCATATGGCTATACCAATTATAAATAAAATATAAAAAGTGGTAATTTTTTATTTAATAATTATTTAATAATATGGCTAACCGAATTAATTATCACAAATTCAATGTTTTATTTATAGGATAAACATGTTAATGTTCTTTTTCAGTTATGTTTTGTGTGTGGAGATAGCTACTGACACATAAACATAACTATCAGTAATCATATATAACATATTAGGGGATGAAATTCTACCCGCATAAATAAAATTACACCTCAAAATTTAAAATATTACATTTAAATACATATAATGTTATCCATAAGGTTGGAATAATTGACGTAAAAATATTACTAACATTTGTAAGGCTATGAAACATCCCAATTGAAATATCATTGGATTTAGTTTTTTCACATCCAATGAAGGAAGATCTGTATCATGGTTTTTTTGTATAAGATATTATATTTCTCTATATGTTCATAATAATTGTAAATTTTAATTGATTATCAACACATTTTAGGAAATATAACTCTGTATTTTTTAAATTTGTATGCATATAAATTCCCATAAACAGATATTCCTAACACATCCATATCTACTTGCCCATAATTGTTCAATATGATATTTGAAAAGATAGGATGGAGTTGAATGATTATGTTAGGTTAATAAGATCCTACACCTCATAAGTCTACACAAGATTCACATTTATTACCAATTTTGTACAATTTGGAAGACCTTATTTAACCAAACTAGCCAATTCCCTTTCCAAAATGTCAATTTCCAACATCATTATCATCAAAAGATATCCCCAAATATATTATCATTTATATTTCACATATCTATATTCATTAGGATCCATGAAGACCACCATGACGTTGGTTATTGTGGGATGATTTCCATACCACATCTATTTTGGAGGAACTTTGTAAACCCAAAAGGTGCTCATATGATGTGATATTTTTCCAAAATTATATACACATTATATCATGTTCTGGAGAATAGAAATTTATTCATTATCAACACCTGTACATAGAGTCCTATAATGGCCTCTACAATTCTGTATCATGGTATTTTGAAAATGAAGTATTGATATTTTGGGGGGTTTTTAATCTTTTTCACCCATTATTATAGTGATTTTGAAATCTGTAGATACCTTAATTACTATATATAATGACCATTTATTAATAACTAATATTAAATACAATCCATTATTTAAATCTATTATGGTTCATACACTATGATTCTATTATTTTGGTTGGTGGTTGTTTTCTTCACCTTCCTCAATTAAATGAAAATGAATATGTCATGTGTAATATCACCATGATTCATTAACCATAGAATCTACATTGAAAAAGTAAATCCATTATGAGAATAAAATCAATTCCTTATAACATAAAAAATAATATAATAATAATAACCTAAATAATAATGAGGGTCATAATAATTATCTGATTAGAATTTCCATTCGATAAAAATAATTTGGGTGTGAAAGTAATACATGTAAAAAAATTAGATAAAATATCTTATTTTGAATAAGAATCTGATAAGACTTACAAATCTCTTGAGCAGTGAAAAATTGTACCTTCATCCCTAGATTCTCATAATTTACTAATTCTTATTGGTGTATGATGGGGTTTCCATTTTTTCCATTATATTATAGGACCCAAATGATTATCATCCTTCATTGTCTAATTTTCATTTAGGTCAAACTATTTCACTTATATATCATTATATATTAACACTATATTTACATATATCATTGTAGGTTTATCCAAGATTAGTTTGAGTTTAGTTATTTCATAATTATTAACCCACTTTTGTATAGTAAATGGGAAATAAATCCTTCGTAGTATCATTTAATTTGAATATTATAAACCAAATCACATAATCATATCTTGTATAAATGTGCTTAGCCGAATTCCCACTCAACATGTGTCATAATGATGATGGAGTGAATTCCAAACCAATTGTTTTTATTTCTCTAATGGGTATCTGTTCTAAAACAACATCTACATTCGTATATGAATGTTGGGATTTATTTTTAGAAAAAAAATTAATTCTATATTCTCAAATATTTCAGGATATTATTTTATAAAAGGACGTGTATCATGAGATTTCACTATGGTTCTTCATCCCTAGTACAAGAAATTAAATGAAGATTATTACCATAACATTAAATCATATATTATCCCAGTGTGTTATCTTTACAATTGAATATGTGATCATCAACAACTCATAAATCTTAAAATTAACATTGAATAAATCATAATCAAAAATTTTATCTAATCCATTTCATTAATACACACTATGATGCCTCACAGAAATTCTCCTATATATAGTTCCATTAAATCATAAAATAAACACTCTCTCTATAAGAAAATATGAATCCTATTATATAAATATGAACTTTTAGAAAAAATTTAATTATTATTTAATCTCATACATATTTATGATATCTTTATGTTTATTGATTTGGTGAATTAGTTCACTACATAAACTGATAATGAATCTATATTTTTGAACTAATTTCTATTTCATTAAAACATATATGTAAGAACTATTTGATTCACTTATAGGCTTTACCATCTCTCATAAAATATTCCACATGTGTTATCCTTCAAAACATGTCTAATGTACTATTTTTTCATAACTTCAAGAAACAAGAATATAATAAGCAGTTATCTAAAAAATAGATGCGGCACGAATTAAAAATGATTAAATAATGATGTAAAAATTCTATAGATTTAATAAATGTAAATAAATATTGTGAATATAGAATAAACATGTAATCAAGATCATTCTATATCCAATATAACAAATGAAAACATTGTTATCATTCATAATATTCTAAGATTGATGGAATATATAAATATGGATATTAAAATTGTTCTTTCAATCCTTGTTCCCTAAATATATTTTTTATGTGAATATGAATACTGGATAACTAAAATTATATATGTAAATTACCATTATTTGTAGTAATTAATCATCACAAGTTTCATTAGTTTTCTCTATGTAAATAAATTTTTTATCATAATCATAACCCACTAAGAAGAGAATTGAGAATGGATAAACCAAAAAAATATCATTCTCATGACCTCTGTTTTCATATTATCCAATATCAATTTTGATGGATTAATGTAGTTCTAATATGAATGAATGCAAACATTGGGAAATATTTTAAAACATGATAAGTTTGTATTGAAAATTATTTTCATTTAAAATCATATTAAAAATTTATTTTATTATTTTAATATACAAAATTATAATGACTCTATTTTTAAAAAATTTGGGAAAACATGATTTATATTTTAATTATTTTATTTTATGTTATAAAAAAATTGATTCCTTATTTATTTGGTACCGTATCTTATGAATGTTTATTAGAAGACATATCTATTTAAATTCTGGTATTAAATTCATAATTGGGTAATTAAAATTATAAATAAATTTTTGAAATAATTTCCCATAATATATCATCCAATCATAATATATTTGAATTATATATTCTAATACTTCTCTATCTGTCTATTGAAATCAAATTAAAATATTTTTTTATTCTTTAGATGCAACTATTAATTGAAAAAATATACTAACATTCTTAGTTCATTTGTATCCACTATTATGATATAATTGAAAATAGTACTATTAATTTAATTTACCTAATAAAATTAATAATTTGATGTATCAAGAATAAAAATTTAAATACTTTTAATGTATATGACGTCCTCAACCATAACAATATTTTTCATACTGAAAACAACTTTTTCTGATTTCTTCCCTATAACATTGTTCTCCTATAGAAATCTTTATTCTATCCATAATATCAAAAAAATGATTTTTTATTTAATTTAATATTTTTTAAATATTTAGTTATATGGAACACTAATTGTATCTTGTGTTACATGATATAGTTATATTTTCTTGTTTTTCTTGCTACATAATGATAAAATGAAACATGTAGTATTAATATAATATTATTAATGTAATTATCTCCTAGAAATTAGAATAGAAATTTTTGAATTAGATAAACTAAAAATACTGTTTAAACATTTATATAATATGAAATTATTACTAACCAATTAAATATATAATAAATTTAAAATATTTTGAAAATAAAATTGATTTTTTTAAAAAAAAAATTATATATGTAAAAAAATATGTTTTCCATTAAAAATTTAAACACAAAAATTAATACTAATGATTTTAATAAATTTTGTATATTAAATAATAAAACATTTATTTAAGATTCATATCAATATTTTTCATGAAAATAGATATTAAATAATGAAATTTAATTCCTAAAAACATTATCATTCTCAAATTGATGTTGATTAAAAAAATTTACACTTATTTAGAATATAATATTTAAAAATATTATAAAATTTATTTGAATATATAACAGTCCTTTTCAAATATGAATGAAAATATTATATTTGGTTCATTTTTTAATTTTTTATAAAAATCTTAATTTTTTATAAATAATGAAAAGTATTGAATTGAAATTTAAAAAAAAAATCTATTTAATTTATTTAAAGTGATAAATTATATATTAATGTTGTTTAAAAGGAAAAATTGTTTATTTATACGTAAATAAATCCAATTTAGTCCATAGTTATCATTTAAATGTTGAATATTTATATACAAACATAGTGAACATTTGAATATTTTAACATTAAATAACCCCATTATCATTGTGTATATAGGACTTATTTTAAGTTAGAATATTAGATATAGGTGAATAGAATATTTTAAAGGGTATTAAATAAAAATTGAAATAACAAGTTTATATTTCTATAATAATTTAAACATGATTTTTAAACATATTAATTAGTGAAAATTTTTAAAAATCAATTATAGTGATTAAGGTCATAAATGTGTTTTACGAGTCAAATGTGTTTTTGTTAGAATTTATTTTCAAAAAATTTAAAATTTTAATATAATTGTTTTTAAAGAATATTTAGAATAATATGTTTTAAATTATATAATAATGATATTTTTATTATATTCTTAATGGATAAATAACTCATGTTTAAAAAGTCAACTAACTGTGGTGAAATTTGAATTGGTAAAACTATATAAACCAACAACAATATAGAATAAAATGATTAAAAGATTTTATTTGTGTTCGATGTTTTGTAAACCATGTAATACATATTGTAAGTTATTTATCAATATTAGATCTATAAGTGGTAATATTGACTTCAAATTATTGATTTCTTTTTGGTTTTACTAAAATCCCTACATCCGTTATGAAAGGTCACCCACTACACTCAAGCCATCATACTTAAAAAGTGATTTTTTTCATATGTAAAACTACAAGAGACATATTATAAATTCCATCATATAATCTTATAAGCTTTATTATTTGAATAAATCTATCCTTGGATGTATTTTAGTGCAAACAGAAAGGGTTTTTCTAAGGAAGAGTTAATTTTATTCATTGATAATTTTTATTTTATTTCATCATCCACCTACATTAATTATAAATAAAACAATATTGTATTATATATTCATTATATGACATATGATGACTTGTTTGATGTTAATCTAAGGACCAAAAACCATTTACGCTTTCGAAAAATGTGTTATAAAGTCATTGTCCATTTGTACATTAGACTACCACCTTTTTTGGTGGTTTTATTAATTTTTCCATTACTACCTCTCAATGATGGAAATAAAGTTTTCATTAATAGTTATATATTATATTTGTGATCTAAATATTCTTCTAGAAATAGTATATCCAACATACCATCATTATTTACATTTTTGGGAATTTGACAGTGTCTATTGTCTATACATCAGACTACCACCTCACGATGCAATATTAAACATTCACACATTAAACATATGTTCAACCTACTGTCACCATGAATGATATATATAATTTTATATCACTATAATTTATAGATTAATAAAACTAAATAAAATAAATGATATATATGATATTATTATCATTGATAAATTTATGGATATTATGGAAGTAATATTAATGTAAGAGGACCAAAAATAAAAAATAAAATCATACATGAAATGAATAGAAGTCATTTCATAATGCATTTAATTAATATGGAATTGATAATAAATATGAAATAAAACGATATAACCAAATAATATAATGTATGATATGTATATATATATTTTTGTTTGTATGGTTCTGTAATTTATGTATCATACAATTATATTTAGTATACAATATGTTTGAATGTGTATGAATGAATTCAAGGAATTAAGTAATATATTATAGTATTTCAATTATTTATGCATGTCATACCAAAAATTTCCACTCGTTCCATTCCTGGGGAATATACAGTACCATATTTATAGTTTATATCATTTATCTTTTTATTTTCCAATTATTTTCTGTATCATTTAATTTTATTATTTATTATTGATTTCAATCAAATAAATTACTAAATAGGTAGGTGAAATTTGTATAATTTTTTTTCTTTGAGTAATATGTAATGTAATACCCCTATCATATTTTATGTGGTTAATATATATCCCTTTTTAAATGTAATATCATGAATTTATTCATTCTTGTGGAATTAGGTTTTTCATAGCATTTTATTCTTTCATGGATCTTACGATTCATCATTACAAAAGGGGAAATGATTTTATGATACAATCTTATGGTTTATCTGGATTTTATATGAATATGACTTCTATGATAAAATATTACTATATATCCATCAATAAAATCATTACATATATTATCTCATTTTTATACATATTATTTTTATTCCTACAAAATCATTTTTCAACTGTTTGGTACATAAAATAATTAAAAAATTAAATTAAATTACTAATTGTTTATATATTTTTTTGAAAGCCCCGTTTTCATAAAAAACAATGTTTTTTAATAATTTCATATTTTTAGTTTTATTATATGATTTTAATAAAAATTGAGAACATTATATGAAATTTTACCCAATGATTTAAAAATGAATATTCATTTTGTTTTCAAAAATAAATTCTTGTTTGTCTTTTACCAAAAATGTCAATTGGATCATTGGTTTTTATCATTAATTAAATGAATAGTATTTATAGTTATTATTAAAAATAAATTACAACAAGGATCCTTTACATATATTCAATGTTATTTTCAATTAGATGGATATCTATAATATTTTATATATTTTATATTTTACATTAATGATTATAGATTAAATTTGTAAAACTAAAACAAATCAATAATATTTTTAAATGGGGAAATGATATTTTCCTCAAGAAATGTTTTATCTAATTATATTGAATTCATGTGTATGTTTTTATGTTTATTCTCAAAATAGTGTATTTTTTTAAACAAATTTATGGTTTCTAATGTATATTTTCCATGAAAATATTTTCCTTGTGATATATCATTCTAACGGATTCTCTGTATAAGATGACATCCCATTATGTAACATATAAATTATTATGGTTATATCCTAAGGACACCATTTGTATCGATTATCATAATACTGTATGATTAAAAGAAGGTTGTGAAAACAATTTCTCTTCTATGGGATAAACCATGAAAAAAAATATAATGCAACTTACTTATTATTCTGCTTGTAATAATATAATGGAATGATTGTTGGAACTTCCTCTTTTAGAGAAGTTGTGATATAATGAAATGTTTATGAAACCAATTTAATAAACTTGAAATTATTTAATAACTATTTTTTGTGATGGGTGGCACCTATAACTCTCTATAATACATGGGATATTGGTAAATGTTCTATGATATTAGAGGGTATATTGGTGGTTATCCCAAGCATAAAAAAGAGAGTATATGAGTTGTTTTCCAAAAAATAAATCATTGGGTAAATTTCATTACCCCATTCCTGATGTATGTACATTAATGGTTATCCTAATACTAACATGTAAAAAATTTCTTGGTGGGTATCCTTGACATAATATTCTTTATGGTTATGTATATTACAAAATTTAGATTTTATACCAATGTTATTCTCCCATGGATCATGATCATTGATTTCTTTATGATTCATGTCTAATTAATATCCTATATTTATTCCATACCATATTATTTTTATCTTTGATATACATGGTATGCTTTAAAAATTTTATTATACTTTTCTAATACCCCTATTCTCATGTTATTCTTACTTATTTCCCTTTTTCATATACTAATCATTTGGATCACCCTTTATTATGTTTCTTTTTCAAAGGTTCTGAAAAAATGTGTTATATATGGTATATCTAAAAAGTTCACATTAGGGGAATATCATTACTGGATACATTAAATATATGTCAGGAAAATAAATATAGTGTTCCAAACATCATAAAGCACTAAATTATTATAGTCATATATACCATTTTTCTGTAATTTATTGAATATTCATCCAAATTATTTAATATCCATGTATGTGAGTTAGGGTACTTCTCCATTTAGTATCAAATGAATGGTATAGTTATCTTTTTAGAACTACGATGAGAAATAATTATAGTGATCCCCTGGTATATTTCATAGGATATGATTATGGATGTATCAAAAGATAAATCTATGGATGTGTCATTGTAATATAAAAATAACTAGAATTTAATTAATTTATAAATAATGTTATTTATTTTTAATTACATCCTTATCTAGATATATCATGTCTTTTTTTTTGTGATAGATCTACCATGTGGTAATAAATCAAAAATGAGTGCTTTAATTGGGACTCAATTTTCACATTGAATATAACAATGATCCTAAATACATACCTAGAATGAGACTAACAAGGATATTCATTAGATTTTAACAATATATTTTTAAAAAACCATGAATTATACCAATAGATTTTGACTATTAATTAACATGATTAACCTATAATGTCCTAGATTAAAAATAATGTTTTGGTATTTGGGGAGCCTATATGTGATATTTTTGAGATTATGTATTTTTCCACAAGGATTATAGTTTCTAAAAATATTATTTTTTGTTTTAGTTAATGTATTGAACAATATGGAACTATGCTACCATTTAATATGATGGAATTTTTTTTATTGAAATTCAAATAATGATAATGTCTAGAGAAAAAGATATTGTCATTATTCTAATTTAGGTATCATAAATCATGATTTGAATTTTTCACCTTATCTAACCCTTAGTATCACCAAAGAAGAGATAGATATTGTTCACAATGATTTTTCTGAAAGGTAAAAACAGGTAAAATAAGAAAAATTTTCCTATATTTTTTTTATGTTGGGGGAATCATCTCTGTGAATTTTTAAGGGAACATAAATATATTTTGAGTGTGGAATAAAATGATATAATTCAATAATTTTTTGTGGAAAAATTGTAAATATTATTTAAATAAATGTATTGTAATAATGGTATATCTAGTATATCATTGACATATAAATGTATCAAATGTAATGTATAAGGGAATTATAAAAAATAATGTCATGTGGGGGATCCCATTAAGAGAATAACGAATGTGGTTTGAGTAATGGGGATATTTATGATGTTAAAGAGACCAAGAATGAAATATGAAATGAAATAGGTATTAAGGATTATGATGATGAATCCAAGTTAATGATATATGGTTTAGGTTGAATAGTGGATGAGATTATTTATCAGAATTACAAAATTATGTTATATGAATCATGAAACATATAATCTTTTTTAGTTTCTTTTTTTTATTTTGGATATAAAAAAATACGATTAATGGTTCTCGTGGACTAAAAATGATATTTAATTGCATGGTAATATTTAAAACAAATGAAGGTAACCATTAATATTTTATGGATGTTGAGATAATGATATTTGGAAATGTGTTAAGGGATATGAATAATTAGATTTTATTGTACTAATTTCCTTGGAACTAATTAGTGTTTTATGGAAAATCTAGATTATTCGACAATTTATAGGGTTTACAAAATTTTTGGTTTTATGTAATATATCCAATAATACATGTTTCTTTTATGTAACGATGAATCAAATATTTCTTCGATAATATTTAATAAAAATATCAGTTATTACTATGTCTCAAATCAGTAAATTATTAAGGTATTAACATTATTTTTATGTGATAATCAACTGATACTTTATGATATAGAAGTTATTAAAAATATGTTTATTTTGAGAAATTTTATTCCCTTATTTATAAATGTTTTAATTTTTGAAGGTTTGTACTGATTACCATTTACAGAATGGAAAATGTTATACATTGGATGTTGTTGTATGATTAATTTATTACAAAAAAATATGAGGATTTATTCTTGTTGAATAACATGTGATAAAATTTTCTTATGATTACTATAAAAAGACAGGATACAATATCATTATATTAATGGAACATTTTATCCAATAGTGCATCCTGGATAATAAATCCTCATCATTTCTTAGAATAAATAATGATGTGGAAATTAATCTAGCAATACAAAATTGAAATATTGTACAAAGAAAATGTAATGAAATCAAGTAAATATATATTCTCATGAAAATTATTCAAATTTAGGAAAAATATGTTAAAATAGAAAAAGTTAATATTTTCATCATTTTTTATGATCTTAATTTCCTTGTTAACACCAATTTGGTTTATTGATTTTCTGTCATTAATGTTCTCTATAATATATTATATATCACTATCAGTCAATATTTGGGTGTTATATTTCTCTTCCATGTCAATATATTCAATTAGCACTTATGTTCTAATATTTTGAAACATAGTATGTGTTATTCTAGATGAAATTTTAACATCTCATCCAATATTTAAAGATTCTTTTGATAAACCTTTTTTATGATGTTTTATTTTGAAATGTAATTAATAAATTTTAAGCCATTGTTGTCAATGATAAATTTATAGAATAAAAATGTTATTAACAAGGGTTGAAAGAAACAACCCACGATATTATCAAATAATTTTTTTCATGTTATATTTTCTAGATATCTTTTGTCATATGAAATACCGAGTTTAGTATGGATTACACGTGACACTGAGGTTGGATTATATTACATAGAACATTGAGTCTAGTGAAACATGACATATTATTAAAATATTATTATGATATCTGTCTATAATATATTTAATTAATTAAGAATGAATATTATTAAGACAATATATTATTTCCACATATAAAAATTGTTATTTTGTTATTGATCAATTAAATATGAAAATAAAAACTATATAAAAATGAATGAAATATTTAGATAAAAAATTAATTTTGTTTCCAAAAACACATTATAACATAAATAAACTATATAAATTCGTTTTGTTGAATTATTTTAATAGATATATATATATATATATGTATATATATTATTTTTTAAAAACAATTTAATATAAAACATTTTTTAGACAAGATAAAAAAATATATCCAATATTATGATTGAATATTTTATGTTTATAAAGAGTTGTTTTATCAATTTTTGTTTAATTAATTTGAGAATATGTTATGAAACAATTGGAAAATATATTCAAAAAATATAAAAAATTTACAATCAGAATGAAAAAATCATCTTAATTTTATATAATGGAATTTTTTTGCAAAGAATTAATTTTTTATGAATAGTGAACAATATTGGTATTTAACAAAAAATTGTATTTTCCTTTAATTTTTTATTATAAAAAGTTATTAAATTTATATTTAAAATTTAATCATTTAAATAATATATATATATAGTCAGAAAATTTCTTATTGGAAACAAGACCATATAAAACTCTTATATTAAATATATTTAATCATATTGAAATATACTGTTTTATAAATATTATATCATGTTTTTTAAGTGGGATTAAAAAAAATTAATATTTACTTATTAAATGATTGCAATTTTCAAAAATATTTCATATTTGGAATTAGATTACTTTATATTATATAATATTTGGAATTATTTTTTGAGCATATGGTTTACATGATATTTTTAAATATTAGTTACTATGATTGTGTTTAATATGGGGTTTTATAGGTTACATGATCTTATGTTTAAATTTAATTTCCACAAGCATAAGATTTTTATTTAACTATTTATTCTATTATTTATAACAATTTGTTTTAAATTATTTAACATGTAACCTTATTTTAGGGTTAAATGAAAAATTTCCTAAGATAAGAAATACCAAGTTACTATATTGAACTATAAATGGTAAAAGTGAGTAAAATTGAAAAAAATAAGAAATGGCATGTTAAAAACATATTCCTTTATGGTAGAGTGGTGGATCAACCATATCATCCCTGAACATCACTATTTATAAATTTATGAGAAAATGTATGTTTAATTGACCTACCATTATTGAACTTTTGGTTATTTACTGAAATTCAACTCCTCAATTATAAATGGGAACTCACTCCACTTACTAATTATCACACCAAATAATTTTTTTTTCAAATACCCCTTCCAATATCACATAAAAATATCCATATTTTCATTCTAGAATCCCTAATTTGTGAATAATTCCATCCTTGGATGGGTTTTTGTTTTTTTCTAAGGAGTTTACCCATGGAAGAGTTATGATTATTCAATGAGTGTTATTATATTATTTCTACCCTAACCGCATTAAATTTATATTAAAGCATGATGATATAATAGACTCAATGTCTATGATTGAATTGTTCTTAATATGTAATGGGATAAACCTACAACTGTATCACCTTCAATCACATGGGTTATGAAAACATCATTCGTGTGTGTCATGGACTATAGCCTTGAGAACAAATGTCAATCATTTTTCCATTACCACCTCTTTAGGGTAGACATAGTAATTGAATTATTATTTATATATTATATTTATGATATTATTATTTTCTTATAATTATTATATCACACATACCATAATGATTTGAATTTTTTTAAAATATGATAATGTTTCCATTGGGTATGGTGGATGACCGCATCGAGAAGCGACGTGGCTCATTCATGCATTACAATTAATTTAATATGAATGTTATTAATGAAAATATGTGATATATATATGAAATAAATTTTGGATTGTAATATATAATTTACAATTTTTGATTTTAATTATATAAGAAAATGTAAAAAATGTTCATGTGTGTGTATAGCCTACCATCTCCATGAATGATGTATTTAATTTTCCATTTAAATCACTTATAGATTACTATAAATACTTATATAATAATTATATATGGTATTTATAAATTTTATTACATTGTATATAAAATTTATCAATGAAAATAGTAATATGAACAAAAATTAGAAATCAAATATTAAATGAAAGAAATCAGTTATTGCACAAAATGAGACATAAACAAGGAATCATTAACAAAAAGGTAATAAGAGTTCATATGTAAATTATATGTGGTTTTATATATATATATATGTATATATATATTATTAATATATTTATAATTATCATATATTTATTATATAGTAGGTTCGATCATGTTTGAAGGATTTCATGAATTTTGGAAGGGGTTTATAGTATCACTTTTGTTAATGGGAGACATATGAAAACTCACGACTCACTTCCATTGTGTCCTATATATACATTTTACTTGATATATTATATCATGATTACTATTATTTTTATTATATATAAGGTTTAATTTTATTTTAGTATTCATTGGTGATTATGATTTAAATGAATTCTAAATCAGTAATGGATCTTTGTGTCAATCTTCCTTGTTTGAGACATACGTTATGTTATTCACCTATATTATACATTGATGTTTCTATAAAATCAAATTTACAATTAATATAATTAATTTAATAATTATAAGGATATTATATGTTTCATTTTTTGTTATAAATTCATGGATGTTAAGATTCAATGGTAGCATTGTGGTAATGATTATATCTTTCAATCTCATTATTTATCAAGATTGTTTGTGATTATTTTTAGATGAAAACATCCTATGTTAAATATCATAATAAAATATTGAAACTTATTCCAAAATTGATATTCATGATAATCTAATTTAACAATAAATTTTTTTCACTCTTTCTACATTAACTATATGAAAATTATTTGATGCAAATCCATATATATTTCTCTTTTTAGTCAATTTCACCATTCTCATTTGAAAACGTTTTTTCATAAAAAATATCAATTTTTTTCAATTCTCCAATTTCATTTAAAAACATTCTTTAACCAAGTTGTATGATTTTAAATATATTTTAAATATAACCTTTAATCTTGGTAAAAAAATTATTTTTTCACTCTTTAAAAAAATTGGAAACAAGTCTTTGGATTTAACATGAATGACATGAAGAGTACTTATCAATATCATGGCCACTGAATAATTTCGATCATTACCTAAACGTTTTTAATGTTCTATTCTTGGAAAAATTTTCCAACATAGTTGGGTACTATTTATATTCAAAATTAATTATGTCAATGGGAAAACAAAATTTTGAAAACGTTTCAAAATATGTTTATGAATATTAAAGGTTATTTACCTAGAAAATGTTTTAAATGACTTTAATATTTTAAATATATTTTATATATATTATTTTTAATGAAAATGATTCATATAATTTTTTATTTTTTAATGAGGTTATTTTCATAGAAAATATAACATCCATAGAACTGTTCCAAGTGATTTTAATTCAAAATAATTATCCATCAAATACGAAACCCCTTTAAATGTATTATGATTTTGCTTGGATATTATAAAATGATCCCTCTCATATTCATTCATTGAATGGTAAATAATGATTGGATTATTATGAATAAATTTTAAATTCCATATTTATATCATGAAAACATTATTATGAATGTAGGATTAATTTCCAATTGATATACTATAATTAAACTTATGGAATAATTATAAGTCCTATAACATTTCTATAGGTTATGATATGATGAAATATTTATGTAACCCATTTATTTTCATGGTTTTTGACATTCTGAATTCTTTATGACCATTTGGAATACATATCTTTGATACTAATTATGGTATTGGTGGGAACTTTATCTCATTTAATATCATTAGGTAATGGTAATAGTTATACATGATCAAATTTTACAGAACTAGATGTATCAAGTCCATGAAGTGAGAATAGGGGTTTTTAGACTAATCCAAAAAATAGGGTAAATGGGTTATTAGCTGAATACATAATTAGAGGGCACAAATACTATTATCCCAATCCTAACATGATATTAATTTCATAGTGGGTATCATTGACATAATATTTTCTATGATTATGTTTTTTCCACCAATTCGTGGCGCATGCCAATGTTATTATATAATAGATCTTGTTTTCTGATATACTAAAGAACCATGTAATATTAAATTATAATTAAAACATCCTGACATAGAATTATTATATTTGTGATGCATGGTACATATTTGAAATGTTAGGCTCATGTTATAATACCCTAAATTGTATATTTTTCAAATGTATCCCTAATTCCTACACATATTGTGCATCTATGTTTACTATATAATAGGTTTTCAATCATAGCATTTTCATAATCTCGGTTGATTTTTGTATTTATAAGAAGTGTACATAATATGAACATATTTGTGGGGGGAGGGGGGTATTTAAGACCATTCACAAAATTATAATATTTTGTTCCATGATTCCCAATACCAAAAAATATAATAGTCCTTAGACCAATGTTTATGTAATGTACTGAAAATTTATCAAAAAGATTTAGATTCCATGAATGACAGGACTAGTTCCCTATAATACAATATCCATACACAATCTACATCCATATTTTCACTACTACTAATTCCTTCAACACATTTACCTTCTATAATTATTGTTGGTAACAATAAATACTACTAATGAAATACTATGTAAAATGGAAAATAAATCAATTAAATTACTATGATTTGGATAGAGGGTTTTCAATGATTAATGAAACATCTCAATGACATGGATTGTTCAAAAAAACATATTTTTTCTATGATGGTTGAGGATTGGAACAATGTAATATCTAAAATCAATATCTCGTTGAATAACTGATCTTCATAAATTATAATGGTTTAGATAATGAAATTAAATAAATGGTCACTAAATACCATAAAAATCTTGAATGAAATTAGATAATGATTCTAGTTGTTAATGAACTCCGTGAAAACCTTTTAGTGGTGAAGTATGTGGAGCTATTATGATGTATTTTGTACATGTGTTTGATATTGAGACAAAATTATGTGAGTTCCATTAACAATAATGAAAAAATCTAATCCACCAAAAACTATATCATTCTACTTGAAAAGGAGTGCATCAATTTAAATATCCATGTATTGCTGATTTGCAGAAACATTTATGACTCTGAGTCCATGATTATTTGGTGAGATAATTACTTAAATCATTGAATTATTTAATTTAATATGATAATAGTACAGAATCTAAATGTTACTTTTCTATATTCATTATTTTTTTAAAAAAATCATATCGAAGTACTGGAGAAGCTAGATATTACATCAAATATGTTGAGGATAATGAAGTGGACTTTTGAGTACATACATTCACTCATGTGTTATTGTGGAACACATTGAAACGCAGGGTCATATTATATTCCATAATGATTTAGTATTAAAGTTTATATGCTTTTTCAACAAATTTTATATTTTTTAATAATTATTAATGGAAAAAATAACTGAGATATTTAATTAGTTGTTCATCAAGGATTTAAAAATATTTTTTCACCAAGATCATGTTCTGAATTATCATAAACAAGAAGAAAAATCATGCATGTTAATATACAAGTCTATGACCTTACAATATTACTTAATCTTGAGTTAAATCAATAATTAACATTGAAGGTCTTTTTAGGTTTTGTTTTTTATATAATTGGGCAATAAATATTACATAAAATCTCATATATTATAACGTAGACACTTCTACTTACTATCAATTTTAAAAATATTTAAAAATCATAAATGAAAACAATAAAAGTTTTCGTGATTGAAATATTCTTGTATTATTCTTTTATCTTACACTTCCTTATACCATTTAAAAAACATTTCATAAAATTTGTATGAAAAAAAAGATTATTAAGGGTTATAAAATGAAGAATGAAAACCTTAGTCCATCAATACATACTAAAATTCCATTTAACATAACTCTTGAAATCATAAGATTTAATAATAACACATAGAAATCACAAATCACAAAGGTAACATATGACATCCATAACATACATACATTATAGATTTCAAAGCAATGCAAAGACTTATGTTTGGAATACCCATCATAGTATATAGCCTAAATCTCTTTGGAAAAAATTTACTTCTAGATCTGTCACGTTTCTCGATGCATTGGGGATCTATATTAGGCTCAACTGCCTTAGGTTTATCACAGAACCACACATATACATAACCAATGCCCATGATCCACAAAATATTCATAACGCATAAAACATGAATGAAGGGAATAAAAAATTTCCACACTGTAATCACAATATATCATTTTATAATATTGACATAATAAATTAATATAAAACATTCAAATGAAATATTTTTCAATAAATGTGTCACATACCACTTTAAAACATTTGAAATCATTTTCACTTTAAAAATATAATGTACATATAAATAAATCCTCAAAATCATTTCTATAACATGGGAATTAAAGAGATGTATTTAGAAGATTAAATCATTAAAACATCAAGACGATGTTTTAGTTAGAGAATACCTTACCACTAGAGAAACACTTGAATAAAACTATTTAAAGAATAATATCAAATGAAACAATAAATATACCAAGGGTATATAATTTCAAGATATAAAATGTTTAATGGGTTGTATATATACCTTATAATACAATAAATGTGCACAATATCATGATATGCCTCAATGAAAGGATATTGAGACTTATTCCCTTGTGAAAATTTGGCAGCCTGACAACATCACATTAAAATTTAGAAAACGAGTTCATGGAAGAGAAACGGGTCTCTAATCAAATGCACATAAAATGTACAGATGTTATGATATAGAAGAACATATCCCAACATAATAAAATTTAAATTGAAAAACCTAACAAAGAAGAAGACTTTGACAAATAGAAGGACGAAATTTTCCCTTACAAAGATCATTTTGTTAAAGAAATTGATCGATTTTGTGTATTCTCTATAATTACATATAAATCATCTATATATAAAAATTGGATATAAAATTTTATATATCATATAATAATATTAAAATATAATCAATAATTATAATTTTAAACCAATGAATAGAAATTGGGTTAAGGTGTTCCCTTACCTTGTGTCTGATAAATCATGTATCATCCTTGTTCTTCTTGAATAATAATCATAAGATACTTTATACATTATTAGAAATTTTTTAATGTTTATTATTCCATTTATATAACTTATTTCTATACTACATAAATTAGTTAACTATTATAGTTCATATCAAACATTTTGTTGATGTTCGGAACTTATGTCAAAAATGAACTTCTTATAATTACAAATTGTCCATGTGGTCAAAATTCAACAATATATAGAATTGATTTGCTGATTTAAATATCTTATATAACATATATATACTGTATATATGTTTTTTTATAATACTCCATATCATTTTTATATAAGAAAATGAAATGCACCGTTCATCGAGATGGTAAGTTGTATGTATTCATGAACACAACATTCATTTAATTTTTTTCATTGTTAAATAAATGAAAACAAAATTATACATATGAATATTATTATTCCAGTATAATATCATATTTTATATATGTTACATAATTTCATTATCACTATCCTTTATATGTTACATTTATGGTATGAAGAATTCATATCACATTGAGGGGGCTGTAGTCCACACATCCTCAAATGAAATTACTGTATTTATACAACATGAAATTCATAATGGTTTGGTATAGATGAGAATTAAAAGAGAATATAGATAAAATAGTAATCTTTAATATAATATATAATTATATTTCCATCATAATGGTCACTATGAGAGGTGGTAGATGAAGATTGAACAATCATCGTTTCGTGAGGTAGTAGTTCGCCATCCACAGAAACTGTATGTTCGTATCCATTAGATGGACATCTGTGTAAGTGTAGTTAGAAAAAAACTCATCAGAAAACATAGAATATCTTGGATAAATTTTTTTATTTAAACATGGAATAAGAAGATAATTTTAGTGGAGAAGGAAAATAAAAGAAAAGTACTTAAGAGAAGATGTTGCATTTAAATCGGGTAACTCCAAATTGTTTGAACCAAAAGGATTTATTGAATTAACTTATGCTCAAATTGAGTATTATAGGTGGAATAAAGGGATGATGGGAGCTAATTGGAGAAGAGTTTGGATGATCCAAGATGCTTGGGTTTTGTGAGTAGTGGGTTAGAGGTGGTGTCCTTTTATAAGATGGTGGAGGGGATATTTAGGAATGTTTGAATGCATTATAATTTTATAAATTGATTTTAGTATTAAAAAGGTCCAGAACTAATTAATGATTAATATATGATGAATAAGTCAAAATAAATTCATCCAACAAAAATTTTATATGTTATAGATATTTTTTAATCATTACCTTTTTTATTTAACCCTTTGTTAACTTATATAACTTTAAATGTGTAATCTTGAATATTCATATGATATGGTTAATATATTTAATATTAAATTACAAGAAACCCCAAATGGTTCATTAATGAAATTATAAACATCATATATGACATTTTTATGAATCTTATAATTTTAGGACTATTTTATCATTTAGTGAAATATTAATTGATTTAAAAACTCATTTATGCCAATTTTTATTCTATTCATATCATAGCTTTTAAAAAATCTATAAAAACATGATTATTTAAAAAAATATGGATTAATTAAAATATAAGAAGTATTATTAATCTATAAAATTCTTGTATTTCAAAAAAAGATCCAAAATAAATTTATTTTAATACATACAATCTCAATTATTTTAAACATTCATTATTTATGTAATTAACAGATTACCATTGTTTCATAAATAATTTTTTATATATGATGTCCAAAAATTTTATAAAAAATACAATTATGGAGTAAATATTTTTATATTTATAATTATTATTTATAGTCTAAAATATCACTTAAATTACTTTATATTAAAAAAATTATAAAAAAAGAAATTTGTTTCGGTTACAGTTTTTTAACCTATAATTAAATTTTATAAAGTGTTAATTTCACATAAAAGTGTCACCATTGGGTCCCAAAATCGATCCTTGTATTCCCATGGATGGAACTATATCGTCAAATTGGGTTATGAATTATGTTTGGGTAATTTAATATTATTATATTATGATTTTTTTCACTTATATACCATATTTACACTTTAACCATAGTAAATACAATATTTTCTACAGTTACTATTCAAAATATATAAAAATATTAGATACAGATTTATATAATTAGGACCTCCTTAGTCAAAATTGGGAATTAATTTTTCCAAATTCAAAATATATAAGTCACAGAAATTAATTTAAAATTACTTTATGTTGTCAAAACCAAACAGCGTGTTTGTAAGAAATACTAACTATCAACACATTGACATTTGTCAATTTATAATTTCAAAGTGTAATTACATTCAATTAAAAACATTATTTTAAATGTTAAAAGTATAATAAAATTACAATTTAAAACAAATTAAAATTTCAATCTTACTATATAAATTTATTACATTAAATGGAAATTTAGAAATAAATTGTTGTATTTTTCACTATTCATCCAAAAAATGAACCTTATTAGAATAATACCAAAATTACACCCAAGTTAAATATTGATGTCCTGATTATAAAGAATATGTTAATTCTATCAAATAAACCATATAAAAGTGAAAAAATCTTTATTTAAAAAGGTTTCTCCATCAAAAGGCGGTAAATTGACCTTTTAATGAAAATTATGGCATTTAATGATTAAAAATGAATTCATTCTTATATTAATCCTCTAGAACTTATTGGATAAAATATTAGACATTTAAAAAACATGTGTAATAACATTGTAGTTTGTTTTTTTCATTCCCTCCAATTCAAAGGCCAGGTTTTAACAAACATTTAAAATAATATTATTATTATATTATTTTTCAGTTTAACTCAACATTGTTTGTAACATAACATTTCAAAGAAACCCATTGCATTATTTTTAGTACTCTATCAAAAAAATAAATTCCTTTAAAGTAAAATTAATATATAATTAACAAATAATAGTAAATTTAAAAATGTTATATTCTTTATTAACCTACGATGTTAGATTATATATGATTATTTGTTTTTGTGATAAAAATTTTAAAATGTTGCTAATAAGTATTGAAAAGTGAAAATTGATAAATAAAATTGATGTTTTGATTATAAAAGATGGTTTGAGATTATTTAACTCATTTTTCATTCATTATTATAGCTGGTGGGATGTACTACACTATGAAATAGAAAGGTACATGGATTGGTCAATAAACCATGAAGAGACCATCAAAATTGATTTGTGCCTATTAGATGAATACATTATAAAAATAGAAAATTACTTTCTAAATTTATTGATTGATAATATAATATATATTTTCTTCTATTTTGTAGAATCTATAATGTTATTCATGATCCAAATAGAAGGAGAACATGGTAATCTAAGGACATATTTGAGGGGATTCTCATGTAGTAGTGAATGGGTTGTCTTTTCAGTTGGAAATTAATAGATACTAGTGATTAAAACCTAAATAAAATAATGTTGATTTTATTTTACATAAGACAATCATTCACTTACTTTTATATTATCACTATTCAATATGTAGATAATTCTTCACTCTGTTATTGGATTCCTGATTTGTGGGAGCTCCCTCTGAATATCATTGTCCTATATTGTTTTTTTAAAATATACCATTTTTATTAGATAACAAACTGAAATTTATAGTCATTCACAACCTTTTTTTTATATAATACATTAAAAAATGAAGGATATCCGATGATTGAATTTTCATTGAGTGAATATTTAATTCTTCTAAATGATCTAAATATCACATTGGATGACCTCTTCATGCATTCTAATCGAGTATAGAGAAATTGTAACATGAGATATTATAGATAAACCATTTATGGAATTTATTTTTCACTATTTTCCCATTCATTTTTTATCACCTTATCTTCCATTATAACATGTCAAATTATTTAATAGAGGATTTGTGATGGATTATCTCATAAGTACCACTTCATATTGGGGGATATTCAGGGTTATAATGGTCTAAATAGGTTATCCCTCTGTTTGGGAAGAGTAAAAATTTACTAGAAGCAGCTTAATGCATATGAGTTCTATGATTTTTGGTGAAAGATGATTTTGGCCTGAGATATTGAAAATGAATTTTACCATTTCGGGAAACTAGACAATCTTTGAAGAGATGAATGATTAGTATTTATGGGGTGGATGACCTAGATCAAGGAAAATATATATCTGACAGACTATTTATTCATCTCATATTTTTTTCCTTTCAAAAATTTCTTTTCTCTATTTCCATTGAACTATCAACCATTAGGATTGCATGTTTCTATTTTATTCTAATTTATGTAATTAAAAATTATGAAGAATAAAATAATGTTAGTTTATATCGACTATGGAATTGACAACAACTGAATTGAGATCAACTTGTTATTTATACATATATATATATATATATTGTATTATTGTTTTATTTTCGTAATTTAATTATAAAAAGAAAATATTAACCAAATTGGCACCATTCCTAGGAAAGAAAAATTTATCATAGTTGTTTTAGTTTTTCTTAATCTCATTAAAATAAAAACAATTTCACGTAATAAATATTTCAATATAGATTAGCAATATGGTATATCCCATGTTTAGTAAATATGTGATTATAAATAAAAAATTGATTTTTTACAAATAAAATCATATTGAGTGATATCTAATGTTTTTAGTGATGTGTGTCTATAAATGAACCAAATTTGTACTAAATCATTGAAAAAATAATGAAGGAATTAGAGGGTAATACAACAATCATGAAGGATATTATAGTTATGAAAACGATTATGAACATCCCTATGACTACCTAACATGATCAAGTGTAACATGGGAACCAAGTATAAATAAAAAAAATTAAATGATTATTTTTGATTAAATTGTGATTAAAAGTGAATTGAAATTGAATAATAAAAAATATAAATACGAATACTTCCAATCTCATATTACCGTATATTCATGGATGGAGTTTCTAAATTTTCATTTTGATAACATTATCAAAAAAATGGATTACAATTGTCCATATAAAAATGTGTGAAGGTAGAATAATTTTAATGGTTCATATTATTATAGATAAAATACATGATGATTTTATTTGTTAGGAGAAGGAAATAATTTCTCACATTATCTACTAAGTATACCAACTGATGAGAATCTATAAAATCTCATTAAAGAAACCACATATAAGTTAGTAGATTTTTATAAGTTTTAAGGAGGATTGATATATCACTACTAAATAAGTCACTCACATGAATACTATTATATATATAAAAAGTTAAATGTAAAAAAGTGACAGAATCACTCTACTAAATATCTTTAACTATTTTTATTAGATAATAATTAATAATAATTAGATACAAATTCAACTATGTTATTTATTTGAACTATGATATTTCCTAGAGGGTGCTGAGATGGCTTATCTATCCGAGAAGTTTATATAACTATAAATTTTATGTTGAAATTGATGTTTTTTCGATGTCTATCGTGAATATGATAAATTTGATATTCACGCAACGTTAAAATATTACCATGTTAACTTTTTTCTCATGAGAAATTAAATTTTAGGACTGATCTAGATGAAATGCCTCCCCTAAAGATGAATTCTTACAGCATGTTCCCAATATTCCTCATGAATATGATTGGAAATATTAAAACATTCATTTTCTATTATGTCACATTATAATAGGTAATCTATATAAGAATATGTGTTGAATTTAGTTTTTAATGGGGGTATTCTCAAATTTACATATTAATGATGTTATAAATAATAACATCCTATGATGTGTATCAATGAAGAAACAACCACCATTGGATTGTGGTTGACATAAATAAATTCTTAATGTAGAAAGATAATACACATCACCTAAAAGGGGGTTATCCATATACTATTTAGATTATATTCCAAATCATTATTCTATGTGATTGTTCCAAGTTTTTTATCTTATTTTTAGGAAAAATAATTAGTTATCTGAAATCATATGTTAGTCATTCATTGAAGATATAGATATACACAAAACCACATGAATTACTCTTTCCCATCTAAAAACATAGTTTTATTAATTATAAATAATAATTTAAGTTATCCTTATGTTGAGATGCTTTCCAATTATAAGGGTCTTGAATGTTGCCAAAATTGATATATTCAAAAACAAATAGAGGGAAAACCTTTGAAGAATTATAATCCACAATGGCCCTTATTTAAGTGTTATTTAGTTATTATTTCTATGATTTATGCATTATATTAAATGAAACTATGATTATGATATTTCAACATTGATATTTTAAAAACTATGAACTAATTTTACTTTTCAAGGGGTTTTTTAATTAAAATACAATAGTGTGGAAAGTAATATTTTTAATATACTATGTAACCTATTTACACCATTAAATTGAAATTGAATTCAATATTTTTTGTTATATAATTTTTTTGTTATTTTTATTATATTTTTTATAATCATTGGATTGTCATGTTTTTGTTTTACAATAAATAACATTAACCATTTAAAAAATCAGGTATATTGATATAAATTTTATATAAATTTACAAATTATTTGAATGAAACTTTTCAAATTGTCAATAATATTAATGATTAGAAATCTAGTTGGAATGTAAATGTTCTCATACTATTTTATTAAAAATATATGACATTTCATAGAATGATGTATAGGTGTTGTGGATATTTCATTATGACATAACGTGAATAAATAATTTATAATTCAAAATCTCTTAGTTTCATTCATGACATAATAATAAAAATTTAAAATATTTATAAATAATGGTTCATTAGGTCTCAATTTTACCTTTCATATTTTCCAATTGAGTGAATAAAAAATTCATGGTTACTAAGGATTTCTGGTATTTTGAAATTAAAAAGTGGGTATGACTATTTATTTTTGTTACCCACTATTTTTTATAGATAATCTTTTAATTAAATGGAATTCAGATAGAGATTAGATTGATAACATTGTAATAAGGACTTTAAGTCAAATTCAATAGATATTTTAACTTTAACAATGTTGAAAATATTATTTTTATATGTATCCTTATTATGAAAACTCAAAATATAACAATATATGTATTTTTATAATAGATTAAAATTTGTAATTGTGATTCCCCAATGTATATAAGAGACATTTCCCACTAAAATCAAGTAGTTTTCTAAATAACTAATTTTAATTTCACAACACACATTCATGGATTAAAAAATTATGCATAATTATATGAAATGTGTTCATTATGGTTATTGGAATATGGATCTAAAATAAAAATTTATTTTATTGATTTATAAGGGAAAAATTAGTTTTATCAATGATGTTGAATGTGGATCATTTTTTTAACATAACAGATAGCGAAAATTTATAATGTTGATTATTAGAGTAAATTTTTTAGAAAAATATGACATTCTTTCACTCAATTTGATTTCACATGATTTAGAAGTTAAGTACATTTGAATAATAATTCATATAAGAGGAATGCTATTTTCAATGGTAAAAAAATTATTTCCATTATTTCAATTCTATATTATTGAATTTAGGATTGTATTTTTTTCAAATATTTTTAATAAATATTTTTCCCCCTCAAAAAAATCTTATTTAGTAAAGTATGTTAATATTTTTCTTTGTAACTATTGTAAAAATCATTATGTATTCTTATACAAATATAATCTAAGGAATTGTTGGATTAAATTAATTATTTATGTGTGTGTGATATTTTAATTGAATAGGTTTTCATTGTATTCAACTACTATTTTGATGTAATAATTGTGTTTTTAATGTGAATATGTGCTTTAGTTGGGGATTATTTTCATATTTTATCATGTAATAGTTAACTTTTTTATAAATTTAAGTATTCAAAAAATTTATTAGTTGTTTTCTATTTATAAATTCTCTTGAGACAATTTTTCCATGTTTTATGAGAATAAATTTTTTTCATGAGATTTAATTTTCAATGTAAATTCATTATTTAATTACATTTTATATTTATTTTATAAAAAAATATTTAATTTTGCCAAATATATATTTTGGTATTTAATTTATAATTTTTAATATTCATCGATCATTTTTTTATTGAAAACATTTTCATTTATGTTCCTTTGTCTTAATATATTTGAATACTAGATTTCTATACAACTTCATAATCATGTTATAGACATACTAAAAAATTTTATTCAACATAAAAATGTATCTTCCCATTCATATATTCCTAAAACAATATCTGATATTATTTGGGAACTATCCATATGTAGTTGAAAATATTACTACTATTTTGGATTCAATGACAATGATCCCCACTTGTTACCATCTCAAAAAAATTCTTCTAACATATAATGAGAAATAAAAAATTGAAAAAAGATTAAAAATTTATTTATATACTATAATTTCCAATAGTGTGTAGAAACATCCACATTTTAATAATATATAAAACCTAATCATAAACCATATATATGTCGAATTTTGATGACTAAACAGTACACAATAAAAATTTTTAAAATCATTTATGTTGCAACACATCATATTATTTAATATACATTTCTAATGTCAATAAAATGTATAATAAGAATATATATATCTATATAGATAATTAATATGAATTTTTTTTAATTTTAACATTCAAATAATCATATATATTGGAGTCAAACATATTGAATTCCAATACATTTTTCCATGTCAATAAATTTTCATTCTCTTTTGGTAAACATAATTCAATCAGAATTTCACCAAATGTATTTCTCAATTTATATAGAATAATGTCTATATTTTTATGTGAAAATAGGAATAATAATTATAACATGAAATCTTATTATTGAAGTTTAACTTTTTGGAAAATAATAGTACCCCATTTCATAAAAGGAAATACATAATGGTGTTTACATAAATGATTAATACCCATGCCACAAATGCATCGAATGTTAATCCTATAATAAAATTAGTGGATTCTAAATGTTTGATAACAAAAATGATGAAAAATATATATTATTAGATGTATAGTGATACTGAAAATCCATTAAAGTAAATAATATAGAAATTTTTTAGTTTAATTGAATGGAAAATGAAAACCATCTTTTTAAAAATTAGTAATTTATAAAAAATTAAGAAGTATAATTTAGTAGTTTCTTTTCAAAATGATAAATGATTGAATTTAATAACCATTATTATTAATGTGAATCTATGATAAATGAAATAGTAAATCTACTAAATAAAATTATAGATAAATTAATAGTGAAAGGAAAAATAATTGATTGGGAAATGACTAACCTTTTGATTATTTAAAAAAATTTATATATATCATATAATATAATTTGAGTAAAAACATCCATTTGTATTAAAATTTATACATCTTATGATAATGGTAAAATATAATCTAATATATTATTGTCTGTTAACCCAATAATGGAAAATAATTGTGGAAAATAAATTATTATAACTGAAAAATTAGATTTGTGTTAAAAATATCCATAATAGTTAATATACATCATGTAGCATGAAACAATATAATAGTTTATTATGTGGTAAAAATTTATAGAAAGTCATAGAACCCCATTATTAAATAATATTGATTTATTTTATTCAACCCTATTAAATAGATTCATGTGAATGATCATAACTCAGAGAATGAAAATAGAGTTAAAAAACTATTTATGTCGGGGTATCATTAGAGTCAAAATAAATATGCTGAAAATAATATGATATGGTTTAGTTTTTAACAAAATTTAAATAAAAAATGTATATAGTACTCACTACATTGTTTCTATATTGATCGTATTGGGGAAAAATGCATTATATAAAACATTAAAAAATGAGAAAAATTTATAAAAGAAAATACTTCCAACTTCAGTAAGACAGTAATCAAAACCATAATAAAGGGAGTGATTGAAAATAGACATTAAATAAAAATAATATTATAAAATTAGTGATACAATATGTAAAATTTCATGTCTCATTGAGAGGAATGTGAGATAAAAACTCTTACCTCAACCGTCACCCATTCTAAAAATTCACAAGTTTTCATTAATAATTAAATTAATATCATAAAAGTAATTCAAAATAACCATATAAATATCTTTAAAAATTTATATGATTCATTCAAAAATATTCTATTCATAAAATATTATTATTATTTTATTTTAAAAGTCTATTTATAATCATTATTGCTCTGAAAATATTTTTTGAAAACTGTGTAGGTATTTATTCTTCATGAAAATTACATCATCATTAGATTATAAAATTACTTGAAATTGATGACAAATATAATTTTATAAATATTTGTTTTCATTCCATGATAGCTTCATTTACATACCATGAAGATAAAATTACTGATTATCAAGTTCCAATGATTCTTAATAAGCAGTATGTGTTTTGTTAATTATTAAGTAAAATAATGATAGAAACCAAACAAGGAAAATAAATATTATTAATATATTAAAATCATATTTTACCAATAAATATTTTCCAACAGTCATTCAAGACATAAATTGATTTTATGTTTAGTTTATGTGGTCCAACTAATCTAAACAAGAATCTACCATGACTAATGGATGATTATGAGGTGGATTTGGTGTAAATTCATAATTCTCAAATAATGATGAATATATTAATTGATAATTAGTGTGATAAATGATTATTTAAATGATTCATATAGGATGGATGATATATATATATATATATATATATATATATATATATTCATTTCATAGAATGAGATGATCAATATCCTCTTATATAACTATTTGTAAATTTGTTAATTAACAAAAATTAGATGATGATAATAGAACTATGAGGTGCTAATTGTTTTTATAAATGAGAAATAATGAAATATTAATAATCATATTTATAATTTAATTTTATAACCTAGACAATCCATGTGAGTCAGGGAAGCATTGAATCTATAACACTCAACCATTTTTGGGGGATGGTTGTCCACATGTACTAATGTTTAACAGTTTTGTTTACAATAAAAAATTATTAAAGAGTAATTTTGTTTATTTTTTGAAATATAATTTATTATATAAATACTATTATTATTTAATAAAATATCATTTTGTGACGTCTATTGTCCTTCATGATGGTAAACAAGACATGTTGTGTCATACGGAATATAGACCGCAAAATAGATGAATTACAGATTAATTTTTTCATAAAAGATAATGGAAAAATTGATTAATGATTTTTACCATAGAATAATAATCTATATTATATTAACATTATTATTTTAATTATATACGTAATTTATAAATTATAGCTGATAAATAATAATTGAATGGAAATTAGTTTTGTAAAGATTAATATTCGCATTGATTACATTGATATTTCATTGGTGGATCTATTACAAATGGATTTCGTAGTATAATATTGATTGATAATAACCATTATAGAGTAAAATATTATTCATATCAATAAAAAATGGTATTTTGAAAATGATGAAATGTAATTTATTTCAGATCATTGGATGAGTTTGAAAACGAATCTTTTGTAATTTGAGAGAACAAGAATTGTGAATATATTTCAGGGGAATATAAATGGAGATGCTAATAAACATTTCATATATATAAAAAATTATGAAACAATTAAGTTGTTATGATATGAGGTCTACTAAAATTCCATCAGTTTAATTATAGTGTTTTCATTCAATTTATTATTCCCAATTAACAATTCAACTGTAACTATTATCATTTTATCTTTTACCATATTAACTAGTTTGTTTACTTAATTTAACATAATCATAATGCATAAAAATAGTACTTCCCAAATTGGAAAATTTTTACTCACTGAATATAAATATTAAATCAATTTAATTCGAAAAAATTTAAATAAGGATCAAAATTAATTTCAAAATTAGAAGGTATAATTTATAAAAATTTTTTTTTGAGAAAATAGTCCACATATTATAAAATATAAAAATGTTTTTTTATATTAAAATAATCATTTTTAATGTCATATATTCAATAATAAAATGTGTATTTTGTCATAGTATCATATTTCGTGAATTTACAATTCAAAAATTTATAATAATAATTTTTGAAATATAATTATATTTGTAAAAGATATCTTTTCTCATAAAAATCTTTTATTTTAGAAAATAAAAAAATTACACTAAAGCTTCTATGGTGATGAATAATCCAAAAATAAAGTTACATTCTAGAAATTAAATATCTATTCATTATAAAATCCAAAAATACATATAAATATAATAAATACATAAAGTGGGGGAAAATGTTCATTTCAGCAAAATATCTTTCTAAAATGATATCTATTATTAATTTTTATTGTCTATCTATTTAAAAATAAATTTGGAATAATATATTATTCATACTATCTAAAATAATTTTTATTATTTAATAATAATATCATTAGTATAATAAAATAAAACACTATGTTTTGATAAATTTGTTATAAAACATGATATTGTTTCTATGTCATGTTATCTAATCCTTTTTTATTTCAATTTTACTTAATGTATCATTTATTTCATTATAAAATCATTTCATAAATTGGTAACACATATAACATCCCATTAAATTAACTAGTATGTTTTAATGGCCTCAACATATTAGTATTCGAGTTTTATTTTTTGTTTTGCATAGATAAAACTATTGACACATTGACTCTTATAAATGCATTCATATATTTAAATATTTGGTTTTTATAAAATATCTCTTAAAAACACATAGAAATATAATATATGTTTTTTATAAAACAAATAACACAGATATAGCTCAAAAAAAATATTTCATATTTTTTTATTCAATAATTTTTATAGATGAAATTTTAATAGTATTTTTTTTAATATTGGGAATCCAAAATATAGTTTAGTTCACCAACTCGTTGATTCTGAAATTAAATAATTTTATTTATTTTTTATATTATATAATTTATATTATTTTCAGTCATGTTCCCTTTTATATTCTATAGTTTCATTTTTAAATATTTTAATTCCAAAATAGTGAATTTTGATTACTATTTATGTCTGCATATTCTGAATGATAAGGAATTTTTGAATTCACATTATTTTTATAATTCCTTCACCTTAGTTATTATAATGAAAATTTCACTAATTAATAAATACACTTTAATCATAAAATTCATGTATCATATGTTTTATGATTCATATAATTAATATATGGGTACTTAACAATTTTTTTGGAAATGTATTCCTACAGAAAAGTATTAATTTGGAATCATTTTGTGAATTTATATTAAACATCATTCAATAATATTTATTTTAGAAATATATTTGTTATATGGGTATTTCCATGATGTTTTAATTGACTAAATAATAGTAAGGAATTTATTTTCTAATCATTTACCTCCAAATTCTTTTTTTATTTTCTAAAAAAATGATTTAAGTGTTAGTGGTAACCTTACATTCACAAACAGAAACAACGGACCCACAACTAATCATTTAGATAATGTTTGAGCTAATGTTCTTATTTTAATTTATTTATATTCTGAAACTATTGAAATTGATTTCATAATATTTCATAGATTTTATCAAATTGAAATTCATTACCATCTAATATAAATTTTATAAGGTAATTAAAATTATTTTTTAATAGTGAAGATAATATATATTTAATAAAATATCAACTAGGATTATATTATTAATAATTATATTGTTATTAGTTTTCTGTCACATGAAAAGTTTTTCATTTATTATATATCTTAATGGTTTTAACAAGGTAGAAAAATTAGAGAAAACAAACATTTGAGGTATATTTCATATTTCTCAGTAGGTTAACCTTATATATAGTTTGTATAATTCAATTAATGCCTAAACATTGATGAATGAATAATAATTTCTAAATATTTTTTCATGTTCATGTTAAGGACCCTTGAAAGGAAGATACTTACTTGCCATAATTAAAATAACCTCTATAAGGTTAATCCCGGAACATTTATTTACCAATTAATTTAGCGAAATATTGAATTATGCACATTATTTTGAATTTTATTGAATTATTTTTGTAATCCATATTATTTGTAAATAAATGATAATATAGTAATATAATGTTTTGATTGTAATTTAAAAATAGATACCACTATTTACTACCCTTTTTGATTTGATTAAAATCTTATAATATTATACACAAATCGGGTCACATATCCCATATCCTATATAATATCACTTATTTTTTCTTATAATGAGCCAAAAATTATATATTTATTATATATTAAAATAAAAATAACTAATTATGGTCTACCCATGTGTAAAAAAATTTGTATGACTAGATTTAAAACCATTATGAAAATCATTCCATGTAAAATTGAAATTTCATATAACCTAAAATTAATAAAATATTAAAATTATATATATAAGCGTCTAATTATTATTTCATTGTTGTAAATGTAGTTTGTTTCCAAATTCTTATAACCCTATAAAAATCATGATATTAAATATCCTCTTCCTACACATTTTTCTCATCTGTACATATCATGGTGAAATTTACACTACAAAATGCTTCAGATAACTAGCATTGTTGATGATAGGGTAACATATATGTGAAACTATGTTATTGTATGGATGTTTTAATAAATGGATTCAATATATATGGATCATTCAATAATTATCTCTTAAAACACATATTTAATTTCAAATGATGATTCAATGAAAATATAATGATATTAAATAATGATATATTTCATTTAACATTAATAATATTTTATAGATTTGAGGAATATAATCTATATAGAGGAAATAAAATTTAATGAAAAAATTTTAATAAATAAAATCATATCATATAAAGAATCAATACATAAGGTTTAGTCTTTCAATGTTTATACAAGTTTTTAGCATCAAAATCATTTATGAATATAATAGGATTGTACTACCATTAATAAAATTATTATATATATAATATGATTTTATAATTTATGGCCTTTTCAAGATAGATTAATATAAACTAAAAAAATGTATCATATTAGAATCCATCATCTATAATCCTAGGTTGTATGTTTTATTCAGTGATATATATAGTTCCTTTAAATATTACTACTGTGAAATTTTATTATAAATGATCGGGAGGAACCATCAAGTAATTAAATCATTATTATGTGAATTAGAAACAATTAAATATAAAAAGACTAAAACAAAAAATTTGTATTCATTATTTATTCATAAAATATCACTCTCATATATCGCAATAGTTATTGTAAATTGGATTTATAAACATGGTTCACTTTGGATTCCACTATATATAATGACCAGAAAAAACAAAAAAAAGTTGAAACCATTGTGGGGAATTGAAATGAATGAATCCATGTTATCATTTAACATTGATGGTATGGTATGACAAGATGAATTTACCAATAAATTGTTAATTAATTTAGACAATGTGAATAATCATTTCCACATTGCAGTTAATTAATTGATCATTCATACTTAAATAACCTATTGAATATTTGAAAATATCATTTGATTAATCCAAAAAATGGAAATGATATTTATATCAAATGCATTAGTCTAGTTGTGATTGGGATCTCAATCCCATGGTTAAATAGTTATAATATTTAAAATGGTAAATGAAATAAAAAATGTGAGTCATCACTCTGAATCATGTTATTATTATCCATAAATGGAATATTCAAAATCACATTCTTCACTATATTTTATTGTATAAATTTCATAAAGAATAAAGTTACAAATGGAGATATTTTTATCAAAATTTAAATTAATATTCCTTTTGACATAAGAAAATAGATCTTCATTCAATTAATTTAAAGAATACATGGATTATCCATTACATTTATCAATTTGATTCACATAATTATGAATAGTTATTGGCAATCCATCATTGTTAATTTCCCCCAAATATATTAATTTTGAGTTATATGGGATTAATGTATGGGGATACCCTATCAATCATTCTCTTTTCTCAAGTAATTTTATATCTGAAGTTATTTATGAATGAATTTTCCTATGATGAATTATGTAAGAAAATAAAAGACATTAGAGGTATTTACACACCTTTTCACAAAATTTATACAAATAATATACTTACATTTTGGAATGATAAAAAATAAAAAATCACCTGTATCAATTCCAATATAAGGCACTATGATGATGTGGTTGGTCAGTTAATCATTTGGAAACAAAATCTCATCTTTAAGGATGAGGTTCCTATCACTAATAAAAACATTGTGGGTTGGTCTCATAGGGTGAAGGGAGGATCACATACCATTATTTATCATGATAATACTACTTTAGATAATTTTATTATTTTACATATGGAAAATAATCATTCATTAATTATTACTGAAATCGATAAATGTTGGGTAAAGATAAACCAAATATGTAAAATTGGGTTTGGTCAACTATGTGACAACCTCCATGATTTTATATTCCTTATTTGAATATAGATATCACAACGCATTATAAAAATATTCATGCTATTATTAAAAACATAATATGGCCCGTGTCTATTCATGTGGGAAAATAGATCACGGTGTTTTGTAAATCCTATTTCAAGAAAATTTATAATTGAGGGATTGGAATAATGGATTTGAAAATACACAATGAATCCATTTTCATGAAATTTTCTTTTAAACATATTACATATAATTATTTTTATTTGGAATTCCTATAATTTAGGTTCATTCCAAAAATTGAGTTTGGGTACTACTTGTACTTATTATTAAATATTAGTAAAACATTAAGTCAAATCTACACTCATATCATATAAATAACTACATGTATAGTTTAAAAGATGTAAAATATTAACTACATGTAAACACCATGTCATATAAGGACACATGTATGAGGATGTGTAAATACCTTACCCTAGGAAGAAAAAATAAATTACTAAAAATCAATATCATTATGTTATCTTTTATTTCTTTATTTTTTTCAATAATTTCCCTTGAAATTCAATGGAATGAAAATATTGATTAATAAAATATCATCTAGATATTAAATTTTTGTGTCCACCTCAGCATAAGGTAGTTGTTTATGTAAAAATATGATGGTTTTTTATAGTTACAATTTGGATCATATTCTGTATGAAATTTCACATCATCCCATCTAAAATGTTGTTAATTTATAGAATAAGGAGTGATACGCTACCTACTCATAAGATGATAAAAAATTAATTATTTTATGTTACCTCATTCTACTATATCTGTTTAAAATATGAAAAATGTCCAAACCATAACATGGTCTCATTAATCTTTTATTTATAAGCTCAATCGATATATTCTAATACTTTAAGGTTTAGGCTACAGATTGACAGTTCTATAGGTATTATGCATTCCAATGTTTACACTACAAAATGTGAATAGGTGCAGTGGATCATTCTCATTATAGTTGCTACTACCATTGACTATATGTGTATATAATTAATGTGATTGGTTTTAGATAATATTTCAACTTTATTTCAGAAAGTAATGATGTCTATTTAAATGATTGTTTCTACTACTCTTTTGAATTAAAAATATTATATAATTAATGATGTTCCTGACCTTATTATCATGGGGATTTCAATTTCGATGGGAGGACAATAAAACCTCTAATGATGAAATTTATTAGGTGTATCAAAGTGATAACCACTTTGATAATGGTAAATGTGAATGTAGTGGATTGAGGTGAAAATGTTCATTTCAATGGTGTTGATGATTTCCATAACCTTATGTGATTTGTTAATGTAATCTTTTTCAAATTAATTAAAAATAAATGTGCTCTTGAATCTGAACTAGTGTAAATGATCCAGGCCATTAAATTTCATTCTCTTCAAGGATGTAAATTTTTAATGATGGAATATGATTCAACCGTGGTAATGGGATTCCAAAATGCCCGGTCTAGGAATATTTCATAAATAATGTGATCACCTATGATTGAATTGCATAAAATAAAAAACTATAATATAATTCATATTACATATTCAAAAATAATGGCCATGAAGGTGGATGCTGCTATATCAAAGATAGCTATTGTAGAAATAAGATATAGATGGTCCTTTTTTCCCAATATTTCTGATAACAATTTTATGAGGTGGATATGAATGGTGATCTTCTTACTCATCTCAATATCCTCCTAATTAAAAAATATAACATTACATCAATTTTATTCAATTTGGTGTTAATAGGTTCTCTAGGCTCCTAGACCACAATGTTTAATAGTCTCCATTATCCATACTGTTTATATGATTATATAAAACCCATTACCTAGACCTAAGTGAAAGTGATATATTTTCAAAAAAATTGCATTTTATTTTTTATATGATATTGCAGTTGAAGTGTTTTTCCAAACTGTGAGATGAAATCAAATTTGATTTTTTTAAATAATTTATTCATACTAAAACATAGGATTAAAAGTAACATTTTCAATGATTTATGAACCTATAAATTAATTAAATACATTATTTAACAAATCATGTGACTTTTAGTCCAAAAACATAATATATCCATATACGAAATAAAATTTGGTGGAATTAGATCCATCAAAAACCAATGATATTTTCGTATATATTTAATTCATGAGAAATATCTCTTATGGGACCAATATGAAAATGGTTTTTTCAAAATCAATATACTAATATTATTTTACTATGTCAAAAAAATATAATAATTGAATTAAATTCAGATGGATGATTATCAATAATTTAATAAATCATTTTAAATAAACATATTTATTTGATTTAGTCTTGAAATGACTTTTATTTCATACATGGAAACTAAATTATTTAATAGGAAAATGAAAATCATATATAAAAAATGGAATATCTATCACTACATTTTCTAAATATCAAATCCAAACTAAAAAATTTGAAATTTAATGCACATGTTATATAAAAGTATTAGATAAAAATATATAACCTAATTAAAAAATTGTAAATTGTTCTTGGATAATAAATTGTTTTTTTAAATACATTTTTTACCACTATTTTAATTAATTTTTGTTTTTTATCTTTTTTCAATGAGGAAATTAGTTTTCTGTAATATCTCTTATCCGAATGTCACAAAATAGTGATAAAATACCGGTTGGACACAAGGCCTCAATGCCATCTCCCCTAGTTTTAGAAGATATCGACTAGAAGTGGGGGCCTATGTTTGATATTGGGTAGACTATGTGCTCATTAGTAGAGTGTAACACATTAGAATACAATAAAAACTCAATAGTATAAGTAGTAATACAATACAAAAAATAAAACAGTGGAAGACAAGTCATATACTTTAACTTATTTGAATCATAAAAAATATGATTATACATGTCATATATTCTAGAAAACAAACCAAAATGTACAAAATAGAATTATACAATACATTTTACAAAATAAATAAATTTCAAAAAGAATCCTATTAGCATCACACACGTCGACTTGTTCCCATTATATCATGTTGCAACGCAACATGTCAAGTACCTCTTGGAGGATTCCTTTATTAAGTAAAAATAAAATAATATAATATTTTTGGGTCCGAAACATGACCCAAATAGGGTGTGAGACTAAATACTATTAGGTTTCCACCCATATTCTATGCCAATACATCGGTGAATATATATATATATATCATGCAATGTGCAATAATTAACACTGAAATCTATCAAGTAGTAAAATATAAAAAACCATCATATTATTGTTTATTGTCACAATTCATTTCACAAACCAATTAATAATTCAATTTAATTGACTTCATAAATACAATGATCTAACATAATACCAACATCCCTCGTATAATTGTAAGCACAACATATTCCATAGACAACAGTCTAAACAATCCAAGTGAAGACTGACAACAATAATGTGATTTTTCTTGGAAGAATCATTATAAAAAATTTGATTTCAATAATCAATTTATATCCCTATATCATCCTTGAAAATCCTATGTTGTAATTCATAAATATAAAAAGAAAAATTTCCACCAACACCCTACTAGCTCATCCCAATTATCCTCCCAGGAACCCGATATCACTATTGGTGTGGTATAAGTCTATGTAAACGGAACTCATACTTGATGGTCCTATAATAAAATGAAAAGTATCAATCCTGAAATATACTCAATTCATTTTGATTACATCCATATTATCCATAAATTTATCCATTATTCACATTGAATTTATGTTCAACCCCGATCAGTCCTTCTAGGACATCCCTCACTCGATCCATGGCTGAGTATTGGATTAAGCTAATTTAACCCTTTGAGTTCGTACATTACATCCTAATTAAAGCCAAGGATTAATAAATGTACAAGGGTATATAGCAAAAAGATCACATACATGTAATTATAAACCTGTTATATGATTCACCCATGTCAAATTACTATTACATCAAATAAATTGAAACATATCATTAAGAATTCAGTGGTCAAAACCACTATCATATAATAAACCTCACCCCCAAATTATGTCTCATTCAATGAAAATACTCAAAAGAAATAACCTTTCATAAATTCACATGGGCCTATTTTTCATAAAAATAAACATTTTTAATTTTAATTATTATATGGATTTACAATTATTTAACTAACAGAAGTATATTTAATGATTGTGAAACTCACTCCAAAATGCATCAACATGTAATTTCATCCAAGGATCAGGGGTAAAGTCAACCATCCCATACCATTTAACAAATTCAATTTAAAATTAAAAATATTTTAACTTCATTAATAACCAAGATTCATTTTTATCAAAAAATCAATGTGAATCAAAGGATTGCATCATAGAAATTATTGGCCAAAGGGCAATAAAAGATCATCCTAGAAAAATCACCAATGGGTTAGCCTATAATCTAGGTATAAAGAATATAATATGCATCATAACACATATTCAGTTACCTAATCCATCATAGGAAAAAATATGGTTCAATTATAATTTATGGTGACACCCCAAAAAAGGGCATGTGGCCCTATGACTTATATAAATATCATGACAATTAACAAAAGAAATGTGACCACCTACCAATGGAAATCATCTAGTACAAAGTATTTATTCATCCCAACGTGGGATAAATTTGGAAAATGGACGAAGAATAGTATATTAGGGTATATGATCCTCTATCCAAATAGCACAATTTATAACTTCCAGAATGGAGAAATAATTTCGTTGGATCAAGGACTTACTATTGTGGAAATTGGGAAATAAACACATTTGAAATAGTGATCAGATGAAGAACATTTCTCAATTACATGGATAGTTCGTTAAAGGGGGAAAACCTCATATTGTGAAACTAATTAAAGGAAATTAATTATGTTATATATCATTTTATTGAATAAAATTCAATTTAAAAAACTTATATGGGATGAATGGTTTAGTCACATGGTATTTCTAATTTTGAACAATATATCATGGCCAACAGTAGGATAATTGGGTAGTCACAAGGTTTACACACACAGTTTACAAACCACACACAAACAATGAAAAGATCATCTGTCAAATATAATAAAAACTATAGAACTATTGCATGATCTTTCATATCACACCACATAGTTTACCTAATCCATGTAGCCTATAATCCCCCACTATTTAGCCTCAAACTATTTAGCCATGTCATGTGGCGTACCTAGTATTGTTTCACTAATAATGAGTATGCTTTAAAACACCCAAACATTATGATACGAGCCCATAGACTAACCTAGACACCATCGATCCCCCCATGACCTAAAAAATAATCTACATTAATCAATATTTAGGGATTTAGAATTATAATTGAATGAAAACCCATGATTCATACCTCAATAATGAACTGGGTTCTTACAAAATTCTACAAGAAATAAATTTATCCATAAATTTATATTTTATTTGTAATGAATAAATCAATGAGAACATCTTCATCCACTGTGTTCATACCATGGAATCCCTCTCCCAGGTCTCTTCTTCCACTCAGTCATGATCCTACAACAGTCATACTAATCAAAGAGACTTATGACTATGATCCTTCGTTCTACGATCCATAATTCATATAGGATTATCTATTAATTACTTATCTTCCTATGAATAAACCTACTTAGGCTGAAAATCATGGGATAAGTCAAAATAGTTTCATCAAAGTAGAAAATTAGGACGAATTTACGCATATCTGGATACCTCTAAGGTAACTATGATCGAATGTTTATCGGCTAGACTCTCGCCAGAATCTTGAATGGCTCGACGTATCTTAGTGAATGCTTACCTTGACATCTAATCCACCTATAAACCTACCTCTATAAATCACACAGGATAACATTTTGCCCTACCTCGAACTCCAGAGGTCATCTACTATAATCATCATAAGATTTCTATTTAGACATTGCAGTATCCATCCAATTCCTAATCAACTGCACATGCTATATAGTTTCATAGACATGATGATGTCCCATCATAGTTTCCTCTCCTACCTCCAGCTAACACTATGGTGATCGTCATTGCCGACCACAAAAGCCTCGTATTTCTCCATATGAATAGTTTTTTGAAATCTTATGTTATGGGTGATTTAAAAATGGGGTATTGTTCTCTCCCAAAGGCCCCCAAAATTGTGGATAGATTCCTACAACATTCCCTCAAGCACCTGAATTGTAATCTCTATCTGGCCATCAATCTGGGGGTGGTATGTTGTGGTTATAAATGCCTATGTTACAAGTTCCCTCTATATATCTTTCCAAATATTACATGTAAAACAAATTTATTTATCTCAAAATGATAGAATGTGATACCCAGTGTAGTTGTAAATCACACTGATTTACAAACCTCAATATCTCAAAAACACTAATAGTTTCTTTGGTCTGTAGGTAATGATCAACCATTATGAGACTATCCACAAAATAACCAAACAATTTCATTTCCTTAAGGAGACCTTAATAAAAATATCACAAAACCCATGGTAACATAATTCCATCTCTTCTCATGAATGATTTTTTTCTATAAAAGTTTGGCAGGTAAATGGTGTTGTTACCTTACATGCTGACAGGTGGGACTCCTCATGAAAACCCCATCAAAATATCTTTTAATAATGAGAGTACAATACTGATGATGTAAATATCAATATATACTACGGAAAACATGAAACACTACCTATATAAGTGCATGAACATCATGAAATAACTCATCATCCATGTCTTAAGAGACCCATATGCGACCATATACTCGTAGAACCTCATCCTCCCCAATTTTCTAACAAGGAGGAGAGTCCTCAACTAGCAAAATCTCCTGAATAACTAGGGAAGTGGATTAAGATTGCTTCCTAATCCCCAATCAGTGTAGTATGGAAAAGGTAATAACTAAGGATGATCGAAACATATGTCTCTGACTGTCATGAACCTCTTAGTGAATCTAAAAGAAAAACCTCATAATATTTCACTCATTACTAGCATGTTTAACTACATGTTTCCTAGTCCTCATGCTCAGTTCATCATCCACCACATAGCCATTATCATATATGTAGTCCATCTCGAAGTCAAATGAGGGAATGTATTCCACCCACCTTCACTGCCTCAAATTTATATCATTCTTTAGAAATTTGTACATGAATATTTAGTGGTCTGTGAACACCACAAAATGATCCCCCATTATTTACTGTCCCAAATAAAACATAACACATGATTATACTCAATGAAGTATAGATCATGCCTCAGTTAATTACTCACATGTGTATTTAATTGTCGAGACTCTTATGAACATACCGGATTCTACTTTATGAGAAGTAATACATTCCCATTACCTAATGTGTCATAGTATATAATGTAACATTTTCTTGGAACTGGGGAAATAAGTATTGGTACATAAGTCATTCTCCCTTCCATCTCATGAAAGGATATCTCATAGGATCTTAACCCTACATATTACACCCCATTCTTATTCAACCACATCAATAAAATTTATCAACAAGAGAAGCCCTGAATAAAATGTCTATAGTAACCCTCCAACCCTAAGAAACTTGTCTCCTCAAATACATTCTTGGTATCCTCCAATGTAACTACCAATCTATCCTTATTTTCATTCACTGATACTCATGTTTATGAGATGATATGGCCCAGGAAGTGAATATAATCTATCTAGATATTGCAATTTGATCACTAGTCATATAACTAATTATATCTCTATGTAGTCAATACAATATCATGAATTCTGGCATAGTCAGGTCGATTGTGAGACCACAGCAATATATAATCCCATAAAACCAAAACAAAGGCATCCATGTAATGATGGAACACATAGTTCAATATTGGTGTGAAAATCAATGGTGTATTTATGAGACCAAATGAAATAAAAAAATACAAATACAGACCATTCTTGCTCATAATGGCTATGATAGCTATGTCTGATGATCTAACATTCACCTGATGATAACCAGGTAACACCACAAGCTTCCATGGTACTTTTCCCTATAAATAATGCAATATCATACACTATACACAACGTCGATATTCTTACACATCGTGGCCCATCAAACTAGTCATTATATATAGTAATACCCACTATTTGAAATATTATATTTTTTTTCCAAAATGGACATCTATTTTGAATTATTAATATTGAAATTATGTTATAATGTTTTTTTTATTTTTCTGAGAACGTTCAATTTTTGATGAATAGTAACAAACACGGCGTTATTGGTTAAAATCGAATACTTATTTAAATAATTATTTAATTTATTTAAATTTATTTTAGGTAAAAATAGATACATAATACTTATATAAGTTCAATTTAATTAAATTTTGTTATTTTATAATATGTTTACATATATAAACATTTTATTGAACTTTTTACTTCCTTTTTACCAACTCCTCGGAGCATTTTCAAATATGAAAAAAAACTTAATTTTACCCCTTTTGTGAGCTGAATTTAAAAAATTTGACAGATGTTGTTACTATCAATAAGTAATATGTGGGTCAATAAGATGAAAATAATTTTCGGTGAATACAATCTTTTGACTTTTATTTACCATGGTTAAAAGTAAATTTTTTAATTAAGGGTAAAAATAATATCATAATTACCCTTACACATGTCCTAATTCTATTGGATATGTAAAAAGAATTAAAAAACAACCTTAGAAAAAAAAATTATAATCCTATTTGGTCCACTTGGATTAAACTAAGATATTTATTATTATATTATTTAAAGAAGAGTTAAAAGAGCTAAATTCAATGTTTAATAACTAAATCATTTTTAATATAGGGTTACACACAATATAAATTAAATAATAAATATTTATTAGAAAGATAAAAATATTTCTGCATAATTTTATTTTATTTATAAATTTTATAAATTACATAATTTAATTTATTTATGACACAATTATGATGCAATAATTACCTTATTAATGAAATATTAAAATAATTGATATTAAAAATATCTAAATACATGTAAATTGAGACATATGATGATTTACACTAATTTTATTGGTTAATATGAAATGTTAAGATTGGTTAAATAAATTTTATTAGATGTTATATTGTTTTGATGGCTTTCAAAAAAAATCAAATGCTAAATTTCATACATATTTAACCATTTAATATAAAAATATACCAAGAGACACGGTAAATGTCATAATATTTAACTAATATATAAGGTAAATATGATGACCTAAACATATCTAAAACCAATAGGTTAGAAGTTTTTCGACCCATAACCATGTTACACTAGAAATAATTTATTTTGGATCCATTAGAAACTGAAAATGATTTTATTATAAATTTATACTTCAATCTTTTCCTAAAGTGACCCTCACCACTCTTATAAAAGGCCACTTCCACTTCTCTTATCTTAAAACCACCAATTCATTATGGATCGGCCACCCCCTTACCAAATATCCTCTCAGATATCCTCCCTTTAACCTAGAGGCCTTACATTGATTAGAAAGCCATCCTATGGGGCTATTTTTATCAAATCAAAAAGAAAAATCTGGAGAAGATGTAAATATTTCATCTCCTCTTCCATGTTCTATTCCTCTACCACATACTCTTACATTGTTCTTTTTATTATAAAATAATAAAACTAGTATATTCAATATACCGTGATGTTATTAAAATTTTACAACCATATTAATTATTCTATCCATCATATGACCAACAATGTCACCATACGTGCGTACGCACGGCTTACCGTCTCCATGTCGTGGCGTTGTTTGTTATTCAAACACTTAATTATTCTAATGCATATAATAACATGTATAATTGATGTAAATACTAAATATAACATGTTAATGATTCTGTATATATGATATACCATCGAATTACATATAATTTCACCGTCAATATAATGATATTGTCATTCGTGTGTATGAAGGGATTACCATCTCCATGAACGAGTTGAGATTCATTCCTTATCATAACAATCCTTGAATAATTATAATTTTATGACTAAAAATATTTTAAAAGAACATAATATCATTTTGGATCTAAATAAAACACATCCTACCCATAACAAACATGGCTCAGGTAATCGAGCATATAATGGAATACAGACCAGTTAATACCTAAAACAATGATACTACAAAAATATTAGTGACAAATAAATATTAGAGGATCATATATGATATCATATTTATGTATATAGTTCATGTATAATTTAATAAAATTTATTTAACTAGTATACAAGATTTTAATGTCCCCTCGAACAAGGAAAAGTACCAAGTAAGGGTTAATTCCATAATATATTTATTTTCTGTGGTTTCTTTTTCGTAAGTATCTTCTGTGAAATATTTATTATTCATATGTATGTTTCATAAAAGATATTTCAAATGGATACTTTTTATGGACTATTTTTTAATAAAACATCATTTTCAATGATTTAATGATATATTCTACTAAACCTTGTTCATTTATGTCTATGTTTTCAAAATAGGTTTAATGATTTATTTATATGAACAAAAATGTTTTAAAATGCTAATTCCATTCAAATGTTTCAAAGTGTTGTGGGAAAAATATATTCAAAACTATCTTTTAAATGACTTCTATTACAATTTTTGTGACTTTTAAATAATTTAATGAAAAATGTATTTTTCTCTCAATAATTCTTACTGATCATGTTCAACTATGTCAACATTATTTACTGGATATTATTCTTGAATAAGGTTGAATTATTAGAATACAAATCATCCTTCTTGTATTGAAGGTTTTGGTATTTGTTTGAATATTGATGTATTATTTATATACAATTCATATTTTAGGTATAATGTATTGACATTTTTTATGCTAGTTTAAATACAAATGCTTAACATATGTTTAAAAAAATTTATACGAGGAATGCATTGGACTTAGTCAGTGATGGGTGGATCCCTCTATAGCTCCTTGATGCATCGGTATGTCTCATGATACATACTAGTATATTAGCACAAGGCCTTGACAAATTGTTATTTGTAGTCTTTGCACAAGGCCTTGAATATGTGATTATGAAGTTTGACATTATGCATTCCACCATTATGAATGTGGATGTTGATATTGCATGTAATTATTCAACTAATACATTTCCCATGTGAATAAGTAAATGGAATTTTTTGATTTTTCCTATTCCATATTATAATTATGAATAAGATTAAAAATCTTTTGTTATAGTATAATAAATTTCCTTAAATTTTTTTATTTATTTATGAATTTTTCCGCTATATTTTTATCCTTACTGATCATCTATGCTCACCCCTTTCTATGTTTTATTTTTCCTAGGATGTGAAGAAGTATTTTCTGGTTGACCTACCTGGAGAGGATAAGGATATAAGTGTGTTCAAAAGGTGTCAAATTTTATTTATGTTTTTATTTAATGATTTAATGTATATCTTATAAATGTATCTAGTACTTCCAAGGTTATTAAACTGATTGGTCTTTTGGCACATGATTCTATGTATCATGACATTGTTATATAATAATGCACCGACTCTGGGTAACTCAGGTCAAGGCTTTAGAGTTGGTATAAGAGGTAGGTTTAGTAAAATAAATGGACATTAGATTTAGAAAAACTCTGATTAGAGAACACTACTATAAGATAGACTTCTAGGATTACTATAGAAGAACTACCTGAAATTTTTGTACTTTAGAGATTTTGTGAGTGTTCCATGGAATTCATATCTGTCTAGATAGGAGCAGGTGGAAACGGCTCGAAAATAAATGTAACTAAGGGTAAAACCCAAAAACAATGCTTTGAGCTAGACTCAAACGGGAACTGGTGCACGAAAATGGGCCTTGCTGCAATCTTGGTTATTATAGTCTTGGGGGATAAGCTTAGGATAATTCACATTTTCATTAGAAACCATTAAGAAGTTTTTATGAGTATATACCATCTCATATAAAATATTCTTATTATTATGGATTATATCCAGAAACTATTAAATTTATGTTAACCGTTTTACTTGTTCAGAATTATGTATTTTGAATTAATGACTAATATATTGTATGCCATTATTTAGAAATGGAACCTAGTGGAAGGAATGGAAACAATATCAAACACACATAATCCATGTAGGTATTTCTCTCTAAGAGAAAATAATTATAGTGGATCTGGTGATAAAACATATTCTAATTAGCTTATAACCATACTGGGACAAATCAATCAGGTTATGAATAATTACCTTACCCATATGGAGCACCCTGATCTATAACGCGAAGGATCAATGTTAGAATGCTTCATGAGGATAAAACCTACAATATTCAATGGGAGTACAAATCCATTAGTAGCTGAGAAATGTATAAGTTACATAGAAGAAGTATTTCATGTGTTTGGGAGTAATGAAAGGGAAAAAGTTGTCATGTAATTTTATCGCCTCACGAGAGATGCGGATCAATGGTGTTCACTGATTCCAAAAACAAAGGAAGATGAATAAGAATCAAACATGTAATAGAGGGTGTTTAATGAGATTTTCTTAGAAAAATACATTCCTCATGACCATTGAGAGGATATAAAAAGACAATTTCTGAGTCTGAGGAGAAAAAAATGAGAATGAAACAATGTATGAGGTAATCATTACAAGGTAAGCATGGCATGTTACAGATTATATAGGTAACCCAAAGAGTAATATTGATTGATTCATTGATGGGTTAAAACCATTTCTCCAGTGAACATTAGTCTCACAATCCTTCTTATAATAAGAAGATATTGTCTCATGTGCTATCAAGACAGAAAAAATAATTCTCTATCTCTTACGACATTAAAAAATATAGGAGAAGAAGAGATCAGATAAAAACATAGGAAATGGAAATAAGGGAAGAATGGAAATGTTGAATATCCATGCTTTGGTAAATGTGTGAAGAATCTCCGCGGTACATGCCTAAAGGGAATGGGATTCTCTTACATGTAAGGTGAAAAGGAAAACCATTCTTGTGATTGTAAGGTAAATAAAGAGGTTTTCAATGTATAATGATACAATTTTAGAGAAATGGGGGACTATGAAAATGTCATAAGCTCCAAGGGAACTTACCTCAAAAAAGGATGATGGAGGAAGGAAAAGATTATGCTATTAATACTTCTATGGATAAAGCTCTCAAATACATGGTGGAAGGTAATTTAATTGTTTCCTTAACTATAGCCAATGATTTATTTGATTCTGGATCATTGCATTGTTTCATATCTTCCCATGATTCTATGAAAATTATATATTTCTAATTGAATTTAACAAGGGATTTGTCAGTCAAAACTCTTAAAGGATATATCTTCGCAAAAAATCTCTATGAATCATTTCCCATTAGGGAATATAGATGTTGTTTATCTGCTGCTCTCATCATCATACCCATGATTGAATTTGATATAATCCATAGATTGGATTGGATTTTGGACCATGATGAAAAAAATATTTTAAGAAGAACGAGGTTATAATTCTCGATAGTGATAAAGAGTACCTTATCAACATAGCATAAACATCACCATATGATTCTTATCTAGATCCATTCTATTTGCTCTACTACATTCAATTATTGGGGAGGTTGATAATGAAATAGTTATGGTTGAGGAAAAGAAAGCTCAAATAGAGTAATGCATACTGTCCATGAATATGTAAATGTATTTCTAGACGATTTACGTGGACATCTTCCAGAACAAGAAATTGCATTTTCTATTGATTCAATTCCTAGTTAATGGTCCATATCAAATACCCCTTAAAGAATGGACACTATAGAATTAGTATAACTAAAGAAACAACTAGAAGAATTGAGTAATAATAGATTTATTCACCCTAGTGTTTCTCCATGGGGAGCCCCCTATCCTTTTTGGTAAGAAGAATGGATAATCTATGTGGTTGTGCATTGACTATAGGGATACCAATGCAATACTAATAAAGAACAAGTATCCCCTACCTCACACTGATGAATAATTTGACCCACTTCATGGAGATCAATATTTTTCAATGGTTGACCTTTTATAAGGATATCATCAGTTGTGTGTGAAGAAGGAATGCATTCCTGGAACAACATTTTGAACCACGTATGGGCATTACAAGTTTACAATAATTCCTTTTGGATTGGCTAATGCACCCTCTGTCATCTTTGATCTAATGAGTAGAGTTTCCACGGAAAATCATGATGACATTGTAGTGGAATTTATTGATGACATCCTAGTATACTGAAAAATCTATGAAGATCATGAAAATAACTCGCACATTATTCTAAATATTCTTAGAAGAAATTATTTATATGGGATGTTTATTAAGTGTGAATTCTTGCATTAGGATATTTCTTTACTTGGACATAGTGTCTGTAAGTATGGAATCTCTATAGATCATACAAAGACCAAGGAAATACAATAATGACCAATGCTGACAATTATAACTGAGTTATGTAGTTTTATTATTTTAGTAGGTTATTATAGGTATTTTGTCCAGAATATTTCTTGATTTTCTAACCAATTAACCAATCTAACGTGTAAAGGGGTTAAATTTATTTGAAAAATAGAGTTAAAAGAATGTTTTAATGAACTATTGATAATATTAGTTAATACTCCTATATTGACTCTACCATCGGGGAAGAATGGGTTTGTTATGTACAGTGATACTTCAAAGAAAGGACTAGGTTATGTCCTGATGCAGAATAAAAGATTTATTGCCTATGCGTCATGACATCTAAAAATTCATGATCCAAACTATCCCACTCATCATATTAAATTATCATATGTAATATTTGCTATGAAAATATGGAGATGCTATCATTATGGTGAAAATTGTGATATTTATATTTATCATAAGAGTTTGATGTATATTTTCTCACAAAAATAACTAATCATGAAAAAAAAGATCCCAAAAACAACTGAAGGATTATGATTGCCCAATACACTACCACCAAGGGAATGAAAACAAGGTGGATGATGATTTGTGCAGAAAGGATCATGGATTTTTGAATAATATGATAGTTTAAGGGGATCTTATTTTGATGGAACTAGGAAAGATAGATATGAGAATAACCAGTGAAGTTGAAAAATCAATACATTTTCAAATGGTTTCCAAACCATCATTACTAGATAGGATAAAATGTTCAGAGACTAATGATACAGAATTTCAAAAGAAAATTAAAGCTGTGAATGATGGGAGGCCAATTTAAATCATATATAAAGATGAAATTTTGATATTTGTTTATATACTTTGTGTTCCCAATATACTGGTTCAAAAACTGTATTTTTTTGATGATGCTCATAGCTCCAATTTCTCTATACACCCTAGAAGCACTATGATTTATAGAGATTTTAATGAACATTTTTGGTGGGACAACATGAAGAAGGAGATTTCTGATATTCTGTCAAGATGTATAGTTTTTTAACAAGTGAATGCTAGAAGGAAACATCTTAGAGGATTCGTGCAACCTATTCCCCTACCTGAGTCAAAATGGGATAATATTACGATGGACTATGTCCTAGGGCTACCAAAGACACTTGGAATGAAGGATGAAATATGGGACATTTTGGATCATCTTACCATGTCAACACATTTTATTGCATTAATATAAGATTTACAACATGAACGTCTGGAAAGACTATATATTAATGAGGTTGTAAAACTCCATGGTGTACCCATATCGATTTTTTCTAACTGTGATCCCCTTTTTACATCATGATTTATGAAAATCCTTCAGAAGGAAATTGATACTAAACTTTTTTTGAGAACAACATACCACCCTCAATCTAATGGATAGCTAGAATGGACTATTCAAACCTTAGACGACATGTTTAGATTTTTCTCCCTTAAATTTCATGGTATGATTGATAAATATTTACCATTGGAAAATTTTTCCTACAATAATAGATTTCAATCATGTTTTATATGGAACCATATGAAGAGTTATATGGAAAGAGATGTCACACACCAACATGTTGGGTTGATGTTGGTGAAAGAATACATGTAGGCCCAGAACTTCTTGAGGAAATGATCGAAAAGATGAAGGTTATCCAAAACCACATCGATGCAACTCAAAATAAAAAATAGATAAAAGCTGATAACCGAAGGAAGGATGTGGAATTTTAGGTTTAAGATCATGTTTTCTCGAAGTTGTCTCCATGGAAGGGTGTTATACGTTTCATCAAGAAGGGTAATTTGAGTCCCAGGTATATCGTACCTTTAAAAATTCTTAATCGAATTGGAGTTGTATCTTATCATTTGGAAATGCCTCCATGTCTCTCTAAAGTTCATGATGTTTTCCACATATCACTGTTGAGAAAATTCATGCATGACCTAACACATGGAATCACGTATGAGAAAATTGATCTGGAACGTAATATGTCTTATTTTGAAGAGCCTATCAAAATTCATGATACCAGAGAACATGTGATGAGAAACTGGACGACCCATCTGGTAAAAGTTCTTTGGTGAAACCATAAGATGGAAGAGGTAACATGTGAACTAGAGGAACATATAATGAAGAACTGCCAGAATATTTTGTTGTTGTAGTATTAGAAAAATTTCGACGATGAGATTTTCTAAAGGAGGAAAGAATGTGACAATCCATGCTTCCACAATACGTTTCCTTTTGAATAATGAAATATCTTGTAATGTACGCCACTACGAGATTCTAACACACCGTGACCAATAAAACCAATCGTTGTGAATAGTAATACTGACTTTTTGAAATTTTATAAATTTTATATTTCAAAATTGACTTCATTTTTTTATTTGGAATATCGAAATTAGATTAGGATGCGTTTTTGGTATTTTTATGAAAACATACTATTTTTGATTTATAGTAAAAAACATAGCATTATTGGTTAAAACCGACGTTTTATTTAAAGTTATATTTATTTTATTTAAATTTATTTTTGGTCAAAACATATACATAATACCTATATATGTCCAATGTAATTCATTGGAGTAATATAATAATATGTTAAGATATATATAATTTTTATTGATTTCTCTACCGTATTTTACCCACCTCCTAGAAGCAATTTCAAATATGAATAAAACATAAATATACCACTTCTGTGAGTTGAATATCAAAAATTTGAGAGAGATTACTAATATCATTAATTGAAATTTGGTTCAATAAGATGAAAATAATTTTTGGAGAAAAATATCTTTTGACTTTTATTTACAAAAGTTTAAAGTAAATAGTGTAATTAAGGTTAAAAATGCCACCATAATTACCCTAACACATTTCAATTAACTATTGTATAAATATAATTCGGCCAAAATCAACCTTAGGAATTAAATTTGATCCTCTATGGTAAAATTTTATTCGAATACGACATTTATTATTATTTTATTTAACGAAGAGTTGAAAGAGTTAAATTCCATGTTTAATAAATAAATTGTTATTAATATAGGGTTACAAACTATATAAATTCAACTATAAATATTCATCAGATATCTGAAAATATTTCCTACATAATGGTATTTTATTTATAATTTTTAGACATTAAATAATTTAATTTATTTATGAGACAATGATGATGCAGTAAGTATCTTATTAGTAAATATTAATATAATTGATATTATAAATATCCAAATAAATATAAATAAATACTTAAGATTAATTCCACTAATTTTATAGAGTAATATGACATGTTATAATTGGTTAAATACATTTTATTCAATGTGATAACGTTTTTATGGCATTCTAAATAATCAAATGCTAAATAGTGACAAAATTGAAATAATTGAGTGTTTAATACAAATACTATATTATTAATTGATATAATATTCCTAAAAATCTAAGGTTCAGCAAAACGACTTAGATAAGGTTATCAATATTAATAATGAACCCCATGGGGTTCTCTAGTATATTTATAGAATGTTTATTAACCATATAATATAAAAATACAAAGAGATATGTTAAATGTCAAACTACATAGCTAAGAATTAATATAAAAGATAAGGAAAATATGATGATCTAAACTAGTCTAAAACATATTAGTTAAGATGTTTTAGATGCATCCCCACCTTATCCTTGAAATAATTTATTTTGGGGCCATTAGAAATCTAAATTAATTTTATTATAAAATAATATTTCATGATTTTCCTATAGTGACCCGCACCACTCTTACAAAAGGCCACTTCCCCTTCATTTAATTTCACAGCTCCAATGCCTTTTTTTAGTCATACCCTAGCTAAATATAGTCTCAACTATCTTACCTCCATCCTAGTGGCCTTACATTGATCATAAAGCCAACCTATGATGCCCTTTTGATCAAATCCAAAGGAAGATCCCGAAGAAGAGATAAATATTTTATCACCTCTTTCAAGTTCTTTTCTTCTTCCACTTCTTCTTTATTTGATGTTTCCATTCTAAAATAATAACTCTATTATCTTCTATATACTGTGATGTTATTAAAATGGAAGAACTATATTAATTATTCTATCCATCATATGAAGAACGAAGTCACCATACATGTGTACATACGGCTTACTGTCTCCATGTCATGGTGTAGTTTATTATTCAAACACTTAATTATTTGGATAGTTGTAGTAATGAGTATAACTAATTTAATAATAAATAAAACATGTTATAGATTCTGTATATATGATATAAAATCCAAATAAATATGATTTCACTATCATGATTATGATATTTTTTCTCAGGTGTATTTACAGATTACCGCCTCCATGAATGCGATGAGATTCATTCCCCATCATAATCATTGAAAAATAATATTCATTTTATGATTACAAATAATATATTAGAACTTAATAGAATTTTGGATATCAATATAATAAATCATATCCATAACTAACGTGGCTCGTGTAACCGATCATATAATGGAAACAGATCAGTTAACACCTGAAACGATGATACTACTAAAATATTATTAAAAAAGAAATCTTAGAGGATCATATATGATATAATATCTATGTATATAGTTCTTGTATATTTTAATAACAATTATTTAACTATTATAAAGGATGATAACGTACCCTATACGAAGGAAAAGTACAAGCTAAGGGTTAATTCCTCAATCTCTTTATTATCCAAGGTTGTTTTTACATAAGTATCTACTGGGACATATTTAACATCTATGTCCATGTTTCATTAAAATTTTTCCAAAGGGATTAATTTTAAGGGACTTTTTTTATTAATACATCATTTTAAATGTTTTAATGATTTATTTATCTAAACCATTATCATTAATTTATTTTTATTTAAAATTGTTTTAAGGATTTATTTTTATGAACAAAATAGTTTTAAAATGTTAATTCGTTTCAAAAGATTCCAAGTGGCCTGAGACACTTTGATTCAAAACTACCATTTAAATGAAATCATTTAAAAACTAGGCGAATTTTAAATGCTTTAATTAAAAATGGATTTTCTCTCAAATATTTTTACCGATCATTTTTGACTATGTCAACATCTTTTACTTCTTCATATTCTTGATCAAGGTTGATTTATAGAATTCATGTGGAAAACTCCTCTTAGTTTATTAGGCTTTTAATCTCAATGATGTTGTCCAACCATTTTCTTTTGGAGTATTGAGTATGGGGTCACACATGTATCTATTATAGGCACATTAGGGGTTCCAATTAGGGAAAGTCATAACAGTCAAATTCTCCCCTAATATAGTATATTTTTCCTATGTGTGGATACATATATATTCATATGTATGTAGTTGAATTCCATAATGAATGCTGGAATACCTCTAATATGATGAGGATGATATATATATATACATTTTTTGTGAAAGAATGTTTTATTCAAAAATTATAATTAGTATCTATATTCATGTATGTGTGTTTATGTTTATATCTCTCTAAAATATGATTTCTTGTTTAGAATGAAGAAAATATTATCTCTTTATTGAAGTATGTTTAAATCCTAAATAATTTGTGAAGGTTATTTTGTTTTAATTTTTAGATATCATTATGTACCATTAACATTTTAATTTATTTTAAATTTTTAGTTTCTTTTAACATATATATATATATATATTAGAAATTATATACAATCACTCACTTGAATGATGTTGATTATTCACATTTATGGATGAGGCAGTATGGTGGTGATTACTAGGACATTACACTCACACAAAAATTAAAACACAATCATACATGATGTTTTACATTTATAAATAAATGTAAATACTTAAAATGATATAACTATTGACTGAGTTTCTCAAAAATCATGACACTTGGTTAATGAGCTTTGACTTCATCCATCAAGGAAGATATTGTTGCCAATATTAATTGGAATTTCCTTCTCATTTAATCATTTACAGCTATTTATTTTTCAATGTATCTCAGTAGTTTTATTTTATATAAACATTGTGGTTTTTTTCCAACATGAGAAATTATTACTATAACATTATGGTAATTTTGGGTATATTAAGTACCCACTAGAATATAGTTCATCACATTTGGTTTTATCATTAAACAATTATGAAAAAAAATTGTAGTATTATATATTAACATTCTTTATTATGCATTTAAATTGCTAAATAATTCCGCAAATGATTAGCTCGAGTGCAAGTGTTAGTCAAATAACAATGAATGATTAAAAATGTGATTGAATTATATAATAGAAAAATTAATGCTAATAGTAGATCATTTGGATGTCCTTTATAAGTGGATATTTAGAGATATTTAAAATTTCTATGTTTTTATATATTTGACATATGATGGTTTGAACAACCAAATAAACTAATAAATGTTGGTAATCAGTCAATTCTGAAAGGAATATCATGTTACTATAGATGATCAACTATCCAGCCATGGTAAATTAGAGTATAACTGATATTTTCTTGGTAATATCAATAATGGAGAAGAGGGACTATACAAGAGTCACATTTCACCAATAAAAGATGGTATTCTAAATTTTTTATAGAATAATCTGGTAGAAACCATAATAAGTTTTAATTATTGAAGACAGTATTTATGTCGATATCATATATTAATAAAAAAACATATTTTTAATAATTATTTTAAGGATTACATATTTTTGGATTAGTTGATTAATAAGATTCACTAACAAAGGTGTTTAATTCATCTCATTGTTTATATTATAGAATTTTCCCTTTTTTTGAATTAATAAATAAAATTATTTCTTGAATTGTAACAAAAATTTAGGAATTTTAAAGTTAGGTAAATTATATTTTTATCACATGTTTTTTATGATATAGTTCTTGAAATTTTATTTATCTTAGTGAAATGTTAATTGAATTTTATATAAAATATTAAATTTTTACTATAAAAGACTAAATTTATGAAATTTGAAACAAAAAAATTCATTATTTTTATAATGCTGGATATAGAGTAATTTCAATTAATAAAAGTATAAATTTAGGTGATATATACATGATTTTATTTCTTATATATGTTTAAATATATTTTGTTAAATTTAATATTATTAATTCGGTATGTATTAAAATCTAGTACCATTTTATTAATGAGGGAATGATATGCAATTTTTATAGTGGGGACAAATATATGGTCTAGGATAGCTTGATCATAAAAATATTAGTGGTGGTATATATGTTGGTTGGTATTATTTTAAAAATATATTTTGTTATGTAGTATAGATTTTTGTTTCTAGTTACACATTTTTTACAACGAATGATTTTTTAATAGAATTTAGAGTATGTATTTTGAATTATAAATTGGGATAGGTCTAAAATGAATTATGAATTACCAAATCTGATGGGAATAAAATTTTTTATAAGGGATTATAGTGATTTTTTTTTGGAAAAGTACGTTTTTGGGTGTGTTTAATGACCCTATTATTTAATTTATTTATACAATAGTGAAACAGATTTGAAATAATTGAAATTAATGGGGAATAATGTGTCTTGTTTTTGGAAGTTCAGTTTCTAATAAATTGTTTGATACATTTTTAAGATTATGAGATGTATTATATTGATATTTTTTTGGGGATTTAAAAATATTTAGTGTGGAATTTTAAAAGTCAATATAATGAAAGTATGTATTAGACATTCTAGGTGAAAAATAATAACCATGCAGTATATGATTGCGTACCATTTATTTATCATTAGAGATAATGACTTGAGAATGTAATACTAAACATATAAAATCAAATATGTGTCTATGAAATATAAATTTAATTGAAATAAAATTTAAAGGTAGAATATGATTAACAAATAATAAATCGAAAATTAAATCCATTATTTTAAAATTAGAAACATTTATAGAAAAAGTGTTAAAATCATAAAAAAATGAAAAAAATGTAATCCAATTCAATTATATCCAATATTTAATTATTTCAACAAATCCCAACATGTTCACCATTTATTATTATAACCAATCTATGTTTTTCTAACCATAATTATCTTATAATATACAAAACAATAAATAATACATATGAGAGAAATATAGTACCCCAAATATCATAATCCATATATCTGAGTTCCATATAAATTAAACTCATTCATCTTATCCTAAATAATCTATGGTATGTAATTTTGGGTCCATAAATTTTTTTATTGTTATACAATTAAAAAACAATATCATTTTACCCAAAAAACAAAATTTTCCCAAAAGGGAATAAATCATTTGATTTCTATAGATTTATATTATTTTAGAAATATCATTTTAAAATGAAATATAAATATTTTTTTAAATAAAATTTCTTAATATCATTATAAAAATATGTGATTTTTACGTCACAATACAAAAAAATATTTTTATTTTTATAATGATGATGAAATATCTAAAAAATTAATTATAAAATTATTTTAAATTTAAATTTAAAATGAATATATGATACTTAAAAAAAATTTAATAGTGTCACATAGATGAAATTCCATGATGTATTTGAAAACACATATACTGAATATACACATTTTTAATTAGAAAACACTAACTTTTTGAAAAAATTGTAAAGTGTAATAAAATAATAATGGAAAATAAAAAAAACATAATTTATTAATAGGATAACATAATATTAGAGTTATCTAAAAATATAGATATTGATGAATAAATTTTTATTGAAATGATAATTACCCATTCTATAAATGAATTTTCACATAACTATAAAATCGTTAATGAAAAAATTATTTGTGTTAACCATGATTTCCAAATAATGGGAGGTTTAGATATTAAATAAAAATAATCATATTTTATAATAGATGATTATTTAAAAGTTTTAGACTATGATATTATATGATGACTCAAGAAAGAATTTTGGTCTCATTGAAACTTTTCTTCTGCTCCTGCTTAATCGAATACAGTATAATATGAAATATAAATAATATATATTTACCAATTATTTAAAAGAATTATTATATTATATAAAAATATATAATGTTTTCTTTAAAAATATTAGATATGTGTATATATTATTGTTTTCATTTAGTTTCAAAATCGGGTTCTTGAAATCGTGATCATTTTTAAATGGTTTTGTTTTGGTGGTGTTATTATAAATTCATTTGAAAAAATTCATAATTCATAGATTTAAATATTTAGTGTAAATTCTAATTTAATTTAATTTATAAATTTATTATATCATTTTAAGTGTTTTTTGGTTCGATTTTTTAATAGAGAAATAAAAAATCTGCTCATTTTGGTGCGTTTAACAAATAAAATGTGATATATTAAAAATTCATTCGATATTAATACATGAACCCCAAAATAAAATATAAACATAGAATAATTATTATATGTTTTTTAAATGGATATAATGCTCATTAGTCATCCTTGATATAAAAATTATAATATAACTTCTATAAGTGGTAAAAATGTAGAACATAATATTGTGTTATCAAGATTAAATGAGTGAGTGAACATTGTCCTATAATATAATCAGAAAAAATTTATAAAAAAAAATAAAAAGGTTATTTATATTTTTATTAAACTAATTATTATTAAATTCCTTTATTTGTGTTTATGTATAATTAATTCCATTATTTAAGGCGGTGTTGGTTCGTGTGTAAGCATGATTGCCAATCAATTTTTTCAATGAATTTATAGAATGCTTGAATTTGAAAAATGTAAATTTTTTTTATATGAGACATATGACAAATATTTACCCATAAAATACATCATGGTTATCATATTTTTAAGTTAGTGATGCAAAAAAACAGAACCACTTCCTGGAGGTGATAACTAATATGTTCTCCTAATTGATGATATTTTGTTTTCCTAGATGATAGAACTGATAAAATAATTATTTTATAATAAATAGTATAATATTTTAGTATAATTTTGAAACTAATTTCATTATATTAATATAATTTTATTTATTATAGTAAATAGTGAAAATAATGAAAAATGTTAATGAATGTAATATATGTATTGGAAGCTTGTGATTTCTATTGAATAACTCCATGGATGTTAAGTTTTATAGAACAATAATGATTTTTAAATTATTATTTATGTACAATATGGTTGTTGGAGGGATTAAAATTTAGTTTCCTAATTATTACATTGATGGTGTCATATAATGTTTAAGGGTTGATGTTGTGACCGTTTTTGGAGGAGAAATAGTTATTTCTCCAAACAAGAATCATTTTATTAATAAAACAAGAACATTATTCATGTTTTATTGGATAAAAATTGATAAAAATGATTTTGTGATATTATATAGGTTAATAAACCCACTCAGAAATTAATTTTGAGACAATGTATGTGTCAAATAATGTTTTTTTCATTTATTCTTCTAAAAAATTAATTTTTTCATTGTAATTTTTTTTACCATAGTAATTAACAATAAGTAAAAAAAATAATATTGGATATTTTTCTTAATTTGGACTTTATAATTATATATATTAGATATAAATTTTCAAGAAATCCATCTTTTTGTGTTAACATAATTTTATACAAGTTCATTTAATTATTAATTAAATTAATTTTTAAAAATTTACTATATAAAAAAATATTTATTATAATTAATATTTATAAATTGAATTGATTATAATGAATTTAAATGAACTATTATCAATAAATGACTATTAATATATAAAATTTATCATTTCCCAAATTTATAAAAAATCAAACAAAATAACCAAAAAAATTATTCATTTAAAAAATATATAAAATTTCTAATTTTTTGAGTGGATGTAAAAATTAGAAATAGTATTTTAGAAATGTTTTATTATTTTTGATAAAATATAATTTTACATAAATAATTTTTAATTAATTAAAACATATTCCCATAATATATATGTTTGAAAATGTCACAACATTGAAAAATTCATTATTTTAACTATTCATCAAAAAATTGATTATTTAAAAACCATTTACGTAATATATTATGGTTGATAAAAATTAAAATATGAAATCAATTAGAAAAAATTAAAATTAAAATTTTTCTAATTTATCTAGGTAATTAAAACGTAAATATGAAGAAAACTATTTTCCTAGGAAATCAATATTTTATTATATTACTTATTATTAATCACATTACAAAAAATATATATCAAAATTGTTCATATATATATTAGTAACATATTTGACCATTATTATAATAAAATTAACATTGAAAAAAAAAATTTGTAATGGTTTTATAATCAACTATGTAGCTATAGTAAAGAAATATTATTCATATTAAACATATCTTTTCCCCTATAAATATTTGATGAAGTAGTTTCTTATGATCATTAACATTGAATAAATTTCAATATTTTAAAGATATATTTTATATAAATATATTATAATTTTGATTATGGCAGGATTCCCATGTGGTGTATATTGTCAAACATATATTTCATAAATACATGAAACCATATACTAAAATATCAGTTCATTATTTTATCTTGTCCATAAATAAATTGTGACATGTAAAATTTTTTATCACTTATAAATGGTTAATTATAAGGTCATTTGAGTTATATAGGTCAATAAAGATTTATTTTAAAGATATATATCAACATTAAATTCATTTAAATTATCTTTTTTCTTATGATATGTTTATAACCAATATCAATTATTTCATGAAATTATTTCTATGAGAATATATTTATTCAATATCTACACATTAGTTAATTTTTTTACATTTATATTAATTTAATAAATATAATTTCATTTAGATATTATGATATTTTGGTAGTAAATTTCATGTCTACATTTTCACAAATGATGTTGGATTCGTTTATTGGGAGATATATAATGAGAAAAAATACATTAAATTTATATAAATTAATGATTATTAAGGAATTCATGAATCATAATCAGCAAACCCCTAAATTAATTTCATATTCCATGGATTTAATAATGGTACCCCCAAGTATTTATATTATCAATATGTATTTGGTCATAACATACATGATCTAGCACTTCCAATATATATATATATATATATATCAATTAGTGTACACAAATTAAATTAATAATCATGATCCATCTCAGATATATTGGTCATATATGATCATTCTTGATCCATAATATTATGAGGATACTTGATATTATTATATTCAATAGATATTGGTTTACTGTAGTGATTTTCATTTTGAAAAAACCAACTTACACGTGAATAATTTATGTTATGGGTTGGAATCGGTTTGAAAATTATATTCCTCTAGAGTGTTAAGATATTTAATAGTAATAAATAAATTTTTATATACAATATGACCTTCCTTTACACACATAAAATAAAACAATGTTCAATTCATAAAATTTCAAACGTGTTTCATCCCACAACTTTTACACATAGGCAGTTTTAAATTCATCCCCCATGCATACTATAATCCTATATTTTTTTATAATCAAAATTTATCTTTTATCCCACAAGATTATGGTATCCCCCATATTCTATCTATACCTCCATCACTTATCGAAGAATCTATACAGATTATCCAATAATTCCTATATCTTATGAACATAACAACCTTTATTTATTCCATTTTGTAAGCAATATATTTTTAATTTATATTGTCAGATATAAACAAAAGAATACACTATAAGGCTTTTGAATATCCCATTAGAAGTTTAAATATATGCACCATCCCATATGATTACTATATCAAATTTATATATATATATATGTTAATATTTTTTAAAATATCATGATGAAAAATATTTTTTAAACATTAACCTTTCCATAATGTTAAATTCATCTTTTCCATATTATTATTGTAGAGAATCCACCTTTTCTTATAATCTTCATATAAAAGAAAAACATCCAAATATTAACTTATCAATATCAATTAAATAAGGTTATAAAATATCATCTCCACAAAAATGATCCATTTATCCATAATTAGTGGATTTAATACGCCTCTGGAGAATGGTGAATGTTGTCACAAGAAATAATTGATAACATTATTCACCATCTAGTGTTTGTGTCCAAACATCCCGTGACACCTATTTTTAATTATATCATGAATGTGTTCGTTGATAATTTATACAAGGAATTTTACATTATCATTAACTTTATTTGATTTTTCTTTGCGGTTCTCATTGCATTATCCTTCATACCAATACCATGGTTTTTCTTTATTAGTACATGTCATTAAAAAATGTGTTTTTAAAAGTAAAGAACATTTTTCATTGTTGGTGTTTATCATAATAAAAAACATAAAAGGCGTATAACTATAATATTATTTTACACATTTCTTCTCATTATCTAGTAAATCCATTATATAAAAAAACATCATTTATTTTAAATCATTAGATTGTGTTTGGTCAGACCTCCCTATAAATTCCAGTAATGCATTCTAGAAATTAATTAGCAAAAATTTTCATAAAATGAGTGACATCATCATAATAAAATCTATTTAGTATTGATATATTGGTTTTTTTAGTTATTATTCTTTATTTACCATTTCCTCATTGATTTTAAACACAACAAATCCTCATCCTGGTTTTTCCCAGAATTTATAACTGTACACAATCCTACATTAAAGTTTTAGTATATATATAGCATTTTATTTTCTAGTAAAACCATTACTACAATTTCATGATATTATCTTATACATATATTCAAATATTGTTTCTTAAGATGGTTATATAAATAAAAAAATGGGCTGAAGTTATAACAAATAAAATTTATGTAAAATCCATGTAATAACGAAAACATCCCATTAATAATTCACCGATGTCCAAATATATTCATACATAAAAAAACACTGAGTACAAGGTTGAATTAATACTGTTCAAAAATAGTTTCAAAACCTAGGGAATTAATTATTATTCATTATGGGTACTAGCTATATAAATAAATTAGTTTCCAACAGTTTTTAATATTCCTTAAAAACAATATTCTTCAAGAGACAATTCCCTATACATAGTATGACATAAATTGTTTTTCCCGTTTGTAAGGGAATATTAAGAAGTGTAACGATCAAATACTATGTAGTAAAAACATATAAACAAATAAAATATTAAAATATTAAATATAATGAAATAAATGGGTATGGTCGTAATATCAGATTAAATGATCATGAAATTGTTTTTGACAAAAAACCTGATTTATCATTAATGATCAGGATATTTGAATTTATGGCCGAATTATTGTAATCAAAAGAGAGCATAAAACATAGGATTAATAGGATGTCAATAAAAAATAGTGTTTTATATGATTAGAATAAATAATTTTAGATTCGTTATATATTGTTTTAAAATATTTAAAATTTATGGAAAGTAGTGGAAAATAGATATGCATAAGAAACAATTCTGAAGAAATCCAACTATGTCTACCATTTGGTTTAGTGAAAAAATCCATGTATTTCTGAGTGTCATAATATAGTGTGACAAAAAATATATCAATTTTAATGGTAGTGGTTATAGCACCACACCAATCATCAACAATACATATGAGCTCTACTTTAAATAACATCCCTTATAATATAGTAAATAAGAAATGTGAAAAAAATACGTTTCATAACAGTTGAAAATTGTTTTACATAAATAATAAAATGAAATTAGAATAAGAACTCATGGATTTCTTCATAGACCACAAATCGTGTGATTTATGATAAATTATTTTATTTTGAATAACAATTTTAAAATGATTTAGAAGTATAAAAAAACATGAATTATTTTTATAATATAAACATAAAGGAAGCTATTTTCATGTCACCTTTTTAGAAATATTTTTTATTGATGAAATACCATTTTAAACCATTTATTAAAATATTAATAAAATAAAAATCCTTTAAATAAATAAATTTTATATACGTATTGTAAGTATATATAAATGATTTCACTTAGATGAAAAATAAATAATGTATTTGAAAATAAATTTATTGGAACAGGTAGCATGAAATTGATAAAAAAATCATTTAAACAATATTGAAAAGTAAATAAAAGAATATGTGTTGATAATTTTATTTATTTTTAATGGGGAATGAAGAATGATGGTGGGATTAAAAATCATGTTTTTTAAATTTTTTTAAAAAATAAACCCTTATAGATGTTTTCATAAGTGTAAAGTAGTGTTTCTAAAAAATGTGAAAAAAATTTTATTTGGTTAAAATTTACAAATAATTAATGTTTTTCTTTCAAACATGAGTTAATTTGACCTAATAAATCATTTTGGTAATGAAAACACCATAAATTTTTTTTTCTATTAAAAAAAAATTTATACGCATCTATCATAAAAATAAATATATTAGTCCCCTAATTCATAAGAATATTGATTTATATAATTATTTTCAAATTACCTTATAAAAATTATATATAAATTATTTTCTATTTTACCACATATTTACAAAATCAGGTTCCATAATTTATGATAGTTGTGAATATGTTTTGTAATTTAAATAATTTTATTCAAAATTATTCTAATTTGAATCATTAAAAGGTTAAAAAATGTACATTAATCTTTTTTAATATACATTTTAATTTTATAATTTCATTTAAATTTTATTATTTCAATTATCTGGGGTAATTAATTAAATTCTGATGTCCTTTTGTGTATTTAATTGAATAAAAGATGTTATATTAATAAAAAAAATATGAAATTGATATTATGAATCTAGAATAATATTTATATATTTAGTAAATTGTTAAATGATTATTTTTACACAAATACGGCTTTTCATAATCATCCATGATGTAATCATTTGAATATCACCAATTTTGGTTGAAAAAAATTCTAAAAAAAGTTTTGGTTGTAATGATTAAGAATGTAAGAGAATGTTATAATATTATTATAACATAATAATTTTAGAAACATGATTATGTTTTTATTATATCATCATTAACTTCGTTTATAAAACTATGCAGGATGAGTGTTTGTGAAAAATAAAATTCATATTCTTTGGAGGTGTTAGAAAACACATATGGATGATTAATGATATTATCTCTTATTGAATAAACATTGATATTAATTGTACTAAAGGATCAGTTTTTAATTCAAATTTTTTACATTGATTATTTTAATGTAATAATAATTCTTTATATCAGTATTAAACGATTCTTATAGAAAACTAACCATATCTACCATGAACATGGTGGTCTTCATGTTTTTATGATTTATGTTATATAATTTTCATTGTTGAGAGAATGGATTTAATATTTCATTTATAATTGTTTTATTTTAATATTATTATGAAAATTAAATTGATTTCGATATATATACAGGGTTTGAAATTTTTTTAATAAGGTGTATACAAAGAAAGAAAAGACTAATAGAAGGTAATACTCATGCTGGACGATTTTTTTCATTGAAAAACTGATGGATGTTTAAGACTTATCAAATAATAGGTTATAATAATATTATTTATGTGGGAGAGTTGTAGGTATGGAATATAAAATACATTAATGGGGTAACATATATGGTTATGTGTTTCATTTAGTATTATATGTGATAATATTTTATAAAAGTAGAATATGAATCATTTCAGATCACACATTAATTATTTATAAATTAAAATTATAAATTTAATGGGTATATTGATAAAAATTCTAAAGATATGGTGTGGGATAAAATAATGTCAAAAACATATTCATCAATTAATATTGGGACACAGTCAAACTGATTTAATTCAGCTTCATTTTATATTTTTATCATTTTACCCATAATAAATTTTACCATGTAATTTAAATTAGAACCATAATAATTTTCATTAATGATGTAAAATAATATTATATACTATTTAAAAAAACTAATATTATGATTCTTAATAATAAATACATTTTATCAAAATAATAATCCAATTTTAATGGAAATATATTGCATCCCAAGCCCTTATATCATGCAAATTATAGTTTTTTGAAAAAAAGGCTCCTATGAAATATTATTTATTATTAGGATAGAATTATTAATTCTAATTATTTTAGTATATTTAAAATAAATTACCTTTTTATATAGTATTTATTTTACAAAAATGATTTTAAAATTTTCATTACATTATTTTATAAATAAATAAATTACATATTTTAATAAAAACCATTACAAAAACATTAATTTTAATATTATTGGATATGGTTTATAAATCATATATGGTATTATGAAATTTTTTTTAACCATTATAATATTTAATTTTATGTGAATAATTCTTTCAGAACATTTAGTGTATTTATATAATACGTGATTCTTTATAATGTGATAGCAATAAAAAATGCTGCATTTCCACAATTCTCCATAATTTTTTTAATATAACAAAAATACATCATCAGAACATATTTTTATATTAATTTAAAAATGAATTAATTTAGTCTAAATTCAAACGCTAATGTTTTATAATTGTACATTTAATTGTAAATATAAAGGTTATTATAATTATTCTCATCATAAAATATCATTTTAGTGTATTATTTACTATATTTTTGATATCCTATATATTAATAATCATAATATTCATGATATATGTTAATAATAAATATTATATAAACTATATTGATATTCAGAAATATTGTTTTCTAAGAATATAATATTTTTTTTAAATAATTATTTATTCCAAACTATATTACTACACCCATTGAAATTTATCAATATTGAATGTTTCCTTAATTTGATTTATATAAGTATTTTATAATGTCGATAATCATATAGAATCCAAAAAAATCATATTCTATGATTGAATGGTAATAATAAGTATTTATATTTTCTATAAATATATCATAATTTCATTTATGTTTGGTGAAATATTTACATCAAGGTGGAAAAATATTTATAATAATTAGGGAAAGAAATATATTAAAATATTGGGTTGTAACATTTTAGAACAATAAATTAGTTTAAAAAAAATCATTATCTACTATGAATGGTAAAATTTTAGGTAAATTAATTTATACTCCGGACTCATGGTAAAATATCTTGAGAGACATCGACAACAAAATCCCTGGAAAAATATTCATTCTTAAAAAATAATGTTTTTCCAAATAGTGTGAAATTAACCAACAATATATTCTAAGCGACATACATTATTTTGTATCTATAACAACATTATATGATTTAATTCTATATTTTTTTCAAAATGAACATTTTATTGATATATTATCACAGGATGTCATGAAATTTGAGTTCTTTCATCTCATCATTAATATAAGACCCATTTATAAAAAGATATTAAATTTTAAAAATTAATGTAAATACCATTAAAGATAATATTAATAAGTCATGAATTTATCTTTATCTAATAACCCATTAACAGTCTTTATATTCCTTGGGTATAATATAGGAAAAAAAGTTTTTTAAAATGATTTTTGGTGATAATATCCATGAAATAACACATCCCCAAATATATATGAATGAAAATTTATACCTTTAACATAAAAATAAATCTTCCCCAACTAAAAATTAGTGTAATAATAAACTCATATTTACTCCCAAGTTTTAGGATTTACTTGTTCTTATTGTATTAAAAAACATTGGTGCTAGTGTAATAATTTTCATTGTTCCCAATCTCAATTGACTTGATGTGTTGATGTGTAGTTGGTAAAATTGAAGATAAAATATTTCCTGATGTTAAATTAATTGAATATTTTGTAAAATATTGATAATTTTGTGTAATATTTCATAATTAAAAACACCTAAAATTTTTCCCAGATCCCATAAATAAATTTCTATTGTGACTCCTCTCACATTTTAACACCTAGTTATTTAGAAGTTCATCTTAACAAGTGAATTATCATTGGATCTCTGATGAAACTGCACCATTCATTACGTATTTTTGGAATTATTAATCTCTCCATCTTCTATCTCCACTATTATATAAAGTTAATAAATATCCTTGTGGAATTAATATTCTGAAAAGGATAACAATTTTAAATGGTTATTTTAATACACTAAATAAATGGTTGAAAAAACATTCATATTGGTATATATACTAAGATTAAACCCATGTGTAATATAATTATTTATTAATAATTTCCTATAGAAAAAACCCCCATTTTATTAGGATCTAGGAATTCTCACACATTTTTCGTATAATGATTTTGAGGAATATTTTTTATAAAAATAACAGTTGGAACTCCAATAATTTCATAGATTATAATTCTCCATTTTATATAGTATTTATAATGGAATTACACCATTGGATATCCACTACTTCTAAATGATGAAAACCCTAAATTACTTACTTATGGTCTATTCACTAGTGGAAAACAATATAAATTCTATTGTGTTGATCATTTAATTATGATTTTGTGGAATTAATGATTAATTATAGTAAGGTTGACATTATCAAATTAAATTATAATTAATAATATTATCATTGCATCATAGGTTTTGGATATTATTATTATTCAATTTATTTTATATAAAAAATGATATTTGGGTGACGTTTAATTTTATTATTTTTACTCTGACTCCAAGTTCTTGGGTTTTTTCATGGTTGTTTTCATCACATTTTCCCAGACTCCCATTATAAATTCAGCTAATTTTGGTTCCATCCATGTATAAATCCACAGAGAGATTACATTTTTGAAAATAGTTTATTATGTTGAGGATTATCATTATCAATGAATTAATTTTTTTAATATTTTAAACTGTTTTAGCCTCATCATCATATTATTTTATAAATTATTTATTTCAATATATATCCTTCATTTCAAAGAAGTAAACATCATTTTCTTATTCCAAATAATTGGATCCTTTAATGTATCCTTGATGTAGGTTTTTTAAAATTGTCTAGAATAAGTGTGACATCATCAAGTCAATATATAATGGGTTTGTATAGAAAAGTTTGATGTTTTTAATATTCTACATGCACAACATCATTGTCAATATATCCCCCAACAAAACTGATTCATGGATATTTACTCTATGTAGAAGTACACGAAACCCTATATCGTCTTTCTAATTACCAGAATTCTATATAGATTCTAGTCAAACAATATACTTAATACTATATCAATATTTCATGATAGAGTTATATACTTTAACTCATATCTATAGATATTTACTATGGTTATCTATCCTTAAAACCAAATGTAACTCAACAAATCACCATGAGAAGATAAATTATTCTCTGAATTAACATAACATTCACTTTGATACCAACTATAGTTAACAAAGATAATCATGCATAAATAATATATTTATATCATTATTTTATTAACACATTTTTGAATGAATAGGATAAATCAATAACCAAATGAATTATTTTCACATATACATTCTACACTAACAACACTTTTTATAAAACATATACATTTCTATATATAATCATTCACCTATATAACCACTTTTTAAAATATCATATGATATAATCATCTTCATATCCAATGGAAAGGAAGTAAAAAAATGTTTGATATTGAGTTCATAAGAAGAGAAACATTTCATCTTTCTATTATTGTCAGATCATAAAAACATGGTAATACAATTTTGTAGGTGTAATTTTTGATAATATTATCAAGAAATAATATGTGAAAAATGATTTATCAGTAAATATCATGACACATGAATATAAGACTAAATAAAAGATAGAGAAAAATATTTGAAAAATATAATGAACATGAAATCAATACATAAAAATGTAGGATATATTTAGAACATATATTATCTAAATCATTGGGAATCACTTTAATATTAGGATATTTTTATAGACATTTTTGTAGAGTATTAATATAAGAAAATTATTTTGATAAAATTTATGTATTTCAATAATTAAATTTTTTCATCAAATCCTAGTTTGTCCACACATTATTATTTTTAATATCATTATAATGTTTTGTATTATTATCTCTTGGGATTTAAAACCATAATAAATTAATTAGAGGGTGATATTGATCCCCATATGTTCACAAAAATTAATATGTGTTTTACAAAGAATCAAATCATGATTCATGTCATAAATAACCCATTAAAACTAAAATTATCTTAATAAATTTTTTGAGATGTGTAGAGTACATAAAAACATAATTATTAGATACAAAAACATGATCACATATAAAGACAATATCACCAATAAACCCAGTATGAATTCAAAATCGTCACAAGAGCCATCCGTCAATATAGACCAAGAGGATATCCCAATCCTCCCTAGATGGGAACTAGTGTTCAATATCATGCACAAATAAATGGGAAAAAACATTACCATTAGAATAAATAAATAATGTATAATAAGATAAAACCATGATAAGAAGTGTGATAAATAAAAAAAATGTTCCTATAGGTGATGTTATGATTCACCGTCATTTATAGAATGTCACTCAAACCATTATAAATAATATCTTGTGAAAAACCTGAAAAGAAAAATGATAATGAATGTAAGAGTAGGTTCTGATATAATTTGTATGGATTACATGGGTAAAAAACTCCCTCTGATATTAATGTAATTTGAATTATAATAATTCTAGTTTTAAATTATATATATATATATATATATATATATTCGTCTTTTCTATTTATTTTAAAATCAATCAATAATATATCATTTTCAAGGAAACCATTTTCTATTTTTTATTCCATATTCAATTTCTGACATAGAATAAAAATAATTATTTCTTTTTTTCATTAAAATAATATATCTATAATAGTATACATGTTTTTAAAAATCATTCTCATATATGACATAACGAAAATGTCAGAAAATTGGGGGTAGTGACATACATGTAAACCAGTTTCATGGGATCTCATGTTTTGTTCAATAAAACCAAAGAAAAATATATTAAGATAATATCATGATCAACCTCTACTAGTACTATTCATCCATAAACACATCCGAAACTCTCGATGAAAAGCATACGAGATTGACTGAGGGGAAAATCCCAAAAATGTTCAGGATATCCACTTAGTTCTACTATTATGTGCATAATCTCAACTATTGGTGCATTATTACATAATCATACCTCATAAATACAAATTTTTTCACATGAAATTTAAATATTAGTGATTTCTACCTTGATATCATATATAAAATTATGATATATTTTTCTTATAAACCATACTCCGCACAAATAGTCTAACTTTTTAAGTGCATCTCTTCATTAATTTAACCAAGTAATGAATAATTCATACCAAAAATCACATATATTTATCCTAACATGAACATGGGGCATGGTATAAAATAGGTCTTATAATTTTTTATATATTTGGAAAAAATCTAATGGGGACTTAATATTTAGATGGAAACATTTATAATTTTGAAATTACAATTTCATAAAGCATCTCTATCTTGAAACATTTAGACCGTACAAATATCATATACCCATACATAGATATATATATATATATGTGTGTGTGTGTGTGTGTGTGTGTGTGTGATTGGATATAAATATCTTTCCAAATGCAATACAACATTATTCATGGGTGAATATATTAAAATATCGCACTAATATATGAACACGCACAATCACACGGTTATATATATATATATATTAATGTGTGTATCCATATGAGTATATACACATGAATAATTTTTTTGAAACTCAATATGTAATCCTAGAGAAATCCACCATACCATTATCCAATTTTTTTTAAAACCTTAAAAAACACTAGTATAAATACGAACAATTTCAATTTCAATTATTAAACCAATTAGATAAAAAACATGACAATTTTATATTTATTTTCTTCTAAAAAATAATATTATAAACATGGTTGAATCTATTGGGATCCATGACATTGTTTAATTGAAAAATTTAGAAATAATTTTAGAATCATGTTCTAAGTACCAGAGTAATTAGAAAATATATGATTAGTATGTCAAAAGGCATAAATTGTGCACCATAAAAATTATGGAATTCTAGTTAAAGTAATTTAATACCATATGTATTCTCCTTATCCATTATTCATCATTTTTTTGTTTTTTTTCATATTTGGGGTTTTCAATGGGATGTTTCATGGTATCTACTAACAATTAACAAACCCTGAATTACCATTTTTCCTTACCAAAAATAACTATTTCAATAGAAAGGCCCAGTAAATCATAAAGAAATAAATTTATATTAAAAATTAATAAATGTGTGTATGATTATGTTGGGACTTATTTAATAAATCTACATACTATTAATACATTCTTCCACTTTAATTTCCCAAAATATATGGTCAATCAAAATTTGAAGCAAGGAAGAAGTCAATTCAAATGAAACCTCAATTTCATAAAGGTTGAGTACCATTAAAAAAGGGATTACATCCATAAAATAAATATGTATCAAGGGATTCAAAAATCCATACACACTAATAATACATGAAATATGTGAATATCTAGCATTTATATTACCAAACGATCTTTTTATGGTCATGCATTTTTGAAACAAACAGCCACATGGGAAATTGGTGTTCAAATTTACCAATACTAATGAGTATATATATAAATCCAATCTCACTACAATGTCACCGAGAGTGGCCTCTACACTATTTTAAAACATTGTTTAATCATTTTTTCTTCAAAAGGGAAGTAGCTCAAAAATTCAAAGGAAAAAAAACTCAACGATTTATGAGACTAAAAATAAGAAAAGTTGTTATTTGATAATATTCTGATTAATAACATCAAGGAGAACATAATCATTAAATATAATAAATCTAAAAATATATAAATCAACATCACCCATCCCTAAAAAATTCAATTACACCATGCTCAAAATCCCCAAAATAGGAAAAACATTACAACCAAACAAACAATAAATACAGTCCACGTCAACAAAAAGACTCTCTAAACTAGATAGGGCTCTTCCAATGGGGTGAAACTAGATCTATGTATCCTTTAATAGACACCATAAAAACATTTCTAATGTTTGAATAGTCCAAATTTATGGCATGTCCATGGTACTTTTGGACCAGATGACATCTTGTGCTATATAATTATACACTTATTGCACATCTATATCATACATTAATTGTCATGACCTGTCCCCCTGAGGCACGTGCTGTGTCTACCCCAATCCCACCTTCTATAGGACAGGGGTAGGTGACTAGCAACAAATTTGAAATAAATAAAACTAGGAAGGCATTGCCTTTAAAAATTTTATCACACGCAACAGAGTATAAGCTGGAAGCAAAACATTAAGTAAAACTGTATAAAAAATGAGTGCAGAAATGTAAAAGGGATGGAAATACAATCCCAACTGTACTGTACCATAAAACTGATGTACAATAGGAGAAAGGTGAAACAACTATTGGATCATCCTCTGGGAAATACTACCTGAAGGGTAGGTACAGATAGCCTCCAGAACACTCCACATCTGCCCATCTCCTATGGATAACATCAGACCATGTGATCCACCTCTGAGTTCCATCCATTCCTAGTCCACTCAGCCTTGGTCAGCGCTGCCCATCGTCTGCAACCAACACAATGATGTGATGGCATTGCCCGTACGGGGATGACTATAACGATACTCATTAGGGAACCTGAGACCCTCATGGTCTCAAAAAATCCAAGGAGGATAAACCAAAAAGAATGAATTCAACATATAAAATAACTTTTGTATATTCCCATACATATACCAATGTTATCTAGTAATCCATCTCAATCATGATGTAAACAAAAAATTTACTGACTTGGCTCAACCAGGATTTTTATTCACAAAGTCGAAACCACGACTGGTGGAGAACTCCCCCACTGTCGAGTAAAATGGGCCAACGGCGACACTGGGGCACTTCTCACTAACATTGGAATGCTGAAGTACTCCTCCTATTGAGTATTGTGGGTCTTCCGCACCCACACGGAGGTGCTCCATACCTAGGTTCTACTGCCACAACCAGGCACTCCTCCCCTAATAGCCTACATAGTAACTCATCCTATTGAGTACCGCAGGTATGCTGCCACATCCAAACTCTCCTCTGTCGTGGGTCTTCCACCATAACCAGGAGCTCCCCACTGGGATAGTCGAATCACTCTGAGTCGAATCGGTCAGTAGTCGTCAGGTCTCAGCCAGCTACTAGGTATCTGTACTCTATCTTCTCCCCTCTGGAATGATTTGCTTCACGAGCTGCTGTTCAATACTCCAACTGTCACAAAGTCTGACATATAAGTATCTCAAATTTTCTATTGGTCATAGAGGTCTCTACCCAATAGACGAAGAATCAATCGGACACCAGGTATGGGAGTTGCTAGATTTTTGTCCCGGGGGCCCGGATGGATTCGTGTATGACCCAACCTGACTGTATCTTAACATTACCTTGAACTTCAGTTGGGTATAATCAATGGGACTTCTACGTTCCAATATTACATGCACCACTAACTATTCGTCAAACGGTTGACCAGTTCCAATGATATAGCCAAATATGTAAAGGGTCAGTAGTGGGCCAGGGTACGGTCTGACCCGGTCTGGCTCGTCCCGGTTAGACCAATTTCGTCTGGCCCAAACCATTGGGCAGACCATCCTATTAGGTTCATCCCAGCCAACGGATCCCAGCCCAGTATCCCACATGGGTAGTTCATCCCACTGGTCGCCGTGAGGGGTGCGGCTTGGCCGGTTCGATTCGGCCAGCCCTGTGAGGGGCGCAGTTCGGGAAGCTCGGCTCTGGAGAGTGATCCAGTTTGGAATGATGCGCCTCGAGGGAGGATGAGGGCCAGCTCGGGAGGATGGTAGGCCAGTGAGTAGCTGGGAAGGGTGCCAGGTGGGCCGGCGGGAAGCCGGGAAGGGCACGACAGGCCGCAGGTAGGCCAGTAGGGCATGCGGGAGGCCGCTGACAGGCTGGCCAGGGTGCGGTAGGAGGCCGCGGCCAGGCCAGTGGGGCACGGGATTCCCGTGGCCATCCTTCGTGGCACGGGCAGGGCCATCGCAGTTCTGTTGGGTTCAGGCGGGGTGCACAGAAGGCCATTGCGGGCTTCAGAGGCCATGTGTATCACGACCTATCGTCACCACCTTCGTCGCCACATTGTTGTTACGTCACCATGCTGAAGAATGCCACAAGAATTAAAATCGACCGAGGATGTTAGACCATGTTAGGTTGGCCCATATCGTCAGTGTTTATGGTGATAGAAAATAGTTCCTATGAAAGAAGCTCAACACCTATCATTATCCAAAAAAGATATATGAAAAAGGAACTCCAATGAATTTAATCCCCCTTCATTTGATTCATCATTATTCGTTCATTGAAGGAGTCACGAAATTTGGTCGTCGATGATGTCTCACGACGGTTGAAGCTTCGAGGAAGAATTCAAAGAAGGATCGGCTTCCTATATTCTTCGTTATTCATTGGGAGGTGAATTTTTCATTAGAGAACTCCTTTTCTCCAATGTCCTCCTCTATCCACACTCCACCAAAGTGAATATGGCAACAAAAAAATAGATTGTAATCTCCTATTAATTTGTTGGAAAATTATTCAAATTGACTAATTAATTAGGTAGGCTCTCCTTAATTAATGTGAAAGGTTGGCACAAATTAAATAAACTGGAGTTGAAGAGGTTACTCTAAATTAATTATAGCATAAGAGTTTTCTCCACTTTAATGGGGACATTCAAATGGTTAATAGACTGGGAGGTCCCCACCACATTTATCCTCAAATAAGAGGTTGAGTTCGGGTAGGCCCCACCCCCAAAACATCTCATGGGAGGTTATGGTGTGGTGGCCATACCTCCAACTTTAAAAATGACGTTTTAACCACCCAAAACTCACTTGGATGCTCAAATAAAATAACGTGACACACATATTATTTTATTATTTTCCATTAAAACCCAAAAATCTATCTTTTAAAATCGACCCACTGTCGTCAAAGTGAAAGTCTCCTTAAGCGAATATCGGCGATGTGAGTTAAACGGTGCCCTCAAATTTCAATTCCGAGGAGTGATTCAAAAGTTATGAAATACCACTTGTACATTTACTGAACGTACCCAAACAAAATTTCAGAAATTGATTCCAAGCACACCGAGACTCAAAATCACTCCTCGTTAGTTTTTTCAGACTCGTAAAATTCCTAATAATTAAAAAAAATTCCATGGGATTTCCGAGTCTTTAAACCAACATAATTATATTGAGTAGAATCACAATGACCAGTTTTTATAAATTCCAAATAGGACCAATATAGCTATATTAACATTCCCATTATTAGGTTAACCACCACTTCTCCCTAGGATATGTGATAAATCGATCACTTTCAGTTATCCTACCAAATCAGCCTTGATTTGAACAATTGGCTTCAGATCTTATTCATTATTATCAATAATTTATGACAAATATTTATTTTTTTGGATAGAGGATATTTTTAATTAGTTAAGAATTCATATTTAATAATTAATGAGAGATATAGAACCAATATTTAAAAACTCATATCAACCTCTAATTATGTATAATGATTATTCTTATAATTGTACAAATTCATGTAATGACCCAAAGTTTCATTAATGGAAATTCCTCTTGATCTAATTAAATGTCTCTTTATGTTTATATAAATGTCAACTCCATTGGTTTTATATTAGGAATTTTGACCGTTTCTAATATAGTCATTGAACAGTGATCACATGATTAGTATAAGTATAGAAATTTAACAATTCCAAATTCAATCAGACAAAGGAAGCGATGGCCTTATCCAGTAGAATTTCCCCATACGAAGCCCATTTGTTGGAGCTCAAAAACGAGGTGGCATCCTTGGGATTCGCTCTTGACCAAGCCGAAACTGAGCTTCACCATTTCAAGCTATAACGGGACCGTCTATGGTAAAAGTAGAAGTTGATAGAGATTACCACTCGAGCAATGTTATCTGAGCCACCCCAAGAGTCTGTCATCATCGCACACCTTACCCTTAGGACTTATGCGGCTATTTTAAGGGGTTATGTAATGAATCTCTAGTACTATGTTCATGGATATTATTTTTTTTATATAATAATTAATATACCTCCTTGTCATTTTTGATTCATTGTAAATAGTTTTTAAAGAATAAATACTGTTTTTAATTATTATTTAATTAAAAAATTTATTTTATTAAATTAATGTATTTTTTAATTAAATAATATTTTAATAAAATAATATTATTATTATTAAGTTAATTTTTATTAAATATAAATGATCTTATAATTTTATGAATTAAATTATAATTTTTATTAAGGTTTGAAAGCCATTTCTGTCAAAACCCATGGATTTTGGATAAATGTCCGTTTTTATTTTATAAATGAAAATTAACATATTTAGAAAATTATTTCGATAAAATAATTTTTATTTATGTAATCAGGACATCAAAATTATCCAATGGTGAATTTTTCATAATTTTCAAAGACAGTCAAATGTTTGGGTAAAAATTAAATACCATTTAAATATATAATGTGTTTTATGCCATCATAATGACCCAATAGTGATGTAATAAAATACTATAATATTTATATTCGACAATATATTTTTTAACATTACAATAATGAAATTTTGGGTTTGTTTGACTTACTTTTCAAAGCATTAATGGACCCCTCAAGACTTATTAAACACCTTTTCATTTTAAATTGTTTTCCAGGGGAGTGGAACTCGCCTCCACATAAGCAACCCTGTTATTTTAAGAAATTCGTACATTGGCCTTATAAAATATTTTTTTCATATTCCCTTTTCCAAATACCATGGGAAAACCCATGGGATGGTTTTTTGTTTGGATTAATTTAATATTAGTGGTCCCAAACCTAAATAATACAGAATTCCCTCACCTTTCCTATATAAACCCACCCAAGCATCCACTTCCTCATCACTCAAAGCCTTTGAAGTCCATCCAAACTCTGACCCACACTCTCTATAATCCTCCCAAGGTGCCCCAAGCTCCCATGAAGCCTCTCAAAATCCTCTTTCTAGCATTTTGAAGCACACCTCCAAGTAAGGGTGTTTTCTTCATTTTTCATTTTTGTTCAATTTTCATTAAGTAGTTTTTCCCTATTAGTTTCAATTATGATTGTTGGGGTATGGTTTTTAGCCTCCCTAATACTACCCTATTTAGGTTTGAATTATGGGAGACCCCTTTCTCACTCATTAAATTCCTCCCATGTACACCTGTTACAATGCCAAATTCCAAAAGGAACTTCTCTCTCCTCTTTTACATTCAAGCAATACATTTGTATCATGAATCTAATTCCATTACAATTGTTGGGACATGTATCTATATGACATCCTTACATTCCATTACATTTAAATATGATAAGGAACCTATTTCTCTCTCATCAACCATTTTTATGAATTCTTATGTCACGCTGTTACGCTACTGAAATCCCACCAATTTTCTAAGCCATTGTCATTGCGTAGTGAATACCATGACCATTTCTCCGTCAAGGGTGTTCACCTTTATGAACATTTACATATTTGTTATAAATTTTAATGTATGAATTCAAGATTCCTTTATCATAGTATAAATGATAATGTTTTATGAATCCATGTTTTATGATCCATGTGGCACACATATGCGTGAAATGAAATGTTTAAGAAGGGTGCACCCTTATAACGCTCCAATGCATTCGGTAAAGTATAGTATCATGATACGTCATGTGCAATGAGTGTTGACTCATTATAATTCAATTGCAACTAGGGTTTACTCGTGCTTTATGTGCAATGAGTATTTACTCATGCTCCATGTGCAATGAGCCTTGGCTCATGCTAATTTCATGTTAAGTGTTGTTGCCACATTTTCATTTTCTGATTATCATGCTTTATCATGCCTTTATGTTCATGTTTCTCTTGTAATCTATTGATATGCCTATAGTCTAACATGTATTTTACTCCTCTTATCTTCCATGTGTATTGCCTTACTGGGCTATAGATCTCACCCTTTTCTTATGCATGTCCTCAGGTTATCCCATGCAATGCTAAGAACGAGGGAATGTAGTGGTCATGTAAAGGAAGGGTTCAATAAAGATGTTGTATTTCATGTTTCATGTTTTTATGTAATGATCCTAATCCCCAAAGACACTAAACATCTCGATCTTATTTATTTTATTAAGTGATTTTTTAGGTAATAAATCTTGTTTAAGTTGTAATAAAAAGTCGGGTTGTCGTAGTTGGTATCAGAGCAATGGTTTAGTTATTTTTGGGAATTAGGATTAGAAAAACCTAGTAAAGCCTTAGAGACAAGAATAAGTATAATAAAAACATACCTATGTTTTTGTAAGTACTGATTAAGTGGTTTATCAAACAAATACATCTCTATCTGGATACAAGTAGGTAGAGGTGGCTCTGGCACATGTATCCTAGGTGTAAAACCCGAAAACACCGCTTTGAGGTAGACTCGAATGGGAATTGGTGCACGAAAACGGGCCTTGCTGCACTCTTGGTTACGAAACTCCCAGGGGATATGTTTGGATAAATTCACAATCATTGTATGAACCCTTATTAAGGGAATAAAAAAATTCCCCTAAGAATATATGTTGGAAAGTAGATCATGAAAATCCTAGATTGAAGCTTATAGACTCATGAGTTAAGGAAATAAAAGTTTATTTAACAGTCATCAACTTTTGTCTTTGGATTACACTTTATGTGTTACCCCTAACATTCCTTTTTTTCCAGACAATGGCCAGTAATAGGAGGACTCGGGCTAACAAACATTGTGAAGATCAGTGTGATGACTGTACTAATGAGATGCCCAATCCAATGGGAGCAGGAATCGTGAACTTTGTCACGCTTCTCTCTCATCTAACTCAGGTTTTGAATAGAAACACGGTTCATGAGGAACGTCAAACCCCCCCCCCCCCCCCAAGAAAGAACATGTCTCTATCGAGCTTCATGAGACAAAGGCCTCCTACTTTTAGTGGATCATCTGATCCCACGATCGTTGAACAATGGATCAACTCTATTGAAAAGATATTATCCATCCTTCAATGTTCGGAACAAGAGAAGGTTCTCCTGGAAGCTTACCGTATGGAGGGTAAAGATGATCAAAGGTGGACGTTGATAAATAATACAAAGCCCGAGGAGGAGATCGAGGCGTTGGAATGGAAGGATTTCCGGAAGATGTTTTTCGATAAATATTTTTCGTGCACCCTCCGTCTTAAGATGGAACGGGACTTGAATTCCCTCAAGAAAAAAGATGAATAATCTATTGGTGCCTATGAGGAGAACTTCACAAGGCTTGGACTATATGCTTACCGCTTTTTCATTACCCCATAATTAAAATTTGACCGCTTAATTGGTGGCTTGAAGACAAGCCTATGGAAAGCATTAGCAATCCGTGACTTTGATAGCTTTGAGGAAATTGTCTGATGTGCCCTCATGGTCGAAATGGAGATCAAAAAATCACAAGGGTATCATGGGTATAAGAAGCATAAGGTGGAATTCAATTCTGGTGGTCCGATGGATAAATCCAATGGTGCTAAGAATATCTAGCATCCCACTTGAAAAAAGTTCGTAAAGAATCACCCTAGAAATTTCCTTAAGGGGATGAGGAAATGCTTCAGGTGTGGAAGATAAGGGAACCTAGCTGTTAACTGTCGGCAAGAAAGACCCGCAGCTGCGACAGAGGAGAGGAATGCTCTGTTCGAACCTCAACGCATTGTTCAATGATACAAATGCAAATAACCAGGTCATTTTACAAATCAGTGCCTAATCCAAGGGTTTTTGGAGGCAACCAAAAACCTCCAAGGTAGCAAGGAAGATCTTTTTCCATCACTTCTGTTGAATTGAACCCCGAAAAAGATGTGGTGATAGGTACGCTAGTTATTCATTCAAGAATAGAAAACCAACTTTTTTATTCATGTTCTAGGAATTATTTTATATCTCAAAAGTTGAGTAGAACAATTCCAGCACCACCACAAATCATGGAAGTGAAGATGTCAGTGAGTACGGAAATGGGGCGATCATTGCATCCCATGAATATAAGTCCTCCCCTGTTATAATCTGTCAATTGAATTTCTCGGTGAACCTCATCATACTCCCTCGGGTGGAATTTGATGCAATTCTTGGCATTTATAGGCTTTCTTTATATAGATCCAACACAAATTGTTGGGAGAGGTAAATCACACTCCATATGGAGAATCAACCGCTAATTCATTACAAGTGTAAGGAGGAAGATGAATCTCCTTTAGCTCCATCATATCAAGCAATGGATATTAATACCCTATAAGCATGGGTATCTCTCTCAGATGATTAATTCCAAGGAAGAAACCATCCTTGAAGAAATCCCTGTTGTGAGGGAATTCACGGAAGTGTTTCCCGAGTAACTTCAGGGCGTTCTTCATAGAAGAGATGTTGAATTCTCAATTGAACTTATACCCGAGGCATTACCAATATCCAAGACTCCATATAGAATGGCAATTTTAGATCTTGTAGAGATGAAGAAACAACTACATGAGAACTTGAATAATGGGGTTTATACGCCCAAGTGATTCACTATGGGGTGCACCAGTCCTCTTCGTCAAGAAAAAGGATGGGTCAATGCGGCTTTGCATCGATTATTGTGAGCTCAACAAAATCACGATAAAGATAATGTATCCTCTCCCACGAATCATGAACTTTTTTGATCAGCTGCGTGGAGCACAATACTTATCCAAGGTAGATTTGCGGCAAGGATATTATCAAGTAAGGGTGAAAAAGGAAGATATCCCTAAGACTGCTTTTCGTACAATATACAGGCACTATGAATTCATAGCAATGCCTTTCGGACTCACCAATGCTCCAGAAATATTCATGTACATAATGAATAGATTCGCTAGAGATTACCTCATCATATTTGTGGTAGTCTTTATATATAATATTCTAATATACTCCAAAACCAAGCAGGATCATGAGGAGAATTTAAGATCTGTACTAGAGACATTGCGAAAGAAGAATCTTTATGAAAAGTACTACAAGTGTGAGTTCTGTTTGAAGGAGGTCTCATTCTTGGGCGATATCATCACATGTAATGGAATATCTGTGGATCCCTAAAAAACAGATGCAATTAAGGGATGGCTGAGAACAACATCGGTAATAGATATCCATACCATCTTGGGGTTAGCTGGATATTATAGACGATTTTTGAGGAATTTCTCATGATTTCCCAACCCTCTTACCAAGATAACTCAGAAGTGAGTAAAGTTTTATTGGAGTGATGAATGCGAAGAAAGCTTCAAGGAGTTGAAAAGGAGGCTTATCATTGTGCACATGCTCACATTACCCACATGTGGGGAACTTTTTGTGGTATTCAGTGATGCTTAAATGAAGTTCTTAGACAATGTGATGATGAAGAATGATAAAGTGATATCCTATGCCTCAAGGAAGTTGAAAATCCCTTAGCAAAACAATCCAACGCATGATCTGGTGTTAGCAGCAGCGACCTTTGCCTTGAAAATCTGGCGGCACTACCTCTATGGAGAGAAATGTGTGATATATACTGACCAGAAGTGTCATAAATATATATTCACATAGAAAGAGCTTAATATGCACCATATAAGATGGATAGAGATCATCAAGGATTATTACTGTTCAATCCATTACCACCCTGGGAAAGCGAACAAGGTTCCTGATGCCCTATGTAGAAAGGATCCAGCGATTCTATAAATGTTGATAATTCAGAAGGATCCAATCTTCTTAGACTTGATGAAGATGGACATGGGAATCATTGATAAGGGAACATCATCAATCCTTTGACAAATAATTGCTCAACCATCTCTTTTGGAAAGGATAAAGGATGATCAAAAGGATGATGTGGGAATTCAAGAAAAACTGGAAGCTATCAAAGAAAGGAAATACTCGGAGTTTAATGTTAATGAAGAAAGAAATTGTGCGATTTGGGAAATGACTATGTGTTCCATCAATTTCGGAGCTAAAGAAGGATCTTTTTGGAGGATACACATAGATCAAATTTTTCTATTCACCCAGGGAGCACAAACATGTATCGATATCTCCAAGAATACTTTTTGGGGGATAATATGAAAAGGAGATCACTGAATATACATCAAAGTGCTTGGTGTGCCAGCAAGTGAAGGAAGAGAGGCAGAAGTATAAGGAGATGATGCAACCATTTCCCATACCATAATGTAAATGGGAGAACATCACCATGGACTTTGTCACCAGACTTGAGAGAACATCCAAAGGCAACAATGCAATATGGGTTATTGTGGATTGTCTTACAAAGACAGCACACTTCATTGTTATTCAAGAGGATATCTATTTGGATCAACTGGCACAGATATATATCAGGGAAGTGGTAAGGTTTCATGGAGTACCACTATCTGTTGTGTCTGACCGAGATCTAAGATTCACCTCTTAGTTTTGGAGGAATCTTCAACATGTTCTGAATACTGAACTAAACTTCAGTACGGCCTTTCATCCTCAAATTGATGGCCAATCTGAGCAGACAATCCAAACACTTGAGGACATATTGAGAGCATTATCGGTGTACTTTAAAGGAGGATGGGATAAAAAATTTCTTCTGGTTGAGTTATCTTATAATAATAGTTTCCACTCAAGCATCGAAATGGAATCATATGAAGCCCTTTATGGGAAAAGTTGTAGAACACGGCCATGTTGGGATAATGTCGGTGAATGTAAGCTTCTTGGACCAGAAATGGTTGAAGAAATGGTGGAGAAGGTGAAAACCATTCAGCAACATATCAAGGTAGCCCAGAGTCGACAGAAGAGTTATGCAGATAACCGTCGGTGAGACCTTATGTTTAAAGTTGGAGAAACGGTTTTTCTATGCATATCTCTGTGGAAAAAGGTCATGAGGTTTGGAATGAAAGGGAAGTTAAGTCCGAGGTACATCAGCCCCTTTGAGATTATTGATCGTGTCGGGGTTGTGGCCTATCGACTAGCACTTCCACCTACCATGGCCAAAGTACATGATGTCTTTCATGTATTCGTCTTAAGGAAGTACATACCGGACCCTTCACATTTACTCTCTTCTGAAGTGGTACAATTGGAAGATGATCATTCTTATGAGGTGAAACCAGTGAAGATCTTAGATCATAGAGAAAATTTTCTACGAAATAAGATAATGCCCCTCGTCAATGTGTTGAGGAGAAACCACATGTTTTAAGAATCAACTTTGGAATTGGAGGAAATGATGAAGTTGAGTTACCCACATCTGTTTTAGTGTGGGAAAAGGGAAATTTCATGGGAAAAATTTCTTAAGGGGGGAATATTATAACGACCTGAAGTTTCATTAATGGAAATCCCTCTTGATCAAATTAAATGTATCTTTATGTTTATATATAATGTCAACTCCTTTGGTTTTATGTTAAGAATTTTGACCATTTCTAATATATCTGTTCAACAGTGATCACATGATAATTATACATATAGGGCTTTAACAAATCCAAATTACTCAAAGAAAGGAAGTGATGGCTTCATCTAGTAGAATTGCCTCATACGAAGCCCATTTGTCAGAGCTGTGAAAATAGGTGGCGTCCTTGGGCTTCGCTCTTGACCAAGCCCAAGATGAGCTTCACCATGTCATGCTCGAATGGGCCCGTCTACAGGAAAAGTGGAAGTTGATAGAGATTAACACTCGAGCAATGTTATCTGAGCCACCCCAAGAGTCTGTCACCATCACACACCTTACCCTTAGGAATTATGCGGCTATTTTAATGGGTTATATAACTATTCGATAGTACTATGTTCATGTATATTACGTTTTTATATAATAATTAATACACCTCCTTGTCATTTTTGATACATTATAAATAGTTTTTAAAGTACAAAAGGTGTTTTTATTTATTATTTAATTAGAATTCTATTTAATTAAATTAAGGTATATTTGAATTAAACAATATTTTAATAAAATATTTTTATTATTATTAAATTAATTTTTATTAAATATAAATAATCTTATAATTTTAGGAATGTAATTATAATTTTTATTTACTTTTGAAATCCATTTCTGTCAAAACCTGTGAATTTTTTATAAATGTCGGTTTTTATTTTAAAAGTGAAAATTAACATATTTAGAAAATTATTTAGATAAAATAATTTTTATTTCTGGGATCAGGATGTCGAAATTATCCAACAGTTAATTCTTCATAATTTTTTGAGACAGTCAAATTTTTCGGTAAAAATTAAATCCCGTTTAAATATATAATGTGTTTTATGACATTTTAATGACCCAATATTGATGTAATAAAATAAAATAATCTTTATTTTTGGCCAATACATGTTATACCAATAAAATAATTTAATTTTGTGTTTTTTTGACTTACTTTTCAAATCATTAATGGCCCCTCAAGACTTATTAAACACCTTGTCTTTTTAAATTGTTTTCCATGGGAGTGTGTCTCACATCCACATAAGCAACCCTATTATTTTAAGAAGTTCGGACTTTGGCCTTATAAAATATTGTTTTCCTCTTCCCTTTTCCATAAAAAATTGGCAAAAACCGTCAGATGGTTTGTGGTTTGGATTAATTTAATATAAGGGGTCCCAAACCTGAATAATAAAGAATTCCCTCACCTTTCCTATATAAACCCACCCAAGATTCCAATTCCTCTTCACTCAAATCCTTTGGAGTTCGTCCATCCTCTGCCCTATTCTCTCTATAATTTTCCAATGGTTCCCGAAGCTCCCAAGAAGCCTCTCACAAGCCTCTCTCTTTCCTTTAGAAGCACACTTTCAAGTAAGGGGTTTTTCTTCCTTTCTCATTTTTGTTCAAATTTCTTTAAGTTGTTTTTCCCTTTTAATTTCAATAATGAATGTTTTGGTATGGTTTTTCACCACTCTAATACTACCATATTTATGGTTTAATGATGGGAGACCCCTTTATCTCTCATTAAATTCCTCCCATGTACACCCTTTACTATGCCGAAATTCCGAAAGGAACATCTCTCTCCTCTTTTACATTCATGCAATACTTTTGTATCATGAATCTAAATTCCATTACAATTATTGGGAAAAGCATCTATATGAAATACTTATTGTCCAATACATGTAAATATGATGAGGAATCTGTTTATCTCTCATCAAATATTTTTTATGAATTCTTATGTCACGCCGTTAGGCTACTGAAATCACACCGATTTTCTAAGCCAATGTCATTGTGTAGTTAATACCATGCCCATTTCTCCATCAATGGTATTCCCCTTTATGAACATTTACATATTAATTATAATGCTTCACGTATGAATTCCACATTCATTTATCATGGAATAAATGATTATGTTTTAGGAATCTGTGTTTTATGATCCATGTGGCACATTTATGCATGACATGAAATGTTTAAGAAGGGTGCGCCCTTATAGTGCTCCAATGCATTGGGTAATGTATAGTATCATGATATGTCATGTTCATTGAGTGTTTTTGCATTCTAATTCGATTGAAATGAGGGTTTACTCGTTCTTTATGTGCAATGAGGATTTAATCATGCTCCATGTGCAATGAGCATTGGCTCATGCTATTTTCATGTTAAGTGTTGTTTCCAAATTTCCATGTTATGATTATCATGATTTATCATGCCTTTATGTTCATGTTTATCTTGTTCTCTATTTATATTCCTATTGTCTAACATGTATTGTACTGCTCATTTATTCCATGAGTATTCCCTTACTAGGCTTTATAGCTCACCCTTTTCTTATGCATGTCCTCAGGTTATCCCTTGCAATGCTAAGTACGAGGGAATGTTGTGGTCATTTAAAGGAAGTTTTCAATAAAGATTTTTTATTTCATGTTTCATGTTTTAATGTAATGATCATAAGACCTAATGAAACTAAACCTCTTGATCTATTTTGTTGTATAAAGTGATGTTTTATGTAATAAATCATATTTAAGTATTAAAAAAAGGGTTGTCATAATTCATCGACTTAAGAACCTTTATAGAATAATATAAATAGTTCTAAATGAATAAGGCCTTTATTTATTCCCATGAATGGAACTTTGGTGATTTTCATTGGAAATGGACATCAACATCTTCTATCCCTGCAATTTTAGTTTAGTGGTCACTAACATCAACTTAAGTGGATTGAGAATCTCATGATGAATAAAAATTTCATCAATTTATTAATCTCATTCGTCAATAATCCACATATATTATTTCTGGATGAAATGAGGATATATCTTCCTTTGAAACACCTAAATGAATTAATATTATTAAAGATCATAGTGTTCCATATAAAAAATTATCTAAATGACTTTATCGATTATTTATCTTCAAAAAATCACAATAATGGAGGGAGAAAAAATATTTGGAATTTATATTATAATAGAATTTCGTGAGGTCGGGCCCTGAAAACAAAAAATTGTAAATCCAAATAAAAACACAACAGATAAAAACAATCTCCATCTAAATCCCCAATAACTACCCAGTTAAAAAAACTAATCACATCCCAACACTTCAAGGAAATTTCCATAAACAATGACTCTAAACACCAATTAGGTGCATCAAAATAGTCACACTTCTTAGAACATTGATATTATCAAAATTATGAATCTATTTTCTGATAAACGACATTCGATACAAATGAAACTCCCCCTATTAGTATCCCACGATGCCTCACACATATATATACCTTTATCTTTCTCTAACACAAATGATAAAATAAAAAACAATCTCTTCCCCACACACATCTATCACTATAATTTAGAATTATTAGGAATATGAAAATAAAAATAAAAATTAAATGAAAAACATTATAAAAATACATTTAAAATACCACCATCCTATTTTTAAAATGACATTTAAATACCAAAAGAAAATATTATTTAGATTCCAAGATCAATTTATTTTTAAAAAATTCACAAAATTCCTAAAATTGAATTCAATTTCATTCTAGATTATGTTTCTCTTTTAAATAAGGCATATAGAATTCAAATAAAATTTCAAAAAACCATTATATTTTCAAAAAAAAAATTTAAAGGATACCAAATTTTATATATTAGAAATATTTTTCTAATAAATCCAGCACAATATTGTATCCCAAGGGAAAACAGTTAAAATACAACAAACACATATACTATGAACAAAATAGAAATACCAATTAAATAAACAAATAAAAATCTCAATACCTCGAAATAACCACCATAACACATGAAATTATGGCAATGTTTAGTAGGACTTTCACTGACTTGTGAGTATACTGGACTATAGCTGAAAAATTTTCATGGAATGGGTTTGGTTATTCAAACCATTCATTGCTTCAATGTTCATCTTTAATTTACATAAAATCATCCACACTAAGCCTTAATGTTTCTATAAATTATTAACCAATTCAATAACACAATCTATACACATCATTAAAAAGAAAAACCTTGATCAAATATAAGATATAATAATATATTTCGAAAAGAAATAATACCAGACCTGCCGAGAAATTTAAACACCCTTAAAAATAGTGGTTTGTAATGTAACTAACTGTAGATAAAATATAGATTTTTTAAAACCATATATATAAAATATTATAAATCCCCAAATAACAAGGGTTAAATCCTCTAATTCTATTTTTTCTTATACCACCCATGGACTATCCTGAATAGGTCATCCAATAAATTCCCAAACAATTCCGTATAAGAATTCTTGATCCACCAGGGTTAAAAAGTTATATCGAGGATAATGAAAAAAACAAATGGAGTATATATCTCTTATAAACAATATGAATATAAATAATGAAAAAAACTAATATTTATACTTGAATTGTAATTGAAATTATCAAGACATATCTCCATGTGACTTCATGTATCACCATCCACCATATAATGACAATCACACCATGTAAAAACTTGATCGGGGAAGATTTTAAATAAAAACATTAATAATAAAGAAGTTGAGATCACTATGATTCTCATTAGGGATTCTATAGATAACCAACACCCTAATATTTATCATAAATTATATATAAAATATTTCTAGTTTGAAAATAAAATTAGTATAAATTAGGTTTTATTGCTTTTTTCAATCAAACAATATGTTATCATTTAGATGGAAACAAATTTTACATTTTTCATAAAAAACTATTAGTAGTTAAAATAAATATAATTAAATTATGTTCATCATTAAAATTACCAATCTCCGAGTGTAATTTGGGTGTGAAAACCCATCATCATATTTTATGTAATATGAAATTAATAAAATAGTTGAATGTAGCATATGTGTAAACGAGTTTCATCCGATATTAAGTGTTAATCGAGATAACCTTAGAAAAAGAAACAAAAACAATATCATTATCATTATCTTCTTAGACCGATCATACATAATCACTTCCTAATTATATGGTGACACCCTTATAGGCTTGATCGAGGGGTAAATCCCAAAAGTAGTTAGGATATCCTCTCAAGTTGACTTAATAGTGTGCAATCTAATATTGTTTAGAGAGTATAAAATAATTATCCCACATAACTACACAATGAATCAAATAAAAATGAAATAGATGTATGTTTTATACAGATAAAATATATTCATATAGCATACATTTTACACTAAAACTATAACCCACACATCTTCTCTGGTATTCCTATTTATGTGCATCCCCACATTAATTAAAAAATTCATTAAATTAGTCTTCCCACTAAGCACATACCAAAAACCGCAGATGATCAAGTTTTACACTAAAGTAGGGGTTTTTAAATTATATTAAAATGAGTAAATATTCCCATAAGTTATCATTGTTTTAAATAAAATAATTTTACATTAGAAAACAATATTTCCAAACAATTTTTTATGTTCCTATAAAAAGACTCTTATATTTATCATATACAAATTGATTTAGAGATATATATATATTTCTCTGTGTGTTGGTGTGTTAGTGTGTGTGTGTCTGTTTCTGTGTGTTTGTGTGTCTATGTACCCTCTTCACCCAATTCACATACTCCATTTCTAATATTGATTATGTCCAATGTAGTTATTTATATATCAAGATGTATATATATTCATATCCATATGTTTATATACAAATAATTCTTCGATTAAAAATTCACATTGGATTCCATAAATAATCAACTAAATTGTGAAGTACATTTTGTTAAACATGTTTGAAGGACCACAATCCATTTGGGAAATTTAACACTCTATGATTCAAAATTTTGATAAATCAATATACAAGTTAATATGTCATTACATTCAGAAAAACATGCCAGAATTTATTTTTGAAACATACGAGATCGCTGAAAAGGATTTGAAAAAAGAGAGAAAAAAATATTAATCTAGTTCCCTAGATCAAAAATATTATATATAATATATATTTTATATAAAAAGAAAAAAAACATGGAAATTCGATGAAATCATGGAATTCAATTTAAATTTTTATACATAGGGATTCCTACCTCAAATAATGGTTTTTAAAAGAAATGACAACACCAAATTACAGCTACTAGGACAATGTGAGAAACATGAGCTATTTAGGACCAAACAAGGTTATAACCCCCTTTTTATAGTTGAGGTAACATGAACCGTAGATCCTATGATCCAATTGAATAATAAGAGTAATAATAAAATGGATGCAGGTGTGTGATGGGCTCCATGGTTGGTGGGGTCAAACAGGAGAACAATTAAAGAGATTTCAGAAAATAATTCTGATGGTAAAGGTGGTAAATTAAAATTTTTAATGTTATATAGATGGATTCAATGTGTCTCCATGTTATATTCCCTTATATATGAGAACAATGTTATAGTCCTATCAAAATGTAGGGGAGACACAAGGTTTATTAGATGAAATTGCATGATAATGTGACTAACCAAGTTGGATGGATAATGATTCTATATCAGTTTCATAGTTGAATGTGATCTGATCCATAGTAATGTGCACAACATTTCAACCTTGAAAGAGAATATTTTTATATCACATTATATTATAAATTATGGTACATGGTTTCTACTAATCATGTTCCTACCGTGTACCACCCTTTTCCCAACCCAAAAATAACCATTTAAAAAACACACTATGGAAACCACAAATCCATAATGATAGATCAATAATTAATAATAAGGTGTGGGGCTGTATTGTGTCACAGTGTAATATATAATATATGAATAGATTTTTGAACAATTAATTTACTGTAAAATAATCCATTGAAAATGAATGATAAATCCCAATAAGGAATTAATAATATTTTTAAAAATCTGAATAATTGTATGTGATTCTGATGTCGCATTCCAAAGAAAATCTATATATATGTTTCTAACATCATAAAACAATTTCCTTGAAAAAAATTCAAATACAACCACTTAAAAATTCATAAATTATATGTTAAAATAATAATTAAAAATTAATAATGTCATATAGAATATAAACTATTGATGTTTTTTAGAATTGATCTATTGAAAATAATCATCAGTAAATGGGTATTGACCACATTTTAAGAAGGGGTAAATGGGGAGAAAAGGATCATTGAAGAATTAATTAATTTTATTTAAAAATAAATAAAAGGTAAAATTAGTGGGATTAAAAAATAAATATGTATTAAAAACCCTAAATAAAATGGGATTTATTCCTAAAATAATCCTAAAAATAATTCAATAAAAAATGAATAATAAATCTATAGGAAACAATATTTTCCTCAATAATGGAGTAAATACAACATAACATCATTATATGATATAATAGATCAATTTTGAATAGTTTTAGATATTTGGATTTTATTGTGACCTATGAATGTATTTGTTTCTTGGAAATATGATCCTCTAATGTATAGTCGAATGAAATTGAAACTATTTTTTAGATAGATAAATATCATATTCCAATATTTTAAAAAAATATTAATTTGTATAAAATTTTATATAATTACATTATAAAAATTCAAAATCGCATTATTTGTTAGTTATTATATAATTACATAATTTGGTTCACTAAATAATTATCATTTTAAAATCAAATTTTAATAGATTTTTTTCATCATTCATTTCTAAATTGTTTTCATATATAAATATAAAAAGGTACTATAACGTATTTTTAAACAATTATCATGTTTTTTGTTAATTTCATTAGTGTTTAGATAAGGTTTTTATATAATCATATCAATTATGAGCTCATGTTGGTGTGTTCTTAAAAATTATAAGTGACATATAAATATCATATATATATCATGATATTATGAATCTATAATTGGAAGTAAATATTGAATTAAAATTTAACATTTTATTTTTTAGAATATTGCATTCCTTAATCATACAAAAAATAAAAACTACCACTAATCTATTTTTGGTTGTAAAAATGACAAAATGAAAATATTTTTAGTATGGATATACGAGTATTAGTGTTTTAATATCATTTATATATTATTAAAATTCAATAAAAATTATAAAGAATAATATATATTAATTAAATTTTAAAAAAAATCATGATGACTAGTTATAACAAATGATTTTTTATTCACAATGGAGATTGTCTGTAGGTATGTATGATTAAAGATCTCATTTCTCAATTAAGGGACTGAATGATGATATGTAAAAAATAAATATTCTAACTGAAATATTGATATTAGAATCCATTATAATCATCAAATAATTTATTTCTTCCAGACATGAGAGCCAACAATAGAAAACTACTAACAATGGGTCATGGATATAGAAGTCATCACATTCACACAATAACTTTTATTATTGATTATTAATAAATGGAAAGTATGGAATATTTTTAGTTTTATAAATAAAATATATTTTATGTATAAAAATGACAAAAATATACTTATATTAATAAGGTTTGGAAATATTCTATGAAATAGAATAAAAAATGACTATATGAATGTCATACTCAAATCAAATTCTGGAGTTTTTATTGAAAAAATCCATGCAAGGCAAGTCTATAATAAAATTTATAGTGACCAAAAGATTATATAGATACTCTAGTGGTATGGTAGGTGTAAAATGTAATATTTTCATATAGGAATTGTAAGATAATAAGTAACTTTCATGGGTTAATGAGTTACCATTTTTTAGGGTAATAAAATTTATCATATTTATGGAAAAATAAATTTTTAATTATTCCATGCTACCAAATAATGGTTAATTTTTTGAATTTGGAAAAGAGGTTTTTTAGAATAAATTTTTTGAAATAACCTCGCCCATTAATTTTTATTCATGAATTGACTAACTTAAATGTATTTTTTATGATTAAGACATTTACCTATATTAAAATATTCCATGGTAATTAATTATTATCATTATTTAATGACTTTACTGAAAAAAATATTATTGGATACATTTAACTATTTTTATACATCATATTATAATGGCTAAATAATAATTCTAATATTAAATAATCTGTGTTTATAAAAATTAATTTAAATAGAAGAACATGTAATACTCAAGAACCAAATATTGAAAAAAGAAATTTTTTATGAAAATAGATTTACCATTATAATATAATTATAAATTTTTATTTTTTTTATTTAAAATAATATATATAATGAAATTTGAATTTTTTTTAATTAATATACAATAAAAAATGATATCAATATGCCATAAGTAATAATATAATTATTTTTTTAGATGTTTTCATTGAAATGGTAAAGAAAATTTTAATTTTTTAAAAACAGGTATATAAATTTCACAAAATATTTTAATATTATAAATTATACATTGTAATATATATTTCTATACAAATAGGGTCCAAAAACCTTCGATGTATTCATATAATAAAATAATTTTATAAAAGTGAAAAAAATATTAATTCCATTATATTTAGTATTTTCCTAAATTTAAAATATTTAAATATTATAAAAAATGATATTTAAATAATAATTGATTTATAAAACAAAAAATATATTCATTTTTTTCAAATCTGATTTCATTAAATTGTTAACTGTAAATTTATTGAAAATACATTAATATGTAGAAAACCATTTTTAAAACAACCCTTGATTTAGTGTATTATTTTATTCAAACTATTATAGTTTTTTATATATTTTTCCTTCCATTAAATACAAAATTATATTTAAATTACATCTAAACAAAAGATTATGATGCATTACCGGAGACAATGAGTTTTAATAATCCATGATATAATAATATTATTATTTTTAAGAAATGATCATTGTAACATAGCCATGAATGATAGCGATATGAATAAAAAAAAAATTTAAATATCATGTATTATGATTTTATATAAAAATAATTTAATTGAAAAAAGTATATAATTTTTTGAAACGTCTGTATATGTTTTCAAAATTATTATTTTCCCACAAATATTTTTTTGGTGCTATTTGTAGAAAATAATTAATTTACTTTTTACCACTTTTAGAGAATTTATTTTGAAAATAGATTTTATTTTTTAAATATACATCTAAAAAATATCATGGAGTAAATTTTTGATAATTCTATGCAGTGTTAAATATTTCAGTGAATAGTGAAAAGTAATTTTATTATTCATTGTTTTCATTTCATATTTATATTTTAAAAACAACCAAATTTTTTACTTATGATTTTAAACGGAAAATTACATAAATTATATATATAATAACCAAATTTATGTAATATGGGTTAATTTAATATTTAATCTTGATATTAAAACGTTCTATACTGATGAAAACATTCACATTGAAAACCAACATTCTTGTTTCACCTACGAGTTTAATTTTAAATATATTTTAGAAAATATTGTGAGTTTAATTTTTAATAATTTATTTCATATTAGGAATCATTTTAATTTATATTTTTTTAATAATTAATACATAACCTTTCACCATTATGAATAAAAAAATGAAAAAAATTATTTACCATTGTTAAGGTGAAAATAAGTTTAAAATGGTGATAATCCTCAACAATAAGGGTTCAAAATTACTATAAATAACTAAAAAATGAATTCCATTTAAATATTTTGAAAATATCATTTCTAGGATATATAATTGACCATTTATAATCTTTTTTTCATTTGAAAACATCTGTTACACCTTTTCCATTTTAAAAATTTCATCTCTGACACTCACCTCACTTATAAATTTCCACCCCTGTTAGACTGCTCTTTAAACATCCAAAAATCATTTTCATGGAATTTATTTATTAAATTTATTCATTAAATATATCCCTTCATCATATAAGCCATATTTTATTAACAAACCCAATCTATGAATCAATTTTTTGTAAGACATAGTATGTCTCTCAAAGAATAGATAACCTCTTTAAATGATCATTTTATATTATTTATTCCCACACTTAATTAAATTATAATTACAAAATGATGGTATAATCTCCACTATATATCAGATATTTTCAGATATTAATTTTTATTAGAAGACCTAAATCATTTTAATATTCTATCAAATTTTTAATGAAATAATAATTCATATATATAGAGGATTGTCTCATCACCGACCAATATTATTTTTTATATCCTCACATATCATAGATAGATATAATGAATTATTTAATGTATATATAGGTTATTTAAGATATTATTATACCTCCTGGGTCATAATTATATCTATAATATCCCACATCTTATCACATTGGGAAATAATGAAATCTCTCACGTCTGTGGTGCACTGTCACATCACGAACCGAAGTGATGCATAATTCTTATTCCATTATACTAATATGATAATAAGGATATATTAAGTGAGTATATATTATATTAGAGAAATAATATCAGTTCTATAAATATGATATTATAATCAACATCATAATTTTTATTTTTTTGGATGATTCTTATAATTATAGTAATTTTATATTTTTATTCTTTTTTTCTTATTATATATGTTGAAAAAATGTTTATAAATGATGAATGGACATAATATATTAGATTACAGTGTCACTTTTATTTATGTGGTACATATCCCATATTCACCACCAATTTCTATTATGTATTCCATAGAAGGCCCAAGAGTGTATTATATTATCTAAATCTTCAAAAGTATAGTGATTTATATATCCATTTTTTGATCTATATTTTTTGGGGTGTAGGGTTATAATGGAACCAAAATGATAATGGATTTTATGTCAGTTTTCCATCATTGATGAAAATTTCATGTTATGCACTAGTATTATTTTATGAGGTCTACATAAAGAATTTCTTACATTTAAAATAATTTATTTACTTAAACTAATAATTTTTTTATTCTTTAGGTAATTTTATTCCCTCAATGGGGTTATTATTTAATAATACAAAACATTTAAAGGTGCATTGGTTTAATTTCAACATTTATAGAGATAGATTTTTTTTACAGATTGGAATAAAAAATAATTTGATACATATATCAATAAAGTAAGGAAATTTATTATACTCTAGCTATGTCAATATAATAAATTTTTTCCTTTAATTTTACCCTATTTATGTACCTAAGAGTTCAAAATAAGGTTTTTGGGAAGAATAATATTTACTTCTCTCTTCGATCAAAAAATCAATTTCATCAAAAACAATGATTTATAAAATCATTTTGAATTTCTTTTACATTATATTAATAATTTATTGAAGATAATTTAACCAATTTCATAATTAATCATTTTTTTAAAAACATATCATCATGCCTTTTTCCAAAAAATGATGATTAAATATTGAAAAAATTATCAAAGGAATATTAGTTTTCAAATATATATATTGAACTATATCATCCACCACTATGAGTGATCAATGATATAAATATTAACTTTTATGTATAATATAATATTTTAAATGAAATTTATTTTTAAAAAAATTTATGATTTTTTAAATTTTAAATTGAATTTTAAATTGAAAATTGTATACTCCTCGTGAAATGTAACTTATGGTCATTCTAATGAATATTCCATTTTTATGAAACCAATTATATTTACATATTATATATTTGGGATATGGTCCAAGTATAACATGTTTATTCATTTTTTGAGCCATTTATGTTTATAATTACATGATTCTTATGATTCCTGCTTCATTTCAATTGGGAATAACATAACAAAATAATAAAACTTACTTCATTTTGAATGGTTTAGGTTTTGAAAAAATGATTGAAGGATTATGAAACACGATTATTTAAAAAAGAATATATTATGATTAAATATTTATAAACCCTATTTCCTTTCATGGACTCTGATATGATAAATTATAGTCTATCTTATAGAATGTGTATTTATGATTTTTATTATGTTACAAGTGGAAAATATTTATTCATCCCAGGAATTGGGTAATGATTATTGTTATATTATATCCAAGGGGATAAGAAAGATTATACGAATATTGGAAGAGGGTAAATAAGAGGTTATACCATGACTGTAATACGAAACATTTGTGGTTATCACATACCCAAATGAGGGTACAGAAGATGTTATATGAACCCAAAAAGTGGGTACACGGGATGTTATCTAAATCCTAATATAGGGTCACAATTGGATATCAAAATCAAAATATATTATGAATTTCATGGTGGGTATCCTTGAGATAGTATTTTTATTGATTATTCATATGCAAGAAATATATTTCATATTCCAATATATCTTTTTGATTTATCCTATTATTTTACTCCATTATGATTCATTTCATAAGATTTGTCAAGATTTACATTGTGACTCATTTTCTAATATATGATATGTTGGTTATGAATCCAAAAAATTATAACCATGTTATCATACTCTTATTCTCAAGTGATGTTGATATCTACCGCATTTAACATTATTGAGCATCTAATACCCCATTTTTATTATTTCCTTTCCCACATTTATCACCAAGGGTATTATGTATGATATGTATAAGAAACAATGTAGTTATGAAGTTTATTTTAGGAGATGAAGTAGCTCAATTATGAATCTGGTTTAATATAACATCATCGACCATAGAAGTACATAATTAGTGGAATTTTTATTACAATGGAATATATATAAAAGATAAAATCACTATGGGTCGATCAGTTTGGTAGTACTTAAGAACTAGATACATCGATAATTACATTAATATATTTTAATTATACATAGTACATATCGAAAAAACAATCTTCTTTTTTAGAATATATTCAATGATTATATATTGATAATAAGGGGAGGGAAAAAAATAGAAGTGTGAGATCAATAGATATTTAAGGTTTACCTATAGTAAATAAATAATCAATTAAAATTTAATAATAACTACTATGGAATTGTTAATATAGAAAGGTAAACAAATGAGGAACACATTCCATTTAATCTCTATGAAGAGAATTAAAATTCATACATATTCTTTTTCATAGTGAAAATCTAATTGATAGTAATAAATTAATAATGATGAAATAGAATGATTAATTAGTAAATTTCTTATATCAGGCACATGAACCACTACTATCATGACCATTCAAAAGACAATATGTTTCATTTGGTATAGTCTCATATGATTCTACTTGAAAAAACACAATTTGTTTTGTCTCCTGAGACCTTTCAAGGCATTAGTAGTATATATGAGTCTAGGACAAATATGCCAGAGCAAGTAAAAATAATTAATCATATAATGTTTTAATCCAAGAAATAGAATACTTATAAAAATAAATTTATTTAGAATAGTATAAATATTTATCAACATTTCACTTGTTAAAATAACATTCAAATTAAACACCATATGTTAAAATGATATATTGTCTCAAAAATTATTACATCCTTGATACATTAAAATTTGATATTTAATGATATCATCTATGATTTGTAATCATAAAAAAGAGGTAGTATAAATACACCAGACTTAATAATTTAGTGGTGAATAATTTAACTCTCATAGACAAAATATCACATAATAACATCATTACAAAGATTGTGTTGTTGGGATCAGGATAAATAAATTAAATAACTATGTTTAAAAATTTGAAATCCAAAAAATAAAATTAGAAATAAAATATCAAAAATGTGTATTTCATTCCAAACATATTAATTGCATTACATATAATGTGACATAGTTGTTTACCCAAATTAATAGAAATATAGTTATGAAATTTGTTTCCACATATAATGAATCTAATCATATTCCCTAAAAAAGTAATGACTATCATACAGAACCTTCAATACCATGATGAAAAAGATATTCTTAAAATTATATAAATAAGGACAGTATATTCACTACACAAAATAAGATATAGGGAACATTACATATATCCCCCAAAAGTAGAAAGTAAGTGCAGAAAACCCATGTGTTATGTTTGAAGGTATTCTACACTTATACATAATGTTCTATTCAATTAAATTATATTAACAAATAAATAAATTAATAACCTATTGAATATATATTTAATTTATTTAAATATTATGAAATTAATTTATATACAGTAATTGAATTTTAATGTTCAATTTGTTTGTTACATGAGTATTCATTCCATGGTTGTATGGTCGGTTTCCTTGTGTATAATTTTGGGAGTTCATTTCAAGAAAAACTCTATTATTGAAATTATTTATTGTCAATGAATATAAAAAATATAAATTGAATAATATATAATTATTTATATGGTATGAGGGTGGCTCATTACATAAAATATATATTAAATGTTTTAATTTATTAGGGCATGTTTTATGACTATCACGAACATGCATCATTTTATTTCGTATTATGTTTATATGTTTCTTCAATTAATTATATAATGTATAATATTTATAATGAAATATTATTTAATAGTAATAATGTCTATATGACATGACTTGAAGGTGCTAATTGATAATTGAAACTCATTATCTACGAAGACAGGGAATTGACACTCCATGGATGATGTTTTAATTTTTAGAATAAATGGATATGAAAATAAATTTTATGATAGATATTCCATTGTTACAATAAAATTATTTTTTATATATAATAATGGAGTTATTATAATATATTGGATAGGTGACGTGAGGAGATATTATAAATTAACCTAAATTATTATTTGAAGAAGTGTAATTTTTACTCTCGAATATCATCTCCTTGGGAACCTCATTAAGACACATTGATATGGTTTTTTGTCTAGATCAATATATACAAGAAATGGGGAAAAATATTGATAATATAAATTTGTATTAATTAATAAATCTTTATGTCTTAGACGATGTGAGGATAATCAGTGGTGAGGAGTGGTATTTATAATGGATGATATGAATGTTTTTTGATTATTTTATTCATTAATTAAATATTTTGTCTCAATAAAATCAATAATGTTGATTTTCATGACCAAATACTGTATATAAACCATGATATTTATAACCAATTGGTGAATAACTCATCCATTCATCATCCATGACTCAATAATTAATTTATTTACATATAATTATAAATACTATATTTTACATTATTTCACTATTTGTGAAAAATACAACTATTTTAGAGAAATACCAATAAACCACCCTAACCATCTTAGTAGATATATATTTAAAAAAAACTACATTTTATGAATATAATTTTCTAAATAAATTAATTTTAATTTTAAACTTAAATAATGAATTATTCCAAAAATAACCATTTTAATATTTTAATTGATTTTACGAAACACTGGGAAATTAGTTATAGGCTCATAAATATATCATATAATTACAATACAATAAAAAATTAATCAATAAATAAATTTTATGAATGTTAATTTTATTTTTAATAATTATATTAATTATAAAATTAAAAATGAACATTTACATTTTTAAAAATACGAAAACATAGTTTATCATTTTCAAAAACATTTATTTTCCTAATGATATAAATATATCATATTTTCTTTAATGAGATACTTAAATTTTTTTTATAATTTTATAGATGTGGTTATTAATCTAGTGGTACGATTTTTTTCTTAATGTTTACACTACTATTAAAATAGTCATGTTAATATTCAATGGTATATCATGGTTTATTTATGTAATAAGCTATCGAATAAAATGAATTGATTATAGAAGAAAATACCATTAAATATTTGGGTGTTATATACTTCCCTCAAAAAAATATTTTCTTTGAAATATTTAATTAACATTTCCTTATTTATAAATGAGGGTGGTTCTTCATCATAACCTCATTAGGTTCCAATATTTCATAATCCCATTTATAATTTCTCTAAAGTACTATTACTAGTCCATTTATCTTATTTCCAAATTCATTCATTCTAGTGACATGAATATCAATAGGATCATCAGAATAAGAAAAACTAGGTTATTTTTCTATTTCATCATAAGATATTACAATTTTTGGGTCTTTCATATACTTCACAAACAATGATACATGAAACACATAATGAAATTTTGAGAGACTTGGTTCCATTAAAAATTTCTAAGTAACAACAACAATTAATTATTGAATGTCAAATTTTACGACGTAAAAAAGGCTCATTTTCCCTTTATTATAAAACAATATGATACCCTTAAGTGAAGATCCATTAAAAAATACATTATTTATAAATCAAAATTCCAAAACATGTCTTTAGTTATTATCATAACTCATTTTACTAATTTGATATTCTTAAAAATGATATTAAATACGCGTTAACATTTTCATTGTATCTTCATTATTCTCCAGCCCTATATGTTTCATCTCATGAATATCATCCATGCATGTTGGTGTATGAAATATCATTCTATATAGTTCTTTATATAGAGCCATGTGAATTCTATAATTGAAACAATTTTTCAATGAAAACTCCACCTAAGTTAAACACATATCTCATATATATTTAATATTAACTGAGCATGATCTCATCATTCCTTCTAATAATTTAATATTACTTTTAGAATATCTATCAGTTTTAGGCTGATTCAGAGTACTCCATTATAGTTCAGTATCCAAATCACTCTTAATAAACTTTTATATTTTAGATGTAAAATTTGGATCTCTATTAGTCAAAACAAATAAATGATCACCCATAATTATTACCAATTCCTTAATATATATTCTTTATATGATCTTAAGAGGATAGTATTCTCTTATAAAATGAAAATGAGTTTATTTGGTAAGGAAATCAATAATAACCCATATCTCAATAATCCGTCTAGGTTTACAAGGTAGTCAGATGACAATATACTTAATATTGTCATCACACAACCATGTAAGAATTGGTATAGGTTTACTTGATCTTATAGGATGTTATATCTCATCCATAATCTTTTTAAAAACTAATCATCATAACACATTGTGATAAATTTTGATCATCTTATTATCCCACAAAAAAATGTCTCTAAATATCTATAAATCTTGGTTCTAAAATGGTGTATAGTGTATTTTATGCAATGAGAATAATATAAGTGTTTCCTTTTAAGCTTAAGTATTCATAATATGCATAAACCTTATCCAAATTTCCAAAAATTATATCCTTATATTTTAAGTAATAAAAACCTCCACCCTTAATATATTTTAATTTTCTATGAAAATTATATTTATCCAATTGAGATCATTTTATCTTCTTCACTAATGATAGAATCAAAATCATTTTAAAAGAGAAATAATTATTACTCTTGCATAACAATTCCGATATAAATATTTACAATATAGATAAATATAGGATCTTTTTCAATCCTAATTTGTGTTTCAATACCTTGATTATTCATTGTTAATGTATATATTATGATGTTTGTTTTTACTGGGTGGAACTGTATAGAGAAATCATAGCCTTCGAGTAACTCGATTTATCATTGTGTATTCATGTTAAGCACTTCAGTAGTAAATATTTATCCATATACCTAATGATTCATATATATCTCACATAATTCACCATATTAAGTCCCTGGTTTTCAAATTCACACATTACCCTAGTCCATTCTTGGATATCCTCCATTATCTATAGTTTTTAGTGTGAAAATCATGAATTTTGATGGATCTTTTTTTTCTATCATTTTACCCTTGGTTTTATATTTATTTATTTGGAGAAAAATATGAAATTTGGGATTTTTATTCTGTTGCGCATGGTCTGCACATAGTTAAGGGAAAACGTGAACCTTGCCTAAGAAAATGTGTTCTAGGGTGTCATTTTTGGATAGAGGATTACCGCACATTTAGTACATGGGTTGTAAAATTTATAAGAACAACATTCGGCCAATCTTGGTCATTAAAAATTTTGAATTTACAAAAATAAACTATTCGATATAAACTCCAAAATATTCATTTTCTGCCCCTCTTGGGATTTCTAAATATTGGAGCACCTTACACTTTATCCACACTCCCATATGCACCCTTTTGTGAGGTGTTTTGGCCATGATTATTAATAAAACTTCATGTAATCGATTACTTCATTGGATTTTATCCTCTATTATAATGTTATATCCATTCATATTTGTGTTTTCCCTGTATTGCAAGTTGGGGGGCCTATCAATGGTTGTATCATGATTGTCTGGGTTCGACTGTGATAATTTAGGTTATATTTTTTTCTAGCATCGTTCAAGGTGTGAATGTGGTTTATCACCTATTTTTACAATGATTTTCACTCTAGGTAGGGTTTTTAGTGATTAAATATTATTTAGTGATTTTAATATTCTTTCTTTGCTTCTTTTTTATGTTCTATAGATTATATGTGTGTCGAATAGTAATAAAAAATTATTCGAAGTTATTTCATTTGATATATTTTTTCCAATTGAAAGGAGACATAATCAATTTCTATTTCTTAATTCTTTATTATTTTGCGTCTCGAAGTTAATAACTAAAATTTTTAGTTAGTGAAAACCCTAGATTAAAATTATTTTTATTTGGGGTTGGTTTTGGTTTTAAATTGGTTTTGATATGTATATATATTGAAGATGGTTCTTTAAAGTCAAATGGAGAGAATTTCAAGTGTGATCACTTGCTGAGTACCTTGAACATGATTTATAAATTTTTAAACTAGTTTAATATATGGTAAAGGTGGTACAGATAATGTTTTAGAATTTTATTGTTGTGAAATGTATTTCAAAATTGGTTTTTATAATCATATTAGTGATTTATAATGCATGGTTATGTGGTTTTGAAAATGTTTTTCCGAAAGTTACATTGTTTGTGACATGGGAAATGATAGTGGAGCGTAAAGGGATCCATATAAATCTAGGGGGTGGACTCAGACTAGTACACTAGTTTACTTGGATATGTCTTTTTTATGTTTCTTCAAAAAGGATAGATGACTAAAACACATAAAAATAATTTAGAATTAATGGAGACCACTAAAACATTGGAAATTGTTTATCTCTAGTGGTTCTTGGATGAGTATGTGGATGGAAGTGGTTAATATACCCCAATTTCACTTGGCTACACTGTCTCTATAGTCCCACTATAGCAATATCATTTAGGTATTCCTCATGACACAGTTCTCTTTTGTGATATTGCATTCATCATTGGCATACAATATAATAGAAATGAATGATTATTTTCTCTTTAAAATGTTCATAGTTTTGTCTTTTAAAATATTCATTTTTATTTATCTTATATTGTTTATAAAATGGGATAGTTTTGTTTTGTGGAATCATATTGGGCTTTCGATCTCACCCTATATACATCTTGGTGTGTTTTTAGGCTTGGTTATGAATGACACATGTAGAGGTTTTTTTTAAGATGGAGGTTTAGAATGGGAGTGTTTTCTAGTTTCAGGCTTTTTTGTCGTGTATTGAGGAATATTCTCCTCACATTGGTTGGAGTATTTTGGGATAGTGTCTTATTCAATTTTTTTAATGGTCTAATTTTTGATTTTTGGGTGTTTTGATCTTGAATCATAAAATCCTTTGTTCCATTTTTGTTATATTCATTACGTTTTAGTTTTTTTCATATAGTTGGTTTTTATGATTACTAACATGGGATAAATCCTTCCTATGATGAATTTTGGATACCCAAGAACTTATTTCCATCCCTTGGGTATTGGTAAAGTCCATTAGGCCATTCCGTGGACCAGGTTAGGTGTTTGGTTTTGTGGGAGTCTAGCTTGGTTAGTGAACAAACTTTATGAGAGTAGGTAACCCTCTTTTGGATCATGTTATTTGGGTAAGAGTCTGGATAGACCTTATCTTGGACATCCTGGGATTGAGGGTCAAGTTACATGTAGGGTTCATGGCTATCACACCTGATGGAGGGACTCGAGTTACCATCTAAAATTAATTTTTTTTTGGTTTCATTGGTTTTTATAGGTTGTTATATACATTGAAACAAAAAAAATATTTGGTATAAAAAGCTTAGTGAGATAATAGGGCCTATAAATCCATGTGGAGTGAGGAGAAAGGTCCTATAATACAATCTATGATGGTTGTCTGATTGGAATATGGCCTCCAACCAAGTTACCATGTCACCCACAAACACTAGTTTCCACTTGTGAATTGTTTTTCATTTTCTTGGGTTGCGATGATTGTTTCGAAAACCCCTATATTGGGATTTTTAAAAATAGATTTAGTAAAGTTATAGTTTTATATTGGGATAGGGTAAAGTTTATTTTCAGTACCATTTTTATGGAATTATTATAAAATTAGAATTTTACGGAATGCATCTCTAGAAAAATGTGGATAATATTAATGGGATCAGGCCTTATGACCAAACTTTTAGACATATCGAAATGGGATATATGTAAAACGCAAATTTATATTTAATATATTTCATAAAAATTGAATTTAATGAGGGGAAAATAAATTTTAATCAAATAATATTTGGTGGAATGAGTGATTTTTTCATGATTTATTTTGAAATGGGGTAGTTTGATTTTTGGTTGGGATCCATGGAATTTATTAATTAGAAAATAATAAAAATGACCTTATATGTGAAATTTTAAAACTGTTTTCATTACAATGGTTACTATATTCTGAAAAGGATTTGTAAAATTAGATAGGGGTTAAGATATTTTGTTTATAAGTATTTAAAAAGTGTTATTGCTGATTTTGTAAATGGAAATTATATTTAGAAGTTTAAATGTTGGTTGAAAGTTCAGTTTTGGAAATTTGAAAGCATTTTTTAACAAATGGTATTTCTATGATGGAATACAAGAATGTATATATATAGAAATCTAAATGGTTGATTTCATGAGTGGATGAGTGTTTGAATCAACATGAGGTGATATTTAACCTATTTAGCACAAGAATTTATTTTTCTCTGAGGCTACGTGGGAAACCAATATTATGTGGATATCCCATAAAGATTGCGTTATTTTCCTAAGGGATTTTGGATGAGTATTTTGTATTGATGGATTTTATTATTGTGGGGTCTCTATAATATTTTTGGAAATATGTTCCTGATTTTTATTGAGTTTTATAAATCAATTTTTAATGGTTTTCTTTGTTTTGATATATTATTAATGTGGTCATATTGGGACTTAAGTGACTCAGTTATACATAAGGTTTTTGGGGGAATGCATTGAGTTGGATACCTTCGTGTGATCAATGTTTTATATGTTATGTTCTATGTGATAGATCGATTTGATTTGGTCCTCATTTTTCTTGTTGGATGGTGTACACCAAAGAATATTTTTTGGATATACAATGTATAGACACAAGTGATTCACTATAGGAAGACCCTCCAGATGATCAATGCAAGGACTCACTTTTTGAATTTCTTAATTGAATCCACCTATCTTTTTGGTTTCAATATATCATCTCAAAGCGGAATAAAGAATCCATAGGATGGAAGTAACCTTATTTTCTTATAGTTTATGAGTATTAAAATGTAACTTTTAAAACATTTATATATTATGCTACATCTAAGAATTGGTAATGATTAATTCAGTAATGAAGAGCAGCCCAATGTTATAGTTTCTAGCCGCATTGTTAAGAAGGAAAGGGAATCATTCACTAGATTCATTTGTGTGTATGGTCACATTGTTCCATTAGTATGGTAATACAGGTTGTATTAGGTCTTTATATCTGAATTCTTCATATAATTTCATTGCATATGGATTCCATGGTCACCTGCGATGGTTCATTTAGATTATTTCTTGGAGGCATTGGGGAGAAAGGTCCACCGCTTCTGAAAGAAACACCCCTACGCATTGGAGCAATAGTGATTTGTTTTGAACTTGGTTGAATGTATCTTTATTTATAGTGAAACTATAATATTTATTGGTCTAAACATTGTGTTTTTATTTGGTGTTTCGTTTCTGGATTGAAAAATATGATTTGGAATGTTTTGGTAACATTGTTTTTTGGAAGCATGTTCTTTTTTTCAGAATTTTTTCTTTCCTCAATTTTTAATGGTAATGTTTCATGTATGATCTATTTTCTTATAGTTCAATATTAGGATGAAATAATTATATTTTTACATACCCCCTGAAAATAAGTTTCCCTTAACAACCTTTTTGGGGAGAAGTGAGTTCTGTTCTGTGTTGTTCTCATTCGGTTCTACCTTAAATGTTCTGTGTTTCCTCATATAGTAATATAATGTGTTCTAAACCATTATTGTCAGTATATGAAGATGAGTAAGGATATTATTTTAACATTATTTCACCATATATAGGCCCTGTAGTAATTCTGATGAATAGTCAAGAACATCAAGGGTGTGAAGGATTCTGGCTTATCTTTAGTCTTTAGTTCTAGAATGGGGATAATTTATGTCCCATGTCGTAACTTTATTGTTGTGGAATGTTTCCCTTTTATAATGTAAATTATTCTATTTTTTCATTATTTTTACACATAATGATTAAAATTTACCCACTAGTTGTATGGAATCATTTTATTCTCATTATATTGAGTTTCAAGCTGTTAAGAGTTATGGATGTGAATATTATTTTGGATACCCATCTACAGTTGGGCCTTGTTAACTTGTTCGGTTATAGATTTTCCATTGTGTTGGTGTTGAACTCATCTTATTTTATTTCCATGGTGGATAGATTTGTTTGATCATGTTAGTTTGTTTTTGAGGGTTGTTCTTAAGTAGGTACAACTTAGGATCCCATGATAGTAAGTGATTGTAAGTTAAGTTGGTTGGTTCCCATGGTGAGAAAACCTAACGTGGGTCAAACTAAAATAAAATACATGAAGTTTATGTTGTTTCTAGCTTGTCTATAATGGTTGAGAGTTCTTTTGAGGCTCAATTTTTGACAATACAATGTGTGTTCGGGTATTGTATTTATTGTGGACAGTTTCATTTGCATGTATCTAATATCGATCCCCATCCCGTGAGTTTGTGTAGAATGGGAATGTTCTTAGTTAATTTTATAATGTATTTCTATTGAAGTGTTTCTTGAGTAGTGGTCTTGTTTTTTTATTTCATGAATGAGATATGGGTTTTTTCGAAATTTTGGAAGTATTCGTGTCTGGAGTGGTTGGATTTTTTGGTTCTGTGGATTCTTTTTCTACAGATCGATCTACTTGAGATGTCATCACCTTCTAGTGGATGAGGGCCTATAGTGGGGAGTCCATTATAGCCTACCAATATATATGTTGTGAATATCTATCTATGTGCTAGGAATTATTACTTTCACATTTTTTGATGTTTATTAGGAATATCCTTTTATTATAGGGAAATATTAATTTTTGAATCCATAGTTGTTGTGGCTATTTGTAGATAAAAATCATTATGGTAGGGAGAATAATGATACATGTTTTTTCATTATCATCCTCCACCCATCAACTTTCTTGGATCTTAGTCATTGTCTATTACTCTAGGTGTGATGGGAATTAATTTTTTGCATCTATCTTTTTATTATTTTTTTAAATCGATCCATTTGGGTTCGATTAGAGTTTTTAGAGAAAAAATATATCATGGGCCTTAGAATTTGGTGTCACACGATCTATGCATGGATAGAGTAAATTGTGCACTATTTCTAGGATACAATGTACTTGGTTGTCATGTTTTATATACAATTATTGATCAATTGGCACATGGTTTTCAAAACATGTTGAATAGAATGTCGACATGTTCCTAGTAGGGAGTAGTGACCACAACGTTGCCACACTTCTTGAGAAAACATGTGGGTTTCAAAGTCATATAAAATTGTGAATTTCCTATAAAAAAAGTAAAAATAAATAACAAAACAATCATTATCTCCAACACAGTGGTTTTTTACCATTTGTTCACCTTCCCTTTATCCACTCTCCCATGGGATCATTTTTAGGGGATTTTCTTTTTTAGATTCTCTAATAATACTCAAGTAAGTTCTTTCCTCATTTGATTTCCTCCGATATTATAGGTTTTATTACCTCAATAAATAGGTTTCCCATTTCCTGTAGATTAGTTGAACTATATAGGGTCTTCACTAGGTATTTTTGGGTCAATCGTGATTTTTTATGTTCAATATTTCATTTTTAGGGTTTGTTTGAGGTGAGGTTGTGGTTTAGAACCCATTTCTAGAAATTTATTCACTCATGTTAGGTTGTTCCATGGTTAAACATTATATTGTGATTTTAACATGTTTAATTGTTTTATTTTTTATGTTCTTTTGTTTATATGTTAAGTGAAAATATGATATTATAATTATTCAAGGTGCATTGGTGTTTAAAAAATGTTTTACAAAGGAAATTTCATATATTCCATCTGGGTTTCATATGGTCTTTATAATATTGTTTCTTGAAGGTATTTGATTAAATAAGTATATGGTGGGATACCATTTTAAAAATTATTTTGATCTTATTTTTGTGTCAAATGTGGTTATATATATATATATGTCCTAAAAACAGTTCTTCAATAGGAAATTTTATGTACTTAATTTGTGAAGCCTTATTGTGTACATTATATTTTCTATATAAATTGTAAAAGAAGTGTGTATAATGTTTTATAATGGTTTTGGTGTGCATGGAGATTTAAAATTTGTTTTGATTATGAAATAATGATTTCTCAATCATGGCTGTGTGGTTTGGAATAGGGTTCCCTGAATGTGAAATGGAGTGTGATATGTGAAATTGTAATTAAACATTAATGGAATCTAGGTATGATGGTTGGATTAAAAGGACTACTTTTCTAGATTATTTAGATGTTGATGGTCCTTTTTTATTCTAATAGGTTTGATTATTTGAAATCTAACTAAATGACCATGATTATTGGAGACACCAAGAACATTGGATCTTTCTCTTCTCTGGTCAATCATGCTTGAGGACCTAGATGATTATGGTTACAAATTTACTTTTCCACTAAGAGATTATGTGTTTAGTGACCCACTATAGCTAGAAACTGTAGGGACTTATCATTACATAATGAACCATTAAGAGTTTTTAATATTTTTTATCATATTTATACTATAATGGTTATTTAGAAAAGAAAGAATTTTATATACTTAAATTTTTCATTGTTTAATCTTTTAAAACATTTTTGTTAATTTATTACATACTGTTAATATCATGGATTCTCTTTTTTTCAGTGGAATACCACATGGATTTGGCTCAAACCCTACACACACATTTGGTGTAATTAAACTTGATTATTATATACATAGGTATTGCAAAAATGTTTTTGATATTGTGGTTCTAGATTCTAGGGAGGTCCCCTTGCAGGTCTCGTAGTGGTGTGTTGAGGACAATCCGAGCTTTGTTTAGTGGTGGATTTCAGGATATTGTATTATTGACTTTTTTTATTATTCCCTTTCTGGGTTTTATATCATGTTGACAACATGAATCTAACAATTTCATTCCATTTTTTATTATGATTATTATGATTTGGTTTATTTATCATAATAGTTGTTATGAATATTTAAAATGGTGAAAATATTACCAATTTTCATTTTCGAAACCCAAGAACGTTTTGGTAGGTTGTGGGGATAGGGAATACACTTCAAGCCCTAGAATAGGCTAGATGTGCGTTGAGTTTAGTGGTGCTCTTTCTGGGATCAAGAAAACCATAATGATAGTATAACCATATATTTAAGGAAAAAATTGTGGCAGATAACTCAATAGAATGAGTTACACTTTTTTTCATTAATACTCAACTTCCATGATTAAAACACATTGGTATTTACAATTTTCATATGGACAAAACCCAGTCCTTTATTTGATGCATAATTGTATACCGAAGACCCATCCTTTTATGATGTTAGAAGTAAAATTTAAAAAGTATATAATATGTTCATCAATTCATACAATCATTCTCTAAAATTCTTTTACAATGCCACCATAACCCATTCATGTCTGATATAGGTTAAAGGTTAGCCAATCATAAAAATTATATACTATATTCTTATAGTTACCTGATAAACCAATGAAATTATGTACATTATTTATGTTCATTGGTCTAGGAAATTCTTGGATTCTCTTTATCATTACATAATAAAATAATATTTCATCCTACGATATAATAATTCCATGATATGATATATATTCATTCCATAATCTAATCAATCAAAAAATTTCATATAACTTATCCCTTGTGAGAGTCTACTAAATGATTCATATGTGATTCTCAAAGTATTCAGAGATGCCAGAATAGACCATTCTATCGTCAATTAGAACAAACAAAAATCATTAAGAAATTTTATTAATACAATATTCATTAAATAAATGATAACCAAGATTTAATAATTCAATCCATATGGAATTACAATAAGCTCATAATGTATATAATGTACTGAAAATTAATTTAATAAAATATCATCCTTTTTTCCAAGTAATTAATGATACATAGAATGAAGGTCAAACTTTTTAGATTATTGATACTTGTAAATTTTATAATTAAAGCATGAATGTGAGGCCGATGAAAAAATTTATTCATTATAATAACATTAATTCTCTATAGTCAACACACAAACTCATGGATCTATATTTCTATTTAACAATGTGATTAGGATCTCCCCCATGGGGAAAAAATAGGGAAAATAAATCCATAATTACTAAAATCCTCTATTTGATTCTTCATATCATCTAATTCAACTTTTATCAATATATATTGAGTATTTGATATTTGAATTTTATAAGGGATTAAATCATTTTTGAACTCAACTCCATACACTATATGGTGTCCTAGTAATTCTCCTAAAAATACATCATTGTATTCCTATAAAATTTTTACATCTTAAATTATAGTAATAATTTATTTATCTTTATAAGTTATTTTCTATTCCTTCCTAATAATCTCAATTTATTGACAAACTATAGGTGGATCTAGATATGTATTAGATGATATAATTTATTCTCTAATGATAAGGACATTTACATATTCCTTATAAATCAGTATTTTTTATTTCAATTATTGTTCACATCATTTTATGAAATCCTACCCATAACAAACATTATTTAAAATTCCACTCTTTTTATGATTACAATGTCAAAAATAATTCTATTTATATTTTTCACTATGGGTATATATTGTCACATTTTTTTCAATGAGACATACATTATAATATTTGACTAATAAATAACTTATTAAATAAAAATGGAATCTTATAATATTCTTGGAAAACTGGGTATATATAAATGAGTGTGATGATCCAGAATAAAATAAGAGATTTTTATCATTTTAACATAGGATTACCGTGACCTAACACTACATTATTGGAAAAATCTATATCGGTCGTTGTGATGACATTAGCTTGGCCATCTTCCATTGGCTTCTTCATTGGCACATTCTGTTGTCTCTTGGAATATTTGATTTAATAATACTCCAATTAATTAATGTTGAATCAATTAAAATCATTTATTTTTTAATCACCTTGCATTCATTAAATCTATTTTTCATCTCTACACACATATAACAAATTTAGATGCCATTGAAGCCATTTAAAGAGAGGTTAATTTAATAATTTTTGATTGATTGTAATTTATTTGGTCCTATATTGGGTATTGATGTTTTGAATTCATCATTTAATTTTAAAATAACTCCTCTAACATTGATTTTCAAACAACATATAAGACTGATAAAATTACATCTTCATTATAATGGTAGTTAATACTATTTCATCATATTTTGTTCATGTTTCTATATCCAGAGCCCTTCAGATATTTTCTTATCCACAAAAAAGAAATAACCAATCGTTTTTTCAAAATAACATATGTAATCAGTAGCTTACATGGGTAACACTGTGAAGGTATCTTCAATCTATACAACAGTATCTTATTCCATTTTTTTGTTATGAAATATTTTCATCATTTCGGTTCATTACACACAATGGGAATATTTTGTGAATAATGTTTTGTTAATTTATTTCCATTCTATTTATTCTATTTCATCTTCATCCATACAATTCTCGATCAATTTTTACCATTGAACTCTATCACCATTTAGTAAATATATACATAGTAATAATATTTCCCTTTTATCATTACAAATGTCTAGATGGTTTTTTATGTGACATGATGCACTTAATAAATACCAGGTGATTAATAGGACCAATAAATGATGGGTTATTCTTCCTTATGAAATGATACATCATTATTGTATTATGTTATTTCATTATAACCTGAGTTATATTTTTTTAGATAGTCATTATCTGATCTTCTTCAACACCAACTATGTTGACTTTCTCTATGGGTATCTCCATGTTTTGTCTATAGGTAATGATTATATTTATTCCATGAGGTTCCAAAACTAAATAATAGTACACACTGATATAGGACATAGTCATCAAGAGTATTGAGAAATAAATACACTATAATGGAATATTAAAATTCTCTTCATTATTTACAATCTAACTCTCATAAGATTTTAGAAAACATGCTCTTATACAACGTTAACAACCCTTACCCACTTTCCATGTGTTGGTGGTTATTTTTTGGAAATAGAATATATAAAAGTGGTCAAGTCACCATGGATCAATCATTTTTTATATTTGAAGAACTTGATACATAAATTAGTGCCTTATTACATTGGAAATTATAAAAAGAACCAAAGAAAAAAAAAATCTTCCTTGTCACATCATTAATGATTTCATATTCTAAATGTGTGGAAACAAAAAAATATTCTGAGATGAAATGATCAGTAAGGTTTACACATTGAAGAAACAATATTCAATAGTATGTAATGAGTAATACATAAGGCATAATAAATATGGGATTTTAATTTACCATAAAAACATTCTTCTTAATCAATAAACCTAAAATAAAAATCCACATATTTTTTCATAGTGTAAATAACAATGATAGTAATAAATAAATGTTGAAAAAGGATTTCTTATTTTGTGGAAATCATGTAACATGAACATCACTACTAAAATTGCGACCTTTCATAAAATTGTCTTGGTGTGTGGGTAAAAAAGAATATAATTATTTTTTTTCACAAATACAATGGGTTTGCCGCTAATTATTTTTCTTCATGATACATGATAATGCATTATGGGGAAATATAATTCAATGTCACACCGATCACACCATTTCAAATGAATTATTAATACTTAGATTTAATTCAAGAAAAAATAAGTCTCATTCAAATATCCTTATTATGTAGAGGACAAATATTTATCAATATTAATCCATGTAAGGAAACATTTTATGTAAACATTGAATTCAAAAATGGTGTCCATGATACATGAAATATAGATATATAATGAAATAATCAATTATTTAGGATTATTAATTAATACGGAAGTATACATACATAACACATAGGAAATTCATGGGGAATAATTCATATATCATAGAAATAAAAGTATGATGAGAAAAACCTAAAATAGATCATATCACTGAAGAGGGGATAAATAAACAAAATGATTATTTGTCAAAAATGTAAATCCATACATTCAATGTGATAATAAATTATTTAAAAAATATATCATTTCAAAATTATTCATTGAAATATATTAAAAATGACATATTATATTAACACAATGAATATAAGTTAAATTATGAAATCACATACCTCATTTAATCAATCAAATATTCATCCCCATAAATGTAATAATTATCAAATGAAACATTTATTTCTCTGAAAATGATGATATTGATGAAACAATATATCAAAGGGTTGTAATTCAAAAATTAATTAAAGAACCATTTAATGATAGATAATTCACTCTAGAATAAAATGTGACTACGGAATGTCATTCCCTTATGTCATAAAGTGTTCGTCTCATGTACTTAATGTTTTGCATAATCAATTTATATTCATTATATAAATAATTCACATCCTATACAAAAATATATTTGATAATTTTTATAATTTAACTATGTTATCATATTCCCATTCTTGTGAGTTTTAATGTATAATTACATCGTTTCTAGTGTGTTTGTTACATGGTTTTATAGTTGGTTCTATTGTGATTAATTTGGGGATTTTATATAAAAATGAATAAAATATCCAAAAGTGAAATAATTTATTGTAAATAAAACATAAATAATTTTAAATGGCCTCATATATTATTTTTTTGGTATGGATTCAAAATGAATAATTGGAAAAAAAAGTTGATGAAAATGTATTAATTTATTTTGGAGGTTTTATAGTACATTAGTAATAATTAAAATTTTATGTAACATTATGTCAATATGTTGCTTCTAGAAAATGATATATCATATAATATGTATATTAAAATATTATGTAACTATAACAATGGTTTAATGAACAACCTTGATAGTGGTATTGGAAAATGAAATCTCGTCATCCATTATGGTGCTGAATCAATATTGTACATATCATATTTTTTTTAAAAAAACAGAATAGATTATATTTGACGATATATGTAACAATAATGACATAAAATTCCATTATATTTATGATAGTGGATTTACCATCCCATATAGGACATGGAAGGTTGATAAGGGATAATAAAATAAACGAATAAAAAAGAATATATAAAGGATTGAAGTTATCAATTAATGTCTCATTGCGCAGCTCCATAAAAAAAATGGATTTGATTATTTAAAAATACGAGTATGTATTGGACATTGATAAAATTTTCAGAACCAAATTTGTCATAATTTAAATAATATTTTAGGATTTGAAGTTGAGAGGTGTAGGGGTGGTGTGGTGTGGTACTTATTGTGGAAGAGAAGGTGTTTTTTTGATTATATTATTCACAAGTTTATTATTTTGAACATTACTAATAATACTATTGATTACCATTAATAAATAATTTAACTAAATCATGTGATTTAGAAATAATGGTTTCTTAGATCAATGATATGTTAGAAAAGATTGAATAATTTACCAATTTAATTATATTTACAAATACCTTAAGCTGATGAATTTCATTAAAAACCAATAAATGAACAATTTAAATGTTTAAAAAAATATTCCAAAATTTTTTTAATGTAGATTTAAAAATTAAATCCTTTTTATGAATTTTTTTAAATATGAAAAAATAAATTTTTAATTAGAACAATCGTTTATTTGAGAAAATAATTTTTATTTTTAAAACTGATTTCACAACACATTATGAAACTAATTATGTTTTAAAAAATTTATATTATTATTATAACACAGAAAATATTATCTCATTAATAAACGTAATGAAATTATTTTTTCTTTGAAATCGTTTTATTGTTAATAAAATTTTTTAAAAAAAATTATGTGTCACAAAAATACTAACATTTAATTTATTTTATTTTTAAAAATTATTTATCATTCCATAATATAAATATAACATATTTTCATCTAAGAGATACCAAAATTTAATTTTACAATTCAGAGGTGGGGTAATTATTCTAATGGGTAGATTACTATTCCAAAAAGTCAAATTACTATTCCAATGGTCATGTTAATATTCCATGGTATATCAGAGATCATTTTTGTTATAATATATAGAAGAAATTAAATTTTTTTAAGAATGTACACACCATAAAATCATTGAGTGTTATTGTTTATGTTTCCTTATGCAAAACCAAATATTTTCAGAAGAAAATCATTTTATTTGATAGTGTACTTTACATGAAAAAGTGATAATAAACATCCCAAAAATATATTTCTTTAAATTAGTACTCTTTGATATATTGAGAAACATGAGACCTCATGTCTAAATAAACCATCAAATATTATACCATTATAACCAATCCATAAAATTGGAGGATATTAATAATATAAACAAAAGTGTGATAAATATGTTTATTTATTTTTTATATGTAAGATTAGAATAATTTAGAAGGAAAATGGTAGTTTTGAGAATAATATTTTTATAGAAAATTGTTCCTTTTCACACTTCATTTAAAATTAATATTTTATAATTAGATAAAATATATTGACAAAAATAATATTTATTTTTAAATTCAATGTTTAAAAATAATTTTGGAGTTATGTTTTTAAAAAAATAATTAGAAGATTTATTTTCAATGAATTGAAAAAAATAACAGTTTTTATTAAGAATTAAAATTTATTTTATATCATTAAAACATAACAATATATATGAATGTTTTATAAAGATAAATATTTCAATTACATATTTATTAGTGAAATTTAACTCATTTTATTAAATTTCATATTTAATTTTGATATAAAAACCATTTAAAGAGTTTGACATTTACTAATTGAAAACCAAGAATATTATTTTAGTTATTGATTTAATTTTACATTAAATTATCTAACAAATACATAATGAATTTTAAGAAATTTTTTCTTTATATTTAATAAAAATATTTTATATTATCTATTATTTTTGAAAATTGTTTTTTACTATCTGTAATTGTAATGATGATAAAACTATTTTTCTTGGTTAAGGTACAAATGGATTTGGTGAGGGTAAAAAAAGAATGTATGGATTAAATATGACTGAAAACATCTCCAAGAACAATTTTATGGGAATATTTATTCTATGATTATTTTTTGATATATAATATTTTATTTGGGTATATTATGGATTGTCAAATACAAGGTTACTCTTTTCTGTTTCGGGAAATTACCAGTATTCCCCCAAAACACTTATTAAAGTCAACTCCTTCTACTCTCCTCCTTACACAATCATAGAAATTTGGATTTGAAGATAATAACTACAATAAATTATTTAATAAAATATAAATATAATATATCACTTAGTTTGATCATAAATTCATCCTATAATGGATTCAAGATTAATCACAAAGAGGATGTCTTAAAATAAGGTTACATTCTTAAAGGGACCTTTTAATGTTCTTATCTGGCATATTAAAATAATATTAAAACTATATTATATAATATCCTATGTATCATATATTTTTTTATATGATATTATTTTATGGTCATGTTCTTCATTAATATCTTCTTCTATGAAATGGGAATAAAAACAGCTTGTCATGTAATCAATTGACTACCGCCTTAGGGGCCGATGTAATTTGTTTCCAATCACAAACATTCATGAATTCTGGTAATGATGGATTTAACATAATTATATGATATTTATGATATGAATTTTAGTATATAATTTTAATTTAAAATATAAATTATTACCTTTAATTTTATTAAAATTTCCCTAACACCGCTCAGGATTATGGGGGGCTACCATCTCACGTAGTGATGTGATTCGTATTTTGAAATAAAAATAACCTAGAATGTTGTAAGAATAAATTTAATTAAAATAAGTTCCATATATTATATGATATAAATTATTTAATATTAATATATCATATACATTCGATCCTTATCACTTGTTTGGGAACGATATCATCACTTGTGGATATGCACGACAGACCATCTCCATGAAGTGGTGCAGTTAATTTTCAAATACCATGATTAAATATATTCTATATCAGTGTATGTAATTAATAAATATAAATTTATAAAAAATTTAAGATTACAGAAATGATTTTTTATATCATTTATAAGATCATTCTCATTAATTTATAAAATGCCTAGTGAATGATGGAAGTTAACCCCTAAAAAAGTGAAAATAATGAAATATAATTAAAAAAAGATGAAAAAAATTTATAATAACATCATATGTGATATTATAAGTATTATTATAGAACTATTATAAATTTATATTATATTTATGACAATCATATATGATGTTAAACCATTCTTAACTAATGGACAATATGAAGAAACAAGCATTTTTGTAATTTCACATCAATATGGAACATTATATTATTGTGATAATAAATTATATAATATGTTGTAAAAACATCCCCTTTTACATTTAATATCATTAATACATCCTAATTTAATTTAATTTTAGTTTAAATTTTAATTATTTCATCAAAAGGGGACATTAGATGAATCTTAAAATGTGGTAAGGTACCTCGTCTCCAATTTTTTTATTAAAGCATATGTACTTGTTATGCACATTATTTATTTTAAAAGGTGTATATAATTACAAAATATCATGTAATATAATTATAACTTCATATATAATTGTATAAAATGTTTTAATTATAATATTCCGAATTTAAAATATTTTACATGAAAATTAACCACTTGTAATGATTGTAATAAGTCAATTTACTTTTATTCTGTAATATAATTTCTTCTTGTAATTTGACATTATATGATTATGTGTGAAAATATTTTTGGGTAAATTATGTTTTATTTCCTTTTATTTTATGTGTATATGAATTTGAATCACATAATTGATTCATTTATTAAATCTCACATAAATATTAGTATCTTTTTTACTTTTTTTCTCATAATCTCATTTTAAATAATGGTCGTTAATAGTTAAATTTCAATTGAAGGAAATTATATTATAATATCCTAATACACTACAATATTTTTATTATCAAATATTGTTTCATGAAGTTGACATGTAATTTTAAAATTTCTATACTCTTTGGTAATTAATATTATTTGGAAATGGTTTTTTAAATCTAATATCATTTATCTCTATGATCAAAACCATTTTCAATAGAAATAAAGGCTTTCTAAAAATGTTATCAATATTCTTGTATATTTTTCAAAATTATTTAATAAATTTGTTTTACATATGAGTTATTATTTAAAATATTTGATTTAAATAATATTTGAGGTTACAAATCATGTGTCATATGACTATTACAGAAAAAAGTTAAAGGAATCTTGTTAAGATGTTTATTGAATGAATATAAATGTCTATAAATAATTTCCAATTATTCTATTAAATCATACATGATATGTTTTAGATGTTATTTTCAAATTATTTTTTGAATATTCAATTTTATTTTTCGTTTACTCAATAGATGATTTCATAGAACATTGTTGTAATGAAAAAATTATGGAATTTATATATTTGTTATAAATATGATCCACTAGGATCAGTCACATTTAAATCATCCAAATTAATTTTATTGATGTTTTATGATATTTTTTACTAGAGAGATTACTCGTATTGTATTTGAATATGAATTTTTTCTATCATTAACATTCCCTTTAAATAATCTCTTTCTTATTATCTTTTGAAATTCAATTTACACAAAATTTAAATATTTTATTTCATTTATAATATTATTTCATATACCATGTTTCATATATATATGTATTAAATTTAATTTTATGTTATTAAAATTGATGTATTGAAAATATAAATCACTCACTAAATTCAAATATTTTATTATAGGGAATATCATCAATTAATTATATTGATTATGTGATATAAGATAAATGATTTGGACATATAGATATGGGTGGATCATGGATATAGAGATCCACATCATTCATTGGTATTCTCACGAAAAAAATATGTTAGTCAAATTAGATGGGGTATCATGGATTATTTTTAGACTATCTTGATACAGTTCTTGATAATAAAAGAGTATTGATGCCAGATATCATAATGTAAATTAATTGATCACTTATTTCACTATGACTTCATTTAATTTTATTTACCATAATATTTATGATATTTTATAATATTTTGAATCATTAAATTATTAGTATTTATTAAATTTATTGTTTTTTATTGTTTACATTTCTTTATTGATTACTCTATACTCAATAGTTATAGTCACATTATTATATAAATTGAATGTATGTTTAGTACTTTATCATACTATATTGACTTTTCATTATTAATTAATGATATATATGAATGTATATAAATTATACTAATCATTTTATCCCTCTAATATATTGTTTCCTTTCCCAGAATATGAATCCTAATTCTTAGAATGTGTTTAATGAATAAAAATGTGATCCGTTAGAATTGATTTAATTTTATTTTCATATGTAAAATTAATTTATTTAATATATCTAGTTCTCTAAAAATTCAAAATTGTGGGGTCTATTGGGATTTTACCCAATATATATAATTAATTAAAATATATTTTCCAAGACCTCTTCTAATAGGGTCATGGTTGTTATACCATTTTTGTAAAGGCACTAGACGTAAAAAATTATAGTGTTAAAAGTTTTATTTATTAATGAATATTGAATTTTGATAATGAAATTTTTATGTATGAGAGGTTACAGTATATGTAGTTGGTTTCATAGAAATAAGTTTTTGATCTATAATAATATGATGAAAAAATATAATGGAGACCCATAAGGATATTTACATGTATATTTCTTAAAATATGTCTAAGGATAATTATAAGGATGAGTCATGATAATAAATTTTTATGTGAATTTTGGAAAAATACACCAAGGGTTAATTACACAAAAAAGGAATCATAGAAACAGATTGGGTCATCACCTGGTGTATGAACAAATGTGTTACTAGATAATTGGTATAACAGTCATGGGGGGTATAATTTTCAAATTGAAAAATCATTAGGAACCATTTTGATTTATTTTAATAATGATTTGGGAAAAAATAATTATGTCTTAGTTCAAAAATTCTTTACCAATATTCATACAACCTATAAGTGATTATTTGTTATATTGTGATTTTAAAATTATATAATTGTTTTAAAAAATATATTTTTGGGTTTATCTAATGGATGGAACCATAAAAAAATGATTTTAATGAATGTGATTGTAAATTTGTTGATGATAAACCAAATGTGTCAATTATAGAAGTTAAGTATATTTTTGTTATTTGTAATCATTTTTTTCAATATATAATTAACAATGTTATGTTCAACGTACTCCCAAACTCACGAATGATGTGAATGATAGAGTTTTTTGGGATCTTTTGTGGTGTATTACATGAATGAAAGGATACATGGTTTCTTATACGTAATGAATCTTAGAAGAAGCACTAATGTTAATTTCACTAAGGAACAAGAATATGATTTGAGTGTAGAATAGAAGGATTTAATGAATGTAATTCCCATAGGAAAAAATATTTCAATAACATAGTGAATAATAATTATGGTTTCCCTAATTCATCTTAAATGATTTAATTTTAATTTTTTTGAATGTTGTAGAATTAGAAAAAACAATATCCCTTGGGGAAATAATATGAAGAGAACAAATAGGTTGGTACCTATAATTGTTATACTACTGATGATAAAGTGTAAAATTGTGATTTTTAAAATTTAATGATTGTTATAATAGTATTGTTTATAAAAAATATAAGAAACATGATCGAATTGAGTTTTATAAATGGTATTAAATTATTCATATATCATATTATGTAGAAAATATATTTGGGAATATGATGATGAAGAATAGTTAATGGATTCATAAAGAAAAGGAATGGTTTATGATTTTTTATTAGAATGGATGATTTATGAAACATCAATCTTTATATAAGAATGGATTATTCAATAAATTATTTTAATTAATTTTGTGAAATAATTTATTCAATTTATTTAATGATCTAATATTTTGATTTATTATAAATGTTATATTTTGTGAAAAACACATAATTTGTTAATGGTAACCCCGAATATGTTCCTAATGTGGTGAATGTTATGTTATTAATAACAATGGTTTGAAATTAATAAAGTAAATTTGATAGTACCGACGGCAGTGAAACTCATTAATCATTTGATTAAAATGTTGTTTATGTAATAATTTATGAATTTTACAATATTATTGTATATAATAAATATCTTGAATAACATTTTATTTTTTTAGTGAATGAGGATGTATATAGGTTTTAACAATTGTTCTATAGGAATTTGGTCTATTAACATGTTTCAAGATAATATATGATAAATGTATTCACATATTATAAATATGAAATTATTAGATATTTAATTTTCATTTGGATATTAAAGATAAGGTAATATTGGATATTTATTTACATAATGTATATATATTTAATTTTTGATGGGTAATATGTTTAACCATTTATGGAAATGTTTTCATATTTGGATGTGGTTTTAGAGATTAATGTCTTACATAAAAATATAATGTCTTATTCTTAATAGATAACTTCTGATAAATTTCATTTGATGATAAATATAGATATAATTATTAATGTGTCCTTCCATTCATGGCCTTATTATTTATTAGTGATTTAGGATTCATGAATTACATCATAATTTTGGGGTGTAAGAGATGAAGTGGATAGAGATCGAACCACAACAAATGTATAAAATAGTTATGTTGATACAATGTAAATATAATACATAGTTATATATAGCCCTTTAAAATTCTTGACCATATCAGGATGTAAGCATATATATTGAACCTTCAACTAATCCTCAATCTTATTTGTGATGTGTCCTACTCTCTTAAGTCATACCACAAGGGAATGAATTAAATTATGAGAAAAAAATAATGAATATGGATCAAAGATGATTTTTTTAAAAAAGACCTCTAACATGGTCCTTTTATAGAATTACCTCTATCTTGGGGATGGTCCATGGGATCATAAGGTATTCAAGTGTTAAAATTAACCACAATTGTTTTTATAAAATTTGAATATTTTGAGGAATAAATTCTTTTTAAGGTGGGATAATTGTAACACACCATGATTTTTGAAAATATTTGTTTCAAATAAATTTAATCATTTTAACATTAATTACACACAACGATGATAAATTTTTCAATAACATACATTATTGATTTCATATTGAATTACAAGAAACACTTTGTTTTTAAAAAATGATATATGTTAATAATATTGTTATTTAAACATGATGGTTTTATCAAAACTATAAAACATTGAACAATTTATAATAATAAATATATTTATATATTATATATAATGGTATTATAGAAAATATATTGATGAAATAATTATTACAATCAAGAAAATTATTTATATGTTTTGAAAATATTATTTTCAGAAAAAATATATTTAAATTTTTAAAAACCTAAATAAACTAAATTTAACAAATCATAATTTTTTTTTTGAAAAATTGTCATTTTTTATTATATATGTCACTTTTTTCTTGGATTCATGTTTATTTTTTAAATTAAATATAAATTTTTCATTAAATAGTGAAATATATTAGTTTTTTATGAATTTAGATTTTATTAAAAATATAAAAAAATATTTAAAAAAATAATATTGTTTTAAAAGATAAAAACATCAAAATATATATCTATTAATCAATTTTTTTCATTGTAAATATTTTCATATTGAATTTGATATTTATAATATCATTACTTGTTAAAATATATTCTTCCAAAATGAGCATTCTAATAGCATCAGTAGGTTTAACGTAAAATAATATTTTCAAATTTTTATGAGTAAAATTTTGAATAAATATTTATATATTTTTAATCATATTAATTAATATTATCTAATATGTATAACACAAATTTTTAACATAATTAACAATGAAAATAGTAAAAACTATTTACAGGGGTTAATGTAGATATTGGATTTTCAAGGTATTATAAAATAATGGTTCAAAATTACAAAAAACATGTCCAACCCTATTATATGTCCATATTTATTCCTTATCCCTTTTATAAATTTTCATGGACCATTTTGGAGAATTTTTACACGTGAAAAATGATATCAAATGATATCATTTCAAAAAATTAAAGTGTCCCACTCAACTCCCTTATAAAAGTTCACGTCCTTTACTATCATATTCATACATCAAAAAAAGTATTGTTTTTCATAATACCTACACTTATAAAATTCTTATTTATATCTACTCATCATATAATACTTATTTTTGTTATAAATCCCACCTAAAAAGAATTTTGGTCCTAACAGAAGTTTGTTGTTTAAAGAATATGAAACATATCTAATAGAGTGTTATTTTTATTTCATATACAACCAAGATAAATTTGGATTAGAACATTATGATATAATAACAATAATATATTACATTAAACTAATTTTTATTATGTTATTTTCATAACCGAATCAATATCATCTTTCATCAATTTTAGATGAAATCATCATTTCTTTGTTCGGTAGACTACAACCTCATGAACAAATGTTATTAATTTTTCATTACCACATATCAAAACTAGATATAATGATAAAAATAATGTTTATATATAATTTATATGGTATATTTTATTTCTAAAGATTATAATACTTTATCTTTATTCTCGTTTTCTAATATATTTGATAATGATAATGTCGCTCCTCTATATAGAGGACTACCGCCTTGTTGACTGATGAGATATTTTTCCACATTAATTTTACATGGATGTTGATATAGATATATTGAATGTGTATATATGATATTTTAAAAAATTAATTCTTCTAAAACAATGATATCACAAAAAACATATATAAATCCATTTTAATAGGGATACAATTATGTCATTTTTGGTGAATGTGGAATACCACCTCACATATCGAAGTGATTAGTGTTCACTAAAACCATTTGTGGATGTCCAAAATGGGTAATTTAAATAATATTTGTGATATATTTGTAATAACCTGAAAAATAAAAAATATTCATTATATAATTTATTGATAAATTATTCTATTGACACAATAATTATTTCCTTAAAAAACTCATTCTTTAGAAATCCAATGGATAGTTGCCAATCCCTGGGAATTCCAGATAATAGGTAAAGAGAGCATATATGATTTTCCCTTGGAAAATGATGCCCAGATCAAGGATCAAAAATCATCAAATGACTAAATAAAAGGATCATTCCTACTTTCTAAGAGTAACATCTAACTTCTTCTTCATTTTAATCATATGAGGTAGGTATGTTTTTCTTTGTGATTTTACACAGTTTGGACTTCTAAAATGAGCATGTAATAATCCATGATATGATTAGCCAGCGGATTGATCATATGTTGTGAGAGGGATCTATTGCGTGTTAGTGGGATTCAATTTAATCTCTTTTCTAACAGAAATACATTGGATATTTATCATTTTACAAGAACGGTTTTTCAAATATGTAAAACCTTTTAAAAGTTCAACTCTCTCAATTATTCACATTCTTCTCCATTAGAACCTTTTGATTCCCAGCTAGATGTTTTGTAACACCCCGAGATATTATGAAAAATATTATTTTTAATTTCATTAATGTCTTGTGTTGTATGCTACACCAAAAGGATCTTGCACACATGCATCCTTGACTTTCCTTGCATTACAGGAAATCACGACCTTCCTCGATAGCGTGTCTAGTACGCAATACCGAGTATCACTAAACAACGATATGCTATTAAAATATTATTAAATTTAGTTGTTATGAATTGTAATAACCACTTTTTGAAATTTTGTAAATTTTATTTTTCAAAATGGACTTCATTTTTGGATTCGGAATATCAAAATTAACATAGGGTGAAATTTTTGTACTTTTCAGATAACTTTCATTTTCTGATGAATAGTAAAAAGTACTAAATTTTAATTAAAAACAAAATTTTTAATAGAAATAATTAATAGTGATAAATTATTAATTTGAGTGGTTTTAAAGTATATTTAGAATATATTTTTACAATTTAATACAATGTTGGTCATTGGATGTAATTTCACATTTAAACCAGACATAAACAAGTGTCAATCTTTGGATAGTTATTATCTCTTAAGAACACACTATTTGTTTTGACGATGGGAATTTATTTTTAAATTCATTAATGCAACTGATATGTTTTTAGTTTGGTAAAATAGATATCATTTTTGAGTTCAAAATATCAAATATTTCTTACGCCTAATTTTTGATATTTTTCTGGAAACTTTCATTTTTTGATGAATAGTGAAACCACTTAGTGGTAGTTAAAAAAATGAATTTTTCATAAAACGTAATTTTACCTCTTCTGTGAGTGGAATTTCAAAAATCCGAGAGACAAGGTTGATGTCAGTAAGTAAAATTTGGTTCAATGAGATGAATATAATTTTTGTTGAACAGTAACTTTTTACTTTTTTTACCACGGTTATAAGTAAATAGGGTAATTAACGGTAAAAATTATATTATTATTACCCTAACACATGTTATAATTCTATTGGATAAGTGTAATTCGACCAAAAACAACCTTAGTAAAAAAATATGACCATTTAGGCCCACTTATATTAGATTAGGACATTTATTATTAATTTATTTAAACAAGGGTTAAAATAGTTAAAATCAATGTTTAATAAGTAAATTATTTTTCATTATAAGATTATACATAGGATAAATTCGACTATAAATATTCATTAGAAAGATAAAATTATTTCCTACATACTGATTTTTTATTTGTTATTTTTAGACTCTAAATAATTTAATTTATTTATGACACAATGATGATGTAGTAATTATCTTATTAATGAAATATTGACATAATTGATGTTATAAATACCCAAATAAATGTAATTTGAGACTTTTTATGAATTACAATGGATTTATATGTTAATATTACAGGTTAGTGTTGATTTAATTAACTTTTTTCAAACTAATCATTCTGTTATGATTTTCACAAAAATCTATTTCCAAATAGTGTCAAAATTGACATAAAATAGTTTTTAAAACAAATATTATATTATTAATTGTTATTATATTCCTAAAAATTTAAGGTTCGGCCAAATGACATAGATAAAGTTATATATATTAATAATAAACAACTTTCGGTTCGTTTGGCTTGATATAGTAAGCTTATTAACCTTATAGTGTAAGAACACAAAAAGACACGGTAAAAGTAAAATTATCTAACTTAAAGATAAATCTAAATGATAAGATTCAAATAGGAATGTAAACTTGTCTAAATTCTGTTGGATGAAATTATTTCTACCCATCCCCACCTTAGCTTCGAAATAACTCAATTTGGATCTATAAAAAACTGAATATGACTTTATAATAAAATAATATTTTTTGTTATTCCAAAGGTGCCCCTCTCCTCCCTTATAAAAGGGAACCTCCTACCACTCTTCCTCACACCGATTTGAGCCTTCACGCTCGGCCAAACCCTGCACAATTCTCTTCTACACTTCCCTAGAAACATCCTAGAGGTACTGTTCTTCTTAAAAGACCAATTTTAGTGCCCTAAAAGGAGGTCTCAAAGCGGTGCTTAAAAGAAGAGGTAATGTCCGTTACCGATTCTTTCAACATTATTTATTCTTCTACTTCTTTTTCTTTATTTGTTTCATTATGAAGTAATAACAACAGTATCACTCATATACTTATATGTTATTATATATATGAAACAACCCTATTTCACCATCTATCCATCCTACGGAAAATGAAATCACTGTGCGTGCGTACGTACGGAATATCTTCTCCACGCCGTGGTGTAATCTATTTTCCACAAACACCTTACTTGGATGGGTATAATGGTGTAAATAATGACTATATATGATTATTGTAAAATTATATTGACTCTTTAATATTATACATACACTTTAATACAATTCCACGATCATGAGAACGATATCATCGCTCATGCGTACGTACGGACTACCGTCTCCACGACGCGATGAGATTTATTCTCCACGTTAACCATTCATGAATGATTATAAAGTATATATAATAAGTAATCATGAAATATATGACATAATAATGATACTATATTTATGTATGTATATATGTATTTCATCTACTTAATTCCATTCAACTCAATAATGAAAAGAAAACAGTGTTCATGCGTACGTATGGCCTACCATCTCAATGAACGGTGTATTTCTTTCCATTTACTGATCTATTATATATATATGTATATTCTGAATATATATTATATATAAATAATGTTTTATATTCTGGAATTATTTAATCAAGATCTAAGTAATCATATGAATAATTACAAGTCAAAACACGGACGACAAATGAAACGATTTTACCCAAAACGCTCTTTAACATGGAATTTACAAAAGAACGGGTAATATAAAGTTATAAGTGAACCATATATGATATCATAACAATGATTATGATTTAGGAATAAGTCAATGTCATTATTTAAATCATTATACAGGAGTTGTAGACACTTATGAAGCAAATCAGACCTAAGGTAAGGGAAAATATCACAATCTCTTTTTATCCGAGATTGTTTATACTTTGGTATTTACCAGGGTGTATTTTGTCATCCACATCCATGTTTCCTCAATATGTAATATTATTTCTATCCACCTACAATTTTTTAAATCCAATTTTACCCTTCGGTGAGTTTTTATTAAATGATATGAAATGAATCTTTTGTCTTATTTCATACAAGGTAGTTTTTGACTTTTCTGAAAAAAGTACGAGAAGATTGTTTTTTTAACGTATACGGCATGAAAGGATTTTTACGGTTTTATAGGGCCTTATTTTCATGAATCTTCCTCCAAAATATTTCATGACTATTTTCAACAAAATCCTTTTCTTTTAAAATTTGATGACATTTTGTGAAAAGAAAATGATTTTGAAGAAAAAAGGATATTTTCATTAAGAATTCATTTCAAGTGTTTTATCAAAACATTATAATCTAAGATGACATTATTTCACATGTGTATGTTTCAAGTTTCATGTCTCTATTATTTACATGGTTTCACTTTTCTTATGATGAAATGATATCTATTTTTTTATATGGATTATGCTATGATGGGATGATGTTTATGAAACCCATTTTATTATTTGGGTTATGATGAATATTTTAAGTTTATATTATGGAACAAGTACGAATGATTTCATTATGAGATGGGTGGGACCTATATCTCACTCCAATTCATTGGGTAAAGATTTATATCTCATGAGATAGACATGGCTAGAACGGCAAGTTAAATCGTTTCAGTAATAAAGGTCTGGAACGAGGAGTGAACTCGATTCAGAAAGGGACGTTGTCCACTATGATGGTCTTGGCAGCAATGCCTTGGCAACTATAGAAATCATATCATGCGCTTAATGGTTTCCACAATTACATGTTTTATTCCCATTCTATTTTATCATTCTTAATGTTTCTTTATGATATATGTCTTGCGTGCTTCCATGTTTTATGTCATTGCTCAAGATTTTAATGTTTAAAAATTATGTTCATGTTTTTAAGTTCAAATGTACATGGTATGTTTTATTTTATCCATGCTTACCCTTACTGATAATTTGAGCTCACCCTTTTTATGTTTTCTTTTCCCCATGATATAAAGAAATGTTTTAGGTAAGAAAAAAAGGGGAAGATCTTAATGGGAGATGTTGAAGATCTTTCACCACGATTAGAAGATTACGTTCCATGTTGACAAAGACACTAAACTATTACGGTCCTTGTGTGTATGTTTTTGTTATGTATTAAGTATTCCGCAAATGAAATGTAATATACATGTATGTTAGGCTTCGGGTCTATATAGTTGGTATCATAGGAATGGTTTAGTCAACCATTGGAAACTAGGATGTGAGAACTTCACTGAGATCCCTAGAGATATTTCTAAGGTATGTCTTGGGATGTCCCTAAGGTTAAGTATAAGTATAGGTTATAGTCTTGGAATTGCGCTAACGATCATAGAATTAAACCTAAGATGTTAGATATCTAAGGTAATCACCGTTTATTATGTTGTTTTCCCTTGCATGATTTTTTCCTCTCACACTATTCTTTTTGGGTTTTAGACGATGGCTGGAACCCGAAAGAACCGTGTTGATCAATGTAATGGACAATGAAATGATTGTCCTTCTGAACAAAATAATGTTATGGGAGATGGAGTGAAAATATTATTTCTATACATACACAAGCTTTGAATCATTCTATACTTCCAAATGAGTAGATAAGGGAACAATATTCTATTGAGTCCTTCATGAGACAACATCCACCTTCTTTCAGTGGGTCTTCTGATCCACGTGTTGCTGAACAATGGATCAGTACCACTGAAAAGATATTTTCATTTCTTCAATGTTCTAAACATGATAAAGTCATCTTAGCAGTATATCGTTTGGATGGTAAAGCTGATCAATGGTGGAATCTTATCAAGAATACGAGGCCAGGAGATGAAATTGAGTCCAATGAATGGAATGAGTTCAAGAACTTATTTTTCAATAAGTACTTCCCTCGTATTATTTGAACAAAAATAAAGAAGGAGTTTCTTGAAATAAAGAAAAAGGATGATGAATCTGTTGGTATATACGAAGCGAATTTTACAAGGCTTGAAAGGTATGCATCTGGCTTTATCATCCAACCTGAAAGTAAAATTGATTGATTATTCAGTGGCTTAAACCCAAATCATCGAAGGGAATTAGCTATAAGAGAATTCAGTAGCTATGAAGAAATTGTGCATTCTGTTATCAAGGTAGAAATGGAAGTTTGTTTTACTTATCCATCTCATAGTTTTGAAAAGAAACGAAAGATGGAGTTCAAGTAGAAATCTCAAAATAATGGTGAAAAGAAGATGATTGTTTACTTATGATCAAAGTGTGGAAAGAAGCATGGTTGAGATTGTCTTATTGGGACTAGAAAATGTTTTAATTGTGGAAAAGAAGGTCATCGAGCAGTTGAGTGTCGAAGTATTGGAAAAAGGGTTACTAATGGTGTGAATAAAGAAAAGAATGTAGAGAACACACCAACAACACTTCAATGCTTCAAGTGCAATGAAATGGGGAATTATGCTAATCAATGCCCTAATCCAAGGGTTATTGATGATCGACATGAGCAACCACTTAAGGAAAAGGACAAAGTGAAGTCACATGCGATCACTATTGGCGATGTTGAATATGACAACGATGTGGTGGAATGAATAAGTGTTTATGTAAGGGGATTCAAAAATAATGTTGTATAAAGTATCGTGGAATATTGGAATATTTATGTATTGGTCTATTATGGTTTTCAATAATTTTATGGTACCGGTAACCATGGAAAGTGATTGATATATTTTTGGTAAACATATGATATGCGCATAATGAATGGATATGAAGATAATGAGATGTTTTATTGTATTCATGACCTCATGATTGATATAAGGACTAAGTGATATCATGGTCTGAGTATAAAGAATTTTGAGGATTTTGGTTTGTGGAAAGTGTTAACTTTTAACTGCATTCATGTTTTCACTAAGTTTCAATGGGTATTCATTCTTCAAGAGAATTCATGATTAAGGTATTCACATATCTTATGATATATGGGGGATAAATGATGGCATTCACGTGAATGTTATATGACATTTCAAGTAATCATTTTCTTTATACTATGAGCTTGGACCAAAGTATTTTAGATAAGAATAATGATTGGAATAGATTATGTTGGACATAATTTAGTATTGTTTATGGATATAACTTTTTCGATAATATTGATGGGATGTTATAGTAATGTAGTTTTAGAAAAAGGACAACCTGCAGGATGGGCGACAGCCCATTGCATCAGACAAGGCTGTGGGAATCGAACCCACAACCGAAGTGCGACTGACCTTTATTTCCTACCACTGGCCTACAGGAAGTCCTTGATTAGTAGAAACTGGTTTTATTATATTAAGGAGTATGATATATGAGGTATAAGTCCATTTTAGGAACCATATATGATTAATCTCACTATAGATCGATTTATGTATATTTAATAACTTTTGCTAACCTTTTGTTTGAGACAGATGGAATGACCCTTCATTCTATCACATGATCTGCTAACACTTCACGAATAACAAATTCAACTTCATTTCTTTAAGAGATGAAGTGTAAATTTTTCATGGCACGAACAACCGTGATATTGTACCAAAATAAAGTATGTATTTATCCTAATTCAAATTCTTCAACTTTAGGTAAATGATCGTGAAAACCAAAGATGTTGTCCTAGTGTGCTTATATCCAATTAATCAGATGGTACCCTAGATCATCACAAATTTATGGCTTTGTGATTGTTGTCCTTTTCATAGCCATGTTCTCTACCACTCTCCATCAGAACATGGCAGTTATATTTCTCTTCCATATCCATATCTTCACCTATGTTCTCCTATGTAGAAACCCAGTGATTAGTTAATTTGGGTAACCGTTACGTTTCGTACATTAGTTTTTAAAACCAAGTTTTGGTATTCCTTTTTACGATGTGGGTTTCTATTAAAGAAACATTCGAGTAGTAAACCATTTATAACCCCAATGAATTTCGAGGGAAAAATTCATTTTAAGGGGGGTAGAATGTAACACCCAGAGATTTTATGAAAAATATTGTTTTTAATTTCATTAATGTCTTATGTTGTATTCTAAACCAGAAGGAGCTTGCACAACACACATCCTTGACTTGCCTTTCATTACACGCAATCACGACCTTCCTCAATAGCATGTCTAGTAAACAATATCGAGTTTCACTAAACAACGATATGCTATTAAAGTATTATTAAAACTAGATGTTATGAATAGTAATAACCACTTTTTGAAATTTTTTAAATTTTATTTATCAAAATGGAAGTCATTTTTGGATTCGGAATATCGAAATTAGCTTAGGGTGAAATTTTGGTACTTTTCAGATAACTTTCATTTTCTGATGAATAGTGAAAATTACTAAATTTTAATTAAAAACAACCTTTTTATTAGAAATAATTATTAGTGATAAATTATTAATTTGAGTGGTTTTAAAGTATATTTAGAATATATTTTTACAATTTAATACAATGTTGGTCATTGGATGTAATTTCACATTTAAACCAGACATAAACAATTGCCAATCTTTTGATAGTTATTATCTCTTAAGAACACGCTATTTGTTTTGACGATGGGAATTAATTTTTAAATTAATTAATGCAACTGATATGTTTTTAACTTGGTAAAATAGACATCATTTTTGAGTTCAAAATATCAAATATATCTTAGGCCTAATTTTTGGTATTTTTCTGAAAACTTTCATTTTTTGATGAATAGTGAAACCACTAAGTGGTAGTTAAAAAAATGAATTTTTCATAAAACTTAATTTTACCACTTCTGTGAGTGGAATTTCAAAAATCCGAGAGACACGGTTGATTTCAGTAAGTAAAATGTCGTTCAAAGAGATGAAAATAATTTTTGGTGAACAGAAAATTTTTACTTTTTTTACCACTTTTAATTTTAAATAGAGTAATTAAGGGTAAAAATGATATTATTCTTACCCTAACACATGTCCTAATTCTATTGGATAAGTTTAATTCGACCAAAACCAACTTTAGAAATAAAATATGACCATTTAGTCCCACTTGGATTAGATTAGGTCATTTATTATTAATTTTTTTAAAGAAGTGTTAAAATAGTTAAAATCTAAGTTTAATAAGTAAATAATTTTTAATATAGAATTATACATAAGATAATTTCGACTATAAATATTCATTAGAAATAAAAATAGATTTAATACATAATTATATTTTATTTTTAATTTTTAGACTTTAAATAATATAATTTATTTATGACACATTGATGATGCAGTAATTATCTTATTAATGAAATATTGACATAATAGATATTATAAATACCCAAATAAATGTAATTTGAGACTTTTTATGAATTCCAATAATTTTAAATGTTAATATGACATGTTATTGTTGATTTAATTAACTTCTAACTAATCATTATGTTATGAGTTTCACAAAAATCAATTACCAAATAGTGTCAAAATTGACATAAAATTGTTTTTAAAACAAATATTATATTATTAATTGTTATTATATTCCTAAAAATATAAGGTTCGGCCAAATGACTTATATAAGGTTATATATATAATAATAAACAACTTGGGGTTCTTTTGGCTTTATATAGTAAGTTTATTAACCTTATAGTGTAAGAACACAAAAAGACACGGTAAAAGTAAAATTATCTAACTTAAAGTTAAATCTAAATGATAAGGTTAAAATAGGAACCAAAACTTGTCTAAATTATATTGGATAAAAGGATTTCGACCCATCCCCACCATAGCTTCGAAATAACTCAATTTGGATCTATTAAAAACCGAATATGACTTTATTAGAAAATAATATTTTTAGTTATTCCAAAGGGTCCCCTCTCCTCCCTTATAAAAGGGCACCTCCTCCCTCTCTTCCTCACACCAATTTGAGCAATTATTCTCGGCCAACCCCTGACAAATTATCTTCTACACTTCCCTAGAAACATTATAGAGGTCTTGGTCATCTTAAAAGTCCAATTTTAGTGCCATAAAAGGAGGTCTCAAAGTGGTGCTTCAAAGAAGAGGTAATGTCTGTTACCGATTCTTTCAACTTTATTTGTTCTTCTACTTCTTATTCTTTAGTTGTTTCATTATGAAGTAATTACATCAGTATCACTCATATAATTATATGTTATTATAATTATGAAACACCCTATTTCACCATCTATCCATCCTACGGAAAATGAAATCACTGCGCGTGCGTACATACGGAATATCGTCTCCACACCGTGGTGTAATCTATTTTCCACCACCACTTAACATGGATGGATATAATGGTGTAAATAATGACTATATATGATTATTGTAAAATGATATTTATTCTTTAATATTATACGTACACTTTAATACAATTCCACGATCAAGAGAACGATATCATCACTCGTGCGTACGTACGGACTACAGTCTCCACGACGCGATGAGAATCATTCTCCACGTTAACCATTCATGAATTATTATAAAATATATATAATAAGTAATCATGAAATATATGACATAATAATGATACTGGATTTATGTGTATATATATGTATTTCATCTACTTAATTCCATTCAACTCTATAAGGAAATGAAAATTGTGTTCATGCGTACGTATGGCCTACCGTCTCCATGAACTGTGTATTTCTTTCCATTTACTGATCTATTATATATATGTAAATTCTGAATATATATTCTATATAAATCATGTTTTATATTCTGGAATTATTTAACCATGATCTAAGTAATCTTATTAATAATTACAAGTCAAAACACGGACGACAAATGAAATGATTTTACCCAAAACGCTCTTTAACATGGAATTTACAAAAGAACAGGTAATATAAAGTCATAAGAGAACCATATATGATATCATAACAATGAGTATGTTTCTGGAATAAGTCAATGACGTTATTTAATAATTATACATGAGTTTCAGACACTTACGATGCAAATCCGACCTAAGGTAAGGGAAAATATCACAATCTCTTTTTATCCGAGATTGTTTATACTTTGGTATTTACTGGGGTGTATTTTGTCATCCAAATCCATGTTTCCTCAATATGTAATATTATTTCCATCCACCTAAAATTTTTTAAATCAAATTTTACCCTTCGTCGAGTTTTTAGAAAAATATATGAAAGGAATCTTTTGTCGTTTTTCGTACGATGTACTTTTTATCTTTTCCGACAAAAGTACGAGAAGAATGTTTTTTTAACGTATACGGCATGAAAGGATTTTTACAGTTTTATAAAGACTTATTTTCATGAAGCTTCCTCCAAAATATTTCAAGACTATTTTCAACAAAAACCATTTCTTTTAAATTTTCATGACATTTTGTGAAAAGAAATTGATTTTGAAGAAAAAAGGTAATTTTCCTCAAGAATTCATTTCAAGTGTTTTATCAAAACAATTTTCATCTAAGATGACATTATTTCACATGTGTATGTTTCAAGTATCATGTCTCTATGATTTACATGGTTTCAATTTTTTATGATGAAATTATATACATTTTTTATATGGATTATGTTATGATGGGATGATGTTTATGAAACCCATTTTATTATTTGGGTTATGATGAATGTTTTAAGTTTATATTGTGGCAAAAGTAAGAATGATTTCATTTTGTGATGGGTGGGACCTATATCTCACTCCAATACATTGGTTAAAGATTTATATCTCATGAGATATACATGGCTAGAACGGCAAGTTAAACCGTTTCAGTAATGCAGGACTGGAACGAGGAGTGAACTCGATTCAGAAGGGGACTTCGTCCACTAAGATGGTCTTGGCAGCAATGCCTTGGCTACTATGGAAATCATATCATGCGCTTAATGGTTTCCACAATTACATGTTTTATTCCCATTCTATTTTATCATTCTTAATGTTTCTTTATGATCTATGCCTTACGTGCTTCCATGTTTTATGTCATTGCTCAAGCTTTTAATGTTTAAAAATTATGTTCATGTTATTAAGTTCAATTGTATATGGTATGTGTTATTTTATCCATGCTTACCCTTACTGGGCATTTGAGCTCACCCTTTTTATGTTTTCTTTTCCCCAGGATATAAAGAAAGGTTTTAGGTAAGAAAAAAACGGGGAGGATTTTTATGGGAGATGCTGAAGATCTTTCACCACGATTAGAAGATTACGTTCCATGTTTCCAAAGACACTAAACTATTATGGTCCTTGTGTGTCTGTTTTTATTATGCATTAAGTATTCTGCAAAAGTAATGTAATGTCCATGTATGTCAGGCTTCGGGTCTCTACATGTTTCATGGTGGTTCCAATCATGAACTGACCACAAATTTGAGGAAAACTGATAGATGAGGCAAAAAATATGTAGATAGGGTAACGGGGAACTTGTATCTATGATCATTCCAAATGAAATACATCACAGGTTCCCTATTGGTCCATGGAAGGGAACATCATGGGTGTTCAACAAGGCATGTCACCGACGATGGTGAGGTATGGAGACCACAAATGTAGTGGTGGTGGCTGGAGGGGGATGCGAGAGCGGTGTGGACCGTGTGCAGTTGTGGAGTAAGGCCCTGAGGTGGATGACAATGATATAGGTACCATGTATGAGTGTGTTGGAGATATTGGGCTTCTAGTGGGTAGGTTGGTGTTGGATGTAGAACATGGCCGAACGGGACCGCCTAGGAACCCACAACGGAGGTGAGGCTGTAGGAAGACAATGCAAGTGGGCCACACATTTATTTAGTTGGATGAATACAACTGACACATCAAAAATACAATATTAGGAAGAGAACATAGTTAGGGTGGACTGTGTGGGGAAAGTGAAACATTCCTGTATACGGAGGGCTAGAACAAGAGAGTCTGGTAGCTTCAGGCAGGCCCGTCGGCTATTCTCAACTGCCCAGCTATCAGTACTAGTTTGGGCCACACCAGACTGGGTCAAGATGGTATGGCTAGACTGAGTCAGGTGAGGCTACATCCTGTGGGTCAAATCATACCTAAACCAGAACCAAGTAATAACATTTGATGAAAAAACCATATCATTCATAGAGTGTGCATGTTTGATGAGGTGTTTGCGGTGTTGGGACAGTTGATGTAAGAACATCCTTTTGAGATACATTAAGAGTATTTTTTATGTTCGGATAGTATATAGTATCATAAAGAGTAGTATATTATGGAAAAATTGGGATACAAGACCAATTCAGTGGCGGGATGTGACATTGAGACTATGTGACTTATAATAAATATACGCATTACAAAGACAATGTGTCTTATTGAGACTATGTTTCTTATAGTGAATGTGTGTCATATCAATACTGGATGACTAATAGTGATTTAGTCGGTACTCTCTTGTCCTAATATGGTGTGGTCTCTCCAGTTACATAGTGGTACTCCCTTACCATGTTATAGTGTGGGTCCTTGAGAATTAGTGTCTTATCGAGACTAGGTATCCTATCCGGATAGGGTGTCTTAATGATACTTGCTTGTTTTATCATGCGGGAGATGTTCCTCCATTGGATATTGAAGTCCCTTAGCTTAGGGATATAGTTACGGGAAGTGGACCCACTAATATTGTGTGAGTGATTCCTATATTGGAGTTAGACCTCCCATTATAAATTTATGAGTAGGATACACCATTCAGGATTGATAGATGTTTCTTTGGTTAGTTAGGTGTAGTATTCCCATAACTATGGGGTAGTTGTGTGTTTTGAGTACTTATACTAAATCTTTCTAGAGTCTATGAACATTGTCTATAGTTTAGAGCAATTCTCCTTCAACTCTGTTTAGTGGTGAGGATAAAACTTCATCACTTCGGTTTCTTAGCATGCATTGAGTATAAGGCGGTGATGACTATACCCCTAATGCTGGGAACTGGAGATGGACCATGTAAATTTATCATAGTGGATCACATCTCTCGTGTGGATTCAATCTGTGATGTATGAGATCATGGAATCTGACCTTCTAGATTTTATGATATGATTTAATACAATGATGAGAATCCAATTGCTTTCTATGAAGTTGGAAATTAATGAATCGTATTGCCTAATATATGTTTATATGGGGGTTCTTGATATATTTTCTGTTGACATATATCTGTTTGGATCATGTAGGATCGAAATAGTATATGTATAAACTCAATTATAAGAAGGGTGATTTGTACATTTACAAACACTCATTATTAAAATTATTGAAAACAATGATTAACAAATTTAAACATGCTATATTCATATATCATTTTTTAGTTAGGTGGGACAAACATACTTTGGGTATGGAAATATGAATCTAAAAAGGAATCATAAGAACAACATCATTAATGGATGATTTTACCTTAAAGCATATAGATTATGATTTATCAGGGTATGTAAAGTACATGAAAGTATAAAAAAGTTATACTTCCCTCCTTTATCAAAATAAAATGGAAATAAAATATGAAACAAAAACAATTAACATGTAGAAATATTTTCAACTAATGAGTAGGGTATCCCACCACCTTGGATAAAGGTTCCTTTATTTATACTTTCAAGAAATTCTATCTTACCCACACCAAGGTAAGCCCTCAATAGGATTTTCAGAATCGTTCGTACTATCCACATATTCCCGTGATCATTAATTTAGTCATCACTTCTATCTTAATATTCCTAGAAGACCTCGATTGTACTCAATAACAATCAAAGTCTCCAATTACATGGTGAACAAGATTTTCACGGCAGAACAAGATGTTCATGAAAATGAAAAATGTATGAGAGTCATTCACTCTCTATAAATCACTCCACATCATCACAATATGTAATATATTGATTGATCAATAGATAGTGAGCTCATACAAATGAACTATTATTTATGGGAAAAATAGAAATGGCCAACTCCCTCCTCCAATGATCATATTTTTCATTCAATTTTGGAGGGACTTATATATTATCACTCAACAAATAGTTAGTTAAAAAAAATGAATGACATTGTTTTCTACTAACAAAATCATGTGTATCGAAAATATGAATTAATATAACCAATTCTGAATATGTAGAGTCTACGAAAAAAAGAATTCAGTGTCTAATCATATAATCACTCTGATTCTAGGGAAGTGGATATTATGGTTATTTTTTAAATGAATTTTAAATCATAATTCTATAGATTCCAGAGTCTGAATTCAAATGTTTTTAGAGTCTAGATTCCAATGAATTTAGAGTTTGAATTCTAACGAATGTGTTGTCTAAATTTAGAGGAATTTGGAGTCTGAATTCAGAGGAAATCAATGTCTGAATTATGTGGAAATCTATGTCTGAATTCAATGGAATTTTGAGCACAAATTATATGGAATTTAGAATCTAAATTCTTAGGAATTCAGTGTCAGAATTCAGAGGAACTTAGTGTCTGAATTTCATAGAATTCAAAATATGATAAAAAATAATCTATATCAATGGAACAATAAGATTCTGAGTTTTTAATAAGTATCCAAATTTTAGACATAATTAAAAAATAATTTTTTTTAGAGAATATAATGTGAGGAAATGAAAATCATGTTTAGGATAAAACTTCTGTAAAGAAGAGAAATTTAATATAATAAATAGATACTTAGGGAAATATAATTTTCCATCCTATAACGTCTTTGTGATTTTCAAAACATATAGTAATGATAAATTCATAAGGAAACCATATTGACTCCGCAATATCCAATGTTTGGGAAAGCACAAACAACCTTACAGAAAAGAAAATAAGGAATATAAATTGTATTCATTAACATTAAAATAAAACCTATCCCCCATACTTATGAATCATGATAAATATAACTAACTCACCCTTAGGTTTTGAAATCTAGAAGGATCATATTCTTGTCTTCTTTTAAGAAAATCATCATTAAGTAAACCCCCCTTACAAAAACTCCCCTTAAATAAAGAATTCTATTATTTTATACATAGTATTCTCTTCAACATTTTTTCTCACCCATTGTGATATTAAAAAAGGAATTTTGGGAATGAAAACAATGCTACCAAAAAGATTAAAACTATAAAATAAAAAACCAACCAAGGAAAAAAAATCATTATCATTGGACAAATTGATACAAGGAAAATACAACAAAATATCAGAATTGAGAGGAAAATTCATTCATCTATGTTTTCCTTCGGCATGATCTTCTTCACAATATCCTTCGTCTTATAGTGATACTTATGGTTATCCTCCAACATCTTGAGTAAATATTCTAGATATTGACTATTATTTTATAGAGCCCAGATTTTTTTATCATGAGACTTAATATTTTCCCCCTAATAAATTATTATTCTTCATGCTAGTTGAACATATATTCAAATTCTTCCATGATTTCCATTTATCTCTTTATTTTTTTAGTAACAAAATTAAACTTTTCTTATAGAACATTATCTTATTGTTTCCGGACTACTTTTTCAAGGTTCTGATTTTCTGTAAAATTTATTGTAATATTTTTTTTCCTGTCATCTGACTTATCAAAGGAATAATTTACTAAGTCATGGAAGTCATCAAAGATCCTCATTTGTCTAATTATTCATTTGGAATAATTTTTAATTACCTTACAATATCTCCAGGGATCATCACAACCAATATAAATGATTTTGAAATTAGTCTCTAGAATGATGAATTTTACCATGAGCAGGCTTACCAAATTTGACTTCTGATTAAAGGAGTACAGAAGAAACTAGCATCTCAAATAAATACTGAGAAAAAATGGTATGGTGTCTACTAACATCTTCATAGACTGTGCCATAAAATCCTAACCCATATAATATGATCCTTAATCTGATTCTGTAGTATCTGAAGATTATTTTTATATCTCAACATCCTTCCTCTTTGAGGGTCCACCTGCATCTTTATTAACCACCACAACCATTTCAAGTGTATCAAAAATCAAATATATTCCTCGTCCATCATGGGAAATAATCTCCATATCCTTTAGAGATTCATGATTACTATCTTAAAGTTGTCAAATTTTATCTTCATCAACTTCTTCTTTCTCAACAAGTTTGTTAAGACCATCAGGATGGATGAATTCATGATTTCTAATTTCATCATTAGAATGTTTTTTAACCTCTTCCTGACAATCATCATATTTTCCATGAGATATAATTTCTGTTTACTAATCTTGGGATGTCTGTATTGACATATTTTCATAAGGAATTTCTTTCTAATGATATTATTTAACATGTTTAATGACATCATCACTTTCTTCTTGTTATTTTATTCTTCTTATACTTTTTTTCCTGAACTGTTTCTTCATCCACATAAGGTTATGGAATTATGACATTCTTTCTCGGAGTCTCTATTGGTACTGGTTCGCTGAGAAAGGATTCTGGTACCTGAATCTATTCAAATACATTTCTTGTATCCTTGATATGTGCTAGAACAATCTCTGCTTCAGACATTATCTTCTATTGTTTCTTCTCTTTTTCTTGATTCCTTATATCTACCTTAGTTTTACTCATCAGGGAATTTCTTCAGTAAGATATAGGAAAAAGCAATGAACTCATTCTTCATTATCATTATTCTGTTCCCTCTATTATTTCTATGACATCATTAGGGTAATTTTTTTTCTTCTTCATTTTTTGGAGTCCTGACTGAATTCTGAGAACTATAAGCTTCTCTTTGGATTCTGGTTTTTTATTTATATTCTTCTAAGATTTATTGTACGTATCTCCTGCATCCACTATCATATCTAGTGCTTCAATAAAACTTTCTAAAATATAAATATATTATATGAACCTGGTATTGAAACCAACTTTCATCCTCCTCAAGGTGTCATTTATAAGTAACAAGATCATAAAATTCAATGACATAGAGATGTATGGAATTTAGAACTATTCTATGAATAGAACTATAATATTTAATAAAATTTTTAGATACAAGATGATTTGGGATTTTATAATCTCATTCCTGAGATCTGTGATGGTCTTAAGGATATACATCAGCTGGTTTATCTTCATGTTAACTAAAAAATCAAATAAAATGATGTCACTTTTAGTTATGGAGTCCTTGTCTCCTTTTTTCGGAATGAGGATACCCTATATCCATAATTCTAGCATCCTAACATTAGTTGAGAGATTATTGATCTTTTGTTTTTTTACTCCTTTGAGTCCACGGTACACTATAGCCTTTTTATTCACAAATCTTTTAGGGTACTCTGGTAACTTGTGAGAACATATAATTGCTTCCGCTTCATATAGAAAACCAATGATATTTAATTCCATTTTAAATAATAGTGAATAGGATTTACCATTACACTTGATGGAAAATTTTACTTTCTACCATAGATAAAAAATAATATATATCATAAAACTCAATAAGAAACTATAGGTAAACTAGATCCTAAATTTGGGCATAGGGAAAATAATGTTCACTCATCCATTCAGATTATTTTTTTCTTAATAAAGGAATTATAGTTACAAATGTATTTTTGATCTACTAAACATTCCCTATAAATTTTCTATTATCGGACTTCTTTCTTATAATATATTTGTTTCTATCTGGAGGCTTACAATAAAATTTGTAGTCTAACCAAAAATGGAAATGTGTAATGTGGGTTTGAAGAGAGGTAGATATTTGGCTAAGAAAACCACGAAAACTAATGTGGGACGAGGAATTATGGATCTTTATATAGGTATTTTAAGAGACTATTTGAATTCCAGATTTAATCTAACAGTTTAAAAGATCCCAAACTGAGCTACCGATTGATATGAATGATGGAGAAGGATATGGTAGGTCCTGATCATTTCTGGTTTGAAGGAAAATTTAAGATTTCAGATATGTGAGTGAGATAAAATATTTATCATAAACAAATATGAGAAAATTCAATTACATAAATTTATGAAACGAAAGATAACTTCCAGATTTGCAAAAACAATTACAGTTATGAAAAATATTCATGTTGAAGAATTTTAGATTATAGAAAATTTTATTACTAAAAATATATTTTGATTTTTATATTTTTAGATACAGAAGAAATTATTTATAAAAATTTTTGATTAAGGAAAAATTTTTATTATGAAAATTTTGATAAAAGAATGATTTTGATTTAAAAAATTTCATTAAGTAAAAATTTTGTTTTCGAAAAATTTGATCAATGAAAAATTTTGATTATGAAAAATTTGATTAAGGAAAAAATTTTGATTATGAATAATTTGATTAAGAATCCAATATACTCACCCTATGAGAAAGAGTTACATAAAGTAAAGAGACAGGATTCATCAAAAAATTAAAATAGAAGTTTTCCATTCAGTTATCATTCCTATCATTGGATTAATGTATTCAAATCTATTACAGGGTAATAATTTTATTAAAATATCATAATTTTGATCATGAATTGTGATAAATTAAATATTAGTATCTCCATTAAGTGTGTGATCACATAGAATGTGATGCCTAATATCTATCTATTTTCTTCAGATTGGTGTGTAGGGTTTCTTCTTAGGGAAATTGCACTAGTGTAATCACACAATACATGTGTTTTGGTGAATCTCATGCCACAATTTAGGAGTGTTTGGAACATCCACAACACTTAATCATAACATCTTCTAGTTGATATATATTCAGATTTAGTAGTGGAAAGTGATACATAGTTTCTCCTCTTAAATGACCAAGAAACTATTGAATCTCTTACGAAATGAAAAGTTTTAGACATACATTTTCTATCCAATCTACATACACCAAAATAAGCATTCGAAAATCTTTTTTTATACATTTCCAGAATTATAGAAAAGATCTAAATCCATGGTTATCATTAAAAAACGAAATGTTAATTTCAATACATTTAAATGAGACTCCAATGGAATAGATTTATATCGTAAACATAAGCATAATAAAAATATTAAGCCTAGATGACTAGATTTTAGGTATAGTTATCTTTCTATCATACCCTTAAATGATGTTTGATCTATGAGTTTCCCAGCATTATCAAGATCATGAGAATTTTAGGTACAAATTGGAGTGATTATACGTTAATTGTTGTCATATCCATACTTTTCAAGAAGATCATTAATATACATATGTTGTCATATATATGTTCCATTAGATATTGATCAATTTGAAAACATAGGAAAAATGATAACTCACCCATCATACTCAATTAAAACTCATATTTCATTATATTCTCAAACGAATCTGTTAATTATTTCTATGTAGAACCAAATATAATGTCATACACATAAATTTAAACAACTAAAACATTTTTCTAATCATTCTTTATAAAAATAGATGGATCATCAGTTCCCATAACATAATTATTTTTTAACAAAAATCATGTAAGCCTATCATACCAAGATCTAGGGGGTTGTTTAAGTCCATATGAAGCTTTGGTATGTTTGAAAACTTGTTCATGATGTTTTTGTCTTCAAAACCAATAGTTTGGTCAAAACAAATTTCTTCTTGAACTTATCCATTAAGAAAATCAATCTTTACATCCCTTTGAAAATGTATTAAAATAAAGAATGATGCAATGGTATGTATAATGAATAAAATTTCAAGTCTAGATACTGGAGAATATGATTCTTTATAGTCGATTCTTTCTGGCTGGTTATAGCCATTAGCAACAATTCTAGCTCATTTTTTACTATGATTCCAGTTTAATCAAAAAAATTTATAAAGACCCATTTTACTACATTCAATGAAGTTTCCTTAGGTATTTCATCCATGGTCTAGGCTTTATTACATTCAAATTCATTTCGATCATCATGAATGGCTTTAATCCAATCATCATCACCAAAATTGTCATTAGTGCGTTTTAGTTCTAATTTGGAATGAAATGCTAGATGTTCCACTTTATTCCCAAAGGATCTTGTGGTCCTTATAGATTTATTTACACCTCCAATGATACTATCACATGGATGATTCTTAAGAAACAATTGATTTGGGTTTTGTAAAACATCTTCCTCAACATATGGTAGAAAATCATTTGGGATAATTTTTTTAGAAATATTTTCATGATTATTTTCCATATTAGAAGAATCACTTATCAAAGGATGATAATCAGTTTTTAAAATCACATCCAAGAATATAGGTTGGGGTTTTTTAAAAAGAGAAGGATTTTTTTAATAAAATTTAACATGTATTATTTCTTCAATAGTACAAGTGTTTTTATTAATAATACTATAAGCCTTAGATGTAGTGGAATAGCCTATAAAAATTAAATCATCATATTTTGGTGCTAATTTATATAAATTACCTTTAGTATTCTGGATGAATAATTGAAACCAAATACTTTGAAGTAATAAATTCTAGGTTTTTGACCAGTCCACAATTCATATGGTCTGTTGTAACGAAATGTTCGGATTAAAACTCAATTTATAGTATAACAAGAAGTAATGACATCGTTAGCCCAAAATTGGTATGAAATATAGTATTCACTCAACATGGTTCTAGTTATCTTTTGAGGAATTTGATTTCTTGCTTCAACAACACCATTCTGTTGAGGAGTTCATGGGGCTAGGAAGATATGAGTAATGCCTTTTTTACTACAAAAGTGTAAAAATATGAATTTTTTTAATTCTCCTCCATGATCACTTAGGATGGTTATCAATGAAATGTTTTTATCATTTTTAACATGGGCTCTAAAAGTTTTCAAATACCAAAAAGCATCATATTTCAATGCTAGAAAATAGAACCTCATAATTCAAGTATAATCATCAAACAAAACCAATACATAGTATTATCGTCCAATACTTTTGGTTTGTGTTGGACCAAAAAAATCCAACTGTACTAACTACAATGCAATAGAATATCAGATTACACTGATAGGAATAAAACATGATTTATGTTTCTTCCTATATTGACATTGATAACAGACATTTGAAGCATCACATATTATCTATGGTAGATCCTTAATAAGTATTTTCTTAGATTGTTTTGATAGGTTACATAGGATACTCTGTCCTAACCATCTATTCCATAACCAATATTGATCTTTCATTCACTAAGGCAAGAAATATCTTGGTTCATAAGGTCTTCTATGATTATTGTGTAAATATTCTCAGGCCTGTTAGAAGAAAGCATTAAATCTTCCTTGGAATTTTGTACTAATAATTTATAATTCCTAAATTCACAAGGTAACCTTCATATCATGATTTAATTATGCTAATGATGTCACTACCCCCTCCCACCTATGATTCTCTTCATGAACTGGAAATGGTGATAGGGTGATAATGACCACATGTCCCCCCTCCATTAGGCCCCGGAGTGGCGACTAGAACCAAGGGTATGAATTTTCTCAAATATGGGAGGCATTACCGTTTTTATTTTTTAAGATCGGGAAATAGGTTAAATCAAACACCAAAAGAAAAAGGAACAAGTGAATGAAAATAAACTCAAAACCAGACCCATATGAATGTTTTATATAACACTGAAACAAAAGTAAAAGTACAAGAAAATCCCCAAACTATGATACAAAAAAAGAAAGCAAAAATTGCAACCAGCAAAACTCTAATGCCCAACTACTAAGGTCCAGCATGGTCCCGGAAGTCCTCCTAAAAACCTGAAAGTAAACGTAGGGTCAGCATACAAGTATACACAGAAGGAAAACCTAAAGCTCTCTTGCATAGGTGTGGAGACATCCTAATGCCTCGTGAGAAAACAGAAGAAACCAAAGCCAAGAAAGGAATCTATCCACCCAACCTTACAAGCCACACTCACAAAATATCGCAAGTCAATAGAGTAGTATAGTAATATTATCAAAGTATGGGTACCCCGCACCACCTTCCAAATGAATACTACTCAATCCCTCGAACTTAATGCTCTGATGCTTCCCCCTCTTCCTGAGCTAGTGCTGCAACATGTCCATACGAAGCTCATAGTATCCTGTCGGAACTCAATCTTCAGCCATAACCACATCTCATCCCAAAGTCACATGGGAACCACATCACATATCATCCCAAAGACTCTTGGGAAAAATCTGTTGTAAGATGCCTGAATGATCAAGGGACTATAGAACTTGGAAGAGGGAGCACATTGAATAACAATAGCCAATCCTCCTTTAGATATTGGAGAATCTCACCCCCCATCCCACAGGTGTTCGACACGTAGCTCTCAATATGGGTACGGTGCGTAAAGAAATAAAAAATGTATATATTTTTATAATTATACCAACCACTCAGCCCATCCTAAGGTTTCTATATAATAGATCTGAGCACATGCCTCGACAGTACTACCTTGAATGTATGCAAAAAATAAATAGCCACAAACCCCATTATTCTTTTTATGTTTCAACAGTTATAGTTTATCAGTTCCTTATCTACATAGAAACTAACAACAACCAAACCAGATCAAATGTTTTTAAAACATATCCCTACCTACCGAAAATAATGTATTTTCAATACACAAGCAACACAATACCATTTTCTTTTATCATTCAATCAATACCATTGATGTTCATTATTTAATCGACTATCATGCCCCAAAAATCATTAGTTAACTCTTACAAATTTATTCATACGGACAACCCATCCCTGTAGCCCTACTGCCAACCACCATAACCATAAACACATCAAAAACAATACCTGTACCACAACAACCCAAAAAACACCCCTTCACATAATTAAACACAACCATCACCCACAAAAGTCATTATTTCATTTAGATTAACCGGGGTGATCATACAAGGGTTCCAGGTATTCATTTAATCATCCAACATTATATGATTAACCAATTTCCACATTCTATGAAATTCCATCCACAACACAATATATTAAAATAGGTCAATATTTAATTGCGCAACAAAAGGACCCCAACGACCGGGATTTTTAGTAGGAATAATCCTCTTAATTCACAACATAAACAAAGGATAGGAATTGATGGAAAAAAACAACAATATCAACAAAATTTCCCGAAAGTCATTCTTTAACTAGTTATTAACTTTCTTTACTGGTTCAACTGTATCTCACAAAAACAATAGGATACCCACCCCACATGATGTACAAAAGATAGAGAGACGAAGGTAAGATCCCTACGTGAATAGGTTTTGATGTCCTTCTGCGATAACAACCACCATGAGGATTTCGATCACTCCTCCCGATGACTATATCCTCCCGTGGATGTTGCGGCACAACCACACTAACAAAATAGAGAGACAGCATTAAGGATTAAGGTGTCACTTGTCAAATCATGGAAAGGAGGAATAGAAAGAGGAGATCAAGGATGGAATAAGAATGGGGTAGAACGTACCATTTAGATTACATTCGTCAAAGAGCGTCGTTCCCGTCAAATATCAACAATCTCCTCGGTAGGAAACTGCAATTATGAAGTCAGAGATGAGGTAAAGGAATGAGGTGCACTATGTTCGCCATGTCGACATGATCATGCAGCCACCGACAAATCGACAATCGGAGTCTGGATGAAGATGATATGAGGAAGGCTTCAGGGCCATCCAGGAGCGTCGTCGGGCGGAGAAGATGTGGGGTCCTTAAAAAACATGTGACCCTCTCTTATATAGAAAATTAAAAGGTAAAGTTGTATTCCATGTGTATTAATGAATACACGACGAGACCATACAACTGTTATGTCGTTCGACTAGTAAGTACAGGACACGTCTCGCAGTTTCCATGTGTCTAATGATAATAATAAGAATAATTAATAATAGGTGTTTTATTGAACCTGAGACATGAATCATAAAAAGGTATTCATTATTGGTCTTAAAATAGTCGTCATAATAACAGGGTTATACTGCCACTGACAGTTCATAAAACCGAGGGCGCACAAAGAAGCTATAGGAAAAAATAGTGTTTCATCATCAAAATTATTTTTAACAATATTTTATTATTATTATTAATTACTTATTTATTTATTTTTAAAACTCCAAAATCAATCACGATTTGGACTCCCTTTCACGCTAAAATTCTTCACCAAATCTCTCGTTTATCATTTATTTCTCATTTAATTTCATTCCCAGTATTACTTTATTATTCTTCCATCTCCCCAATATCATTTATACTCTTCCACAATTCCCTCACTCCCCCAAACATGATGGCTTGACTATACTCCTTTCCCAACACACCCCATCTTTTCATTCTCAATTCAAAGTTATTATTAATAAATTTAATAATAATAACACCCATTATTATTGTTCTAATTTAATCCCAATTAATTAGTTTACCATGGTTATTCTTATATTAAATTAAAACCATTCCATTTCATTAAATTCAAAACATTTATTTTACTAACAAAAATAAAAACCATTTAATTTTGTTCATTGCACATTTTTTTCTCTTACGTTATTATCACTATGAAATAATTATAATTATAATTATAAAATATAATTATTATTAAAGTAATAATAATAGCACAACTCTAAAAAATATTAAACCCATTTAATTTTTTTACCAATCACACACATATTTGTGTCACCATTATCATTATTACTTAATACAATAATAATAAATCCTCTTTCAATTTCATCAAAATGACTCCATCATTATCATTGATAATTATTTTTGTTATTAATTCCCATTATTATCTTATAACTACTCAATATATCCCACGATACTCACGCATCGTGTTTTACAACATCAAATTTTTACAAAGAAATGGACTGGAGAGGTTCGAATCATTACATCTGATACCTCTAAAAAAATTCTCCTCCTCGAGAATTAAAAACCAACACATTAAAAGGGGAAAGGTCCTAACAACCACCCCACAAGATACCTCTGAGGGATCTTGTCATAACAGGAATCCAAACACTATCTAAATTATATGAGTCAGTGAATTCCTTCTCCCATGTTGAGATATTATCCGTTTTAGGTGGTACTGACTCGCCTGCACAGGTTTAATCGCATCCACATTAATGCATCTCAATTAGGGATTAGGTCCTCCCACCCCAATAATTTAGGATTTTTCAAACAAACACTACCCCCAACACGACACAAAACAAGAAACACGCTGCCATAACAGATGGATTACGGAATTCCTTTTCCCATGTCAATATAATATCCTCTTTGGGCGACACCGACTCACCCGTATGGGTTTAATCGCATCCACATCAATGCCTCTTGATTAGGGATCAGTTCCTCCTCTCCCCAAAAGTTAGGACTCTTCACACACACTTAATGGAAATAGGGAAACAACATAGCATTATAGACTCATGATAAAAATGGTCCAGGCCAATGTATGGGTGAGAATGAGTTTCAACAAAGGAGTGTGATGCTCTTGAATTTAAACAAAACATAAACAAGAGCATTTAAGTAAAACCAAAAACATCTCTCTCGATCTCTGGTCATTCTAGGGTTTCCACTTTTGTTGCGTAAAACTATCAGTGTCCCACTCTTATGCCTTTATCTTGAGTTCCACCTCCTCGACCACGTCCCGGTTGGGGTCCTTGAGGAACTGTCTGTGGTTGGACACCACCTTCTCCAGCTCCCCTTGGAGGGGTAAGAGCCTGTTGCTACTAGAAGGGTCAGGCTGGGAACTGTTGCTGGGGTTGGGGATGAACCTAGCTAGTCCCCCCATACAGAGTCTGAAAAGGAAAATGTCTACCAAGATCCACATGATTCCATCATGCTAAGAACCTCGGTCCCTGGACCATAGAAAACGAGCCAAAATATTGAAATTGGCATGGGACCTGCTAAAGTCTACTCCCTGCTGGTCGAAACATTGAAGGTCATATTGCTGGGGATCTACTACTGACTTCCTCCTTCTTGGAAGAACATGGGTGACTCCTCTCTCGCAGTGGACCTACTTGTGAGCGCATCCTCTCGATTATATCTACCCTCTTCGGTACGTCTAGGGAAATTGGTAAGGTGAAAGGGGTCACTGCACACCGAATTGAGGGGTGAAGTTCCACTTCTAAATGTCTGCCTTGGGAATCCTCATCCAGAAAGAGATTCGGGGGAAAATAAATGAGATCATTGAACTTGACCCCTAGTTCCAACACTTACATTTTTCCTCATTGGAGAGATAACAAATCCCACCTCTTCTCGGCCTTCCTCGTCAAGGAAATATATTCCTCGTGGAAATCCTTCTCGATGTTAGCCCATTAAACTTTTGTCTCCTTCCCCTCGACAAGGAATAGAATCCACCACTAACACACCGCTCCTCAGAGCTAGCATACTTATAGAAGAAACCGGTACTCTGACGGAGCCCTGATCAGCCCAAAGGTGATCTCGAGTTCCTCCATCCAACTCTCTGATTCAGTATCCGAAGTGATACCTTCATACTTCCTCAATATTTGTTGTTGGAAGTCACGGAACTTGTGCTACCACAATTCGTCTTCCTCCTGTCGGTCAATCCTCAGCTGATCAACCATCTGAATCTGCTGGGCCTCGACTGCCCAAGTCACTCCGGAATGATGTCCAGGTGCATAGTTGTATAGTAATCAAAAGAACTCCTAAGACGAAGTATCATAGAACTTTTATGAATGATCAATTTTATCATTTTATTTTGATTTCATTCCCAGAACACCCAAATCAAGTAAAACACAAATCATGATTATGCATGTACCTTTCCTAGGGTTTCTACCCTGCAATCAATGTAGTCTTACTTGGTCATTTAGTAATCTCAGAATCATTGAATCGTATCACGGGGAGCCTAAAATCTTGTGTCCAAGCTTGTCTTCCCTAGCCTATGTCACGTACCATGATCAGCCAACATTATTGCCCTATCATCCCATGTAATCCTCACTATTCTTAACTCTAGACTCCATCCTATCTCTCAACCATCACCTCTAATACCATTCCTTCATGACCCCCTCCCACCAAAGATGCCCCTCCGGATCTGGAAATGGTGAATGGGAGATAATGAACCCCTAGTCCTGTCTCCTGTAGGCCCCAGTGTGGCGACTATCACCAAGGGTTTCAGTTTTCACAAATATTGGAGTCATTACGGTTTTTATTATTTAGATTAGGAAATAGGATGAATCAGACACAAAAAGAAAAAGGAACAAGTAAATGACAATAAACCCAATACAAAACACATTTACATATTTTATAAAATACAGAAACAAAAGTACAAGTACAAGAAAACCTCCAAAGTACGATACCAAAAAAAATGAAACAAAAAACTACAACCAGCAAAACTCCAATTCCTAACTAGAAAGGTCCCACACAGTCCCATAAGTCTTAATGAAATATTTAAAGTAAACGTAGTGTGAGCATACAAATATACTCAGTAAGAATTAATAAAGTTGTCATGCACAGGTAGGGAGACATCATAATGCCCCGTGAGAAAACAAAAGGAACCAGAGCCTAGTATGTAATCTATCCACCCAACCTTACAATCCACACTCACCAAATATCGCAATTAAATTCAGTAGTATAGTAATATTATCAAAGAATGGATATCTTGCACCACCTTCCCACTGAATACTACTCATGACCTCACGCCAAATGCTCTGATTCTTCCCCTTATTCCTGAGATAGTTCCAAAACATGTCCATACAAAGCTCGAGCTAGTGCTACAAACTAGCCATACGAAGCTCATAGTATCCCACCAGAACTCAATCCTCGGCCATAACCACATCACATCCTAAAGACACCTGAGAACCACATCACATCTTATCCCAATGACTCTGGGGAAACATCTCTCGTAACCTACCTGAATGATCATGGGCTATAAAACCTGGAAGAGGGAGCATAGGGATGAACATTAGCCAGCCATCCTTTATATGTGTGAGAATCTCACCCCCCGCCCTCCCACATGTGTTTTTCACGTAGTGCTCAACATGGGTGGGGTGCATAAACAAACATAAAACGTATATATTTATATAATTATATCAAGCACTTCTCCCAACCTAAGGATTCTATACAAAATATCTGAGCACATGCCTCAGCACGGTTACCTCAAAAGTATGTGGACAATAAATAGCCCCAACCCCCATTAATCATTTCATGTTTCAACAGTTTTAGTTTATTAGTTCCTTAACTAATGAGCAACTAACAACAACCAAACCAGATCTAACATTCGTAAAACATATCCCTTCCAACCACAAATAAAGTTAGGGAAAACACAAGCAACACAATAGAATTTTCTTTTATCATCTAATAAATAACATTTATTTTCAATATTTAATCAACTACAATGCCCCACAATTCATTAGTTAACTCTTCCAATTTTATTCATATGCACAACCCATCCCCGCAACCCAGCTTCCAACCACGATAACCACAAACACATATGAAACAATACCCATTCCAAAACAACCCATGAAACACCCCTTCACATAATTAAACCCCAACCAACACCAACAAAATTCATTCATTCATTTATTTTTACCGGGGTGATCATACAAGGGTTCCATGTATTCATTTAATCAGCCAACATTACATGATTAACCAATTTCCACATTCTATGAAATTCCATCCATAATACAATCCAGAAAAATAGGGCATCATTTAATTGTGTAAGAAAAATCCCCTAACAACCTTGATTTTCAGTAGTTATAAGCCTGTTAAATTCACAACATAATCAAAAGATAAGAATTAATGGAAAAAAACAAAAATATCAGCAAAATTTCCGCAAACCCATTCTTTAACTAGTTATTATCTTTATTTACTGGTTCAAACATACCTCAGGAAGAAAAAGGGATACCCACCCCACATGATTCACAAAAGAGAGATATATGAAGGTATGATCCCTAATTGAATAGGTTTTGATGTCCTTCTGCGAGAACAAACACCAAGTGGATTATTATCACTCATCCCAAGGACTACGTCCTCCTGTGGTCATTGTGGCACAACCACAACAACAACCAAGAGAGACTCCATTAAGGTTTAAGGTGTCACTTTTCCTAACAAGGAAAGGAGTAACAGAAAGAGGATATCGATGAAAGAATAAGAATGAGGTAGAATGTACTATTAAGATGATGTTCATTGAAGAGCATCGTTCCAATCAAATATCAACAATCTCCACGGTAGAAATCTGCGAAGAGTAAGTCGAAGATGAGGGAAAGGAATGAGGTTCACAATGTTCGACTCATCGACACGATCCTGTAGCCACTGGCAGATCGATGATCAGAGTCTGTATGAAGAAGATAGTAGGAAGGCTTTTGGGTCATCCGGGAGCATCGCCATGTGGTGAAGAAGATGGGTCTGTAAAAAACATGTGACCCTTTCTTATATGGGCAATGAAAATGTAAAATGGTACGCATCATGTATTAATGAATACACAACGTGACTATACAACTGTTACACTATTTGACAGGTCAACACATGACACGTCACACAGTTTACATGCATTTAATGACCATAACAACATTAATTAATAATAGGAGTTTTATTGACCTCATACATGAGTCATAAAAAGGTATTCATCATTGGTCTTAAAATGAGCGTCATAATTTCAGGGATACGCTACCACTGACAGTTCATAAAATCGAGGTCGCACAAAGAAGTTATAGTGAAAACAGTGTTTTATCATCAAAATTAATACTAATAAAAATTTATTATTATTATTAATTACTTATTTACTTATTTTTCTAAATCTAAAATCAATAAAGATTTGGACTCACTTTTACACTATAATTCTTCACCAAATATCCCATTTATCATTTCTTTCTCATTTAATTTTATTCCCACCATTACCTTATAATTCTTCCCTCTCTCCAATCTCATTTATTATCTTCTACAATTCACTCACTCCACCAAAAGTGGCACCTTTCCTATACTCCCTACCCAACACTCCCCATCTTTTCTTTCTCAATTCAATATTGTTATTAATAAAATTTATAATAATAACACCCATCATTAATGTTCCAATTTAATCCAATTAAATTAGTTTACCAGTGTTATTATCATATTAAATTAAAACCATTCCATTTAATTAAATTTAAAACATTTAATTTACTAACCGAAATTCAAAAAAATTATTTTTTTAGTTGAAAATTTTATTTTCAAACTTTATTATAATTATGAAATAATTCTACTTATGATAAGACAATATTATTATTATTAAAATAAAAATAATAACATAACTTCAATAAAATTAAACCTAGTTAATTTCATTTACCATTCACACACATATTTATGTCACCATTGTCATTATTATTTAATAAAATAGTAAAAAATCGTCTTTCAATTCCATGAATGGGTAGCCATCATTATCATTAATTATTATTATTATTATTAAAGCCCATCATTATCTTATAATAATTCCCTCTCTCCCATGATACTCAAGCGTCGTATTTGACCGCATCACATTTTTACAAATTAATGGACCAGAGAGGCCCGAGAAATTACAAATGAGGTTGTTCTTAAGACCCTTAACAAATAAAACATTGAAATTAATGTTTTTCTATGAAGAACAATGTTACCTATAACAACAATTTCTTCCCGAGCATTATCTTTGAATGATACCTTTCCTCTATTTGTTTTGATAATCTTTTCAATGATGACTTTGTTATCAGTTATATGATGGGAACTTCCAATATCCATATACCATGTTTTTTGTAGCTTCCTTCTTTATTTTCAGGAATATAAAAGAGTTTTATTTTTTGAATCCAATCATTCTTGGATACAAAAATTTAATAAAAGTAAGATTTTAGGAATCCACATTTTCTTAGAAAATTAATCCTTACGAAAACCTAATGATTGGGTTATATTTAAAGAACAATTTATTTTCCAATGTCCAACACACAAAACATTAGTGCCAAATGGAGCTCTTAGGGAAACAATATAATTATTTCTAAAAATAGGTATGGAGAGTGTATAACCAATTTTGGAAGTATTCCTTGGAGGAAGAATTTGAGAATAAATTTTATCAAATTCCTTCATTCCTGAGGTAAAATTTGATAAAATATTATTTCCAAAAAATTCATATTTTATTCTAATGACTAAATACTTATCCTCAAATATACATGAACTATAACATGAGTTAGCCTCTAAAATATTTTTCATATAAATAAAATTTTCAAGATCCTTATAAATAGTTTTCTTCTCATAATTAAATTCCTTATAGTTTTTAACTACACATTTAATATAAAAAAATTTCTGATCATGATCTTTAGAAGGATCCGATACCGGTTTAGTTAAAACAGAAATTCTAGAATTTTATTTCTCCAACAACTTTTTTATCATAAAATTTTTATTTTCCATTATTATAGAAAATCAAGACAGTTTTTTATAATAAGGTAAAGATTTATCCTCATAAAAAGAAGATTATTCATTTGAAGACTTATAATATTTATCACCAGTATAATTTCATTCCAAGATACATTAGTTATATATTTTTCATTGTGGACCTTGGCCATTAGAAAATAATTTTCAATGGTTACTTTGGATAGTAGACGATTATTTTTCTAAATAAAAGTTTAATACTCTGAAGATTCATCAGATGAGTCAGTTACACTAGCACTCCATGTATAATTAGACTTTATGACATTTTTAGCTATAGAATTGTAATAATTTTTTCTATTCCTCTCAGAATGATTTTATTTTCTATCTTTCCTTTTGTGTATGAGACAATCAAGCCTAATGTGATCAGCTCTTTTGCAATCATTGGAAATCAATTCTAAGTATTTCTTGTCTTTTCATTCATTATTTGTATATCTATACTGAAAGTTTTTCTTTCCCACTATCTTGTTCATCCTTTGAGTAAGATTAGGTAACTCATTTTCAGAATGTTCACTATCAGTAGACATAGATGGAGCAGTGAATTTCTTGGTCATAGACCTTTTAAACCTTTCCATAGTCTTGACATTAATAGTAGTAAACGATACAGTTCCATTTCAATTCTTATACATTCTCATATCAACATCTCTTTTCATTCATGTCTCTAATTGAAGAATAATTCCTAAAATTTCAGCATGATTTATATTGGAAACCATCATGTTCTCATCAATGGTTATTATTTTGTATTCACACTTGTTGGGCATAATATACATAATAATTCCCATAATAAATTCATCATCTAAACCATTTCCCCCATATATTGAAGAATTTTATACAATATTGATGATTCTTTGTTGCACATTTCATAATTGTTATCCGTAAATAAATAAGAATATATGATATTCAGCTCTCAGCATAGATTTTTTCGTTTCTATCACTTTAAAAGTCCCAAAGTGTGTAACATCAATTTTCAACTAAATGTACTTTGTAGATTCACAATAGATATTTGACTATATAAGTTACTGGTCATATAAAACAAGAATATATTGTGTACCTTGTAGTTTAGTTTATATACTTATTTTTCTTGGTTGGTGAAGGTTTTGACTTCCTTTTTTGGAATATTGTAATCACCAGAAAGCATAAGAAAATTACCTTATACAGTGTTGATGACAAAGGTCATAATTTTATCAATCCAGTAGACATAATCACTACCAAAAAAATTAGTTTTCTGGTATGTATAAGGTTTTCAATTTAACCAAAATTTATACATACCATTCTCTAAGAACATATATTATCCAAAAATACATGTTAGTTGTAAGAGTTTATAAATAAAGATAAAATCATTAAGAAAATCTATATAAACAATGTTCATCATGAAAATAAAACATGTGAAAGAAAACTTATATGTGAGTATAAGTATTTTCAATGACCTCCACTAATACAAATTTTAGGTTCGAAATACTATAAATAGAAACTGAATTACAAGATAGGGTGAATTGTATGTTTAAATACATTCATTTTTAAACATATGGAATACTATTTTTAATAAAGTAAAACAAGTTAAATTCAAAGATCTTATTTTAGTTCTATGAAACAAACATTCTTAGGGTCCATAAATATGAATCTGGAAATGAAACTTAATAATAGATATCTTAAAAGAAGATTCTACCATAAACCATATAGAATCTTATTTATGGGAGTATATAAAGTAATAGAAAGTATAAGAATGTTATACATTCATACCTTATCAAAATACAGTGGAAATAAAACAGGAAACAATAACAAAAATGGGTATAAAATATTTTAACCCAAAGTGTTTGGTATCTAACTACCTTGGATATTGGTCCCCTGATTAATAATGTCAAGAAAGTCTATCTTACCCACAACAGGGTAAGACTAATATAGGAATATCAGAATCTGTCTTGCTATCCACGCAAGCCCTCGATCATTAAGGTATTCAACACCTCTGTCATCTTATTCTCATATGAACTTGATTGTACACATAAAAAATTAGAGTTTCACAAATCATGCAGAACAAGATGTTCACAACTGAACAAGATGTTCATTAAAATTCACAAAGCATGAGAGTATTTATATAATTATAAATCACTTCACATCATCACATCATGAAATCTCTACGTTTATCAATAGATCATGAGCTCATTCAAATGGGCTCTAATTTACAGGAAAATTTTAAATAGTCAAAACCCTCGTCTAATAGTAATATTATTACATGAATTATGAAGGGACACTTACACGTGTCAATCAACAAATAGTTATCTAGAAAAAAATGTACAAAAGTGTTTTATACTTAAAAATTCATGAGTATGGAAAAAATGAATTAGCTTTTCCAATTTGGAATTTCTAGAGTCTATGAAAAAATAGAATTTATACTCTAATATTTTAAACAATCTAATTCTAAAAACCATGGATATTTAGATACTATTTTAAAAAGAATTTGGAATCATAATTCCTTAGATTCTGGACTCTGAATTCAAAGGAATTCAGAGTCTAAATACTAAGGATTTTAGTGTCTCTATTATGAGGAATAAGAAGTTTGAATTCTGAAAAATTCAAAGTCTTATTTGGGATGAAATTAGAGAAATTCAGAGTCTGAATTTAGAGTAATTCAGAATATGAATTTCAGAGAATTCAGAGTATGAAAAATTATAGACTCTATATAAAAGGAATTATATGAATTCATGGTTTTTAATAAGAAACTGAATTTTATAATTACTAATAAATTTAATATATAATTGAAAGAACAAAAAATTACGTAATGAAAACTAATCCATGGTTAAAATTTACTTACAGAAAGAAAATTTTCCTTAAGAAAACATCCCTAGGAAATATAATATCCTTTAGGATAATGTGATTGTAATTTTCTGATCATGGACGAATGTAATTTTCTTAAAGAAACCATATTGATTCAACAATGTTGAATTTACCTCATGAATTTCATTCTGGTGTACATTGTATATTTTTTGTGGTGTAATTATGGATTTCATTGTGGTGTAATTCAAGTATTTATTAGTAGTATTCTATTTTTTTATCATGGTGTCCTATTGAGTACTGAATTACTCACCCTTTCATAGTTTTTTTTCGTACATTTTTTTCCTTCTGAAAATGTTTGATGATTTAACGGAAAATTCGATTGACTAGGACCGAGTAGTGTTTAGAGATATCATATTTTTGAGGTGCGTTGTTGTGGCTTCATACTGGTGTCTGCGTACCTACCATTCTGGTAGGGTTTTCTAGTGGATTAGAATGAGTATGTTGTGTGTTCACATTTACAGATTCTTACTTTTGGTGGGTTTGTAATCTGGCCATATTTTCATTCCAGTTTATTATTGTCAGGCAATATTATTGGTATTATTATTGGTATACATACTTTTTTACATATCATTTTACATTTCATAATTTTGGTCTTGGATAATTGTGCATGTGTACATGGAAAATGAATAATTCCAACTAGTTATAAGATATGCCTACTCAACAGTAGTCAACATCTTCTAGCCTATTTGAGGCGGCCTTGGGGTTGTAATGGAATGGGGCTCTCTGGGACGAGTCATGGAAATATGTGATATAATAATGATTCTCAAATGTTAATACATTATTTACCTTTTTTTCTTAAACATTCATCTAAATTGTAAAAATGATCTTTCTTATGTATTACCTACTGCCTCCATGAATCTTATATTTCATTTAATATCTCTATCATTGATGGATTACTATTAAATAATTTATACATAATTTATTTTATATTTATATTGTGGATAATTTTATATACATGTTTTCATCAATTATAAATTATGCTGGAGAAATAATAACAAAAAAAATATTTCATGAACAACAATGCAGTTGTTATCCAAAACATAATATTAACATGGAATTTTTAAGGAACATGTAATAAAGTGAAACAATTATATCACATAGGGAATGATAAATAGGAATATGTTAGTATACTAGATTTTTGAAAAAAATATATATTATAATGAATATTTAAATGAGTAAAAAAGTTTTTTGGACTTATGGTAAGGGATTCCCAACTAAATTTTTCCTATTATGATAAGCATAACATATTCATAACCTATATCATTGATATTATATATATAAATCTATTGAATTTATAATAGGATTATTCTATATAAAATTAGGGAAATTTACTTTTAATTTTGAGTATCATTATTTAATGGTATTACTATTTATTATTTTTCCACAAGAGTATGGTATTTTTATTCCAATTTAGTTTATTTAATACATATTTCCTGTGGAGAGTAAATAATATTTCAGGAGGTTTATCAAAAAAACCCATTTTACATGAAATACATTAATTTATTTATTCTTGTTATATTTGATGGTTTATTTAATATTATTCTATCATGGATATTACAATTCAATGATACCAAAGTTGAAATTGTATTATGGTACACTATTATCCTTTTTTAGAAAATATTTTGTTTATGATTGTAATAAGGTCATCTTATGATACATCTCACAATAAATAATTATATTTATTCTCCCAAAGGTATTTCAGGATAATAAATGTTTCCCTTTATTCTTGATTTTTTAATTACTCAATATATCAAAATAATAGTTTATGTAAAATCATTAATAGATCTCCCTTCATTAGAAAAAAACATTTCTTCGAAAACCATGTATTATAGAAATGAATTGAAAATTCCAATAATAATATTTTACATTATTTATTATATTCCATTTTTCACATTTTTAATTTCATTAGAAAACATTGAACGATATATTCATATTTGTTTCCATAAAATTCCCATTTGGATTGGGCTGAAAATGTTAATAGAATATTTGATTTAACATTTAAAATTTCAATTGTATTTCTAAATTATATGACTAATAAATGATTTAAAATTATAATTATAATTTTCCAATGATATTTTCATAGAAAATGTTAATAATTTTTTTAATGTTATGATTTAAAATTATTTTTTCAATTTAAAAAGGGAATTATTTCAACCAAATGCTACATGTTATCTTTTTAAATAAATTTACATACAATATTTCATCATTTTATGCTGCTTCTAACATACATGGTATATTATTAAAGGTATCCACTATTTTTATTAATCATCGTTGTTTATGTTTATGATGACAAGAAAATTATGAATCATGTTTCACTTCCTCAGGTTAGACCATGATAAAATGGTTATGAAACCTTCCAGACTGTCAATGGGATAAGTTTTTATACACTAATCAATTTATTATGAAAAAAAATTATATTACATGTTTTATGTTATGGTGAAATTTTTATGTGACCTATACATTCATGGGTTCCGCTATGATAAATTATTTAAATTCATTTAGAACACAGATGCATAAAATTCATTATTAGAGAAATTGGATGTTTATCTCTTTCTAAGGTATTTAAAAATGCTTAATGTTATATAATATTATTGGGAACATTGATGGATATTCAAAACTTGAAAGTGGGTACATAAGAGTTCAACCCATTAATAAAAGGGGTAGTAAAAGTGGATATCTCATGTGAGTAATAGGGTTCATGGGATGTAATTTAAAGACAATTAGAGGGTACATGAGAGTTTATCCATCATCCTAAGGAAGTAAAAATATGTTTATCCCATAACTAGCATGTTAAAAATTTGTTGGTGGATATCCTAGAAATATTATCTTATATTATTATTTATACTCCACAAATAAATGAATTATACAAATATAGGTAATCATGGACCAGGTTCTTTGATTCATTTATGATTCATGTCTTATGATCTACCATGATTTATGACATGTATCATCAGAATGATCTCTGATATAAGTGATATGGGTTTGAAATATAATTCTCATAATCTAATATCATTAAATTCATGACATGTTCTCATATCATTTTTTACCCATGTATAGAAGATAATATCACAATTTTTTATGTTTCCTTTCCCCATGTATTATGGAAAGTATTATGTATGATGTCTCTATTATGGTTTTTAGTTAGGATGATTGTAGTGGGATATGACATTTATCCCCTACGAATCAGTTGTGTATGATTCAATTATTTGAGAAGAATTAGGTCTAAATGATTCTGTTATGGATTGTTATGTTAGGTAATAAATATTCACATTGTAAGATGTAATATTTATCTATGAGATGTTTTCTTCTATAGGGTTTTCATAAGGAAAAATATTTTAAAAGAAAATTATTACAAAAAATCATATCTAATCAATCATTAATAAAATTTGTGATAATATCTTTTAAGAAAATATATTATTTATTGTAAATATATATTCTCATAATTTTGTTAGATAGGTATTATTTTAAATCTTAAATCAACCTGTTAAACAACATAGATTTTTTAATTGAATGCTAGTAATATTAGAAGTGGGATTTAATTTAATTAAAGAAATGTTTTATAAGTAGTTAATCTTATTTATTCATTTTTAATTTTTTGTATGGTTTTATTTTTCATTAATACATATATATATTATCTAAATATATTTTAGTTTCATTTATTATTACTGTTGGAGGTGAATAAATATTTAAATCTTATTCGACTAATTAGAGTAAAACATATATTGGATTATTGTTACACTACATTATCCACCACTAAATATGTATAACCCAATTAATTCAAATTATCAATTAGTATAGGGACAATAAAAGTTCTATTAACCCTTTTAGGTGACACATGACATAATTTATAAAGATATATGAAAATTAAACAAATGGGAGACATTAAATATTCCCTTGAAAAATATTATCCCATTACTGTAATATTTATCCCTCATTTTGAGAAATGATATTATTACTATTAAATAACTTGAACAACATTATATAATTTACCAAGATTTCAAAATTACACTTTCAATAACAGAATATCATAAGTTGATTTGAAATTTGAGTCCTTTGTTCTTATAATTGATGAAGGATCCATGTAGAGAAAGACATTCAGTGTCAAAAGATTCATTAAATTCCCAAAAAATATGTTTAATAATACATGAATGAACCCTGATATCATATCAACAAAACATTTCATATATAACATGTATACAATAATGATACAACATAGTGTATTTTGTCAGTATGTAATTGATGATATCATACACCACAAATGATATTGAATAATTTCGAGTGACAAATTAGTTTACCCATCATTCCTTATTTGTTGTGGCCTTACTTGTAAATAATGGTACAATATTCCCTCCATTGATCCTCCATATTAATGGGTTATAGGAACATATTCCCATCAACATATTATATGTTACTATATTATGTTTCATATTTCACAAACACCTTACACATGATGAATGGATGTGTATGGAAACTTTTTAAAATGAATTATTTTTAATTTTAATATTAATTTGATTAGTGGCACATCATTGACAGTTCTATGCAATATTAAATTCCATATAATACGAAAATAAAATCCCAAAACCCCTAACGGAATTTTCTAGGTGTTTCTATGAAAATTTTTGACACATATGTAGTCACAATTTAAATCCCTTATGAGGATTATAATCAGATCAACGATGATTATCTAAATATCTTTTTATAACTCTTAAATAATGATAGGCCCTAATTTCAATCTCTATAGTTAGTGAACCTTGATAAAAATCTTATAGAATATATTTTTTTTGGTTAAAATTATTCTATGGTTTGGTTTTAATACAATGAAGAAAAGGATAATCATGCAACCTGATAGGGACACATAGCTAGTGTAATTACTTAGAAGCCATATATATCATTCATTATTACTTAAATGTGGAACACTGAATAATGTTTTTTATCTCTGGAAATCTCTCTCAATAATTTTTCCAATATTTTGATGAATGTTCCTAATAAAGACTTCCATTTCAAACTCCTCTCATTCAATGGAGTTTATTTCGTTATTATCATTCTAATTCATTGTGACATTCCTCCACTATTCACCCTCTCCTTCATAATGAAAAATTATTAAGATAAAATTTTCATGATCAAAACATATTGGGATGGAAAATAGCATCCTAGTATCATTGATACATGCTAAAAAATATATTTAATAAAATATCTATTGAAAGATTGTGGATAATGTCACATAAAATAGTCGAGATATATCTTATCCTTTCTTGGTGTATTTAAGAGAAAAACCTTAATCATATTGTTATTCATATAATTTGATAGATGGGAGGGAATATAAATATTTTATTATAATACATCCCACATTTCATTAGGTTATCTAATGGGATAATCATTTTATTACACCACAACCATAGTTAAATTAGTTCATTATCATTCCATAAATTTCTAAAAATAGATATGGTAACATAAGTGGAAAAAATTATCATCTTTTTAGATTATCATTATCAATAAATAAAAGGTTATTGACCATAAAAACATTGTCCAGAAATCAAAAAATTAATTTTCCTTCATTTATTTGAACTTATATAATTCTTACTAAAAATATTAATTAGATTTTATCAACCCTTATATCCAAATCCCATAATCTAACCATGAAATCAATTGTTTAAAATTGAGCATGATGACAGTGATATAAAAAAAACATCCCCAAAGTGTTTCTATATTATTGGGTATAAATGAATCTTTGTTGTTCACAAGTAAAATATTATATTAAGACCAATAACATAATCATCCTGGTAATTAACCATATTATAATTGTATGCAACATACAACATCCATGTTCATTTTTTCATATAAGGATGTATTTAAAAAGAAAATAATTTACTAATGTTATCACAAATATTTTAGGATATCATCCGATAAATACTCTAATCTATTATTTTTTATAGAGGTTATAAAAACTGAATAACAATGGTAAAAAAATTAATCTCTAAGAATAGAAAAACCAATTCCCAAAATAACACATCATTACATAAGATACTAATAATGGTGAACATGGGATTTCATAAAAAAATAATACATTAATTTCATGATTTTTTTAACACATTCAACAAATAGGCACAACTATATAGAATTAGAAGGATTAATGTCTTGAATACTAGCTACATAAGAAGCTTATTTTACAACAGTAATGAACATTTTACCATAACCATTATTCGGTTGTGAATCATTTAGACATATGATATTACCTATTGATCTTCCTAAACTGAGGAATGTAAATATATTTAGTTTTGATCTTGAATTTTCATTAATTGAATCAAATCAACTAGTCTTGGATGATAGATCATAAATATAATGAAATTTGTGGGTATTATTGTATATTAGATTAAATATCATAAAATTTATGTAAAAAAATAATGATTTATAATTAATGATAATATAATATGAACAAAAGAAATAATAAGGATCACAAAAAATATTTTAGTTTTCAAATTTGGGGTTTCATTTTTTGGGTATTTTCTTTTATATTTCATACATTTTTTTATGAAATGGATTTATTAAGAGTTTTTATGAAAAATATTGGTTTCATGGATAGATAGAAGAGGATCATGGTTGCAAAAATATTAGGGGAAACTATACACCACCCAAGTGGAAATAGTGCAACCTTATAGGTGCTAGTGTGCATGTATCAAAGCCTAGAAGACAAGAATTTATCACTAAATGATTAACTGCAGCCTAATGATGATGTATTTATCATGGGTGCATGACTAATAAGGGTTGTTTGAACCCCCTCTAGGAAAATAGTTTCTCCATACTTCATCTAGGATAATAGTTCCACTAGATTAGTGTATGGTTTGTAATGTTGTGTGGACAAACTGTGTAACATGTTAAAACATTAAAAACTCAATTTACTAAAAAGAAACACCAAAATATTAATCCCAAACCAAAAATTTCCTCCCTCATTCATTCTACCATCCCTAAAATAACCTCTTCTCACCAATCACTATTATCCATCAATCGTTGGATGATTTTGGTGTCAATTATTTTTGAAATTGTCATGTAAGATTCTCATTTCCTCCTTTCGTCATTGTTCTTGGTCTCCTCTATCTTATATCTTTTTTTTCTATTCTTCAAATAGGATTATAAACTAATGTGTGACTAAGATAGTTTCTTTAGGTTGAATCATGATTTATTTGATGTTATTATTCAAATATATGATCTCACTTTGGCGTAGCTATGGTTTCCAACCGGTTTCAAGAAATTTTCAATCACGAGGTTGGTGGTTCCAAGTCATAGAATTATTTTATAATTTATAATTATTATTTGTTTTCGAAATGGGTTATAGAAATATTTTAGGGGTGGAAATCATGTTTTCCCTTGATTTTTGACTGAATTAATGTTTAATAATGAAATTCCAATTGATGTTTGTTGTTTTTTTTTCATTTTTCAAAGCATGATTGTGTAAAAGTGATCAAATTTGACAAATTTAATTATATTGTACACAATGTAATCCTAGGAAATGACGTGTAAGGAGTTGGTCAAGTACGTTAGGTGATTCAGTAAGGCCCAAGAGTGGCCTCCCAATAAATTATTTATGTAATAACACTAAATAATCATATATGTAATGGGAATTTGAGGCTCAAGTAGGACCGTCATATCCATGAGATGTCATAACTAAGAGTATGTAGATCACAGGGCCCTGATATCCTTAGTGACTTCTATATTTTCCTTGGTGCTCACACAATTATTTTTATTTAGCTTGTGGGTATATTAACATACATTCTAATTTCAAATCAATTTGAAAATAAAATTTCATATAACTAAAAATAAAAATTGATGATGTTAATTTTTCAAGTAAATTAATTTTATAAAATATATTTTTGTGAAATATATTTTTGTGTAACCCTAATAAGTATCCATATCTCCCAATACATACACCATGGTCAATATTTTATTGATATTAGGTTTTACCCAAAAAATGGCATGATTTACTATGGTGGTGATGGTGTATAATTGGTCTAGCAGAACATTTTTTTGGTTGGGTATTGATGTTGGTGGAACAGTTTTTGGATCACATTCCACATGGAGGGTTAGTTGTGTTTTTGTTCCCCTCCCTTATTGGTAATCATGTTTTGGATGTAAATATTAAATTTTTTACACATGTTTTAGTGTAATATTTTGATATCATGACATAAAGTTATTGATGGTGATGTGATGTATGCCTTTTTTCTAATTTTAATGGTTTATTATTATATGATTCAGCCTTAACAAATTTCAACTTGGACTCCCATGAACTATATTCTCTCCCATGGTGTTAGATAATTCCCTTCGAGTGATGCCACATACTTGTTTGAGTGTAAGCTCATATTGAAGCCCAACATGATTCGTGAGATAATGGTATTATAAAAGGGTTCTTCATTTCATTAGGTCATACTAATTTATTGAGTATGGATGGACCGAGGCAATGAGATACAAGGAGTTAGGTTTATGGTCCGAAGTGGTGTTTCTGGAAAACAGAAATCATGGAATACTTTATGTCACCCTATGATTTTGCGAACTTGGATTTAAAACACCTATAGTTGTTAAGTAGAGGTTGTACACTATGTTAAGAAACAAAACTAGGTTGGAGTGTTTTGATATTTTCTTCTTCCAATTGTGTCTTTCTTCCTAATTTATAGTGGTTTTGGAATATTTTTGTTTCTTAAAATTTTCTAGCATTATATTCATTATTTTACCTACTATATTTAATTGATGTTGCATTATTCCTCCCTAGAGACTTCTTATTACAATATGGGAAGAGTCTAAATTTTTTTTCTACCTCACCAATATATTACATATTAGATGAATAATTGATTCATGAAATCTGTGAAATGGATCCTTAGATGGGATTTATTCATTCTCATCCCAAGGAAGCTAAATCAGGTCTATAATTGGAAGATGATCAAGATTTTATAAATTAAAATATAATATATTTTTGATGTATAATGGACCCACTAGATGCACAGTAATGTATTTTGAAGATAATAATGATTTTTTGGTCCCTTGATACTCCTGAGGTTGTTAATGTGAAGTGTTATTCATTCATATTTCAAGGCCTTGTCGCTAGTATGGGGACATAGTGGTTTGAACCAGGAATCATGAACATATGGTTGGACAGATTTCAAATCATTCATTAAAGAGCTATATTTCCCTGAAACATTGAACCTTTAAAATAATTATGTGTATTTGGATCACATACAAGATGATCCATCTATGTCGAAATATTTTAACCATTTTTTCAAGATGTTCGGGTTCCCACCCAATGTGGATTCAATTGAGTAGTTAATGGAACACCATTTCAAAATGGGTATGAATCTGGGAATTCATTCCAATGTATTTATATAGTAGTTAATAATGTATTATGATATATTTCACAGAGTATTTATGTTTTATATTGATCATGTAGAACAGTGTGGGTTTTCTTGGTATTTTTTAGCAATGGACCAGTGTTGAGGTGGTTCGACTAAAAGGAAGAGGTTACAAGTGAGAGAAATTGGGTGGCATTTCATTAGGTTACCAATCCTGACCTCCTTCATATGTGACCAGTGGTGTTGGGTATGTTGAATTAAACCTTTCTGAAAGACATGGGATCATGAAAGAATCATGTCCACCTCCAACTAGACCCTTCCATTAGAGTGCTTGTTGAGGAACATGTAAGGATTTTTGTATGTGTGGTTCAATGAATCTCAATGGGGTATGTTCTTGAAGTAGTAAAGAATTTCTAGTTAATCTCAATGTATCAAGGGAAAGGGGTTCACATTATATTAGGCCTAGTTGTATGTCTGGATATAGTTTTTTGCGGAGTTATCTCATAATATAGCCACTATTTTTTAACCATCCATAGGCATCCGCATGGATGAATCATCTCTAGGTTATTGATAAAAAACTATTGGAATCAAATGTATAAAGTATTAATATACGAGGTACTATTTTTGTTTCATAATCTATACATGCTTCATTATTTGAAATATGTTCTTATGATTCCATTATTTTCTCATGTCTTGGGGAATTGCTGAAAATTTTCCAACCTAGCCTATACCATATTCTATGAAGATGGTGACTCCTCATGAATATAAGAAGGATAATGTTTATTAATTTCTATTATGTCCTATCAATATATCCTAAGCTAAGATATAAATATTATATATATATATATAGAAATTTCCCTTATGGATTTGCTTATTTTCATGGAGTGGGTATTTTTTTCTATACATAAAAATCGATTGTTACCATATGCTGAAAAACATTGCCAATTTTGACATAAGTACCCAGGTTTAACATGGTGAATGGTATGCTTGATTATGGACAGTGGGACCTCCCATTCCATAGGTGGGAAATAAATTATTCTAGATCTATTTAATCTTATTTAAGGATGATGGTATAGGACCCAATGGTGGGTTACATCCTATAGTAGATGCGTTCCCATAATAATTTCCTTATGATTAGTACTGGTTTCTTATATAATGGTATTTGATGTTTACAATTTATTTGGATTGTAGAACACAACTAATATATCTTCCCATATATCATATGTCCCTCACCCAATGGATTGAAATAATGATACCACCAAAAGATTTGGAATCTAAATGATGCATTCACTCGAGTGTGTCAAATTAAGAGGCTCTAGTACTATTTCTAAAGAACGATAATGGATCCATACAGTTTTGTCTCAATTTAAAGATGTTTAATAGGGTAAAATAATTAATAAATTATCTTGTGGAATATTTATTAATTCATTGTCCAACTCCCGGGGTAAATGTGATTCTCCAATAACAAAATGTGATTTGTGTATAATCATGATAGAATCTAAGATATAAAAATTTGTTAGATGGGATTCTGATGTTTGTAATACAACTTTGAGTATTTTCTCCTGCTATTAGAGAAGAAAATTTCTCTAGTGGATTTTGTGGGACTTATGAATAATGTGTTCCACCAGTACCAACACTACATCAACATAATGATTGTGGATGTAGTAAAAGTTAAATCATTGACTATGGAAGAACATGAGAAACTCATGTCGGTCAATATAGGCACACTTGAGGACCATTATCATCATTTGATATTTTACAGGTGCACATTGTTGATTAGGTAGTTAACATTTTTGAGTAATGTCATCATAGGAATAAAGGCATAACATGACCCCAAGATAACATAGTAGTGATTTAATGAGAGAAACCTAGGTATATCATTAAAATGTGATTTTTTGGTTTGGTTCAAAATGGTACTAAAAGATGATTTAAATGTGTTTATCATAGATTTATTCTCACATGAATAAACTCTCCTAGAATAGGTTAATGTTTTATTTAATTCTGTAATATCATGTGTCTTTTATTGAGATAATATGGTGGTTGACCAGTACACATTTATTTTCTTCGAAATAATATCAAAAGGGGTATGTGGTTTTTTTAATTTATCTTGTCCATTTCATAGATGTTTGTTTATTTTAAATAATGATGTGGTGGAATATGGTTCTCTCATATATTATTAAAATGAAAAATTTACCCAACCAAGGACATGTAATTTTTAGTTCTTATTCATTCTATAATAAATTGACATCACTATCTCTTTAGGGAGATGTTTTTTTCCTCATATCATAATAGCTTGTCCTATATATTCTCCTCAAATGATTTTAATATGAGGAAACATTTATTTGTTGAGTGACTTTAGAGTTTAATATATTGACATGTTCAAAATATTAATTGGAAATTTGTAATAGTTAATGGATCGATTAATTATAAAATGATATTTGGTAAATGGTTAAATAATTGATGAACTGGTTAAAAAGATATGATTTAATTAATTAATTTTTTTAATTAATTAACCTGCATTCATTAATTTATGATATATAATTTATTGATTATTATGACTGTTGGTCAATAATACCTTTTGGTTGCGTGTTTTTTTATCCATTACTTTTTCTGTTTATAATGGATTTGTTTAAAAACATGATATATTATGTGTGATGGTCACTAAACATGTGATCTGGATTTACCATGTTTGAATTGAGATGTTTACGACATGGATGTTAATTGTTAATATTGTAGACGAAACATTTTTTCAATGGAAAGGTTATGACTTTTTAATGACATGGGATAATTAATTGGGAATAATTAACAAATAATTAATTATTAACTATTGATATGTCGAATGGTAAATTATTGGTAGAATTATTTGAAGGAGGATTTATGTTGTCAATTAGTTGTTGAATTAATTAATAGATTGGATTAATTAATTTATGAATTACATAATCGACGTTTTTGGCCGTTAAACATAGCTCTCTACCCCAATGATAAATATATATGATTGATTTATAAACATGTTGTGAGACATTGACTGATGATCTAAAAACTCAAGGGGTGCTAGACATGGGGTTCTGCACCCAGCTTGCATGTAAATATTACTTTATGGGACGAGGACTGATGCTCCAAATACCGATGGGTTGTGAGACAAGGAATGACTCTGAAAATACTCATGAGGGTGCTATACTTGATTTTCTACACCCATTAATTGACATTGGACTATTCGTCCAATTGGTCATACAAGAAATGAATTAATTGGTTATAGAAAACCATTGAGACTTAATGATTTGTGAATTGAATATGAGAACTGGTTCAGACATGTTAATGAATTAGATGAATCATAGTTAGTGGACATAGGCTAGGCTGAATCAATATTTTTAGTGGACGGTCTCATACATATTACATGAATGATTAAATTGAATATCTTATGAAGCTTTTTCCATTCTAGAGCACAATGTTGGATTCAATCATTTCTTTATTTTCTTATGTGATCTTTAGAGACATATGTGTTGAGTGACTTATATGAGGGATATCGGGCTTAGGCCGGATCATAAAAATTATGTAATTTAATGTTTTTTGAATAAATGATAAATGAAAATAAATGTGTGACGACTATTGTGTATACACAAAAAATATATAATTCAGGTTCAGACATCAGCTGAGAGATGAAGTTGGGACATTGGTATATGGTTACATTATACAGCTTACATTAATTAATCATTCTGTGACACAGTTTAAAATATTTATTAAATGTCTAGATTTAGGGTAGACATTGATGGTCCCAACTTAATGATATTTATATCTCACACCCTACTCAGGCCGCCATTTCACTGGGGTACTAGAGTAGATTCTATTTGGTTACAGGTTGTTCTGCTTGCATTTACATAGATGATAAGAGTATAGGACCGAGCAGAAGCTTGGGATGCTCGAGGAGATAGCCTACAGAGCATTGACTCATTGTTTATTTATTTCTATATTAGAATGTAAAGCATGCTATTTTGATCATTGTTTTCCATTTTTTACCATTATCATGTCATGGATGCATCTTTTGTATAATTGGTGTTGGCCATTTTCTATGTTCAAGATTAATAAAATATACCTTCTGCTACTTTATCATTTATTAGACTACTTCCACTATTTATTTCCAATGTCTATTATCGAACTCTGAAATGAGGGTATAGTCTACCCCCTAAATATCTATATACCCTCAATTCAAGTCAATATCCTCTGATGTAAGGGAGACGTTCTTGAGGTCAGGTGGAAACCGGTTCAAACACCAATCCAGTGGTGAGTCGGGTCGAGATGTTACATCTACAATCTAAAAAAACCATCATAATTATATAATTAATTAATGCCATGAACAATTTATTAATTTCATAGATCTGGATGATCCTATATTATAAAATAAAATCATTGTATAAATATTATTATAGAAAAATCATCGGTAATTACATAAAATTAGAAGAAAAAAATTTATGACATTACGTGTATAAGTTAGGGTTCAATTTTTGGGAAACATAACATAATATTACATAATTATTTCATTCTAACCACACATGAAATATCGAAAGTACCAAACATTTCTAAATGTTTTTAGGGCTATATTATTCATATAAAAAATCACAATAATATATTTACATAAATATGTGGTCTGACTAATTTAGAATCTTCATACATCAACCATAATCACGAGAGATCCCCCGAAAATAAATTCAGTTAAATAATATTTTATGGAATAATAAACAAATATTAAATTAATAAAATTCATGAGAAAATAATGGATTATATAATTTCTTACATTTATAAATGTTTAATGAGTCATTAGTCATGAATATTGAGTTCATATGAAGATTAATTCCAAAAAAAATTGTAAAATTAGTATATAAATGGCATTACTGAATTATTTCCTAAGGAATATGTACATATATTTTATTAATGAATACTTCAGAGTGTTTTATATTAACGTAAATATGATCTAGAAATGTTTGACCTAAAATATTTATTATTTTAATAAATAATATATATTCAATGAATTTAAAATATATATCTATGAATGTGATAATGAAAAAAACTGCTCCTTATAATCTTGTTTTTTAAGTGAATTGATTGAGAAGAGAAAATTAAAATTATGTACAACCAAAAATGAAACAGAAAAAAAAATTCTATATTTAAGTGACATATATACAAAATATTGAATATGTTAATTAAAATATGCAATATAAAATTATTTAATGTCAGAAAAAATATAAATAGAATTAAAAATGTTTGTGTGTCAATTACCATATCTTGGGAGATGGGACTTTTTGTACGCGTGTAAATTCTCTATTGAAATAAAAATAATTTTTTTCCAAAATTAAATTTTAGAAATTTTCATTTATATATAATTTTTACGTTTCTTTTCTCCTACTTCATTACTTAATTATATAGTGATTTCTAGAATTAACCACATGCGGTTTTCATATCAACTATTTCAAAAATACCCCAATTAGATAATAATTTATGTTATGTAGTCTCAATAGTAATATATAACAACAAAATTGTAGAGGAATATTTTTTTTACCAGTTTATCAATAAAAAATTTGTACATTTAAATAGATTTTAACCAATGCATTCAAATTTTGAGGAGTGTATGCGAACACTACTTTTAGGAAATTATTAGGTCAATGATCATTTATTATTACATTTATGATATATTCATAATTTTTATTTATACAAAAACAATTAATCATATAAACTATATATTTATTTATTTAATCAAATTATATACCATTAGTTTAAGTATATAATATTACTTCAATAATATCATTAATATAGATTAGTGATTCTATCAATATTGGTGTAGATTTGATAAACAATTTGTAAATTTTAACATATGAATATTATGTTGATATAATTCATAATTGAATGAAGTTATATTCCCAATAATATGATGACATTAAATTTTCAAAATATTATTAAATAAGAAATTGTAATAATATGGGAAAAATTGAACGATGAAAAAAATAAAAAAATAATCATTCATTTTCATATAAAATAATTTTATGACAACATAATTCATCAATTATTTCTTAATTATTGAGTCCAAAACATCGATGATGTGAACATGAATATTATATGGGATTCATTGTATTTATGGGGAAAATTGATGAGATTTGTTTTATGATAAAAAGGGGTGATGGATAATGGAATTTTTTGGGATAAAAAAGGGTTCTGTTAAAGTAAATATTATAAAAATGGTGGTCAAACAAGGGATTATATAGTAAGATAATTTAACCATAATATTAAATGGGATATTATCTTAAATATTTAACATCTTTAAGCCTTATAAATTTATTCATATAATCTTTTTAAAAATATGGAACTTATAAGGACTTTTATTTTCACCTCTATCATTTTTATAAATGAGAAATAAAGAAACATCGCCAAAACTAGATTTAAACCCACTAATGAATAAAAAACTCTCATTTGTAAATACAACATTACTAAATATGAGATATTAAAATATTTAATAATTTAATCTTTATTATGTAATGAAAATAGTGCTATAATAAATATTCATCCAAAACTAAAATTTAAAAAAAAAATTATTTTACTAATTATTTAAAACATTGATTTTTTATTCCAATAATTTTACAAAAAAAATACTTTTGTTTCATAATAATAAATACTTCATAAAATTATATATATTTCTAAAAAATCATATATGTTTTCTTAAACTATATTTTTTATAATATTTTTTGTTGTTTTCTATAATATAGTAAGACTATTATTTTTTTATCTTAAGATATAAATTCTTTTTATTATTATTTTAAAACATTAATAATTATTGTTTTACTAATCCTACAATCATGTTAGTATTAAGAAAATCCAATTCATTATTCCTCGTTATATTATTATTTTTCAATGTATAATATTCATAATGTTGCGATAATATTAATAGATACAATAAATGTGATTAACCGACATGAATACACTCCCCAAATAGCACATTTCATGATATGTCACATTCCCAAATGGAAATCCCCATCTATATGGGTGGGAGACTAGTAAATAGGAATTTAAAAACAACATGAGGGGAAACATTCACCAAACCTAGAGCAATGGCCTATTATATATATATATATATATATAAGAGAGAAAATGAAAAAAATATATTCTATAATCGAAATCAACTAGTATAAATCAACATCTCAAGATAATAACAAATTTATAAGTATGACTCCAAAAACACCAGAAACCCAAAATAGAAAAAACGACTTCTCAATGTGAGATTTGGGGAGTCCACCCACTACTCACTCCTAGCTAACTATAATAGCTGACAGAACACATCACCACCTCACTATGTTGATGTGCCTTTCCCTACAACCAAATTCATAACTAGGTCTATGCATCATCGATCATGTATGTAGGGTGTGTCCAAACCGGTTCAGTACGGTCCCGCCAACGGGTTCCATATCATTTCACAAATAATTCTAATGGCCCGAAGGCCTTCATTTTTTAATTATGGATAATCCCCCTTTTAAGGGGGAAGGGGAACTCGTACATGACCTGTAGGCCCAAGGCACAAGACCTGACTGACTCGAAATACATAACTCGAAGGCCTAGAGCCATACCATGCCCAATAAATGACCCGTAGGCCTAACCAACTTGAACTTCCCCTCCCCGGCTTCTGCGTCATTGATCACCTATCTCCCCACCTTGAATTAATGTTTGGCTAGAATTGCATTATACAAAGCTTCACGGTGTCTAGTCCCAATGGAGGTTGTCAAACCCTCCCATTCTTCCAATCTGGTTAGCTCTATATCTAGTAGATGCTACTCTTGTTGCTATGAACATCTTCTGGGGACTGTTCTGTGTGAACTAGGCTACTCCATGGTCTTTGTGGGCTAAACTCCTTGTGGCCCAAAGGCCTTTGATGACCCAAAGTCCCTTGAGACCCGTAGGCCCAAACCAATGGCATGAAGTCCCAAATCGGGTGAATTGTTCTGGCTACTACAGTAATGAATAGTAACTACTACATTACTGTTAATGTACAACTATAGTATGGCTACAGTACCATAGAAATTCGCCTCTAACCATTTTTGAACCTGGGTCTCTTGGATGCCAAGAAGGAGCCCTTTCCACATGGGTATGGGCTCGTTGGCATATCATTTAACAAATAATAATCCAAGAATTCTCAAACTCAGTGAAAAAATTAAATGATAACATTTGATAAATTTTTATATCAATATAATGAAAAATGGTTTATATTCCCCTTTTGGAAAATTTCCTAATAAATATGGTAAATCAATCTCATAAATTTCGTATCCATATTTCCCTATTGATATATCATAACAAAACAAAGGAAACGATGTATCCATTTTCATATCAGGTATTTGAATGTATTGAAATATAGTAGTAACCATACGAAGAAGCCCAAAATTGTATTATCATAGCTAGAAATATCAATCCAGGTGTCACACATGGTCATGATTGACCTAAAGCTCATACATAACATATAAAAGCACATACATATCATCATAATACATATATTCTCTAAGTATAGAGAGAAAAGAAAACCCCATAATGTGATCCCCAAAAAGTTCTTATAAGTCCCTAGAACCAAAGTCCATTGGAGAAGAGAAATTTTCTATAAGAAAACTCCTCGAATGTAGAGAAGACATGTTACTATAAATTCTACCTATATAACCAAGTATTCCATTGATCACTATTTTATAAATTTATTTATCAATAAATTTGACGATTTAATTTATTGTAAAATAATTTCATTAAACAAATTCAAATTTCATTCAAAACACTTTTCAATTTACCAAAAATATTTAAAAATACAATTTTTTTTAAAAAGTGTATCCACAAAAAAAAACAATCATTCACATGATTCCATTTCATTTCTATAAAAAATTTACTAAAAAAATTAATTTTTTTCATCTAACACAATATTGAGATTGGACCATTAACCTCAAAACGTAGGGTTTCACATGCCCATAATGGAACCAACCAGAAAATGTTTTAACAGTGATAGTCAAGGACCTAGAATAGACCTATAAATCGTAAATAAATTAAATTAAAAAAATTATTTTATGAATATAAGAAACACAATATACCTCGTGAAAGAATAAATTCTTCACCACAAAAATTAAAGGAACGACCCATATAATAAGATATATCCATGAATCTAGATGAAAATAATATGAAACATAACCGTAATTCATCACGGGAGATAATGAAATATAACATTGGTACCACAAAAATATTAGACAAAAAATTAGAATGTACTACTTTCCCAGAGAGACATAAATCAGCCACAATGATGATCAATAATAAAAAAGAATTAATCCAAACTTAATGGGACACCGATATTTTTTAGAATCTTTCTTAGTCAATAGAAAAAGGAGCTACATATTATTGAAAGAAAATATCATCTCATTAAAACCCAAAATCACTAATAATGAAAAGAACATGGTTTGTTATCAGTTTTTTTATTTAATCCATAGGAATAACATATGCTGAAAAATATATCACTATTTTAGAAATAAAATAATCATTTTACATTACACTGTGTGAAATCATCAAAAGAAATTTATGTCGATCATGTTCTGTTCCCAATTTATTAAATCCTCCGTGGATAACATTCCATTCATTTACACCCATTAAATGGAATTATCTTCTCCATCAGATTACAGAAACTATAAATTTTACACACAAAAACTGAAAACAAATTATGAAACCATTGAAATTGGTGTGATCCCCAAAAATCCATTAAAAATTTATACATGGACTATATTGATTCAAATTAATATAAATCTATAATCATTATATTAACTAACAAATATTATTTACCATCCTAGAGAGTCATAATACTCGTATAATTAATGTTTATTCATGTAAAGATATGGGAATTACAAGAAAATAGGAATCATGATGTTATTAAATCTGCACCATAAGTCTTTCATTCCATAGGATGTCATGATAAACAATTTAGTCAGATAAAAAGGTATGTCCATTTATCAATCATGATTGACTTATGCTCTTATGTATCAAGGGAAAATTAACTTTGATTCCATAATATTCTAACCATTGAAATTGCTTCACCACATAAGAAACTAAATTGAGAGTCCCTGGTCTCAATGAGATGTTCTACAATGGAATATCCACGCTCTAACATAGTATCTTCACCACTTCGACAATTAGATGGGCTATGAATTTATTTCATGAGTGATGAGACATTGATTTTTTCATGAATTTATTGGAACCAAACATTCCATTTTAGGAGACAAGAATCATTTTCAAGCTGCTCAATAACCTTAAAAAGTCATAGATGTATCCCAGCCAACATTACCTTTTCACCATGATGATTACGACAAAACCGATTGGAAACATTCTTGAAAATATTATCAACTACTGAAAAATTTAACAAACAACATCACGCAACAACATATTATTACTCTAAACTTTGTGTTGTAACCATATTATGATGTTTATCCAAAATCATCGAGGATATCTCTTAACCTGAATCATTTCCACCCGAGAAGCCTCACCCTCCTCTTCCCAGAATATAGTCAGCTAGTGTGGTTTACTATAAAAACCCCCGAAAGGAACCATTATAATTTATGAATAATAACTATTAGTATTAGAAAAATAAGACAGTACCAAATAGAAGTAGCATGATCCAAAAAAACTATGACGCATGAATTAATAATTTCCATCAAGATTTGAATAGCATGCTACATTCGACCATCTATATGTGGATGATAAGATTTACCCAAAGAGAATTACATTCCAAATTTTACTTGGATACTTATCTAGGAACTATAGGTAAACCTAGGATCCTAATAAAAGATCATGATATATGGAACCATGGTAACATCATGCCTTTTTAACATATAGCTTAACCTAAACATCTATATTTTCATTTAATTTGATTTTAATTAAATGACGTCACATGGTCAATAGATCATTCCCCGCCTTGATAAAATTTTTCCCTTACTGAGTATATGGAAATCCAACAAACATTTATATTGATTATTAATCCCATTTCATATGTAGTACTGGAAGAGGATGAAACAAAGCATAAGGCTTTAGATTCTCTCACATGAAATGTTGGTATTTTTAACAATTAGGATCATAATAATCAATCTCACGCTTCATAACCTGCCATAAGAACAACCTTCTCATTAAATAAAACAACAATATAGTTCCCAAAAGAAGATTCCATGGGAATTTTTTAAATAAAAATAATATATAACTCATCCATGATGAAAGAATGAAAAATTGATTCCAATAATAGAGAATCAAATATAAATTTATAGATCATCTTGAAAAGGTATGCCCATTATATATGGATTCTCAAAAAATTATGAACACATCATCCTTCTACTATTTCAATTCAATAGATTAAATGAGATATTATTAAAACAAAAAAAAATGTTTTGAAATATACCTAAAATTTCCTCCAAATAATCAAGATGAAATAGAAAAAGTACACAAATAGTTTAACTCTTCCTTTGATTATAAAATAGCTTATCATGTAACATTACTGCTAAGTGAGTCAGTAATGAAATTACCCCACTCCGGGGTGGTAATGATTTCCAAGTCAAACATCTGACAATATATTTCTCAATAACACATTATACGATTAAATTAATTCTGAAAAAATACATATCAGGAACCCTTATGATCATAAATATCATTGAACCTTTCCTAAAAAAACATAATTATGTTAAAACTTATATAAATGAATAAGTACAACATGATCTAAATCAAGAATGGGTTAATTATTTATCATAATGTAGAATTTGACATGATCTGTAAGCTACCAAATTATTATCCTTTATAACTACACAAACCAAACCAATATCTTAATAGTAATATTGAACAATATACCCCTTACCGGGATAAGGTAAGATCGAAAAAGGAACTATTGTTTTAAGTCATTTCAACTCGTCTAAAGAAATATAATGCATTGTATCCATAGTTAAGTCAACCCATTTCCTAGTAGAATAATTCATACCTATCACCAACATAGAAATTATTCATGATAAACCTCTGATGGTATCCTTTAAAGAAAAGGATGGTCTGAATCACAATGAAAATTCATTGTTCTTCTCTTGAAAAAACAACATTTACCTTCTTAGGCTCAACTAACATTCCAAGCATGGATATCGTGTTCCCATGAACATAACATCATGTTTATAAAAATTTCATTTCTAAATTATTCCCTAATAAATAATGACACGTATGTATTTCAAAAACCATTCTCAAATGGTGATCATACTCATGCTCTGATTTTGAATAAACAAAAATATCATATAAAAACATGACAAAAAAACTTATTGATATGTTGATGGAATATATGATTCATCAAATATATATAAACAATATGTGAATTTTTTAGATCAAATCACTTCATAAGATATTTTTTGTTTTCCTATATAATTATAAAATCCATCATTACTATAACACACTCCAAAACTCTACGTTGGGGATAAACTGGCTGATTATCAATTTTTAAAAATATCATTTACCTTTTTGAATAAAAAAACTATATGAAGAAAATGATTTTTGTTATTACATGTTATTTGAATCAACATATAATTTTCCAAACACAATTTGAGTGACCATATTCCTTCATGGGAAAGAGTAGTAGGGATGCTTAAGGAGAAACACTAGGAAGGATAATCCATTATTTTGTGGGTCATCCACCTAATGAATAATGCCATTAATCTCTACAAGTGTTATATCCAAATAATTTATCAATATACAATTCATTATTGGAACCAGTTCAATCAATAAATATAAATCCCCCTCTAAAAGAAGTCTATAGAAATGAATTTTTAAATTTTTAGGATAATCATAAAAAGGGAAGGAAGATAAACAACATAAGATGCATTATTGGGTTCGACAATTATAAGTAAAAAACTCAAGATATTTGGGTGGTGTGGTCGCCTATTACTAGACCATGGATCCCACTGTCCCAAAATAATTTATTTTCTCCTATAACCCATAAAAAATAGAATATTTTAATGATAAAAATAAAATTTATCATGATGATAAACAATCTAATCCATCCATAATGATGAGATCAATATATCATGGTTAATAAAAATAATATCCTAGATTAACTCATCATAAAATATTGATATTTACAATTAGTTACACTAAAACCAATTCAATTAGCAGTTCCTAAATAGTTTTTATAATTCCATAAAGAAGAAATGAGCTATGATGGATTGTTATGAATTTCACCAAAATGACCACATGTAAATTAGTGGGATTAAATAGTATTAGATAGGTCAATTTTAATTAGGGATATAATAAAAATGGTGCAAATCACTATTGGTGTTCCTACATCTACCTCTATTGGAAACACATATAAAATTTAAATGTGCATCACTCTTGAGGAATGCAGCTGGATCCATGTAGTCTTGATGCATCATTTTGTGCCATAGTAACATTTGGAACAAATTATCCTTGTCCATCATGAGGTGTTTAAATGGCCAAATAATTTTTTTTATATTACCATAATTTTAAAAACATATTAAAAATTTATTTTTGGTGAAGGACTAGAAAAAATTATGTAACCTACCACTATGCACTGATTTCATATAAGAGGAACACCACTAACTACTAACTTATTTTTCAAAAAGACCTTATTTCGAGAACCAACTCCACCATTTCTGCAATTATCCATACACTTCCTCTTTTCCCCTGGCTCAGTACTGAAACCTCTACTAGGTGTAAGATAATGGAAGGAATATCCCACCAATTATAAAGAATTCAACTCATCCATCATATCTATATCCACAATACAAATATAGTTTGAATTATCATTCCTAAATACATGTGATATGATTTCTATTAGGAAACCCTACATATACTTATATGCCTTTATCTAGTCTTTAAATAGAACCTCTTGTGAAAAATGAAGTATCTCATCAAACTAATCTTTGTACGCATACATTGAACTCCCTATCTACAACATATAGTGGTTCTCCATATAATTTTCCATCATCAACAAACCCTAGAATAATTACTAGATAAGATATCCTTAAAACCCATCTGATGGAATCCTATGTTCTTATATCACTGTACCATATAACCCCACCAATTAATTATAGTAAACTAATTTCAGAATGTCACACACTTTTCAATGATACTCTCAGGTGTATAATGGAATTTGAATATTTGATCGGTCATTTTCAACAATTCCTCCATCTACATTGATTCATTTATATAATTAATGTATGGTGGATTTTCACACAAGAATTTCCATAATCAATCAATTTCTCTAGAAACTCCTTATTATACCTAAACAACTGTGTTCTATAATTTTTTATCATTCTGGTCTACAACAAGAAATGATTGTATGGCCTCCTTGATGTGATTATAATCAATATTCAGATTCCCTAATCGAATATCAGAGACAATATCCAATGGATCTCACAAAACACATATAATATTTGTACTTATATAAACAAGGGAAAATAAATGACCAAAATATGTAAAAAATTCATATAAAAATAAAAAACTCATAAGAAAAATGTAATTTTGATACACAATAAAACTAATAGTTGGAGACACACATCCCTATATCCATTCATAAATTGGGCCTCATCACAACAAGAGCTAGCCAGACACTCACTGAAGTATACCTATCATGTCATGAGATTCCAATATCTAGTATACACAATGTCCCAAGTTAATGAATCTTGGATAAATACTACTATTGATACATAACATTTATTATCCAACTCTAAGTGTCGCTAAATGAATTACCAGAACCATTTTATCACATATATCATGGGATCGATCACAAATGGATGTAAGCTATCACATATGTTTCAAAAAAAAATAGAGGTAATAATCTACCAATCCCAAAGTAACAAAAAATAGTATATATAAAATAGACTCAACAACAAAAAAGATAAATATATGAAATAACATTATCCAAAGAGTAGAAACCGACCACTTAAGAGGAAAAAATTCAAAAAAAAAGAGTCCAACATCACAGGACTACAAATTTGATGAAAAAAGTAATCTATTTAAAATTAAGGTAAGATTCCCTCAATATCACCACCATATAACAATCACATCTAATGTAAAACCTCAGTATCTTACCATAATTCCTTGTCAATCCCAGAATTGGAACTCATTACTTGTTTTACAGACTTATGATGTGGTATACATTGTGTGTTCTAAAAGGCACATTAGGGCATGAAACAAGTGTTCTAGATCAGTAATTGAACAATATTCATATCATTCTCATCATTTAAAAAACAAGGCATGATAACAGTTTAAAAGTTCATATTTAAAAAACATTGAATAAAGATTATGTTTACTCATTTTTTAGATTTCCTATTATACCCATTAAATAAAAATTATAATAAGTTAGTATCCTTATATCATAAATGATATATCAATTAAAAAGAAAGAAAAAATGAGTTCCATTTTTTTTTATATTATAGTTCAAAAAATCGAAAAAAAATAGTAGAAGCCAAAAATTTCCATGAATCAGTGACAATATCATGGTAGGGATTATAGAATGTTTGGATAACTATGTAACAAGTTAATAATATATAAAATCATATATGAATCATTCCACCTGACATATTCATTGATTGTAGAGAGTAGAGGAAAACCTCATAAAATTACCCCCTAAAATAGTTCTAACATGTCCTTTGAACAATATGTATATGGGGAAGAGTAAAGAACCATGAAAAAACACCCTAATATTTGATGATAACTATAATGAAACAATCCACTAATAGACCCATGTATACCCATATGCTATAATTTCCAATTCAATTTATCAATCTATTTCATCATTTCATTCCATGAGGTCATTTCATAATACAGTTTCACAATTTTTTTTAAAACCATATTCCATTTAACAAAACCAGCACAAATTAGATTTATTTAAATTCTAATTTCCATATATTCATAAATATTTAATTCATATCATGAAAATTTATTTAATAAAATATTTTATTAAAAACATGGAAATACAATTCATCCAACAAAGGCTCGGTATGATAACAGAAAACACATATCATGGGGATACAAACACCCAAAATGCTACCCATCAAAGAACTTTTGAAATAGTCAAAAGCACCCCTGTAATTGTCCTACATGTCATAACATTGATTCAATTAAAAAAAAAAATTATAGAGGTTCGCAAAAAAGACAGACCAAATGAAAACACCCCATCCTCACCATAAACAACAATGGAGAGACCCATGGAATAAGATATCGAAATGGATCAAGAAGAAAATAATAAGAAACAACAGAATGGTTGAACAGACCTAATAACATAATGCAACATCACTACAGTGATTAGGGAAAATGGTGAATGAGGACGGATTACTCCCTGAAAGAGACTCAATTCAACTAAAATGATGATCAATTATTGAACCAATAAATCTATACTAAACAATGTCTCCCAATATCCTGAGAGAATAATTAAAGCCAGTGTTTCAAATGGGCTGAATGTGATTAAAATAAAACATTAATCTACGTAAAACCAAAAATACCAGGTCGTGACCTTTACACGATGTGTAATCACTTTACACATAATGTAATCCTAATATATCACATACAGTAGTTCAACCACTGAATTGGTTTTAAAAATAAATCCTTTAACATTAAATATCTAAAAATATTTTCATATTTTGTATGCATGTCATTTATGTTCTAGATTTATAGTTTCCACCCTATAGAACATACACGTTATGTACACACATAAAACAAATGGTACATCTCCCCCGGACTATATCAACTTTATATTGTTACATGAAAAACCAAAAACACCTCAAGTGTCCTCCAATAACAGGAATAACCCTGAAAATACATTAAAAATTTTATACCTGGACAAACTTATTCAAAAAATTTATTAATCCCTAAAAATTATATCATTCTCCCCAAATACTTGTCTACATGCAATGGAGTCCAAATTTGAACCCAATTAATGAAGAAAAATATTCATGAGAATAGAATTACCAGAATGTTGTTAACTAGATGTTACAATAAATACAATACATTTTATTCATGAATAATTATCTATAACTCCTTTTATGAATATATATTTCAATTCCAAATAATTATTACATTTTAATTTTTTTAACCTATTTATAGTGATTTTTATTGGTGAAATTAAACTAGAAGAACAAAATAAATAATATATTTATATTATTTTTTAATTATAAATTTTTACAATTTTAAATTATGTTGGATCTATCGATTATCTAAATCTATAAAATAAATTAATATATTAATTTTTGGTGTGTTTTTAGGCCAATTCTTTTTACTAAATTAGAAATTATGAAATTTATTCAAAATGAATATTATAAATATATAAGTTTGGGTCGTCATATTTTTTACAAATTATAAATTTTATATAAGAATATTTCATTACCCACACTAAGATGAAAATTCATGATCGCGATTTTTATTCATTCCTCTCCAGGTTCCCATTTTTCATCTTCATAATCATGTTTTTCACGATTTTATTTTATAATGGGTATTTTATCATTTTATAAAACATTGTACCTATATTAAAATTTTATCATTGTATACCCCTCATTGAAAACATTATACTATAATGGTTCTAAAAATATATTTAATTGATGTTGGGGATTTCATATATATATTTCCTAAAGAAGAATTCCTCAAATTCATGATGAACATGGTAAAATCCTAGTGTGATATATTGTTGATAGGGTATAAAACCCCCCATGATTTAATTAATATTTTTCAAATTAACATTGAATTATTTTATATTTTTCTTTAAATTATATCTATTTTAAAAAAAATTATATACACAAGTGTGCTTTATTGAAAATTGACCTATTATTAAAATATTATTTTTAATTCGATATTTGAAACATTTATGTTGGACTTATTGTTCAAAATATTATTAATTAACTTTTTAATATATATTTTTATATGTTTATAATTTTTTTTTCTTTGGTAGCCAAATTGTTATAAATCTATATAACACACTTTTGAAAATAAATCGAAATCCGTTTTTGGAAAATAATTTTTATAAAAAATAAATTTCTTATATAAATTATTTATCGAAAACAATTTTGGAATATTATTTTAATGAAATTGATATGTGATATATTATTTTAAATTTTTATAAATGATTTTATATGTTTTCTGGGAAATTAAAAATAATAAATCAAGATTCACTCATTAAAAATGTATTTTTCGGAATAAATGCTTTGTCACCTTTTGTCAAACCAATAATAAATTTTTTTCATACTTTAGAAAGTAATTTTGTTAAAATAAAAATTATTTATGAATTAATAATGGAAAAATTATATTATTTCTATTATTTCTATTTTTCTAAAATGATTTATTTTTTGATGAATAGTGAAAATACATAATTTAGATTGAAAAGATCTTTTTAATTCATCATATTTAAAATGTTAAATTGAATTTTGATATTTTTAAAATAAAATAATTTCAATTCAGTATAAAGTAATCAAAATTATTACATTTTAATCAATTTTATGTTGAATTTGATATTTTAACATTTTATACCTTTGATCATTTTAATTTGAAACGCTGATTTCTCGATGTGTTTTAGAGATTCTTGAAAATTAAAATTTTCCACTTCTAATATTTTAATTTTTAAAAATGGATTCTGTAATAACAAACATAATAATTTACAATTTCATTTATAACCAACTTAATATTTGACCAATATGAATAATCAATGTAGTAAATATTAATTACAATGGTTAATGTAAAAATGAGTTCGCAGGGTTCTAATAAATACATAACGAAGTAAATAAGCTTTAAAAAATTATCCAAACTGTTTTAATGAATTATTTTGACCATTAATTATATAATGTTCTATAATAACCTAACTTGGACCCTTTTTACATAAGAAAAACATGGAGGATCTTTTTTTTAAAAAAAATACATAGTGTGTTATCTCCCCCACTTAAAAAATGGAACCCACTTTCCTATATTTTTCGAACAACATAACCTATTTGGTTTGATCATTACCTACCAAATTAGATTCCAATATCTATATCCTAATCCTATTATCATTATTTTTTTGCATAAAACAATCATATGATGGATTTTAGTGAAACAATTTGGACGACACTTGAGGAATAGAAAACATTCATAAACAGTTGTTTTTGTGTTATTTTATTCTTTTGTTACATTAAATTTAAATTATAAAATGGTTTCAAAATATCTACATATTAATCATTATATTTAATTTTTTGGTTATGTTATTTTCATGATATAAAACCATTTCCACTTACATCTAATGGGTTATGGAATCGGCCTTTGTGTGTATGTTGGAATACCATGTCATACACAAATGTCATTTAATTTTCCACTACCACATATCACAAATATAATTAATGAAATATTTATTACCTATATGTGATATATATTAATTTTAATGATTATATAATTTTTATGTAATTATTATCTTTATGATATTAATTTTTAAGAGTCAGATAATTTCTCTCGTGTGTAAAGTGTAATACTATTATACAAATCAATGTGATTCACTAATGGTATACATAGAATTTATTAAAAATGGGTTTAATAAAAATATATTATATACGTAAAATAATAAAATTTATGAAATGGAAATATATATCATTTTATTTTATTTTTTAAAAAACTACATGAATATTCAACAAAACTGTGATCATGTCTACGTACAACCTATCTTGTCAACGAGCATTGTATTTCATTTTCTATCACTAACATTTATAAATTTTTATAAATTAAAATATAAAGAATATATATTTTATTTATATATTAATTATAATTGTAGAATTGATGGTACCATTATCACTATTATAAAATAAAATAATATAAAAAATAAAAATATGTATTAAAAAACAAAGCGGTTATTACTTGAAAACTATATTTGAAAAATAATTTTTACTGAATGGTAAAAATAAAATCTCATATAGTATTATATATATATATTAATATTATTATGTAATTCATTAAAAATAAAATTTTATTTATTATACATATATTTTAAAGACTACGATGAAAATCATGACTTGAAGTTTGGTATTTTTCTATCAAATTGCTTTCTATGGGGCATATGTTATGTTATGCAACCATATTCTTTCATAACATGAATTTGAATAAATATTGATATGTCATAAAATTAATTTATTAATCCTCATGATATTTTATATTTTAATCTATATTTTCCATCAGAGGGATTGTGATTCTATATTGCGAATGTCGTAAGGATTTTATATTACAACCTCTTTGTTTTTAGATATGGTTTATAATTATTTCTGCAATGTTGAAACCACATAATCTAACTCTCAATAATTATCATGTAATATTTTTTCATATGGTAAGTTTTTTTATATTTTGTAAATGCTATCATTTTTCAATAATTCCTAACTTAAAATAGTAAATGATAATTTTAAATAAAATCCTACTTTAATTTTCTGTACGGTCAGAAATCTATTTTTTATTAAAACCATTGTGTTGAAAACTATTATTAAAAAATATTTATTAACATGTAGTATTCAAAAAAAGATTATTATAACAACTTTTTAAATTTTAGAAATAATTTTTAAATGAATCATTATATTATTTTCTAAATAATGTTGTTTAGATATTACAAATAAATGTGAAACAAAACATTCGTATTAATATGAATTAAATAAGAATTGTTACTCTTTATCAGGAACACTCAATGATTACACTGTTTTGATACACATTTTCAATGATAATTTCTATAATAAATAAATTTTTTATATGTAAAAATTTTGATTTTATGTAAATGACTTAAATGTTAACTTGATTTGGAATGTGTATTATTTTTTAAATAGTATTTCAAATAAAGAAAGATATTTCCACTCTGAAATGTTTAAAATGATTTTTTAAATAATACATAATGGTTATCAAAGTTATATTAAATTAAATGGACATTATTATTTCTATCATTTAAAATTTAATTTTCAATGAAAATAAATTTTCATTAGTATTACTCCCATGACATCTTTCAAAATTCTTTTCCATATAAATCTAAATTCATGGAGGATTACTATGACTTACGATGGAAATTATCCAAGAATATTTTTATTTATATTTTTATAAATGGAAAATTATTATTTTTAAATGATTCCTATGAATCCCATTTCTCTTCCAAATGTATTCCCATAATAAAATTCATATAAAAACCGCATATTTTCAATTGTTTATGTTTATTTGAAATGATTAAATGATTATAAAACCTATTTATTTTAAAAATGTTATATTATGATGAAATGATTATGAATCCTATTTTTTTAGGGGTTTTGTTAGGGTAAATGTCTATTATCTTGTGGCACACATATATATGGTTTTTATTTTGTTATGATGGTTAGCTAATAAACACAGACACTCGATATGTTATAAACAATGATGGGTTAGACTGATATCTCCCTCCAATGTCTTGAGTAATAATTATATCTCATAAGATAAAAAAGAGTGAATAAAACTAGTAAACCTGAGTCTATAATTGAATTTTTTCCCTATGATTCCCTTTGGGCTGAATCATGACTATTATGATGTTATTTTTTGAACGTTCTACAATTTTCTTAATATCAGGAATTAAAATAATTCCATGTTCACAATGTTATTATTAATAATGATTATATGTTAACAATGTTATATGTAGACATGTATTCTTTTTCTGTAATGTTATGGATGGATCTAGTTTAATGTCAATGAATTCATTTGAGGTCCTAATTTAATTTCCTTAACATAAAAATTGAACCAGCACCTATTTATTATATTCAAAATGATATAATATGGTATGCATAGAACAAATATATGTTTATGTCAAATGTTACTCTCTCATCCTCGTTGGCCTCTTATTCCCTTAAGATTCATGTCTGATGAAAATCCAATCCTTATTCCATGACTCATACTTATAATTATGATTGTTTTGGTTTGAATTTTGTATGTTATGATCATTATAACATACCCTTTTTTATATTTAAAATTCTATTTGATAAAATATATCTCTCTCTTATGTTTAACATCACTGAGAATTTCAGATCACTATTACTTTTTTTCAATTCCATGGGTTTTGAAAAATATTATCATGTAGGGTATTTCTATGATGTTTATTGAATGATATTATATTTATGGGAAACAAGTAATATGATTCACTCATGTCTCTCATAGAATTAAATTATTATTGTCCATTGGTATTTTCTTTTTCTATTTAATTAATAATGTTCTTAAAAGTTATCAAATATATCTATGATTAACCTGGGTCCCTATAGTTGGTATCAAATGAACAGTTTAGTTATTGATTTGAAACTAGGATGAGAAAATATTAGTGATATCACTAGGGTTATTACTAAGGGTATTTGTAGGTATTTTTCTAAGGACAAATATAAGGATGAGATAATGTATATAAAAATTTATTTTTATTTTTTAAGGAATGTTTTTTGGATTCCATTAAATTATGTACATTTATGGTGACTATAGGATCATGTGGCACTATAATATATATGCAGGGGGTTAAAACCCCAAGAACACATTATTGATTAAAAATCGATTGAGAAACCATTCAAGAAATGAGTATTATTGAACACCTTATTTTTCACTCCTGGATGAATATTTTTCAAATATGAAAACTCTTTATGAACCATAATGATTGACTTATGTATATGTTTACTATGAATAATCAATGATAATCCAATAGTGTCGTAATGTAAAAATATTGTGTCTTCATCCATACCTCTTGTCTAACTTTTTAGACTATGTGATTTTCAAATATGATTTGTGTTTCTAACACTATGGTTTCTAGTCATAGTAAATTTATGGAACCAATATAAAATGTGGTATTGACGAATTCAATGTAAAATGAAATTTTTTTCTTCCTGAGAAACTGAATGTTCTTGGATATAAAATAAAAAACACATTTTTATTATCACATAACATTTACAAGTTATGAAACAATGTGAGAATGAAAATGAGAATAGAGGGGTCATTAATCTATTAATTCCTTCAGGATTCAACACTCACCTTCTTCAATTGGTTCTAGTGGTATAATAATTTTTCATTAATGTATCGACACCACTAAACAACAATTTTCTATTTTTCAGTTGTAATGGCATGAAAATGTTACTCTGTTTATCTAATATGTATATTGTTATGTAGCTAAATGGTATAATCTTATTAAGAATAGGAGGAAATGAGAATAAATTGACTCCATATAGTGGGATAATTTTAATACCTTATTATTCAACTTGTACGATCTATATATTCATTATACTAATAATGATATGGAATTTCTATATCAATACCATATGTTTGATAAATCTGTTGGTGATCATGAAGAAAATTTTATAGTACATCCATCATAAAATTTCTATATAATAATTTATACTAAAATTAATAATGAAAAATTCTGAACATCCATGATACCAAATATTTGGAGGGTTTAATTCATAAGGGACTTTGGTTTATATGACGAAAAAATTATATGATCACTAAAATTAGAAATGGGTACTAGAATCCTCTTAGTTATATATATAATAAAATGGTAATGTTGTTCCATGGAAAACCTAATGATATTTCACATAGCGGGAAGAAAAATGTTCATTATACTACATTCCAAACCAATGAGAAGAAAAATATAGATGGCTTCCAAAAAGGAAAAATAAATTGTTTAATATTATGGAATCTTATAAACAAATCCAAAGAATGTAGAAAAGAAGTTAAGTGGGCATAAATGAAATTACCAGAGATATAGAGACCAACATAATGTACCAAACACCCATCAGTGATTCAAGTTCATAGTGTTCGGGTATTATTATAATAAATGAATTAATCAATTTTCTAATATGCATGTAAAATGAAAAAAAAATCATTAGTGTTTCTTCAATTTGGTCATTTTTATTATTAAATTAATTTATTTGAATGTCAATTTTCTAATTCAATTGATTTTACAAATTCATTATTTTTATTGCATTTTACATATATGGTTCACTTTGACAGTTCATTGATAAATTGGGGAATTATTGATAAATATACATCATTTATTCAATACAAATATTAGGTGTGTAATAATTGAAAGTGGAATATTTGATATATTATGAATTCTTAAGACATATATAAAATTAATGGGGATCTGTTATAGATAGATCCTCGATGCATCATCAGTCTCATGAGATTAAATAGTTATCTAAATTTTATTTGTTTTTACAGAATATGAAAATTCATATAGTGGTAGGTATTGACAGTAATTGTTATATGTACCTTGGAAAAATTGTGTCAAATAATTAATTATATTATTATTTTATAATTAGTATTTATTTATGAATGTTATTTTTCATTGACAAATCTCTAAACCAGTGTATTTTTATGTTCATTAATAAAATGGAATGTGTTTTAATTTTGTTACCATTCCATAATGGTATTTCTTTGTCTAGTAATTATAATTGGAAATGATATATTTTATTTACATTTCCATAGTGATTTTTCTGATCAATACATTATTGGTTATTTCATACATACCCTTATTGTGTATTTGGTCTCACCCATATTATATTTACATTTTCAGTGTTATAAAGAATAATAAATTGAATAACCTTTCAAGGATGGAGATTAATTAATTATGTAATATGTCATGCTTTATTATCCATTTCTCAACGAAATATGGTTTTTATGTATGTAGATTTTCTTTCCACATATTCTAATCAATTCGGTCTATTGTGATTTGATTACATGTACTAATTCCATTATAATAAAATAATGCACTGGCTCCATGGTGTTGGGATCAAAGAATTATTGTGGGTATAAAAATAAGTTTAGTATCAACCATGGAAACTATTTTTAGAAATGTAGATTAAAAAATTAACCGTAATATAGAATTTTCAAATTCATATAGAAGAACATCATGTGTATTTGGTAAGGTATAAATTATGTGGTCATTCCTATATATACATACATTTCAAGATACTACAAGTGGACATGGTCCTCCTAAATATGTACATTAGAGCTAAAAATTTGATAATGTGTGTTGAGAAGTACTCTGTGTAACCGGGTACAAGAAAATGGTCCATATTGGGCAGTTGGTTTGACACTCCCATGGCTTAATTTTATGATAATTCAAATTTTATTTAAAAACCTTTTATTAAATTTATAAATAAGGATATTTATATTGAATAAATTGTATATTTAATCGGTGATTTTTGATGAATTAATCTATTTCATTTAATATTACAGATTTGAAATTAGAAAATATGATTTATTCTGATAATCTTATTTAGGAAATTGTTTAGAAAATGATCCAGGAAGGATAAATGGTATCAATACTCATGGAAAATTCCATGAATGACTAACTAATGAAACAAAAATATCTAGTATTGGAATCGAGAATATTTTTTCAATTTTAAGGAAACATAATCTGATTTTGAAAAATAAATGCATCTTAAATGAGAAACCTATTGAATGAAAAGAATCTCAAATTATTTATCACTTTATGAGATAAAATCCCACCAACATTTATCAGAACTACATATAAAATTCTACATGAAAAGTGGATTAATTATTTGGAGAAGTTTTTTAGGGTCTTTGGATGTAGTGAAATGGAAACAGTTATACCAGTGGTCAATTTCTTCCAAGGTGAGACTGATCAATGGTGGTCCTTAATCAGAAATACTAAGGAGGAATAGTAAAAAATATACATTGAATAGGGGTTTTTGGAGACATTACTAAGTAAATAATTCCATCATTATCAACAAATCAATATGAAGAAAGTGTTCCTTATATTAATAAAATTTGATGAATATGGTGTTGTAGGTTATGAAAGAAACATTTAAAAAGTTATATAGGTATGTTAATAATTATATACCCAACAAAAAGTTAATCATTAACTTAATATTTTATATTCTCAATCCATATCCTTGAATGGGACCGGTTTCTTTGATTATTTTATTATATATGGTAAATTGATTTAATAAAGATGTACAAGGAATTTTAAAGATCAAATATACTAAATGAAAATTATTATAAGAATAGGTCTTAAGGGAATATAAGAAAATGGAATGAATCAATGATGAACAATGTTTTCAGGATATTTCAATCATTTTAGTATTTTTGTAGGAGTCACAATGGGAATATCATTGAGGGAAAAACAACATGTTTTTGAGTGGAGAAAGGGGTAACCATTCTAAATAATGTAATGGGAGAAGGAAATCACTAATATTCAGTGTTATAGTTACAACGATACAATAAGTTATGAAAACCAATGCCTCAATAGTAAATATAATTTACTATAAAAAAGTGAATTATATTTTTATAATATATAAGATGACAATAATTATGGTATAAGTACCATATGATGTAGTTACATGTACATTAATACTCTCATTAAATTTAGATAATGACTTATTTGATTCATGATCGCACCACTATTTTATATCAAAATATTTCTCTAAAAAATATTAGAAATTTTTCTTTTGATTTAATAATAGTTTTTAGTAAAAAATACTAAGGTAGGTCTCATTAGAACAATGATGTGTTGGTAAATCCCAATTATAGAAAATAAATGTGATTTAATTACTCACTGTGTTATCATACCAATGGATGCCATTGATATAATCATAGTTATGAACTATCACTCAATATATGATAATATATTTATATAGTAATTAGAAGAATTTTATGATTTTGGAAGAAGTTTTTCAATCCCTCATCCTTGGAGAAATATCTTCCTCACTGGATTCTTATTGAGATCCACCATCAATTGTTCCACTAAATTAAATTCCTGGAGATGAAGAGAACAAAATATATTGTGATGAAGAAGATCCTTAAATTGGGAATGAATATATTGTTCAAGTATATATTGAATTATATCATAATAAATTGCATGGACTTCCCCTACATCTTGAAGTTCAATTTTTCATTGTTTTAATTCTAAATTCATGGAAAATATCAAATACATACTATAGAGTTTCCAATCAGGAAATAGTAGAGTTCAATAAATAACTCAAGGATTATGGTAATAATGATATTATTTCCCTTAGTGTTTTACCATGAGGATATGATGTTATCTTTTATATGAATAAATATGAATCCATGTGGTTGTGTTTTGATTATAGATAAATAAATGGTATTAATATAAAGAACAAGTTTCATCTACCTCAAATTGATTATTTAATTTGTCTACACTACAGAGCCCAATATTGTTAAAATATCACTTTTCATTCTAGGCATCCCCAATTGAGAGTGAATAATGAAGACATCATGTGGAAATATATCAGATAAGGTGTAGACATTATGAGTATACAGTAATTCTATGTGGATTGAATAAGAACAATCTATTTTTTAAAGACCTACTTAATTGTGTTTTTAAGGAATATCTTGAATATTTTATGTGGTCTTCATTGATTATATTCTATTTTATTCTAAAATAAATTTGGATCATGTGAATCATTTTGGATCATTCTTAATGCTCATTTATGGGAATAGTTATATATGAAATTTTTAAACATCCATTGTTTAGTTCGAAATCATTATTTTCTTTTGCGTATTATCACTAATGATGGACTATCATTTGATCATAGAAGAATAATGATAGTAATAGAATGGCCTACACCAAAAAAACATAAATGAGGAACATTTCTTAATTAGCATTGAAGGTTATTGTCGACAATTTATTTAAATTTATTCCCGATAATATAACAAGTTTACCAATATTACTCATAAAGGGGTTATGTTTCACTATAAAAATGATTGTAATGAATTCATTGATGAAATAAAAATAAGATTAGTCCATTATATTATATTTACTCTACCATTTAGGAGTGATATGTTTGTAATATATAGGAATTCATTAAATAAAGGACATGGATACGTCCTAATGAAAAATATATAGTTATTACTTATGCTTGACATTAATTTAAGAAAAATAACAAAAACCATTCATCCCGTGATCATGAGTTAGGATCTATAATATTTACTTTAAAAATATGGATACATTTTCACATTGGTGAATAATGTTGGATATACATGGATCATAAGTTACTAAAATAGATATTTTATTAGAAGGAGGCCTCCATGAGTAAAATTCGATGTCCTCGGTTATTCATGTATTATAATATCTCAATAAACTACCACCCATGTAATTAAAATAAGATATCATATTCTTTGATTAAGAATATTCATGAGTTAAAACCCAATAAGTATTAATAAGGATCTTATATTCACAGATCCTGTAATGATTGTTATGGTAAATTAAAAACAATGGGAGATATCATTCAGTTTATAAATGATTTAAAACCAATAATTATTCTACATGAAATAGAATTACCAATTTTATCATCAGAAAATTAAGAAGAAATTAAAAGATGTTAATGGTAGAAAATTAACATATAATATTTTTAAATATGGTTTTAAAAAATTTGGAAAGTGGATATATGGTCCATCTATACCTAATCTAAAAATTGAATAATTATATGATTCCCATGAATTGAATTTCTATATACACCATGGAAACACAAAGTTATATGGGACATCATGAATTTTTTTATTTGATAACATGAAGGTGAAATTTGGGATTTGGTTTCCATATGGTTGGTTTTCTCACAAGTGTTTGTTGTGAGATAGTATCCTAAATGATTCATGCTACATATTATTATACCTATGTGGAAATTGAATGAAATTATTATGGATATTGTCTTGATACAATCAGATACTCTGCGAAGGAATGATGCAATATGGGTAATTATTGATCAACTAACCAAATATGTTTTTTTTCATTTCCATAAAGAGAATACATTCCTCTTGAGTGCCTCACAATTCTGAATATTAATGTATCATGAGGACTAAATGTCACACCTCATTCATGGTTTTTTATCTAGATCCTCACATTACATGATTTTTGTGGAAGAATCTTCCAAAGGGTCTTGATAATGAGCATCATTTGAGCACTGTCAACCATCCCTATATTGATAGATACTCTAAAATAATAATTAATAAATTTGATGACTTATTTAGGACATGATCACATGACATTCAATGTATGTGGTATTAGTACATAACTTTGTAAGAGTTTTTTCTAATTATAGATTCTATAAAAGTATTCAAATGGCACCATATAAAGAATTATATAGATCAAAATGTCATACAAAAAATATTTGGGAAGAATACAGGGAATGGTATCTTATAGGACTAGAAATTGATGAAGTGAGTTTTTCAATGGTAATGTATATTCGTGCTCATATAATAACGTCTCAAAATTGCAAAAATATTTCAGTTGATAGTCTAAGGAAAGGTTTTGAGTTCCATGTTGAAGTAAATGTTATATAGAATGTATGCCAACATGTGAGTGTTATCAAATTCACTAATAAATGAACACTGTGTCCTTGTATATATGACCAATAAAGATTCTTGAAAAAGATAGATTTGTTGCATATCATTTGGAAGTGGCTCCTCATATCACAATGCAATATGTTATGTTTTATTTATCAATTATATGGAAGTAAATTCACGAATAAATACATGTGATCATAAATGATGTGATATATTTGGAACATAAAAATATAGAATGTGAATAAAAAATCCATACTCAAGATACTAGAGATCTTGTATTGAAGAATTATATGACTTATTCTGTAAAGATACTCCAGAGAAACCACAAAATGGAAGAAGCGACTTCGGAACCAGAGGAATATATTAAAACAGACTACCCACATTTTTTTGAAGGTAATACGACTAAAATTTTGGATAATAATGTTTTATAATAGGGACTAATTTATCTCCCAAATATATTACAATATATTCCTTTTACAATGAATTTAACTTTTTTGACAGCTTTGGAATACCAACAACACCAAATTTTAACAAAACAATATTGGTTCATGATTTTCATAGTAAATTAAGTAATAAAAATCATAGATAAATTATATAGTAAATTGATATGTTATATCACTTAAAATATTTTATAATGATTATCCAATAGATTTGATAATCTTTATATAGGAAAAAACATAATATAACGCAAAAAAAATTACATTTATAATAGAGGGTATAAAACCATTTAATAGAAAATATATTTTCAATAACAAAATTTTCATTTACAATTTCATTATTTTAAAATTAACAACTTCTTTGAAATCTAGGAATAAAAATATTTTTAGGAATATTTTTTATTTTATTTTATTTTGTATTTTTCAATTAAGTTTGAAAAATATTGGATTTCATCTCCAAACATATTGTTCATGAAATTTATTTATAAGGTTAAAATATATTCATAATTGGATTTAATGTTTTATTATATAATTCGTTATCTATTAATAAAATTTAGGTCATTGTAATCTGTTACAGTTTGAATATTAATATATAAACATAGTAAACATTTGAATGTTTTTTCCATTAAAAACCAGTGTTGTTGTCCCATATATTACATTAAATTTAAATTAAAATATTTCAAAAAATATTATTTTAAATTGTAAAAACTATTTCCATAAATGTAATTAAATTTATTTATATTTTATAAAATGTTAAACACGGTTTTTGAGAAAAAATGTTAGTGAATGAAATTAAAATTATTTAAAATGATTAAGAGAAAAATTAACTTAACAAATGAATAAAACATAAACATGAGATCCATAATGGAATAGAAACATTTAAAAATTAACTTATATATATATATAAACAATATCCTCATGTTGATATATTTATAATGTTATTGGTTCTATATGTCCTAAAAACATGGATTGAATTCTCTTTTCAAAAATTTAAATGGGTGCCACTTTTCCATTATAAAAAGGTCCCCTCTCCTCCAAATTCCTCACAATTATCAAGCCACATTATGTCATCAAATATCTAACCAAATATCTCATAAACATAACATTCCTCAGACTGTAATCTTTACCTTGGTCAGAAATCCATCCTAGGAAGGTCGTTTGTGCAGAAAAAAAGGAGTTATCCAAATAAGAGGTAATATCCATCCTCAAGATCTTTAGATCTATTTATTTTTTTTCACCTCATTTAAAAATTTTAATTATATTATTATATAAAAAATAGTATCCTTAATATATAGTGTTTTTTGGTTATAGATTTCACCTACACGTACACAATCATCAATTTAATGGGTAATGAACATACCATTTATAAGTACATCAAACTATCACATCACATAACAGTGTTAATTGCTTTTTTTACTTTTCCTCCTCTCATGGTTTGAAATTATTCGGGAAATTTTATATATATATATATTATATATAAAATTAATTTTTTTTATACTTTGGAAATTATTTTATAACACGTACCTTTTTCCACACCATTTTTTGAAAATACGATGACAACATTGATGAAGTGTGGACTATCTCTCCCTCAATGTGACGTAATTCCTTCACACTATTAATATACTGCATAAAATATTTTTTTAATAATTGTTTTTAACATATATTAAATTATTATTATACATGAATTATATTAAAAATATACATGTATATCATTTACATTTCAATCTTTTAAAATATGACAAGGCTGTAAAAGTATTTTTCATGTATATGTATGGCCTACCATCTTTATGAATTAAGCATTTGATTTCCTATATCCAAAAATTATAGATGATTATAAATTCAAATATATTGAAAATATAAGATATATAAGTACTTATTTCCATTCTATATATTATGAAACCGTGGTTTAGTTAATAATCACAATATGTAACAAGTAAAAACATGCTCTATAAAATAGTTAATTAAAACCTAAAATAATGAATCTAAGTAATTATTAATATCATACGGTCATCAATATATTATAATAAGATAACATATGATATTGTAATCCAAAATTTCTTTTGTTAATATGTTAGAAACACTATTTTTACCATTATATAGGAATTTAATTACCATTCACACAAGATTAAATGCAAGGTAAGGGATTTTGATTGAGTTTACATTACATTATACCTTATTTATAATTATGCTCCAATTAAAATTTATATCAAGAATATACTTACCTTTGAACTTTCATATATTGAATTTCATTATTCCCATTAATTTTTTGTTCCATTTAATGTTATTACTTCATGGTGATTATGATTTCAAATGATTAATGTGGTATCAGACACTTTGGAATGTTTGAAATTTGTTATCCTCATTAATGTGTTTAATGAATTCCTTTGAAATCTCAATTTATTTTATGACTGTAAAATCTCTCTTTAAAAAATAACATCATTTTTATAATTACTATTATTAATTAAATTTTTCATGAATAATAATATTCTCATGTAATGTATATAAATACTTCCTAAACCGTATAACATTCTACACATGGTTCTCACATTGACTGTTATTTTATTAAATAGGAATTTTAAATAAATACATATCTTTTATTCATTATTAATATTTTAGTAGTTTCATTTCATTTTTTCTATATATAAGGAAATATTTTGTATTAGTATGATATGGATGGTTACCTTTTATAAATTTCCCCAGGTAGCGTCAATAGTGTCGTGAGATGAACTAGTAAGCTAAATTTGACTTGTTTTTACTCGATACATGAAACCGTCAAGTGAATCCTCCTGATGGTAATAATTACATGTACAATGGAACCATGAAATTGTATAATTTATCATCTCCCTAATCTATATTAAATTATTTTTTATAAATGGTATTTTTTATCAATATAGTAATCGATTTAGTTCATTTTCATTCTATTCATTAAATGGAATGTGTTGTAAGTTTCATACCTTTCCATATAAATATTTTATTTATTAGTTTTTTTAATGGTAGGTGTTATCAGTTATTTTACATACCATGTTGATTATTTTATTCAATTAAGGATTGGTTCAGCCTTCAATATCCTTATGTAGTATTTTAAATCTCCATTATTATGTTTACTTTCAATAGGCTATGAAGGAGAAATCAATGAATAAGCATCTAATGATACAACCTATTTCATTTTCTTATGTATCATTTTTTATTTCATATTTTCCAATGAAATATGGGTTTCATGTATTTAATATAGATTTCGGAAACTACTAAACTATTCGATGATTTAGTATTTTCTTCCACAAAATCATGAAAATGTATGAAAATAATACAGTAGCTCAGGGATTATGTGGTAAGGATGTTATATTTTTAGTTGAAAATCCATATACATTCAAACTGATGCTTTTTAAAAAATGTTTCCAAAAATAAATTATTTATCTCTTATGATTTTTAAATTATTTTTTTAAAAATGTTTGAGGTTTTAATTTTTTTGAATAGATTATTCATGTTATTCTCAAAAAAATATTGTTTGGATGTTAACAAAAATGATAACATAATATTTGTTGTAACATGAACTATATGAAGAGTTTTTCATAATGTCATCAACTATAAATAATTTATTATATCCATTAATTGTCTAATAAAACTTTTCAAAATAAAACTATTTCATTAATATTTAGGAAAAGTTATAATAAATATAAGTAATTTGAAATTGAATGAAATATATAATTTAATTTTTTTTTGAAAGATATTTTTCAATTAGAGAAGGATATTTTTTCCAATTTATTTACTAAATTATTTTTAAAAGAAAAGTAATAAGTTATAAAGTTATTTTAATACAACAAAAAAATTTATAATTTTTTATGTTATATAGATTTATTTTAAAATAAATGACGGTTTAATCTATAAATATCCTCATTATTCATTTAAAAATATCTTCCATAAAAAATTATTTTCATTATGATTAGATATTCTTTATTGGGGACATGATTTAAAGATGTCATTATTATTATTTCATTGAGTTGTATATGTTGATTATTGTAATATTAAAAAAACTATTTTCTTGTCCATGGGTTATACTATGATACTTTTTTTAAAATAGAATCACTATCTGTGGGTTATGATTTATTCATAGGATTAATTGATTAGGAAAACTCCATTTCTCCCAAATGTTATATTGTGATGAAATTTTTATGAAACCCATTTTACTTCAGGGTTTTTGATGTGATTAAAGTTATTTAATATTATGGGATAAATATGTTTGATTTTCCTTATGTGTTGGTAGTTACATTATAACAATGGATGGAGGCTACATTATAACCAATTATTGGTGGGGCCAACATCTCTCACCAATGCATTGGGTAAATAATTATATCTCATTCATAGACATTATATTAATTAAAAATTATACCCATTTAATAAGGGAAATTTCCACTATGATGTTAATTAGAGTGAACATTTACTATTATATTGTTATACATGGACTTATCACTCAGGTTGTATATTTTATTTGTGAACCTAACAACATGTTCAAAATGTGTTTATGAACCTGAATACATTTTAAAAATGTTATTTTTGAACCTATCACTCATTTCTATATTGTTATGTGTTAACATTGTTACATTTCATTAAGTTTATGTGAGGTACTAATATCATTTTATTTACTTAATGAGTGAATCATAAATATTTATACATAATAGAAAGGTTATAATCTAATGTTTATTTCACAAAACTATGTTTTATACAAATTTATCACTCTCATGGGTCTTGTAATTAGTTTCCTATAACATTCATTTCTTATTAACTCCAATTATTTTTTCCATGAATAATTTTTATGATCTACTATAGGGTGGCTATAATATTTATAAGTAATGTTCATTATCGTATAAAATTATTAAGAACCAATTATTTCATTCCATCATAGATTTATATATCTTTTTTTATCATTATAGAGCATCTAATCTCACCATTTATGAAGTTTCCTTTTCCATTATTTTTAAAAAATTATTAATGTATGGTATTTCTAGGAAATTCACTAAATTTGAATATTTTATTGGAAAAACTGATGATGTTTCAAAAAATATGAACATTTTCCTCCAATATTATAGTGAAAATAAACAATTACAGTCCTATGTAATGTCTCTGTGAAATGTAAAGAATATTAATAAAAAATTAATACCCATGTATGGGATGATTGGTATCATATTGGGTAATACTATGATATGATCATGGGTATCAAAGAGGAAAACATATCTCATTCACTTCCATTAATTATTCTCATACACTGTGATAATCTCACTTGTACAAATGAGATGAACCCCTGGATAAAAAAATCCAAACCCTAATTACAATAAATTATTGTCAATTTAGATCTTCATTTAACAATATGTTCTTTTAATGTGTTTGTCGATGAATTTTGTTGTAACTCTAATTTATTTTACTACATGTTGTCTGAATTGATTAGGATCAAGAAGTCCAACATATTATGATAAAAATCCAAAATTCGCCCAACATAGGTTTTCATAAATATCAATCATATTTGTTGAAAATAATATTTTATTTTTTGATAACTAGATAAATAGATGATACTGATCCCTCTTCTTTTTGTATATATTGTGAAATCTCAAATAATAACTTCATGTGTATTTATTGTTCATTTATATGACTAATGATTATTAGATTAATATTTCATACTAAAATTGAACATTGTTTTTTGTGAATATAGATTACTTTTCTAGATCATTAATATTAACCTCAGATATAAAAAATATAAAATTCCCATTTTTTTTACAATAGCCCTCAATACATTTCAATTTATATTCTAAAAGGTAATATTCTGATAATTCATAAAGAAAATATATAAAGTGATATTTATATATATATATATATATATGTATGATGACTCAATATATCCCATATTTTATTATTTCATATATATTTTTATGAATAATAAATGATTAAAAATAAAAATATATGTTTTACCATTGGTATATATATATAGGTAATGGTTTCCTCATCCCCATTTCATTTTTCCACTGTAAAACAAAATTTAATATTATAATATATTTTAATATTTATTTAATAATATCATTCCCTTATTATCCCATTATTAGTTCTATCTGATAAAAATAATTTTCAATTTTCTCTATGCGTAGAATGACATTGTTGAGAAAAGATCACTATGAAAAAAAAATACTTATATCAGTCATTATGGGTTTTCATAATCATGTCCTAAATAAAAAAAATCACATTCATAATAAAAATTTAACTCTTTTAAATATTTGTTATTATTTCATCAATATTAATTAGTTTCTCAATATATTAACTGTGATAATTTTTATTCACATCTAGAAAATATATATTAACAATAATTTCTTCTATGTTTGAAGGTTTTCATATCCTATATAAATTTAAGTCTCATCCATTACATGACTAGGAAAATTTTACCATTATAAATCCTCAGTGTTGATAAGATTTTAGAATCATTAATAAATATAGAATTTTCAACTTTATCTCCTTACTATGAATGTAATATATTATGCTTCCATATTCCATTATCATATCATACAATAACAATTTGTTCATTATGAGCACCATCTATGGAAATATATACCTAAATATAAAATAATTTCATTGATTTCCAAACATTACTCAATAATGTAAATTCAATCAAATATTCAACTTGATAATTACTACATCAAAATACATATCATAAGTTAAATTTGGTTTCTCATAACTTGTCTTCTATACAGAAGAATATTCTATTTAATTACCATATGTCCACACTATATAATAAAATTCATTATTTTATGAATAATTTTATATCACCAATCCTAATCAACATGGGATTTTTTTGTGTATATGTTCACTTATTTTTCACTTCTTCTCAATTTGAAACAATATTCACATTCCACACTCAAAATAAAATATATTACATGTTAACCAGGATTATAAGAGTTATAATCTTTATATTTTCCCATTAATTCATCAATAATATAATATTAATATAATAAATCTCTATGTATTTATTAAAAATGTTGTTTTGATAAATCCCACTCTCTCCCTTGACATTGATACATCCATAGATATTAAAGTTCTTGTCCAATAATACCCAATTAATGTTTCTTACTCATCATGAAATTTTTATTTACAATTCGTTCCATATAAAATTATATTTCTATAAGTATTTATAAAAATACCCCAACACTTGTTATATTTTTCATGGATTTCTAGGTAGAAAAAATTTATATGAACCACCCAAAAGATTTGAGAAATTTTATTATAAAACTAATCATAATTTATATGAAAACTAATATATAATTATTTATTTTCAAAGGAATAAATATTAACTCATATTATCCATAATATGTAAAAAAATTCTTATGAATATTCTTCTTCATTTTATTTATTTACTGATATGAGGTCATGTGATACGCATTACATTATAACCAATCAACAGGTATTTGATTTTTATTTTCATTAATAAGTTGTAGATATTACTTTTTATATATTCAGGCATTCATTGATTGATAATAGTCAACATAGTTATGTAATTAACATTATATGCTCATTAAAAGTATAACCGAAAAATTTCATTTTGAATCTCTTTTATGGATTATTTTTTTATTTTTTTCTATATCTCCTATATTAAAATTTAATCAACTATATATATCCAGTTTTTTTTATGATTAGTTTCTCGTATAATTATAATTTAAAACAAAACCACTCAATCAGGATGAATTCCTCAATTCCTTTTACAGAAAACAAAATTAAATTATGTTACAATAGAGATTTAATCATTAAAGAGCCTCTCCATTTTAAGTTTCCATTATGGTTGATATACATTATCATAATGGAAATGATATTCATTTATGATAAGGATAAACTAATAGATATTCCTCATTCTCTTTGAAAATATATTAAAGGGAAGGATGAATTTTATTACAGAATGTGATTTATCTCTCCTATAACTTGATATTATCTATTTATAATGATATCCAATCCATTAACATCATACCACTGAATTATACTAAATAATGTAAAATAATGATTCTTAGTGATTCTTTCCAAAAATTTAAATGAAAAAAGGGATTTATAAGTTAGTTGAAAAAAATTCCACCCCTTTATGTTTTCATTTAACACTCTCCATCCATTTCATGATGTGTTTCTTGAAAGATTTTACTAAACATCAATTATATTGTTGAATTAATTGACTTACAATCAAATATGATATTCCATATCATTGTTCAAAAAATATATATACCTTTTATCACTTTATTTTTATAATACAACTAATAATTATTGATATAATAAATCCCAACAATCTTAATTAGATATATAAGTTTTTCCCTTTTGTTATCTTTGATTAACATTGATTTACATCACTAAATTATAAAACAACTCTATTATTTCATGTTGAAATGACAGACTATAGGTGGAAGAATGATTATAATAATTGTTTCTTTCGTAATATAGGCTTTATTTTAATCTATATTTTAAAATCAGTAACTTTAATCTCGTACATCAAACCAATTACACCTTTCCATATTATAATAACGATATTTCTCATGTACTTACTCCCATAGTTATGACATGTGTCTTGTTATATTTTATTACCACGATGTAATATTTATCATCAAGAATTAATCATTATTCAGCTTATTTTATCCCCTACTCTATCAGAAAATTATGAATCATTAATCTAAATCTAATCATTATGGTGACATTGAATTTTTTTTCTTAGAGCTCTCAATGTCAAAAATTTATAATTCTTGACTTTCTTTGAGTCAACTATATATTTAATAAATGTTTATTTTAGTGTCATTTAAAATTAAAGAGGTATAAATTAAAAGACTAGTATTTTGATTATTGTATGCTCTAATAAATTTATCCTCCACATCCTTGAGTCCAAAAAACACCACATCTATTTTTATGACATATACATTGGGAGAGAGTTTATTGAAAATTATTTAATTTAATTTATCCATTTCCATTGATTAATGATATTCATTTTTTATTTCATTGATAATCTATTCCATGCATAGTTTCATTAATCTCTCTCTATGAAATAAGTAAATTATAAAAATTTCTTACATTGATTATTTTAAGATAGATAATATTTCATTGTTTAATCATCACTAATTTTTATATTTTTTTGATCATATGATCCACTGAATGTTGGAAGCCTTTCAGCATAAATAATTTCACCAAAATGTGATATCTATATGTAGATGTTAAGAGTTCTATAAGATGATTATTATTATTTATTACAAGATTATGTTGTTCAAGTGCCACAATGAATATTTTAAATCCCACTTGAAAAATATTATCCATCTTATCTGTTAAATAAAAACATCTACCCAAGAAATTACTATATATATAGTAAAATCATTTTAATACCATTTTCTAAATAATAAAAAAATTTGGAGAATACCCAAATTCTTAGGAAAATAAAATGGTATACTATGAACATAGAAAAAATAACTCAATAATGACATGTAAATAATATTTTATTATTTTTTAATTTAAATGTTTATAATTTTTATAATCAGTTTCATATAATGTACCTAAATGTAATCACTAAAAATAATAAGAATATTCTTGTATACCATTTAAAAAAACTCAATTTTTATTCACATTTTAACAAAATATTATTGGAATTAAAAATAAAAATGAAAAACAAAAAAATATGTATAGTATTCTATAGTGGATATTTAAAATATAAATCGACATAAAACTAATAAATATTATTAATTTTAATATCCATATTAAAATTCAAAATAATATTTAATGTAAATTACATCAAATGATACCATGTTATGTAAACAAGTGAAAAGTGTGGGATAATTATTCCCAACACATGAGAATACAAAATAATTTAAATAAAACATATCATATTAGAGGTATAAGATAATTTCATAGAATACTCATATACAATATAAACAAAATTATAAAATGAATATTCGATACAATACTATACTATTATGGAATAATAATAATGTGGATTAAATAAATATCATGTCAACCAAATAATATGTAAAATTATATTACCTATATAATATATCATTGTGTTAATGGATTATTACCCATGAAACATACATTATGTAACATTAAATCAAATAATTACCCGACATAATGGGGTAATTTAAAAAAATTATACCACTTGTCGCGTCATATTATAAATATATATATATATATAAAACATAATCAAATTAAATAATACATAATATATATGGATGTGCAAACCCGTTGGGATTTAAACTGAAAAAAAATATTGTCTCAAATCATACCTAAATTTAATATCATAATGATTATATTTAAAAAAATGAATAATTATATTTTAGCTTTGAATAATAAGTAAATATTAATTGGTCGTAAATATTTATTTTAGGGTACTAAAAAATCAATAGAAGTGATTCAATAGTTTGGTATATAAATGAACATATTATTGGTTTTTATATGGAAATAGAAATGAATAGTTAATAATGGAATTATCAAAGTATTACCTATTAAGGAGAAATAAATAAATATTATTCTGTTTAATATGAATGATTTTTATAAATCATTCATCGAAAATTAATTTAAAACATTTACACATTAGAGTATAAATGTTTATAATAGCTCCTATTAATCAGGTTTTTGTTAAACTAATCATTGTTACGGGAACACGAGAAATATATTTATCACCAACAAAGAATGATTTAAAAAACTAGGAATATATGAAATAAAATACAAATTTAAATAAAATATATAATATAAATTATAATATGAATGATAGAAATAGAGGTAATTTGAGAATAAAAAACTCCATTGAAAAAATTATTATTTTATAGTTCCCTTTCCTGAGATCACAACATGCATTGTATGTGTGTCAGATGAGATAATGTGATTTATTATATACATGATCCTAAAATTATTCATTTATATTTCAATTTTTTTACTCTAATTTAATATGTTATTAATTTATGACATGTATTATTTTCTCATTAGAACGATGAGGTAGTCCAGTTAATATTCCAAAAACAGGGTTTGTAGATTTATCATGATAAATTATGATTTAAAATAGTTCCATTATCTCAATTGATTTATAAAATTATATTATTTATCAATTTTTAATAACATTTTTATATTATAATTTATTTTATAAAATAGTTTCAAATTTTAAGATGTTTCCATGTACACTAATTCAATACGGTAAAAATTTGTAGAATTTTCACTTTTAATATCATTGATATAATGAAAAAAGTTATATATATATATAATTAATAAGTAAAAAAATTCTATATTTCTTTACAAAATAATTTTTTAAAATGTCCATGTAAGATTGTAATAGATGTTTTATTACGTCATCCATATACAAATAAAAAACCTACCATTATTTGATGAGTTATATAAACAAATTTAAAAATAGATTCAATGAGTTATATAATGATATAACTATTACTAAAATTAAAGTATAATATTAATTTTATAATTAAATTAATTTTTATGATATTTGTAATGTCTCTATGAATTGACTAAGGATATAACTTCCAAAAAAACTCAAGGGAAATAAAATATAATTTTGTATTATTAAATTTATCCTAAAAACAAATTTTATTTAAAATGTGAAATATATATTTATTCAATATATAATTTTATATTAAATGAATTAAATATTTACTTTCTCAATTACAAAAACATTTTATGTAATTTTTTTTCATATAAAATCAATTATATTTTATTTTAAATAATACATAAATATTTTATAATAATCTAGTTGGCAACTTAATATTTAAACTGATAAGTTAAAATTTCAAATATTCATGATTCTATTTTATTTATCATTTTTCAAATAGATATATTATTTTTAGAAGTCATAATAATACCACTTTTTACCTCCATTAAAAATTCACATTAAGTCCAATAAGGAAAACATTCTTCATTTTTAATAATTTTGGTAAAATTAAAAATTAATTATTCATTTTATGTGTTTTTCACAGATTTTTTCATTTTAAACATATGAAATAATGAAAAATTTCATATTAATTTTATTTTAATGTATTCTTGTTTTACATTTTTTATTATAAATTTTATAATTTTATTTGAAATATTTTTTCACTATATAAAAATTTTACAAATTTATAATATATTTATATATGTTTTAGTTTTTTAGTTAACGAGTTTTTTATTATATTTATACTTACACAAAAATTTCAGAATAAAAATTGTGTATATAAAGGTATATATTGTTAAATAATTTCCATAATCATTATAGTATTTATTTTTTGTATCACTATGTAATTTATAATCATACTTAAAAGATGAAAAAATTGTTGATGATATTTTAGTCAGTAAAAAAATTTATATAATATATAAAAAACTAATTCTCCCTTCCTCCAACTCAGAAGATAAAAATATCACATCCATGTACACATAATATATATATATATCAATAAATATATTTATTACCATAATCAATATAATCCGAGGATGATCCTTTTATGTGAGGAAATATAAATATATTGTATTATCACTGTTATAGGTATTGGCGTGTTTATTCTTATTTTACTTTTCACATTTTCTTAAAGTATATATGGATCCTTCTAGTGGTGAAGAATATTTTCATTTTTAATATTTAATATATAATTGTTTATTTTTTTCATGTATAATTTTTTAAGTATTTATGAACAGAGTAACACAAACATATATATTTTTTATAAATTCCATATAAACAATTTCATGCACATCATTCATTATTCTATTTTGTAATTTTTTGTATAATAGTGGTACATATGTTTTTTCATATAATCACGCCTTTTTTCCCCAGTCACACCTTTTATATTAACAAAATTATACATATAATTTAACTTAATAAATTTCCATTTTGATGGGTAATATGGTTGTTCCCTGAATAACCTGTGTAAAATGATGATATCCTAGTGTGGGATCACCTCAAGGCCTCGAGCCTATACGCTATCAAGAAGATAATTTTTAGATCTGATGTGGATGTATTCTAATGAATGTTCTAGTGTTTTCATGAATGGATCCAATGTATGTATTGTTGGGAGGGGGGTTGTGGCAGCCTGGTTAGTGCTTGACCCCTGTGTTTTTGGGTTGTATATTTATACATGTGACAAAATGATTATTAATTCATAATACATGATTATACACGAGCACATCAGGTAAAGGTTGAATTATTATAATCGTACTGAGTCTCTTATTCAACGACTACATAAAAATTTCAAAGCACATACAGATTTACTGAAGTATCTAGTGAAGGTTAAGGGACATGCGATAGACAAGAGAATAATGGTTAATAGAGACAGTATTGGAATGGGGAGGACTCCACAAGACCCACCTTTTATCCATTTAGTTATTTACTACTGATTAAACTAGTTATTCATTCCACATATAATGAATTTTTATTTTTTGACTTGTATTCAATCTTTAATGATCTTCCAAGTACTGATTAACAATTAATACAAGGGGGGTTAATCATCTGTTCAATTTTTATATGTTTTAAATTCATTCAATACATAATTTCAATGACCCGAACCCAGTTTCTAAGAGCTGGGGCCTTATTAGATTACATTGGTATGTAAATAATGAATATTCATCCTGAAGGACCATGTAGTTTAATATTATTGGAAACAAGATACATACATAATTTCATCATTACAACTTGAATATATATACAATAATATAATCTCTAGACAACATACATAACTCCTATGTTATTTCTTCTTGTCATTCATAACAAATTCAATCATGTACAATAAAAAAATAAATATATGAAATGGGTAAGATAAAATTTTTAGTAAGGGTAATCAATAAAGTGGAAGATATATAACCATTAGGTGATTTGAATTACTAAAAGCACATGCCTTTAACAAAAACATGAACACATTATTGTAGGAATAATATATGAGTAAGTAATTCCACAATAAAACATAATCATGGGTATTATACTCTTAAAATAACCTCAAGAACCAACAACTATATATTCATAATGAAAGAATTCATAATGTGGTAAATCATCACAATACCTTCAAGGCCTCATGCCAAAAACATAAATAATCATTTTGTCAAGGCCTTGTGCCAATACTGTAGATTCTCCCATGAGACCTATAGATGCCCTGAGGGGAAGTAGAAGGGCCCACCAGACATTTTCAATGTTCAATTCATTCATAATATGAATTTATATAAATATAAAAAACATATAAATTCATATTGAAACAAATATATTAAATTTGGATAACATTCCATGAACATTAAGCATAAACACAAATCATTTAAGGTAAACTGTGGAATGGTTTTACGATGGAAAATCCACATCCAAAAATATAATAAACCATTAAATAAAATATGGTAGTTGATTCCATGAAATATTAATCCCAATAATACATAATAATCAACAAGAGTGTTATAATATATTAAAATACATTTATAAAATAATCGAGCAATTTTTGAGGTAAATACATATTTACAATGAAAAGAAGATTCATTTTGAAAAATATTTTTATAAAACCATAAATGAAGAAATATAATATTTTAGTAATAATATAGTTATTTTATAAAGATAATTATTTCCAAAAATAGATTATTGGGTTCCCTTGAAAGTAGTTAAGAATTAGAGAAATTCCTTTGAATCTTGCTTGTATTTCGGAAAGGATTTTTAAAAGATCCTTTTAGAACATATAACTCCCATTAAATGAAAGTAGGATTATGGTTGGTAAACATATATATAACACTCACAAAAAATTATGATGATTACATAATAATACACAATAATTTCATTTCGGTAAGTAGAAAATATAAATAACCTGAATGAAAATGGTGGTTCGGGTGAAAAAACCCATACTTAAGTCTGAATGTGTTTTTCTCTTCAACATAAAGTCCTGGAATTTGAAATAATAATTGTTAATATATTATTTAGGAACCTATTATACATGATTTTATTTTATCATAATTCTTTTTAGTTCATTTATACTCTTATTGATTAGTTATTATATTGAATTTTATCATTCTTGAGTGTTCGTTTTCTTGATGGTTATATTGAGTTGACATGTTTTTAAGTAATGTTACTCTTGTTAAATTAATTTAAATATCCATAATTGAAATTAAATATTTTTTTAAACATAGATATGTTTCATTGGTCATTTCTATAATTTTTTACAATGAAAATGGATGAATTATTAGGCGAATTAATAATGACATTCACTAATATTTTTTTTTGCGGTGTTTTGATTATTAAGAAGTAGATTGGTAATATGATTTAATAATTTGTATGTATACTAGTTCTTGGATATTAATTATGTTATAATACATATATTATATTCTGGGGCAACCATAAATTTTTTTTATGACTAGTAATAAATGAGAAAGTGTATAATTAAATGTCGTTGTCCATAGAAGTTATAAATTGGATCCTCATGGATGTTGATTTCCTTTATAAAATAAAATGGGTGAGAGTATGAATATTAATAATTTTTCATAAATTAAAATGATATAATTATAATATATATATATATATGATACTAAAATAATCATGGTAATTTTGGTAGAGTAGGTGAGAAGAGGATAAAAAAATTAGATAAATGGAAAAGAAACTAAATAAAAAATAATGGTGCTTTATCTCTTGAAATAACCTCCCCGAGAACCTTTTTAAGGGAATGGGTTTTAGTCTTTTGAAAAGACCAAGAGATTCTAGATGCGGGGAGTATATAGGGAAGGATATTTGGGTATATATTTGTGGATGTTCAAGGCATAGAGGTCGGAAGAATAGAGGTAGTGATGTTGGGTTTTATAGTGGAGGAGAGGACTGGGTTATGAATATTTTATTCATTATTTTATTGATTACCTCAATAAAACCAGTAGTGTGGTTTACTATGACCCCTAATAGTAATAAGTGAATTTAAATTCGATCCAAGTGGACTTGAATCACCCATGACTTTATAAATATTGTATTAAACGGATAATTGGTATATACAATATTTTAACGTATTTAAGTATTCATAAAAAAATCACAAATTTCAGAAAAATCCCAAAAATTCACCCCTACTGCTTTTCGACATGTAGAATTAAAAAATTAACTGTATTTCTCAAAAATAAATTATTATGTACTACTAATTTAATTTTTAAATCAATTCATAGTTAATGTGAAAAAATAATAATTTTAAAGGTATAATTTGTATTATATCACAATGAACAATTAATTAAAATCTCATTATCATTTGAACATATGAAAATAAAATAATATCAATATTTAATATTCATAAGGGTCATATTAATATTAATATAACTATTCATATGGGTATGTTACTATTCACCAAAAATCATGTATATTCTATCAGACTTCAAATGACATACAGATAAAAAATCTATGTGACCACATTTCAAAATTCAAAACATAGAATTTGAAAAGTTTTGTTTAACAGCTAGATTATAAAATGTGTAGTTTTTTAGGGACACTGATTTTCAATCAATCAATATTTATTTTTATAACCTTGGAGTTTTATATTATCACCTCCTTAAAAAATTTCTTCCTCAAAATTCATGAAATGATACCTAAAAATATTTGGGTATGCATTCAACCTAATCTAATCAGGCTCCCATGTCTCATCCTCCATCTTATGGTTCCTCCAAAGAAATATTACCAGACGAGATGTCTGATTTCTCAATACATGTTCTATTGTATCTAGAATATTCAATGCATCTTCATAATAAGATAGATTAGTCTCATTGTATATTTCATAATAGGTGAGTACATGTGTTGGGTCCAGCAGGTATTTCCTTAACATTGATACATGGAACACATTGTGAACATTGGAGAGACATGGATGCATTTCCAAATGGTATGATATAGATCAAATTTGTTCAATATTTTACAAAGGTACGATGTACCTAGGACTAAATTTTTTCTTCTTACTGAATCATATAACACCCTTATATGATGATACCTTTAAGAAAACATGATCTTCTTCTTGAAATCCCAAATCCTTCCTTTAGTTATCAACAAAGCTTATTTTTCTACATTGATCTATTTTGATATGGTTTTGGATAATATTCACTATTTCCATTGTTTACACAATAGCTTCTAGGCATTTGAGCTTTCATTCAACAATATAATCCAGGGAAGTTTCTGTACGAAATCTATTTCTATATAATGCTTCATATGGTGCCATATGAATACTTGAATTTAAGCTATTGTTATAGTAATATTATATGAGAGGTAAATACTAATCCAATATACATTGAAATTCAAGATAAAAAGACATCAAAATATCTTCCAATATTTTAATAGTCTATTCTAATTTTCCATCAATTTGTGGGTGGTAGGTATTGTAGATAAATTATATCATTATCTAGGGCCTTTAGTAGACACTTCCATAATTGTGATGTAAAATTTGGACAAGGATTAAAAAGAAATGATAATTTTACACCATTAAGTCTGAAAACATCATTAATATGTATTCATTTTAATTTTTTAAGTGGTAAATAATATCTTAAAGAATAAAAATGTGATGATTTTGTATGATGATCAAAAATGACACTTATTACATCAATTGTTCGTGGAGCCTATGGTATCCCTATAACAAAAATTATCATAAAATCATCTGATTTTTACGTAGTAACTGGAGGGGGTTGCATGGCTCCTCTGGGATGTTGTCTTCCAGGATTCACCTGTTGAAAGACCAAACATCTCGACCCCTACTCAGTAATCTCACTCTTCATGTTTTCCCTCAAAAACGGTTCTTTTATATATCTATACATCATTGGGATACTAGTGTGTATGGAGAAATTAGAGCTATCATAATCATCCAATAGTTCCCTATATAGCTCAAAAATATCAGGAACACAATTGCTTGATTCCAAATGTAAACATTCCACCTTCATATACAATTTCAATATAAATCCCATCATTTAAATCTTTAATTTTCTATTGAAATTTCTCATAATCATTCTGGGAAACTTTTATCATTTCAAGTCAATAAGGATTGGAATCAATTTGAAAAATTAGTGATGTGTTACCTTCCATGATAATTTACATATATATCTTTACTATAACTATGAACATAGGATACCTTTCAACTCTCATCTTGTTCAGAATTCCATTGTCCTTTCTACTCAAATGATCTAACATCATATTTTCCTTCACCGGGAGGATGTGTATTGTTCAATCATAATCCATGATTAGATCAATCCATCTCTATTTCCTTATGTTGAGATAATTCTGGGAGATGATATATTTTAAACACATTTGATTTGTATATATCTCACATTTTTCTCCATAGAGGTAATGTTTCCAAATCTTCAGATCAGTGATTACCACTTCTAACTCAGGATCATTAGTTTTATAGTTTTTTATATACATTTTTTTATTCCTAGATAAATAAGAAAGCACTCAATCATTCTATATAAGTAGACAACCATGTCCTATCATTGTTGCTTCATTAAAGATCCTAAATACATCTTTCCCGTAAATTACAGTCATGAATGTAGAATTCACTAATCTTATATTTAGTTATTAAATAAATTCTTCACATTCTTTCTTCCATATAAAAAACCCAATTTCATGTGAGTTTGGTCATTGGGTTGGCTAAACCGGGGATGTTCTGATTGAGACACTGATAATAACCTGCTAAACCATTAACACTATATACCTCTATTTATGTTCGTTGGAGTAGGACATTCTGGAATAGAATTTGAATTCACATGACCAATAGATATTACATCATTAGAGAAAATTTGGCCAGGGAAGGAAACTGAATGAATCAAACATTCACACTTGCTGAACTTCCAAGATTATTCATTTCTTCTAAAAGTATTCTGAATATTTTGGAAGTGTCACGAACCAGGCTAGGTCGCAATCCATCCCGGCGCCTGACCCGGTCCGCAACTTGGCCCTAAGGGCGTTCCTAACCCCCATGGGCTCCAAAAATTTCCCAGGAATCTAGAGTAACATGTTTTAACAATTTACCCTAAATAGTAATCCCAAAACTGTAACGACCCGAAATTTTGAATAAATCTTGTATCCTAATTTCATGTGTTATTTTTTATACTCAAAAAAAATGTTTTATTTGATAAACATGATTATAAATAAAATTAGACCATTGGTTTTTGAGTGTTATATGACCATCGGTCAATATGACCACCGTGAACAAAATGTTTTGATTATTGTCTCTAAATTTACGTAATCTTGGTTAATTATTATAGAAAGAAGATTTGATGGCCTCACCTAGTAGCCTTGGGCCGATCGAAGCCCATCTAACGGAGATTGGGAAGGAGGTAGCACCATTGGGCTTTGCTCTGGACCAAATCCAAGTCGAACTTCATCATGTGAAGCTAGAACGGAATCGCCTTCGCGAGAAGTTCAAACTGATAGAAATTACTACTCGGGCAATGTTGACTGAGCCGCCCCAAAATTCTATCACCCTAGCACACCTTACTCTTAGGTCCTATGCTGGTATTATAAGGGGTTATGTAACGAGACCGTAATTGCCTTGTGTAATCTTTTTTTTAAATAAAAATTTGTATTTCTTCTTATGATGATGTTTATGAATTTTCAAATGACCGGATAAATATTGTATGCATATTTTTGATGAATTTTAGAAAAAGGATATTTTAAAAATGGTTGTGTAAACCTTAAATAATTAAAAATGTGTAATGATTTTCGAAAAATGGTCTTCTTCAATTATGTTCAGTACGAAATTTAGAGTCTAATAAGATCAACTTGATTTTTGATGAATAGTAAATTATGAATAGTGATTTTATGATTAGGATTAGTAATATGACCAAATGGATTAGTAATCTCACTTAAAGAAAGTTTTAAAATAATCTAGGCACCTTGATTAAGTAATGTGATTCAATAAAATAGTTAAATAACGGTTTCATTAATTATTATTCAAGTATTAGTTTTTTTCCGGGTGAATAGTGTTTTTTAATTAAAAATTTAATTAAAAATTATTTGAAAATTATTTTTATAAAAAGGACTTTATTTTTGAACTCAGAGCATCGATATTATGCTAAGGTAATTTTTGGGGATTTTTCTGAAAAAAATGAATTTTCGATGAATAGTGTTTTTATTTGAAAATTAAATTAAAAATATTTAGAAAATTATTTTTATAAAATGGATTTCATTTTTGAAATCAGAGCATTGATATTTGGTTAAGGTGAAATTTTGGGATTATTCTGAGAAAGTTGAATTTTCGGTGAATAGTGAAAGTATAGTTTTTAAGTTACGGGTGTTTAATGACATCATTAAATGATGTATTAAGTATATATTCAATATGTTCGAATTATGAATAGTAAGATAAGGTGTGAGGTGTCCCAAGTGGCCAATACCATGGGCAAATACCATGGGCAAGCCCATGGTTTTGCCAAAACCACTAGTGAGGTGTCCCTTGGCCATTAATGCTTTGTCCCCTCACTTTCCCTATAAATACCCACCCTTTCCTCCTTTAGTTTTTACTCCCAACTCTCCCCCAACGAATTTCTGGTCTTCTTACCTTCCAAAGAGTCTTCCCAAGGTTCCCCCAAGCCCTCAAGGTCCAATCCTTTGAGTTTCAAGAGTCACATTTTAAGGTAAGGGATCCGACCCCTCTCTTTCTTTTCATGAAATCTCTTTTATGTCATTCCTATTATGCTCCATGTTTTTTTGTGAGAGGATGTTCTTTTATATTCCTCTTACTGCCCTTTCATTTTTTATGATGAGAGATCCCCTCTTGCTCTCATCATTTCGTTTTATGAAAGTTTAAGTGACGCCGTTAGGCTACCGAATTTTTAAGGGATTCTTTCACCCTTCTCATTTTTCAAGTTCGATTTTCATGTCAAGTCTTTCAAGTTCCTTTTTATTATGTTGAGGTATGATCTCTATATCAATCATACTGATCTATTATGATCATATGATGAGGGACCCTTTTTTATCTTGTCAAATCATTTTCTTTTGAAGTTAAGTGACGCCGTAAGGCTGCCGAATTTTCATAAGAGAAATCTAATCTTTTTTCCTTCTATGTTTTTCATTTCAAATGGTATGTCCCTAAAATTTCGTTACCATGTCCATATGTCCTTCTTATTCTTTCACCCTACTGTTTTATGGATCATTTATGAGTGGGTGACCCATGTCCCCTCTCATTTCAATGTTTTCTAAAACTCCGAAACTTAGCCGTTATGCTGCAGAATTTTCCCCTCAAAATGCCTCTCTCTTTTCTCAAAAATAATTTTATGTTATAAAGTGAATACTCAAAGCTCTTATTTCTACAAGGGTATTCACATATCTATCAAAATGTTCCATTTTAAATTCTGGGATTTACATACATGAGACCCGCTTTCCCTTTCCGTGGGTTTAAAGTGACGTAAAGATCATGTCTTTAAAGCTGTTTTTAAAATGTTATGATTATGAAATGAAACCCATTTATTTTATGATATGTGGGTTATTTATGAAATGTTTGATGATGATATATGTGGCTCACATGATAATAAAGGCAAATTTAAGGGTGCTCCCTGATAGCGCTCCAATGCATTGGGTAATGATGTAACCACTAGAGATTACAATTTTCACGATACCTTGGTGAATAACCTTGGTAATTTTCAAATTACACCTTGGGGATGGACCATGGTGATATTTTCATGATTGTCTATGTTAAATGATGTAGCCACATCTTCAAGTTATGAAAAATGTTATTTTTATTATGAAATGCCTCATGATTTCTTTCTCATGCCTTAAAGTTCTTTTCATGTCCTTATTGAAGTATCTCAAGTTCACATGTAAAATGTTCCTCTTGTTTCCCTTACTGGGCCTTCTGCTCACCCTTTCTTTTGATGTATGTCCCCAGGTTATGAGATGCAGTAATGAACCTAGAATGAACTTAAGGAGACGCCTTGCAAGTGTTTAAGAAGAATGCTTTATGTTGTTTTCATGTATTATGTTCCTGGTTTCCAAGACACTAAACCTTAATGATCCTCAGTTGTGTGTAATGTAATGAAAGTTTATGTTATAAAATGGCGGGATGCTATAGTTGGTATCAGAGGATGGTTTAGTTATTTGTGGAAATTAGGATATGAAAACTCTAGGAGGAACCCTATAGAAAAGTTTAATATAGGAAATCTTCTTGGTATTTTGGTGAGTATTGAGTAAGGGGTTGCCAAGCAAATACATCCCTGTCTGGATATGAGCAGGTAGAGGTGGCTCTGGCACAGATGTACATAGGGGTAAAACCCGAAAACACTGCTTTGAGCTAGACTCGAACGGGAACTGGTACACGACAACGGGCCTTGCTGCACTCTTGGTTACGACACTCCCGGGGGATATGCTTTGGTAAATTCATAAGCTTGATATGAACCATTATTAAAGGAACAATGATAAAATAAAATAAAGATTCAAATAAGAATATATGATCATGGATAACCTAGATGGGAACCTAGGGGATCACAAGTTAGGGTATACTTTTCTTCTACAAGTTATCCTTATATGCTTTAAGTTCCTTTTCATGATTATTGGTTAAGTATTTAAGCCTCTAATTATACTTTATCTTCCTAGTTAATGGTGGGAAATGGAATAACGTGTCCCAACAACCAATGTGATAGGAAATGCGACAATTTCCATATTAATATATCAGAGATGATTAGGGGATTAAAAGATGATTATTATTTTGGAAGGCGTTCACTATTTTGGGGACCCTATATGATCGAGGTAAATAGATTACTATAGTATTTTCATTGAGGAGTAAGGTTGACTTATATTTTGAAGAATTGATGAATTTAAGGTGGACTTATAGTAATTTAGGTTACTTTTGGGAATGATTAACCTATCTTGGGTAAAATATGTTTAGGTTAGCTACTTTTTTTATAAGATGTTAGGAGTGGTTGATGTTGTCTGGAGATGAACAATGAAGTTGTTTTGGAAGACTATGTTATCAAATCCGTCTTGTATTTGTGTTTCAATCATAGTTTGGTTTATTTTGAGGAATTTTAAGGACCGTTATTTGTGGAGTGGTCTATGATGAACGTTGGGTAGTACCATGGAACTTTGAAGATTTAAAAGTAGTTTCTATTCCTATGGGATCCTCTCTTTTTGAAGAGTTGTTTTACCTTAACCTTTCTGTTTTTGGGATAATGTTTAAAGATAGAAGAAATAGATAGTTAATCTTTTGTAGATTATGTGATTCTATAGAAGATGATTCTTGTGCTTTTATGAGACCAAGTGTTTTTGAATTCTCATCATTTGGCGAAAAGATTAGTGTTGGTAGGGACTTGTTAAAGGATGAAACTCTACTTAAAGGTAGGTATATTTTCCTATGTTTTTGTTCTATGTAGTAAATGAAATCCTCAAAATTATGAAAAGAAACGTAAAACAAAAATTTTGTTGGTTTACGTTTCCTACTAGGTAATCAAAGACCGTTTACACACATCATAAGTTTGGGATTTTCTCATGGTTAACTTTCTCCTAATCATGTTCTCTATCACTCTCTCTCAGAACTGACCCTTTGTTTTTTCCTCCATGTCCATGTTTTCCTACATGGAAACCGAGTGTGGGTTAACTCGGGTGGCCTTTGTACTTCCTTTTCTTTCTTTTAAAGTAATGGTGTTACTGACTCTTTTTCCGATGTGGGACTTTCAATGAAATTTTAAAACCCAATTTAAAAAAAAATTGTGAGGACGCAATTTCTTAAGGGGGGAAGATTGTAACGACCCGAAATTTTGAATAAATCTTGTATCCTAATTTCATGTGTTATTTTTTATACTCAAAAAAAATGTTTTATTTGATAAACATGATTATAAATAAAATGAGACCATTGGTTTTTGAGTGTTATAAGACCATCGGTCAATATGACCACCGTGAACAAAATGTTTTGATTATTGTCTCTAAATTTAAGTAATCTTGGTTAATTATTATAGAAAGAAGATTTGATGGCCTCACCTAGCAGCCTTGGGCCGATCGAAGCCCATCTAACAGAGATTGGGAAGGAGGTAGCACCATTGGGCTTTGCTCTGGACCAAATCCAAGCCGAACTTCATCATGTGAAGCTAGAACGGAATCGCTTTCGCGAGAAGTTCAAACTGATAGAAATTACTACTCGGGCAATGTTGACTGAGCCGCCCCAAAATTCTATCACCCTAGCACACCTTACTCTTAGGTCCTATGCTGGTATTATAAGGGGTTATGTAACGAGACCGTAATTGCCTTGTGTAATCTTTTTTTTAAATAAAAATTTGGATTTCTTCTTATGATGATGTTTATGAATTTTCAAATGACCGGATAAATATTGTATGCATATTTTTGATGAATTTTAGAAAAAGGATATTTTAAAAATGGTTGTGTAAACCTTAAATAATTAAAAATGTGTAATGATTTTCGAAAAATGGTCTTCTACAATTATGTTCAGTACGAAATTTAGAGTCTAATAAGATCAACTTGATTTTTGATGAATAGTAAATTATGAATAGTGATTTTATGATTAGGATTAGTAATATGACCAAATGGATTAGTAATCTCACTTAAAGAAAGTTTTAAAATAATCTAGGCACCTTGATTAAGTAATGTGATTCAATAAAATAGTTAAATAACGGTTTCATTAATTATTATTCAAGTATTAGTTTTTTCCGGGTGAATAGTGTTTTTTAATTAAAAATTTAATTAAATAATAATTAGAAAGTTATTTTTATAAAAAGGACTTTATTTTTGAACTCAGAGCATCGATATTATGCTAAGGTAATTTTTGGGGATTTTTCTGAAAAAAATGAATTTTAGATGAATAGTGTTTTTATTTAAAAATTAAATTAAAAATATTTAGAAAATTATTTTTATAAAATGGATTTCATTTTTGAAATCAGAGCATTGATATTTGGTTAAGGTGAAATTTTGGGATTATTCTGAGAAAGTTGAATTTTCGGTGAATAGTGAAAATATTGTTTTTAAGTTACGGGTGTTTAATGACATCATTAAATGATGTATTAAGTATATATTCAATATGTTCGAATTATGAATAGTAAGATAAGGTGTGAGGTGTCCCAAGTGGCCAATACCATGGGCAAATACCATGGGCAAGCCCATGGTTTTGCCAAAACCACTAGTGAGGTGTCCCTTGGCCATTAATGCTTTGTCCCCTCACTTTCCCTATAAATACCCACCCTTTCCTCCTTTATTTTCACTCCCAACTCTCCCCCAACGAAGTTCTGGTCTTATTACCTTCCAAATAGTCCTCCCAAGGTTCCCCCAAGCCCTCAAGGTCCAATCCTTTGAGTTTCAAGAGTCACATTTTAAGGTAAGGGATCTGACCCCTCTCTTTCTTTTCATGAAATCTCTTTTATGTCATTCCTATTATGCTCCATGTTTTTATGTGAGAGGATGTTCTTTTATATTCCTCTTACTGCCCTTTCATTTTTATATGATGAGAGATCCCCTCTTGCTCTCATCGTTTCGTTTTATGAAAGTTTAAGTGACGCCATTAGGCTGCCGAATTTTTAAGGGATTCTTTCACCCTTCTCATTTTTCAAGTTCGATTTTCATGTCAAGTCTTTCAAGTTCCTTTTTATTATGTTGAGGTATGATCTCTATATCAATCATACTGATCTATTATGATCATATGATGAGGGACCCTTTTTTATCTTGTCAAATCATTTTCTTTTGAAGTTAAGTGACGCCGTAAGGCTGCCGAATTTTCATAAGAGAAATCTAATCTTTTTCCTTCCATGTTTTTCATTTCAAATGGTATGTCCCTAAAATTTCGTTACCATGTCCATATGTCCTTCTTATTCTTTCACCCTACTGTTTTATGGATCATTTATGAGTGGGTGACCCATGTCCCCTCTCATTTCAATGTTTTCTAAAACTCCGAAACTTAGCCGTTATGCTGCAGAATTTTCCCCTCAAAATGCCTCTCACTTTTCTCAAAAATAATTTTATGTTATAAAGTGAATACTCAAAGCTCTTATTTCTACAAGGGTATTCACATATATATCAAATTTTTCCATTTTAAATTCTGGGATTTACATACATGAGACCCGCTTTCCCTTTCCGTGGGTTTAAAGTGACGTAAAGATCATGTCTTTAATGTTGTTTTTAAAATGTTATGATTATGAAATGAAACCCATTTATTTTATGATATGTGGGTTATTTATGAAATGTTTGATGATGATATATGTGGCTCACATGATAATAAAGGCAAATTTAAGGGTGCGCCCTGATAGCGCTCCAATGCATTGGGTAATGATGTAACCACTAGAGATTACAATTTTCACGATACCTTGGTGAATAACCTTGGTAATTTTCAAATGACACCTTGGGGATGGACCTTGGTGATATGTTCATGATTTTCTATGTTAAATGATGTAGCCACATCTTCATGTTATGAAAAATGTTATTTTTATTATGAAATGCCTCATGATTTCTTTCTCATGCCTTAAAGTTCTTTTCATGTCCTTATTGAAGTATCTCAAGTTCACATGTAAAATGTTCCTCTTGTTTCCCTTACTGGGCCTTCTGCTCACCCTTTCTTTTGATGTATGTCCCCAGGTTATGAGATGCAGTAATGAACCTAGAATGAACTTAAGGAGACGCCTTGCAAGTGTTTAAGAAGAATGCTTTATGTTGTTTTCATGTATTATGTTCCTGGTTTCCAAGACACTAAACCTTAATGATCCTCAGTTGTGTGTAATGTAATGAAATTTTATGTTATAAAATGGCGGGATGCTATAAAAACCACTAACAAGAGCAATAAAATAAAATGGTGTACTGCCAACTAAATAGAAACTTAAACTGAAATCAAATTTATAGGTTTCCAACTTGATCTAGCATCCAAAAATATAAGACAACAAAAGAAACTAAAACACTAACTCAAACCTCCATGAAACAATAGGGGGGAAACATCTACATGCCACAAACCAAAACCTACATGAGAAGACCATCATTCTCCCAAACCACCATCACCGAGAACGATGCCACGACCCAGAATAAACAAAGAACAAGGTCTATATACACCCAAAGGTGTATGTCGGGTGTGATCCAAGATCCTAGTAGGGCATCATAGAATAAAAAGGTTCCACACATAATTATTAAATGTCAAATACATTTACACAATCAACTAAAGAAAAGAAATAAATGCTTGAACAATTTTTAAGAAAAAGGGATTCATGAAAATAGTTTCAAATGGAACAACAAAAATTTAAACACAGACACACTAACATTCTCAAATAACCAATGTTTCACACTGATGAGCGTAATGTAACTAATGTGCACCAACATGGGAGAGGCCTCATGGTTTTTAACTAGCTTGGGTCCCTAGATATTCGTGTCTTGCTGATTCTTGGCTTACAAACCACGAACCTCAAAAAATGTGTCTTAGAAACCACAACCCTCAGAAAACGTGTCAAAGAAACCACAACCCTCAGTCATTAATATGTTTAGTTAGTGTTGCAATTATCAAAAATTCTAAGTGAAATGGGACCAAAGCGAACCCTAGATCACTATCCCACTAGTCTAATCCGCCCTCCTAACCACTCAGGCTTTTTCCTTTGTGCTCAAAAATGTTTCAAGTTCATGTCACATGTTACACTAAGGCATAAAATACACATATGGTACTTGCACATGAAAAATCACATTTTTCACACCCATATCTTCTTCTAAAACCATACACACATCAAAATATTTTCAAAAAACAATCTGCATAGGATACATACTAAATTAAACAATATGCACAATTTAAAAGACACTCATCAATAAACCAACCACCACATGCACACGTAAATACCATTTTGAAATAATGAACACACTTAATCATTTTTCAAAACATTTAAATCCACTTTATTAATTAAGTAAACAATTAAAAAATTGTAAAGAAATATTAAATGGGTGTCACATGGATTTGAAAAATCTTATGTAACCATTTATAAATTTAAACACATTCACACATCACATGCACTCAAATAAAATTTTAAAGTGCGACCTAAACCACACAAATAATTTGATGGAAACCCAATGATCATATGATAAATACATTTTCATAAACCACATAATTTAACAATCCAAACCTAGAAGCTTTTAAAACAATTTAGATGAAATCGCTTGGTGTTAACCACTAAACCCAAACAAACCCCTATTTTACGACTAAATGTAGATGATGTCATGTTAAAAATACAATTTTCACCACTCGCACAAATTAATAAGCTAAATACATTGTTTAAAATTTTATAACAACTAACTAGATAAAATCCCACAATAGAAAACACACGCGTATCATAAACATGCTAATATACAATTTCAATACAAAGCAAGCTTCAATGAAAACCAATATAACACTACACAAATTAATTAATTAATATGTCAGAAAAATAACATTGGAAATTAATTCACCAAATAATAACTAAGACATTGAACCACAAACCTCGAAGTATAAAATGTCAAATCATATGAGAAACCTCGACCACACCAAAGACACCCCACTTGTAGATTGAATTGAATCCTAAAACAAACAATCGAGTCAAAAGAGGATTCAATAATGAACCCAAAATAAACATCATACCCACTAAAAAGAACAAAGACTAAAAAATGAGGAATGAGGCACTTAACAAAAAGTGGGTAGCTCGCACGGAAGAACGGAAAAGCATCAGAGGCGTCATCGGGGGCACATTGTGCCTGAAATCCATATAGAAAAGAGGGGCAATGCAAGACAAGGTGAGGCAGTGGGGTACCCCGTGGGTGATGCGAGTGATGTGGGCCGGCGTGCGGAGCTTGCCGGAAGGGAACAAGGGTGTGAGGGGGGTGTTCAAGGTTGATCGAGGAGGGGTGCTGGTGAGGGAAGCACTGACTTGTGCGCGGGCCAGCAAGGGCGGTGCTAGCTAGAAAATGGAGTGAAAGGCCAACAGTGTGAGCGGCTGATGAGAAGGTCGGCATAGCGGTGCTTGCCGCTTGGTCGGGGGAGAGGTCTCAAGCGGTGCCGACTTGGTGATCCCAGGGAAGTATGGAAGCATCGTGATGGTTCTTTTTTAAAGAAGAGGATGAATTGTGGGATGGAAATGAGGTCGTCCGAGGGTGGTCATCGGATCTAAGGAGAGAGTGTGTGAAGCGCATGGTTTGGGGGGCTCTATTTGAGTGTCGCGCTTCATCATGGCTAGGAAACAGGGTTTTGGCGCCAAGGAGAGGAGGTTGGCCAGGTGCTGGGTGGTGCAACGAGGGAAGGAGGGTCCAGCAGGTGGCCCATATGAAGGGAAGTGCGGCGCAAAGTGAAGAGCATCCAGTATTAGGGTTAGTGTTGAAAAGCTGCTTGCGGCAAGAAGAATGAGGGTGAGTGTGTGATAAAATGAATAAAATAAAAATAAATTTAAAAAAGAAAATATAAAATAATGGGGGAAAATAATTAAGTAAATAATTACTGTGCACTTTAAAATAAACATAAAAAAATATAAATTGATCCCCAAAAAATAAATAAATTAATGTATTTATTATAAAAATGATAATAAGGATAATGATAATATTCATCATCATAATAAGAATAACAATATTATACATAAATGATATTGATATTGATGACATTAATAATATCAATAATTTAAGAATAAGAAAATAATAAAATTAGTCTCAACCTAATATTATATTAAAAATAATAATATGTATTATAATATTAATAACACTTAATAAATTTTTATACTCCTAATAATAATAATATATGAAAAAAGTATTATTATTAATATCATTGAAATAATTTCTTAAATTTTATTAAACATCTTTCTTTCATATTATTTCCATTATATTACTCGTCATAAATTTATTATTATTTTATGTTTAAAATATGTTTGAAAATCGCGTCGGCCGCACGGTTCCAAAAAAATTCTCTTCCCTTGTATCGGATGACGCTAAAGCCAAAATGTGAATTTTTATTAAAAAGACTCTAAAAGTTTAGACATTTTCTCACTCAATACCCACAAAAAAAATTTGGGCCATAAAATAATGAAATAATATAAATTGAGAATGTAAGGGTGTGACAAAAAGTTATTTAAATGATATTTAAACCTTTTAGAGTATACACATATATCTTCAATACACACCACCACAATTTCATCAATATATTATTTGAAAACTCTTTTTATTAGATATATAAAAATAGACGGTGCATTATTCAATTCAAAAGGCATTACAATAAACTCATAATGCTCATACCGGGTTTGAAATGCTATTTCTGGATTGTGTTCCTCACTCACAAACAATTAATTATATCCAAAACAAAGATAAATTTTTTATAATATTGGGCTCCATGATATTGATCAAATAAATAATCCAGAATAATATAAAATAATAATAATCCAGAATAATATAAAGCACTGGATAAGGTTGGTGAAATGATTAATGTACCAACCACCACTTAGATAGGTTCTTCAACGTCTGCATTTGTGACCGCATATGCTTGGCCTTTCTCTCTTGGCCTTCTTTTGGAAACCTTTCCATTATTCTTAGGACATTCACATTTATAATGTCCCATCTCTCTAAAATTGTGGCATTAAAAGTTGGTATCTTCTTTCTTCCTCTTATAATCTTGAGATAGGTGTCCTTTTTATCCACACTTGTAACAAACTGGAATTACATTCAGGTAAGTGCTAAGGGTTTTCTTCCCATAATTACTACCGGATTGAAGTTCTACTCTTCCCATCTTCCCCATTTCCTTATTTCATTTTCCAAATTATTCAACAGCCCTCTCATCCTTTAGTTTTCCTTTAATGTCATAAGACATAGAAAATTTATTTTATATTATTGATAGCACTAGAGACTATATATTTATATGATGAGAAACATTAGGTGACACGAGCCCATTGGTTGAGTGGTTTTAAACCATCATAGAATTGATCCATTTTTCTCTATGGATTATGTATGTAGTCTGCCACATATAATTCTATTTTTTAAAGATGGATCCATACATGGAAACATTTTCAACATCCTTCTTCCTCATATTCAAGAATTTTTCTTATATCTTATCATTGTTCATGAAAGAAATTTTTTTCTAGAATATTTCCTTAAAATTCCTCCATTACATCTCTTTTATGTCTTCCTCATTTGTGTTTTGGATTAATGTCCACCACTGATATAAATCTCTCGAGAGATGATAAAATTCCATGACAACCTTCTTTTTTTAGTTACATCCCAAAGAGAGAATTATCTTCTATTTGGAACATATCCACTACTCTACTACAAATGGGTTTGTAGTCCCATTGAATGATGGAGGCCGTTTTTTCATAAATCGATCTAACATAGCTCATCTATGTGGTGGATCTAGATGCACCATATGGGTAAAGTTATTATTCATGACATGAGTATCCTCTCCCTGTATAGTTATAAGTTTCTTAGCACCAATCATATTACCATATCCTATATCATTATCTACAATCGTAGGGAAATACCTACTTAGGAGACACACATTTATGTGGTTTCCATTACTTATACGAGGACCCGTTTCGAAATAACGGCATACACATCATTAGGGTATGAATCATATTTTTTAATCTCAATATAGAAAAAAAAAGAATTATCATAAATCAAAGTTATATACATAGATAATATCTTAATCATAATCAAGGTATCTTAAAGAAAAAATGTACATTCAAATACTTCATAATGAATTATGTAGAAAATGTTAATTAACCAAAGTATATAACCCATGAGTTTCAATACCAAGATTTTATCAAGACCCATTTTTCGTGTACCTGGATACCCCAGTTCAGTCCTGAAATGCCTTGTCGAAGTATTCACTACTAGGTACATCTGTTCCAGAGCCACCTCTACCTATTTGTATCATGACATGGATTTATTTTCTTGAGAGATCTATATAATCTATTTCTTACCACGAATATAGTAATTTCTTGTATGTTTGTACTCAAATACTACCATAGGGATTTGTTCCCCAATCTAAATTTTATAATCTTGTTTCTATGTTCTCTATTAAACTTCATTTGATACCAACTATAAGGACCTAACCCTAGTTTCCTAGAGTCAGTTCTTTATTTGATTGCTTGGAATATAATAATGGAATATGCACCTTGATGGACCGAGTTGCTTATTTTTATTGGAAACAAGATACATAAGTATGTGAAAAATTACAACTTGGAAAGAAATACAAGATATAAACTCCTTAGAAAACATCCGTACCTCATAGGTTATTTCATCATTTCATTCATAATAAAATTTTTTATAATTGAAACATAAAAAAGGGGTGATCTCAAACACTCATTAAGGGTATGAAATACAGTGGAAGATATATAGACATTAGTCATGTTAAATAACTAAAAACATGTTCCTTTAACAAAAACATGAACACATTATTCTTGAATAAGAGTTGGGTACATAATTCCACAATAAAACATAATTAGGGGCATTATAATAGGTGAATAACCCCAAGTTCCATCAAAAATATTTTTATAACGAATGAATGCATAATACGAAGCATCATCACCATACCGTCAAGGCCTCATTCCATGTCCATAAATAAATTTTTTCTACACTTAGTGCGAAGACCGTAATTTGTCTCATGGGACCTACCAATGTAGTGAGGGGATATAGTGGGACCCACCCAACATATGCTATGTCTATTTAATTTCTCATATGAATTGGGATAGATATTAACAACATATATATTCATATTGAATCTAACATATGAACTATAAATAACTTTCCCTGAATATTAATCATAAGCACTAACCATTCAGACTAAATTGGTGAATAGTTTTAGGATAGAACATCCACATCCAAAATAATCAAAATACATTAAATAAAATATTATATATTATAAAAATAAATATTAATCAAAATAATACATAAGAATAAACATATGTTTTTAAATAGATGATGATACTCTTATAAAATCTTCAAGTACATCTTAAGATAAATACCTATTTACTTAGAAAAGAATAGTCCTTTTGAAAAATATTTGTATAACAGAATAAGTGAATAAATATAATATTTTAGTCATAAAATATTCATTTTATAAAGATAACTATTTCCAAAAAAGGATTATATAGTTCCATTGAAAATAGATAAGAATTTGAGAAATTCCCTTCAATCAGGCTTGTATTTTGGGAAGGATTTTTAAAAGATTCTTTCAGAACATATAACTCCCCTTAAATGAAAGTAGGATTATAGTTGGTAAACATTTATATATGACTCTAACATAATTTTAATGGGTACATAATAATACATAATAATTCCATTGAGGTAAGTAGACAATAGAAATAACCTGAATGAAAATGGAGGTTAGGGTGAAAAAACCCTTACTTAAGATCGAAGGTATTCCTCCCTTGAACATAAGGTGCTTGAATATGAAATTATAATTATTAAAAAAATATTTATTAAATTATTAGATATTATTATAGTTTATCATAATTCTTTTTAGTTTATTTATGTCATTATTGATAATTTATTATATTGAATTTCGTCGTTCTGGAGTTTTTATTTTCTTCATGGTCAAAAATGATTTATTAGTTTTTATGAAATGTAGTTTATTTGTAATGGATGTAAATCTCCAAATTTGAAATTTCATATTATTTTTAAACATCTAGAATTTTTATAGGCCCTTTATATAATCTGGTTACATGGAAATTGGATGAATCATTTGATTAATTATTAATGACATTCACTAAGATTATATTAGCAGTATTTTGATTATTAGGAACTAGTTCGGTCATCTGATTTAATTATAGGCACATATAATGTGTCCTGAATATTAATTAGGTTATAATAAATATATTATAGTCTATTTGGACAATCAAAATGGAATCATGACCAATAATGAAGGATAAATAGAAGACCGAAACGTTGTTGTCTATGAAGGGTATAAAATGGAACCTCATGGATGTTGATTTCGTTTATAAAATAAAAGGGAGAGAGTATGCATATTGATGATGGTTATTCCGTTAAAATTAAATAATTCTGTTAATTATATTATAATAGAATTATCATGGAAATTTGGATAAATGAGGTGAGGAAATTATTACAGAAGATGATAAATAAAAAATAAAATAAATGAAAATGAAGGGTGCTTTACCTCTTGAAATAACCTCCTCATAACTTCCTTAAGGGAAGGGTTTTTGGCCTATTATAAAGACAAAGAGCTTATTAGATGTAAGGATTAACTAGATAATGTGTATTTGTTTAATGATTTGATGAGATTCAAGGCTTAGAGGATTACAGAGAATAGGGGGTGATGGAGGGTTTTAATAGTAGAGGGGAGGAGTGGGTTTTCTATATTTTAATCATTATTTTATTAATCCCCTCAAGAAAACCAAAATTGTTGTTTCATGTGACCCATAATAGTAATAACTAAATTTGAGTTCGAACCAAGTGTTCTTCAATCAATCTTTATTTCATAAATAGTGTATTTAATTGATAATTTGTATAAAAGACATTTTACTATATTTCACTATTCATAAAAAATTCATGAATTTCTGAAAAAACCCAAAAATTCACCCATTCCATTTTTTGAGGAGTATAATTAAAAAGTGAAGTCCATTACTCAAAAATATTTTTCTAAATATTATTAATTTAATATTAAAATAATATCATTGCTAATTAGAAAAATAAGAGTTTTAAAGGTAGAATTAGATTTATATCACATTGAAAAATTAATCAAGATCTCATTATCATTTTACCATTGGAAAATAAAATAAAATAATTATTTACTATTCATTGGGGTAATCTAACTTTTCTTATTACTACACATATGGGTATTTTACTATTCCACAAAAATCATGTTTTTTATATCAGACTTCAAATGACGTACTGATCACAACACTATATGACCATTTTTTAAATTCAAAACATAGAATATGAAAAGTTCTGTTTAATGACTAGATTCTAAAATGTTTTTTTGTAGGGACAGAGTGTTTCATGCGTTCAATATTTATATTCAAAACCATTGGGTGTTACAATATTTCCGTGTACTAGATAATATAAATTTCTTTATACTTTTATAATGAATAAACATGCCTGAAATGGTTGGAAAGAGAGTAAATAACATAAGATTTATATGGTTTAGAGTGAGTGTGACAGCTGGCATCCTTGATAAAGAAACTCCTATGAGTTTATGGAAATTCTATATTACAAAAAATTGAATGTAAAATAATCCAAATCCCATTAGAAACCTTTTATATCCCGATAAGAATGATTATACTGAATCCTCTTAGTTAAAAATGGTTTATTATTACTAAATTGATCCAAAAAAGAAAAATGACTTTGTTGTAACAGAACCACTATGGCTCATTCTGAATTCTTAGTTTAATATGACAGGTTCCTATTTTCTTAATCTAACTATAATTGATACGTTTCACTCAATAGGATGAGTATGTATCTGATTATCTCAATAAAATGAGTTTGGATTCGATTCTATGAATACAATAAGGATGGATCCAGTTCTCAAAATATGATGATGCTGGATCGGATAAACTAAGTATGATGAACCCAATCATAATATTCATTACTCAAACTCTGTTCAAATTCTCAATATAATCATTCTTTGTCTGATTGACTCAATGTGATTTTATTCAATATGATTTTTCACAATATGGAAAAAACATTCTATTGTCTGATTCACATCATGAGATCTCTATTTGGAGATAACATTCACTTGATTTCTTCTGTGCTCCTCCTTTTTAATTTAAAAAATATTACAATGTATAAAATTATGTGGGAAATAATTTAAATATAACATAGAAAAAATAGATAAACAATAAAAAATTGCAAGATTCGTAAAATATCTAATCATTTAAAAAGACTCAAATTTAATAATCTTCTGTGATATATTCAATCATTCTCATAGTTCCCTGAGATATATTATAAATTGAATTTTTTGTATGACCTATTAAATCATCATAAACATTCAAGAATCACCTTTTTGAGTCATCTTCATTATATAATCATTACAAATCTATTTATGTGTCAAATCATTAAGAATCAATTTCCATCTTGGGACATGAGTATTTTTTGTATTTCTCATCACATTACAAATATTCTTCCTTCTCACCTCATTATGATTTCTCTTTCTTTCTAATATCATGTATATTTATATTTCCTTCTCAAATAATCACAAACCTATTTCCTGATCATATCATTTTAATTTATGTTTACTTATAATCTCATTAATATATTTTTCCTTCTCATGTCATTAAAAATATGTTTCTTTCTTATCTCATAATGAATACTTTTCATTTTTTGGTCATTACTAATTTGATTCCTTCTCATCTGCTTATGATTTTTGTTTCTTTGGATCTCTTATTTTAATTCAGTTTCATTTTCAACTTATTATGATTCATTTTTCATTATCAGCTCATTATGATTTCTATTTCTATCTCATCTTATAATGAATTCTACCTCATTCTCATCTTATTACAATTTTTGTTTATTTACCATCTCATTATGATTTATGTTTAATTATCAACACATTATGATTTTTTTATTCCTTGTGTCATTTCTCTTTTTGTCTTCATCATCTCAATATTATTTAAATTTCTTTCTCAGATCATGAATTTTTTTTTCATTAATAACTCAATTTTATTTTTTTTCTTTCTCTGGTCATTATTTTTTTTTCTAAAGAAATTTTTATTATTTATTTATTTTACACCTTTTTAATATGTAATTCTTTCAGTATATCATTGAAAATTTTCAAACAACATCGGTTTTAGGCATTTTGACATCTTACAACTTATGATTATGTCACTTAAAGATACGATGAAGCCATTGACTTGACTTGGGGAATCTATGAGATCATTATGATACCTCCATTTAAAAAAAGTATTTTATGATGATATTTTTCATGAATTCTGATAACATATTGATAATAAAATCATCATCTGATTAGGTGAAGAATATATGAATACTTTTTGACTCATGACTTTACCTTGATCAATCAAAACATCTTCAATAAAATCATGGTTTCTCTACTTAACCTCACCATTAATTATATGATTTTTAAAAAGTCTATATTTAGGAAATCAATAGTTTTGTCCTCCAATAATATCTGGATATGAGGATCATAAATTTTATCCAAAAGGACCTTAATATGATATTGTTTTTTATCAAAAAATAATATTCCTGACATATTATTTGTCTCTTGTTACTCAATCAGATAACCAGAGTCCAAAAACATTATTCAAGGAAACAACTCTGCCCCTTTTTGTTTTGAATCACGATTTCATCAACCATCACAATTCATAGAATCCTCATTATAATATACTTGGTTCATTTCCTGGTGAAAAAAATATTATTATACAATATGATTTGATTTCAAAAAATAATAAAATTTGTAAAAATAATATTATCATAAATGATTACCAATCTCTCACGTTGGATTTGTTGAAAACCATTGTTTAAATAATTTTCAAATTTCAGAAATAATTTACAGCTCAACTATTTTACTTTTATGGAAAACTGGAATTTCAAAAAAGAGATAGTCCAAAAAACACACAACTGGATGAAGTAGGATTTTTAATAAATTTCCTCCATCAGTGGAATGTAATGTTTCCGACCATGTTAGTAAATTTCTCTGTAGTTTTATTTCTCAAATTCTTTTTCTCTCCCCAATTATATAATGACCATAACATCATATTCTTGAAATAAAGGTAAGTAAATACTTGTTAAAAAGTTTAATGTTGTTACTTTATCTCCCCATTTTTCAACATAATCAAATAAATACTAGGGGATTCAATATTATTATGTATGTAATTATGGGAGATTTTAAAATAAATTGCTACTTGGATTCAAAAAACCATTCTTTAAATAAATTGTAACAATATCTTGAATCTGATAATATGTGGCAATGTATTCTATAAAAACATCACCAAGGAAATATTATATTTTATCAAGTAAAACGTTATGTTATTGTGTTTTGAATTTTAAGGGTTGATATGATTTCAAATATAATCAATTCTACACTAGTTATCATAAATTATCTTATATGATTTAAAGGCTATTTCATTGAATCATCTATCTTAAATTTCTTCCACATCATTTGAGTAAATTCATGATTTACTGCAAAATATTCGGATTCAGTTGTGCTTAATGTTAAAGAACATTGTTTCTTATTGTACCATCCCACCCAACAATAACTTTAGAAAAATGTACATTTTGAAGCTAATTATATATTATTTAATTCTCTAACCCAATATGTATCAGTATATGCATGAAACATCATTTCTTAATTTATATTATATAACAACACTTATGAATGTGTCTCTTTAACATATCCCAAACCCCTATTGACTTCCCAAATATGTGATTACGTAATATTAATTTTATTCATAGTGGAGAAAGTCACAAAAAAACAATGTCATCCCCTGAGGCTCTATAGTATAGAAGATTCCATATCATCTTATGAAATTATTTCAGATTCATATTTATTCGAGATTCATCATTTTCATCTTTGTGCTAACAAAAATATGAGTGGAAAAATTTAATGTATTAACTCATTACAAACATCATTAAAAATTTCATGGTATACATTTCACTATAGGAGAAAACATACTTTTCATTTTTTTCAACTTCTAATCCATAGAGAGTTAATTATCCCAAAATTTACATTTCAAAATTCTTCTACATTTCGTTAGAAAATGATTCAAGAAAATTATCTTCTTACCTGAATAAAATATATAATCCACATAAATAATTTAAATATGAGTTTGAGAGTCAAATTTATTACATATATGATTATATGAAATTTTTCTTTATAAATGATAATCAATATCAAACCATTGTCATGTTTAGAGTACCATGCATTTGGATCTTGTTTTAGCCAATACAAATCATTATTCAATATAATTTTTTTATCCACATAATGTATTAACCCACATGGTTGATCTAATTATAAATCTTCCTCAACCTCTCCATTCATAAATGAGGACATTACATCCATCTGAAAAATATTTTAATTATGATTTGCAGCCACTGATAGAAAAATTCTAATAGTTTCATATCTTACTATCTTGGAAAACATTTATTCAAAATCAATCCCATCCACTTATTCTTATCATTTACATTAAATCATGAAAATTTTTTTCTTGAAACTTTTTATTTTCATTTTACTTATTTCTACAATCCCACTTGGTTCTGATACAATTTTATTAATCCATGGATAATTTTCTGATATTTCTATTTTCACAATCTTATATAATTATTCTTTCATAACATCTACCTAGTGTTTTTGTTGAATATCCTCTAAAACTAATTGAGGTTCAAATATTGAGATATGTGAAGTATAATTTTCTAATCCCAACAATATTATGGTCTCAAATAGAGACTTCATATTTCTAATAATGTTTTCGAACTCAACATGCTTATTTAAGGGAAAATTTCAATGATTATCTATAAGAATCAGATTCCTCAATTAATGATTCATCTGTATCATGACTATTTTACTTAGACATACATTCTGTTTTCGTGGAAATTTATAGTATTGTTTCCTCATCATTCTCAACAAACATTCTTATGTTATTTAATTAATTAAATTCACACAATATAAGTGTACAACCAATTTTAATCATTTTTTCAGGATATTTTAACTTCATCTATTTGGTGGGTAACCCATAAAATTTAAAACCTCATCTTTGTAATCAATATTTCTTAGATCCCTATTTTTAATTTTAATTAAAAATGGACTTCCAAAAACAAAAATATATTTAAGTAATTTTTTATAACACATTTCATAAGTTGTCACGTTTCTTTCTCGACACAATAATAAAAAATGTCAAATATGTACAATAGTACTAGAATATTCTCTATAATTAAATAATGAAGTACTGAATTCTACTAACATAATTATTCCCATTTCCACCAAATTTTAATTCTTTCTTCATAACATTATATTTTTTTGGAGTTTCATTGGAAGAACTATACTAATGTTTAGAACAATTATTTCTTAGATAAATTTCAAAATTATTACTTTTTAAGTTAGTACCATTATTTTTTATCAACATTAATGATGGAAACCCCATTTTCATTCTCAAAAACTTTTCCAAATAATTTTAACATTTAAAAAGATAATATCTTATACATACAAACCATGATCATTGTCATCCATGTGAAATAAATAGTAAATTTGATAAATTATAAATCTTATTGTGTTGATTGATGTCTTATCATCCCACAATGACAATTTAAAAACATACAAGAGTTCTGGGAGATTGAATTTCAAAATAAAAATTGACATTGTTTTAGCGATATCACAAATTCCTCAAACTTTTTCCAGACATTCTAATTTATTTATTGTTGTACTGTTTCTGTCACCCTTATCATTATAAATTCTAACATTATGTGGGGTAAGAAAGAAACACATCCTTCTCAAACATGGAATGTTAAAAAAATCGGAAGAATCATTGATTTTGGTGAGTGAACATTTTATCTGATTTTTGTATTGAGCCTTATCTGCAACTTTAGACATCTCCACATTTACATTCAAATCCTTATTGAAAATTTGATTGATCATCATCACGGTTTCTCCCTAACTAATGATGTTTTGATTAAAAATTTATAACTTATTTTTCCTTATCATCTTGATTCTTAATAACATCTTTAAATATCATACCATGTTTATCTTTAATGTTTTCTTACATAACATCTCCTCGATGTATTCTTCCACATTTCGAATTACATCTTATCTTCCTCTAGAAACTTATTCATAATATTAATTCATTAAACTAATTTATTTCATGATATTTATTTTTTAATAAAAAAAACACTAAATTATTTAACAGTTGATACTCTCTACAATATTCTTCCCCATGTTCTTTACTATCTAATGAAAATTTAATTTTCCAAAACATTTTCAATAAAGGTTATGATATTTTTTTGAATTCAATCTTCAGAAAAATTGTGGATAGTTGAGTCTAATTAATATTTAATAATCATCCTAAATTTAATTTTTATAGTAAAATTATTCCTTAATTTTTTGATGACATTTGTTCTATAATTTTTTTGATCTACTTCTTCCACCATTGTTTTTTGTTAGTGTCATCTCAATATTATGCAAATTGTTTCAAGGGGAGATTTATATCAAAGAGTCCAATCCCAAAACACTCAAAAAATATTGTAGGATGTTTACCACAAGGTTATTCACTTCCTCTCTAATAGTTTTTATAGATATGAGGCATAATATTATCATTTAACTCATCATATTCCTTTTACTCAGACTGGAATGCTCCACCTTCTTTAAAATATTGGATTTTCATATTTCTCATATCATAAAAATCCATTTCATATATTTCCTTATTTTTAATAATTGGATGTTTTTTTCATATAGAACAGGAATGTAATCCAATTCATCAATAAATCAATGATCCATATCTTTTAAAGTCGATATTTTAGAATCAAACTGTTCTATAATGTTTCTTATAAGTTTAATTTTGATTTTTGGTTCTTCCAAGACAACTCTGAATACTTTGATCTTGAAAAAATTTTCATTTACACTTTCTATGTATTGGTGATTATTAAATTCATCTCTAATTATGATTTATTAAAACATACTATGCTAGATGTATATATTTTCATTCATTACGTTAGTATTCAATAAAAATACTCCCATAATTGTCCGACATACCTTTTGATGTTCACAAATCACATCACCTTGTGATAAATGTTTCATGATATGGAATTTTGAATCATATTTCTTGATATTCCATCAAATTATATATTTCTCTAATTAGAAAATGTCATCATGGAATATTTCTCAATTGGTGGAAAACCAATAGTAGAAATTCCAATAACATCTAGGACTTGATATATGAGATATGGAATATTTTTATTATTCAATCTATAAAAATTATTTTAATAGTGTGATGGAATTCATTAACTTTTAATATAATTACTATTATCCATGATAGGGATTCAATAATTTAACCATCTATGTAATTCCAATTTAAGTTCCCATGATTGAATAACAAATAAGAATGAGGGAATTGAAACATTTGTTCATTTTTTATAAATTCAAATAGTTCTCAATTCATAACCCTAGTAACATGTTTGGATTATTTTCATTGACATATTTTTCTAAATAGTCATTTGGGAAAATGTTTTAAGGAAATTAAGTCACAGAAGGTTTATATGGTTCAACCTAAATTTGAGAAACGACATCGATTCCATAACCACTCCTCTAGGTCTATAGAAATTAACTATTTAGAATAAATGATTAAATCACATGTCAACTCCCATTAGACAATTTCTATCCAATGATATGAAATATTACACTAAATCCCAGATGATTATAATGTATTCTTATAAAACAATTGATCCAAACAAAATAATGAATATACTTTTGGAATTACTTTACAATTTAAAAACGTAAATCCCCATTCTGAGTCAGATATATCCAATTTTCTCAATCTGATGAGTCTAGATATGATTGTGTCCATAAAATGACTCTATATCTAATTCTACAAATATATTTATTCTGAATCTGATTCTCTTAATAAGATGGTGATGTATCTTATTTTCCCATTATGATGAGGCTAGATTTATAGAATTCGGAATATTGAACCCATTATTAATCTACATTCCACAAACACCTCACAAATTCTCAATATAATCTTTGTAAGTCTCATAAAGTCAATACTATCTTTCTCAGTATTATCTTACTCAATCCAATGAACAAATATTCATCTGTATCATCCTCTTCATGAGGGAATTGTCTAGAAACAACTTTCACTTTATTTTTTCACCATTTCACCTTTTCCTCTTACTAAAGATAGTCAATGATTGACTTATATAAGGAACTACTAATTAATGACATATAAAAAATATGGAAGAAAAGAAAAAAAATATGCTTCTTCAAATTATAATACTCTAAAAAACAATACCCTTTTATCATATACATTGACTTCATTAATAATTCCCATATTTCTCATAGATTTAAGAAGAAAGTATTTTCATATTTGTCCTCTCGAAATCATTATAAAAAATCTAGAATATTCTTTTTCTGTCTTAATTATAATCAGATAATTAAATTTTTGTTTCCTTGTCATCATATTACAAATTTATTTCATTCTCATCCAATTTATATTTAGAGTTCATTCATATCGCATTAATAATATTATTTATTCTCATCTCATTATTGTTTCTATTTATTTCTCTACACATTATGAATTCGGTTTCCTTCATAGACCATTACGATAGTGATTACATCTAACCTCCTTATGATTTTTGTTCCCTTATCATGTCATTAATTTTGTTTCCTTTTTATCTCATTAATAATATATTTTCTTCTCATCTCATTATGAATAAACGTTTTTTCTTACATCTTTATGAATATATATTATTCACATTTCATTACAATTTCTATTTTTTTATCATCTCATTTCAATTTTTATTTGTTTATTGGTTATTTAATGTTTTTGTTTCTTTCTCAACTCATTATGATTATTATTTCATTATAATCTCATAATTACTTTTTTACATTCTCATATCATTAAAATTTTGGTTTATTTTTCAAATTATTACAATTTTTGTTTCAGTCTCAGCACATTACAATTTCAGTTTCCTTCTCTGCTCATTATATTTTTTTCTTTCTCATCTCACTATGATTTTTCAACATTCTCATCTCATTTTTGTTTTTTATTAACTAACTCAATTTGATTTTGTTTCTTTATTCTCTCCTAATTTTTATTTTTCTCATCTTATTACAATGGAATGATTTCTCTATATCATTTAAATTAATCAAACAATATCTTCTTTAAACAATCTGACATCTTCAGTCTTTAAATTCATGTAATTCTAGATGGGATTTGGACATCTTATTCCCTTTAGGATTCAAGACAATATTTATGATTCCTTCAAGTATTAAATGTATTTTGATCGTGATAGTTTTCATTATTTTTTATTACTTCTCGATCATGATAGAATATTTTTATTTGATTATGAAATAAGGAATTATTTATAAATCAAGACCATATATTATCCAACCTCATCCACTTCAGAATCATTATGACTTCTTCACTAAACAAACATATTTCTCTCTCCTATTATAAATAAGTAAAAATTTTGAAAAAAATCATTTGATACTTTTTGGAACTAATGATATTCAATTTCATCTTGATATATTTGAATACCACAATGTTCCTGATAAGAAACAACATCATTCAGAGTTAATATTTGTTTCGAGTTACTCAATCCACTAAACCATGACAAAAATCTATGGTCATGAAAAAATAATTTTCCTCCCATTTATGATTTCATTCCTTCATTAAGAGACCTTTATTATTCTTGAAAATATCATTATGATTGATTGGGTCTAATTCCAAGTTGAAAAAAACATTCTTATACAAAAAGTATAGTTGTCAAAAAATACAAAGACTTTATTATATCAAGTTTATCATAATGGGTCTTCATTTTTTCATGTTTTCTATAATAAATAATTATATTTTTTATTTGATGATTATTTAGCATATGACATGATACTATGCTATATTATCCATATAAATTTACTCATATCCTTTCTACATGTCATCAGCCTCTAGCTAATGGGAAGGCCCATATGAGTTCATGTGTCCTTCCAGCTCGGACCTACTGGTATGTATCTTGAAGATACAAAATAGAGTCAAATCATTTCAATTCAATATCATTATTTTCTCCTTGTCTTGGGTTTGGAGAGGTTAGAAAATAGACACGATTATTATATATATATATATATATTATGTGATATATTTAAGTGCATATCAGGATCATTATAGGAGACCTCTATGATTTATTTAATTTTTTAAATTATGTATTTCTATTTAAAAATTGTAATTTTACCATGGGTGATACATATGTTGTTTATAAAAGATTTATTGGATTTATGGTTTGTTTATCCATGTTGACTGTGCATGTCGGTTCACATTACATATATATTTATATGTATACATGTGGTTCTTCAAAATTATAGTTTATTAATTAAATTCTAATATTATTATATTTGTTCAGGATTGTTTCCATACGTGTTATAAATATTGACATGTTTTATGATATATCTATTAAAATTCTTTTTGAATATTATTTATTAAATTTAATTATTTTAAATTAGTATGCTATTGTGTTAGTATATATATGATTAATTGGAGTAACATGCAAGGATTAGGATAAGGGTATGTACTATGAGAGTTATACCTTAGGTTGAGTGTAGACCAATAGGGAAGCATTTTTTTGATCCCATAATCTGAATGTCATATGTTGATGCTCTTATTAATCGTTCATATTATATTTTATGGCTCCAAGATGTATTATTTGGGAAATACTTTTGATGTTTGTCTAGAATTATTCTATGATTGAGAATATTATAATAACCAATAAACATGTTGGAGAATGCAGTAAAGCAACCACCCACATCTAAATTGTGGTCACAATACAAAGACATATTTATCTATAAGTCTTTTAAGTAGTGTTTTATCAATGAATTTTTGTCTCTAACTACAGAAAAACATTACATGACCTTAAATTATATTATTACCCATAATACTGAGGAAATAGAGTCCCTCTTTAAACATAGAAATGGATTGAAATCATTCAAATAATATTTTTCAAAGTATATAATCTAAAATAATATAATGTAATTTATAGATGAATCCCATTGATAGTGTGCATAAAGTTCTATACCCCCATATCAAATGGAACTCAATAAGATAAAAGACAATTAAGGTACATTTTGATGACTTCTAGATGTAAATTGTGGTTCATTCTTTAATGTGATATAAAAATTTATAGTTTTCCAAAATATTTTCTTTCAACAAAAAGCATGAAAAAATTAATTATATTTTAACACAGACAGATGTAAAACTGATAAATATAATCTTGGTTTATTGTCTAGTGATAATTGATATTTAAAAAGACTATGAACTAGGAACAATTGATATGGTTACACATGACCTTATTCATAATATGAAGGTGGAACTAGAGAATCAGGAAATTCCATTAGTGTCGTGGTTGATATTGATGATCAAACCTATTGAATGGATGATGAATAAATCTACGGATTAGGGATTAATAACTTATTCCCCTTTAGAGATAACATACACTCTTTTATACCAAGTGAAGACTTATTTGGAGTCATAAACATAATTTATTGTGATGATATATCAATTGGACTATAGTGACTCCATACCCAAATGGTGGATGGAGGAAGATTATATTCTCATGGTACAAGGGTGAGTAATCGTCTATAAATTCATCAGATAGGATATGTGGATGGAATATTGTACATTAGTATCTGGATTAAATCTGGGTCTGACCATGATGTATCATGACATCAGGGAGTAGTTCCGGTGGCCATAGATGGAGAGAGGCAATGTTGTTTTTGTCTCTTCAAGCAATACATGTCAAAGATAGAAGGATAATAACTAGTGTCGTTGTGGGTTATTGTATCCACTCCCGATGGATTTGTGAAAGTAATAGGTTCTCACAATATATTTCATTTATGAAGTTACCTAGGACCTAGGTAAGTCGTGAGGTGGTATAGGTTATATTCGATTGGTTAACAATTTCAACTCTCTACATTATAATAAAAGAGTCCTACATAGTGTATTATCTATGAATTATTTATGTTTACGATATTTTATTACTTCATAAAATCCCATAATGTATTGGTTTATATAGAGATGCTTTTTTCTCAAAATTATTTTAGAAGGGAATATTGAAACCCTTACTGACTCGTCTAAGTTTCATCATGGGATTATGTCCTTAGAATGACAGATAGTATAATAGGTCTATATGTATATTGGAGGATATGATTAAAAATTTTAATCTATACTTACATAGAACATGGAATGATGGCATATCATATAATTATATCTCATAAAATAATATTTAATTTAATTATATTTTGATGGAACAAAATGATGATCAATATGAGACCCCATATAGATCACAACATGATAAAATTAGGTGGCAGAAGAAGTTGTTTTGGGCTATTCTTGGTTCATGCAGCCACTAAGATTGTGTATTTTAATATGAATAGATTGATCACCTATTAGTTACGAATGGGGAATTAAGTCAATATTAAGAGGAGACACCTAAATTTCCAATTGTAGATTTGGTATTATTTTAATATTATAATAATTTAAATGAGAATAAATATTATAAAATCACGAAAATATAACACCTTTTTTAGTTCTACAATTAATTATGAATTAATGGATTATGGAATGTGTGTTTTTTATAGACCGCCCTTCTGTCAATCGATCTATTCACAATCTTTTCTGTATATCACAACATCAGATGTATTTACCAGACCCTTCACTTGTTTTTGATAGTGTGAGAATTTATCTTGATTCAGATGCAACTTATATGGAGTGACCAATGTAGACAATATATCAATGAGGGAATGTGTTATGATGAATGATTGTACGACATGTCCTGATTTAGTGGTAGTATAAATGAATCCAAGTGGAAACATGGGAACCTGAGTTTGATGGTCATGAAATTTCACCCATGTTGTTATAACAAGACAAAAAAATATTTCGTGGGGTTGATAGTTCGGTACAGGGGAAATAAGTAATATCATTTATTTGTGATGATAAAAAATAAAAAAATTTATTTGTTTTCATGTATTTATATATTTAAATTTCATATTTCGATAAAATAATTTTAAAAATTTTATAAAATACTTTCACTCTTATAAATTCCAAATAATTATATTGGAATATTCTATGGAAAATCTTAATAGTTAAGTGAAGAGTTTGTGCGAGATTCTTTGTTTTGTAGAGCCTCTATACAGGAAGAATAAAACCACTAAATGTATTAGCATAGGGGGATATAATTTATAAAAAATGATTTAATATCTCTAAAAAATGTGTGGTATGATAAATTAAAGACAATAATTAGGTTTAGAACTAGTGTTTTACTCTAGGTGATGTAATCATATATTTGAATCATATGATTGGTAAAATTACACATGAGGATAATTTATTTAACAATTTTATTATATTATTTTTAAAGATAATTTAATATATTGAAAACTTTACTTCTTCTGTGAAATATTAGACCAATGTTATGTCCATGGAATTTGGTATACGCAAAGGAGGAAATTAATATTATGTGTATCTAGTGTTTGGAAACAACACATAGAATAATACCCTTTAATATGTAGTCAATTTATTTTCCCATTTCTCATTAATTTCAATACATTTATGTTAAAATAATGTAATATTCGTTAGGGTATCAATGTAGTGACCTCCATTGTTGGTGTCTCATTAATATAGATACATCAAAATAAAAAGGTTTTCCATGATTTAAAATATAAAAATTAAATAATATATGAATTTAAACTATATCTCAATGAAATTTGTTTCAATCATGTATTAAATGTGTTTTTTAAATTTTTTGTTTTTAATGAAATATGTTGATGATGTTTTTTATGATGTTTTAATCACATAATAATAATAATAATATTAAAATATAGTGGTTATTTATATTTTTTAAAATATTTGAATTATATAATACATGTATGTGAAAAATGAGGTATATATATATGGATTCCTTTTTTAATATATAATAATCGATAGTTTAATATTTGTTAAATAGTGGAAGTTAATTTATAAATGATTATGATGTTATGGAGTAGTACATTGAGAGAAAATATAAATGAACAATAATTTCTTCCAATATGTATAATAATTATATTTTTAATTTAATAAATATTAAAAAATAAGAAATGATTGAGGGAAAAGGTGAGGTGCTAAGGTAATGGTCATGAGGTCTCCACAATTTAAAACCACATTCTTATTCCCTCTATTTATCTTCACCAATTATTATTATTATTTTTATTATTTATTTATTTATTTCTCATCCAAAACATCTATATTCAATATCCTCTTCAATATTGATTTGATTTATGCGTTGTCAGTATCTTTTAGTTCGTAGTGGTCCAAATAATTGTAGACATATGTATTTTTTTATGAATGAAAATTATGCATTTCATATATATATTAATATGTTTTATCTACATTTTAGATATTATAGATATTGATGTGAATTATTAAAGGAAATTTATAAATAATTTTAAATGGATAATTTCTCAAAACTATATGAATAAGAAGATAATAAAGAATAATTATATGTAAATTTATATGAAAAATTAGTATTTGTTTATTATCAAAGGTTAATTTATAAAATTGAACAAATTATTAATTATTAGTAAAAGTATAACCAGTAGGAAATGTAATTATAATATAAATAAAAATGTAATCAAATGATAATTATATGGGACTTATTATGTAAAAATGATTTCAAAATATTTGAGGATAATTATGTAGATGTTAAGGATTATTATATGGTTTTATTAATTACTAATTATATGGCATACATGATCTATTCATAAATTAATTTTGAAAAATTTATTTTGGAACAACTTTTTTGATCAACAATGAGGAGAATAATATTGGCCCAAGAATTGTATTTGAATGAAAATTTACTATTTTCTTAAGAGATAGAAAATGTATCATGGGTGATATTAAAATAATTATTTTAAAATTATATTAGAGAGAAAAATTATTTTATAATGTAATGTTTTTTATAATTTTAAGAATAATGTATATTGAGTTGATTATCAGATTCTTTATATTTTTATCTTATTATGAGTTGTGACTTTTACAACTGAATATTTTTAAAAAATATTTGTATTTAAATAATTTTAATTTGTAAAGATCATTTGTTTCACACCATCATGATTTGATATTAACTATGAGATGCGATTAATACATCATGACCATTATAACCTTCCTATTAAAATTTAAATAATAAATAATAATAACAATCTTTTTAAATTTATTGTTCAAACTATATATGAATATATTTTTAAGTTCCTATAAAATAATCAAATAATTTTTAGGATAATCACTTCATAAATACACTAAAAAATTGATTTATTTAATTTTATGTAAAATTTATATCAAAAAAATAGTATTTCTGTTTTGAAATCATCATTTCAAAAAATTTATAAAATATTTTATTTATGAAAACATTTAATTTTTAAGGAATATTTATTTTTCTGGTTTTTATTGGAAAAATTATTTTATTATAAAAATATTCAGAAGGTAAAATTATGTTTTGGATTAGTTTTAAATATTAATTATTTAATTTTGAAATTAAATATAAATATTTTATTTTAAAAATTCTTTTATAAGTGAACTTAATGAGGATCCATTTTATGTCGGAATGCGATTTTTTTCTTGAAAAACTATTTTCCATGGAAATTTACCGGATTTTTAGTAAAATTAATTCTATAACATTTAGTTTTGAAATTTGTAAAATGGATTTAAAATTATATTTATTATTACTTAATTAAGTATGAATTTCCCTTTTTTGGGATCATGTGTAGAGAAACAATTGTAAATTTGTTTACATGGTAAAGGATAAATTATGTAATATGTGTTTTAACTAAAATTATAATGACTATAAAATGAAATAATAAAATAAAAAATTTAATTTTGAAGAATTAAATTTGAATGTTAACTCATAACGATCTATTTTAAGTCATTTAATGTATAGTTTTCCCTAAAATGAGTTGTATAATATTTAAAGCAATGAAAAACACAAAATGTCATTTTCCATATATTTAATAACTATTTTGTGTCTTTATGGGGAAAATAGCATTTAATGAATGAATATAAATGTAAATATTCACATCATAAATATATTTTCTTGACAAAATATATTTTTTACGTATTGATTGACATGAATGAAATTATATTATTTAAAAAATTATTTAAAAAAAATTAATGTTTTTACATTTATGTTTTAAATTATATATCCTTTTTAAAATAGGGATGAAAAATAGATATATTAAACTACAAATTTTATTCTAGTAAATGAAATATATATATATTCCTCATATTCATTTTTTTAATAAAAATTATATATTAAATAATTACACCACACTAATTTAGTATTTCTTATATTATTTGAAATATAAAAAAAATCATAATAAAAATATCAAAATAAATTTAATATTAGATAATTATTTTATATAAATACATTAATAGATTACCTTGACCTTTTAGAGATATAACAAAATATTTTATAATCTTTTACTTATTATATTGATATTGTTAAAAAATCATAAAATAAATATATTCCAAAGTGACACTATTGATATTTGATAAAAATATTGATTATTAAATTATTCAAAATTCATAAAAAATAAATAATTATAATATTATCAAAATTGTTGTATATTTTTCATATATGGTTGAATTCATATTATATGCCTACAAATAAAAACATTTTACTATTGTATAATTTTTTACTATTGTTAAAATTAAAATAGGTTAAATAAGGGTTAATAAAAATTATTGTTTAAAAAAAATGAAAAAACATGTCAAAAATATATTAGGTGATAGAATTAATAAATTATTTTATAATATAATGGAATCTGTTTTCTTTTGTGTGTATTTCTATTGATATTAGATTTATTATAAATTAATATTTTCATAATTTTTAAATGTTCCCCTCACCTCAATAATTAAAGGGATTTTCTCCCTCACTTCTTCACATCACATTGACCCCTCGGACATGACCTTCCCCTTACCATATCTCTTATAATATTCCTTAGTAACATTTTAGTGGTTTAGTTTATTCTCAAAAGACCAACTCTCTTGTCCCTCAAAGGAAATCATGAGGGAGATCACAAAAAAATATGCAATCTCCTTTACTTACTCTTTCATGATTATTTATTCTTCTACTTTATCTTCATGTGATGATTTCATTATAAAGTAATCAATTTAGTAAAATCATTTTTAAAATATGTAATTATGATTATGTAGCAACTCTATTCCACATTTTATCCATTTTAAAAAATCAAAATTTCCATAGGTGTATGTATGGATTATGATTGTGGTATGAATATGGTTCTAGAAAACGGTTATAAAATTATTTTATCCATTATATATTATTTTACAAAATATATAATGGAAGTATAACCTATGCCATGTTTTAATTTCTCAATTTTGTTGTCTTCAGGAGGGTTTTTATTTGTTATTATATACTAGGGTACATTTAATATCCATGTCCATGTTTTATAAAATTGTTTTCTAGAATATTTCTAATATTGTTCTAAAATTTTCAAAAAAAAATTATCTATGTATATTTTTATATATAATTATATATAATTATTCTTTTTTTATTTTTAATGATTAAAATTTCGACATTTCTAAACAAATTATGTTGATTTTTTTTTATTTTTACTTATATAGAATTAACAAAATTTTAGTAAATAATGAAACATTAATTCTTTGATGTTAACATTATAAGATCAAAATGTTATCTTCATAAACAATGTTTTCTTTTAATTAAATTCTGCATTTTAAGAAATGAAAACATATTTACAATAGAAATATATATTTCCCTCTATATTTATTTTTATGTGTTTTAAAAAAATAACATTACATAAATAATAACATTCCTTGATATAACATATAATATAATAGAGATATATTTTAAAGGATATTTTCACTATTAATAATATTGTTGGTTTATGTTTAAGATGGAATGATATTAATGAAACCCATTTCTTTTACATGGGTTATTTTATGATTAAATTATGATTATGAAACCCATATCATTCCATGGGTTCTAATTTGTTGAATTATTTATGTACATGTCAAAAATATACTAATGGATTTCATTAGGTCCGTGGTTGGAACATTATTTCCCTCAAATGAATTAGGTTAATATCTACATATCATGAGATAAAAAAAACTGGAATGGGAAAGGATATCAGTTTTTTAATACCGGGTAGGAACTAGAAAAATTATTTGATCTGTAACATTGGGCTGGAATGAGGAGTGAAGACGGTTCAACATTGGATTTTCTAAACACCGATAGTATTTTAAATGATAATTTTCTAATATGGAACTTCTTTTACATTGTTACGTGTATACATTAATTTTATTTCTATTATTATTAACTCATGAAAAATGTTCATTGTAAAGTTCCATGATTTATCCCACATCACGAAATCATTATATTTGATATCTGTGAGATAATAATGAAATATTATTATTATGTTTATATATCCCGTGATTATGATATTATTGTTTTGTCCCTTATTTACCCTTACTGAGTATAAAATCTCACAATTTCTTATGATTCTTTTCCCCATTATACGAAGAAGCGAATTATGTAAAATATGTCGAATATGGGTTATTGTTATGATTGAATAATCAAGAGAAGATTCCTATGTTTTTTTATCCAGTAAATTATGTTTCCCAATTAAATTAGACACAGAAATTATATAGTACTTTCCATTTTTTGTTGTCATTTAAAATGAATATTAATTTATTATTAAGTAATATATATGTATGAAATTAATGGTATGATATAGTTGTCATCATAAAAAAGGTTTAGTTAAACATTAGTAACGATGATAAGGACAACTTATTCAAGACCCTAATGATGTTTATAATATCATTTTATAATCCTACAATTATCTTTTGGGTAATTAATAACCAAGTATAATACAAAAAAAATCCTATCTATATATTTTATATGTAATTTCACATACTTATATGATTTTTCTTTTATGATTAATGATTCCCAAACTATTATTTTTAGTCTTTGTCAATGGATTTAACCCCAAGGAACCATGTAATTGAAGAATGAAATGGTAAATGAAATGATTTTCCTCTAGAGAAACCAACTATTATGGTAGAAGGAATGAAAAATATTATTGATATTCTAATATATCTTTCTTAATCTATGAATCATGCAAGACATTAAAATGAGTAAAGGAGGGAACAAAAGTTCTGTTGAGTCCTTTATGAGGTTGTATCCCCCTCCTTTCGGTGGGTCATCTAATCCACTAGTTTTTGAAAAATGGATTAGTACCACTAAATTTATATTTTTTGTTCTCCATATTTCTAAACTGTATAAAATCTTATTAGAAGACTATCATTTGAGGTGTGAATAACATCAATTGTAGAATCTTATCCAGAATATTAATTCCTGAGATGAAATTCATTATATATATTGGTACGAGGTAAAAAACATATTTTTCCATAATTAAATTCCATGTATTATTTTTAGGATGTTTTATATTGAGTTTCTGGAGTGTATGATATAATATGATGAATTCGTCGGTACATAAGAAGAAAATTTTACCATACTTGTAAGGTATGATTCTATAATTCTTATTCAACCTGAGAGTGTGATCGATGATTTTATTTGGGGATTAAAACAAAATAATTGACATGAATTAGACATAATGGAATCAGTTGATTTGAGGAAATCATTTCATGTTCCCTCAGTGATGATATGGATATTGTAGTCACCCATATATCTTATGGGATTGATAACAATTGAAAATGGAATCCTGGGAAAATCCAAAACCCCAAGTAAAAAAGAAGATGAGATCTCTATTATACTCAATGTATGGAACCAAAAACGGTGTAATCTATTCTAAAGGGCCTACTAAATATTTTATGTGTGAATTGAAGGCCATCAGGAAATTAACTGCAGATGTAATTAGAAAACAATAAATAATGATGCTGATATTGAAAAGGCTATACAAAATTCACCTCCCACACATCAATGTTACAAGTGAAATGAAATTGGGCATTATGTTAACTATTTACATAATCCAAGGGATATCAATTATGATTGACATCTGCAACCTTTTAAGGATAAAGAAAGAGGAAAATCACCTGTTTTTGATATTAGTAATGAGGAGTACTATAATTATGTCATGAAAGATGTACTTATCATCCACTATTTTAGTAGCAAATGTGTTTCTTTTATTATAGATGAACCTACTAATTTATTTAAAAGTAATTTTATAATCTTATAATTGTATTACCACAAGAATTTTATGTTGATTTTCTAAGAAATTTCTTAATGGAATAATGGTTTCATTATTTGTTTATAATTCTTCTCTGGTTTATTATTGTTGGAATGTGTTCATTAAAAATAATTTTTCCTTCCATTAGTTGAATTGAATTTTATTATTGGAATGGATTCGAATTCTCAATATAGATATAATATCAATTAATAGGGAATTGAATTCACATTTCAAATCCCAATGAATCTATTATCATCTATCAACATATGGATCAATATTGTCTTCTAGTTGAAATTACAACTATCATATGGGTCATAATTCACATGATTGATGGTAATCTATCATTGATGGTTGGGACAAACTCCTAATTTATGATAATGCTATTATACATTAGTTTTTTAATGTTATTCTTGAATAATATTGTTGTATTCCTCGTAATTTTAATGTATAGATTTCAATATTACATAGATGAGGTGCTAAGAATTACTCAATGACTCCATATATAATGGACCCAATGGAGTTTCATGAATTGAATAAGAAAATCCAAGGGAATATTAACAAGGGATTCATTTTCAATAGCGCATTTCCTTGTGGTGAACCTGTTATATTTTATATTTTATAATATGGATCAATGTGAATCTACATTGATTATTGAGGACATAACAATATAACTATAATTAAAAAAATACCATATCTCTCGTATTGATGACTTATTTGATAACCATCACGGACCTCAATAAATTTCATAGACTGACCATTGTTCTAGATATCATAAATTCGGGGTAATGAAGGATTATATACCCAATTTGACATTTCTTAAAACGAATAGAGAGAATAAAATTATACTTAAGCCTTTTAGTTTTACTAATTCCTCTTCTTTTTTAATGGATTTAATGAATAGAGTCTTTAAATACTATCATGACCTGATTTTTGTAGTATTTGTAGACGATATTCCTATATAATAAATGTCAATAGAAGAACATCAATATCACATAAGGATTGAACTAATTTTTATGAGAATGAAAAACTCTGGTAAAAATTAACCCAATATAAATTTTGGCTTCAGAATGATTCATATTTAGGATACATAATCTCGAGATGGGCATATATATGGTTCCATAAATGATGATTGTTATTGGAAATTTTCTTAGACCAACAACAGTAACTAAAATATGATGTTATCTTGGTTTTTTTATATTAAACACATTTTTTGAATGATTTACCCAGATTATCCAATCCACTCAAGCATTTGACTCAGAAATGAGTTATGTTCATATGGATGGAGGAATGTTGTGAAGGACTAATTTTGTTAAAAGTATGTTAGTCAGTGAACTAATTCTCTCACTAACATATATTTAATAATGGTTTGTTTTCTAAAGTGATTAATTTAAGATGTTATTGTGATGTGATGTCATGAAAAATGATATATTGGTATTTTATGCCACATTGAAATTGAAAATCCTAAAGAAACATTACCCAACTCATGATTTATATTTTTCAAAAGTAAAAATTGAATTAATATTATAGAGGAACGTCCATTATGGAGAAATTAGTGATTAATATACTAATCATGAATTTTCAACCTATATTTTCACTCAAAAGGAGATGAATATGTGCCAAAGAAGTTGATTGGATTTGATTAATTTTTATGACTACTCTACACCGTACATCATGGGAATTTGAAAAAAGTGTTAAACACTTTGTGTCAAAAGGACCAATATTTCCTATAATTGATTAGTACAAAAATAATATCCAATATTTTTAGGTTTCAAAACATGGATCCAGAAATCATAAATGGAGGGGACAATATATTATCTTTCTCAAATAAATTTTGAACCATCAAAACATGTGAAGAGTATAGGGGCATAAAATTATGATGTATAGGTAAAGATGAACTTAAGAGATTATAATGAGTTAAATATTGGTGATGATGGATGAATAAGGTTCATGTACTATGTTTATGTCCCTACTATACCATATATAAAGAATCAAAAATTGGATGTGTCTCTTTATTCATCAATGTATATTCAAAATGCAAGAACTATAATTTATATAGACCTGAATTTGTATTTATATTGTGATGGAATGAGGAGTGATATTGAAGTATTAGTTTCTTGGTTAATGAATTGATAAAAACATAAGGTTTCAGGACAATGTTCTTATGTTATGTTACCACTATTACTAATACCATATTAGAAATGGGAAAACAGTAACATGGAATTGGTAATTGAACATCCAAAACCATATAAAAGAAATAATTCTATATACATTATAATTTATCACTTTACGAAATGAGAAGACTTAATTGATATTATAAAATATATATCTCTTGATAATATTTCTAGATTATATATCATGGAAGTTGTGAGATTGCATAGAGTATCACCTTCTATTATATATGATCAAGACCAGAGGATTACGTCGAATTTGTAAGATGTATATTGTAGGTTTATGATATAGAGTTATGATTAAACACTTCTTATCATCCACCAATATATGGTAAGTATATGAGGGCAATTAAAACTCTATAAGGAAAATTCGGAGATTTCTCTATGGATTTCAATGGGGGTTTCCTCAAAAACTATGTTCGATAGAATTTTTTACAATAATATCATTCAGGACAATCTTTATATGAATCCTTATAATTCTATATTTGTTAAATAATGATGGATTATATTATTGGATGATTTTTTGGCGAATGATAACTTTTTGGACATAATGTTGTGGAAGAAATGACAGAGAAGTTCAAATCAAATCTACAACACATAAGAGTAGCTCAGAAATCATATTAATGTTATGATTAAAATTAAAAAAATATCAGGTGTTTGAATTAGGTGTCAAAATATTTATATGAATAAATCCATATAAGTGAGTGATGGTGTTTGGAAATAAGGGAAGCTATTCTCTACATATATCGGCCCTTTTGGAATTTTGGTTCATGTTGAGATGGTAGCTTATCGATATGCACTTCCATTGAATCCACGTCATGTTAGTGATATGTTACATGTATCTCTCCCCATAATTTACATACCTGATCCTTTATATGTGAATAACATAGAAGTTACACCACTAGAAAAATATCATTGTTATGAATAAAAACAAGTTTATATTTTAGATTGTAGAGATAAATTCAATGAAAAAATATGAGTAGTCTTGTAAAATATTTTGGCTGAGACCAGCCAATTGAGAAAGCTATGATGGAACCAGAAGATATGATAAGGGGGAGGTATCCACAACATGTTTGATAATGGTTACAAATTTTTAGGGAAAATTCATTTTATGGGAAGTAGAATTTAACCCAAAGATATTTTAAGGAAATATTTCACTTTAAATAATCATAATTATTCAATAGCTTGTGTTCCATTCAATCGTGAGTTTAAAAGATCCTCAAGACACTTTTAGTATAAAATTTCATTATAACATACCCATTAATTTGGAATGAATAAATAATAATAAATATATTCTAAAATATAATTCTCCAACTCAATATGAATTTATATCTAACTGCATTGAAATTAATCAAACGATATTTAGTGAAATCCTTTTATACAACATGTACAAAAATGAATTTTTACATTTATAGAAAATGGATTTGAAATAAATAGAATTCATATTTGTTATTAATCAGGGAAAAATATCCTAAAATTTATTATTTATGAATACATTTTTTGAGGAATAGTGAAAATAATGCTTTTGTTGAAAAATAATTTTTATTTTTTACAGTGTCTAATGATTTTGGTTAACATTAAATTTTTAATCAGTTCATTTTTTTTTCAAAAAACAGAATATTTTTTTAAAATGAATTTTCCTCAAGATCTTATTATAAAATAATTTTAGTTTTTAAAGAATATATTTATTTTGGAAAAGTAATTTTTCATTGACATTAACCAATTATATATTAAATAAAAAAATTTACATTTTTAATTTGAAATTTTCAAAAAATGGATTTCAAATTTTTATTTAGAATGCCTTAATTTCTTAAATAGGATTCTTTTATTTTTTTCCACTATAAATAGTAACCACATTAAACTATTGTACCATGGTACATTGTTAATTTTTTAATTTAGGTTAAATATAAAATAATAAATACCTGAAAGTGACACTAATGAATGACTAAATATTATTGGAAGAATTATGTTCGTACCACGAAATAAAAGGATATAAATTATTTCATTTAATTGAAACATTTCAATGATAATGACATATGATATTTAATTCCAAAAGAGAGAGAAAATGTCAATTATGTTTTCTTTAAATTCTATAATGTGTCCAAATAAAAAAAATGAATTTTATAATCCAATATAACTATAAATTCCTAACATAATAAATATATTTTCACTATATAAATTAATTTTTGATGCTTTGATCCACTTGGATAAAATTATGATATTTTAATATTTTATTTAATTAAAATTTAATAAATTCAGATTCATGTTTTTAAAAAAATATCATTTTTTATAAAGGATTAAAAAAAATATATTTGATAATAATTATCAATATGAAACATCAATATATATATACCTATCAATGTAATTTATTTTTAATTTTTAGTAAAATTAGAATATTAAATAATTACACAAAAATAATGTAGTATTTTTTTAAAAATGTAAATATTGTTGAAATTCTATTAAAATGGTTATAAAATACATGTTTTGGTAGTTAATGTAGAGAAAAATTATTTACATCACCCTCATAATTTAAAGATATTATAAAAAAAATTCCTGATTACATGTTATCTTTATTTTTTTTAAAAACCATGATATAAATAGTTTCAAATTTTACAATAGTGATATTTTATCAAAATAATGATTTATTAATAAATTTATAAATAATAAAAAATGTTAAAAAATTGAAAATAAAATAATGTCGGAAAATATCTAAATAATTTATTTATAATCGAATTGACATCGCAAAAGAAAAAATAATATTCTTTCTATATTGGAAATGTGTTACATTAGTTAAATTAAAATTGGTTAAGTATGGTTAAGTCAAATTTATAAGGTTTAAAACCGTAAAATCATTGTAAAAAACTATTGGATGGTGGTATTAGAACATTATTGCACTATATATTCATGTCTATTTCCATTTGGAGGTATTTTTATTTAGATTGAATTTATTATAATTTAATATTTTTAAAAATTCCAAAACTATTCATCACATAAATTATGAATGAGATCCACCTCCCTCACTTATTCACAAAACCATGAGAATTAATGTTTAACCATTCTCTCTTCATTTACCTTCTAAAATTCATTAGTGAAAATATACAGGTTCAGGTTTTCTCAAAATACAAACTCTAGTATCCCTAACAGGTGTTATATTCGTGGCTCACCGAAGAAGCATTCGTCTCCCTTTCCAACACATTCGAAATTATTTCTTCTTCTGGTACTTCTTCATATGCTAGTTACATCATAAATTATTAACTATAGTCTCACCAATATGTTGATATTTTATTATAATAATGGAACATCTATATTCCACCTTTTATCCAGCATATGAAAAATGAAATCACCACATGTGCAAATGTAGGACTTACTGTCTCCATGATGTGGGGTAATCTATTTCCCCTCACCACTTTATTTGGACGCATATATTTATGGAAACAATATATATATAATGAGTATAAAATATTATTTAATTTTTAGAAAAATATTTATCATCCACTTCAATAAATATTTTCTATTAAGGTAATGATATCATCCTTCATCCATACATATAACATACCGTCCCCAAGGTGTGATGAGAATCATTTTCCATATTCACCAATCAATGATGATTATATAACTTTATATAATGAATAGAAATTATATATATATATATTACCTTAATATCATTCTAGAAATTATGGAACTATCTTATATGAACATGAATTGGGAATTATTAAACAAAACATGCATAAAAAATGATGCAATTAACACTTAATAGAAGTGTAATAAAGAAATATTATTAACAATAATTTGACATTATGATCATATATGATATCATATATATATGAATAAAATTATATAATAAGTGAATAAAATTTATTAATCAATTATATAGTATTATCCCATAAGTTTTAAGGAAATCAATCATAGGTTAATAGTTATTTAGAAAATCTTATTATTTTCACGGATTGTTTATAAAAAGTATTTATTGAGGAAAATTAATCAACCATGTCGATGTTACTTATAATTATTTACAATATTATTTTTATTATAATTCAAAAAAAATTAATTTTATGTTTACTCATTTATGATTTATTTACAAAATATATGAATGGGAGATTTTTGTTGTATTCATAACATGATATTATGTAAATGTTCCATCATAATTATGAGTAGAATGTTTAATTAATATTTTATACGGAATGAACATATTTGTAGGCTTTCATGATACATTAATTAATTTTATCTTCTTTGAAATGAATTGAATTTTATTTCTCTAAAAAAATTTCCAATTTATATTGTGTGTCATTTTATGAGAAGATTTATTTTTCAAAAAATAATGGATATATTACAAAAAAATTATAATCATGTGTTGTATAAAAATTATTTTCCTTCAAAAATAATATTCATAGATGTTTCTGATACATTAAGTGGATATTTTTTTCATGGATATTATCCCAATTAATCTTATAGTAGTTTTATTCTTATGATAGTGTGATATATATAAAACCCATTTGTTTTCAATGGGTTATGTTCTGATTGAATGATGTTAATGAAACCAATTTCATTACAACGATTATTATATGTTCAATGCTTTATGTTATTTTGTAACACATATGTATAGTTTTAATTATGTGAATGGAGGGTCTTTAATATCCCTCCAATTAATTAGGTATAGCTTTATATAAAATGACAGTGATAGGACTGGAATGGGAAATGATCTCGCTTTATCAATATAGGGGATGAATGGGAACAAAAACCAATTTGGTATTCGTGGATAGAACCAGGAGTGAACTGTGTTCAGTTAATAATTTTTTCCAATATGATTGTCCTAACAATGATCCATGACAAGTATGGAAATTATTTTCAATACTTTTGTGTGTGATATTATTTTTTAGAACTTATTTTATGATCCCATGAAATATGTACATTATGAACTTCTATGATTTGTTCTATGACATGATATCATGATATTTGATATACAAGATATCATTTTTAAATTATTATCTTATGTTCTTATATGCAATGATTATAAAATGATCGATATAACCCATTTATAACCTTACTGAGAATCTAGGATCACTTCCATTTTTTTCATCTCTTCCACATGATATGAATATTTTTATTATTTTTTAAGTGTTAAGAAGTGGTTATATTATGAAGGAATAAGCGAGATATGATGTAAGAGTTTTATGAACAAATTGTTTTTGTTTCTATGTTTCCCAAGAATCAAAAAAAATATGGTCCACTCATATTTATTAGGTTATGTAATTAATATTATTCTATTTAGATTTAATATATATTTATGAAAACTATGGTACGTTATAGTGTGAAAATAATGTTCAGGTGATGACATCTTCGGTGTGATTTTCCATTGATGCTGCTGAAATTTATTCAGGTCATTCTGTACCTATATCGTATGTCATGATACATTTTTTAGTGGTATGATAAACATATTTTCCATTTTTATTTACATGGTTGACTTACGACTACCTGCAAGTGTCTGTGAATCGCAAGAAAACATATGTCTTTCACTATGATTTTTTTTGAAATTGATAGATTCCTTTTTGATGATTGATTGACATTGGTTAATTATTATTATGATATATTTTATATTTATTGGTTACTTTATATGTGTTCCTATATATGTTTCCTTGAAATTATATCACTATTTTTATGAGATATGTATGGTATATGATATTATTTTTCCTTTTACATGGTATCTTTGAGAATATTGGAATTGTTTTGGCTCGGTATACCTAGAGGGGGAGAAAGTTTAGTTGTTGCAAGTGGGGTGATGATGATAAAAATACGGATAACATAGAATAGAGGCATTATGTGGTCTAACAAGGGTTCCTTATAATCATATGAAATCATACCCATTCCAGATGTCTGTTGGTCCTAATGATCATGAGTCATTGAACTTGTGTGGAAATAGTGGGGCACGACGGTGTATGTGACATTGCAAATAGATAAAAATGTGTAATTATGGAATAGTGTGCTCAGACATTGAGGGATGGGTAATATATGGCGGTTTAGCAAGTTGAGGATGTTTCTATTGCGATATATATATTTTAGGGGAATTATGGGATAGTGTTTTCATTAATAGAATATAGCAACTCAGGTTTGAGTTATGTTTCCTTTATTAATTCCTTTCTATGTGTATAATGTGATTGGGATGAGTTTGGATGAGTTTGGGAGAGTTTGGGAAGGTTTTGGGAAACTATGGAGTCCTTTTAATGTCGCGATGTTTAAGTACGGTTTAGAGAAACCATGCGAGATGAACACTTGGAAAAGTGGCGTATTCACAGCTTGTACATTATTCATATAATAGTGCAGGGTGGGTTGTGGGAGGTGCCCCATTGATGAAGCAGCAAGAGTACGGTTAGTGCATGGTTTTTCTAACCGTGCAGCTTATAAAAATAGGTTTTTAAAAAATAAGGGATTTGTTAGGATTTCCGTAAAAACACCCAAACACTCTCCATCTCAAGCCACACTCAGGATTTCCTCTTATCAAGGGTTTGGGGTTCTCTCACACTAGTTTTGCAAACAAAATGAAGGGTATTCTTAGTGTGGTTGAGTCGATTCATCTCCAATAAGTATCCTCACATAGTTATTTGTGGTTATCTACATATCTACTTTTCGCTCCCTCTCAATTTTCTAGATCTACACCAGTCATGTATAGATATTTTTTTTGATTCCTTGAGTGATGATTATATGGAGGTAGATCTGGAATAGTTTTAGTGCTGCATTTTCCTGGATTAGGGTTTGGTTTTGTGTGGGACAAATTCACCTTTACCCTAATGGTTGGTGAATTATCTTTCATTACACTTGGTCAAATATAGTGGTTTTGGTTATTATTAAATTTTCTTTCTTGAAATTAATTGTGATAATGATGTGAGCATCTTGTTGGAAATCCATTAGGTGATGATTCGAAGGAATTTGGGGAAATTTTTTTATTATTGCAAAAAAAGCATTGGTTGTATGGTTTTAAAATGTTTATTTTAAATTCATTTTTGGATGATTAAGAAAAATGTGTTCTAAAAAACGGTTTCAAAAAATGATATAGTTTATTGAAATGTTTTTGTTCACATAAGGTTGGTTAGAGGGTGTCTTCAATAAATGGTTGATTTATTGGAGTGAATTAAAATGTGTTGGAAATGGTTGGGTGCTTATTGTGCAACCTTGGTACGTTGTGATTATTAGTTGATTAAGTGTTATGGATTGCATGTTTTTATAAATATTGGTGGAAAGTATCAATATAATAGTTATTGGATAATGGTCAGAAGAAACACCATTATGGATAGTGTTTAGGAATCAATGCTAGGTGAGAATGGGGTGAATGATATGGGAAAAAGTCCCATATAAATGGTTTCTTTATTGTGTGTTGATTTTCAAAGATGGAATTTTTTGTGAAAATTCATGTTGGGGCTATGGGTTATAATATTTTTATGAATTACCTAGTTTTTTCATGGCTTGGTATTGATATTTTTGTCATGTTGTATGTTTTTTAACTATTTAATATTTTATACGAACTCTTTTATATAAATATGTTAATAGTTTTATCCTAGTAATGTATGTAGATAAGTAATTTGAGGAAAACCTACTGTTACACACCCCATACTTTTGAAATTTTGTTCTTTTAAAGATGGTGGGTTTTTGTGACACATGTAAGATTAAGGAAAAAAATATTTCTATCAGTTCGGCATAATGCATTGGTGATGTTATGTTACATGGAGTGAGGAGCATGGTGTGGAGCGATGTATGCTATCCTAGTTATTCATGTGTCTTGTTGTAGTCTTCCACTAGGTAATTTGATTATTGTTTGGTTTTTGTGGTCTTTTGGGATATTTTATGGAACGATTAGTATTCATTTAGAAATGTGTGGGTTTGGTTGTTTGGTTCAAATGCATCTTGTAGTTTATTCATAGAGGGATATTTTTTTGGTTTGTTTTATCTCCAGGCAAAACCATTCCCCTATTTATTCTTGAAGCCATCAACATTTATTTTCATCCTTTTGCACCATGGGATCATCGCTTAAGGCCATGTATAATTCCTCTCCCCTCTCTAGCCAATGTGATGGAGTTTCTGGGACAAGTGGTATCTGATTGTTTGATCCCTGGATTTCATTTGAGAACAGTTGATTGGTCCTTTGGTGTTTATTTTTGGTCTTGGTATTGACATTTTTTCATGTAATATTCCATTATTCAGGAGAGTAGCTAGGTATATAAAAGTTGGAACATGGAATTTATATCATAAAAGGATGTATCTAATACTTTTATGCAGAACTACATGTTACCAGAGATTTGGATACATATGTGTTTGGAGAAACATAAAGTCATTGAATACCTCATTTTCTTGGGTGTATCCAATGAGATGATCATGGAATGAATGGTAGAAATGACATTTCACTAGAAATATTATTTATTGGTGTATAATGATATATTTTGTGATATAAATTTGGGGATTTTTTAAATCAATATTGTGTTTCAAAACGGATGGATTTGAAACATTGAAACTTGTTGTATATTGATTTTTTTTATAAAAAGGTGTATATTTTTATAGGACTGAATCATGTGGAATTTGAACATGTTGTAAGCCTGGTTTTGAATATTTTTTTGTAATTGAATTTTAAAATTTTATACCCTTTCATGTTAAGGGAGAAAGAATTATGGTTGTTATTGTGTTGATAGAAATGACACCGAGAAGGCGTCGTATAGACTAACTAGAGGAATCTCTTGAAAATTTGGTTGCACCAGAGCCTCAGGTGGAATAGAATAGAGTCAATATTATAGTTAAATCCTTCCATTTTGTGTATTTTTGGAATAAATTTGATTAACAGAGGCATTTGGATCATGCGATTGAGTTTCAAAGGCAAAATCCACCCATGAATTGGTGTGACTCATTTCTATAATGGGTTGATGAATTGATAAACAAAATGAATATTATTTCTAGTTCATGGGATCACCAGAAGAGCTAAAAGTGATGTTAGCCATGTATATGTTGGAATATATTTTCCTTCACTGGTGGGGGCTGGTGGTCCAAGCCGGGATGGAGAAAATTACCCCATTGGAAGTTTTTGAGGAATTGTTTAATAAATAATTCTACCCTCATATGTTTAGAATTCAACTTATAATGGATTTATTGAGCTTGGAGCAAGTGAAAATTTTGGTAATAGAATATGCAGATAAGTTAATGATATTAGTATTCTATGATCCCGAGGTGATGGGTAGTACATCATTGGAGGATCAATTTTTTAAGCTTGGTTGAACCAAGAAATTAATTTCAAGATATTGGTGTTGTGTATAGATGGTTATATAGAAATAGTGAATAGAGATATAATGTCCGAAAAGTATCTTTTCGGGGCTATAGTTGGGGGATGTATGTTGGTACCCATAATGAATAGTTGGAGCTCCAATGCTGGTTTCAAGCATATGAGGGACACTATTTTATGTGGTTGGAGTACTTTTCAAAATCTGACGGTAGGATCATTGAATCTTTCTTCGAAGCCTCATAATAAGCTCATGATGTTTTTAGTGTGGTTCTATGATCAACATCGAGTGGGATTTTATGACACAACCTCAATAGTTTCATAGTTGTATGTAGATGGGGTATCTACATCATTATTGTCAGAATTTGATATGGTCTGGTGTACATGAAACACTTCAGGGGTTGCATGGGTCGTATGTCGTGATGGGGAAGGGGTTGTAGCATACTCCTTAGTGGCAGATAAATATTAGTCTTGTTGTTTTGAGGAAGACTGTGACTCCTTTGAAGGGTAATAAATAGAAGAGCATGGAAAGTTGAAGTTTTTGGGAGCTAAGAAGGTAGTGATGGAAGATCAGTCGTGACCATCCATGGTGCGCAATTTGGTTCATTCAAATTCCATGTCGATGGAATCCTTATTTAATATGGGTTCTTTTCATTCATTTATTTCTTCTCTCCTCATTGATTTGTTGTGATTACATGAGTAAATGATGCATTCTATTTTAAAAAATCCAACTCTCTTGGGTATAATAGTGTTTAATCCTTATTACCTTGAGGTTTTTGTTTAGTTATAGATGGAATCGAACTGACATGGGGTTTTTCATGGAATGAGATGGATACTTATGTTATAATCATGAGAATGGATTGGTTGGTGATGTATAAGGCCGAAAATAATTTTTATGTGTTAACAATTAGTTTTTTGACATAGGAGGACGTTATGCATCTCTTTAGAGGGAGAAGAATGAAAATTTTGGTGAAATAGATTTTTGGAACCAACTATTGGAACAATCACATATTGGTTAGATGCTTTGTCATTGACAATAGTGGTAGGTGTTGAGCAGAGTGTTATTTTGGAAGTTGTGGATCACTTTAAGGATGTATATTTCGAAGAATTCTCAGGGTTACAACACATGAGAGAAGTGCATTTTATGATTGATCTCCTTCCAGGGACCGGTCCAATCCCAATTCCCCCATACCAAATGTGTAACACCCCAAGCTTCCACGGTACGCTTCTCTTTGAATAATACATTTGCGTGTGTTGTACGCAACTTCGATTTCTAACACATCACAACAAATCAAACTAGTCGTTATGAATAGTAATATTAACTTTTTAAAATTACATAAATTTCATATTTCAATATGGATCTCATTTTTTGATTTGGAATATCGAAATTAGCTTAGGGTGAATTTTTGGTATTTTTATGAATACTTTCAATTATTGATGAATAGTGAAAAACACTAAGTTATTGTTTGAAACAAATTTTTTATTTAAATAATTATTTATTTTATATGAATTTAATTTAGGTCAAAATAGATATATAATACTTATATATGTTAAATTTAATTCATTGTAGTCAGTTTATAATAATTTTAGATATATAAAAATTTTATTTAACTTTTCACCGTCTTTTACCCACCTCCTAGGAGAATTTGAAAAATCATATTAAACATAATTTTACCACTTTTTATATTAGAATTAAAAAAATCCAAGAGACATGGTTGATATCAGTAAAAAATTTGGTTCAATATGAGGAAAATAATTTTTGGTGAATATTAATTTTTTACTTTTATTTACCACGGTTAAACGTAAATGGGGTAATTAAAGGTAAAAATGGTATTATTTTTACACTAACACATGTACTACTTCTATTGGATAAATATAATTAGACCAAAATAAACTTAGTAATAAAATATGAACCTCTTTAATCCATTTGGTTTAGATTAGGACATTTATTATCATTTAATTCAAAGAAGAGTTAAAAGAGTTAAAATCAAAGTTTATTAACTAAAACATTTTTAATATAGGGTTATGCATATCACAAATTCAACTATAAATATTCATTAAAAATATAAATAAATTTCCAACATAAGGATATTTTATTTATATTTCTAAGACATTAAATAATTTAATTTATTTATGACCCAATGATGATATAGTAATTACCTAATTAAAAAAATATTAAACTAATTGATATTATAAATATACAAATAAATTATATTTGAGACTTTTTATGAATTATAATAATTTTATTGGTTAATATAACATATTAGGTTTTGGTAGATGAAATTGTTTTGATGTAATAATATTTTTATGAATTCAGAAAAAACAAAATACCAAATAGTGTCAAAATTGACATAAAAGAGTGTTTAAAACAAATATTATATTATTAAATGATATTCTATTCATAAAAATATATTGATAAAAAAAAGACTTATATAATGATATTTTTATCATTAATTAACCACTTGGGGTTCTCTAGGATGTATATTGTATGTTTATTAACAATATAATATAAAAATATATAGAGAAATGGTAAATGTAAAACAATTTAACTAAAAGTTAAATCTAAATAATAAAGATAATATAGTGACCAAAACAACTCTAAAACCAAATGGTTGATTGGTTTTAGACCCATCCCCACATTATAATTTATATAATCAATTTTTGAGCGATTTGAAAAAGAAAATTATTTTATTATAAAATAATATTTCTAGCTTTTCATAAGGTGCCTCTCACATCTCTTATAAAATGGAACTCCGCCTGCTCTTTAATTCAAACATTAAAATCCATTTGGATAGGCCAAACCCTTCCCAAATACTCTCTCAACTATCTTACCTTCATCATATAGGCCTTCTTTTAGTCAAAAATCCAACTTATGGAGCCCTTTTTTTCATATCAAAAAGAAGAACCTGAAGATGAGGTAAATACTTCATCACCTCTTTCAAGTACCTTTTTTCTTCCACTTCCTTTTTCATTATTTTTTTCCTTCTAAAATAATAAATACAATATCATATATATAATGTGATGTTATTATAAATACGGTACAATAAAATTCATTATTCTATCAATACTTTGAATGACATGTCACCATACGTGTGTACGTACAACTTACCGTCTCCACATCGTGGTGTAATTGTTATTAAATACATTATTATTTTGATAGGTATAATAATGATGTATAATTGATTTAAATAATATATAAAACATGTTAATTATTATTTATATTTGATTTTCTATATAATTAAATATTATTTTAATATTAAAATAATGATATTGTTGCTTGTGTGTACGTACAGATTACTGTCTCTACGAACGCGATGAGATTCATTCCCTATCGTATCCATTCAAGAATAATTTTCATTAGATGATTAAAAATAATTTTAAAGACTAGATTTCATTCTAGATATGACTAATATACTTCCCATCCATAAGAAATATGACTCACATAACAAATAATATAAAGGAAAAGGAATCTGTTAACACCCAAAACAACAATAATACTAAGATATTATTAACAAAGAAATGTTAAAAGATCATATATGATATCATATTAATGAGTATGATTCCTGTATAATCCATAAACAATTATTTCACCATTATACTTGAGGATAACCTACCCTCAACTAAGGAAAAGTACAAGGTAAGGGTTAATTCTACAATCTCTTCATTATCTGAGGTTGTTTATATGTAATTATCTACTGGAACCCCTTTATCATCCACATCAATGTTTCATAAAAATTTATTTCAAAACAGTTTTACTATTTTATAGACTATAGGATAAATTTATTTATACCCTTTTTTTACTTTTTTAAGATATTTATAAAGGTATCCTTTCTCTCTTTTCCAAACAAGGTACTTTTTGACATTTTCAACAAATTTAAGGTAAAAATGTTTTTTATAACTTATACGGTGAGTGTGGCTATTTTCCTTCGTTATAACATCATTAAAGAATCCCTGAAAATATAATATGAAGATTATAAAAATAAATGTTTTCTTCAATGATTTCAAAATAAAAATTGATGTTTCTCTAATAATGTTTTGGATTTCATCTATATCAACATCCATTGATGGTTTTTATGATTAATTGATGTTGATTTATTATGATAAAAAAATACCGTATAGTATTGAAGGTTTTTGGTTATTTTTGACTGTGGATGTGTTATTTTTACACCATTCATGGTTTATAGATATTGTATTCACATTTTGTATTCTAGTTTTAATATGAATGATTATGGTAGTTTTAAACCTTTTCATATAAGGAATGCATTGGACTTAGTAAGTGACAGGTGGAGCCCGCTATAGCTCCCTGATGCATTTGTAGGTCTAATGAGACAAACTAGTGTCTTGGCACAAGGCCTTGACAAAATCTTATTTGTAGTCTTGGAATAAGGGCTTGACTATGTGGTTATGAATGTCTGTCATTATGCATTCCATCATTATAAATGTTGCTATTGATATTTCATTTGATTATTCGACTAGTAGAATATCCATGGGATTAAGTAAATGAAATTATTGGATTTTATCTTTGCCATATTATGTTGAAGTTCTAGTTTAAAAGTCTTCTATTTTAGTCTTATAGATTGCCTTAAATGTTTATGCTTATTTATGAAAGTTTATTCTATACTTTAATCCTTAATGAGCATCTGAGTTCACCCCTTTCTATGTATTATTTTTCTCATGATGTGAAGAAGTATTTTATAGCTGACCTGTAGGGATAGTTTGAGGGGATATTAGTTTGGTCTATGGAAACAAGGTTGTTGTAGTTTTTTTTATTTTCTGTTGTAATGTAAACCTTATTAATGTGTCTAGTAGTTCCAAGGCTACTAAAATAATCGATCTATTGAGACTTAATCTTTTGTGATAATGCCAAGGATACGTAATAATGCACCGACTCTGGGATTTTGGGGTTGGGGAGTTATAGTTGGTATCAGAGAAGATTTTTACAAACCTTGGAATCAAGATTTAGATAAACTCTAATTAAAACACATTACCCTAAAATAGACTTTGAGGATCAGTATTGGAGAACATCATATAATTTTGGTATTGAAGAGATTTTTTTATTTTTACAAACAATAAAAACATGTCTGGATACGAGCAGGTTGAGACGGCTCTAGCACAGATGTATGTAGAGGTAAAACCTGAAAACACAACTTTGATATAGACTTGAATAGGAACGGGTGCATGACAACGGGCCTTCCTACACTCTTGGTTACAAAACTCCAAGGGGATATTCATAGGATAATTCTAATCCTCTTTAAAAACAATTAGTTTTTTTGAGTATATACTTCTTCAAAAAAACATTTTTTATTATTATGGATTATATCCATAAACTATTCAATTTATGTTATGTGCTTTACAAGTTTGGAATAATGTATTTCGATTCATAAACTAATCGATTTTATGCCATTATTTTGAAATGTCTCCTAGTGGAAGGAATGGAAAATGTATCAATGCACACACTCCATGTAGGGATTTACTTCTTTCTCAGGATAATTATAGTGGAGATAATGATACGACTATTTCTGATCAACTTCTCACTATACTGGGACTACTCACTCAGGTTATGAAAAATAACCTTACCTTTATGGGGAACCCTGATCCCTAATATGGAGGATCAATGTTTTACCACATCATGATGAAACAACCACCAACATTCAATGGGGGTACAAATCCATTAGTTGCTGAGAAATGGACAAATTCCTTAGTGAAAATCTTCAATGCCTTGGGGAGTAGCGAAAGGGAAAAAGTTTACATAGAGGTTTACCGCCTCACTGGAGATGCTTATCAATGGTTTTCATTGATTCAATACACAAAGGAAGATGATGAGGTATCAATTACGGAACAGAGGGAGTTTAAAGAAATTTTCATGGAAAAATACTTTCCTCGTGACCATCAAGCCGATATCGCAAGACAATTTCTGAGTCTGAGGCAAAATGAGGATAATAATTTCACAAAGTATGAGGCTATCTATACAAGGATTGCGAGGCATGATGCATATTATATACGTAACTGTAGACCCCGAAAAACGCGTCCCCAAAATTTTCCAAATGCTTCCATACATGATCCAAGATTGTAGTCCATTTCGCATGCTTCGATTTGGTAGGTCGTAGGGCCCAAACGGAGTTACGGATTAGGAGTTATGAACGTTTGAAATTGGGCTGGAAATCTGGTTCGCGAAGCCCATCCGCGAAGACCCCTCGCGAAGCACTAATGCGAAGCACCGATGCGAAGCACCCGTGCAGCGCGGTCCCGCGAAGCCCCGCCGCGAAGCGCCCCGACCATCGCGGCCTCGCGAAGCTCCAGAGGCGGTGATGCTCCGCGAACGCATTTGACGTTCGCGAGCCGCCGCGAAGCTCCAGAGGCGGTGATGCTCCGCGAACGCATTTGACGTTCGCGAGCACGCCGCGAAGCTCCTGAGGCAGCGCGGATGTTTAGCTTCGCGGCGCCCCTTGCCTATAAATACCCAGCTCACCCACCTTCTCAGGACGGCCAAGGACGGCCACGGCCACTTCGCCCCTTGGGCGGCCGAGCGGAGCTCCGCATTGCGGCTCCGCGAGGCCATGCTCCGCGAGCAGCTTCCTTCGCGTTGCTGCTCCGCGAGCCGAGACTCCAGGAGTCCATGCTTCGCGAGCCTATGCTCCGCGATGCTGCTCCGCGAGAGCCCTTTGCTCCGCGAGCCCTTGCTCCGCGATGCTGCTCCGCGAGACCAAGCTCCGCGATGCTGCTCCGCGAGACCAAGCTCCGCGAGACCCCTTTGCTCCGCGAGAGACCATTGCTCCGCGAGGCCATGCTTCGCGAAGCTACTTCGTGAAGACCAATCCTTCGCGAGGATCCCACCTTCGCGCCCACCGGTCCATACCGCGGCGGCTGCGCCCCCGCACCCCCGCTCAGGGTCAGTGCCGGGCTGCGGTCCCGGCCCTCCGGGCCGGTCCCTTCGCTACCGTCACAGACCCCCATGAAAAATGGAGAGTCGCACCGCGAACTTTTCGGGCCGGGATGCCGGGATTTTCCATTGCGCCCTTATGCGCTCCCACCTTCCACCTATGGAATACCATGATTATAGATACTCCTCCACACACCCTGAAATACCTTGAGTTGACATAACCTCTTGGTTTCATTCCATGTCGTGAGTCGAGATTCTCATCATCAATTCCCCGAGTACCTTGAGTTGAACCATCCCTCAGGCAACTCCTCCAAACCCGATCACCTGGCTCCTATGCCAGGTTGAATCAGAAAGGGCTGCTTTGCGTAAGTCCCAACACCAACCATTTCTAGGCACCTTCTGCCTAATAGTCCTATCTACATGACTATAAACTGTAGTACTCCCTATCTAACAAATGATAGGATGCCTCTCGCTTCTAACGAGAGATGCCTCATTCTCTTATCATGAGATGACAACAGTCCTACCTACATGACTCTAAACTGTAGTATTCTCCCTATATAACAAATGATAGGATGCCTCTTGCTCCAAGCGAGAGATGCCTCATGCTCCAAGAGTGAGATGCCAATAGTCCTATCTACAAGACTATAAACTGTAGTACTCCTTATCTAACAAATGATAGGATGCCTCTTGTTCCAAGCGAGAGATGCCTCATGCTCCAAGCGTGAGATGCCAATAGTCCTGCCTACATGACTCTAAACTGCAGTAATCTTTATGTGCCAAACATAGGATGCCACTCGCTTCTAACGAGAGATGCCTCATGCTCCTAGCATGAGATGCCAATAGTCCTACCTACATGACTATAAACTGTAGTAATCCCTATGTTCCAAACATTGGATGCCTCTTGTTCCAAATATGAGATGCCTTATGCCCTATGCATAACATGCATTATGCCATGATCACAGTGGCGTAATATCAAGAGCGTTGGAATCCATTCAAACATTCCATCACTCCACCTCACGCTTTGCGTGTCCTTCATTCGGATCGTCACTCACTTCCAAGTCTGGAGGGACCCCCTAACAGTATGGATGCTCGACCTATGGTCCGCCTGCTGTCCTGGGCCAACGCCCCGGAAGACTTTGGGCGACACTTTGAGTCAGGTCCTGTGTTTCGAACACGGTCACCAGTCGACACTCATTTGTTTGTCCTCATTTCTGGCTAACGTGATATGGACGCTGCATTTCCGCCACGGTCAACAGTTATCCTCCATCACCACGCCAATCTCACGACGTTCAGAATATTAGGCATGTGATTCACACTTTTCATCTCCCTTTGTTGGGATAGATTCCAATGCCCTTGGCATTATCCCGCTTGTGCACTAGCGCATAGGCGAAGGCCCCAACCCACCAGTGAGTTGGGATGCCCTCATGGCCAGACATGAGGAAGACGTTACGGGCAGCTTCCTAGCGTAAGCCCCATTCACCAGTGCCACTCCTTAGTGGCACCCGGGCAACTTCCTAGCGTAAGCCCCATTCACCAGTGCCACTCCTTAGGGGCACCCGGGCTGCTTCCTAGCGTAAGCCCCATTCACCAGTGCCACTCCTTAGCGGCACCCGGGCAGCTTCCTAGCGTAATCCCCATTCACCAGTGCCACTCCTTAGTGGCACTCGGGCAGCTTCCTAGCGTAAGCCCCATTCACCAGTGCCACTCCTTAGTGGCACCCGGGCAGCTTCCTAGCGTAAGCCCCATTCACCAGTGCCACTCCTTAGTGGCACCCGGGCAGCTTCCTAGCGTAAGCCCCATTCACCAGTGCCACTCCTTAGCGGCACCCGGGCAGCTTCCTAGCGTAAGCCCCATTCACCAGTGCCACTCCTTAGTGGCACCCGGGCAGCTTCCTAGCGTAAGCCCCATTCACCAGTGCCACTCCTTAGCGGCACTCGGGCAGCTTCCTAGCGTAAGCCCCATTCACCAGTGCCACTCCTCAGCGGCACTCGGGCATCTTCCTAGCGTAAGCCCCATTCACCATTGCCACTCCTTAGTGGCACCCGGGCAGCTTCCTAGCGTAAGCCCCATTCACCATTGCCACTCCTTAGTGGCACCCGGGCAGCTTCCTAGCGTAAGCCCCATTCACCATTGCCACTCCTTAGTGGCACCCGGGCAGCTTCCTAGCGTAAGCCCCATTCACCATTGCCACTCCTTAGCGGAACCCGGGCGGCTTCCTAGCGTAAGCCCTGTTCACCATTGCCACTCTTTGTGGCACCCGGGCAGCTTCCTAGCGTAAGCCCCATTCACCATTGCCGCTCCTTAGCGGCACCCGGGCAGCTTCCTAGCGTAAGCCCCATTCACCAGTGCCACTCCTTTGTGGCACCCGGGCAGCTTCCTAGCGTAAGCCCCATTCACCAGTGCCACTCCTTAGTGGCACCCGGGCAGCTTCCTAGCGTAAGCCCCATTCACCAGTGCCACTCCTTAGCGGCACCCGGGCAGCTTCCTAGCGTAAGCCCCATTCACCAGTGCCACTCCTTAGGGGCACCCGGGCAGCTTCCTAGCGTAAGCCCCATTCACCAGTGCCACTCCTTAGGGGCACCCGGGCAGCTTCCTAGCGTAAGCCCCATTCACCAGTGCCACTCCTTAGCGGCACCCGGGCAGCTTCCTAGCGTAAGCCCCATTCACCAGTGATGCTCCTCAGCGGCACTCGGGCAGCTTCCTAGCGTAAGCCCCATTCACCATTGCCACTCCTTAGTGGCACCCGGGCAGCTTCCTAGCGTAAGCCCCATTCACCATTGCCACTCCTTAGTGGCACCCGGGCACCTTCCTAGCGTAAGCCCCATTCACCATTGCCACTCCTTAGTGGCACCCGGGCAGCTTCCTAACGTAAGCCCCATTAACTATTGCCGCTCCTTAGCGGCACCCGGGCGGCTTCCTAGCATAAGCCCTGTTCACCATTGCCACTCTTTGGGGCACCCGGGCAGCTTCCTAGCGTAAGCCCCATTCACCATTGCCGCTCCTTAGCGGCACCCGGGCAGCTTCCTAGCGTAAGCCCCATTCACCAGTGCCACTCCTTAGTGGCACCCGGGCAGCTTCCTAGCGTAAGCCCCATTCACCAGTGCCACTCCTTAGTGGCACCCGGGCAGCTTCCTAGCGTAAGCCCCATTCACCAGTGCCACTCCTTAGTGGCACCCGGGCAGCTTCCTAGCGTAAGCCCCATTCACCAGTGCCACTCCTTAGCGGCACCCGGGCAGCTTCCTAGCGTATGCCCCATTCACCAGTGCCACTCCTTAGTGGCACCCGGGCAGCTTCCTAGCGTAAGCCCCATTCACCAGTGCCACTCCTTAGTGGCACCCGGGCAGCTTCCTAGCGTAAGCCCCATTCACCAGTGCCACTCCTTAGCGGCACCCGGGCAGCTTCCTAGCGTAAGCCCCATTCACCAGTGATGCTCCTCAGCGGCACTCGGGCAGCTTCCTAGCGTAAGCCCCATTCACCAGTGCTGCTCCTCAGCGGCACTCGGGCAGCTTCCTAGCGTAAGCCCCATTCACCATTGCCACTCCTTAGTGGCACCCGGGCAGCTTCCTAGCGTAAGCCCCATTCACCATTGCCACTCCTTAGTGGCACCCGGGAAGCTTCCTAGCGTAAGCCCCATTCACCATTGCCACTCCTTAGTGGCACCCGGACAGCTTCCTAGCGTAAGCCCCATTAACCATTGCCGCTCCTTAGCGGCACCCGGGCGGCTTCCTAGCATAAGCCCTGTTCACCATTGCCACTCTTTGTGGCACCCGGGCAGCTTCCTAGCGTAAGCCCCATTCACCATTGCCGCTCTTTAGCGGCACCCGGGCAGCTTCCTAGAGTAAGCCCCATTCACCAGTGCCACTCCTTAGTGGCACCCGGGCAGCTTCCTCGCGTAAGCCCCATCCACTGTTGCGACCCCCATCCAGCGGTAAGCCGTTGTGATCCCCATCCAGCGGTAAGCCGTTGTGATCCTTATCCAGCGGTAAGCCGTTGTGATCCTATGCAGCGGTAAGCCGTTGACATCCCCATCCAGCGGTAAGCCGTTGTGATCCTATGCAGCGGTAAGCCGTTGACATCCCCATCCAGCGGTAATCCGTTGTGACCCAATCCAGCGGTAAGCCGTTGTGATCCTATCCAGCGGTAAGCCATTGTGATCCCATTCAGCCGTAAGCCGTTGACATCCTCATCCAGCGGTAAGCCGTTGTGATCCCTATCCAGCGGTAAGCCGTTGTGACCTCATCCAGCGGTAAGACATTGCGACCAAACCCATTTGAACTACGAGGTCTTTGATCCATGTCAAGGCATGGTACGTAGGAAGCCTCCATGAGGTTCAAGCCCACCATCAGTGGACCAAGGTCTTCTTTCATCTGAACTACGAGGTCTTTGATCCGTGTCAAGGCATGGTACGTAGGAAGCCTCTACGAGGTTCAAGCCCACCTGTCTTTCATGTCGGGTTTCACCCCCGTCCAGCACGACGTTAAACTCTACCCCGGTCCAGTTGTAAGCCATTGCAACTCCCCATTTGAACTACTAGGTCTTTGATCCATGTCAAGGCATGGTACGTAGGAAGCCTCCACGAGGTTCAAGACCACCATCAGTGGACCAAGGTCTACTTTCTTCAGAACTACGAGGTCTTTGATCCATGTCAAGGCATGGTACGTAGGAAGCCTCCATGAGGTTCAAGCCCACCATCAGTGGACCAAGGTCTACTTTCACCTGAACTACGAGGTCTTTGATCCATGCCAAGGCATGGTACGTAGGACGCCTCCATGAGGTTCAAGCCCACCATCAGTGGACCAAGGTCTACTTTCATGGGCCGCTCAACGCGTAAGCCCCTCTTCGCTTCTCACGGACGCACCCCTCGCGACGTGATCGTCAGGTCCTTGCAACCTCTTGTTTCTCACACCGAGCATGACTCACGTGGGCTTAGAGTGAGCACCGACCCTGACAAACCCATTTGAACTACGAGGTCTTTGATCCATGTCAAGGCATGGTACGTAGGACGCCTTTATGAGGTTCAAGCCCACCATCAGTGGACCAAGGTCTACTTTCACCTGAACTACGAGTTTTTTGATCCATGTCAAGGCATGGTACGTAGGACGCCTTTATGAGGTTCAAGCCCACCATCAGTGGACCAAGGTCTACTTTCACCTGAACTACGAGGTCTTTGATCCATGTCAAGGCATGGTACGTAGGAAGCCTCCATGAGGTTCAAGCCCACCATCAGTGGACCAAGGTCCACTTTCACCTGAACTACGAGGTCTTTGATCCATGTCAAGGCATGGTACGTAGGACGCCTTTATGAGGTTCAAGCCCACCATCACTGGACCAAGGTCTACTTTCACCTGAACTACGAGGTCTTTGATCCATGTCAAGGCATGGTACGTAGGACGCCTTTATGAGGTTCAAGCCCACCATCAGTGGACCAAGGTCTACTTTCACCCGAACTACGAGGTCTTTGATCCATGTCAAGTCATGGTACGTAGGACGCCTTTATGAGGTTCAAGCCCACCATCAGTGGACCAAGGGCTACTTTCACCTGAACTACGAGGTCTTTGATCCATGCCAAGGCATGGTACGTAGGACGCCTCCATGAGGTTCAAGCCCACCATCAGTGGACCAAGGTCTACTTTCTTTTGAACTACGAGGTCTTTGATCCATGTCAAGGCATGGTACGTAGGAAGCCTCTACGAGGTTCAAGCCCACCAGTCTTTCACGTCGGGTTTCACCCCCGTCCAGCACGACGTTAAACTGCACCCCGGTTCAGTGGTAAGCCATTAAGACCCAGCATTTGAACTACGAGGTCTTTGATCCATGTTAAGGCATGGTACGTAGGAAACCTCCACGAGGTTCAAGCCCACCAATAGTGGACCAAGGTCTACTTTCACGTCGGTTCACCGACACACCCACCCGTCGCTCATTCACGTCGGGTCCCATTCCAGTCCAGCGGTAAGCCGTTGTGACCTCTTGAACTACGAAGTCTTTGATCCATGTCAAGGCATGGTACGTAGGAAGCCTCCACGAGGTTCAAGCTCACCCGTCGTTTATTCACGTCAGGGGTCACTTTCGTCCCGCATGACGTTAAACTGTATTCTCCGAACTACGAGGTCTTTGATCCGTGTCAAGGCATGGTACGTAGGAAGCCTCCACGAGGTTCAAGCCCACCACCCATTGGACCAAGGTCCACTTTCACGTCGGCTCACCGACACATCCACCCGTCATTTCACGTCGGGTCCCATCCTGGTCCAGTGGTAAGCCATTGCGATCATCACCCATTTGAACTACGGGGACTTTGATCCGTGTTAAGGCATGGTACGTAGGAAGCCTCCACGAGGTTCAAGCCCACCCATCACCCAATTCACGTCGGTTTACCGGCACCATCCCGAACTACGCGGACTTTGATTCCCTGCCACGGGGATACGTAGGAAGCCTCTTCAAGGCTCAAGCCCAACTTCACCGTCGCCCCTGCGATGGTCCCATTTCATCCTCCTCCACTTCACTCATCCATCCATCACCCATCCTGATTCTCACCCGGGCCGCCACATCCCGGTGGGATCATGCCATCCACCTCCTCGCTGCTCCTAGCGGCGCATGGGCCGCTTTCCATGTGTAAGCCCCATCATATCTCCAGGTCGCTGTCCTCTGTGTACACCCCGATTCATCTCCCTTTTCCCCTATAGGGAGTGCACCACCTCGGATCCGTCCGCATTGGGCGTTCTGATCCATCACCCTGGTAAACCTTCCAGGTGTTCCCTCATAGGGATATACCAATCTGGTCCGTCTCTATGGGACATTCTGATCACCCTCATTCCGTCTCCGCAAGACGTTAAACTCGCGGCCTACCTCGTGATAAACATGAGATGCCTGAGGAAAACCTCAGATGGAACGCCTTTGGTGTAACCGTCTCTGCTAGACGTTAATCTTGCAACATACCCTGTTCTAAACACAGGAAGCTGAGGAAAACCTCAGATGTACGCCTCGGGTTCTGCACCCTTGAGATGCCCTCTTATGAGGAAGAATACAGGTTCCCCAATGTCCACGCACCCAGAGATGCCCCGACATTCCTGATGTTGCCGTTTACTCCGACCGAAGGTCGCTACGATGTCAAGACCCTATGGAAAGTCTTGACGGAAGTAGTGTAATTAACCGGCATCCATGACGATATGGCACCGGGAAGAGTTTCACGAACTACGTATTAAATCTATAAGGGAGACCCGGACTAGGTGAAGAGTTCTGAGGAGGAATCCACAGGAGGAAGAACCGACATCCCATCATCCCGTTTCGATCAAGGAGCAGACGTCCCTGAATAAGGAGTGAATGCCGCCCGCCTTTGGAAAGCGGGAATGCGGGGCAACACAGCCGCGCGTCCTCACAGACGGATGCGCGCGCCCCGGTGAAAGCGTCGGAAACAGTAACCCAGGAATTAATATTGATCGTTTCTTTTATTGGTTAAAACCATTTCTCTATCGAGCATAATCTCACAATCCTTCTCATCATATGAGGATATTGTCTCATGTGCTATCAAGACAAAAAAAGAATTCTCTAAGTCTTACGACTTTAATGAAAAGAAAGAGAAGAAGGGATCTGCCAAACACTTTGGAAATAGAAATAAGGAGAAGTAGGGAAACGTGGAATATCCATCCTACAATAAATGTGGGATGAAACACCATGGTACTTTCTTGATCGGAATTGGAGTCTATTACAAGTGTGGTGAAAAAAGAAACCAAGCTCATGATTTCAAGGGGAAGAAAGAGTATGTCGATGTTGAATGGTAAAATTATAGAGAAATGGGGAATTATGTAAATGAATGTCATAAGAGTTAGGGGAACTTACCTCATAAAAGGCCAAGGGGTCAAGGATAATCTTATTCTATCACTAATGTTGAGGTTGAATCTCTGAAAGACATGGTGGAAGGTAATTTAATGGTTCCTCAAGTTTATAAAATGCTTTATTTGATTCTAGATCATCGCATTGTTTCATATATTCCTATTTTTCTATGACAATTAGATATTTGAAATTTGATTTAACAAGGGAGTTGTTTGTTAAAACACCTAAAGGATTTATGTTTTGTGAATCAGTTCCTATTAGAGCATATAAATTCTCATTATCTTCTGATATCATCATCATACCCATGATTGAATTTGATATAATCATCGGTATGAATTGGCATTAGGGCCATGATGCGAAAACATATTATAAGAAGAAGGAAGTAATTATTTTTGATGATTATGATAAATAACACCTTGTCTTTAGAGCATAATCGTCACCACCTAATTATTACTTAGATCCACCCCTAGTAGCTCAACTAAATTAAGTTACAGGGGAGGAAGATAATGAAATAATTTTGGGTGAGGAAAGGAATGTTGAAATAGAGGATGTACCTATTGTGAAAGAATATGTTGATGTGTTTCCAAAAGATATACCTGAACATCCTCTAGAATGAAAAATTGAATTTTCCATTGATTTAATTCATTTATCAAGGCCCATATCGAAGACCCCTTATAGAATGGAAACTATATAATTAGTGTAACTAAAGAAACAACTAATGTAATTGAGTAATAAATGATTTATTCACACTAATGTTTCATTATGGGGAGCCCCTGTCCTTTTTGTTAAGAAGAAATATTAATATATGAGGTTGTGCATTGACTACAGGGAGATAAATGTTATAACAATATTGAAAAAGCATCCCCTACCTCACATTAATGATTTATTAGACCATATTATTTGGAGAGAAAGACATTTCAAATATTGAACATCGATCTGGATATCATCAGTTGTGTGTGAAGAAGGAATACAATTCAAAGATATCATTTTGATCCAGGTACTGGTATTACGAGTTTATATTAATGCCTTTTGGGCTGAATAATGCACCATCTATCTTCATGGATCTAATGAATATAGTTTTCATGGAATATCTTGATGAATTAGTAGTGGTATTTATTCATGATATCTTGGTATACTACAAAATCTATGAAGATCAAGAAAATCACTTGTGTGTTATCCAGACGAATCTTAGAAGATAAGACATATATGGGAAGTTTATAATTTGTGAATTCTGTCTTCGAGAGATTTCATTTCTTGGTCATACTGTCTCTAAGGATAAAATCATTGTTGATCCATCAAATACCAAGGCAATCCATGAATGGCCCGCACCAACGAGTTTAATAGAGGTATGCAGTTTTATTGGTTTCGTAGGTTATTACTGATGTTTCACCAAGAATTTTTCTCGGTTGTTAACCCATTAAAAAATCTCACATGAAAAGGGGTGAAATTTGTTTGGACAAAAGAGTGTGAAGAATTTTTTGAAGAACTAAATATATGATTAGTAAATTTTTTTATATTGACTCTACCATCCGGGAGTGATGGGTTTGTTATTTATAGTGATTCTTTAAAGAAAGGACTTGGTTGTGTCTTTATGAAAAATGATAGGGTTATTTTCTATGCATCACGACAACTAAAAATTCATGAGAAAAACTATCCTACTCATGATATTGAGTTAGAATCTATAATCTTTTCGTTGATTATTTGGAGAATCTATCCTTATGGTAAAAAATCTGAGATATATATCGATCAAAAGAGATTGATATATATTTTCTCACAAAATGAAATCAACATGAGGGAAAGGTGATATCTTGAACTACTATAGGATTATGATTGAACTATACACTACCACCCGGGGAAGGCAAATAAGGTGGAAGATGCATTGAGTAGAAAGTATGAAGGAGTTTTGAACAAGTTGATAGTAAAAAAGGATCTTATATATATGGATCTAGTAAATATGGATATGGGAATCACCATGGAAGGTGAAACATCAATACTTTTTCTAATGGTTTACAAACCAACATTACTAGAAAGGATAAATATTTCTTATTCTGGTGATGAAGAGTTTCAAAAGAAGATTAATGCCATGAATAATGGGAGATTGAGTGTCGTTATGTATGAAGATGGAATTTTGAAATTTGGGAAGAGACTTTGTGTTCCCGATATACCTGATCTAAAAAGAGAATTGTTGAATTATTCTCATGTCTCCAATTTCTCTATACACCCTGGGAACACCAAAATGTATAGAAATTTGAAGGAATAGTTTTGGTGGGTAAACACGAAGAGGGAGATTGCTGATTTTGTGTTAAGATGTATGGTTTCTCAACAAGTAAAAGCTGAAAGGAAACAACCTAGAGGAGTTATGAAACCTCTGACCTTACCTGAGTGTAAATGGGATAATATTATGATGGAATTTATCATGGGACTACCAAGGACTCCTTGAATGACCGAAGCAATATGGGTCATTTTTTATTGTCTTACCAAGTCGGCACATTTTCATTCTATAAGAGAAGATTTACCACTTGAAAGTATAGAAATACTATATATTAATGAAGTTGTGAGACATCATGGAGTACCCCTATCGATTGTTTCTGATCATGATTCACGTTTTACATCAGGATTCTGGAAAAGCATTCAGAAAGCCTTGTATACTGAACTTCATTTTAGCACTGCCAACCACCCCCAACTTAATGGAAAATCATAATGAACTATTAAAACCTTATAAGACATGCTATGATTATGCTCACATGACTTTAAAGGTGTGTGGGATCAATATTTACCTCTGCTAAACTTTTTCGATAAAAATAGCTTCCATTCAAGTATTCATATGGCACCATATGAAGTGTTATAAAGAAATAGATGTCAAACACCAACCTCTTGTGATGATGTTGGTGAAAGAAAAATCATAGGCCCATAAATTTTTTAGGAAACGAGGTAAAAGGTGATGGTAATTCAAAACCACATCAAATCAGCTCAATGTTGGTAGAAGAGATATGTCGTTAACCGAAGGAATGATTTTCTAATTTCAGGTAGGAGATCTTGTCTTCTTGAAGGTACCTCCAAGGAAGGGTTTTATACATTTCGGTAAGAAGGGAAAATTAAGTCCCAGGAACATCATACCTTTCAAAATTTTAGAATGAATTGGGGTTTTAGCTTACCATTTTGAAATGCCTCCATGTCTCTCCAAAGTTCATGATGTGTTCCTCATATCACTGTTGAAGAAATACATGTCTGACCCAACACATGTACTCACCTATGATGAATTTGAACTAGAAACAGATTTGTCTTATTGCAAAGATCCTGTCAATATTCTTGATACAAGAGATCTAGTACTCAGAAACCGGATGAATCTTCTGGTAAATATTCTATGGAAAACCATAATATAAAAGAGGCAATGTGGGAACCCGAGGAACATATGATGAAGAACCACCCGAGTCTTTCTTTGTAGAAATATTCTTGAAATTTTGAGGACAAAATTATTTGAAGGAGGAGAGAATGTATCACCCCAAGCTTCCAGGGTACACTTCTCTTTGAATAAAATAGTAGTGTGTTATGTACGCAACTTCAAGTTCTAACACACAACAACCAATAAAACTATCCATTATGAATAGTAATACCCACTTTTTTAAATATTATAAATTTTATCATTTAAAATTGACTTCATTTTTGGATTTGGAATCTCAAAATTATCTTAGGGTGAATTTTTGGTATTTTTCTGAAAACATTAAATTTTTGATGAATGGTGAAAAAAACTAGGTAATTGTTTAAAAAATATTTTTTAAAATAATTATTTATTTTATTTAGATTTATTTTTGTTCAAAATATATACATAAAACCTATATAATTTCAATTTAATTCATTGGAGTCAGTTTATAATAATTTTTTATATATAAAAATTTTATTGAACTTTTCATCGTCTTTTACCCACCTCCTAGAAGAATTTTCAAATTCACAAAAAACGTAATTTTACCGCTTCTGTGAGTAGAATTTCAAAAATTGAAGGGACATAGTTGATATTAGTAAGTCAAATATGGTCCAATAAGATGAAAATAATTATAGGTGAATAGTATCTTTTTACTTTTATTTACCAATATTAAAAGTAAATAGGGTAATTAAGGGTAAAAATGATATTATTATTACCCTATCACATGTCCCAATTCTATTGGATAAGTATAATTCGACCAAAAACATCTGTATAAAAAAATATGAACCTCTTTGGTCCACTAGGTTTATATTAGAACATCTATTATTATTTAATTCAAAGAAGGGTTAAAAGAGTTAAATTCAATGTTTAAAAACAAAAACATTATTAATATATGGTAATACATATGATAAATTAGACTATAAATATTCAAGAGAAAGTTAAATTTATTTCCTATATAATATTATTTTATTTATATTTTTTAGAAATTAAATAATTTATTTATTTATGTCACAATGATGATGTTGTAATTACATAATTAATGAAATATTAAAATAATTGATATTATAAATATCCAAATAAATGTAATTTGAGACTTTTTATGAATTACACTAATTTTATAGGTTCATATGACATTTTAGGGTTGGTTAGATGAATTTTGTTCGAAGTAATAATTCATTTATGAATTTAGTAAAAACAAAAAACCAAATAGTGTCAAAATTGACATGAAAGAGTGTTAAAAAAAGTATTATATTATTAAATGATATTATATTACTAAAAATATATGGTTAGGCCAAAATCCATATATAATGATAGGTGTATCATTAATGAACCAATTATGGATTTATTGGATGTATATAGTAAGTTTATTAACCATATAATATAAAAATACAGAGAGACATGGTAAATATCAAACTATTTTGCTAAGTGTTAAATCAAAAAGATAAAGTTAATATAGCGACCCAAACCTATATATAACCTATTGGTTGTTCAGTTATCGACCCATCCCCACATTATCCTTTAAATAATCCTTTTTTGGTCCATTATAACTCTAATATTATTTTATTATAAAATAATATTTCTAGCTTTTCCTAAGGTACCCCTCGCCCCTCTTATAAAAGGGCACCCCCATCTCTCTAATTCACATTTCAATGTTATTTGTCTCGGACAAACCTGGCCAAAATACTCTATCAGATGTCCTCCCTTCATCCTAGAGGCCTTCCTTTAGCCAGAAAGCCAACTTAAGATGCCATTTTTATCAAATCGAAAGGAAGATCCCGAAGAAGAGGTAAATATTTCATCACCTCATTCCCGATCCTTTCATCTTCCACATCCATTTATTTTTTGTTTCCATTATAAAATAATAACTCCATTATCGTCTAAATACTATGATATTATTATAAATATGGTACAACAAAATTCATTATTCTATCCATCCTTTGAATGACATGTCACTATATGTGTGTACGTATAGCTTACTATCTCCACGTCGTGGTATAATTGTTATTCAATATATTATTATTTGGATTGGTATAATAATGATGTGTAATTTATGTAAATAATAAATATAACATGATAATGATTCTGTATATATGATATACCATCCAATTATACTTTATTTTAATATCAAAAGATTGATATTGTCGCTCGTGCGTACGTACGGATTACCATCCCCACGAACACGACGATATTCATTCCACATCGAATCCATTCTAAAGTAATTTTCATTAGATGATTAAAATTAATGTATAAAAACTACATATCATTATGAAAATGAATAAGATACATCTCATCCATATGAAATATGACTTACACAACTAAGTATATAAAGGAAAACCAATCTGTTAACACCCAAAACAACGATAATACTAAGATATTATTAACAAACCAATGTTAAAAGATCATATATGATATAATATTAATGTATATGACTATTTTATAATTTAATAACAATTATTACACCATTATACAGTTGGCTGAACTACCATCGACCAAGGAAATGTACAAGGTAAGGGTTAATTCTATAATCACTTCATTATCCGAGGTTGATTATACGTAATTTTCTATTGGGACCACTTTATCATCCCCATCCATGTTTCTTAAAAATATATTTCAAAACTTTATTTCTATTATATAGACTATGGTTTATGGAAATATAAACCCTTGTTTGACTTTTATAAGATGTTTATAAAGGAATCTTTCCATCATTTTCTAAATAAGGTACTTTATGACCTTTTCGACAAATTTTATGTAAGAATGTTTTTTTACTTATACAGTATGTGTGGCTATATCTTCCCTTTATAACATCGTCAAAGCTTCCCCTACAATATTATAAGAATATTTTCATAATAAATTTTTTTAAAATGATTTCAAAATAGAAATAGATACTTCTCTAAAAAAAGTTTTTGATTTCAACTATGTCTACATCCTTTGATGGATTTTAAGCTTATTTGAACTTGATTTATTAGGATACAAAACATCCATATTGTATTGAAGGTTTTGTGATATGTTTGACCGTGGATGTGTTATTTTTACACCATTACTGGTTTATGAGTAATGTGTTGACATTTATTATGCTAGTTTTAATATAAAATTTTATGTTATGTTTAAACTTTTTCATATGAGGAATTCATTTGACTTAGTAAGTGACGGGTGGAGCCTGTTATAGCTCTTCGATGCATCAGTAGGCCTCATAAGACAAACTAGTGTCCTGGAACAAGGACTTGACAAAATATTATTTGTAGTCTTGGCACAAGGCCTTGACTATGGGGTTATGAGAGTCTGGAATTATGCATTCCATCATTATGAAAGTGGCTATTGATATTGCATGTGATTATTCGACTATTAGAATATCCATGGGTCCATGTAAACTACAATATTGGATTTTATCTTTACCATATTATGCTGATGATCTAGTTTAAAAGACTTATGTTTTAGTCTTATATATTTCTTAAAATGTTTACACTTATTTATAAAAGTTCCTGCTATATTGTTATCCTTACTGAGCATCTGAGCTCACACTTTTCTATGTTTTATTTTTCCCTGGATGCGAAGAAGTATTTTATGAATGACCTCCAGGTATAATCTGAGGGGATATGAGTGTGGTCTATGGAAACTATTTTTTTGTTGTTTTTTTCATTTTATGAGGTAATGTAAACCTTATCAATGTATCTAGTACGTCCAAGGATACTAAACTAATCGATCTTTTGAGACTTGATCTTTTTTGATCATGCAAATGATAAATAATAATGCACCAACTCTGGGATTTTGGGGTTGGGGAATTAAAAAATGGAGCCATAAGAATTGCAGGAATTAAAGGTATAGTTATAAGAGTTATAACATAAAGTGTTCATCTGGCCTACCACATTTCCTTGGGTAGTACCTATTTTTCTTGTTAAACATTCTCATGAAACTCAGTGGCACTACATGGATAACCATATACAAAATAAGGTTATGATAATGTACCAATATCCAATTCCATGAATTGATGAATTGTTTGAACATTTGAGGATAACTCAATGGTTCTCCAAAATTGACATAAGGTCAGTGTATCACCAATTGATGTATAGGATAGACGATATCGGAAAAACAACATCTAAGATGTATATATGGCCATTATGAGTATGTGGTTACCCCATTTTGCCAAACTAATGCACCAATGTTGTTCATGTAATTGATGAATATGATATTTCAGATATATATACATTCATTTTTTGTGGTATTTCTGTACAAAATACTATGGTACCCAAGGACAAGGGTTGAGCATGGGCAAGACATGGAAATATTTTTGGGGATCTGTAAGGACCATCAGTTGAATTCCTAATTGTCAAAGTGTGACTTTTTGATATAATAGGTTTGCTTTGATGTCCATGTTTTTTTGGAAGGGTTTTTTAGATGACCCAGAAAAGATTGATGGTATTATCTCATGGCAGCTTCCAAATAACGTTTTCGAGATATAGAGCTTATTTGGTCCAGTTGGGTGTTATTGATGTTCTGATCATAACTTTTTCTAATTTGACTAACCAATGAAAGCTTTTATGAGGAAGAATATCCCATTTGATTGTGATGAGTAGTGTTATAATTTATTTTAAGAGTTAAATGGTATCCTTACATTCGTATAAATTTTTTTTCCCTAAAAGAGGTAAATGGTACATGGTGTATTATAGGGAATCATGATCTGGGTTAGGGTGTGTCCTCATGCAGGGGGATCATGTTGTTGAATATGGCTCAAGGATATTGAGGTTTCCTAAGAAGGACAACCCAACACATGATTTGGTGTTGGAGGTAGTTTTTTATGCTTTAAATATGTGGTATATTTATATACTTGATGAAAAATTCATAGTGTTTTCCGATCATAAGAGCTTAAAACATATCTTCCGACAAAGATATTTGATCATGACGAAAAAGAGATAAATATAATATATCCAGATGTTTGATTTTGAAATAAAGTAAACACCAGTTCAAGGAAATTTAGTTTCAGGTGCATTAAGTAAGAAATCATATTCTCAGGTGGTAAAACATGCATCAGATCAGTGGAAGTTGATGTCAGTCATAGCTGACATGTAGTTAGATTGTGATAACTATGGTGGAAGTGTTGTATTCTTTTCATATTCATTGGTTCCTTACATGGTTGGTTTGGTTAATTTTTCATCGAAATCTTTTCCGAATGTGGGGCGATGAGATCAAAACTCAATTGTGAGGTGACCATTGAGGGCATGAAACTGAATGGAAATTCAGTCTTCTATTATCAGAGTCATAAGGTTATACCAGTGGCTTATTAAGAGAAACATCTATTGGATTATCATCATTAAAGTTGTTCTTTCCATCCAGTAATTCATAAAATTTACAATGCATTTAAAGTGCTGTTTTGTTGGGCCGGTATGAAATAGGATGTGGCTAGGTTTTAGTCAAGATTCTTGGCTACTTAGAAAGTCCAAGAAGATAATCAACGTCCAATAGGCATGTTATAGTATTTAACTATACTAGTGTGTAAATGGGAGCATTTAAAAATTGATTTAGTGATTGGTCTTCCTAGAATGATTAGGAAACAAGACTCTATATGAGTGATTGTGAATCATCTCAAAAATTCATCACATTTCATCCTAATTTGTGAGTCCCATGTTGTGGAGGATCTATCAAAAATATATATCCACAAGGTGTTAAAGAAGCATGGTGTTCCAATTTAGGTTTTATCCCATAGATATATAAGGATAACATCTCGTCTCTAGAAATCCAAGCAGCATACCCTTGGGACATAGTGTACTATGATCACAACAAATCATCCACATATGGATGGCCAATCCGATATGATGAAACAAACCATGGAGAATAAGTTGAGGTATTATGTGACAGATATTATTTATTAATGTGAGGATCAATGACTATTTGTGGGGTTCACCTATAATAACACTTATCTTGCATCAATACTTTTGGCTTAGTTTGAGGCAATATTTGGGCATCATTGTTGTTATCCACTATGTTGGGTGGGAATGGGTGATAATTTGATGATTGAAATAAGCCTTGTCCAATAGACAACATTGATGATAAATTTGATCTGAAATAAGACTGAGAAAACACAATTTTTTCAGAAATTGTTAGCAGACCATCTTCAATGACTGTTGTCTTTTGAGGCGGGTGAACATGTGTTTTTTAGAATATATCCTAGGTTGGAATATCGTCTGGTTGGGAAGAAGGTTAAGTTATCTCTAAGGTACATTGGGATTTTTGAGAAACATGAGCAGATTGGAGAGGTGTCTTATCATTTTGAAATGTCCCCATGGTTTAGTGCATTTCACAATGTATTTCATGTGTCATAGTAGAAAAAGTATCAACCGAATCATGATGATGTGATTCATTGGGATCATGTTGAGCTAGAACCTGATGAATCATTGGTGAAAATACCAGTTCAGATTATGGATAGGAAAAATAATATCTTGCATGGAAAATGATTCAGTTTAGTTTGGGTTTTTTGGAAGCATGGTCATATGTTAGAGGAGACATAGGTGTTGGAGAAAGGGATGGTCGAGCAGTGGCCCGAGCTCTATCGACAATGTGATGTGTCTCTACAATATAGGTATGGAAATTCCAATTTTGGGGAGAATTTAGCACCACTATATTGAGGTTTTTAGCCTTTATTAATATCTTTTTATGTGTTTAATGTGATTGGGTTGAGTTTGGATGATTTTCAGAGTGTTTGTAATGTTTTTGGAAAACATTGGAAGCCTTTTTAAGGCCCCATGGTTTGATCACGCTTAAGAGAAACTGTATGAGATGAACCAAATGGTTGTATGTTACACACAACATACACACAGTTTGTCTAGTGGTGTGGTGTGGGCTATGTGAAGAGCCCCTTCGAGGTAGTAGAAGGATCACAGTGAGTTCACGGTTTTTCAAACTGAGTGAGAAAACTGTGAATCCTCTAAAAATGGGGTTTTTAAAAATCTGGGGTTAGTCAGTATTTCCCTAAAAACCCCAAACTCTATCATCCTAGAGCTTCTCATGATATTTCCTCATCTCAAGGCTTATGGGTGCTCTCCCATATATTTGGAAAGCATATCGAAGTGTTTTCATGGTTTGGTTGAGCTGATTTTTTCTCTGGTAAGTCACCGTGGTTAGTTATTTATTGATTTATCAAGATCTACTTTTCACTCCCTCTGTGTTTTCTAGATATACACTCATCTTGTATATATTTTGGTTTTTTTCCTTGGGTGTTCATTTTAATTTTTTTTTATGATAGCTTAGGAAATCTAGAGTATTGTTAGTGGAGCATTTTCCTGGATTGGGGTGAGGTTGAGTGTGGGTTGAATTTTCTGGAACCATATATGTAGTTGGCTTCACTCTGGACTCCATGTTGTTATAACTATTGGTTTTGGATACAATTAATTTGTCATTATTTTAGTTAATTGTGATAATGATTTGAAAATATTTTTGGAAATCCATTCGGTGATGATTTTGTTGAATTTTGGGGAAATGGTTTATTTTTTTTCAAAATGGGATTGGTTGTGTGATTTTAAATTGTTGATTTTAAAATCATTTGTGGTTGATTATTAAAAATGTTTTGTGAGAGATGGTTTTCAATAAAGTTTTTGTTTATTGAAATGTTTTTGGTAATGGAATGTTGATTAATGTGTGTTTTCTATAAATGGATGTTTTATTAGAGTGAATTGACATGTTTTGGAAATGGTTGTTTATTTAATGTGCGAACATTATGCTTTGTTTTGGTTATTTGATTAAGTGTTAAGGCTTGAGTTGTTTGTGTGAATTTGGGAGATAAGTATCACTATAAAAGTGGATAGATATTGTTTGGAACAACCACCCCTAATGATAGTGGTCTAGAAGCACCGATATTCGAGAATGTGTTGAACAACATGTGTAGAAGTCATACCTTAATAGTTTCATTGTTGTTTGTTTCATAGAAGAGAATGATTTTTTTTACTAACGTGTGATGGGAATTTAATGTCTAGAATGTTATGGAATTTCCTTGTTTTTATTTCTTGGTAAGGGAACGTTCGGAACTTTGTAAGTTGTTTCACTGTTGAATATTTTATATTAAGTATTTTATATAAATTAATTAATTATTTTATCGTCGTGGTGTGAGTAGGGATGTGATTTAGGGAAAATCTAATGAGTATGTTTACTCACCCGATGCTTTATCACATTGGTGATTTTTTAGATGTTGTGTTATGGGACACAGGTAAGAGTAAGGCATCAAATTTTGCTAGCGGTTCAGCATGATGTTTTGGTGATGTGGTTATACTAGGTACGTGGATCTTTGTGTGGTGTTGTGGATAGTATCCTGGTTCTCCTAGAGTCTTGATATAATCATCAACATGGTACCCTAATTATTGTTAGGTTGCTGTGGTCTTTGGAATTATTTATGGAAATATTGGTTACCTTTTTGAAATGTATGTGTCTGGTTGTTTGATATCCAAGCATCATGTAGTTTATTGATAGTGGATTGTTCAGTTTGTTGATTTTATCTCAAAGGAAAATCATTCCCCAATTTATTCCCAAAGACCTCACAATTTATTTCCAATCATTGGCGGCTCGGAAACGTCCAATAAGGACAAGTATCATTTCTCCAACCACTCAAGCCAATGATATGTGGTAGGATGTTACATAGAATTATGTTTTATGAATAAATATAAAGTAGGATGAGTCTAGCTCAGTAATTGAAACGTTTATATAATTATTTTAATTTTTTTAGCATTGAGCTGAATCAGATATGGTTAGGGGATTGTAGATATATGGTTATAGAATAACTGCATGATTATGTATTATATATTTGTTGTCAATAATCATTAAAAAATAAAATGCAATACACTATTATACCTTAGAACATCAGGTTAATGATTCTTTGGTGGTATCCTACTATCTCTTATAATCACACCCCACTTAGGCATTTTCAACGTGCTTTGTCAATTTTATGAAGGATCGAGTGAAGGGTAGGGTACTTGTGATGAATAGACAATGAATATAGCATAGAGATATTAGATTACAAAGGAGAACTCTGAAGGACCCTATGTTTCCCCATTAATTTATCTATATCTTTTATAGTTGTTATACTGGACACATTTGGAGATGCTTTAATTGTGTGATAATTATTACATCATTACCATTATTCTTTTTTACTATGATTATTTATTATATCATTCAATAATTATTATTTATCATATGACATGATACAGAAGGTATAGTCTCCCTAATGATAGGATAAGACCCTCGCTACTAGTTAGTTACTTTGTGAATATTTGGAGTTATACATGATGTCATGTGATCATCTGTTTGAGACAAGGTAGGTCAGGATAAGATGTTATAGTTTCATTCTGGGTCAATTATTTATTTATAATATATTATGAATAATTTATGTTTTTTGTTAAAAGGATGGAAAAATCATTTAAATTAGTTATTTTATGAATACAAGTAGGAAAATATAAATTTAATAAAATTAATATAAAATAAAAATAAAAAACAATAAAAAACAATAATAAATTATAAAATATATTTATTATTTTTTGATTCTTTGGGGGAGAAACTAAGATTAAATGACCTAATATATCACCAACTACCATGGGATCGACAAATTTTTTAAATGATTATCCCTCTACAAAAATTGATGAAAGAATTGGTTATTATTTATTTATTCAATGATTAAGACATATAAAAACTATAATTAATGGATTTGAATATCAAAACATATAAACCATCTAATGATATTATTGGATTTTCCTATATGAAAATTTTTATGTGATATTGATAGATGAAGTATTATTCTATAACATGACTATTTTATAAAATATATTTATCTCGTAATAATAAATGGTTATTAATATTTATTAATGTGACAAAAATTATTGTTAACTAAATATTTTATGCTATATAATTGATTACGTAATGTTTATAACATACATATAATATGAATAAGAATATTAATATATAAAATTTTCAATTTACCTTTGTTTTCATATATATTATATAGAAATTATAAACCATTAAAATAAAAATACACACACATGAATTAATACACATATATATATTGATGTGAGTAATGAAGTGAAAAGTATAAAGAATTATTTATTTAATGATTCACACAACTAAGTATAATGATTTTCGTATTAAAATTTTAAAATAATTTATTTTGGTTTTATTTTGAAAATAATTAAAAGGAATAATTTAAAATTAACTATTGAAGAGAAACATCATTAAATAATAATTCCATGGATGAAATGAAACATGTTAAATATACTGTGAAATGGAGGGAATAAAACTTATTTATTAACTTCATAGTCTTATGGGTGAATTATATGTTCAAATTTTTTAGCTCATTAAATTTTAATTTAAAACAATTTTAAACATATAAATTTCTATGATTTCTGTGATGAAAAAAATTAAATATAATTAATACTAATATTGAATTTATCATGATATTTCCCTAAAAATGGAAAATGTGTTTTAAAAATAGTGAGTGTATTAATTAATTAAAATTTATTGAGAATATATTTTCCCATTAGTAAAATTAATTAGTAGTGTAAGAGGGGTCATGTAGTTATTTATCATATTATTTTAATTCAAATTATTTTTTTTGAAATTTATTATAGGTTTTTTATCCAATCATGTAATATATTATCATTACACATATATTTTCTACTCATTAATTAAAAACATTTAACAAATTAATATATTACACTGTTTATTGATATCTTGGATGGATTAGATATTTATTTTTATATGATAAAATGTATAATATTATTATATTGATGAATTTTAATACCTATTTATGTTTTGTGTAGGTAATATTTGAACATAAACTCAATGTGAACACCTCTATATCCAGGGATATATAAGCCATTCTTCTTTTATAAAAAATAAATATCAATATGCATTTTTATTAAAAAAATTATGTGTCTCCATTAATACATTGGATTCTGATATTGACCCAAAATACTTTTATTTGCTATTGTGTTTATATAAACAATTAATTTTATAATTTAACTTTAGTGGTTATGAATATATATACCTAATAAAAAAACCAGGTTCCATAAACCATGTTTTCAAATATATAAATGCACTCATTAAAGAGATCATGTATCATCATGTAGGTTATAAACTATGATTGATATATTTTATTCTTTATAACTAATAGTATCACTATTTGGACCATCCCATGTGTATCAATATAAGTTATTCATAATATACAATTTTCTATCATTTTTTTAATGAATTTGTTTTTGCAGATAATTTATATATATATGTATTTACATGGTGATGACTTAGGGTTCGTAATTTTAAAAAATTAATTAATGTAAATTAATATTATAACATTTGATGTCAATTTATTTAACAATATCCAACAAAAACATTTGACCCACTCTCACAAAATATATTAACAACACATTTTGTACATTATACACAATATTCCATTTTTCAATGGTCTATGAAATGTTTTATTGAATGAATTTGATGAATAAAATAATACTCACAATATATATCCTATAAATATGGTAATTGTAATATACAAACAGTAACTCATGAAAACTATAATTAAAAAAAACAATATTAAAAATAAAATTGGATGTTTTTAGTAATTTTTATAAAATAGGATTTACATTAACAAAAATATTTTGTAAAATTATAATAAAAATAAATATTTATATTTTGAATTTCCATTACTATTATTTATATAATTTTCTTAAAAATGATAAATTCTATAATCAATAACCTTTTAATCATTTAAAAGTTATTTATTGGAAAATAGATGTTTATTATTTATAAAATTGAATTTCACAAAAACAAGATTCATAGAGGGAATGATAAAAACTCATCTGATAAATTTTTTATATCATTCTATATTCCTCCTATTTTATATTGATATCATGTTATTGTGATTCTAGCTATTAAAAAAGGGACTATAGTAAATTGAGTGGGAAATACATTGCTTTACATCATATTTTTAATATCTATTTAAGAAATATTACTTAATTTGATAGAGATTCTTGTTTTTCACTGTTGATTAATTTTTACTTGATGAATGTAATAATATTATTGTTGTTGGTATAACTATTTTTTTTGGAGTTCAAATACATGTTCATGATAGTTGATTACAACTATCACAATGAAAATAATGGAATAAAATAATGTAATTGTGAATTTTCACATGTTACCCTTTTATCATGTTTGTACTCTATAATATAGTTTATTTTTTTATCTTTTTAAACACATCATTTCACATCTCGACAATCACCCACCTTTAAAATATTCAAATAATGATTCAATTTACCTATATTCATAGTTTATGATAATTAATAAATCTATTTAAAACCTCTCTCACCTTCCATATAGAATGATCGTACATTATAATATATAATAGTGAGTAACCTAATATAAATTTTAATTTTAATATTGTTCAAGTGACCAGGCTATGATCAAATTTGTGAACCATTTCATAGGAAAGATTACAATGTGTGTTTTATGTTATATATATATAACCCTTGATAAAAATTAATATACATATACTAAATTATATACGAATAAGTTTCTTTTATGAGTTCATCATCTTATGTATATTTTAGATTTATATCATTTTTGAAACATCTTATATGTTATTATTGAAAATCAAAAAACAAGTTATTCTATTTAAAAAATGGAAATTCAAGTTGGATGGTATAAAAAATAATATCATTCAATTATTATTATTGGAATATTGTTTTAGAGTGTTTTTATAACTCACCAAAATAAAATAATAATCATGAATAAAACAATTCTTATTTAAACCATAACACCATGATCAATCCGTTTTTATAGAAATGGTTCAGAAAATTCATGATAAATTTGATGAATATGATGTCTCTCCACATGTAATAATCCAAAAAATATCCTTTAGAATCAAATAAAAATATAATAAATTAGGAATGATATGATTTTATTAATTTTCCAAACCTATTTGAAAAATATGATTATGAGTCTCAATATAATTTCGAGGATCATATAATGAAACCCAGAAATTATATGTATGAATATGAATCTAATGAATAATTAATATAATATAACCAACCTTGTAAATTATTAATATAAAAAACATGCCTAAGATGTGAAAAAAATAACACTAATATTTTTATAAATAATTTAGAAGCAGAAAATGAATATATTGAAAATGAATTTTTCATTATTTACATGATTTATTTTTTTGACGTGGTTTATTATTTTTTTTAAGATTTTAGAATGTAATTGATTGAGTTGATTATAAAATATTAAATTATATTATAATTGATAAAAATTTTGAACATTTATTTTAATTACTTTTAATAATAACATTTTACTAGAAATTTGGGATTTGATAGAAGATAATAATAACCTTTAAATCAATGATTCTAAATTTCTATTGCCTGATTTTGATACTGCTTTCCTTATTTGTAAACATTAAACCATACTTTTTAACAAACGGTACATGATGAAGTTTATTATTAAATATTATATTTATAAAAATATAATGATAAATTTTCACTCAAATTTATCCTCCCAATATAATCCTATGATTATTTTCTAATATAATAAGAAATTATTTTTACTAACCTGGGAAAAATTGTTTAAATATAGAAATACCTGAAGATGATATTCTTAAGGATGTATTTAAAATTATTTATACTAAATTGGAATTAAAAAATTCAATAAACCTTCTATTAGGGAATGAAATCATATAATTATATCATCTTGAAATTCATAATTACACAATAGATGGACAATGTTCTATTTTTTTGATAGATGTGGTTGATTTATTTCAATTTTAATATTAGGGTAATTTGGAATTAATTTATAAAATGTTGAATCTTCATATTTTTAGTTAAAAATCATTCTTCCTTGTATTTCAAATCCATCATAACCATTTATACGTGTTAAATGTTTTCAGGAAGATGACAGTCAAACCGAAGTTGAACTTATATTGGGTTACAATGATTCAAAAAATAGAAATGGATTATTTTTTTACCCTTTATCTTGGAAGATTTGGTAAAAAAAATACATCATTTTATCACATAAAATTTTTCATTTAAATTTTAATAGGGGAAACTTTCATTTAAATATTATACTTATAAAATCACCTTATTTACATATCCCTCCGTAGGGAAAATCTATATTTTTCAAATATGACATATTTTCCTAAAAATAAAACACAACATTAATGAGTAATAATTTTGAATAATTTTTTCTTTTTTTCTTAAAATATTATTTATTACATCTTGAGGTAATTCATTATTTTTCACCTGAACCTACAAATAGTGAAACCACTAAGAAATTGTATTCAGGTGATAAATTTTCTTCACTATATAAATACTAATTTGAGTTTTCCAATGTCAATAAAGGTTGTATTATTATGATATTTATAGTTAATACTATTGTGGAGAGAGGTTTTGGAAGTCTAGGTTCCCATATAATACATATTGATATTAATCATAATTTAAAAAACACATGTTTTGGTTCATGGATGAGAAAAAATATCCACCAAGTGGCAATGGTAAGTTAGTAGGAACATACATTGGGGACTATTAATTTAGAATTGGATAGAAAATAACCAATGAATAAAGAAAATTCCATTTTCATATTTTTTTAATTTTATTTCATTACAAAATAAAATTTACTCATCAACATGGATAGATAATTCTTAGATGAATCACTTCTATATTTTTTCTAAAATTGGAGTTTGAAAGTTTGTGTTAAGGTCTTGGGAAATTCTTCTCCCCATCCTCGAACTGTATAACTTTTTCTATAAAAATGAACTAAAATTTCAATATTTATTAATATTTTTTAAATATTGATTGTGATTTCATAAATAGATCTTATGGACCATGAAATGCTAAATGAGATTTATCACTGAGCAATGATTTGAGGGAAAAAGTAAAATTGTTCAGGGTTGTTTTCTCATATATTTTCGATGAATACTAAATTTCTGAAAATATTAATTACTTCCCTAAAATATTTATTTTAATATTAAAATTTTTTCATAATTATATCCCAGATTAGAAATTACACTAAGGGGAATTTCTTGATGGATGAAATATTTTTAGTGGTTTCTCATCAAAATGATGGCTTGTATACATTCATGAATGTTTGATGTGGAAAATTATTTTGAAACAATTCTATAATCAAGTTAAGAACAATATATTTTGTTTATTAATTTGGTTTTTATTGTTTACCATGATACGCATTTTCTTTAATTTGAATATCATTTTTACTACTCATAATTCTCAAAATAAATACAATTTATTTTTCATTTTATATTTATGTTATGATCTGTCAATTTGTTTTTCAATTTCATTATGACCCTTCATTATAGAATATAACAAATCCTTTGATTATGTATTTTGAACTTACATTATTAATAGATTTCACCTATATTGAATTTTAATTTGATGTAAAGTTTTTGTTTTATGTGTATGGTAAATGGTCTTTTTAATTGAAGATGTATTGGCTTCATTTTAAAACAATTTACCAATCCCACATTTTTTTAAAAGTAGTTTTTCATGATAATAAATTAGTTTCCATGGGAAAATATTTAATTCAAATTCAAGATTGTGATGATTATTTGTGGTATTAAATTTTAATTACACAATGTATTTAATTGAGACCATTATATTTCTTACTATTTTGAAAAATATCAGTAAATTTTAGGTGGATTATTTTAAATATGTCATTGGAATTTAACTACTAAAATATAATTAAATTAAAAATATATGAAACAACATAGTCTATGAAATGAAAACCCAAATCTATATTGAGTATTTATTTATTCATCCTTTAATTTTATATGCTAATGTATATTCTATTTATTTTGAAAATGTTATTATTAAACTTTTCAATCCAAATAGAGTATCTATTTATCATGATTTTTAATTATGTGATTTAGAATTCTAGGATGTAAATAGAATTTTGGACACCCAATTGGATGAAAATTGATATTAGTTTATTAATATTCAACGTCATTAATTTTAGTCCCTTCTGAAAAACAAAAATGGAACTATAAACATATTTTTGGGAAGAAATATTTATTATTACCTTTAGAGAGCCCATGGGGGAAAATAACATTGAAGAGAAATTCATAGATGAATTTCATTTTTTAACTTTTGTGTTGTATTTTTCTACAATGAATTTTACTACTAATTTCCTTACTAGAAGAAATGTTTATGTATTTGGAACTTTTTTGTAGAATATATTCATTATATTTCCTCGAATATTTTGTTTTTTTGTATTTAATCCTTCACAACATGTTATACAGTTAAATTATAGTGTTTTCAATGAAATTAATGAATTTAAAATTAATAATATTTTTTGTGGTAATTAAATTAAATTTTGTTATCATTTAATATTAATTAATTTTTTACATATTTTTTAATTATTTTAATTAAGATTTATTTTCCTAAATTATTTTCTCTAATATTTAGTTAATTTATTAAATTTTTTTATAATTTATAACTATTAGTTAATATTTATCATTTATTATTCATTATATATATATTACTATTTAGTAGTACTAAACTATATTTCATTTTTTATATAATTTATTACATATATTACATATATTAATTAAATGATTCGATAATTATGTTAATCAAAATGATTATATGTTATTAATGATTTATTGAGTTATGAAAATAAACTTTGTTGGAATTAATTTTACTTTAATTATTAGATACATTTTAATTTAATTAAAAAATGAATATTTACTTTATTTATTTATTTTTTAAATCCATTCATGTGTATTTATCTTCAGTTACAGGAGTTGGTTGTCACATTATAAATATCCAGTTTCACATAACTGATCTAAGAAGGCAATCATATAAGGAAATTTTATTTCCAAATCATGATTCCAATTCTTGGAAAGGATCTGAGACTGATATTTCAAATGGTTTCCTATATCCAAATTAAAAAAAATTAATTTGGTTGGAAAAACATGTATTTAGTTCTCATATAAGAAAATACAAAATAAAATGTATCCATTTTATTGTTCTTTGTGGACCCTCATACTCATATTTTTAAGGATATCCAAACAAGGACCATACGAATTTTATAATGACTAAATACTGATAACATTATATTTGGTGATTTTGGCCATTGTGAAGCGTGAATAATCCATATTAGGACCGGGAACCATATTGGTTGCAATTTTGAGTATGGTTATGGTGTATATTTCATGAGAACTACCATAAAAATTATATCTGAACATTGATGTATAGAAGGAAAGGTAAGGATTTTGATAAAACCAATGGAGGACTTGAATCTCTCTAATTAATCTTCTTCATGTTTATATATTGCATCATGTGAGGTGTTTGATGAAATTCCACTATGAAATATCGAATTACGATGATGAATAATTAACCATGATTTTGAATCGACTAATATTTTGACTGCATTTTGTTGATTGCGGATTTCGACAATCACTTTTAATGTCATGTAATACAAGAATGTGATAGAAAATTTAATATTTTTAACATTCTATCATGTATCTTATATTAAACATAATTTAATTTTTTGTAGTATAATGATGGTATTTCACATTTAAACCTACACATATGATCCACATATTCAAATAATTATTCTATTTTCCATATTTTCATTGTTTATGAAATTTAATTTTTCCCTTGGACATCTCTCCAACAATCCTAATACATCGAATCAATTTGTAGGGATCACGTAATTAGACGGAGAATATAAATTAACATTTGACTTTAATTTCATTGACCATGTTACGATTAGATACGTTATTTAAATTTTTATCATGATTAAAACATCATCACTACTTATACTCAAAACATTATTAAAAATATTTTAAAAATAGGGATGTGGCCAAACAGAAAAACCTACATGGAAATAAACCATCTTGATCATTTTTATTCAATTTGAGGACTATATTATTCCCACTGATACCTTATTAATAAAATAATAATACATTATTGTATTTTAAGACTTATACTAATCCATGGTTAATAATGTAACCCCTTATCATTGTATTAAAATAGAACCATTCTTCCATTGTTTAAAATGAAACCACACATCAATGATTTATAATGGATCCCTACATCATTGTTTTATAAATGAACTATATGTCATAAAATACAATTACCATGGTCAATATCATAATCATAATACATTAATTCATTCCTTTATATAGTAATAATAATAATATAATTTTTAGCTAGAATTATTGGTTTCCTGATAATATATATTCAATTTATAACACATTTTAATGCACAAAAACAATGTGAATGAGTGTTTTTATTTGAATAATTCTTTAATCTATATAATTAATTTCTATCATCAAATAAAATTTCAAATTATTGGATAAAACATTTAATATATATATATATATATATATATATTCAATTTTCGTATAAGGATTGTAAAAATGTTCCGTATAAAATGCGATGAAATATTCCTTTTGAAATTATTGATAAAATGTAAAAGGAAATATATAATTTACTTTATAATTAATTTATTAATAATATATATATATATAAATATTCATAAAATAATTTAAAAAATATGGAAATTTCATATAACTATTTACAAAAAGATGTTTTAAAAATATAAAATTGGGGTTTTATGGGCAAGTATTCCTTACCTAATGTGTGACTCATGCTATACATTATTTTTCATTTGAAATAATAATAATACATTAATTATTTACTTTTTGAAGAAGATTTTTCATTTATTTTATTCAATTTTTTAGATCTTATAATGTTATATAAAATTTTTATATGTTTTCTATTTAAAATTAGGCTATTTAGAGAAATTTGATTCAGGTATCTGAAGTGTGATTGGTTGGTTAATTATAGTCAATGAATAAATTATTATATCACCTATAAAATTAAAATCATGAAATAATAATATATTCTATTTATAAATTATTATTCTAAAACGAATTACATTTTCCCGTGAGGCTATATAATTCATACATGTGAATGATGGATTGATTTTTCTTTTTTATGGAATTAGATATTGATATGGTGTTTTATACCAATATAGTAACATATGAAAATATTTTTGTTATTGATAATATTATTTCTTCATTCATGAATATGATTTTTATGGGGGTAGAATATTAAATAACATTAAAACACTCTATAAATAAAAATACGTCTTATTCGGACAACATGGTATGGTTTATAACTAATTCTTTCTTATAAATTTTTTTGAACATCCTATGTCAGCATCGATGTGGGGTGTTATGAAAGGAATTGATTTTTGTATGTATGTTATAATATAAAATGTTCATTATGTTTCAAGAAAATAGTATATGAGGATGAATTTTATAAGATAGTGGTGGGTCATTTGTGAAAATATTGAATATATATTGTTAATATAAATTAATTTTCATAAAAACACGGATATGATATAAATTATATATAGGATATTATTATCGTAAAACAGTCCCATACATTATAATTTTTCATTTTTATTTAATTCATAGACCTGTATAATTTATGTTTAACCTTACTTTAATCAATATTTCATTTAAATTGACAATTGTTTTATCATTTATTGGCCAATAAATTCCCAATAAAAATATTATTGATTCATAAATTCTCCATGGACGATAGGTTCAATCATATTGAATTGAAATAGTTCAATATTGGTTTTCAGATATTTTTAATCCATATAATAAAATATATTATAATAGAAAACATCAGAAAATACATTATTTATAATACTATTTTTTGTTGACTATAGAAATATTTTGAAAAAGATTGAATTTCAATGTAAACCATTCACATAAATGTGAAATGTGAATATCATCTTAAAAAATCACGATAAATTATTGGGTTGTCAAATTTTTTAAATTTTAATATCTAAAAAATGATTATTTTACTTTTCTATTAATTTAATAAATTCTATGTCAGGGTTTTTTAAATTTTTTTGTTAATTGTTTTACCACTCGAACACTGAGATATATTTCTGAAAAAAAAAATATTTTTTTCATATAACCATTTTTATGTGAATATATATTCATTCATCCAAATTTTTTAATATTATAGATATTAAAAAATATAATGTGATATTTTTTCTTTATCTTTTAAAAAATATTTTAAAAGTAAAAAAAACTAAATAAATAAACAAGACAAAAAATTTATAAAACATAGATGGAAGTTAACAACTCCACTCATCAAATATGAAAATTTCATTTTTTGGGTAATCCATAGGTTCCGATCATATTAGTCTTAACCATAATTATCTTCTTTACCCATGAACAGTTGACTAAAAAATTCTAAAGTTTTTATTCATAATGGGGAAAAATAAAATGAGAATATTTTAGAAATATGGATATAATGATTTGAAAAGTGGAACAACATTTCTAGATTGATATTTTAAATGTGGAATAACTCAATTTCAAATGAATTTACATAATTTAAAAAAAATAGTTTTTTTGTGAAATTATTTTTTTTGTTTATTAATGTTATTGTAGAAATTCCATCCACATGTTTAATTAAAATAAACATAATTAGTTTATTATTAATAAAAATGATCTAATGTGACTATGAATATATTTAAAAAATGATCCTTATAAATAATTGAATCAAAAATATAGTTTTCAATAAAAATAATGAATTTTTATTATTTACAAGAAAAATAATCTTTTTAAAAAACATGAAAATTTTTACTCATATAAATTTATAAAAAACATTTTTAATAAGTCATATTTTTTAAATTAACAATGAATTTACTGAATATATAATGAATATCTTATAACAATTTACCAATAAATTACTATTTTTAGCTTTATTTGATATAACACATAATATGGTTCTTTATATTCAAACTCTCGATTTCAATGACTATGTTATAATAAAAAAATTACATATTAATACGGAATTCCTCGTTGAATCAGTGGATTTCATTTCATATAGGATAATAAGAATAAGGTTATTCATTATAATTATTGTGTCTTAAATTATCCTCATTTAATAAATTGAATTATTTAATTTTATCATGAGATTGGTAATCAATGTTTTGATATTTGAAAATATTATATTTTTAAATCAATATTCATCAAAAAGATAATTAAATGGTCTTAATAAAATGAGGAAATGTCAAACAAAATTTTGGTCATTAATTAAATATAATAGGGTTCCAAAGAGGATATCATTTGTGGGATGTAAAAAATTTGACCATTACGGAAAATTTAATGTCCATAAAATTATTGAGAGTGATTTGAAACATTGATCATAGGAATGTAAATTTTCATTATAATTTAAATGTTTATAACACCATATAATAAAGAGGTGGAAAAATTCTTTTTGATTTAATAAAAAAATTAGGTAACAAGAAAAGTATTTTGTTTCAATATCAATATCTTAATGTCGATGAGTTTTTTTTATCTTAAAATATATAAACACATAGAAACATTCAAATATAAAAAATATAATATGCTCCCCTTTAAAATTTCAACATAAACATCATAATTTTCTCAAAATAATGTGTATTGAAGATGAATTTTATCCCCTGATGCTCAAACAATTGCATCTAATAGATCAAATAATTCTACAAATTGATAAAATGCTATTACCTTAGTCATTGTATATTTACCAAAACAAAATTGGTTCAAAATAATTATGATATTTCAAAAAAATAATAATACATACCATGAGGAAAAAATATAGTGATTTACAAAAATAATTATTAATAGTTAAAGTTCTAACTAAATCATTATACAAATAATTACACATTAAATTAATGAAAAATATTATTGAATAGTATTGAATTAAATTGAGTATAATTATATTATCCCAAATTATTATATGATAAATTTAATTTTTTTTCACCATATAAAATTTGTAAATAAAAGATTCTTCTATAGAAAATATTTATTCCCAAATCATATAATCAAAATCACTATAATTCTATATTAAAATTAAATTCAAATACAAATAATAATTCAAATTATATTTGATAAATAAAATATCATAGTATTTTTTTACATTATTCATTTATTGTTCCCCATAATTATAGTGTAATTCTTCCTAATTAGCATAATATGTGAAATCATTGAGGGAAAAATTTAAAAAACCCCAATGATCACTAGGCTAGTTCTATGTGTTTCACCCTAATCACAATTCAATTGTGGGTTATGGATTTGTAGACTTACATGTTATCTTATAACATGAAGGTCTTTAATTTACTAATACTAAATTAAAATAATTCGTAAAATAATACAATGAAATATACAGAGCCTCTTGGAAAATAACCTAAATAAATTCAACATTAACAAATGTCTCCACTAGAAAATATATCTCATACAGTTCATCTGACAACCAAAAATATAAAATACCATTGTTTATATATAATCTATTTTGTTAACCCTATGGGTTACATATACAAAAAAATCTAATAATAAATCTAACAAAAATGTCAGTTCACATAAATTTCTATCACATAAAATAAGAAATATGTTGTCCACTCCTTTAATAAGAAAAAAATATAAAACATATAATCAGGTGATCATAAAGACAAATCCTTTTTATCATCTCATAAAATAAAATGATATTCATATTTATATAAATAATTTCTCTCATGAAAACTCTTAGGACCAAACTATATAAATTATACAATCCAATGTTTTAATTCACGAATTAATTCCATTTCAATTAAAGATATTTATGGTATAGAGTTTTGGATAGTTTTTACATCACCCATTAAATAATAAACATTACAACATATAGGTAAACTTATAAAAAGTATCTATTTTCCCACGAAAAAAATATTTTTGTATTTTTTATATTCATGAAACATATTTATAATTATTTTAGTAACTCCATAATTTACCCTAATTACCCTAAAAAGACTTTGGTTAATTATAAAATTTAAGAATACCATGAAAATAATTGTAATGAAAATTAAAATAATTAATCAAACTCTTTAGTCTTTGAAAATTCATTATAATTTTTTTATAAAAATATATTTTTACTGATATATAACATTTTCATACTAATAAAATAAAATTCCTTCCAAATTTTTTTAGAACAATATTAATTTATAATATAAATTCTAAAATAGTGACTATAATGTTTTCTCTAAAATAAGGATAAAATAATAAAATATTTTTAATAATGATATAATTTTATGACTCATGATGTAGTGAATACATTATAGTAAAAGTAATTTCTTCATCTTATCAGGTGATATCATAAGGTTTTGATAAAATTCATAACATGAACATATTAATATTTTTGGTTAATTAGGACATGATTTTGATTGCAACATTAAAAATTGATTAACATATATGGACAACAGACATCGTGATCATTGCCAATTGAATTTTAGGCCTCTAAGTGACTAAATTGACCATGGTATATAACATATCAACCCTTCGAAGGATTATTATGGATCCACCCAACCGTGTATTAAAATGAATCCACCTTTAGTTATTTTATAATTGAACTTATCATCCTTATTTTATAAGATAACCTCGGATCATTGATTAATATAGAAACCAAACATAGATAGAATATAATGCAACCACATATCGTCATAAATAATTTCTAAAATCAAAAATATATTCCTAAAAAATTAATTATATATTTTCTATAATAATACTCATAAATATATTTTTATAAACCAATATAATTGTTCCTCTATCTTTAGATAATTGTATCATTACTTTTTTTAATAAAATAAACAATACTAATGGACTGCATGTTTTTTATTAGAACCAAATATTTTACTAATAATGGAATAAAAAAACTAATTAACGATTATCAATTCATGAAAAAACATTTAATATGTATATGATAAAATAGAACATTGGTTTCCCATTATTTTGATAGTATAAATGTTCTATATAAATTACATAAAATGATTTCTTCTAAAAAATTTAAATAAAGTGAATACATAAAAATAGTTTCCATTAAAAAACTTTTATGTAGTTATAAATAAATATATTATATGATATTTAATATATAGATATAAAAGATAATGAATTAGAAAATAAATCATTAAGGAATTGGAAACATGGTTTCTAAAGTAAAGTCTGTCATACCTTTAATCTGACTTGTCACTTACATTATCAATATTCCAAAAAAAACATAATTTTGTAATTTATATTCTTTTTTATAAACCATTGAATTTATTATTATTCATATAATTTTATTTATTATATTTTTATATTCAATTAAATACATATTTAAGTAAATTTCAAATGATTTCATGGTATTCTACTCCTTTGTTCTACATGAATTCATGTGTTGAATATGGTCAATAAGCTTATCATAAAATCATCTCCAAAATAATAATCATAACAAAATTATAATTATAATAAACCTTTTATACATTTACAAAAAAAACTATGAATTATGGAAGTGAAAATTGTTCTATGTTATAATTATGGAGATGGAAGGTCATATATACACATTAGTAAATTTTTTATTTTTACAAGGCATTTTTGGAAATAATTTAGTTGTTATTTTATCCTAAAAAAATATTTATGATAACCTTAATATCATTTTAATTCAATAAATACAATTACATATAATATCCACGTGATTTGGTAGTGAAAAATGAATTACATAACTCTATAGATATGGTAGGTCACACATACACACGAACAATGTTAATATTTTTCAATAAATTGTACAGTATGAATGTAGAATACTTAATATGATTACTGAATTATAAATTTTTATTTCATATAATTATTAAATATTAAAATCTTCATTATAACGGATAATGAAAGGTTATGATCAAAAATAAATTAGGTCATTTCTCAAGGTGGTAGTTTGTAACACACACAAACAATAGTTTTTAAAAAATTTATAAAAGATGAGATGTTTATAGGATATTGTAACAAAACAATAAAAAATAACTATAGTTATGAAAAAATATATTATTTAATGATGATATATGAATATTTTCAGGTGTATAAGAATAAATAACATTTAAATTATCTGTTAAATAGTATACCTCTTGTTTAGAAAACATCATTAGGCCAATATTAACAGAAATAGTGTATTGAGTTTTTGATCACAACAAGCCCTCTATTTCATGGATAGTTATATAATAAACACTCTTGGGATATTATTGTTTTAACCGAAAGGATGATTAATATTGGAATACATTGGAGATAAGGATCACATTTATAAGACATGGGAGGAACACATTTGTATTATATATATTATTAAATTAATATAAACTGATTTTCATGGAATAAAGTTCAAAAAATTATATATATATTATTGGAAGAGGGTCAATCAATTGAATATAAACCCATAATTGTTTTACATGTTTACTCTATTTAATAGACTTTTTTTTTGTTTTAACCTCCCCTAAACCATTGGTACAATTTCTATTATAATTTTTTTTTTATTTTATGGGTCGAGAAAGATAATATTAATGGAATAATATACCTTCAGCAGACCATTTGTGTTATTTTACATCATATCCCATATCCTATACTAAAGAGTTGTTTTTATTATAATATTATGCAATTTAATAAAATATTATATAATAAAAAATAACATGAATTTTTTTTTACTATATTCAATAAATTTGACCTCAAAAAAATAAATATAATATAAAAAACAAAGAAATACCATTCAAAACCCCTCTAATAATTTGAAAATATAATTTTTTTCATACTATAAAATAGTCAAATACTATATAATATAATTTTTCGGAATACATTTATATAAATTTTCTATTAATCCATTATATACTATCATGACATTACATTAACATTTCAGATAATTTCTTCATCGAAAAAAATATTAAATATATCACCATTCTAAAAAAAGTATTCAATATATATCCATATAGAACTAAACATGTTTCCTTTTAATACTTTTCACTAATTATATATATATATATTAAAACTGGGAATGTTATTTTTTTTTATTTATCTTTTTTTATTTATAATAATGGTCATAATAAATGAAATATAATCCATGGAGCCATATATTAAAAACCTGGATTTTCAAGTCTTCATTCCACACAGTTGATTGAATAATGTCATTTTTCATGTCAATTATTATGTATTTGTAATTTTATTTTTAACCATCATTAACTAAGTTACATATACTAAGGTGAAAAAATGTATTAAGGTTACTAATACCTTTTGAAAAAAATTAAAAAATGACTTATTTACAAAAATGTTAAATATTGATTCCAAATTAGTATTACATTTTGATATATTTAATATCAATATGTTTCAAAAATATATTTTAAAATTTTAATACATAACACAATTAATTTAATTTTTTAGAAAAATGTATTTAATGAATAGAAATGTTTTATACCTAATTCAATAATATATCATATTGAAATGTAATTAAATGTATTTTTATTAATTGAATATAAATTATTTTAGTTTCGTACTATTTATAAAAAAATTATTTTTAAATTATTTATTAATAAATTCATTTTTCAATAACATAAATTATTTTCCCCTATTAACTGAAAAATCACCCTTTTCAGAAAAATAAAAAAAAAATCTATTGTAAATTTTATAAGAATATTTCAAAATATATTTCATTTTTATATAATAATATTTAAAAATAACTATAAATTAATTATAATACATTTTCAAAAAGATCAATAAAACCCGTTTTAAAAAATATATATTTAATTTGACACATAAGTTAAATATACATAAAAACTGAAAACTTGAACCCTATGAATTAATCAATAAATTTGAATTGAGTAGGTTATTCATATATATTTAATAATTTGGATATTCCAATTTAAAACATCCAATTAAATAAATATATTATATGAATCATAAAGAAATTATGATATTTTTTGGGTCCATTAATCTCAGTGGTGCATTTCTTATAAACTATCAAACATAATTTTCCAATAAAAATGGGGTTTTAAAATTGTTCATCCTCCATGGCACTCTAAAACATATAATACTTAATAAATAAAATCACATCATGTGAATAATCATAATAATTGTGAATATGAACTTCTGTGGTGTGTTTCTATCAATGGAAAACGAATAAATTATATCCACTTAACCTTCTTCTTAATAAATAGATTGACCAATTTCCCCAAGTCAAAAACAAAATTAAAAACATCTTTTAGAATAAAAATTCACTCCTATTGGATATTACATAAAAATAATCGAAATAAATCTCCTTTAATCTAAAATTATAGTGATTATCCATCCATTAATATTTCTGAGAAACACACCATTATATTATAACTTACATAAATTCCATTAGAATATATTATTTTATATATTGTGTGATACACATATCCATAAAGGGAAAACGTACCATTGAACAATATATAACAAGTTAAATCTGTTCGTATAATTGATACATAAAATTGGATATATCCAAATTATTAAATAATTTTTGAAATAAATATAAAAACAATATTAATATGAAGAATTGATTAAAATCAGTGATTGTAGATATGAAACTAATATGATTTTTTATAAATTAAAATAAAATCCCTTCAATTTCCTATTTTATATTAATAATATAATGGTATTAAATTTTCTTTAGTTAAAATAAATTATTGATATTAATAGAAATATTAACACCAAAATGATTTATAATTTAACATAAATAAAAATATTAATAGTTATTAATTAAAAAAATTCTTCTATAAAATTATACATTAATTTTAAAATTTTAATTAACAATATAAATTCATAATTATTTATTTTTTATTTCAAAAAATTAAATTAACTTATGAATTTATAATTTAAAAATTATATTCTGATGAATTACATATCATTTGTTAGATAAAGTATCTGTAAGTGAATACTGAAAAATCAAAATATTCAACCAATATTGTGACTTTTATGATAATGTTTGTATATATTTATGAATTTTAAATTTAGGAGTCTATTTTCATGAAATAAAATGTATTTTATTATAGAAATTAATATTTTGAGAATTTTTATTTTAGATAAAAAAACTATAAATTATAATTTAGAACTGAAGATACATTATTCAAGAAAACTATTTCTCATACAATAGATATTTTAATATTACTTTTTATGAAATTTAAAAATTGAATATAATAATTATGAATAAAATTTTTGAATTATAATATAAATATTATTTAATATTTTCCATTTTATTTTTATTCGTAAAAAGTAATTAATTTTTAAGAAACTAGTTATCGTAGTAAAAGCCAAAAAATGGTAATACATGTAAAAAAGGGTAAAAATTCTATAATGAAAAAACATGATACATTTTTATTGGTTTTGTGGTATTTAGATCAAACATTATCCCATATCTACAATTTCCCATTTTGAAGCCTTCATGCAATGTGATGTTTGTTCTCTATTTATACTAAGATGAAATATTTATAAGAAATCTGTTCTCAGTATTAATTATGATGATCATTCCCCCAACATTTTTGGAACACTCTAACATTTTTCCCAGTGAAACGCCATGTATATTTATCTTTTTATAATCCTATTTTTTAATAATTAATTATTAAATAAAATTCATTTTCCTCCCTTCTTAAGGAATCCTCCAACAAAAAATCAATGTTGTCAACGTATATAAAAATATTTTCTTAAATTAGTTTATTAAATATAATTACAATTAAAATATTTTAATGAAATTAACATGATTTATGTAGTTTTATATAAAAGTAAATTATTTATATTATTTGAGTAATCTTCAATCCATTATCATCTTTTTGATTAATAGAAAAAAATTCCACTTACCTGCTTTTGTGGATTTTCTCCACCATAGTGTAATGTATTACACCTTTCATGTCATGACCCGTCCCCTGGGGCCCATATCGTGACTACCCCAAGCCGGCATTCTATAGGCCAGGGGCTGGTGACTAGCACCAAAGGTGTAATTTCCCTAAAAATGGGAAGGAATTGCCATTATAAATAAAAAACACACACCACCAGAGAACAAGAAGAAGCAAACAATAAGTAATAACTGTATGACTTGTATGATGAAAGTAAAGGGGCCGGAAATACCAGCCCAACAGTAAAGTAAAAGTAAAAGACAAACATGTACAACTAAAAAGGAAAACTGCTAGATAGTGTCTAGAAGCTCCTAGATCATCCACCACCGATCCTACCTGAAGGGTATGTACAGATAGCCTCATAAGTGCTCCATGTCTGTCTATCTCCTCCAAGTACCGACTCGTCATGAGGTCCAACTCTGGGTACCATCCAGTCCACATACACTCCACCTCGGCAAATGCTGTCTGTCGTCTGCATCCAACACAACGCGGTGCGGGCATAGCCCGTGCAGGGGTGAGTATAATGATACAGAGTAGGGACCCCCATACCCTCAATGTCTCACAAAATCCAACAAGGATAATCCACAATGTATGAAATCAACGGATAACCCTTACATAGGTATATTATAATACATATACCTATGTTATCAAGTAACCCATTTCAATCATGAGGAAAACACAAAGGTCATTGACTCAGCTCAAACCAGGATTTGTATTCACGATGTCGAAACCATGGCTACTGGAGAACTCTTCCACTCTCGAGTACAGTGGGCCTGCCGCTACAACCAAGCACATCCCACTAACCTTGTATTGCTGATGTACTCCAACTGTCGAGTACCATGAGCCTGCTGCTACAACCAAGCGCTTCCTACCATGGGTCTGTCACTACAACCAAACGCTCCCCTCATAGCCTACAGAGGTACTACTATCGAGTACCGTGGGTCTGCAGCTACAATCAAGTGCTCCTCCACCATGGGTATGTTGCTACAACCAAGCACTCCTCACTAATCCATCCTTATCACTTCGAGTCGATCGATCAGCTATCGTCAAGTCTTAGCCAGCTACTAGGTCTCTGCATTCTGTTTTCTCGTCATCGGGTTGGTCCGCTCCACGTGCCACAAGAAGATACTCCAAGTGTCATTAAATCACACATAGAAGTATCACAAGGACCACCACGTCTTAGGCGTCTCAACGCAACAGACATTGCGTCAATCAGATACCCGGTCTGTGAGTTATTAGCTTTTTAGTCCCGGGGGCCCGGTTGGTTTTGTGTATAAACCAACCTGACTGTATCTCAACCATACCCCGAACTCAAATGGGATATCATTAAAGGGAATTTTTATCAATGAGATTACCAGATCTTCTAAGGGCTCTTCAAATGGACGTCTGATGCCAACGATATGGCCAAAGTAAGCAATGGGTTATTAGTGGGACAAGGTCTGGTCCGACCCGATCGGACCGACTCGGACCGACCCCATATGGGTAGACTCGGTCTGGGTTTACCCAGTAAGACTCACTGGGTCTATCTCGGCCCATTGGGTGGGTTAGCGCGCTATGTTTCGACTCGGTCCGCTGGGCCCAGTCCAACGTACTGCGAGGGCAGTTTGGCCGGATGCCGCCACACAGGCAGCATCGACCTGAAAGTCGGTTCAGGTTCGGCCAGCGCCGTGAAGGGCGCGTGTCACGACCCACCCTCGGGGTCTGTGCCGTGACTACCCCAAGCCCGCCTTCCATAGGCCTGGGGCTGGCGACTAGCACCAAGGCGTAAATCCCGGTAAAAAGGGAAGGCATTGCCTTTGTAAGGTAAACAAACACCACAGAGTAAGCAAACGGAAAGTAAACACTAAGTAAAAACAGAGTACAACTGAAAGTGCGGAAAAGTAAATGGGCCAGTATACAAACCCAAATTGAAAGTAAAGTACAACTCGAAAGGGAAAACAACAACTGTAAGTAAAATCCGCTACACCGAGCTGTCCACTGGAGATCCCACCTGAAGGATGGGTACAGATAGCTCCACTGCTCCACGGGTCCCGTCGTCCGCTCCGAACACGTCCCACCTAGTGGTCCACCTCCAGGTACCATCCTGCTCTACAAGCCTTAGCCAAGATCAACGATGTCCGTCATCTGCAACCAACACAACATAGTGCGGGCATAGCCCGTGTAGGGGTGAGTATAAGCTACTCAGTAGGGACCCCGAGACCCCTGAAGGTCTCTCAAAATCCAGAAAGGACAAATCACAAAGAAAGGTACAATCACGAAGTAACAACCGACACTGCTTAGGTATATGCCCATACAGATACCTAAGTCATCAATTTCAAATACGCTCCAACCTCCGAGCCCAAGTACAACTCAGTCCACACAGGAAAGTAAACGTATTCCACACAGGAAAGCAAAACGTAATCCACACAGGATAGCACAACACAATCCACACAGGAAAGCAACAGGATTCAGCTCACACCGGTATACTTCTTCAAAGGATGATAAAGATGATCTCTGATCCATCTAATTCGTCGGACCCATGAAGGATCGATAGGTAACTAACCCCCGAAAAGACCCACACAGGATCGGGCCCACACAGGACATGTAGGCGCAGGTTCACACAGGACTGCTGAGCGCAAAGACCCACACAGGATCAGACCCACATAGGATCGGGCCCACACATGACCTGTAGCACTGATCCACGTAGGATCGCTGAGTGTTGTAGTCGTCGTCGTCGAATCCACACAGGATCTCTGTACTGTCGTCGTCGCAGTCACAGTATCAGTAGCAGTAGCAGTAGCAGTAGTAGTCACAGTCGCAGCTAGCACTAGGGTTCCCACACATAGCAAGCTCGTTCGGAGGGTCCGCTCCACGAGCCGAGAGGCTGATACATCAACTATCACAAAGTCCAGAGTTGATGTATCCAAAAGTTCCGTATCATCTACCGGAACTCAACGCAACAGACGGCGCGTCGATCGGACGCCCGGTCTGAGAGTTATTGGCTTTTTCGTCCCAGGGGCCCGGTTGGTTTCTAAGGCAAAACCAACCTGACCGAACTCCACCTGCGTCCAATCCTCGGGCGGAGTATGCCAAAAGATCCGTCTCACTAAGAGGTACACAACAAAGCTGATGGCACGTCAATCGGACGTCCGTAGCTCAAGATATGAGCGTTTCCGCTCCGAAGGCCCGGTTGGTTTCGTGTACGAACCAACCTGGCCAAACTCAAAGTGTTCTGAAACCCTGAGTGTAATATACCGAAACGACCGTTTCGCTGCAAGGATCGCATTTCCGTAGACGGTTCGTCAATCGAATGTTCGTAGCTCAAGTTATGAGCAAAAGACCGAAGTCGTCTCGAAAACGGGGGGTCCGGTTCCGGGCCGACCCGGCCCGGCCGGCGGCGCGGCCTGGCGCCGCTTGGTAACACGCCCGGGGGGCACGGCCCCCGCTTCCTAGCTGGTGGCGCGACTTAAGCCTCGCCTTTTGGAGAACCGGCCCCCTTCGTGGGGGCCTGCTTGAGGAAAATCGGGGGGCCGCCTGCCCCCCATTAATGAAACCGGCCTCCCTCATAATGAGGGGGGGGGGCAAGTGACCTGGCCGGGGGAATTTAATTCCCCCGGTCTTTCACCTTCCGGCCGGCCCACCTGGCCAGCCGGTTTTTCTTCAAAGGAACCGGAAAAGCCGGTCCCCTTCCGGTTTCCGACGCCGGCAGCCCGGCGAGCCGCCGGTCTTTTCGTCCCGCCGTGGCCCAGAACCGGCCGCAGTGTTCGTTGTCCGGCGCGGTGCGACGACACCGCACCCTACAACAGCGGCCCCGCTCCAGCCGCGGCGCCTTCGGTTCCCTTCGACGCGGTGCGACGGTGTCGCGTTCATGATAATCCTTCCACGGCACGACGCGACGATGTCGCGTAAATAAGCCGGGCGATTCCCGCGTGGTGCGACGGAACCACGCCTTCTCGTTCATCCACAAGATTATATAAATAACCAAGAACAAAGGAGGGGGAATTCGGCCGTGTTTGTGCAGTCCGACCCCCCTCCCGTTAGATGATAACACTTAAATATTTAATCACAAGATTATCATTCTAGAACCAAGAACGAGAGTAAAGAAATAAACCACAACAAACCCCTACCTTTGGTTCAAGTTCGAAGATCGTCAACAACCCGCAGAAGACAACGTCGTGGAGGTCGGGCGTCGCAGTAATCGTTCATAAAATCTGATGATGAAGAGGTATGTCCGAAGAGGTACGTCGTTGGCGAATCTTCGTAAGCCGACGAAGTAAGTCCGAGGAGAAAGCGGTGTTCCCTTTCGTTGACACGGAAGGCGTCGTCGATCTTCGGATACAATCGGCTACGAAGAAGAGAGGAGCGGCGTTCTTCGTCGGAGCTTGAAGGTTCTTCTCATTCTTCGTCAAGCTTGAAGAAGAAGAAGAAGAAGAAGAAGAAGAAGAAGGAGAAGAGGAAGAAGGCTTCAAAACTCTCAAGAGGCTAGAGAATTCTAACCAAATAAAATAAGCTAAGAGCTTATTTTATTTACTCAACCAAACCTTTTTGAATTTCAATGGTTTGAAAAAGTTTAAACAACTCAACCCAATTAATAAGCTAAGTTGTCAATATCATTTAAAGGGGGAGTTAAGGGAGTTTTGAGAGGAGATGGAAAGTTGGGTTTCGTGTGGGCCCCACCACACTTAATCCTCCCTAGGGATGTTAAGTGGATGTGTGTCCCACCTTTAACTTCCTTTGAGTGGAGTTAACCAACAAGTAAGAAAAATAAAAAGTGTTCCACATTTTTATTTAACTTTTTATAATTCTCCCAAAAACTAACTTTCATCCCGCAATAAACGCAACTTCGGAAAAGGTCTCCTTCGGAGAATATCGGTGCTGCGAGTTCATCGGTGTCCTCAGATTTCAATTCCGAGCACCGGATCAAAAGTTAGAAATTCCCGCTCGTTCGTTCACTGAACGTACCCGAGCCAAACATCGGAAATTGATTCAGGGCACACCGGGCCTCGGAATCAGGTGCCGTCAGAAACAGCGCTCTTGTAAAATTCCAAAGAAAATTAAGAAAAAATTTCCCTTGAATTTTACGGGTCTTTACATTACTCCCACCTCAGGGATTTACGTCCCCGTAAAGATATATCAAAAACTAGGGAAACAAATGAGGGTACTGAGCACGCATCTGAGCCTCCCGCTCCCATGTGCTCTCCTGGAGGTTCCCATGCTGCAATCTGATGCGCACAAGAGGAATCGATCGCCCACGTAGGACCCGCTCCTGTCGATCCTCTATCTCCACCGGGACCTCCGTAAAAGTCGCTCCATTGTCAACATCGGGCTCCCTATGGTCAATGATGTGCGTCGGGTCGTGCACGTATCTCCTCAGCTGAGACACGTGGAAGACGTCGTGCACCCGGTGCAACTGAGGTGGTAGAGCCAGGCGATAATCCACCTCGCCAATCCTGCTGAGGACCTGGAAGGGTTCGATGAAGCGCGGAGATAACTTGCCGCCTCCGCCAAATCTCCGAATACTACGTCGAGGTGAGACCCGCAAGAAGACGTGGTCACCATCCTCGAACTCTAGTGGCCTCCGCCTCCTGTCAGCGTATGACTTCTGCCAGCTCTGAGCTATCCTCATCCGCTCCTGGATGACCTGGACCTTCTATGTCGTGGCCTGGACCATCTCCGATCCCACCAGTGCTGACTCCCTAGGGTTTGTCCAGCACAAAGGAGATCTACAAGGTCGGCCGTACAACGCCTCATACGGTGCCATCCCGATGGTGCAGTGGTAGCTGTTGTTGTACGCAAACTCCACCAAGGGTAGGTGGTCCCCCCAGCTACGACCATAGTTGAGGACACGCGCGCGGAGCATGTCCTCGAGAGTCTGAATGGTCCTCTCCGTCTGACCATCCATTTGAGGGTGAAAGGATGTGCTCAGACGTAGCTACGTCCAGAACGCCTCCTGTAACCCCTTCCAAAGCCGGGAAGTAAAGCGAGCATCTCGATCGGAGATGATAGATGATGGAACACCGTGGAGCTGCACAATCTGCTGAACGTAGAGACGTCCCAAGCTCTCCACTGAGCCCTGCTCTCTGATGGGTAATAAGTGTGCCGACTTGGTGAGTCAGTCAACAATCACCCAGATGGAGTCGTGACCTCTGGAAGTGCGTGGAAGTCCAGTCACGAAGTCCATAGATATGCCGTCCCACTTCCACTCCGGGACCTCCAAGGGCTGTACCAAGCCTGCTGGTACCTGATGCTCTGCCTTCACCTACTGGAAGGTGAGGCATCGAGAAACAAACTCTGCCACTGCCTTCTTCATGCCCGGCCACCAGTGCTGTCGTCTGAGGTCCTGGTACATCTTCGCCACTCCAGGATGTACGGCCAAAGGAGAAGTGTGAAACTCTCTCAGCACCTCCTCTCGCAAAGCGACTGGTACCATGGTACGTCCTCTGAAAAAGATGTCGTGCTCTGCTCCAAGGGAGAAACCATCAGGTGCCTGTCCCGAGGATATCTGTGCACGCTGTGTCTCATAGTCAGCGTCCTCATGCTGTTCCTCTCTGACCCGCTGTAGTAGTGGAGGGGTGACTGTGAGAGACTGGAGGAAGGCTGCTCCATCTCTATCCACGAAGGATATCTGTAAAGAGGCTAGCTGCTCCATCGCCTCCTCAAGTAGCTGAATGCACGTCCTCCTGATGAGGGCATCGGCTACTACGTTCCCCTTTCTCCTTAACGTATAACAAAGCTGCAATGATTTCTCCTTTGCCGAAAAGTGAAATCCGGTCTCATCCCCTGGATGAACCACGTTCCTTGCCTAATTCAGTCAATCCCGTCAAGATTAGTTAATTCATGTCATGGATGACGTCGTAAGGCCTCGACGCTGCTACCAAGAGATCCAACTGTTACTCTCGCCTCCATGGGTTGAGTCACACTGTCAGCATCATTGTGTGGTCACTGGGTTTCCTCCAGTAAGAATCTCGCAAGTGAGGTTCAAGTCAACAGTTTTTAACCGGCACCTCTTAGTAAAAAAAACAAAAGACAAGAAAACAAAAGTCACCAAGGCAAGTATCTTTTATTACTTCAACTTAAAGTACAAGGACACAAGGCAACACAATCTACGAAGCTAGAGGCATTATGGGCAAAGGCCTCTATTCCTGGAGCTAGTCCCACACTAGTCCACCCGCTTCCGGAGCTCCATGATCGTAAGCTTCAGCTTCCTGAAGCTGTGCTCTTCCCCGAGGTCGGGGTGGACCTCCTGGTGGTGGTGGTGGTAGAGCCTCAAAGCGTCACCCACCACCTGCTGCTCGGCCAGCTCCTCTGCCTCGTCCGCCTCCTCCCTGCAGACCGCCCCGGTCAAACCTCTGCCTCTGCCTAGGTGGTTCCTCAACCGTCTGCTGCTCCTCTGCATGGCGGGTCGGGCAGTCACGAGCCATGTGGCCTTGCCCGCCGCATGCATAGCACTGTCTTCCACTCGAAAGACTGGCTCCGCTCTGTGTGCCCCGCACTGCTGAGCTAGTGTCCTGAGGTCGTCTTCCTGAAGGTCTGTTCTGCGTGGACCCCTGAGTCTTCCGTCGACTGCCAGCCATAGAATACTCTGCCACGTGCCGCCCTACGGTGGGTCTCGGTGCTAGTGTAGACTCAGCAAGGAAGCTCTCGATCAAAAGGGCCCGCTCCAGTACTCCTGTCTGAGTCGGTATGCTGAGGGAGATCAGCGATGCTCTGATCTTGTGTCTCAAACCCTGCTCGAAGGTCCGGTCCCGGAAGAATGGGTCCCGTACCATGTTGGTCGAGTAGCGTGAGAGATCGGTAAATCTCTCCGAGTACTGAGCGACCGTCATGCTGCCCTGCCGCAGCTGGAGAAGCTCTTGGATACGCACCGTACGAAGGGTGGCTGGGACGAACTCTGAGTGGAAGAGGCTCTCAAAGTCCGTCCAAAGAAGAGATGCCTCATCGTGCACCTGGATCATCAAGCTCCACCATCGTCCTGCTGCTGCGTGTAGTAGGCTCGCAGCGAGGATCACCATGAGGTCTGCTGGTGTCCTCACTAGCCTAAACACACGTACCACTGCCTCCATCCAGTCCTCGGCTGCCTGGGGATCCGTCTCCCCGCGAAACCTGGGTGGTCCCTGGCGCTGAAACTCATGCAGTGCGCTGAGGCGATGTGCATCGTCAGCGGCTGGTGCTGGAAGTATCGGTGGCTCGACGGGTAGAGATACCGCCGGTGCCACTACTGAAAAAGGGCCCTGCACCGAGGCCTTGTCGCTCGGTGGGCTGTCGTCACACTCGACTCTCGGAACCCTAGCTGGCTGCCATCGTGGGGCCGTCCTGAAAAGGAAACAGGTGCGCCACGGTCAGAACAGTATACCTGGTGAGCTGATATAAAGTAATCATAAAGAAAACATTGAAACACACACACAATCAATGTTTTCGTGCATTAAGTCGGAAAACAGAATTCAGGGTCCTGGTGTACGGATACGTCAGCCACCGCACTAACACTGGACTCCCTGGACTGATAATCACACTCAATACGCTAAACATTATTGCTTCACATAGAAAAGATCAGAGTTCGTGGTAGAACCGAACTTCTCTGATACCAATTTATCACGACCCGCCCTCGGGGTCCGTGTCGTGACTACCCCAATCCCGCCTTCCATAGGCCAGGGGCTGGCGACTAGCACCAAGGCGTAAATCCCGGTAAAAAGGGAAGGCATTGCCTTTGTAAAGTAAACAAACACCACAGAGTAAGCAAACAGAAAGTAAACACTAAGTAAAAACAGAGTACAACTGAAAGTGAAGAAAAGTAAATGGGCCAGTATACAAACCCAAACTGAAAGTAAAGTACAACTCGAAAGGCAAAACAACAACTGTAAGTAAAAGCCGCTACACCAAGTTGTCCACTGGAGATCCCACCTGAAGGATGGGTATATATAGCTCCACTGCTCCACGGGTCCCGTCGTCCGCTCCGAGCACGTCCCGCCTAGTGGTCCACCTCCAGGTACCGTCCTACTCTGCAAGCCTCAGCCAAGATCAACGATGTCCGTCGTCTGCAACCAACACAACGTAGTGCGGGCATAGCCCGTGCTGGGGTGAGTGTAAGCTACTCAGTAGGGATCCCGAGACCCCTGAAGGTCTCTCAAAATCCACAAAGGACAAATCACAAAGAAAGGTACAATCACGAAGTAACAACGGACACTGCTTAGGTATATGCCCATACATATACCTAAGTCATCAATTTCAAATACGCTCCAACCTCCGAGCCCAAGTACAACTCAGTCCACACATGAAAGTAAACGTATTCCACACAGGAAAGCAAAACGTAATCCACACAGGATAGCACAACACAATCCACACAGGAAAGCAACAGGATTCAGCTCACACAGGTATACTTCTTCAAAGGATGATAAAGATGATCTCTGATCCATCTAAGTCGTCGGACCCACGAAGGATCGATAGGTAACTAACCCCCGAAAAGACCCACACAGGATCGGGCCCACACAGGACCTGTAGGCGCTGGTTCACACAGGACCGCTGAGCGCAAAGACCCACATAGGATCAGACCCACACAGGATCAGGCCCACACAGGACCTGTAGCACTGATCCACATAGGATCGCTGAGTGCTGTAGTCGTCGTCGTTGAATCCACACAGGATCTCTGTACTGTCATCGTCGCAGTCACAGTATCAGTAGCAGTAGCAGTAGCAGTAGTAGTCCCCGTCGCAGCCAGCACTAGGGTTCCTGCACACAGCAAGCTCGGTCGGAGGGTCCGCTCCACGAGCCGAGAGGCTGATACATCAACTGTCACAATGTCCAGAGTTGATGTATCCAAAAGTTCCGTATCGTCAACAGGAACTCAACGCAATAGACGGCGCATCGATCGGACGCCCGGTCTGAGAGTTATTGGCTTTTTCGTCCCAGGGGTCCGGTTGGTTTCTAAGGCAAAACCAACCCGACCATACTCCACCTGCGTCCGAACCTCAGGCGAAGTATGCCAAAAGATCCGTCTCACTAAGAGGAACACAACAAAGGTGATGGCACGTCAATCGGACGTCCGTAGCTCAAGATATGAGCGTTTCCGCTCCGAAGGCCCGGTTGGTTTCGTGTACGAACCAACCCGGCCAAACTCAAAGTGTTCCGAAACACTGAGTGTAATATACCGAAACGACCATCTCGATCCAAGGATCGCGTTGCCGCAGACGGTTCATCAACCGGAGGTCCGTAGCTCATGTTATGAGTAAAAGACCGAAGTCGTCTCGAAAACGGGGGATCCGGGTCCGGGCCTACCCGGCCCGACCCCCCTCGGTCGGCCCGAACCGGGTCGACCCGACCCGGGTCCGCCCCGGTCCGGCTGGCGGCGCGGCCTGGCGCCGCTTGGTGCCACGCGCGGGGGGCATGGCCCCCGCTTCCCAGCTGGTGGCGCGTCTTAATCCGCGCCTTTTGGAGAACCGGCCCCCTTCGTGGGGGCCTACTTGAGGAAAACCGGGGGGCCGCCTCCCCCCCCTTAATGAAACCGGCCCCCCCTCATAATGGGGGGGGGGCAAGTGACCTGGCCGGGGGAATTTAATTCCCCCGGTCTTTCACCTTCCGGCCGGCCCACCTGGCCGGCCGGTTTTTCTTCAACGGGACCGGCAAAGCCGGTCCCCTTCCGGTTTCCGATGCCGGTGGCCCGGCGAGCCGCCGGTCTTCTCGTCCCGCCGCGGCCCGGAACCGGCCGCGGTGTTCGTCGTCCAGCGCGGTGCGACGACACCGCACCCTACCGCCACGGCCCCGCTCCAGCCGCGGCGCCTTTGGTTCCCTTCGACGCGGCGCGACGGCATCGCGTTCATGATAATCCTTCCACGGCGTGAAGCGACGACGTCGCGTAAATAAGCCGGGAGATTCCCACGCGGTGCGACGGCACCACGCCTTCTCGTTCATCCACAAGATTATATAAATAACCAAGAACAAAGGAGGGGGAATTCGGCTGTGTTTGTGCGGTCCGACCCCCCTCTCGTTAGATGATAACTCTTAAATATTTAATCACAAGATTATCATTCTAGAACCAAGAACGAGAGTAAAGAAATAATCCACAACAAACCCCTACCTTGGGTTCAAGTTCGAAGATCGTCAACAACCCACGGAAGACAACGTCGCGGAGGTCGGGCGTCGCGGAAATCGTTCGTCAAATCCGATGACGAAGGGGTACATCCGTAGAGGTACGTCATTGGCGAATCTTCATAAGCTGACGAAGTAAGTCCGAGGAGGAAGCGGTGTTCCCTTTTGTTGACACGGAAGGCGTCGTCGATCTTCGGATACAATCGGCTACGAAGAAGAGAGGAGCGGCGTTCTTCTTCGGAGCTCGAAGGTTCTTCGCGTTCTTCGTCAAGCTTGAAGAAGAAGAAGAAGAAGAAGAAGGAGAAGAGGAAGAAGGCTTCAAAAATCTCAAGAGGCTAGATAATTCTAACCAAATAAAATAAGCTAAGAGCTTATTTTATTTACTCAACCAATCCTTTTTGAATTTCAAAGGTTTGAAAAAGTTTAAACAACTCAACCCAATTAATAAGCTAACTTGTGAATATCATTTAAAAGCGGAGTTAAGGGAGTTTTGAGAGGAGATGGAAAGTTGGGTTTTGTGTGGGCCCCACCACACTTAATCCTCCCAAGGGAGGTTAAGTGGATGTGGGTCCCATCTTTAACTTCCTTTGAGAGGAGTTAACCAACAAGTAAGAAAAATAAAAAGTGTTCCACATTTTTATTTAATCTTTTTATAATTCTCCCAAAAACTAACTTTCGTCCTGCAATAAATGAAACTTCAGAAAAGGTCTCCTTAAGCGAATATCGGCGTTGCGGGTTCATTGGTGTCCTTGGATTTCAATTCTGAGCACCGGATCAAAAGATAGAAATTCCCGCTCGTTCGTTCAATGAACGTACCCGAGCCAAACTTTTGAAATTGATTCCGGGCACAACGGGCCTCAGAATCAGTTGCCTTCAGAAACCGCGATCTTGTAAAATTCCAAAGAAAATTAAGAAAAAATTTCCCTTGAATTTTACGGGTCTTTACAGCACGGCTTGAGAGGTCGGTGTCCGAGAGAACAACAGGAAGTTTTCTGGGGGAATGGCTAGGCCGGTGGGACTCCGAGCAGGCCGTGGGTGCACCAGGCAGGGTGTCAGGTTGCGAGGAAGTGCATCGGGGTAGTGCGCTAGGGCGCAGGCAGCGCTACGGGGCATCGGTTAGACCGCGACAAGGGGCCGCAGGGGTGCAAGAAAGGCGTCGGGGTGTCGGTCAGGCCGCTGGCGGGGCACGGGTGTGCTAGGTAGCGCACCGGGCAGGCCACCAGTAGGGGCCGAGCAGGACGGCAGTAGGGTGCGAGGGTGTCGGGAAGGACGCCGGTAGGGCGTGAGGGCACTGGGAAATGCGACGGTGATGCACGGGGGCACTGGGCAGCGCACCGGCGGGGCGCGCGTAGCGGGCCCGGGACACCACATGTAGGATGGTCGGCCGACGCTTGGCATGTGATGTTTTTCCAGAAGCATCGGTGCACCACAGGGGCGGTGCGATTCGCAGAGGTCGTAGGTAGCGTGACCGTCTTAGTTTCCACCATCGTCGCCATTGCCTTAACGCCTTGACGTAGAATTCTACAAGGGAGATGGAATCGACAGTGGATGTCGGGCCGCGTTAGATCGGCCCGCTTCCTCCTTGTTTAATGTGATAGCAATTATCTCAATAACAAGGTAGGAGATGTTCTTCAATTGTTTTTAAAACCACCCATCAGATCGTCTTCAATCTGAAGAAGTGAAAAGGAACATGATATTATGCTATAACAAAACCCCTACCTCACTTTTCATTCATCTTTGATGAAGTCACGCGAAGCGGGCGTCATTCAGTAGGCATCAGATGATGAAGGGCTCGAAGAAGATGAGTCAAGAGGACGTCGTTGACATTTTTTGTGGTTGGCAGTGCTTCCCTTTCTTGCCCTGTTTGAAGAAGCTGAAGACGGAATTCGTCGTTCTTCATTCTTCATTTGTGACGGTTTTTCGTTGGAGTGGTAATTCTCCAGGGGTTGGGCGTCGCGTCTCTTTACCAGCGTTTTTCCGCATGAAGAAGTCGTCCCAAAACATTTCCCCAAGCTTCCTTTATATAGAAGAGGGGGAGATGTAAGTAACCATCGTGAAATTTATGATGGTTCATTTAATAGGATCCCTTCTAATTTCCAATGATGCGGTTAATTAATTTAAAAAGGGAGAAAAAATTAATTTTCTCCACTAAAATAATTGCACGAGAGGTGGCACACTTAATTTAGAGAATGTTAAGAGGCTCCCTATAATTAATTTACACACATTGGTCAAATCAATTGGCACATGCGTTGGAAAAATTAATTGGCACATGCGTTGGAACAATTAATTGGCACATGTGTTGACACAATTAATTGCTTAAATGTGGTCAAGAGGTCCTCACTCATTAATGAGGGGTTATGCGTCTCGGGTGGTCCCCACATCGTAACCCCTCACGAGAGGTTATGCTTGGGTGGATCCAACCACCAAAACCTCTCATGGGAGGTTGGGGTGTGGTCGTCCCACCATCAACACCCATGTGGAGGTTCCAACTACCTGCACTCACAAATGGTAGCTAAAAACAAATAAAATAAATTGTTGAACATTATTTTATTATTTTTTATAAAAATCCAAAAACATTCTTTTGTTACCGATCATCTGTCGTCGAGGTGAAGGTATTCTTAAGAAATACCAGTGATGCGAGTACAACGGTGTCCTCGGATTTGAATTCTGATAATCGGTTGAATAGTTACGCTGCTCACGGTTTTACTAAACGTACCCGAAAGAAAGTTCGGAAAATTATTATCAGTGACCCTCGACCCACTACGAGCAAGGTTAGGCTCTTCCTAGGTGAAACACGCCCCAAAGAATCCAAAGGTACTCTTAGATTATCAATCCGAGTTACCATTTAGATGTTATTAATTTTATAAAAAAATAATTGCCACTTAATTATTTTATTTTCATCCAAAAACTAACTTTTTCTGGTGGCCCGTGATGACCAAAGTAAGTATATTCATAGAAACATCAAGCCCTCACATGTTTAGAGATGGTCTTGTATTTTTAATCCATGCTGTTGTTTGTGTGTTATAAGATTTCAAAAAATAAAATAATTTATTTAATTATTTAATTTATGGTTATGTCATTTTTGGGATTTCTCACAGGAGACTCGCGCCAACTAAACTTAAGTCACCCCTAATGTAAACCTGTCGTAATGAGTGCAACGGTGCCCTCAGATTTTTGATCCGAGTATTCTATTAACAGTTATCCCACTTTTTCAAGAAAGCTGCTTACGAGCATTAATTTAAGAATAACAATACTTCGAAGGATCATTCTGGGAACTACGGGCCTCGGAATTGTGCACCGTCTAATTTCGCAGAATCGTAAAATTCCCATTTAAATTAAAAAAAATTTATATTGAAATTCCTAGTATTTACATTCTCCCCACCTCGGGGATCTACGTCCCCGTATGCCACAACTCAAACTAAGGAAACAAATAGATGTACTGAGCATGCATGTGAGTATCCCGCTCCCATGTGCTCTCCTGGAGGATCTCGTGCTTCCAGTAAATGCGCACTTGAGGTATCAATTGTCCATGTAGGACCATCTCCTATTGATCCTCATTCTCTACTAGAACCTCTGTGAATGTCTCTCCATCATCGATGTGCAACTCTTCATGGTCGATGATGTGTGAAGGGTCGTGCACGTATCTCCTCAGATGAGATACGTGGAAGACGTCATGCACCCGGTGCAACTGAGGTGGTAGAGCAAAGTGGTATTCCACCTCACCAACTCTGTTGTGGATCTGAAAAGTTCCGATGAATCTTGGTGATAACGTGCCTCCTTGGGCAAATATCTGTATACCTCGTCGAGGTGAGACCTGTAGAAAGACGTGGTTTATATCCTCAAACTTCATAGGTATCCGTCTCCAGATAGCATCTGACTTTTGTCAGCACTGTGTTGTCTTCATCTAATCTTGGATTATCTACTCATTCTTGGTGGTAGCTCGTACCATCTCTTGTCAACAAAAAGTGGGACGACATAGTGAGTCGGTCAATGATCACCCAAATAGAGTCATGTCTCCTATACATACGTAGAAGACCCGTTATGAAGAACATGGGTATCTCATCCCTCTTCAACATTGGGACGTCTAATGGTTGAACCAAGCATGCTGGTACTTGATGCTCCACCTTCACATGATGACAATTGAGGCGTCGTGATAAAGACTCTACTACTGCCTTCTTCATACCTGGCCACCAGTGCTATCATCGGAGGTCCTGGTATATCTTCGCCACACCTGGATGTACTATATGAGGGGATGTGTGTAATTCCCTCAACACTTCCTCCAGAAGTGCTACAAGTACCATGGTACATCCTCTGAAGAGAATTATGTGCTCACCACCTTAAGAAAATACATCAGGTGCATGTCCTGTTGATATCTGAGCATGTGGTGTCTCACAGTTAGCGTCCCCACACTGCGCCACACTGACTTGCTGAATAAGTGTGGGAGTGACTTTAAAAGACTGAAGGAAGACTGCTCCATCTCTTTCCACAAAGGATATCTACAAGGTAGCTAGCTGCTCTGTCACCTCTCATAGTAGCTGAATTCCTGATCTCATGCTGAGAGCATCCGCAGAAACATTCTCCTTCCCAGGAGTATAGAATTTCTCGAATTCATTGCCTTTTAGGAACCAAAAACTCAAAACACCTGCTGCCACGAGGGTTTGGCTAGCTGACTTAAGAGTGATCGGCTGAATCCTCCTATACATGAGTTTAACCTCTGCTGCCAGGGTTTCCTTTCTTGCTGACTATGGAAAACGTCATCTCAACGTTGTAGAAAAGCCACAAAATCTTTTCCTAATACAGTCAATCTGAGTGTGAAATATGGATGTCATGTCCAAACCAAAACTAACGTCGTAAGGCCTCGATGCAACCACCAAAAGGTTACAAACGAAACTCTCGTCTCTAGGATCATATCACGCCATCGGTGTAAGTGTGATTATCGAGTCTTCTCCCAAATTTATCTCCAGACGTGACGGTCAAGTCAAAGGATTAACTGGAATCTCTAGGACTGGGACAATATTCGTGGAAGGAAGGAATGATTGGTACCTATGTCTATTGATACGAAAGCTAGTAGTAAACATAGTCCCTACCTCAAATCATTCTATGATCCCTTGGGTCACACACCGTGACCACATACAGTTATTCTCTTCCTCTACCCTCTATCTCCCTAAGCCAGGTGGGGACTACAAAGGTCAGTGGTTGTAACATGTCAAAATGTACACCACCTCATGCTGCTCTCCTAGCACTGCTTCCATGTCTGATGCCCTGCAGATTCATCTGTCCCTGTTACATACTCTTTCTGAAATAGTTTTCATGCCCAAGTATCTAAGACTGGCGCTAGTTTTCTTCTTTCCCACTACTAACATTCACTGGCTACATCTGCTCACCCAAAGAACATTCAACCACAAAGTTTCTCTTTAGAATCCTTACATAGGTTGGAATGCACAGAGGAAAAGGTTCTGGCTCAGATGTCCCTTAACACACCTCACATGGAGGTCCAAGCTCCGAAACACTGATCCTATCATATTCATCAAGTACCAAGAATGATCGGTATGCCTCGATGAATATTCAGCTACCGACATGTTATCCTGCCAAAGATGTATAAGTTCTAGATTACTCTCAGCCACCACCTCATGCCAGCCCTCAACCGCCTTTAAGTCGCGCTCACTTTGGAACCTAAGGGGTATCTAATGTTGTAACACGTGTAAGGGACTAAGACTACATGTGTCATCAACAGGTTCTCCCAGTTGAAACTCCTTATCAACAAGTAGTGATATAGCTGACACACTACCAGAAGTTATAATCTCGGGCAAAGGTCCACATACCAAAGATTCATCATTATGTGGACCAACCTCATGGTCACTAACCGAGAAAAACTAGTAGCTACGATCACCATCTACTCTACTGGTGTCTCAACTAGGTGGAGAACCCTAGAAATTTCCTTCAGTCAGTCATCTACTACCTAAGATTCTATCTCTCCACGTATCTTTGAAGGTCTCTGCCATTGGAAATTGTGTAACGCACTTAGTCGGCGTGCACTGTCCTCCTGTGTGGATGGTGGAATCTACTGCCCAATGGGTGGTGGTGCTTCTAGTAAACCACCCAATGGTTCAAACATAGTAAGAGGGCCCTTCACAATAGACTCTTCGCTCAGTGGGCCATCATCGGGTACGCTCTCGAAACTCCAATTGGCTGTCTGGATGGTGGCATCCTGAACAGATGTAACACAGTCAAAAGATTATACCTGGAAACAAGACCTAGTTTGAGATTACTTAAATAAAACCTTTTAAAACACACATGCAATTAGTGTTTTCATGTACTTATGTTGGAAATCAGTATTTAGGGTCTTGGTGTATGGATACGTCGGCCGCTGCACCAACACTGGACTCCCTGAACTGAAAACCACAATCAGTTCCATAAACATTATTGCTTCACTGGGAGATAATATCAGAGTCCTATGTTCTACGGTATAACTGACTCCTCTAATACCAATTTGTCATGACCCATCCCCTGGTGCCCATATCGTGACTACCCCAAGCCTACCTTCCATAGGCCAGGGGCTAGCGACTGGCATCAAAGCTGTAATTTCCCTAAAAATGTAAAAGAATTGCCTTTAAAAATCATAAACAAAAACAACCTGAGTACAAGCAGAAGAATATAATAAGTAAAAATTGTATGAAACGTGTGCTGAAAGTAAAGGGGCTAGAAATACAAGCCCAATAGTAAAGCACAAGGAATAGAAAAACAGGTACAACTAAAAATGCAAACAGTTGGAAGGTGTCTAGTAGCTCCTGGATCGTCCACCATGGATCCTACCTGAAGGACAGGTACAGATAGCCTCCTCTGTGCTCCATGTCCGTCCATATCTTCCTAGTACCAACTTGTCGTGTATTTTACCACCATGTACCATCTAGTCCTCGTAACTCTACCTCGGTCAGTGATGTCCATCATCTGAATCCAACACAACAAGGTGTGGGCATATCCCCTGTAGGGGTGAGTATAAAAATGCTTAGTAGGGACCCATAGACCCTCAAGGTATCACAAAATCCAACATGGATAAACCACAATGTATGAAATCAATGGATAATATTTACTTAGGTATATGCCCATACATATATATAAGTTATCATGTAACCGGTCTCAATCATGAGGAAAACAAAAAGGTCATGCTCTCAACTCAAACCAGGATTTTTATTCACGAATTCGAAACCACAGCTGCTGGAGAACTCCTCCTCTTTCGAGTATAGTGGGCATTCCGCTACAACCAATATTTTCCCACTAACCTTGTACTGCTGAAGTACTCCACCTGTCGAGTACTGTGGGTCTGCTGCTAAAACCATGGGCTTCGCACCATGGGTCTGTCGCTTCCACCAAGCACTCCCCCTCATAGCCTACAAAGGTACTCCTTCTCTCGAGTACCGCAGGTCTTCCACTAAAACCAAGAAATCCTTCGCCATTGGTATGCTGCTACAACCAAGCAATCCCCACAGGGACATTCAAATCACTCCGAGTCGATCGATCGGTAGTCGTCATGTCTCAGCCAACTACTCGGTCTCTGTAATCTGCTTGCTCATCACCGGGAGGGTACGCTCCACGAGAAACAATATGGTACTCCAAGTGTCATGAAATATCTCAAAGAAGCATCACGAGGTCTGCCACTTCATATGGGTATCAATGCAACAGACGACGTGTCAATTGGACGCCCGATCTGTGAGTTATTAGCCTTTTAGTCCCGAGGTCCCAGTTGGTTTCGTGTACGAACCAACCCGAACGTATCTCAACTATACCCCAAAATCCCATGGTTTATTTTTAAAGGGACCGTTTCCCCATGATATTACCATCACCATAGTCTGTTTGTCAAACAGAAATTCGGTGCCAATGATATGGCCAAAGTAAGCAATGGGACATTAGTGGGCACGGGTCTGGTCTGACTCGGTCAGAACGACTCGGCCCAACCCAATATGGGTATACCTATTCTGGGTCGACCCGGTCAGGCTTTATGGGTCTGACTCGGCCTGTTGGGTGGGTTAGACCGCTATGTTTCAACCAGGTCCGATGGGCACGACCCAACAAACTGCAAGGGCAGATTGGCCGGATGCCGCCATGCAGGCGACATCAGCCGAAAAGCCAGGGCCGGTTTGGCCAGTGCCGTGAAGGGTATGACTCGAGGGGTCGGTGGCCGAGAGTCAAGATGGCAGGCCGTGCAGCGCACAAGCATGCCGACGGGACTCCGGGTAGGCCGCGACTCCAATGGGCTGGGTGTCGGTGTGTCGGGCAGCGTGTCAGGGTGTGGGCAGTGCGCCAGGGCACCGGGCACACCGCGGCAGGGGGCCGCGGGGGCCCAGGCACGGTGCCGGGGTGCCGGGCAGGCCACTGGCAGGGGCCGAGTAGGCGGTCGATGAGGCACAGGTGCGCCAGGTAGCCCACCGGGGCGCCGGGTAGGCCGCCATCAGGGGTCGGGCAGGCCGCCGGTAGGGCGTGGGGGTGCTGGGCAGGCCGCCGGCGGTGCGCGGGTAGCACGCCGAGGACGCCACTAGTTGGCGGGTCAGGCACCTCTTGGTCGGCGATGTTTGGCTAGGAGCATCGGTGCGCTGTGGGGGCGGTGAGATTCGCGGAGGCTGCGGTTGGCATAGTATTCGTCGTTGTCGCCTTCGTCGTCGTCGCCTTAACACCTTGCCGTAGAACTCAACAAGGGGGACGAAATCGACAGAGGATGTCAGACTATGTTAGGTCATCACGTATCCTCCTCATTTAAAGTGATAGAAATTATCTCAATAAGAAGTTCAGAGGTGTTCTTTAATTGTTTTTAAATTCGCGCATCAAATATTTTTCAATCCGAAGAAGAGAAAATAAATAGGATAATTTTCTAGACAAAAACCCCTACCTCTCTTGTCGTTCGGTGTTGACGAAGTCGCAGGAAGCGGGTGTCCTTCCGTTGACATTGGAGGAAGAAGAGCTAGAAGAAGATGAGATGAGACGAAATCGTCGGCGTTCTTCATGGGAGGTAGTGCATCCCTTTCTTACCTTGGTTGAAGAAGGTTGACGACGATGTTCGTCATTCTTTATTCTTCATGGGAGACGGTTATTCATTGGAGGAGTAATTCTCCAAGGGTTGGGCATCGCGTCTCTTTGCCAGTTTTTCGCTGCTTGATGAAGTCGTACCAAAACATTTCCCCAAGATTCCTTTATATAGGAGAGTGGGACATGTAAGTAACCATCATGGAATTTATGATGGTTCATTTAATATGAACACTCCTAATTTCCAACTATGCAGTTACTTATTTTAAAAAGGGAGAACAAATTAATTGCCTCCACAAAAATAATTTCACGAGAGGTGGTGCACTTAATTTGGAGTATGTTAAAAGGCTCCCTATTATAAATTTCCACAGGTTGGTGAAATTAATTCCCACACGCGTTTTCTCAATTAATTATAATGTGCATTGGCACAATTAATTGGCATGTGAGTTGGCACAATTAATTTTGAAAAGGTGGTCAAGAGGTCCTCCCTCATTAATGATGGCTTATACGTCTCTGGGGGGCCCCACGTCGTAACCCCTCACGGGAGATTATGATCCGGTGGATCCCACCACCATTGCCTCTCATGGGAGTTTGGGGTTATGGGGACCCACCATCAACTCCCAAGTGGAGGTTCCAACTACCCACACTCACACATGGAAGCTAAAAACAAATAAAATAAAGTGTTGAAAATTATTTTATTATTTTTTATAAAAATTAGAAAACTATCTTTTATTCCTGGTCGTCTCTCGTCAAGGTGAAAGACTTATTAAGTGAATACTGGCGCTGCGAGTTCAATAGTGTCCTCATATTTCAATTCTGAGCACCGGTTGAAAATTTACAAAATGTCACTCGCGTTTTTACTGAACAAACACAAAAAAAATTTTGGAAAATTATTATCAGTCTCCCTCGACCCACTACGGTTGAGGTTAGGATCTTCCTATGTGAAACATGCCCCAACAATCCCAATGGTACTATCAGATTTTCAATCTGAGTTACTTTTTAGATGTTATGATTTTACAATAAAATAATTGTCACTTAATTATTTTATGTGTGGCCAAAAACCAGCTTTTTCTGGTGGTCCACGCCGGCCAAAGTTAGTATCTTCATAAATAAAACATTCCATCACATGTTCAGTGGTTTTCTCATATTTTAAATTTGAGCTACTTTTTTTTGAATTATAATCATTTAAAAATAAAATAATTTATTTAATTATTTTTTTAAAGTTTTTCCATTTTTGGGATTTCTCACAGCAGGCCCACGGTGACTAAACTTAAGTCGCGCCTAGGGTAAACCCACCATAATGAGCACAACGATGCTGTAATTTTTCTGATCCATGTAACCATTTAATAATTATTCCACTTTTTCATTAAAACTGCTTACGTGCGTTAATTTAAGCTTAAAAAAACTTCGACGGATCATTGCAGGCACTCCGGGCCTCGGAATCATGTACCGTCTGATTTTGTGGGCTCGTAAATTTCCCATTTAAAAAAATATTTACATGTAAATTCTGGGTCTTTAAATTTCATATATTTTAATTACCATTTATATGAACTCATTAAAAAAATTGTACAAATTTAAAAACATTCAATAGTGTTATTAATTATTTATAATAATTATATTAATATAAAATATGGCATCTTCTTTACCATACACGTCCTTAAATCAAGAAATTATTATGCTTTGGTTTTCCAAAGAACATACATGAACAATGATATAAAATTTTATCATGTTTGATTATAATAACTAAATTATATATGGTTTATTATATAATTAATATAATATTTTCTTGAATTTTGGTTTTGTAAAGGTAAAATTAATTTTGAACTCAATGTTTGGGATACTAACTTATATTCATCAACATGTAATGGTCCATGATCAATGATAATTTAAAAATTGACGATAATAACAAAAATATAAATCTAATTAAATTATAACAGTACAATTAAGAGTTTGAATTTATTATATACCTTATATTAATTGGTAATGATGAGCATTATGGGAGTATTTAAGAACAACCCCACAATTACGAATATATTTTTAAAAGATAATTTTTAATCTAACCAAATACAAAAAATAAAAATTAGATATCTAATATAAATTTAGCTAAAAATAAAATTTATTTTTTAAAAATAATACTTTTTTTAATTTTTTTACATTCTATTATGATAATATATAATTTTAAAATGTATAATAGTAATAAGATTTTAGTATTTCATGTATTAAAGAAAGGATTTTGTGGAATAAAATTGTATTTTTAAGACATATATCAATTTTCACTTGGATATATTTGACGTAGTTTTATTAATCTCAAAGGGATATAATTTTCTCTAGTATTTTAATCCATCTGATTTTATGTTATATATAATTTTATTTTATTAAATTTATAATGATTCAAAAAATATCATGGTCGTAGATGATATTTGTTTTCATTTTCAATTCAATGATACTTTTTTTCTATTTCACAATACAATTCTTAATATATGTTGTATAAATTTCTGAATTTATTTCAAGTAAAGTTAATATATTTATTTTAATTATTTTTAAATGTTTATTCCCACATAATCCACATATTTCCTTTTGATTATTATGTGACCATTATTGTATGATTTTCTTCTTCAATCTATATTTTAGATCATGATTGATTTTGAATGATAATACATATAATGAATTTTTATAATCCTCCATTAAAAAATCCCAATATTTTTTATTAACCCTATTACTCATGTGGTATTACATGTATATTACCGATTTTAAACCCCATATTCCTACTAGTTTACACTTTATAAGTGAAACTGAACTAACAACTTCTTTCTTGTTATGTATATTTTTATTCTACGACCTAATTCGGAAGAATATTTTTCTAGATTTCATTATTTATTTATCAATTCATGATCAAGTACATTTTATACTATTTCTTAATAATTGAAAATTCTATTGATTGAATTTTTAATGCATGATCTAATGGCTGTTTTCATCATGTTTGAGAATAATAACATTGAGTTGTTTTATTGTGAAAAAAATATTCCATGATTTTGAATTTATATGAAACTTCTTTTATTATTTTAATTGGTTATTGATGAATTATATTTTTCCATGTTTTCAGAATTATATCTATATTTTTTCAAATTTTATTAAATATTTTTTATTACCAAATCATAATTCCTAATAATTTTTAATATTATTTTTAATATCAGTATAATTCCAATGATATATATTATTGTTGATAAATTATATTCCTTAAATGATGCCATTCACCTAATTTATCATGATTTATTATTTAATTGTGTTCCATATTAGGGTAATGAAACATTACTGCCTTTTCAGAATAAAATCATTAACTATTTATAAAAATGAGTTTCTTTTAATTCCTTCACCAGTGAGAACTCTATATTTTTTTTCCAATGATTAAATATTTAACTATTGATGAAATTAATTGATTAATTTAGGAAATTACTAAAAAAAGTAAATAATATTACACTTTTTGCTTTTAGATTAATATATTCCTATATTAAAATATATTGCATCTGTTAATTCGAGAAAGATTGATAATTTGTAAACTTATTATTTGAATATTTATGTTTTTTTATTATTGTGGTCATTGATATTTTATTTTGTAGTTTTTTATCACTTTATATGATTAACATATTGATTTTATTTTGACATGGGTGGGGCTCACATCGCCTCCTCTGTGAATTTGTATATCTCACTATGAATAGTAACAAGGGTATATATGGTATTCCTAGTAATTTATTTTGATATATTTGTTTTGATCATGAATAAAATTATATTTCTTATGCTAAGGCTACCATGGTCTGAAATTTCATTGAATATGGCCTTGATGTGTTCTTAATTATACATCCTATCACTATGAAACCTATTATTTCATTACAAGATGTAATTTATATTTTTATCATTTCCATTGATTTATTTCATTATCATATAATCAATATTATCATATTGTTTTATTATCATATTCCTGAAAGAAAATTATCCATTATAATTTTACTATATAATATCTTTTGATAAACATTTTACATTAATTAGTCCTAACTGTGAACTTTTTAAAAAATTCCATAGGTGATGAGAAATATGTATTAGAAAAAATATTCTTTTATGAAAAGAATGTGTGTAAAAAATTTGGAGATATTGAAGAGTTGTAATGAATTAATTAGCTCATTATTTACGATGAAAGATATAAATTTATCAAGAGATATAAAGTTTCTTTTAGATAATGAGTTTTGTTAATACTCAATATCTCTAATTCGAAAATATCATGAAAAAATATATGATGAATGTTTTTTTAAATTTAATTATGTAATGATTTTTTAACATAGATTCGGTCACAGTTGATATCATTTTAGGCATTGTATAACCTTAAGTTTATGGAATTTTTTTAAAATAATTCATCAGTCAAAATTATCTTTAGGGGTTTCTATGTTAAGGTAGATGATTAATTGTAGGTAATGATAGGCCTTTATTATTACTAGAGTTAATATTTGATAAATTATTTTCCTTAGATAATAACATAGATATCATTTGATAAAACCCTATGAATTAGTGAATTTTTTGGAAAAAAACCTGTATGTTTTTTTAATTTATGGATTCTATATTGACTAAGTAATTTTATCCCTTTATGGATATTGGGATACAGGTATAGCTATGGAATATAGTCAAATATAGGTAATCACCCGAGTAATGGCCAGATGATTATCATCAAGATATTTTCTCAATAAATGATGGGTGGTCCTATTATTGTATATCTGGCTAAAAACTACTAGGGAATATGACATGGATGATTGAAATACACCATATGATGTACAAAGAAGTATTTAAATATACTATTTATAGAACCTAATAAGAGAATGAAGAATTAGTTAATTGACTAAAATTATATAGTTTATAATTTAAGGTATATGTTAATTAATATTTCATATTATGGATTATGGCTAACATGGATTTTTTTAGCATCAATTTCATTGAATTACAATTTTAAAATATTTTTTAATAATGATTATTTTTATCATATAAGGATATTTACTTTTTATTATTAGGTGTATATATCTAAACCTAGAGTAGTATAGGTAGAATCTACATTATATAAATTAAACTAAAATGGAATGTTAGATAACATGTTGTCTCAAATAAAGTTATTCTTTATAAAGATTAAAATTTCATAATTCTCTTATAATAAAAAATATTGACAACTCAATTTTTGCCCTTTTTTTGAATTGGTTGGAGTTATGAAAAACTATTTAAATAATTGATATGGTAGATAATTTATTTAATTTCCTAATATTTATCAAAATTGGATAATAATTACAATGAAAAATTTTGTGACTATACCTAAATAAGAAACATGAATTATGATTAAAAATAGAAATACTAGTAATCATACAAACATAATTGTGAGGAAACAGATAGAGTATCATAAAAAATTATGTGAAAAAGATTATTATGTAATGAATATAAAATTTCGAACGTATATAAACTATTGTATGAAACAATTGATTACATATTGTACTCTAATGAAAAAATGATTAATTTTTTGAAAAACTATTCTTACTGAAACATATTTCAATTAAATGATGAAGAAAAATATCAACATTTTATTGTAAAAAAATTTATTTCATATTCATACCTATGATAAAATGGTAATAATCACATTTTAAATAATTCTATAAATTTATGTTTAATATTTTTTAGAATTTTTTGTCTGTCTTATAGATTTAATTTTTTATGGGTGAGTTTTGGAACTATCATGGTTAAATAAAATTATTATAGACTATTAACTAAACCTAATTTATTTATTTATTTACATTAATGGTGTCTATGTATAATTTATATATAATATTTAGCTAGATATCCTATGGTTTGGAGAGTTTTGAAAAATGGTTTGAGGTTTTTCTGTAGAATATATTTTGTGCATTTATTGCAAGTCACATTGTGAAATAGTTACATGATTTAAATCTATTATAGGCTAGATTCCATGAGTGCATTTCATACAAATAAAAATTTCATTCATTGATTTTTTTAATTTGTGAACGGGGAAATGAAGTTTAACTAATCCAGAGTTGATGTATTTTTGGCATATGTTTTATATCATGGAATCAGATCCACAGATGGGATTCGTGAAATAATTTTTTTGGTATAATTTTACTTATCATGAGGAATTGATTATTATTTTTTCATTTAATTGTTTTTACTTTTCTCTTAAACCATTGGTTCTCATATAGTGGATTTTTGGATACCAGAAATCCTTCTATATAACATTGTTTGTCCATTAAAACATGTTTCACTTTATCTAACTATGTGAGGGACCTTTAAACATTTCATTCTAATTAATAGTATTAGTGATCTTGTGATTCATTTTATTCTGCATTGATTTTGTGGTGATATTATTCTTGATTTATTTTATATCAGTAGTATGATCTTCTCTAGAGGGTTGGTCATTTATTGGTTGTTTTGTATCATGAGAGAGTTCTATGTGGTATGTCATGATATACCAATCCATAGTCCGGTTTTGTGGTGTAATTATTTTATAATGTGTGATATTCATTGATATGGTCTATATTTAGTGTCCTTAATCTCATCTACTGATTTTCTGTCCCACCTATTTTGCTGCGCGACCATAATTTCAGGTATGCGGTAATGGATCTTGAATTTCACGAATGGAAATTTAAAGGGATTATTTTATAAAGGTTAGATAGAAAATTTCACATGATTATTTAAATTGTCCGGGTTAATGTATTTTTGATAAAATATGTTTTCCCCTTATTTTTGTAAAAATAAAAGGTGTTTTCATAAAATTTAAAAATTTAATTATGAAATGGATTCAATAAAATGTTTTTAGTGAAATGTGTTGATAAAATATATCACTTGTTATGTCTTATGTACATATGTGGATGGATATAAAAATTACTCATTCATTGATACTATTAGTGGGCCTACTCAAGGGGTGTTCCTCTCATCCCCAAGATATTTTTCAAGGGACTTGTTTTATTCTATTATGGGGTCCACATTAGGGGTCATTCCCGTACACTCTAAATTTTATGCATATGTTGATATACATAATTCATGTGATTTTTTATGGAACATCTAGGTGGGATCCTACTAATTATTTTTATAGAACGCCTAAGTTGTATACTATAAATGCTTTTTATCTCACACACTACACAACTATTCATTTTAGTGTATACGTGGTTATAATATTACATTAAGAGAAAGGAAACGTGCCACCATGTGGTGGTGATGTAGTTATATGATTAGTTTGAGCTGATGATGGTGTGATCCTAGTAGTTTCTATTAGATATCACATGGTTTAAAAAATTATATTTTATTTTTCCACAATTTTTAAGACATGTAAATTTTGTTTTTATGACATTTTGTGTTTTATGGATTCTATATAATTTTTTAATTCATGATTTATACTTATCCAATTTTTATATTTTAGTGTTTCTCTCTTTTATGCCTATATCTTTTAGTTCTTATCATTATTATTTTGATAAATCATTTCCTTTGTATTTTTTTATCCTTATTTGCAATATGCTTTCTAGAGGGGATTAGGAATACCATTTGGGAATGTGGTGGATTTTTTCTGGTTCTAGGTTTGTGGTTAACAAGGTTGTTATTCACGATTTTGTATTAGAGAAAGATTATTCATATTCTTGGTATGTTTTCATATATAAGATAATAATAGAGATACATGAGAGGTAATTTGTAGAAATTGAATGTCATACTCTTTCCATGAAGTGTCTCATGTTACCATGTTATATTATATTATGGGTCTCAAAGGTTGAGTTAATGATCATAACAATATTTTTCTTTTATTTTTATATTTTAAAATGAGATTATCTTTCCATCTGGTCATTCATTATATTTTTTCTATATAGTAATATTCCAGTAGTACGTCTTGGAGGGTTCCATAAGAGTGTGTATATATATAACTAGGAATTTATTAAATCGATGTTACATATTTTCAGGTGAATATTCAATAAATTATACAATCACAAGCCTAATGACTATGATTTTTAGTTCATTTTGAATAACAGGATACACACGTTTTTTAGAAATGATATTCAATGTTTACCACAAATATATTCCCCTTTATTACCCACACATAATACATATTTTCATAAAATAGTGAAATGAATCTTATGAAACTGTGATCTTATATGCTTAAGGACTGTAAATATAATAGATACTTAATCCCAAAAATAAGCATAGGTGTATAAGATCATCATCCTATAATTTGAAAGTCATACACAGTATATCAAATAACATAATCATGAATTAAGGAATAATTATTATAAAATCATAATATAATATAATAACATGATCCATGGGAGTATAAAATGGAATAATACATGGGATTTGTGGAATTCACACATGTTCAATAAATAATTTTTATACAGTACCTACCAATATATCCATGGAATGTTATGATCAGTCAAATCACTCATAACCCTGCATCAGGCTTTGGATGACTTCCATGTACCCTCTAGTTGGAGGTTTAGGATGACCTCTTATATACCCTCTAGTCTCTGGCTTGGGATTTCCAACCATGAATCATTTTTTGTGGGATTGGGATGACCACAAATGTACCATAAAATTACATATAACCTTTATCATTACCCAATGCATTAAAGAGAGATAAATGTTCCTCCTATAAAATAATTAAGACCATATATATTAGATCCACAATAATATAAATATTTCACCATAACATAGCCCTTCAAAATAAATGGGATTCATCAATAATAACATAACAAATTGATATATGGGTGTAACAAATAACATTCCATAATAAACATAAAAAAAATTCATAAATAATAATGATTGTATCAATCAATCATAACACCATTATATAAAAAGTAACATTAAATATTTTTAATTTTAGATCAAGAGTTTTTTTAAAATAGTACATGAAATAAATCATTAAAAGACTATATTTTTGTTATTTTAAAATAATTTATTTTAAAATAGATGAAATATAATAAAGAAAAAAATTTCCATGAATATACCCTTGTAACCTTGTATAAAAAGATAAACTGAATTGTGGAATTATGAAGAAGGAAAAATCCATTCGTACTGTATAAGTTAGAAAACAATCCTTTCATATTTTTTTTAAATGTCAGAATATAGTGTGACTAGAAAATGAAAAGTTTTTTTAAAAAAAACTTGTTTACAAAATGTAAACATTGATAAAATTGAAATTTATAAATGAATATAATAATATTAACAACCATAATGAAAATATTTTTATAAAACATGGTCATTGAAGGGGAATACTTCCCAACTGATATATAAACCTAAAAAATCCCAAATAATAATGAGATTCTGAAATATAACCGGAAAAATATAATATCATTGATGTGAGATTTAATATAATGAACAAATTATGATTATTTTCTATAAATCAACATTAAAAAATATGAAATACCAAATAAGATATTAAAAAGTATTTCAACCTGTAATTTTAGACTAACATAATCAATTAAAATGTAGTTTAACCAATTGAATATATATTGATCTAAAAATATCTTTACATCTATTCATAATTTATTTATTCATACTGAAACTCATGTATTAAAAATTAAAATCTATTATATATGTATTAAATATGTATATATCTTATAAAATCATGTATGATTTTTTATAATATCCTATCACCTGTTTTTTATAATTTTTTGTTAGAATAAATTTTCTTGGTGGTGATTGAATTGTTTTACAAACATGTTAGGATTTTTTAGTCTCGGTCCTTATTATATGATCATGGTCCAAGAATTAATTGAAAATTACCATTTGTATATTAATATTATATATTCATTTTATACATATTATAATCCATTAATAAAAATTAGAGATAGGCAATCGAATTACACTATTCATGGACACAATAGGTCATACATACACACGAACAACGATTCCATTTTTCATCTAATGAAATGAATTAAATTATAATTTTATTTTTAATTTGAATAATCACTATTAATTTATATATATCATATTGTTTGATAAGAACCATCCTCATTACCATCCATGTAAAATATAATTGAGAAAATATCACATCGCATCAGGGATATTGTAGTCCATAAATACATACCGTTGACAATGTCATTTATAAAAATTTTCGATGATGATAAGGTAGAAATAATATTAACATTAAATATGTATAATTATTTTATAAATATATTATATAATAAATAATATCATCATAATAAATATATAGTAATGATGGTGATGAAATCTGAGTTGTTTTGCCACATGGAGATTGTAAGCCGTACATATGGATGAGTGACAATTTATTTTCTTATTTGATTGAAAATCAAGAATATAGTGCTGTTATAATTATAATAATAACATTTCATTTTAATTATTATACATTATTAATTATATTATATAAAAAAGTAAGAGAATTATAGGAGGCAATGAATAGTCGAAAAAGAAACTGATTGGTTGGAATGACTACCTCTCATTTGAAATGTATCATATGGATATCCTATATTGGGATATTGGGTTGGATTTTTGAGAAGAAAAGAAACTAGAAAATATTTATATGGAATTATAATAGTGAAATTGGTATGGTGTAATTTATATATAAGGCTAAAATTGATCAAATGAAGTGAGAGTTGATATGTCTTTTTATAATAATGGTGATGTTTAATTTAGAAACTCTCAAAATATTTAAATAATATAAATTATTATTCACTTAATGTTGAATCTATAGAGAGTATCTTCGACGATAAGATAATGTGGTTCCAAATACCATCTTATAATAATTTCTTGACATCTTTATGTCACATTTTTATAATTATCAATTAGATTTAACCCATAATTATCCTTTATTAACTCTTGTCTCGATAACATTGATATTAATACTAATGAGTAAATATTTTAAATAAAAAAAATTCAAACTAGAAAAAAATTGATCATTTATGAAATCATCAATCCTATTCAATCATTTGGTTGAATTTAATATTTTTTTTAATATTATTTTATTTAATAAAATATAAATTATTTCAAAATATTAATAATGTCATTTTGATACTATTCATTAAATTCACTTTTAAAAATATCGAAACAATGAAACAAATTCCAAAAAAAAATTATATAATACCCTAAACAAGTCGAGCTAATATAGAAAATTATTTTCTAACATTAGAAATGTGATATTATGTGTATTTTGTTATTTTCAAAATAATATATGTGATATTTAAATTAATAAAATTATTATAGCATCATCATCATCACGTAATTATTTGAGGTACTTATTTTTTATCTAAAAATTATAAATAAATTACCATAATATATATAAATAATTTAGCAATATTTATAGTCAAATTTATATTCTATGTTAGAATGTATTAAAAACGTTATAGTGACTAAAACCCTGAATAAAACATATTTTCCATTTTAAAAAATAAATATTATAAATATTATAATGTTTTCCATGTGGCCATAAAAGTCATAAATAAAATTTTTTCATTAAAATAATTTTATTCTGTTAAAATTATCATTTAAATTTATTAATTACATGCAATTTTTAATCATTTGGTCACATCAATGATATATAAAACAAAGAACATGTCATTTTATTCCATTCATTGATTTAAATATTATATAAGTCATTTTCCTAGAAAAGGGTCCATTAAAGAACCCAATCACGTTTCTCATATTTTAATGGAATATTTATCTATATCCAAAAAAATTTATCATGTTTTAGGGTCCTTTTATTGCCCATATCATTTTAAATTTAACTATAATTACCTAATTTTCCTTTTACAGTGTTAAATTTTTTTACAAAGGTTACTATTTATTTTTGGAAAAAATATCATGACCCATCCCCCATGCCCATGTTGTGATATATCCCAAGCCCACCTTTCAAAGGCTAATGGTTTGCGACTACAGATAAATGAATCATCCTACATGTGGGAGGAATTTTCAAGGATACATGTCCACACATGCACTCACAAAAAATCACAAAGATGAATGGTGAACAATAAGTAATTGGAAACCAGTGTACAATAGTAATTAAATCACTAAGTGGTGTAACCGGGCTAATATAAAATCACAACAAATGAACTGACAACAACAAGGTACAAAGGGAGAACCGAAGACCATCTTTGGAAGATCCCACCTGATCAATAGAGTAGTGAAGCTACTAGAAGCCGAAGTAGTATGTCATGTGTGTCTAGTCCTACTAGACCCCTCCTGGTCCTAGCCCACCGAGTCCATCGTCGTAATATATATCAGTCCCATCTTCGTGAGAAACCCTATCAAAACGTCGAATTTATGCCCCAGACACGACATGTGTGGGTGAATCCCATGGAAGGGTGAGGAATCATTACTCAGTAGGGCACACTAAGACCCTATTCAATATATTGAAAATTCACAATGAAAAAATACCTCAAACAACCATGATGTAAACCAAATAGATTATACAAAATCAAATCTACTCAGGTATATTCCATTACATATACCTAGGTCATATAGATATACTCATCCTAGCCACAAAGAAACATAATGCTCTATCCTCAAAAAATTTCTAGGATCTCCAATGAAGGCTCAAAGCATAACTAAAGGATTAGTTTTAAAAGCTCCATGATCTAGCCATCCTTGATGGCACCCATATGAGAAATGTTCTCCATCATGTATTACTCAACCATTCCTAATGGAACGTATGAAAGGTTGTGTTCCATCAAAAACATTCTTCCAGAGATACCTCTAGTGCCAGACACTAGAGTTCGCACTGTAACTGTCTTGCACCTGAGGCATGGCCATGAGAAACCAAGTGAAGAGGTCCACTCATGGACATTGATTTAGTTGGGGGTGCACTGCTCCAATATAACCCAAGATATCTCATTCACTCAAGTAAAAAGTGTCCCACACCTCAGTCTGTTGAGGGAGTACTAACTTCTTACCTAGGTATCTATTACATAAAGTAGAGGGGCCCACTCCTCTTAATTGTGTCATATAGTTGAAAGAGAAACAACTACCCTAAAATAAATGCTCCCCATCGCGACTCAGATATGGGGGAGTACTAATCCATATGTGAGGAACCGCACCCTACACGGTAGTGGAGTACATCTTTGGTAGTTTGTTCACTGTGGGGGACCCATGCCCTAGTACGTTAGGGGAGTGTTGACCCCATGATTGAGGACTGACACCCTACCCAGTAGGGGAGTAAACATCCTGTAGTTTTTTCACTATGGGGGACCTGTGCCCTAGTTAGTTAGGGTAGTACCGGCCCCATGCTAGAGGACACACACCCTGGCATAGCAGGGGTGTACCGACATTGTTGTAGCACTATATAAGGAGGACATGCACCCTATATTGACAAAGGATTACCAAATCCTATCATAGTGTACCCTCACCCATCCCGGTATTGGAGTAACTGACCCAATGTAAGATAAGTATGGAAGGACCCCCCCAATAGTCCCATAGGAGAGTACTGATTCTAATGATATGAAACTTTATTTTTTACTATATGGATAATGTACCCTCCAACATACAGAAAAGTATTATGTTTTCAAGAAGAGGTTAATAGATTAGATTTCCACACCAGAAGGACATTTAATTTTTACATCAGATGGAAATATTAAATAGTCATATATAAGATTATTTTAATTTATAAAATATATATTTTATTAAGGTATATAGTATGATGTCATATAATGTCTATCGGTTAGAATTTAATAATTCAAGGATGGTGTTCATTCACTATTTGTCTATATGAGAACTATGAAAAAAAATAACATGATAAATTCCATCGAACAAAAAATATCATTCAAAGGAATGGATATTTCAATAATTATAGTGGTGAAAAAGAAAAAAAATTATAAAGAAATGATACGATTAAAATTATAGGTTATGAAAGAGTTTCATTGATATCATCGTAACCATATATTTCATATATGTAATATGAAAATTGGAAATGCAGTTATAAGTAAAAATTAATTCTATGATGAGGGATTTTTATGTAATCACCAATATATGGTTTAAGATTGTTTTTTGAAGCATGATATTTTTTTAGAGAAAATAATTATTTAGGAGTATTTTTTTATTGAACCCATAGTGATGTTTAATATTGTAAATTACAAAAGAACATATTATTTTATATTTGATCTGTCTAATAAGCTATGATTGATGGAACCCATTGTTAAGGATTCTAGCATTAATCTATCCAAGGCCTCACAGAACTATGGAATCGAAGGTTTTTATTGAACATTATTGAATGTTATTTATTTCTTAATAAAATAAGAACCTTTTCTATATGGTTAATACAATAGATACATTTTTATGGTTTAACACTTTTATATTTTTTTACTAAAGTTATAACATATTATTTTACACTATTGTGAATACTTTTCATACATAGATAAATAATAATTTTATTATGTTCTATATTTTATAAATTGTTATTATGGATTTTTGAGGAAATAGATTACACTATGTGATAAAAAAATTTACTAATCTGATTTAGAAATGGATTGATAAAAATATTCATCTTATTCCTTTTATTATTTTAGTTTGAAAATTATTAATTTTAATTTTTCTAATGTAAAATTTAAATCACCCCCAAATTACAGATAGTCAACAACTCTTTTTATCTTAATACATTTTCTTTAATATTGAAAATGTGTCAATTTATTATAACATCCACTTCATTGTATGTAATATCTTATCTGGTTGGGATTACATGTTAGAAATAATGTATTTGATGACTATAAAACTATTCTTTCATATCCATGTTTTTATTTATATTAATATTTCATCCATTGATTTATTTCATGTGTAGGTGATCAGTAACATGGATGTATATCATTAAAATTTACCTTTGACCATATTTATCATGCTCTTTTTATAATATGATAGATTTTGATATAATTTTTTTTATTATGTGTTTCTTCCCACCATCCTTGTGTTTCTATTTCCTAGGATTATAAAGAATTCTATTATGTATTATTTTTTTCAAGAATACCATGTGATGTGAATTGGGGGGAGATGAAGAAACTAATAATAAATTAATTGGTTTATAATTTAATGGAATAAAGTTTGATTAGCTAAGAAGAACTTGAGGTTTTGTGTTTATAATTTTTCTTACTATGCTATATATATTAGACAGATAAGACATATGAATATATATAATTTAATATTTCCTTCATGTAATTTAATTATTAGAATATTACACTAGGGTTATCACAAAAAGTTGTCATGAGATAGTTTAATGTAAAAATATGAATATTGAAAAATAACATCATATAGCTTATAAAATTTCATATATACAATCAAGACACTTTTAAAAATAACCCATTAATTAATAATTATTTGAATAGACTATGTGATAATTTACATAATTATAAATAAATATTATTCATTCAAAACTTCCTAAAATATATTTTATTGATAAAAATTTTAGACAGAATAAAATCACATTATATATAATCTACCATATAAACATTCGAAAAATTATATCAAAAAACTTTTATCATCTTCACACATGAAAAAATTCATAATATAACACATATCCCTTTTAATAAATCACTCCAAATATATTCTCCCACGTATTAAATATTCCCCCAAAATGATGTACATATCAATGGATAACATCCCATGAAGTATTTCGAAAAAAAATTGAATAAGATATTAACTTATTAAAAGTAATGATTTATTTTATAAATATTTAATTACAATATCCACTTAAACAATGAGTGAGGGGACATGAACACTCGGTAAAATACTACTGGTAACGTATGTTTAACTCCTAAAATCAACCTCAAATACTAAATTTCTTCCTTATCTAGGGTATGGGTGAACATGTCACCTATTTATGTCTCGCTAAGACTAAATCACAACATTAGTTAATTTATGTCAATATTATCCTTAATGAAGGGATATTTATTGTCAATGAACATAGATCATTATTTTTGAACATTTATTCTTTAGTGATTGATAAATCATAGATTATCTAGTACCAAAATAAGTTGAAACCTCACATCGACCATGAGATCATTTGAATATATATATGTATTAATCCATATTATTTGGGAATTGAAATTTGAAGAATCAACATATTTTTCTTCGATTTTGTTTATGGAAATGTAATTATACTTCATGGTATCATAAAAAAAAGGCATGCCTCTAAAGAAGAATGTTCCATAAAAAGTGGATATTCAATAAATAGAATGACCTACCAAATCATCTTCAGTATAAAAAATATATAGATCCTTCCATCTCTTTCATATTTTAATTTTTTGTTTAGTTATTAATTTATATAAATGAAAATTATTTTTTCATATATAATGTTATACTATTTCTTAAAAAGTTGAAAAATGTAAAATGTAATAAATAACAAGGTAAATTAATCCTTAATTTTTTGATATATAAAAACCTATAATTAGATTTCTGAACAATTTATTTTCAACTTACATACTATATTATTATATGGACATATTAGTTTCCAATCATATTATAGTGGAATATATTATCAAATGCTCCATTGAATATAATTTATCATGACCCATAGCATACATCCTGTGAAAATCGAAATGTGGTCTCCCTATTGAGAAGTTTTTTATATAATAATGTACCATATCTTTCCAAAAATGGAAATTTAATAAAAATCTAGATCTCCTGTTAAAATTTCACACATAGTACATTGTCTTTTAAATGAATTACTATTTGATCTATAATAATAAAGGAAACTTTTAATATTTTCAACCAATGTGTAGATATTATTTTCTACTCAACACTTTTTGAAAGTCTTATACACTATTTAAGTTTCCAACATTAATAAAAACCTCGTTATGATTTCTAAGAATGTATGAATCATTATTAAACCAAAAAAAATTCTCATTATTTATATTTTGAGACAAAATTGATTCTGAATATTTGATTCAAATTTAAACTCACCATTTAGGAAGAAAAACCTTAAATCCAATAAAAAATAATTAATTCATAATGTAAATAAATTTAGTAAAATATTAAAATGCATTGATTTCTGGAAACAAGTACTATATTATTATATAGTTAACGTCTTTAAAACTCTGAATTTTCTATAAAAATAATTATTTATTTATTTATCAATATTTGTTCATTTTTTATAATACTTATTTACAAAAAACAAAATTATTACAATGATAGATTTGCATAACCTTTGGGAATTGAGTGCCAAATACCATTCATATCCATTTCCTCCAATTCATCATTCATATTAATAAATAAAAAATGATGCTTTATTGATTCCATAATTTCACAATATTTTATGTCATATTTAATATAATAAATTTCATTGATTTCTCCTATTTTACCCCACATTAATTTTAAAAGATAAATGAAAAGTTATTATAATATTATTATATGGAAATTATTTCATTTTAAAATTTAAAAATTTAATATCATAATATATTTAGTTTCTAATATTTTTAGGACAATATTTATTTTTTAGTGAATAGTGTAATATACCAATTTTTTAAATTTTTCATTAAAATTAAATGGAAATCTGTCTAATACATTGTATTTAATTTTAATTAAAAAAATAATATTTCTTTAGATATTTTATAAATAATTTAAATTTAAACATCATTATACTATATTTTGGATTTAGTTCATTTTGGGACTTAATATTAATTTTTTCTAATAAAAATTCATTGCAATTTAAAATACAATATTAAACTACGTTTTTTCAAATTTTTGAATTGAACAATGATAAATTAATCCATATTTTGAAAACAATTAATGAATTTTTTTTGACGTATTATTTTTATTAATTTTTGTATGAATATTAAATTTGGTGGATATTTTTCACCTCAGTATAGGTAAAATAGGTAGTATATGGTTAAAAAAATGGGATAAGACTATAAAAAATATCTAAAAAAATAAATTAGCATATTGAATGTATTTATTTTATCAATTTCAAATAATTTTTTATGTTATGTTCATTTGCTGACATTTTCATTTATATTCAACATTTTCAATACATCAAAAAATACCAATAGAAGTCACACTCTTGACATTATTATCTCAAATATTATAACATAATTGATGAAATTGGTTATGGAAAAAAATTTCAATTGAAATATGAATTTTATTTTTATCTTGTTAATTTATTTTTAATTTTTAGTGAATGAAAATTTACATTAGGATCTTATATAATGCAAACACAGTATATATTCTATTAATTGAAATTTTATTATAAATGATGTAAAAAATAAGAAAAGTTGTAAAATTTATTGAGTTCCATGAATTGTAAAATTGAATATACAATATTACTGATGTGTGGAAGGATTTATTACATGTCACGTATTTTTTATTTTTCTATTAATTTTAAAAAATTAAATGTTTCAATATTGAAAAAATTTTAATTTAAGAAAATAAAAAATCTATTATTTTATATTAATATATAAAATTCATCAAATAGTACAATAGTGTTATTATATTGTTAAAAAAGACATAAATTTCTTATTAATTATCCAATTTTCATCATATATATTAAATTATAACCCATTAATTATTTAAAATTCAAAACAAGTATTAAGATTAACATAGGTTAACTAAGGGTTTAATCCAAATATATATTTTAAAATAATATATAAACTAGTATAAAATAAATTTAAAGATTATTTTAAGAAAATATAATCTTTATCATATAATTAATACCTATCAGTCCCAATTTACATGTGTTAGACACATATGATGTTATAATATGTCATGAATTTACCAAAATACCCCTTCCATATCTTTTAAAAGGGCACATATTATTTATTTTTTATAGACCACATAGATTCATTTAACTCAACAACCCATTCACAATTCAATTATCCAATTGACCTATAAAAAATTTAAATTTTTTTTCTTATTGAAATACAATTCAATGGTTCCTTAAGAAGAAAACTAAATGAACTCTAAAAAAAAATAGACAATCATTATAACAACCCCTTTCATTTTGGTTATTATTACAATTCCCATAAAAAAAGTGTATTCATAAATAATAATAAATATTTTATAATTATTATTATTATATATTGTTATAATAATTATTAAAAAAATTTATATATCAATTTAATAATACGAAAAGATAAAACATTTCCCAAACAGATATATAGATTGTACATGTCACATAGTGGCATATTTCAATTTTCGTGAACACTTTTAATGGATGATATAAATATGTAACTAATGAATATAAATAACTTTTTGAAATGATAATTTTTCATGAATTATATGATCAACTATTGATTATTACATTTAAATTTATAAAAGTTGTTAATGGTGCTCCAATGTAAATATGGACTAAAACATGCACAGTGTGAGGAGTTCCAATTTTAAATTCCAATTTATAATTATGGTATGTAAGTTTTATTTACATAATATATATGACATATATTATATATTAAGTATTATTTTAAATGAAAACATTTATTTATATTTTCTTATTTCAATCCATTGAAATGTGAAAATAGTATTCATGCATACGTACAACCTACAATCGCAAAGAATGATGTAATTCGTTTTTAAATCTATAACTATTGTAGAAAAATATTAATATATGTAATGAATATATATTAAATTTGTATTATTATAATAATTATTTAAATTATTTGAACAGTAATTAATGTACATGGAATAGAACTATTGAACATTAATTTTCAGGGGAACTAAAATAGTTAACATCGCAAAATGATTATTTTAACAATAAAAAATTTAGAAATGGCTATGAAATGTTAAAAATATATAATATTTTAAATTATAATAATATAATTGTATTTTTTATAACAGTATAATACAAATATATTTGATTTAATAAGAGTTTGGATCATCAATCGGGAAATTTGAACTTGAGATATAGTATTCCAACTCAATTTCTACTCAATAGAGACATATTTAATATTATCCACATATATTTTATATGCTTTATATACATATATATTGATATATTTACTAATAATTTTTTTATTAATTACTATAAATGTTTCAATTAAAGATAAATCATTCAATGGGTAACAATTATAATGTTACAAGGAAGGTACAAATTTATTTTACAATTTGAGTTTTTTGGACCTCACATAGTTTCAATGGAGTAACAATAAAATCAATGATTTAAAAAAATATATCTATATTGTATTAATATAAATATTTATGTATTTAAAATGTATTGTTATTTATTTTCATATATTTTTACATGTAATATGGCAGGAAAATTTTATTATAAAATTTAATCTTATTTCACTTTTTTGTCAGTTATATATTCCATCCATGTCTATATATATATATATTACAAAATAAAATCTTATTAACAAAAAATATTTATTTATCTTATTTGTTTTATCCTTTATTAATTAAAAACTTTTCAAGGAATATTTTAACTTTTTTTCAAAGGGATATTCATTAAATTTTTTACAAAATATCTAAAATAATGTTTTTAAATGTATAAGGTGATAACATAATATTTTTTTAAAAAACATTTATTTAATTTTTTAGAATATTATAAAATATTACAATTTTATTAAAAAGAATTAAAATTAATCAATATTTTTCATTAATTTCCCAAAATTTTCATTACTATATAAAAGAAATGAATATTTTTAAAATCAAAAAATTTTCAATGAACTTATGGTTATCTTTTCACCATTTTCAATTTTATGGTCTTTATAATTCTCTTGAAAATTTCAATTTATTTTTATTTTTAGTTAAAATTAAATTTATTTTGAATATTTATATTTTTTTTTCTATCATATATATTTTTATTTCCTAAAACGTTTTTCATTGCTTACATATGGATTTTATAATGAATATACTTTGATTGACATAGGGAATCATAATATAATTTATTATTGGTATGGAATATTTTCATTTAAAAAAATTATCATTCAATATATGAGGAATTCATCTAGTATACAGTGGTTTGTGGAAACAAATTATAGATATCACCTTCATGTATGTATATGTATAATGAGACAAACCAAATATAAAAAAATTATTAAATTGTTTTTTTCTACATGTTACCCCATATATGAATCTGTAATCAGATAACTGCACGATGGAAAACAAAAAAAAGTTGTCTTAGATAATGACATCAAACATTAAAACATTTAAATATTAATTCAAATTATGCATTCTAGGAAATGACTCCATTAAAATTTTCCATGGATTCATTTTATAATCATGTTTCTAATTAAATGGTATGAATTATAAATTATTTAACTTTTCAAATAGATTATTTATTTAATTGACATGATTTATTATACTCTACATAACTCTTATCAGCAATATATTTCACCCTTTATTAATTTTCATTTCATGATGTTATGAAGAATGATGATTTTATTTATATGAACCATAAAAGAATGTTTATATGTGAATGTAATTTATTTTTTCAATGTAATATGTAAATAGTGTATCTTCCCACCTTGTAAAAACTAATAAACTAATATTATCATTAATGATGGAACCTCATTATTAATGCTCTATTTTAACAGAGTAGAGACTATATTTTGGTTTCGTAAAATGCGGTTACTATAGATTCGGCAACATCAATATGTTCTGCATGATTTTATAATATAGTACAAGTTCATTTCCTCAGATCTCTCTTAGATTTAACATATCGATTTTAATTTCCAATAATATTTAATATTTCTACATTATTTATCATGCATGTATGAGTTTAAATTTAATATTACTTACCACATTTAATGTATGTAACTTTCCCCATTACATATATCATATTCACATTCTATTCTATAAAAAACGAATATTATTGATATATTACAAAAGATATATTATCATCACTTATAAGTCATTTTAATCATATAATGATTACTAATTTTAATGTTATTATAAATTCGATTTAATATAATATATTTTATACCATTTTCTATTTAATAACAATGTTACGTCCTAAAATATTTAAAATAACGTAGAAGAATTTTGGAGACACCTCCGGGCTCAAACATAAACAAATTTTCATCTATTACATTAATTTTTAAAATACATTCAAACAAAAAATATTACATAGAACATGAATTGTGTTTTTATTGTATATAATAACAAGATAAATATGCTTATGTGGATTTATTTATGTTAGATCATTATTTAGTATGTAGAATACTATAGTAATAGATTTCTTCTAAATTATCAATAATTAACAATCTTTACCAACATTATACCAGCAATCAATAGAAGATATATGTTAATCCAATCATAAAAATCATTTTTATTATTTCTATAGTCTACTATGTTCATGTAGACATCGACGATACTATCGATAGGCATTAAAAAGTATATTTTAAACTCAAATTTATTTTATGATTGAGTATTGTTGAGTGAAAAACAACCCTCTTTCTATATACTTATATGAAAATTTTAAACAAAATTATGTTCTTAGGAATCATCATTATAAACACAATTCTAGTAATATTGGATAATTAAAAAATATATTAAATATATTAATTTTCTCAAATTTTTAGTATCTTTTTCATGGGTGGTCACCCATATAAATATATGAGCTATAATGGATGAGTATTTTTAATTATAAGCATTGTATAAAAATGGTTTACTATCATTACATTATTTGGATTTTATTATATATATTCTCTTTTTACAAAAACATAGAAACTAATATGAATACTGTCTCTTTGGGTGATCATCATCATATTTTATTTCAATATGTGAAATCATTCAATTCAATAATTCATTCATGGTTTGAAAACATGAATTTCAACAATATCAAATATAAAAAATTTGAATTTTGTGTGTTTCCATCTAATCACCTTCTTTCCTTATTCAATGTCCATAGTTATTTAATAATTCCTCCAAAATATAACATAATTTCATTTATCAAAACACTGAGGAACATAGAAAATATTTTGTGCCAATCCATTAATATTAAATGGGTTTTAGGATATAACAATTTTGTTTAAAATTTATAGTAGTACAAAAATCATAAACCATTACTATACCATAATTTAAAATTTTCAGTATTCCTCTACATAAAATTTCGTCATCTTTAATATATTTTATAAATATTTTCATGTTGGAATAACATTACCTATATTTGATCAATGGAAATTTACATCAAGATTATTTGAGTGGAGATTAACTAACTAAGGCATTATAACATCCATTTTTCTTCATATATTATTATTATTGAGCATTGAAATGGATTTTTATAATGTTGGAAGGGTGGGGAGTTCACCTTAATTGTGTCAAATTTGGCTATACAATCCAAATACTTCTTCAAAAATGTAAACCATGTCTTTGAAATTTTATTCTAAAGTGTGAAATTGATTTATGGGTTTTATTCATATTAAGTAGATAAAAATAACTAGCAATTACATCCTAATAATAATATGAATATAATTATGATGAATTTTGATCCAAATAAATCCATTATATATTCATAAATTTTATAAAATCACAAATTGAATCCAAAGAAAACTTATATACCCTTGTAATCATCCTGTTGTTAAAAATTTGTGTGTTTTCATTATTCTTACTTTATGTTAACACAAGAATATTTGATTTAAAAAATATTTCATTAGGAACTACTAAAATAGAAATACATATGATAATATTTTTCTTATCCTCAACATAATTATCCATTTTTTGTTTTTGACATGATAATTTAGTGTTCACATTATGTAATGATTTTTAAGTGTCACTATATTTATCAAAAACCATTTTATTTAAAATACTTTCCATTATTGTGATCCCTTAAAAAAAAATTCTACTATATTGGCATCCTAATAATTTTAAATTATTGTATTTCAAAAACAACATTATTTTATGAACAATTAAATCACTTGTGAAATTTATGCTTGAAAACTAAATATTGAGTTTTTACTTCATCAACATTTTTAGTATTCTTCTATTGGATATTGTAGTATGCATTCTCTTTCTCCGTTAAAAAGTTGTATATATTATTTTTAAGAGTGTTCTAATCATTAAAAATATAAATTTTTTAATCAATATTTATTTTGGAATATTGATATTTTTTATACAAAATCATATTTCTTTTCATTGGATAACTAATTTTTTTCTCCAACATCATAATTTCTTTAAGTAATGAAGTTATTTCAGATTATAAATAATAAAAAAATTATCAAATTAATATATTGATGAATAATATTTTTAATTATTATAAATAATTTAATAACTTATAAAAATTTCACTATTTACTCTTAAAATTTTGATTCCTCATCATATTAATCACTACGATTCTAAACATACACTTCTTCTTCTAATCTATTCAATTATATTTAACAAATGTTTTTCCGTTAATATTTTGAGAACATATAACATTATAATATAAATATTATTTTTAATTGATTGATTTAAGGGAGTATCGCAATTTTTATTAATGTAATAGTATGTTCAATAACGTACATGATACGCTACATCGAGCTTAAAAAAACTAGTAAATATTATAACTTAAATATTTTCTTTATAACCAAGCTATTGGAATGTCCATATTGAAAATTTTCAACTGAATTGTGATAATACAGTTTCCAAATTTATAAATAATGATTCCTTTGATACTAAATTTATTAGATATAAAATTAAAAACAACTAGATAATATATGATGTGTTTTTTTGAATTCCTATTTAAAAGAGAATAATTGTTTTTATAAAATCAGATCTATCATTATAGATTAATTATTTGATGATGAATATATGTTTTATATTCAATTTATTATTTTAAATTCATCTTATATGTTATCTATATATTATATAAGAACAATTTCAAATTTTTAGATAAAGGAATTACTTTTCAATAAAGTAATGTTTTACCGTATTTTGAGGGAGAACCCTTAATAAATATCATTTTTGAAAATTTTATAATATATATTTTATATAAAAAACTATTATTTGGAATCAGAACCTCAAAATTTTCCTTCATTGAATTTATTGATTTTTTTTATGAAATTCATATTTTAATTAATACCGAAGAACACTATATATTAATTCAAATATTACTTTTTATCTAACATGTTTATATAGTTATGTTATATTTTTATTTTTTTTAATGTTATATTGGATTATGTTTTTAAAATATAATAAATTTACGGTTCTTGTAAATCATTTCACAGTGACATTTGATATAAACACGGGTCAATATTTTAATTGGTTTAACTATTTATAATCATCATTTCTCGTTTTGAAAATGATAATATATTTTAAATTAATTAATGAAACATCTGTTTTTTGAATTTGTAAAAATTGATTCCATATTTGGAATCACAAGTTCCAATTTATTTAAATAGATACCTTTTATTGTCTTCACATTATGAATAATAACATTACTAATTATTTTTGTTTCTCATGGTGAAAGGTTAAATCAAGTAAATAAATGTAAAAAATAATATTATAATAATATAAAACAACAATAAAACGTGACTTAATCCTATAGGATGAAATATTACTGACCATTATATTCCATGGATAGATTTTATGACCGTATAGATCCACATGGGTGTGATAATGACATTTATGCATTTTAATTTATAGAAAAGGGATAGGTAAGATAAACATGTAAGTCCTTACTAATAAAAATTAATTTGGCTAATATAAATTATCATTTAGAGTATAAATATTAATTAAAAATATAAGCAGATATACTAAATCATTGTATTTTATTTAAAAAAAGTAGGCCATATATAAATATATTTTTTATGGCACAATGATGATGTAATGATTTTATTTATTAATGAAATATTCAAATAAATAATATTATAAATATTAACATAACTATAATTTGATATTTTAGATGAAATCAATGAATTTAATCAATTAATTTGACATAATATATTTTAGTTGATTCTTTTTGTTCAAATTAATAAAGTATTTATGAATTTCACAAAAATCAATTACTAAATTCTGTCAAAATTTATATAAATATTTTATGATAAAGAATATTTTTTAATTATATAATATTATAAAAAATATAATATTATAAAAAATGACTAATATAATGTTTTAATTTTATTAATGATCTAATTTTGGTTTGATTGGAATTTTGTAGTAACTATAGTAACCATAAATTATGAAAATACAAGAAGACTTGGTAAGAGTTAATGTTTTTAACTAATGGTTACTCCAAAAAGATAATATTAATTTTTTGTCGTAAAATTGTATAAAAACAATTTGTTAAGAGAATTTAGAACATAATCATATTAACATAGAAATATATCACTTTGGAACTGTTATAATTCGAAAATCCATTTATAGTAAAATAATATTACAAGACTTTCCTAAAGTGCCCCTCCTACATGTTATAAAAGGCCACCACCTCTGCCCACATAATCATACCTATCAAGACCCTAGGATCAAAAAATTTGTCTCAAAAAATATCCCAAAATCCCTCAATTACCCTTAGAAGTCATACATTTGGAAGAAGGCTATTAATGAAATCCTTTTTTCCTCAAAACAAAAGGAGTTACCCAAATTAGAGGTAATGTCTATTCTCATGCTCTGTTAAATTATTTCCCTTTTCCAACACCTAACCTCTTTTTTTTACTTTATTTTATTACAACACTACTATACTCAATATAAAATTATGTTTACATGATAAGTCGTAGACCTAAACTTACACACACCCCCATCTAATGGATATGGACCACACTATTATTCTGTATAGAGAACCACTCCCTCATGAAATAATGATTGTTCAATTTTCTCCTACCACCCCTTAAGGTTTCCATTATAATGGGACTATGTCAATATATTATATATGATATATTTATAATTCCACTATTTTTATGTAATTTGTATTTACAATATAACTTTATGATTTCCATAATGTGTTAATACGACTGTTTCATTTGAAGATGTGTGGACTGCCACCCCATCAAAGTGATATGACTTGTTCATTCCATACATCCAGCACATAAAGGATGAAGATAATGAAATAATGTAAAATACATTACTTATATACTATAATGGAGTTATTATAAACCTATGTATCATTTAGTTTTCATTCGTTTAATAAGTCAATGAAATGAAAGAAGCGTCCATGCGTACGTATGACCTACCGTCTCCATGAATGGTGAATTTTATTTCTTATCTCTAAATGTTATGGAATATTCTAAATACATATTAAATTGAGATATATGAGATTTAAGTCATGAATAATATTCTAGGTATTATATAAGTTCGACCATATGGTCAATTTACATCAAAAGAAGTTTATTTTTGACTCATGTACCGAACATCGACAAAAAGTATGATATCAACTAAAATAATTATCTAATTTCTATAAAATGTTGATAAGTAATATAAAAATAATAATAACAAATAAAAAGGTTCTAAATAATGTATAAATTAACCTATATTTATTTTTCATGAACATAAAAATTTTATCAGATGAGTCGGACTCAAGGTTAGGGAAATATTAACTAAATCTCCATTCGTTAAGTTAAACAACTATGCCATTGGTTTTGTTTGGAAAAGAATATATGTGAATTACCTATGATTATTATACAATTAATATCCACTTATATAGTGTGTATTTTTATTTTCACCCTTAATAATTTCATTGATCTATCCTTAATCTAATGATATAATCTTTGTAAGGGACTTTGTGTCAATCTCCTTCAATTGATGTATATTTTGATTTACCGAAAACCTTCTATTGTACAGAATATAAAAAACTCCATTGAATTTTATTTTCTTTCAAAGGATTTCAAAATAAATATATTTCTAAAAATCATTAAACTAAATGACAAAAATGAATTATTTCTAATGTATATGGTGAAAATAACATTTCGGCCACAATGAAAATTATTTAGTATATGGATTCCCTTAGAAATCCAAATATTTTTATACTGAAAATTAAATTAAATATTCCTTTTTAGGTATTTGGTATTGAGAATGGTATTGAGAAAGGATTCAATATATATATATATATATCATGAAATGACATCTTATGATTGAAATGTGAAAAATTTTAGTTTTTCTTTTAGTTTATGTGTTATGATTATAATATAGTTCTTAATCATTGATCATATATATGGGGTGATCCATGATAAATAAAGAGAGGGTGAGAATGTGATAGATCTATAATGCATTGGGTAATGTGATGGATGAATAAATTAAGGGTTCCCCTAAGAGATTAATGGAAAACAAAATGGTGGGTATTCCAAACATAACTGTGAATGTTACTCCCCATGTAGCTATGAATGATATAATATAAGTATGATATGGATTCAACAAGTTACCATTAGAATTTATGATTTATGATTAATGGTTTCTAATTAGTTTTTTAAGAGACTTATGATTTCATATGATATTTTTAAGAGTTTATGTTCAATGGGTGAAAAGTATAATTTCGGATAATTTTTTCAATGATTTTGAAATATTCATGGGTGAACATTTCCTTTCCTTATTTTATATCCATTACTAAGATTATTTTTCTCTACCTATGTCATTTAAATTTATTCCACAATGTATAAGGATGGGTGAGAGGAAGGAATAAATCAAGACAAATGTTATGAGGAATTTTATCATGAAATTATATCATTTTTAATTTTGAAAAGTTTTATATTGACTGAATGGCCCAAGGCCTCAATTTTTATTTAGTTTGGATAATCCCACTTTTAAGAAGATAGTGGGAAACCTCACATGACTACAAAGAAATAAATTCATTAAATGACTCAGTCCAATGAAAAAACTACAGAAATTCCCCTCCCAGCATTAAAATCATTATGGAAAGCCTCCATCAATCCAAGACTACTCATCTAGCATCCCGTCCAAAAAAACGCATGGGCCTGGTACCGATTCCTAGGCCATACCATCTTAATATTCTGAATCTGAAAATTCCTTCATAGTGAAAACTACATTCTCTGAATCCATATCTGGAGCATTTTCTATAGAAATCATGGACCAAACCATCATCCCAAAAACCAAACCATAAAATGCAACAATGACAAATCCTTCTCAACTATTTTAGATCTCTACAATTTTTTTACCATCATCTGGAGGAATGCCACTGACTAGCTATATCCCAAGGTTACAACAAGAATTCTATTCCAGTATGAAATCCTTCCATTCCATTGTCAATATGGCTCACCCTGAAAATCAAAAACTCACAACTGTCCTCAATCGGAAAAAAACCAAAGGAGCATAGAACCTCTAGGGATAAACAGCTCCTCCGCCACCAGTAACTCTTAATTTCAGAATCAAACATCAACAAAACAGAACATAAATCTATTCTCATAGTCCAGAAATCATATCCAATATCAACCATAGTGAAGAAATCCATGAGGAAATATAAACATTGGCACACCAAACATTAAAAACCTCCACAACCTTAACTTTCCTCTTCCAGGAACCATATCTCCAAAAAAATAAGAGAAACAACAACAAAACATAAAGTGAAAAGAACCACTTCACAAATCCAGCACATAAACCCACTTACCGCAAGATAAAAACTCACCACCAATGAACTGAAAAATCAAATCCAGATGTCGTGAATACCTTAGAATCCAAGAAAACCTCACCATAATACATATCTGCAAATCCCATCGCCACCATCAGACCCTCCTGTGAATACCCAAGAAAACCACCTCCCATACTCCCATCTGACTGAAAATGATGCTACAACCCTCCGAACACCGAGGCTGGGTCTCGACCACTGGATCTGCACCACGTTTCCAAATGAAACCCTAACCAGTAAAGAGGAAGAGAGAGAAAAGAGTGACAAACGATGAGCTTATCAGAGATGGCCAAGCCCACGAGGTCATCGATGTAGCCGTTGGACTGAGAATCAGACACCACCAAATGGCCGAGGAGGAGCGAAAAATGGGGAAGTTGAGCGTACATGAGGAGGATAAGACTAGCCTAATTCTCTAATACTCTAAACCTTGAATGATCTTTAATGTAAATTATTGACTTAACTCAAGATTATTTAATCAATAAGGTCACATATTTATATTTAACTGCATAGAATCATCTATGACTAACAACATCTGCATCATTAAAATCATTAGAATTTCATTTTGTAAACAAATAGCAGAATAATCATTTACACCACACTATCAAAACTACACTGGGATATATCACATATACCTTACATTCACTCTTAATTATTTTCACTATGTAATGGGTTTAAATTAATTAAATCTCTCCACCATATAATCCAAAATATATAGAAAACAAATTCCTTCACCACTATTATATATTTTTCTTCCAATTTCTATAGTGTCAGGGAATTAAATATATTATCAGGATTAGCCATTATATTATTCATGAAGAACATATATTTCATAATTTTATAAAATTTATTAATAATATTATAGTTCTATAGATGTATATAAGTTGGACTATTTTTAAAAAAAATATATTATGTGACAATATACTTTTCAATTATGATATAGAATATACTATCTATTATAGTAGAGACTTTTGCATTCCCAAAACAGATTTTGATTATTCTCCCAATATCATTAAGACATATGAATATGTTTTTCACAGTTTCTCCATCGTGAATGTGGATATTTCCATAATTACATCTTAAAAACCCACTCCCCCTTCATCACATTATGGTTTTTATTCATATATATTCATCTGTTTTACAAAATTATATTTTTATTTTTAATGGTTTTGAAATTCAATAAATCATTGTATAGTATTAAAAAATATATTATTTTTAGCATGACCAAAATTCTAAAAATTACCATTTAGTAACACTATTAAATAACAACATTCAACACATGGGGGAATCCATTTAGTTTTGTATTCCAAAACATCATAATAGAAATAAAGAATGTATGAAATAATAATATACTTCCTTACCTAAAAAATTTTACCATTAAATACTTTAATCAATATTTTATACCATGAAATAAATAATAAATTCATCTTCTAGAGTGCAATTCTATGTTAAATAAATCAAACCTCAAATATGAAATTATTTTCTGATTTCCCTTACACCACATTTGGATCCTCCAAAATACAATAGAAGATCATTAGATGGGGGTCTGTTTGAATCAAATATCTCTATTTTTTTTTGTTTCAACCAAAATAACATTCTCAACAAATGATGGTGTGATTATTTTTTATGTTTAATGCACCCACATATATAAAAAAAGGGAATATAGTATATTTACATGCTTCACCTCTCATTATGATAATTTTATTCCTTTGTGTGATATATATTCTTCAATAGTGAAATTATCTATAAAATCACTAAATGAGTAAAATATTATGTGTATAACCTTGAAATTCACATTTTATCTTCTCACGACCATGATCTGTTTAATCCCACACACATGTGTTCCATTAAATTTTCAATGAATTTAAATTTATCAAAATTATTGATTTGTATTCTAGTAGATATATGTATTTATTTAGTGTTTTGAGTGTGTAATAAATCTTTTACTTACCCTAAAAAATATAACGTATCTTCTACACATTATGTGCACAAAACATGCACAAAACTACTTATATTATCTTCTTTACATATTTTTTGTCAATCCATTACATAATCATTAATTATGTTCTATAATTCACATATAAATCCCTAAAAATATTATCCATAACATGTATATATATCTAGTAAATGATAATATAATGATGAAAAATTAATTCATGATTTTTAAATATTTATAATTTTAATATTTAACAACCATAATAAAAAATTCAACCAATCTAACATTTTTTTCCAATTGGATCAACATGAGCATCCTAGAAACATTTTATGAGCTCAAACATGTCTATGATGCTAATTTTCTATCAATATAATTATGACATCAAATTTACTCAAATAAATACTTTTCTAAATTCCAAATCATAAAAAATGGTTTTTGGACCCTTATTTTTTATATCAACACTAAATTTTTTAGAAACTAACATGATACAAACCACACTATGAAATTTTATCCTAGAACATATTAGGTTTTATATTAATATAATAAATTAAAACATAAAATAAATCATGTATCTCCGCCATAATAACTTCCATCACTTCAATTCTTAATGGGTACATCATCTCAATTTTTTGAGGATATCAATACATGGTCACTTGGGGTTAATCATGATTTTTAAATCTATATTTTCTATTTATATATTATTACTTTACTCAATATTATTCAAAATAACCCCCAATATATCATGATCACGAATTATTGTTTATATGTTGAATGAACTGCAAATTACAATTTCCACAAAATATTTACTATAGTTTAGTAAAACTAATTTTAAAACATTGATAGAAACACTTACATAATTAACCATTTGGTCTTCCATGGCCTAAAAAATAATATTTTACACATGATAAATTCCAAAATAAATTTCATCCCCAAACAGCACTAATCAATCCTACTATTGAAATTCAATTTATTTGTCTAGAACTAGACATATATTCAGATATCATAATGGAATGGTGTAGCCACCTATAACATCTATATACTCTTCTTTTTCTCTAATATTCTTCAATGATCCCCTGATAACTCAAAACCAATAATAATTTAGTTCACCTCATGCGAATCATCATAATAAACTTATTTCTGGACATGAATTATGTTTTGAAGAAAAAACACAATTTATATAAACATAACCATTTTCTAGAATATGGTTATAAATAATCTCCCATAAAAAATTACATTATCTTATAAAAAATATTTTTCATTGTACACCACTGGGAATCCCACATTAATATCAATAAACACCCGAGGAACCATAATTCCTGGATTTTATTCCCTTGTTCCCATGAATTTGAATACACTCAATCATGTGTATTTTCATAAAAACTATTATGTGGTAATAACCCAAATTAGAAATTTATTAATTTTATGATTTTAAAATTACAATTATAAGTATAGAAATCATATAAATAATCATTATATATGCTATGGATAGCGAGAAAATTTAATAATTGTGACTATGAATAATGAAAAAATATAGTGGATCACACGATTACTGAGTACATATCTAAGGAAACCCTCATGAGAAAAAGGGAACCCCATTCACGTATATTACTCTAAATTCAAGCTACATATATCATTTCATAGTTAACTATAATGAATATTATTCTTTAATAATCCTTCTGGTTCTCTCCCAATATCAATTACCTTACTTGGTCACCTAACATTACAAATTAATCAATGGTGGATATGGTGTATAATCTCTTCATCCTTGATTCCAACAACACATTGGTTCAACATTGATATGTAACTCCATAATATATAATTACATAACTAAAGAATAATCCCTATCCAATTGAAATACAACATTTGGTTATTTTCCACATTTTTTGAGCCCTTATGATTATATATACAATTGATAACGGAAAAAAGTAATTGTAATTAAATTTCCTTATCAATATAGAATTCTTTATAATATACACAATTAATGATTTCCTTTGGTAATTTGGATCACTCATCTCATGGAAACTAGTCAAATCATATTTGTTCAAGGGTACCAATTGTGGTTTTTCTAAACTACTACCTTATCCCTTAAGAATTTATTATACCTCTCAATTCACAATTTAATATTTTTTGGAAAAACTAAGAATAAATTTTACATTGAATCCCACATTTCAATTAACGGACTAAACCATTGGTTTTAAAAAAATGGAATTTATTAGTAAATCAAACATGAAACATTGAACAAGTAAATATTAAAATATAGACCACTTTATAAGACATTAAATATCATTGTGGAAGTTAAATATCATTAATAATAGTGATTGTTCAAAAATTCTCCGTTTTCAAGTCTTCAAATGTAACACCACCGGTCAAGGACACATGACATTATAAGACACAACTTCAATAGCTTAGATATCTCCAGAAATTATATTGTTCTTCATAATATCAATTCTAAATATTTATATTTTTCTTCCATTAACTATGATCATATTAATTTATACTCTTGTTCCCTATCCAACTATTGTAATATCAACTTCCACCTATCAAAATGCATATTTCTTCTGTAATATCATTAATTATCAATGCTTCCTTTTAATAAAATTTATATTATATTATAATTAATTACAATGTTTGATGAAGAAAATGTATAATTTTAATTATATATCTATGATTTTATTAATATTTTCATGACTTATTATATACTCCGATTACTGATTTAATTTGAAATGTGCATAATTTGTGTGAAATATTAATTTTTTAATAATAAGTATAATTTTTGAGATTTCTTAGAAGTAGTCCAATTTAGTCAGTTTAATATTATATTTATAACACTCACCCTAATGATCCAAATTTTTTAGGTCTTGTTTTTTAGGATTACTTTTTCAATTTCCCACATATCATTAGAAGGCCGCATTGGCCCATTCTGCCATTTGAATGGTCATATAGACCACACAAGGAGACCCAAAGAAACTCTGAAGAAACTTTCCCATCCATGAAGATTTTATTTTTGGGATCCATCAGTATGTCCAAATTCTCTTATTCTCCTCCAACATTAGTGATAAAATGTAAGGAGTCTTGGGTAAAAATATCAAGGGCCAACTGCAAAGATAAGGGGCCCAGATTATTTACTTAAACTCATCCCACCATTCTGGAGGGAAGATAATATCAGTACAGTATTCATGAAAATTCTCAAGATGTCAAAATCCAATAAATATTAGATTTTTTAGTGTGAAATAAGATATATAGGTGGCCGAATTTGGTGAAGAAAGGTTTCAGAATTTAATTCCTCTTCTTATTGATAAACCCATTAACATTTCATCCATCTAAAATGTATGGATTGAAATGGACAATTTATCTTTGTTTAATCAAAACGCCATAACATTGTCTCCAAAATTCCAAATGCCTATAAATATTTAGAGTAGTCTGCCAAAATTATTATCCAGAACATTGGAGGATTATATATCTTAATATTCTTCTATCTGGATGTCCAAATCGTTGAGCCATGTGGAGGGAAATATTGGGAATAAAAATAGTCCACTTCCTTGGGCTTTAAATACAATTCCCTCATCTCTTTCAAAGGGGTAGTAATTTATGAAGATAAGAGCACATATTGGCATGAACAAATACTTTCCAAGGTCTAGAGAGGACCCGCCATACTGAAGTTCTCACTTGAGATACAATTCCCCTTATTTTTGTTTCCTTTAACTTTTGTGTTGTTCTTCGCTGGTCAACTTGTATGTCTTGGTTTTTTGGTAATTCTATTTTAATGTATTTTTCTTATTCTTCATCTATATTTTCATCCACATTATTTTTATTAATATTAGTGGTGTAAAAATAGTTTAAATATATTTTTGAATCTCCTTCCCATGTTAAGCATTTTCATTAAATCTTATATTAATATTAAATTTCCTGGACAGTTTGTTTGTGTTTGTTTGATGCACAAATCTATTCATATCACATTATTTTCTTATATTTGTGATTCATAATCACAAACATTGCAACTATATTATTAACCAAAACAATGGATGACTAAATCTACCATTGGGGTGAGTTATAATTTGGGGATGTTAAGTGATTTAGAGAATTTTCTCGATGTATATTATTTAAATTAATGTTGTGTATGTTAAACATAGAATGTCATGGATTAATGAAATAATTTTATTAAAAATTGGTTTCCATGGATTATTGGAACCATAAATACACTACTGTAAACATAATCTAATTGATATTAGAACCCTATGTTATGTTAAGGGTAGGATTAAATCCTTAAAACATAGGAATTCTAAACAACGTTATATTGTGATGTGGGTGTTAATTTAAATGAAATATAAATAAAATCTTAAGGATATCACAAAAATAACTCCATAATATTAAAGTCACCCCAATATTTATCAAATAGTTAAATTAAACACCAATCATTAATCACTTGATTTAATCTCTGAAAACAACCCCCACCCCATAATCAAAATACAATCAACTAAAAAAATCAATTATTAAAAGTGTATCTTCATTGTGGATTTTACCCCAGTGTAGTTATACACATTTGAAGAGCAGCGAAACATTGAACGGTTGATATGTGGAAATCACTCATGCTTTAAAATGGTGTTATTGCCTGGGATAGTTTAATTAATTAGTCGTTAGTTTCTAGTGATTATAAATAAAATTTAAAAAAATGAAAAAACAAATAAAAACTCATCTTCCTCTTTCTTCTAACATCTCCTTGAATGCTCTGTAGCCACTCAAACAATCCCTCAGATTTTTTTGACCCTGAAATTGAGTGAAAAATTCGCCAACATAAGAGGAACATTAGGGATAATCAAAAAATTCATGAACTACTCCTTTTTCGACCAATTGAATTAGATATGTCCAATCCTAGGGAACAAACACATAAAGAACTCACTGCCCCTGATATTAATTACCAACCTCTTGGTATTAAATATATAAACATAGAGGATATCTTCAAACTCAAATTGGGATTATTTAATATTCTTCCTCATTTACAAGGGCTAGCCGGTGAGGATCTGCATCTCCACATTAAAGAGTTCCATGTGGTGTGCTCTACCTTGAGTCCTCAAGAGGTTTCCGAGAGACAAATATAACATTGAGAATCCACTTTCTCCATAGATGACTCTGCCAAGTCATGGTTCTACTACCTTCTTCTGGGTTCCACAACCATATGGAATGAAATGAAGCTACTCTTCATATATAAATATTTTCTGCTTCTCATACTGCTTCTATCAGAAAAGAAATAAGTGGTATTCATCAATTCACAAGTGAATCACTCCATGATTATTGGAAGAGGGTCAACAATATTATTGAAACCAACCCACACCACCAAATACATTATCAATTATTGATCCAATACTTATGCAAAGGGTTATTGGAAAGGGAGAGAAATCTTATTGATACTTCAAGTGGTGGTGGTGAGGTTGATAAAACTCTTATAGATTCCATAGATCTTATAAGCAACTGGGCAGAAAAAACACATCAATTCCATACTCGAGCACATGATTAAGTAAAACAAGTCCAGGATAATCAATCCATAGAGTCAATAAATATGACCGAGTTAATGAGTTAACTGACAGGTCTTTTGAGACTACTAGTTGTGACATCCAAAGCCCCAACCTCGTCGTCTCGTGATACTATGTTTCCCGGACCTGTCAAAAACTATGGAATCTTCTACTCACCTGCTCATCCAGCATACACATTTCCACAACTTCAAGAGGATAAATTTGATTCATCTAGGCCAATGGAGCTCAATGCAGCATATTCAAAGCAGAACCCCAACCCTCAACAATCAGGTCAGTTCATTTGAAACATCAACCAACCTTACTCTGAGCCCTTATATTCTTCCTCTAACCAAGGCTTGAGGTATGGTAATCTTGTCTCTCATCCACATCAATTACCACCCCAAAAACGAAACCATTTTCAATATGGAAAAGGTTTTGGTAACTTCTAACAACCATATCCTTTTTTCCTCAACAATAAAAGAAAAACCCACCTCCTGGATTCCTCTATCTAGAAAAGCCATCCAAATTCCCAAAACAATACAATCTCTTTCCCCAGAACCAAAATCAAGTCAATTCCAATTCGGGACAGTCCTCTTCTTCCACGCAACCAAGGGAATGTTCAGTTGAAGATCATGCCTCATTCACCATTTCTAGCATCAAAAACATTGAAACCCAAATTTTCTAAGTTGTATCCCACCTACACCAGCAACAACAATAAAATTCTTCGCACATCCCAGCTCAACCATTACCCAAACTCAAAGGTAATTTATGTTCAATTTCACATAGTTCATTAAAGCAAATTGTTATGACTCAAGATAAGTCCTCTAACCCCCATTGAAATTATGACATAGAAAATTAAATGAGAAATAAACTTGAAAAGGAATAAAAATTACTTCCCTAACCTCCTTCCATTACACATTGGAATCCAATTCCTTTTCCTCAAGTTGTTTCTAAGCCAATGACGTCCTTTAAACCCAATCTAGAAATGCTCAACATGTTTAGATGAGTTGTTGTGAACATTCCCTTATTAGATGCCATTTTAAAAATGGTATGTATTCCATGTTTCTTAAGTAATTTCATACAAACAAGAGGAAACATAGGACCATTGAAAATATTTCTACCAAACATTCTATTCCCATAAAGTGCAATGATCCAGGGACGTTTACAGTTCCATGCCAATTTTGATGTTTCAACTTCGATGATGCACTCATAGACCGGATAACCTCTATTAATGTCATTCCCAGATCTATCTTCTCCAACCTTGGTCAATATCCCTTTCATCCAACATGTTTTTTCATTCAATTGGCCAATAGAAGCACTACTAGTCCTGATGGTATAATTGATGATGTCTTTGTTCGTGTGAATGATAGTATCTTCCCTACTGATTTCTATGTCCTTGACATTGAAGGTGAGACAAAATCTTCTTGATCTCCATTAATTCTAGGAATACCATTACACATGACTGCTAGAACATCAATTTATGTCCATTCAAGCATCTTATCCACGGAATTTGGTGACCAACTGGTCATGTTCAACATTTTCCATGACTTCCGATACCCATCTGAGAATCACTCTACATTCTCAATCAATGATTATGAGTACACTTATATGAGTAAATTGAATCCAAATCTGTCATGTTCTTCATGATAAAATTATAAAGGATCTTGTGAAATATTTACCATGATTAACCAAGTTATAAATGCTGATATTGATGTGGACCTATCACATAGGTACTCCATCAATATAGTGGATCTTGAAAACTCTCTTGAATCCCACATCATCTCTGATCTCTACTGCTCATCCTTGGACAATATTAAGGAAAGTGAATCTAAAGAAAATGATATCCATTCCCCCATTCCTATGTTGTCTAATCCACAAATTAAAGATGATACTGATCTGAAACATCTTCATGAACACCTGAAATATTCATTCATTTTGCATGATCACTCATATCCTGTCATTATCTTTTCTTCACATACCAAAACTAAGGAGTCCAAACTATTTCAAGTGTTTGAGGTAAAAAATGCCTTAGGTTGTACCCCATATGACATACCTAGATTGAACCCTCCTCTTTGCATGCATCACACCCATCTTGAGGAATCAACCAAACCAATTAGACAACTACAAAGAAGACTCAGCCCACTCATACATGAGGTAGTTAGAGAAGAGATCACCAATATTCTACAAAGCTTGTATTATCTACACAATTTATGATTGTTAATGGTTTATTCCAATTCAATTTGTACCTATAAAGGGTGGGATAACTATTATCACAAATAAACATAGGGAGGTAATTACAACTCGAGTGAAGAAAAAATGGCGTGTCCGCATAGACTATAGTAAATTCAATGTTGAAACATTAAAAGATCACTACCCTCTTCTATTTCATGATCAAATGCTAGAACGATTAGCCGTAAAGTCAAACTACTGCATTCATGATAGATACACCTACTACTTCCAAATCCTAATCGTACCATAGGACCAAGAAAAGTAGAATTTCACACGATCCTTTGGAACATGTGAATATTGGATAATGAATTTTGGCCTTTGCAATCCTCCTAAAACATTCCATAGGTGTGTGATGAGTATCATTTCTGAATTCGTTGAACACTGCATGGATATATTCATGGACGAATTTACCATTTTGGGTGAGTCATTTGAATCGTGCTTTCATTCTCTCTCTCTAGTACATCAAAAGTTCTTCATGTGTATCCTTTTGTTAAATTTTGAAAAATTTCACTTTATGGTTGAAAATGGGATTGTTCTAGGGAACATAGTTTCAAAAGAAGGTATTTAATATTATGCTTCCAAAATTGAAGTAATCTAATCACTTCCAGAAACCACATATGTTTGAGACATCCATTCATTTCTCAGTCATTCTAGCTTTTATTGGAGATTAATCCATAACATTAGTAAGATATCTCACCCACTCACTTGGTTGCTCCAAAATGATGTCACTTTCCATTTAGATGAGGTAGTCTAGAGAGCCTTAATTGAACTCAAAACTTTTCTTGCATCTGCCCCAATAATCCAACTCCCAGAATGGTCGTTACCCTTTGATTTGATGTGTGATGCTTCCGAAAGAGTTGTTGGGGCTGTTCCTGGTCAAAGAGGAGAATAAATTCCTCATGTAATCTATTATACCTCAAAAAATTTGGATGAAACTCAATATCACTACATTGGGACTAAAAAGGAACTTTTAGCAATGGTTTTTCCTTAGATAAATTCTGGCCCTATCTCTTAGGTCGCAAAATCATCATCTTTACAGACCATTATTCTATAAAGTACTCACTCTAGAAAAATGATTCCATACCAAGGATAATAAGTTGGATCCTAATTCTCCAAGAATTTGACCTTGAATCACTGATTTACCAGGAAAGGAAACCCAATAGAAGATCACCTGAGTATAATTTTTATTTCTTCTCATTCTGAAATAATTTATCCAGAATTTCCAACTAAGCACATTTCATCTCTCACGCCTAAAATACCATTGTATTCTTGAATTTTAAATTACACGGTTTCTGGTGTTTTTCCTGAAAATTTATCAAAATAACAAAAAATGAAGTTGAAAAGTGATTCAAAATACTATTTTTTGGAGGAAAATAAACATTGGGAAACTAGGGTATACATGGTCATTAGGAGATGTGTTGATAAAAATGAACATTCTTGCATCTTAGAATTATGTCACTCAATTCTTGGTGGTGGCCATTTTGGACAACAAAGGACCTCACAAAAGGACATAGACTCTAAATTCATCTTGTCATCACTCTTCACGGACTCACATGAGTTCTGTTAATTATGTCCCACTTGCCTAAATATTGGCACAATTTCCAAAAGAAATGAAATTCCCCAAAATCATTTAATATTAAGTGAGATCTTTCATGTTTGGGGCATCGATTTCAGGGGAGCATTCCCCATTCCAAAGGATTATCAAACATTCTTCTTTTCTTTGATTATGTTTCTAGGTGCATCTAGGCCAAAACCACTAGAAAGGATAATTGACATAATTTCAGTGAGTTCCAAAAGAAACACATCATCCACCGATTTGGCACCCCACATTCTTTGATAAGTGACTCAAGAACCCATTATTGTAATAGGCCCATGTAATATCTTTTGAAAAATTATGTTGTGGTACATAAAACATCAACTTCATATCACCCAAAAACAAATGGTATAGTTGACCATTCTAATAGAGAAGTGAAAAGAGTGCTTGAGAGAATTGTAAAACCCACCAGAAAACATTTTCCTGAATGACATGGTTATGCACTTTGGGCTTATAGAATAGCATATAAAACACCCATTGGGATGTCTCATTTTTGGATAGTTTTTGGTAAAGCATTTCATTTATCAATTGAAATCCTACATAAGTATTTTTGGGCTATGAAAACCTGCAATTTTGATTGTGAAAAATCTGGTGAAGAAATATTATTACAATTGGATGAACTGGAGGAGCTTCGACTTGAATCCTATGAGAACTCCAATATGTATAAAGGAAAGGATGAGGTACTCCCTTAAAAAAACATCCTTAGAATGGTATTCCATGAAGGTGAAAAGGTTTTTCTATTCAACTCTTGATTTTGGATTCACCCATGTATGCTTAATTCTCTTTGGGAAGGTCCTTTTATTGTTTCTCATGTTTACCCATTTGGGGAAGTGAATTTCCAAGACCCCAATTACAAAATGACATTCACAGTTAATGGAAATTGATTAACGCATCACTATGATAGGACACAAAATCTTGGAACCACATTGACTTTCGTCAAATACCCAACATCTACAGTAGACCCACCACTGGATGGAGATGACAACCCACCAAATCTAAACTAGGGGCACCTCTTTACCATTAAATCCTTTTATCTCTCTCTATATATCTCTCTCTCTCTTCTTCTTCTTCCTCCATCATTGTCTTTTTGTTTTTTTACCACTTTTTTCAACACATTTTAATTTACCCATTCTCTTTTGTGTGGGTGGGTAATTTAAAAACACTAAAAAACCTAAAAATTAAAAAAAGTACAAACCAGAGCCATATTTACTCACCTTAAAATATTCAAATTTTTCCCAAACATTTTTTGTGGTCAAAATACATGGTTTCATCTCAAAAATATTTTGGTTTCTTTATAAATTTTCATAATGAATATTGTGTCAAAACCAAAATAATTTGAATGCTCACTTTTTGATTTGGAAACCGATTTCCTCCAACCATAAGGAACAAAATTAGCTTTCATGCCAAGGAAACATATAGCCATATTTTCAAATTGAGTGTTTTGTTTCACCACCAATTGTGAATCTAGTGGTTTTGGACATTGAAGCTGAATTTCATACTTTAGTGTACATTAAAATGATAGAGGCATTTTTTGAACCTCATGAGAATCACAATAGCCAACTAGCCTTTCATTTCCCTTACATTAATCCGCCTTTTGAAAGCCTATTCATGCATATGAAAACATTTTCTTGGATAACCAAATTACCATCCAAATACCTGATCCCACCCATTATCAAAATGGATTTTCATTTCATAATTTCTCAAGTTAACATGTCAGGGGGAATGGATTTCATTGTTTGGGTGACCTTCTATATATTTTCAACTAGTTATGATTGCCATGAAGGTATGAATCCATTTTCATGTGAGGTAGAGGTTTTCCTTATGTGGGTTTTGGGAATTTATATATGCTTATGATATATTGTTCTAATTTTATTGACAAGTGTTCAAAAAAATTAACTAAAAAATAAAAAAAACTCAAAACAAAAAACAACAAAAAAATTAAGTTGTATCTTGGGTAGTTCAAAATCACTCTTTATCATCATTTGATCTTATTATAACTGTTACAATTAGTTTCATGGGGAGATTAATCATGGGTTGGGATATGAGTGTGAGATCTATTTCAGGTTCAAATTTCAATAAAAATGGAATAAATAATAAAAAAGCACACTTGCATTATATTATTTTCCCATTGGGAAACGATTTGTGTTTTTTAAATATTCTATCTTCTAATTACCTTCATATTTCCTTCAACTTTTGTGTCTTATTTCACATTTTCATCCACTCATAATGATGGGTTTCCATTTCCTTTCATGTCACATTTCAAAAAAAATTGTGCATTTCTTTTTCCATGGTGGTGTTTTATACCTCTTCTTATCTCTCTTGGACATTATGTTTATACCATCCCATAGCAATAGAAAACCCCTATCAAAATTTATCATGATTCTAATGAATGTTGGATTGGATGTGGAGGCATAGGGATCTATCAAACACTAATATATTCAATTTTTGTTGGTGAATGGTTGATGATCGATAAATTAATTTTATAATCATGAGAGGAGTGTTTTTTGGGTGCCACCATTTTACGTTTCTAAATTTGTGCATGAAAAAAATGTTTTTTTAGACATCGTTTCTGTAACTACTTTTGGTTGAATTCAATATGGATGAGTGATATTTTCTAAAACTCTCTGATTGGGAAAAATGAAATTTTAATATTTGATGGTGAGTGAAAATGGTTTTTGTCTTGTTTTTTTATTTGTTGCACATTAGGACATAAACTAGACTATGTGTGGGGGAGTTGATGTTATTAATAGTTTAATGAAATATTATATACTCCCTTTTCTGATTTTATATGAAAAGTTCATAATATGTGTGAAATATTAATGTTTTAATACTAAGTATAATTTTTTTGCCTTTTTAGAAGTAGTCCAATTCAGTCAATTATCTATTTTTTGTAAATCTCACCCCAAATATACAAATTGATTGATTTTTGTTTTCTATGATACCATATTGAATTTCCAACATATCATTTGAAGGAATCATTGGACAATTCTGCCATTTCAATTGTCATATGGACCCAATAAGAAGACCCACAGAATCTATTATGAAATTTGTGCATCCATGAAGATTTAATTTATGGTCTCCATCCAGATGTCCATATTCCATTACTATCCTCCAATGATCGGGGATTATGTAAGGACTATTGGATAAAAATTTCAAGGCCGAACTCTAAATAAAAGAGGCCCAAATGATTCAGTTAAACGCAGCCCACCATTTTGGCGAGGAAATAAAATTAGAACAGTATTCATGACATATCTCACGATTTCATCATCCAATAAATCTATGATTTTTCATTTCAAAAGAGGAGATATAGCCGGCCGACTGCGTTGAAGAATGTGTTTGGATCTAAAGGGATCTTCCTATTGATAAACCCATTCACATTTCTGTATTCTATCAAATATGGATTGAAATGGACAGTTTAACATTTTTTTATAAAACCACCATAACATTGGCTCCATAAGTCCAAATTCCACAAAATATTGAGTGTATTTTACAATCCTTATTATCTTCAACATTGGACAAAGAGATATCCATATATTTAGCTATTTGGATGTCAAAATCTTCGATCCAAGTGGAGGGACAAATTGGGAATGCAAACTGTCCACTTCCATGGGCTATAAATACAATTCTATCCTCTTCTTCAAGGGGTAAAAATTTTCAATGAGTGGAGAAAATTTTGGAATAAATAATGCCTTTATAAGGTCTTGTTAGGACCATCCATACTCATGTTCTCACTTGAGATAACATTCCTCCTCTCTTTTTTAACTTTAACTTTTGTGTTATATTTCGTTTGTAATCTTCAATGACTTGGTTTTTTAATTGTATTTTAAGGAATATTTCTTCTTATTTGTCTATTATTCTCAACTACATTATGTTAAATAATATTAGTGGTATTAGAATATATTAAATAGAGTTTATCCCACTTCCATTATTATGCTTTCTAATTCAATATTTATTTTGTATTTAATTTCATTCATTGTTTGTGTGTGTGTGTTTTCGATGCACAACTCTTTTCTTATCCCATTATTTTTCATCTATTTTTAATCAAATATCATAAACATTGAAATAGGATTTTTTACCAAAATAATTTCTTTGTAAATATAGCATTGGGGTGAGTTATAATTTGGGGATGTTATGTGATTGAGAGCATGTGCACGATGGATATTCTTTAAATTAACATTGTGTATTTTAAAAATAGAATGACGTTGATTAATGACATAATTTGTTTAATGTGTGGTTTTGATGGATTATTTGAACCATAAATACCCTACAATAAAAAAGATCTAACTGAGATTAGAACCCGAAGTAATGTTTAGGTTAGGATTAATGCCTTAAGACTTTGGAATTCCAATCAACATTATATTGTGATGTGGGTGTTAACTTTAATGAAATATAATGAAAAGATCAAGGACATCACAAGTGTTACTCCCTAATAATGAAGCCACCACAATCATTATCAAATGTTTAAAATAAACACCAATGACTAATTAATTCATTAAATCTCTACAAACACCCCCCAATCAAAATAAAATCACCTAAAAACATTCGACTATTAAAAGTCTATCATAGCCGAGGATTAGACCTGAGTGTTTTTATACACAATAGAAGAGAATCAGAACATTGAATGGTGGATATCCGACAATCATTTGAGATTTCACTCCAATATAAATACATGGAATAATTTTATCATCTAACAAAAAACATTAGCATTATTTTTTCTATATGTATTTCAAAATATTAGTATTAAACCATCGAGTGATTTTTTTAAATAAAATAACCTTATCAATGGGATAATATAAGCTCAGATCCTACTGATTTCAGTATATAAGCCTATATAAATTCAAAAAAAACTGTGATGGGAACCTATTATAAAAAAATGTTCAACAATATGTTAAATCAATTTTCTCTAATTAAAGTGATTTTCCACGATTAGCATCCATTAAATTATATTGATGTGACTTCGATATATATTTTATAGAAACCTAATGGAATTTTGATCCAACACCTCATATGGAATAAATCTTCTTTTCCAAACTATAGGAATTTGTATTTAAAAGATGGAATCAGTAAAATATATGTCAATTAAACACCAACATTGTCTTATGGTCATATATCAATTGAGTTTTAGAAAAAAAGATGAACATTGTCTCCAACCATGTACATAAATCAAAAGGTTTTCAATATTGTGGTCAAAAATTTCATCCTCATTTTTGTTACTCCTAAAAATTAAATTAACATCTCAAATATAGTTTCAATTAATCCATAAAATATGAAATTGTGCTAGTATACTACATGGAGACGATTGGATCTATTATATAATTAATAATGATTCAGAATCCCTCTCTTAAGAGATATAGAAAATATAATTTATACATGGAAGATATTGAGGAAGAGGTATTTCATATCTAAATGTCAATCATGGATTCTTTAAGGAGGCCTCACACTAATTCAGGAAATGATCATTTATATCATATAATTCTAACTATAAAAACTCCAGTATGATCTATTTTCCAACCATGTTTTGGTAAAATATTGATAACATTAGATGGTCCTTGAAAGGGATTATGAAATATAACAATATAAAGTTCGACTAAGATATTATTTTAACATATTCACTTTAAACAAATCCTAAGAACACAATTATTACTTAGGGAAATTTTATATAAACATTAATGGGAATCTAAATATAACGTCAATGAAAATATTTAAGACATCATAAAATAATACTTTTAAACTATGGGAAATATATATAATGTATAAAAGCCCCCCCCCAAGTGATTTTATGAATAAATATTCAGGTCCCCCAAAGGGTACCCATTATTGGGGTCTTACCGAAGACAATATAGATAATAATTTATAAGATCATCCCAATGGTGATCAAAATAAAAAAAAAGTCATATTGTTCGTCCCCATTAAAATCATTATACATGGAAATCCTATGTCAACAAAAAGTTATCCTCTAGAGGACCACAATATAATATCCACTTTGATAACCCACTAGTAGTAATATTAAAATTAATACAAACGGTCCTACCCATGGTCACCCCCAAGAATAAAAAAGTAGAATATTTCCACATAAGAAATCAGCACTGGGAAAGAATAGATTTTATCCCCTAGACCAAAACCATGAATGTTATATGTATAGTAGTAATCGAGGGATTACAAATTTATATGTTACTTGACAAAATGGAAAAATTATCAATCACATAGGTCCTCCAAAAATTGGGAATAGTTGAAATAAACATTGATGTTTTCAAACATGAAATAAATAATTATTATAAAGTTATGTACAATCAATAATGTTATTTGAACATGGATTATAGTAGAAAGTATGCATAATCCACCAAATGTGTATCTGTTTGTCTACTATAATTAATTATATAACCATAAATGGTGTAAATTTCCTAGTAATCTCCCTTACGAGCATGAATAAATATTTCTTGTATCCTATAATAAATATATGTATGTCGGTAATCCTTAATATGAAACATATAATCTAAAAAGTTGACATCATAGTACTAATGTCTATGAACTCATCTAATTACCATGTAATTCTAATGGATTAAATTATACTAACCATAGAGGTCATACAAATATTTTATTCCATTGAGGTCCTTCAAATTGTTATTACCATAATTTTTCTCCCCAGAAAATATTTTTTAGTGACATTAATGCCCACCATATAGCATATCCATTTCATGGTTACCATGTAAACTATGGAAAATTATAAATTTCATATTAAAAACATTTAATACCATGATATCAATTTGAAATGGCTCCCTCTATCAATTATGTGATACAAGAATTTGATTTTAATTAGTTACTCCACCACACAACTTTTGATTGAGTTGTTCGTAAAATGTACTATGTGATTGTAAATAACCTAAATCAAAAATAATAAAGTTACCATGAGCTTATATCAAATTTTTTACATATATGTTTAGTATGGTAATTTTTTATGATTTATGAGTTTAGAATTAACTACAGACAAAATTAGTTTCTTGTTTTAACCCATTACCAAAACTAATTATATCCTTTTAAAATCTCCTTTAAAAGGATGCATACATAGTCATGCCAGTATTTATTATAACATATTGAACAACATTTGATTCAAATATAAACCATATGTAGGGTTTATTTAAATTTTCAATTCTTTATATGGGATTATTTGAAATTATAATATTATTATTTCCTTTAAGAAAGTAATACTATGTAAATAATCTATTGGGGATTCCTTAAAAAAACCTATTCATTCATACTAAAAACATATAAAAAGTAATAATGGTTCCTTCCCATTACTTGTATTTTAGATTATGGTGATATTTTTTTGAATGAAATATCACCCCACATGTGAAATAAAATTGTGACTCTAAGAATATAAATCTATTTAATCATTAAAGATGATGCATTATATTTGGGTAAAGGGTATTCGAGTTCTATAATTGATCTACAAAACAATATTTCTAAAATATCTAAAATATATATTTTATAGAAATTATTAATTTTTTCCCCTATAAATAACTATATAATGAATGGAAATATAATAATAAGACCTCATAATTCAATAATTTTAATAATATAACCAAAATCTAAGAAAATTTGAATTTTTTTATATATCATGAATATAATAATTAATTATATTCTTAAAAGTAAAAACATGATAAATATTAATGAATGAAGGGAAAAATACTCAGTAATAAAAAAGGATAAATCCTAGTATAGAAGAACTTAGTTATTTATAACATTACCATTATTCATTGAGTCATTTATCCATATATTTCCTACATGGACATGGGATGCACCTCTTAAGAAGTGACCATAGTTATCATAGAATTGGGAATGTGAATGGGAAAATATATCATCACTGAAATTGACCTGTTTTGAATAAATATGATCATTACGTTGACATTCAATTATAGTCCAATGAAATTCATTGTGAATCTAAATTTTTTTATATCCTCTAACCTTAACCAAATGGAGGAATTATATGTTGAAATTGAATACTATTTATTGATGAAAAAAAATAATATCCAATAACAAGTATATGTTATTGGGGTTTTTACATAACAAATTCATTTTCAAATGAGATTTAGGAATCCAAATAATTTTTTTTCTGTTTCATGATTAGGTTAATACATTAGTATTTTCATAATGAAATGTCTTGAAAATTAGACATGGGTGTACTATTGTGATTGATTTTCATGAATATGGAATACAAAGATAAAACATGTATAAATACATTCATATATACATTGGTACATTAAGAATGAGTTTTTATACCCTATTTGGGAAAATATGATTAATTTTGAATAACAATTACCATACTACTTTGAACTACTTATCCATTCAATGATAAAGATAATGTAATAACAGTTACTACATAAATAACTAACACAACTCAAAAGGGTATTAATCCCATATCAATAGAATAATGACATATCCATTATGAGTCAACAATAAAAAACTATTAAACCAATTAAAAATTATATAACTAATATTAATACACCAATATTTATGATTTTATATATTTTACAACCGATCATTACTGAAAATAATCTTATAATCCTTCTTCTAGAGTATATTTTAGTTCTATAGTTATCTAAAGAAAAAATAAACCTATTTAAATAACTAAAAAACTTTTTTAATATAATTAATTTCTTTCATCAAATAAACACAAAAGAAATCATGAATCATGTCACCTAATATATCATCTACTATAAAATGTAGATAAAATAACATCACATGCTTCTTTGTCATTGATATTGATAGTGTACCCCATTACCACAAAATTCGTAGCTTTAATTTTGACCATAAATAATAAAACTAGAATACATGTTGTATACTGAGTGGGATGACTTATTATTTCCCAAAGAATAATTTGGGAACGTAAATTTCATAATATTCCATAGTGTTAGGTATTCGTAGAAACACATAGAATATTTTATATTCGTGTTGGGATAAATATTTGAAACAACATAAAAAATGTATTTATAAAAAATCTTTTTTAATAAAATCCTTTACTTGTCATGATTCTATTTAGTATAATATTTTCGTAATGTGTCTCGATTGTAGAAGGGAATATATATTCTAGATATTACATTATTGTTTTACCACTAGATGTAATGGTATTAAAATTTATTATCCTTTAAATTTTTATTTATGCCAATTTTAACCCAATGAGTTAATTTCAAAATGTATGAATCTCGTCAATTTCTAGTATATATTGATTAATAGAGAAAATATACATATGAATTTTAAAGTGAATATGTAGGATAATAATGAGACAATTCCCATATTCCAAATTTGACACTGTAGAATATTGGGTGTTGCTTCAAAAACATAGTGTTCCTAATATTTAATTCATTATTCAAAATCTAATACAAAAACAATACTAATATTAATTTAATGGAAATTGAGTTATTAAAAAATCTTCTATATTTTCTTACCAATTTTTTTCTATAATCCATTCTATAAACCTATCTAAATAATCATTTTCCATCCTCTTAGGAAATGAAATCAATATTTTTATCACAAATAAATGAAAATATTTTAATATATTTATATTATTTTATATTGGGTCAATAAAATAGTTATATTATTTAAAAAATGACTTATTCCAATGTTACATATTTTTTGAATTCACATATACATTGATCAACCTAAAAATACATAAATTAATTATGGTTGGATTAAATGAACACCCAATCTAAATTCCAAACTATAATGTTTTATGGGATTTCAATTTATATTTCTTATATTATGATGATATTATTTAAATGTTAATATTTATTTGCTGAGTATACATTGAAAAAATACTCATGTTGTAACACTAGTGTCTAATACACATTCCTTCAATATTAATAAACGTGATAGGAATTACCAAATAAGAATAAACTATGGTTTTCTAACTCAATTATCTAGTAGGTCATGAATTATAGTCGTGAAATAATTTTGGACCAATAGAGCCATATGTTCATAACTATAGATTTACTTATGAAACTATTTAATTTATATATTTTTCACCTACCACTTAGAAACCTACATGATCATAATTGATTAATTTTTAAATACAAATAGATTCCAGTATGGTATTTATTTCATCCAATATTATTATATGATTCGTGGAACTATTATTCATGACCCAACCCAAGAATGGATAGATCCGCAACTACCCCCATGCACGCCTCCATAGGTCTGGTGATGGCGACCAGTTCCGTAGAGAAAACTAACATGGGGAGGCCTTTCCTAAAATTATTCTACACAAATACAAACATAATGAAACGACAAAAAATGGAATGTAAAAAATGATGCAAGTACTTTAATTTAATGTAAACATGAAATAACCTTTAGATATTACATTGTATAGTAGTGAAAATTGTAGGGAAATGGGAAAAAACACATGTCCAAACCAAAATACCTCCAACCTGAAAACTACATTTAAAAGAGTCTAATGAGAGAGCCCACCACATCAAACATTACACTGACCAACGTTCGTGGTCCATGCCGCCTCTATCCTATTCCCCTCTCTAGTATCAATTTACCTTTCTGTAATTTTCAGAAGCAACAACTAGTGTTGGGAAAATCCCTTTTATGGGTGAGTATAAACATATATAGTATAACACTAAAAAGGGTAAAGGGGATGTGGTAATAGATACAGTAGGAAATATGATGTGTAGTAACAAGGTGTAATAAAAGTGAATAAAAGATTACATATCCAACCATCATTATATATTCTAATTCAATGAAACCCAAATGAGAGATTAGGGGATCCCCATCAGGAAACTCAGCCCAAGAATTATGAGATTCCATTAGTTCCAAGATATCCATCTATGATGCCCAACACCACGTCATTACTTCCCAAAGAGTGACATATCCTGGGGTCTCGTATCACTAATGGTTGAAACTATCCTTTTTGGGTAGCACCGACTTTCCTGCAATGTTTTAGGTTGTGCCACAAGAATGTTTCTCGATTGGGAAAGGGACCCTCTTTATTATGAGTCTTTAGGTAATTTTACCACACCATATCACTTTTACATAGGGCCGAGGGACCTGCTTTGGTATTTATTATGGATCCCCACTTCCAGGCCTAGCTAGTGGGTAATTAGGAAGGATCATCAGGGAACGACACATGCCACCCACACTGGAGTGTAAGACTGAAATTTTCCTTGTGGAATGACACTTTCCAGCCTCGTTGGAGGGTAAGACGTGATCTTTCATTGGGTAATGCCACTCCCCAGCCTCATTGTAGGGTATTCCTGAAAGGTTCATCAGGGAATTCAACTTCTCTGCCTAGCTGGAGGGTAGACCCAGAACTGCTCTGGTAAGCCTATATGCCATTGCCATCATCTAGTGTTGTATCTACACTTATCATCTCATAACATTCATATTATATCTCAATAAACCATTCTAATGGAACCATCATGTTATACATGAAAAAACAATTAGGATGAGAATCCTTCCGTCCAAAACATGTGTTCTAACGTAGGAGATACAACAGCGTGAAGATTGATCAACTACGCTCAAGAAATACACGGTGTGTGATAGGACCACAAAACATGTGGCCCTACAGGCTACATGGTTGTGACTGATTAGGACACAGGTTCTACCGCATGTGGGTAATATTCCATGTGGGTAGGATAAATAGTGTGTTGTGCCGGTCAGGGGACCAGGCCATGACTGATAGTTGTGTCCGTGTACTCAGACTCCACGTTTATGTACTTATGTACATGGTGGGTTCGTCCACACAAGATGCTATCTATTTGATGAATCCATACATGTTTTATTGGAAAATGGTAATGTTTTCCCAAATTGGCCCACCTCACATGGAAGGTAATACACATTGTGTTAAGGGAAGTACACATCATTCCATCGTTAACTCTTCCCAAACCATAGGGCTACCACTGAGGGAGGATACACACTGTGTGTTCTTCATTGAACATAGCAAGTAGTAATGTTTTTTTTAGTTTTCCATATCAACACCTGATCTTTTCTAGTGCTTCAAATTTACTACAACCATGGTTAACACCGCTTGAAATTGCTCTAAAAATTTTAGATCTAGCAGATGAACAAGTGTCTGATTCCATATTCATTGTGAATCAGCCTCAACCAAAACTGAGGGTTTCTTCAGATCGTAAGAGTTATTATGAAGCATTGATTCTCTTTGAATAATCATAAACCCACTCAAATGATCTTCCTTAGATCATTCATTTTCTAGATCTATGCTTCCCTCACAATTCTGTCACTGTTTGATAAAAATGACTCGATTCAGCCTCGTTCCAGGTGCTCGATCGAGCCTAGGTTGTTTGAAAATATTATGAAACGCGATCCAAAAGGATTCAATGGAGATAATAATGAATAAAAATGTGGAGTAACCAAAAAACCTGTTTTCTATATTTTTCCAAGAGTTCACGGACATCCGATTGAAATTGTAAAATTTGGGCGAGATTAAATGGTAAATAATCTACAACTAGTACAATGGCTCATGAAAAGTTTGAATAAAATAGTGTAGATTTAAGAATTTAATATTATCCTAATCATTGCATAATTCGAATCATAAAATGAAAACAATGAGTTCTACCTAGATTCAGTCATTCTCCCTTGATGTAAAATGTTATCATCGACAAAGGAGAAGGATCCGTTGCACTTTGATTCACCCAGGTTCGATGTTGTCATCATTCTTCATCAATGTTCGTTAATGGATGGAGAGGAAGAGAGTGGAACAGTGGGTTTACTCCATTAGAGAAGATATATTTTTTATCCAAAAAAATAATGATATGAAATTATATACGTATTTTTTATTAGTGATTTTTCTATTAATTAATTTTATTTATTTATATATTTCACATAAACCCATCCACCATCATGCGAGGGTTCTTAAGTCATCACACAGACTTATTTTATATTGTGTATAGGGTAAGCACCGTGTTTCATACCCATCCCTGGTCTCTTATTTTCAATATGCTCAACAATTTAAGAGTTATCTAATTATATTAATGTGATAGTGCATTTATAATATAAAATATATTTTAATATTTTTATAAATTTAATTCCAAGAACACTGGGCCTTGGAATCGCACCATCTCTCAGCACCATGATCTAGAAAAATATTCAAAATTATTTCAATGTCTTATTATGAAAAAATAGGGTCTCTTCTTCATTCTTGCCTATAATATTTTCATCCCCAAAAAGAATAAATAAACAAATAACTTGGGTTACTAAGCTCGTATCTTGCTATCCTGTTCCGAGGAACTCTACTGCACATTTCTAGGCTGCCAAAACAATCGCACCAAAGGGATGGATTTTCCTCGTTGGGTCTACACTTCTTTATCCCCAATTTCCATTTGGTGGTCTGAAAAGGTGTCATTATCCTTGATTTACAGCTTACCCTAATCAATAATGTGTTTGGGGTCATACACATATATCCAAAATTGCAACATGTGGATGACTTTGTCCACCTAGTCCCATTATGGGTGTTAGTCAAGGTGGTAGGAAACCTCACAGATTCTCTGCACAATCTCGAACAACTCGGTGAACCTCAAAGTTAGCTTTCTTCCCTAGTTGATCCATGAAATTCATCATTATTGGGAGACTCTCAATAAGACATGGTATCCATGCACAAACACAAAATGCTTACAACGACATTCTTTTTTGGTCTATCATCATCCAATGACAAATGACTTTAACCTTTTCTATCATTGGTTGCACCAAATATGGATCCATGATATCAGACTCTCTAGTATCTATCCATCCCTTGGGTAACCTACATGGTCTACTATATAAGGATTCAAATGGAACCTTGCTTATAGTTGAGTGGTAGCTATTATTTTATGTGAACACCACCAAAGGTTGGTGATCCTCCCACCTACAACAAAAATTAGCACGCACACTCTCAAAAAGCCATCCAACACGTTTATAGTGCACTCGGTCTATCCATTAGTCTAGGCATGGAAGGTTGTACTCATCGATAGATGGTTCTGTAATGCCTCTTTCGTGCTCCTTCACAATTTCAACCAAAACTGTGCATCACAATTAGAGAACCACTTTATGGGTACCCTACGCATTTGAACAATCTACCACACATACTACTACCACAATCATTCCAATAAACACTACTCCAGGATGGAAACAATGTATTTTGACATCGTGAGTCGGTCAACTACTACCCAGATATCATCAAGGCTCTTCATTTTGTGTTGATTCTTAGTGATGATTTCTATGGGTATGTTGTCCCATTTCAACTCTTTGATATCAAGAGGTTAAAACTAACCTATTAGAACCTGATGCTAAACCTTTGAATAAAAATAGTATAGGAATCAGGAGATAAATTTAGATACACTATGTATCATAGAATAACACCAAAACTGTTGTTGAAGATCCCAACACATCATACCCAAGTTAGGCTGTTCATCAAATGGAGAAGTGTGGGACTCCAACATCACCTACTCCAACATCAGCATTAGAACAATTGTCCACCCCTATAACAAGATGTCGTGATTCCCTCCTTTATAATATCCATAAGGTCCATCGCCTGTGGACATCTAATCATGATGTACCTCCGGGCCCATGATTTCCAGCTGAGACTCCTCTGCATATTCAAAGAGTGTACGAGTCAACATCATTAGTTGAAGGAAAACTATACCATCCACCTCTACTAGAGTTTCCATTATGTAGTCTTCCATCATTGAAGCATATCGCACTAGGTGACAATGGAACTTCCTGAAAGGGATCAGCTACATTGTTTCCCTTCCCCGAAGTATAAAAGATTTCAAAGTCAAAGCCTTGTAGGAACTATAATTATCTTTAATGTCTCAGGTTTAGATCTCTCAGATTGAATATGTACTAGAGACGTTGGTGGTCTGACTAAACCACAAAGCACTCACCCAGACGGTAGTGTCACCACATCAACCAACTGAAGACTACTCCCTCCAAATCTATATCATGTGTCTCATAATTCATTCCATTGGGTCTCAACTACCACAATACACATGTGAATACTATCTGATATTGTATAAGCACACAACCGATACAATCTTCTCTAATAACACAATAAACCAAGAAATCAAGTCCCTATATTAGTATCTGTAAAACTAGAGCCCTTTTTAATCTATGTTTCAATATCACAAAGTCCATATAGATCTTCTCAAACTAGGTAAACATCTTCCCTATCCACATTTGTGTGGTCAGACAGGTTTCAATTTTGGACTGGTTTTCCACAAATCTTTTGTAGTACCACTCCAAGACAAGAATACTTCATACTGATGATATGTTTATGGGTATCTCCGAAGAAATCATTCCTTAAAACTTCTTTGTATCCATATATAAAAAATCATTGGAAATGAAATTCCCTAGAAAGTGAAACTGCCATTTCCAGAACTCGAATTTCAAGAGCTTGTCATGAAGTTGGTGCTCTTGATGAAAATCATGTACCCTCCTCAGGTGCTCTGGATGAACCACCCTCTTGTAGAGTAGATGATTATGTCATCAATTAAAAAAATGAAAAACTAATCCATGTGTATCTATATGATCAGTTTCATCAAATCCATGAAGATGACATGGTATTTTTAACACTGAAGGTGATCACTAGATACTCAAAATTTCCATGTCGACATGAAATTGCCAATATCGGTATACCAACCTCACACACTCACAATAGGTGGTATATTGATTTGAAATTGTTTTTATAGAACCATCATGAACCTCTAAGGTAATCAAAGAGGTATTAAATCCATTTGCAAGGGGTACTAATTATTTATCTTGGCATGGTTTCAGCGACAATAGACTATGCAGATTTGTAAGATCACTTCTGTATTCTTTAATAAAAAAACTGGAGCTACCTATGTGGACACATTGGTTCTGATGATACCCTGCTCTCTAAAGTCCTCTAACTACATCCACAGCTCCCAGATCTCTGTGTTTTCCATCTCATATTTAGCGGAATATATCTGGGTAGTCCTTTCATGCATGTCAATAATGATATCTAACTCTCTCGGCCTGGGTTGTCCCAGAACATCCTCAAGATATATGTCCATATAATCATCCACAAAAATTGGGATCCATATTCCTAATTAGTCTACTTCTTCAAGGGTAATACTCTCTAGTTTATGGGTTATAGGATGCGATCTATTGTTCATAGTGTCCATGAGTCCCTCTATGAGGTCTCTCTCATTGATAAAGGAGATCCTCATCCAATCAGTATGAAGGCATATAACTGATCTACAGTGGCATTCAATCTGGACACAAAATATTGAAATCCATTCCATGCCCAAGTTGACATATTAGTTTTCAATCATGATGACCTTTATGTCCCACAAGAACATATCTCCTCTTTGTGATAGTCCACACAACCTACAAATGGATGATATGAATGAAGTTTCCCTATGAGAACCTCAAGGTGTATCTGTTGTGAAAGTGTATCTATCAAGAAATCCATATCCTTCCCAAAGAGTAGAGAAATAAATAAATCGATAGTTCTTTATTCTTATTGTACTAAGGAAAGTTTAGAGTAAACACACATCATACCTTGATTCGTCCCTTGTGTTATTGAAACCTGAACGACAATACACTGTAGTTATCCTTGGCCCTGACCACCTTCTCCCTGAGCCTATCGTAGCATCCCTGGTGGTGTTGGCGGTGGTAGTGCCTCACATTACCATCCCCCACCTGCAACTCCTCACACTCCTCATATAGATTTGTATCCTTGGGGACGTTCATGTCCTTTCCTGTGAGACCCATGGTCACGACACTATCTCTGCCAATGCGGTCCATCTACTGTCTGCTTGGGATACTCAGTAAACATGCTCAGGTAGTCAAGGGCAATGTAACCATTCCCATCCCTAGTATAAAATTTTCTATCCCAAGGATTACCCTGGTCTTTACTCTATCCCAGCCCAACACGACAATGCCATTTAGTCTAATCACCTAAGGGTCTACTTTCCCAATATCTCTATCGGCTACCTGCAACTGATGAATACTCCACTTTGTCCTACCTATCGCTAGTTCCGATTAACTAGAGTACCTCATCCAAGAATCCCTTCATAAAAGGTGCTCTAACCATCACCCCAGTATAGGTCAGGACGCACGAGGATACTACTCTGGCATAGATCTCTCTACTGAGCCCCTACTCGACCATAACCAGTGAATAGAATGTAAGATCATTAATCATAATTTTCTACTCTTCAACTTTTATCCCACTATTCTATGAATCTAGATTCATCTAGATTGAGAAAGACCATAAATTGGATAGGTTGTACTCCTTGTGAATGATCTGCTGAAATTCATCCCACGTGAGCGTCACCTCGTCATGTATCTGGGTAACTAAGCTCCAGCAACACCCAATTGTGTTGTGAAATATGCCAGCTACCAAATCCACTCTAAGATCCCAGGAGTCTTCACCGGTCCGAAAAAATAGAAAAGTTACTCTAGAATGTCCCCTTAACCCTATGGATCACTCTCTCCTTGATGCATTAGTGGTCACATCCACTAAAACTAAAGAACTGTGCTCAGTTCAAACATGTCCTCAACTTTTCCTTCTGATACAAACTGTTGTTCAATGGGTAGAGGCGTTGTTACTTTTCCACCTAGAGGAAGGGGTAACTCGATGGGATACGAACTAAGGAATCCTCTCTCATGAGTTCATCGCCACAAATAGATGTGCAAATCATGGATGGCTACTGTCGCGAAGGAATCTTTAAAATGCTCAATGAGTTAGAAGTCAAATGAACACACACACACACACACATATATATATATCAACAAAAAGAGTGGGGAGATGAATCAATAATAAAATAAAAGTCTTGAATCCTATATTATATAGATAACATTGTTCCCTACGACCAATTTCTAAAGGTTCCAAGTCGACCTGTGTGTAATCAGGGTTCTAGTAAATTCCTACGTAGGCCGCTCAAATGTAGAGGACTCCCTAGCCTAAGAGCCTCTCTCAAGAAACTTAGACATCATTTTTATATTCCCAACTAATTACAATAAGGGAAAATGTCTGAAAACGTCCCATGTAATGATCCACATATGATACCACTTTATCACGACCCAACCCAAGCTGGGTTCGAGCCCTAACTACTACAACCCCACTTCCATAGGCTAGGAGTTTTTAACGAGTGGCGAAGGCATTACTAACATTGGGAGTCCACGCCTAGGAATATTTTACACACACACACAAGATGAATCCATAAAAAATTAAATATTGAAAAAGATGAAACTACTATAATGTTAATTAAACATGAATGAACAAGAAGACTATACGATTTATGGTAGTAAAAATTGAAGGGAAAGGTGGAAAAACCCATTCCCAAACCATAAATAGGTCCAACATGATAACAACTGGTAAAAGAGTAAGTTGAGAGAGCCTATCTCTTGAATCATGACCCCAACCACATTATGTGGTTAAAGAATCCAATATCACTAAGCACATATTATATATCAATCGACCTATCAATTGTCTATAAAAGACACGAATAGTGTTGGGGAAAGCCCATGAAAGGGTGAGTATAGAAATGCCTCGTAGAACACATTGAAAAGGTGAAGGGGATGTGGTAAGAGACACAACTAGATTTAATCAGTGTAGGAACATGGAACATCAAAAGTGAACAAAAGAGTAATGCTCCACCCAAAAAAATATATTCTCATTCAATGAAACCCAATTGATAGAGTTAGGGGATATTTATCTTATAGCTAAACCCAATAAAAGTGAGTATACATCACTTCCAATATAACCATCAGTGATACCCAGCAACTAGTCATTACATCCTAGGAGACACAAGTTAATGGGGATCAAATTACCACACCATGATACTATCCTCTTTTTGTATCCCTACTCACCCGCACAATTTTAGGGCGCATAACAAGAATGCATATTAGTGGGGAAAGATCCCCTATTTCTCATGATTCCTTAGGTATGTGAATAAAGTCCTTTCACTATGCCACATAGTTGAGGGTCCTAGTCTAGAAGTCATTGAAGAACACCACTTCCTAGATTGGCTGGATGGTAACTGGGATTGATCGTCAGGGAATGCCACTTCCCAACATCGTTGGAGAGAAATACCAAAACTATCATTATGGAACACCACATCCCTGCCCCGCGAGATAGTAGGCCCAGAACTATCATCGAGGAATGCCACTTCCCATCATCATTGGAGGATAATCCCAAAAAAGACATCGAGGAATTCCACTTCCCATCCTAGATTGTTGGTAATCCGAAAACTGCTATAGTGAGCATGTCAGTGCATTACTATCATCTGGTATCATATCTCCACATGATGACCGGGAAAATATGAATCTTATCTAATTAGCTGATTTTGTTGGAACTATAATGTTATTCATGTAATAACAATTAGGATAGGAATATCTTGGTCCAACATCTATGTTTAATCATATGAGATACAAAGGCTTGAATATCGGTCAACTGAGCTCGAGAAAAGCATGGTGTCTGAAAGGTCCATACGGTGGGTGGCCCCTCCTTGTTTACTTGCCATGTTAGGTAGGGATATGGGTTCTACACCATACCATGGAACACATATTTTGGGTGGGATACATGGTGTTTTTTAGGATTGCGGGACATGGTCGTGTTCTACGGTTGTGTCCTTGTTCTCAGACACGGTGTTTGTGTACTTTGGTACAAGACGTGTTGGTCCACATAAGATGTTATCTGTGTGATCAAGCTGTGTTGGTATTGTTGGAACTTGGCTGTGAGTTCTATACACAGGTTTACTCATTTTGAAGGTTATACACATCATGCCTTAGAATTTAAACATCATTCCATCGTTAAATCTTCCAAAACCCTAGTGTAGCCAAGAAGAGGATGCTACACATCATGTGTTCTTATTTGAACGTGGCATGTAGTATTTGTTTCTTAAATTTTCTAGATCTATTCAAGATATTTGAATTTTTGTCGATTATAAACAATCATAAATCAACACTACCAGAAATTTCTCTAATAATGTTGTATCTGGGCGAAGAGCATAGGGTTGATTCACCGTTGGTCGTGAATTAGCCTCAGAAAAAACCAATGGGTTTGACAAATCTATCAAGCACCATTGCACTTCAGTTTTCATTGGATCATCATAAATCCAACATAATATTCATCCTCAAATAATGTTTTTGAGATTCATGCCTCGCTCATTATTCTGTCACCGTTGGATTAATCTATCTTGATTTGGCCTCATTTCGGGTGCCCAATCGAGCTTGGGTTTCCCGCCAAAGTATCAAACTACATTCCATGGGGATGTAATGGTTATAGTAAATAAGAATGGAGGGGGGATTAGCCAAAAATATAGGGATTGATCATTGGAAAAATGTTCTTGGGCAACCCATCAAAATTTAGAAATTTGAGTGACATTTACAAATAAAGAATCTGCAACGGGTACTTAATATAAAAATATGATTGAATACAAGGGAATATATAAGGGAATTTGATATCAATATGCTCAAATATTAATTCATGGTGTCAAATGAAATTAATTAGTCCAACTTGGATTTAGTTGTTCTCCACTGACGCCTAATGTGATGGCTGATGAATGAGGATGACTTATTGCGCTTCGATCCGCCCATGATTGATGTTTTCATCATTCTTCTTCCTTTTTACTCAACGTATGGAGAGTAATAGAGGATAGAAAGGGTTTTTATCAGTGGATAAAATATATTTTTACGAAAAAACTCTAAATATATGAATTTATATATATATATTTGGTTTAGTTATTTTTGTATTTATTTATTCATTTCACTTAAAATCTTCATCCAATGAGAGAGGTGTCTGAACTCACCATACTGACTTATATTATGTCACACCTAGGGTAATCACAATATTCTAGACCCAAACGTTGTTTCATATTTTTCATCAAATAAACCATGTATGAGTTTTCAAATTAAATTTGAGTGACTATGTGTGTATTATAATATATATTTAATATTTTCATAAATTTAATTCCATGATTAATGGGCCATGGAATCTAACAACATCTCAGTGCCCTACTATGGGACAATTTTCAGAAATTTTTTTGTCTTATTTGGAAGAAACAGGGTCTCTAACTATTACAAAGAATACAGTAATCTTTACCACAACTAAATATTCTCTATAATGATGCATCTACAGATTGAACAATACATTTCACCAACATATTAGTTTTTTTAAACTAATGTAGATGATTCCAATGAAATATAATTCCATATAATCATATACAATGTTATATAAATATTTATATGGATAAATTTTAATAGAATACAATAGATCCAATATTATATTAATATTTTTTAAATCATATAGATATAAGAAAAAATAAGTAAAACCATTCAATGATCTTAATATGAACATAAATTTATCCATTGAATCAAATAATGTTGATTTCGCGCTAGTTTTGATGTTTTATCAAATAGATGTTGGGAAGAAAAGTAATAAATCATTATTCAATGGAAAAAAATTTTAAAATAACTCAAAGATAAAAATAATTCATCATATTAATTTTAAAAATTCTTGTTCATCATATAGACCAATTCAAACTTCCATGAAAAAATATTATGAACATCCAACTAAATTTATATATCATCCTTTTTATCAAATTTATTATAGGATAAAAATTCAATTGGATAACACATCCTCACTCGAAATATTATATTACATTTATCTCCCCAATAAAAATAGAAAATTCCTCAATATGGGCCTCAAAATTCTTAAGGAGTTTGAGGCAAAAGTACCTACTTCCAAATGATCCACAAAAAAATTATATTCAATGTCACTTAGTTTTATCAGTAATTTTAAAGGAACAATAAACTACCATATGTGGAAAGATTAGACCCATACACGAATATAGATAACATTCCACCATAATGTTCTATCATGATATGGTTGCCAAATGTCGGGTAAATAAAATTTTTTTCTTCGAAACCTATATCCTTTGTAATTTCAATAATATGGCCAATCTACATCATATTTGATGATTCCAGAAAAAGGGAAGAGTAAAAAAACCACATGAATGATCATAATGATCACATAATTCTAATCCCCATGTTTTTTTCATATTATATAGGGTAATTTAAATTTATAATCACTTATTTTTTTATGAGAATGCAATTTTAGGATTTTTACATTGTAGTACGCAATTCTAAAAGAAAACAATTGAAATTATCTATTAATGGAAAAATATTGTTCATTATAGCTAAAATAAAAAAAATAATCCCTATGATTATATATATATAAGTATAAGATAAATCAAGATAAAACGTATGATAATATATATATAAAATAATAAAAAACTACATAAAATATATTAAAATAAATCATTGAATGAAAAAAATACACATCATAAATGACGAACCAAGCCAGAATTACATCTAAAAAAATATCCAATACAATTAAATAATAACCTAATGAATGTTCTTGATCACTTTGGACCCAAAATGAAAACTTGGTAGACCAGAATTAAACATTGGGAATCATTTCTCCTATAGGTTTTAATAATAAAAAAAGTGCTCTTTGGAAACCATAATATAAAAAAATTAACATCAACATTCCAGTATAAAAATAGATTCTAAAAACACCTAAATGAGAACAAAAATACCATAACTCATCTCATAGTGGTCCAATAACACCCACCATGTACCATTTCACCCTACCTGGATCAAAAATGCACGATCCAATAAAAAATTATGAGAGAAAAAGTTCCTTATACATGGTGATAATTTATACAAACATCAAACAATTTGAGAAGATTGTGTGTTATAGAGATGATTAATATTCCACCAAAAATTATATACAATCACGTTAAAAGGTAATTAAAATATGATAAATGATTAGTATAATAAATATAATAATAAAATTATTTGAAATTTTTTATTTTAATCATTTCTGAATCAATTATCAAACCATACACGTAAAAAAATCCATTTCACTACGGAAAATATAAATTTTCATTGGAAAATATATGAATCCTATTTTTGGGTCTAATTTCATATTTGGATAGTTAAATATATATATCAAAATGATTTCAATTGTTTTAAAAGACTAAATAAAATATATTCAAGGTGAATAACATTAATAAAATGATCAATCATGTTCAAGATTCAATCAACTATGAAAACACATATTACAAGTAGTGATAATGAATACATTAATGTATTCAGTACCATGTAATTTAATATCATGGGTACAACCTAGATATTATATTAAGTAAAAAATATTCATGCTAATCAAAATATATCATGAATACTCAATGAGAACACATTTATTTTTATGACTCATAAGAAAAATTGTTCAGTATACACCTAATTTTTTACTTGCATGTCTATAGTGTGAAATGTTTATGTTCTCTAATAATCCACTAGATAAGGTTTCAGTTTATGAGAAAGTCTTATATCTAGGTTATCTCATCTAAATACTTGATTCACATGAGTTGTTTAAAGTGATGAGTCAGATACTCATTTTATGAAAATCACAACATCAATTAATATCAATATCAATCATGGAATCATGCAGTCAACATTTTAATCAATGGAATTATTCCTCAAATCATATCTCACTCTCACCCACGAACTCCCTAAATTAAAAAACCATTTTTAGACACCTATAGAAAGAATTCCTAATAATAAACTATTCCACATCAAGGTATTATTACAATATATGTTGATCATATAATTCTAACCCAGGCATCAAGCATCATCAATTTAAATAAAAACATTTTCATTAATTCATCATTTAAAAAGTTTATTCATAAATATTTCATACCATATTTCATCATGGTAATGAGAATGTGGCCTTCAGAAAATAAAGTCATTGCAAACATTTATATAGAATTCAACGTTGTTTCAAACATTTAAAATATTAAAGGTTAATTGAAAACATGGGTTTACACCCTCTGTACATGTAAATAAATCATCTATAACAAATTACAAAAAAATTACCACTTTATACCAGTAGAAATCATTCAATGATGTATCATTTTCATTTAAAAAATGTCTTAAATTATTAATATATTAAAATAATCACCTATTTCAAAAAATTTAATATAAGTAAAATAATCTTAAATTTGAAATAAAAACAAGGCCTATAACCTAACGTACCATAAGGGAACAATGAAAAAATATTTGAATGGGAATGGAACCCAACATAAAATTAATCAATTTATAAAACCAAAATAATAAACCCATTGTTTTGTCAATTCATTACAAAATTAACATAGTGGATTTCGCAAGATATTTATTGTTTAATAATTATACAACATGTGTTTTATGGGGGGACATATCTATAAATTCTCATGAAATAAATAATTACAAAAAAATTTAAATGAATTGAAAATTCAAAATACAAAATATGATATATATAGGTAATGAATGTATGATATTTCACTTTTGATTATGATCACCAGATCATGGAAGAAAGATACAAATAGAAGTGATAAAAGACCTTATATCTAAAATTTCACATTATATATCAATGACACAATGAAAAAAAAGACATCATAACCTATATTAAGAATGAATCTAAATTAGGGGAGAGATAAAAGACCATAGAAATAATTATTCACCATAATAAAATCACTAAATCGATTGACATTTCACACCACCAAGAAATGATACTAGGAGAAAGATAACACCTTTGGAAGACTCAAAAAAACCTATAGGATAAAAATTTATTTGAGTGTGAGGATATTAAGGATAATAATGGGATTTTTTAAAAATTTAATTAGAGTTTTTAGGGAATTAATACACAACTCAGGGGTTTCTTGGGTTAGGATTCATGGATAATACTAAATGGGAACCTATGTATACACTAGGGTATGTTTCCTTGATAGTATACATAGTTTGTTTAATAGTGTGAAAAATATGTAGACCATTATGTTTAAGTTGCACTGTTTGGTTTTATGAGTTGTCTAACCAGTCAACAAACATGAAAATTCCTAGAAACAATCAATAAAATATATCTAGGAACAAAAAATAATAAAAAATAGATCCAATAAAATGATTCCAATATCAATTGGGGGAAATTGAAATGATTATAACGACATTTTACAACCACCATTCTATATATCATTATTTTTCTATCAATATTTAAGTTTAAATGATTAAAAACTGATGCACATGAAGAACACTGTCACTCTTCGGATGAGGTGGAAATTATTATGTATAGAAGATATACTCACCCAATGTATGATTCCACACAAAAAACTAAAAGATCAACACACCATATTCATACCATGACTCTAAGAAAAAAAAATTTCTATAGACTAAAAACATGTCTCTTGACCATAAATTTGTTCACACCAGAAGAAAACTTTTTTCTTTATTTTATTCATTTTTTGGGTTGTATCTTTCAGTTGAGGTGTGGGATGGTTTACCTATGATACTTTATTAATTTTGGATGTTTTTAGTTGATATTTGCCATATGTATAGTTTTTTATGGGTTTTTAGAAAATTCATGTTGTTGTTTAAAGAAAAGGGTTTTTTAGTGTGTTTTCATATTTAAAAGTTTTCTATGGATGAATGATGCACAACTTGGACAAAAACATACAAGATTATATAATAACCATGTGGCTCTTGGGTGGTGTCTATTACAAGGCACACAATATGAATACAATTAGGAGAAACCGTGGTGAAATTGTACATGGTGGCTCTGCAATTTTATTGAGATATTTTACTAATCAGTAGATGGTTTCTCAGACCGTGTAGTTTGCTTGTGGGGGTGTCCCCCTTCACGAGTAGGTTATGCATAGTTTTTGTATGGTGTAGTATGTCATGGGGAAAAATATTTCATGTTTCCCTATTTCATATTAACATTATCTTCCATGTTTTACATAATATGTTTTCAACCCCATTCAACCACCACTACATCTTGGTCAATTTAATTCCACTAATGGGCTCCCAAACCCCTCCTCCCTTTCTTCTATATCCATATACTATGATACTCCAAGATTACTATATATATGTCTCAATGTTTATTTTTTAATTTTATCATACCCTTCTACTCTTATATTTTTTCATTCTTCTTTCATATCTTAGTTTTCTCTTGGTCAAACACTAAAAGGTGTTTTTGTTATTTTGTGATATTTTATTTGATTTCTAGGAACCCATATTATTTATTGAGGCCTATTGTCCAACCTCAGATAACTACATCACAACAGAACAACATTAATGTAGGTGTTTCCATCCATTATTCCCTAAATAATTTCTTTGAATGATTTTTGCAGTCTAAATTAATTTCTTAATGTGTTCTCCATGCATCTGGTTTTGTAAAATGGTTTGTTCTTTGAATTTAATGTGGAAACTTCGATAAAAATGTTTATTTGGTTTTAATTGTAGAATACTTTATGGATAATCATTCAAAGCATTGGATAAATTTACATTTTGTCTTTTATAATTAAACTGGGTTATTTTAGTTGTTATTGGCGTAGGTGTGGGTTTTAGAATTTTGTTTACTTTATTAATTTTAGATTTCTTTTTGGATTCAATAGCACATTTGTATTTTAAAATGGATGAGTGGTTTTTTATGATAGGTATTAATAAATGTTTTTACATTTAAGTTGATCTTTGTATATTTTTATGGTTTACAAATATTGTTTCCTTTTAAATGGTCAAATCCATATTTTCCTAGGTTCAACATATTGAGAGGCTCAAAAATGATTATGGAAATCTCTTGAGAGTTTCCCTCTAGAAGATTATATTCATAATTCTCCCCCTTCTTCTATTTCTTTCTTATCCCTATTATATCCAAATTAATCTCAAAAAACCCCCAATGTTTTCTAATATAATTTATTGGTTTCTAGAAAACATCAATTTAATTCCAAATGTGTTGTATAACAATAATCCTATTTGGAACCCTATAATTTTCATTGGTAACTACATGATGCAAAAGACCATTTCAAACCTTTTGATCATGTTATCTGTATCTATCATGGATTTAGAATATGTATTTGAAAATGAATTTTTAGTGGAAATCTAATGGTCAATTTGGAATCATATATTTCTTTTTGAAATAGATTTTAAAACACATGTAAAATTCTAGCCTGATTATCACTTAGATTTCCATTATGTGTGATGTAAAAAACTATTGTGTTCCCTATGACATTGTGGTCTCCACATAGATGGGGTGAGAGTATGGACTATGTAAGAACATTGGAATCTATATTTTATTGGATGGTTCCACCCATGTGGTAACCTTCCAATTATATGAGTAATACTTTCCTGGGATTCCATATTGTCAACTATAGGGTCTAGTGACTGTTGAATGATGATTGTAATTTAAAGGGACGATACCCCTACGATTTGTTGAGAGGCTAGGTCGATTGTTCCACTAGGGAGTCTATATTAGATATGCGAGTTAGTTTTTGACTGTGTACCAAAAACATACATTGGTGGGTGAGTTAAAACTGGGTTTTTCAATGGATTACATGAAGAAATTTTTATGAAATTATCATGATTACAATTTCAATATACTATTATATTTCACTACACATTGATCATCTAACCTACTAGTATTTTACAACATGCAATTATACAATTTCTTTAATTTTATTTTTTTCATTTCTCCCACATATTGGTATTCTCTTTTGGTATTGGGGTTTTTAGTTGGGTTTGAAAAATGGTAATATTTTTTAAAAAGAGGAATGTGGTACGGGTTATTTCAAAATGAAAATTAGTGTTTGATCCTTTAAAATGATAAACCATATTCTATAAATGTTTAACAAAATTGTGTTTATGGGTAATTTTATGAATTTATTTGTATGGACTCTTTGGTTTTTGAATACTATGAAATTTATTCTCCCACCCTTCTTATTCAACTCAGTGTTCATATTCCGGAGTTGTTTTTTAGGTTCATGTTTCTGGTTTTGGTTTTCCCTAGAGAAGGCTGGTCTGATAGTAAAGTGTTGAACATGTGGTTATATAGATATCGTCTTGGTTTCCATTTTTATTTAGTTCCTTTTTAGAATATATTTTATCTGCTTCCACCATATCTTATCTTCTTTGTTTATTTTTATTTAGTTTTTACTAATCTAGAATTTATTTTTGATGTGCTCAGTTTTTTTAACTTATATATGATTTTATTTGACACAACCATTATTATACTAATATATTTTCTTCTCTTAATTTTTCACATGCATGGTGGATTTGTAAGGCCTCTCGATAAATGCCTTATGCTGGGTTGGGTGTCTCGTCATATAAAAGCACGGTCTGGATTGCGAAAAAAAGGTATGAGAGTTTCACTCTATTATTTGGAGTGTAAGGTGGTTTGGAGTCATGGCTTTGAGAACTCAATAGGAATGTATGTGAATAGAATAAAAAATCTTTCACATTCCTATAATAATATTTTCGTTAGTGGTCCATGACTCGAGTCCTTTAATTTTTTTCTTTTGATATATGGTTTGGGTTTTGACATTAGGTGTGATCCTATGTCGCATGATGGTCTTACATTGAGTAGTGACCCCTGTGGTGCTCGAGTGTAAGGATCAGGATGCTTCTAGTGAGAGTTTCATGCTTGAGAGAAGATCTATTAAACAATGTGTTTTGGTAATTCATGGTCACATTTCCCCATTCATCAATTTTGGTGATGGAGATATTTTGGATTTATATAGCTTGGTGGGGATGAAATAAAAAAAATTTCTCAGAAATACAATTCATATAGAAAATACCATTAGGAGAGTGTATTTTTTGAAATGTTATAATTCTATGTTTTAATATTATTTTTAAATGTGATTTTTGAATTTGTAAATTTGATTTGTATTTCTACTTAGTTTTAAATTGTAATAGAAGTGGTACTTTAAAAATAATATTTTGGTCCAATTTGTATTGTTTGTATTTATATGTAGATTTTTTTTCTGAGAAATTACATTTTGATTATGTTTCAGTTGGGATTTTATCTCTATTTGTATCTTTTACAATTTAGAGTATTCCAACTATAATAGTTCCAATCTTTTTCAATTATTCTCTTCATGTATTTGAGTATGCCTAGACTCCATGTGGGGTGGAAGAGTGGATTTATTGTCAGTTAATTCCATTATTCTAGGGTTTTCTATATTCGTTATACGATACATATTTGACTGATAAATTTGAAGGTGTCATACGATAATTGATGACTCTCAGTGATATGAGGGTGACTGGTGCTAAATATTTATTTTAGAGAATGAGTTTGGATTGATGGATGTAGATCATCCCATCATCCGTAGATTTTTGGTGGTCCTAAGACATTTTTAATACATGATTTATTTGTTGGTTTATCGATTATGAGGCGAAAGTAATGAATATGGTGGAGTTTTGGGTGTTCAGACAGGTAAGTTGATGTTGAAGGCCATTATGATCACTTTAGGGACCTATTCCCCCTTTCTATGGAGATAGGGTTAGATTATCATCTAAAACCTCCTCTAATTATCTTCTATCTTTTTGGTTGACATTATCAATCAATTATATTATTTCTATGATTTTATCTCCAAAAATATTTTTCATGGGTAATTTATATGTGAATTGATTCTAGTAGCATATTGGGTTGTAGTTTGAAATCTAGTGTCTCTTGTTACTTTTGAAGGACCCCCATCTGGACAACAGTCTATTATTGAGGTTCATTTTCTTGAGGAGTCATCTTTTTTCTATTATGGATTCTCATTCATTGGACCATTCACCCGGATGCTTCTAGTGTGTCTTTTTAATGAATTGGATGTTTCCTTGTGATCATCTGATGAATTATTTTCATTGATTTGAACTTTTGATTCATTCGAAGATGTTACAATAGTATATTTCCTCTAGACCATTGAGCAGAAGATGTTTCAATGAAATAGTGATCCATCCATCTTCCAATGAGTGATGCTCTTTAGACAAACAAGATTTTTTTAAAATGAAGGATTCAAACTAGATTATTGGATCCATTGATGTAATTGTTTCATTTCATATTCCTCTAACGAATATTTATTTAAATTTGTATGTACCACATAATAATAAAGGCCATAGTCATTCCATTTTCTTATAAATATGCATTATATATTTATAGTTGTTAATATTTGAATTGTAATGCTTTTTGAATCGACATCCTTTATTAGTTGTTCTAGTATTATAGATTTTTATATGTTGAGGAAATGATAGATTGAGGATTGGATCACTATTGGGTTTTACTACCATCACAGAATTTCCCCTTCTAACAAGGTTTAGTAGATCTCATGGGGAGTTCCCAATCATTGTATTGGTTACTACTAGATCATTTATTAGGGTTGTGAGACCCTTCATTTTTTCCAATTTTTCAAAAACACTTGTTAGGTGTGACTTGTGGAGCTGAGAGATAACCCCATGAATTTTGGTTTCATTCTATTCTATTTAGTTTCTGGATTTAGTTATGATTCTCATTCGACGTTGAATCTTATTTAGGCTAGGAAACTTTTGTTTAGGGGATATTTTTCAGACCCTTGGAATTATTATTCCATTTTTTGATCCTTTATTAGGTTTTGATCATTTAAGTATGGTTCAAATTGATTTTTAGGTGAAAATTATTTTTGTTTTTGAGATTTCGTGATGTTTTTTTTCCTGCTCATTGTTTATGTGCATGGTTTAGAGTGAAACTATGTATTACATTAAGTCATAGGGTTATTAATTCATTTTTTGACATATTATGCATGGTTTTAGGCATATTTTTTCATCCGAAAGTGTAACAGTTTATATCATCAGTTTTCTCTATAAAAATGCACATAACATGCATAATGTTAAGATTTTCCTTGTCTCATTCATGCTAGGATTCTCAGCAATTTGATAGATACATTTTTATGGTTTGTGCACTCATCCCAAAATTGTTTAGATGGTCCATGTGGGTTCCCCCATCTATAGTAATGTGTGTAAGGTTGGTTCATGATTTTGGTATACCATATATCCAAACCATGCGAGTTTTCTAGTTTCTTAAAAACATGATATTCCTTGTGGTAATTTTGATGAAATTAGGTTTTCAACTGAGTACCTAAATAACATATATATGTATTTTCATGAAATTTGTTTGATAAAATTCTATTTTTTCTTTAAATATGAAATTAAGTTCATTTATTTTTTATTATATTTGGTGTAGTTTTCGTAATTTGGATTCCATTATGTATTGAGATTTATTTTTAGATATAATAACTCCTAATCATTTTAAAACTCATGTGGTTGGTTGTGATTCAGTGTGAGGTAAGTGGTAAAATATAAATGGGTAAATTTATATATTAATAGTTTACCATGTTTGTGGAATTAGATGTGGGAATATTTATATATTCATGGTTAAATTATATGGGAAATATCAAAACTCAATATGGTCTTCTCTATAAATTTTTTATCGTGAACCCGATTTTCAATACAATTCATCTTCATCCTTCTCTTCTTTAACAATATTTGTTCAGAATGATTCCTCAAAAAAAATGTTTCATAAATGGTTTCAATATTTTTAGATGATCAAAATATGATCCCAAATTAATTCTCTAAATATTTTTCCTTCATGAATATTGGATCATGTATCAATAACAAAATGATGAAAATACATGTTTGGATCCTTTTGAGCATGATCTGTGCCCACATAGTGGTTTTGGAAATTATTTGTAGAAATTATTTTTTTAAAATTTAATTACATTGATGAAATATTTTTTTGCACATTAGATTTATAACTCATGAGACATGTCAACAATGTTGGAAAATTTATTTGAAATGTGTGTGATGGGAACCACTAGTGTTTTCCCTCTATGGAAAGGGACACCACAAAAGTGGTGTCAGAGTTTCGACTTGGCAATCCTGGTGGTGTCTATTGGATATTAGTCTATTCCACATTTGTCATTACATACTCATTCTACAAATTCAATTATCATTGGATTTTTTGGGTCTATCTTGAAGTAAAAGTGATGGTTTCTAACAGATCTCAATTAAATTATTTGGTTCCCCATTGATCTATTGAGTGGAAATGTGTGGAATTTCTATGAGGAATGATAGTCTAAAGAATTCATTTGGTTTTTGATTATGGAGTTGAAAAATATGATTTTAGGTGATTCCTAACTGATTAGCTCTTAGGAGTTTGTATACAGATGTTATGCTATTTACCATGATTTCAATCTATATGATCTGCATTATTTTGTTAGAATATTTTGATATTTGTTTCTATTAATTTACTTCTTTGGATTATACAATTTCATTTATTTTTTGGTAGTTATTTTTATCACCATAATTTGTATCTTCATTTGGTATTGGGCTTTTTCTTTGTCCAGGATGGTCTTTTATTTTGTCATAACCAAGAGGTCATGTAGATATCTTGTAATGTTTTAATTATTTTCACATTTTTTGTTTATTTTTTGTTCGGCTATTGTTGAATAGTATAAAATTTATTTATTTTAACATATTGTTTACTGATCAATATAGTATTTATTCCATATCTATTTAGGATATTTAATAATTTTTAACTATGACAAATCATTCCCCATTTTAATAATTTGAAGCCCAGCACTGGTCACCAGACCGAGAAGATCTAGAATGGTTCTTGGGACATATATTTTGATGGGTCATTTGCATGGTCGAATAGATGTTCCTCCTGTATAATGAAAAAAAATCATTGAAATGTGGTAACATGGTAAATGGACATCCATTGAATCCAAATAATATACATCAAACAGTCACCAAAAATAACAACTAAGGACTAACACCGAATAACATAATCCAATGACACATGCACACAAATCAAAAATTCGATAATAAACAATGCTCTCACGGTCCATCGATGAAAAAATTTCTACCATTATGGTAATTAACTAAGAATGATTTATACCATGGTTATGTACTTGATTGTAAACTAGGATTATCAACACCAAGAATCACCCCTTAATGTGATCCTCTTGTCACACTTTAATACCAATGGACGTCTTTTTCATCCTGAATCAAATCATCCTTTTCACCTAAGTAAATTCCCATGGTATAACCATGTTTCTCTAGAATTATTTAAATCATTATGTTTAGTTCAATATAGGTAAGCACATAATAACAAGGTAGATAATTCATCATATAAATAATAGAAATTAATCCTTATGTAAAAATAGGGAGATACAAAAGAATAGAAGCCAACACAAATTTTATCTAACACTGACCATTGGATGTTACCCGTAAAATGAAAAAAGTGGATATTTTGAAGAACAACAACAACCAAAAATCTCATGGACTATTATCACAAGATTCCACTCCATTATAATGAGAACAATGAACATCAACGAAACACTTTCACTTGAAAAAATATTATTCGTTCTAGTGAAGACATCCACATGGGAAAACAATTGGGATATCATGAAAACAATACCATTATCACATTAAAATATAGACACATAAGAGAAAAAATAGATATCACAAAACAAGAAATCAATATCTCTAAACCAATCAGTTTTAAATAACATAGAATCCTAAATAGGTAAAAACACTATAATTTTTCATGTTGATATAAAAAACAGCATGTTAGATCTACATCATCAACCACCTAAATCTCCCCATCCACTTAGTGAAAACAATCATTCCAATTCCTATATATAGATCCTTATTAATAGGAAGAATCCCAAGTTACACATTCAAGAGTTGATGATACCCTAGAAAAGCTTACAATTTTCATCTACTAACTTATATAAACTCTTAATATGACCATAAAAACACCCTAATTAGAATAAACTCATCTATTTCATACACAACAAGTTTGGATGATTAGATAAACTAAACAAGATTCACACAACGTGAATCTCCATTCCATTATATGACATTCCTTCCTCAATGAAAAATGAGTCATTCCTTCATTGATATATTTTAGATCTTCATCTACCAAAAAATCCTTATCGAGCATATCATAGACTTAAAATGAGCAAATCCATAAAAAAGTGGCTAAAAAGTGTTAGTGAATACCATTTCTGTAACATATTTCCGATGAATATTCATTTCCAAATACCTCTTGTGTAAACCATATCAATTATTTTTATTTCATGGAATTCTCCACTACGGATATATAATATTGAATGAAATCAAATAAGTTGGTAACATTATCCATCATCATTTCCTCAGAATTATTGAAATAAATTATGAATAACATGAATAATTACCAAGACATTATTTGATGTATATGAGAGTAATTTAGAATATCCCAACCATCCTATTAAAATAAATATTAATTCAAAATATTGAATCATTGAGATTTAGGTGTCATCATAGGATTAATGTTCCCATAAACTTCTTCACTTTACATCCTCAATTGAACATTGTTTACCATAATAATTGTATGTAATATAATGCACGACGTCAGTTATGCAGTCCAATGGCCTGATATTATTAGATCTAACAAATGATATGGGGTATGTGTATAGTCATTGATAATATATGCCACTAGAATAAAATGATGATTTCCACAATGTGATCCAATCTAAATAATGGATATTATATAATCTTGGGAAACATCCAATGACAATTTATTGTCATTATAAATCATAGTCACATCCATTCAGGCATAAAAAAAACACATAATACCGGAATAAAAAGTTCATTCAAACCAAACATATCATAAGAAACACATTTTCAAAATTTAAACCACTTTTATTTAAAATAATAACATTATTAAATACAATCATACTGTTTTAAAAAAATTATTTAATGAACCAAAAAAATGTGTTTAATTTCAAAACACAAAATAATATCATGAAATAAACCACACCCAAAACCTTTTCATGTAACCCCATACAAGTTTAGTTATACTCAAAAAAATGGATATAGAACCAGGTTTATATTAGAGTATAATAACACACAGACTAGTTGTGCAGATTAATAAACCATGAATCATCCTAATAACAACAACTAAATTGGATTCTAGGATAGTTTTAGTACCCTCGGTTTCTGGTATGTGACCCTTTCTTGTTTCTTTTAACGGCTTTAATGTTATAGGTGATATATGGGAGAGTCGAGAGAACTCAGAAAGATGTTTTGGGAAAAAAGGGAAGCCGCATGGGCGGTGCACGATTTGTCTAAACCGTGCAGAAAAACTGTGCAGAGTTGGTATTGGTGGTAGTATCATCTGCATGGGTGGCACATGGTTTGTCTAACGGTGTGGCCAAACTGTGCGAGAAGGGTGGTCGAGGCAGTAGCTAAAGTACGATTAGCGCATAGTTTGTCAAAGAGTGTGAACTAACCATGCGACCACCTAAACTAGATCCTATAAAAGTGGATCTCATTACTTGTTTCTTCTAAGTAGTTCTTTTTTCATCCTAAATGGCCCTAACTCAGGATTTAGGTTCTCCTAAGGTCCAATAGGTTTCTCCCATTGTTCCAGAGGTGATCCGAAGGTTTCCCTTGATGAATCGAAGTTGGATTCTTGAGGTATTTGATCGTTCTAGTTTGGTATCTCAGATCTTCTCATATCTAATTCTCCTCTTCTCTCGGTTTCTTAGATATATGAAATTTATTGGTATATCTAAGTGTGTGGATGCCAAACATGATGATTTTTGGTCTTTTTTGTGTTAGGAGAAGTTTTATAAGGAGGATCCTTAGTGTTTCACCCAGGTTTTCTTGTGCTTTTTCGGTTTGCTAGTGCTTTTGTCAAAAGCTTTGAGGTAAGAGGCTTCTCTCTTGATTCCTCTTAATAGAATTTATTGTATGAGATTCAAATTGTATTATTTTAATGTAATTTATTGTGAAAATCAGGGAAAAATCATCTTTATAAATGATTTATGGTTTTGTGAAATTGTGAAATCTTGGTTATTTGTTGTGAAAAGTGATTTGGATTCTTGAATTTAAAATGATGATTTTAAATTATATAATTGTTGTAATTGTAAATGGTTTTATGAAATATGGGTTTACAAAAAAAAAATGGTGTTTTATTAAAATTGTTTGGTATTGAAATGGCATTGTTGGAATTGGTTTATTCATTGGTTTTCAAGAAAATCAAAGTTTTATTGAAATGGTTTGAATTGGTTGAACACATTAGGTTTTGATGGGAATTGATTTCAAAAAAAGGTATTTAATTGAAAGGATAATTTTAGAATGATTTTTGGGAATATGTGTTGTGTGTTCCAATTGCATATATAGGGATTGGTTGAAAGATAACCATGTGCTCGGATCCAAAGGGATAATGGCACATTGAAATACAGGGCTTAGTTGAAAGATGACCTTGTGCATGTTTCCAAAGGGATAATGGAACATGGGAACACAATTACCTAGTGACAACTTGTAATATCTACAAGAAACTTCTCTTGAGTATGGAACGGTCATAATCTAGCATGCAGGGTTGATTTCACAGGATTAAGAATGGTTGGGTATGCCAAAAAGGAATGTTTTGAAATTGTTCTAAAGACTGTTTGGATATTTTTCTGGAATAATAATGTGCTATAAAATTGATTTTAAATTTCCCATGGAATGACCTTGGTTATGAATGGTTATGGAAACTTTTTTTATTTAGTTATAAACACCTTTTGAGAAAATGTTTTATATAAACGGTTTTTATGTAAATGTGGCTAACTCTTCTATCCTCGTTGTGTGAGTAGGGTGGTCATTTGAGAAAACCTACTGGGTTTTATACTCTCCCCTACATTTGCAGTTTGGTGCTATTTCAGATGTCGTATTCTGAGACTCAGGTAAAGGTAAGCCAACTCATTACTAGAGGTTTGTGGTGATGCTTGGGAGATGTGGTGGTGCATGGTTCATGGAGCTCGGTGTGGAGTCGTGGATTGTGTCTTGGATTGTGTTGGGTCTTTTAATTAGTCTTCCTCTTGGTATTCAGATGTTTTGTAGGTTATGTATTAGTTTTTGGAACTGTGTAGTTCTCTTTTGGTAATGAATGAGTTGATTGTTTCATTAACATGCATTATATAGTGGTTGTTAGTGATGTTTTGGTTAGTTTATTTCTCAAAGGGTAAATCATCCCCCAATTCATTGAACCCCTTAGGCATTTATTGCGAGCCTTTGATGCCTTGGGGATGTCTATTAAGGCATATTAATGACTCATTGTACTCTCAAGCCAATGAGAATTGGTTGGTCATTACAAATGGTATTAGCTTGTTCGGTCCTTGCCTAACAAGTGGTAATCGATGTTGTTAGTCTTGGAGTTGAAATTCCTTCTTGTCTATTCCTTGGGTCGAAATCTTAGACAAGAGTAGGATTGTCGGATCATGAAATGTATATCATAAAAGGACTTATCTAACCCATTTATTCTGATCTTAATGTTACCAGGGTGTTGGGTACATATGTGTTTTGGATACACTTCTAGAATGTTGGAAATCTCATGTTAATGGGTTTAGCCAATGAGAGGTGCATGACATGCATTGTAGTGGAATATCTTCCCACAAGGATTTCATATCTCATTGTGAGGAATGAGTAAGGATTTTTTGCAAGGTGATTTTTTTTTTAAAATGTAGAAATTGTTTTCAAGTGATAGATTTTGAATACATTATATTTGATGTATGTCAAAAATTGGTAGATTTTCAAAAATCATGCTGAATGCTTTCAAAATATTTGACCATGGTAAAAAGGTTGTTTTGAAAACAATTTTGTGATAGATGATGTGATAGAATTTGATTGCTAAGATATCAGTTGCATAAGAGTGAGATTGATGGAGTTTGTTGTTGGATTCGAAAATGGCACACGGTAGGTGTCGTCGTAACCGACCTGAAGACGCTACGGAGAATGTGGTTGCACCAAAACTACATGTGAACCAAGAGCTGGTTCCGAGTATTTTCTAGCCTTTTATGTTATGGATACGGGGAACTGGAGGAATGAACCAAGGCATGTGGATCATACCATCTAGTTCATGAAGAAAAATCCACTAAGCTTTCGTGGTGCCACTGAACCTGAAAAGGTGGAGGTGTGGCTAAGTACGATGAATCGTATCTTCGATTTCATCTGCACAACATTAGAGCTCAAGGTCAAGTTTGCGACGTATATGCCTGAGGATATAATATGAAAATGGTGGGATTTATAAGTGCATGCTAAATTGGATGAAGTCCTTACGTGGGAGGATTTTGAAGAATTGTTCGACAAACAATTCTATCCTCCCGTGTTCAGGATCCAAAAAATGACAGACTTGATCAGCCTGAAACCATAGAGTCTCTCCTTCTCATAGAATGCGGCTAAATTCATGTAGTTAGTCTATTTTTCATGAGAGGTTGTGGAAAGTGCGTCGTTGAAGGTACACTTCTTCGAATATGGGCTAAGGCAGGAGATTTGATCGAAGATTGTGGTTCTCTGTATTATGGATTATACAGAGATGGAGAAGAGAGCGATTGTTTCTCAACATGATATCTTGGGATCGATGGTAGGAGGCATGATGATATCTATGGGAAATGATGGGAACTAAACCCTTGGGAACAAGGGGAATAGGGACATTCATTTCCACGATGCTAGTGGAAATCGGAACCAGACGACGGGATCTGTGAACCTTCCTCCAAACCCAAGAGCAAAGCAGGTTGCTTTCAATGTGGTTCGACTGGCCATATAAAGAGAGAGTGTACAACGTAACCTAGAGCATTTCATAATTGCAACAAGATGGGACATCTGTAGTGCTATTGTCATAGTGCTCCTAGGTTGGGTGCTCGAGACACTTCTCTGGTGTTGTAATCATCATATGCTTCGACAGGATGTGGACAAAAGAATCAGTATCGTCAGCATAACAAATCTAACCATGGTGATTCTCGAAATACCATGACCCCTCAACTGGGGAAATCTCAGTATGGAAATAAGGAGAACAGTGCAGCGCTGAAGCAATTGTATGCAGCTGAGCAAATAATGGTTGATTATCAGGTTGGACCATCTGCGGTGAGAGGTACGTTTCTTTTGAATTCTACCCTTGTGAAAGTGTTGTTTTATAGTGGTGCATCGCATTCCTTAATTTCTTCTCATGCTGTTGATATACCTTGTTTAAAACTGGAAATTATTCCTTCGGGTTTGAAACATAAAACACCTCTTTGTGATAGAGAACGTCAAGCCTTTATGTGTAGAGAATGTGCTATAACTGTTGATGGGGATTAGTTAAAATGTGACTTCTCGATGTTGGACATGGATTTCTATGACATATTATTGGGTATGGATTGGTCGACAATGGTTAAGGATCACATCAACTGTTATAGGAGAACAGTTAGTTTCACTATTGAGGACGGCATCAACAATCTGTTCAGAGGAGAGAGGATGGTAAACAAAGATTCAAATAGTTTGTTGGAACCAATAGTGGGAACGATCTCTTACCAACTGGCAGTGTTGACTTTGGAATCAACAGAAATGATCGAGAGTGATAGTTTTCTAGCCATGGTGGATCAATTTCAAGGTGTCTTTCCAAATAAATTCTCAGGGTTACCACATCTAAGGTATGTTGAGTTTATGATTGATCTCCTTCTGGGGACCAGTCTTATTTCCCTTCCATCTTATAGGATGGAACCAACGGTGTAATGGGAATTGAATGTGTAGTTAGATGAGCGGGATAGCAAGGGTTTCATTCATCCATGTACTTCTCCTTGGGTTTCCCCAGTGTTGTTTGTGAAGAAGGCAGATGGATCTCTTCGACTGTGTGTTGATTATTATAAGCTTAACCAAGTTACGATAAAGAATAGATATCCACTTCCACGCGTTGATTATCTGTTCAATCAATTATGGTGATCTCAGTGGTTCTCAAATATTCACTTGCGATCAAGATATCACCAATTGCAATTTTGGAAAGAGGATATTCAAAATACACATTTCAGAAGTAGATATGGCCACTACGAATATGTAGTCATGCCTTTGGGTCTAACGAATGCACCAGTGGTCTTCATGGCTTTGGGGAATCAGATATTTCAGCGATATCTGGATTCCTTTGTTGTGGTGTTTGTGGATGATATCTTGGTGTATTCAAAGAAAAGAGTTGATCATGAGGAGATCCTGGGAACAATGTTACAAATCTTGAGAGATCATCATTTGTATGCCAAATCATCCAAGTGTGATTTTTGGATACCGAAAGTACGTTTACTTGGCCATGTCATTTCCACGTAAGGAATTTCAGTTGATCCTGAAAAGATGGAAGGTGTTATCTCTTGGCAACCACTGATGATTGTGTTCGAGATACACAATTTTCTTAGTCTAACTAGTTACTACCGATGCTTTATACGTGATTTGTCATGAATAGCATCAACAATGATAGATCTGACAAAGAATAATGCTCCATTTTAATGGAAAGAAGAATGTCATAAGTCTTTCCAGGAGCTGAAGGTTATCCATACATCATCACCTATCATGAACTTGCTAGAATTAGGGCAGGGGTATGTGGTGTATTGTGAAGCTTTGGGAATAGGGTTGGGTTGTGTCCTCATTCAAGGAGACCATGTGGTTTCTTATGGATCATGTAAATTGAGGTTGAATGATAAAAATTACCCAACACATGATTTTGAGTTTACTACAGTCATCCATGCTTTGAAAACATGGATAAATTATCTCTTTGGTGAGAAGTTTACTGTGTTTACGAATCCCAAAATCATGTAACACATATTCTCACAGTGAGATTTTAATCTGAGGCAAAGGAGGTGGATGGAGTATCTCCCTATGTTTTACTTTGAATTGATGTATACACCAGAAAAACGAAAATTCGGTGGCGGATTCCTTGAGTAGAATGTCAAATGCTCAGTTGGCGAAAGAAGCTTCAGATGAATGGTAGTTGATGTCAGTCTTAGCCGACATGCATATGAAATGTGAAGACCGAGGTGATGTTGTTGTTTTCATTTCAACTACACTTGTTCTTGATTTGGTAAAGATGACCAAATAAGCACAAAAATATGATATAGAGTATCTGGTTGTAAGTTCAAAACACAATGGTTGGGAGACCATTGATGGGTGGAAACTAGATGGGGGTACAATTTTGTGTTTCAAAGATCATATGGTTGTACCTATGGTCTGTCATGAACAAATTTTTCATGCTTACCACCATTAAATATTGGTTGTACATCCAGGTACACATATGATGTATAAGGAGTTGAAGGCGTAGTTTTGGTGCAGCGGCATGAAAAGGATTGTGGCTGATTTTGTCTCGCGTTGCTTAACATGTCAGCAGGTTAAAGCATAGCATCAGAGTCCAGCTGGTATGTTACAGTCTGTACCTATACCAGTGTGGAAATGGTATCAAATAGAAATTTATTTTGTTATATGTCTTCCATGAATGGTTTGGAAACACGATGCCATTTGGGTAATAGTGGATCATCTAACCAAGTCTGCCCATTTCATCCCTGTTCGTGAAAATAATATGGTGGAAGATCTTTCAAAAATCTATATCTGATAAGTGGTAATGAGGTATGGTGTACTAGTGTCTATAGTATCAGATGAGATCTAAGGTTCACATCTCATTTCTGGATATCATTACATGTATCCCTTGGGACTAAGTTGACTATGAGCACTATTGATCATCCTCCGACGGATGGGAAATCATATCTGACAATGCAAACATTGGAAGACATGTTGTGGGATTGTGTACTGGATTTTGGTGGCTCATGGGTTGATCATATACCCTTAGTAGAGTTATCATTAAATAACAGTTATCAATCCTTGTTATGCATTGCACCGTTTGAAGCATTGTAGGGGCGTCCTTGTCGTTCTCCACATTGCTGGGCGGAAACTGGTGAAACATCACTAGTCATGCCAAGCCTTGTCCAAGAGAAAACAGAGATGATCCAGTTGATTAGAACGAGAATGGATATAGCACAGAGTCATCAAAAATCTTATGCAGATCACCGTCTAAGACCGTTGTTGTTCGTTGTCGGTGATCATATCTTCTTGAGGATCTCTACAAGACATGGACATCATCATTTCGAGAAGTAGGTAATGTTATATCCTAAATACATTGGCCCTTTTGAGATACTGGAATGGGTTGGATAGGTGGCATATCATTCGGAATTACCACAATGTTTTAGTTCGGTGCATAATGTGTTCCATGTATCTCAGTTGAAAAGGTATCAACATGATCCTGACCATGTGATCATATAGGATCACGTTGACCTAGAACAGGATGCCTCATTGATACATATAATAGTACAGATTTTGGATTGGAATGAGAAAGTCTTGATTGGAAATATCATCGGTCTAGTGCGGGTTTTATGGAAGCATGGTCAGATTCCAGAAGAGACTTGGGAACATGAAAGGGAAATGAAAGAGCAGTGGCCGTAACTCTTTCAGCTGGCTGATGGTTTTCTACATTCTGAGGATGGAAAGACCAATGTTTGGGAGAATATAGTAACCTCAATTTCTGGTATGTAGCCCTTTCTTGATGATTCTAATGGTTATAATGTTATGGTTTGAGTATGGGAGGGGCGGGAGAACTCAGTAAGATGTTTTCGTGAAAAAGGGAAGCCGCACGGGCGGCACACGGTTTGTCTAAACCGTGTGGAGTTGGTATTGGAGGCAGTAGCTTCCGCACAAGCAGTGCACATTTTGTCTAACCATGTGGCCAAAACATGTGAGAAGGGTGGCCGAGGAAGTATCTAATGCACGGTTAGCGCACAGTTTGTCAAATCGTGCAAACTAACCATGCAGCCACTTAAACGGGATCTTATAAAAGTGGATCTCACGGGTTTTCCCTCAAGTAGCTCTTTTTTCCTCCTAAGCGGCCCTAAATTGGGATTTTGGTTATCATAAGGTCAAATAGGTTTCTCTCATCGTTCTAGAGGTGATATGAAGGATTCTCTTGATGAATCAAAGACAGATTCTTGAGGTATGTGATCATTCTTGTTTGGTTTCTCAGATCTACTTAGATCTACTTCTCCTCTTCTCTCGGTTTCTTAGATCTATTCCCATTATGGGTAGATATAAGTTTGTGGATACCAAACAAGTTGAGTTTTGGTCTTGGATGTTTTAGGAGAAATGATCTGAGGAGGATCCTTGGTGTTTCTGCCCGGTTGTCTTGTGTGTTCTTCATTTGTTAGGGTTTTAGTCAATACTATTGAGGTAGGAGGCTTCTCTCTTGACTCTCCTTATTATAATTCATTGGCTTAGTTTCAAATTGTGTTACTTCAATGGAATTGATTGTGAAATGCATGTAAAAATTATTCTTTAGAAATGATTTATGGTTTAGTGAAATTGTGAAATCTTGGTGATTGGTTGTGCAAAGTGATTAGGACTCATGAATTTAAAATGATGATTTTAAATTTTTTGAATTGCTGGAATTGTAAATGGTTTTATGAAAGATGGTTTTTTCAATAAAAAGAGTGTTTTATTGAAATGGTTTGGTATTGAAATGGCTTTGTTGGAGTCGGTTTATTCTTTGTTTTTTAATAAAATCACAGTTATATTGAAATGGTTTAAATTGGTTGAACACACTTGGTTTTGATGGAAATTGATTTCAATAAAAGGTGTTTTATTGAAAGGATGGTTTTGGAATGATTTTTTGGAATATTATTTCTATGTTCATAATGCATATACGGGGCTTGGTTGAAATATGACCTTCTTCTCCATTCCAAAGGGATAATGGCACATGGAAATATGGGGCTTGGTGGAAATATTACCTTGTGCTCGGTGCCAATGGGATAATGGAACATGGGAAACAATTACCTTGTGATGACTTGGTAGATCGACAAGAAAATTCTCATGAGTATTGAATTTTCATAACGTATCATGCATGGTTTATTTAACGGATTTGGGAATGGTTGGGTATGCCAAAAAAGAATGTTGTAAAATTGTTCTAGAGCTTGTTTGGTTATTTTTCTTGAAATATAATGTGCTGGAAAATTTGTTTTAAATTTATCTTGGAATGCCTTTGGTTATGAATGGTTATGTAAACTTGTTTATATTTCGTTATAAACTAATTTTGAGAAAATAATTTATATAAATTTTTTTATATAAATGTGGATAACTCTTCTATCCTAGTGGTGTGAGTTGGGAAGTCATTGTGAAAATCCTACTGAGTTTTATACTCAACCCTTCATTGTCACTTTGGTGATTTTGTAGATGTCGTATTTCGAGACACAGGTAAAGGTAAGGCATCTCATTACTAGATGTTCTTGGTGATGCTTGGGAGATGTGGTGGTTCTTGGTGCATGGAGCTCGGTGTGGAGCCATGGAGTGTGTCTTGGCTTGTATTGGGTCTTTTTTTTAGTCTTCCACTTGGTACTATAATTTTGTGTTGGTTATGTATTGGTTTGTGGAATAGTGTAGTTCTATTTTCGTAATTCAATAGTTGATTTTTTAATTAACATGAATTATATAGTTCTTGTTAGTGATGTTTTGGTTGGTTTATTTATCAAAGTGTAAATCACCCCCCACTTCATTAAAACCCTTTGGCATTTATTGCCAGCCTTTGGCACCTTGGGGATGTTGCTTAAGGCCTATTAAGGACTCTTTGTACTCTCAAGCCAATGACAATTGGCGTGTCATTACAATAGTCACACTGATTATCCAAATTTTACCATCTCATGAAGGCATAGTGAAATTCTAGTCATCATTTCATTATAACCCAATGGGTTAGATATCCATAATTTTGGGAATATCTAAAGGCATATTACTTTTATTCTGGATAATTCCTACTTGACTATTTTATGTGGTGACATTGTATTCTAGAATCACAACAGGTCTCGTTTGATGGTTGGTTTTCTGGGGTTCATGACACCCAACATCCGTTTTAGACTCTCTCCCAATTTCCTGGAGTTTTTCAATGTGACTCTCAACTCGAAGCAGCATTCAATTTTTAAAGACATCATTATTTAGGATGCGAGGGATTCTAGAATTTTCAAGGGCACATCCTCTTGTTCATTATCAGCTAATTCATTTAGATATTAAATGCATGGATCAGATTAAGAAGATACCCATTGGAATATTTTATGGTTCAAATAAATTCCATAAAATATAATCTTTCTAGTTTGGGTGATTGGGAATCACTATCTCCCTAATGATGAGGAAATCTTTTTGAAGGGTGTTAACTATACTTTATAGTACCTTTGTTATACAAATCCAATATAAGAAGCCACTAAATATCTCATATTTTTATAGAGACTGTTTATCATTCCCCACTAATTAGTTCATGAATCTTACTGGGGGAATGTATAATGCCAATAAAAATATTTATTCCCTCATATCATGTTCAACAGGGATGTGGGTAATATGTCTGAAAAAATATCTTGGGTGGTGCTCCTTATCATTAGCTATTGGGGAATCTAGGAGGTTCATAACACAACCCACCACGAAGGTGTCAATATATTACAATTTCTCTTTTCTTTTAAGGACAAAATCCTTATTGTATATAGGTATTATCTCTATAAAGACTGAGATAGGTCCCCATTTATTCACCATAAATTTCATACATGTGGGCCCCTCCCTTAAAAAATCTCACATCAGAACATTGATTTTTGATTCACTAGGCTCCCCCCACTTATTTCCATTAATTCTCAATGTGGATGGGTCTTATAAATCAATAATTATGCAAGGTGGAGGTATTATTAGTGCAATTTATTTAGATATATGATATTCTCTTTAACTGAATCGTATGGGCTCAATGATTCTCTTTTAGTGGATGTTTCTTATATTCAAAATAGTATGTAATTATTATGCTAGAATAAAATTGATCTTTCTTCCATTAAAATTAAAATTGACTATCATCCATCACTTTATTCAAAATTTTATTTTTGTACGTTGGTCTATAATTTTTCATATCTTCGGGTGTAATGGCCTTATCAACTATCGCACTACCTTGTATCACACTTGTAGTGAAAGAAATCCAAATAATACTCTTTTGCATGAAGTGTCAATACTTATTGTATGAGTTAATTTTCTTTATTTGTTCCATTAGGCATGTGTGTATGGATATATTTAGGTGAAATACTCTATTTTTGCACCACAAAAGACCCCATTGATCCTATTCACCTTTTTTTCATTCTTGTTATTCTGATCATGAGTGTGTATTAAGTTATTTATTTATATAATTGTATTTTTTTATATCTCATATTAAAGTTATTCACAATGGGAATCTGAATTTCATTTTTAATTAGTAAACCAATACCTAAAAATCAATACCTATGTCCATACATAACTAACAACATCAGTCTCATCATGAGGAGGAGGTGATGTAGAAAATATTCTTGAACAACCTAAGGATTATTGTCACAAACATAATCACCCTTCGACCATTGATTTCCCAAAACAAAATAAGTAATTATATAATTATATACACACTTTCCAGGAATCCCCTCTCTATTACCATTTTTGTTGAACAAAACTAAAATTCCCCCAAATATGTCTTTCAATTTGTTCCCACAGAGAGAGAATTTGCAATCTCAATGGACAAGAGAGAGGCGGATATATGGCCAGAATTAACAATTCATATTTTTTTCCACCAGAATATAAAAAAATATCTAAATTAATCTATGGAAATATTTTTAGAATTAAAATAATAAAACAGTCTCTCTGTAAAAATTGATTCTATAAAATATTAAAGAATAACAAAAAAAATCATAATCTCTTGGTGGTCCATGACCTCCAAGAATGTCCCATGTCACATTATAGTAGCGAGGAAGTCACAAACCAACAATTAATAATGAGATCATGACTTTCTTCTATAATATCCTAATGGAGGTAAAATCCATATTGTAAAATCATGCTATGGAATATGGATCCTAATGGAATTCCACCATGAGTCTATAAGATAATTTCATAAGGTAATTAATGTATGTTAAAATATAATTATAATAAATAATATAAAAAATCACAGTATAAAAACCTTTTTATGAATATATTGAATTCATTTATCTACCATAACCCATAAAACATGCCATTTCACAATTAAAAACAAAACAATTCCCAGAAAATCACTGAATCTGTTTTCATATTATGGAATCATATAAATAATATCTAATAACATTAACATAATATCAAGATATGTATAAGATTAAATAAAATATAGTAAATTTTTATCACATTAATAAACATATCAATTAATGGATTCAATTAGTCAAATAAGAACACTCTTGTGACATGTAATGATAATGAATATTGTCATGAATTGGGTATCATATATGAGGATTTCAAGGATAAAATATTGATATTCTAGTGGTTCCAAAAATATCATGATAACCAAAATATATCATCAATAATCTTTGGGATGGATACTAGTCCCATGGGTCGCAAGAAAATTAGTTCCACGAACACCAACACTCCACACCACATGTTTGTATCATGAACAGTTCATGTTCACCCATAGCCCCCTAAATAGAGTGTGATTCCTCTATTAATGAAAATATATTTGACATTTCATATAACTACCAAGTTTCATTTGACTAGTCAAAAAGTTGAGTTGGATTTTCATGTAACGAGTATTTGAATATAGATACTCATCATAATCAATCCGGGGACCATACCCTCAACATTTCAATAATTGGATCGTGCCCTCAAATCATTTATCACTCTCACCCCCATACTACCTTGAGGGTATAATCCATTTTTTAACACCTATAAATTGGATGAATATAAATATAAAAATACACACCAAGGTATTATTAAAAGAGAGGGTCATCATAAAAATCCCAACTAGGCCATCAATCATCATTAATTAAATTCAATACCATTTATTTAATTCCAAATATAAAGAGGTTATATGTACCCACATGAATTCACAATCCATAATAGTAATGAATAATGGGAAATGACAAAAATCATTTAATTTAAAATAAGAAAAATGATTTCCCTAAATTTTCACAATTAAAGAAGGATTAAATTGGAATAAAAACTTGGTTATAAATCCTCTAGAAATATGAATAATTCACTAATTTTAAATAACACAAGAAAACTTATTTCAAAAAAAGGATAAAATAATTCAATGATGAATCTTAGATGTTTCATAAATTTTTCAAATAAATATTATATTAAAAGAGTCACATATATCAACAAATTTGATACAAGTTAATGAATTTCACATTAGAAATACAAAAAATGCCTAATACCTCACTTTACACATTGTAATGCATAAAAAAATTAAAAGTGATTAAATATAAACATTGAGTTCATCAATTTATAATTCCCTAATCAATAATCCACTCCATATATGATTTTTTTTAATATTGTTAAATATTAATTTAAAATGAGATTCATGATAAATAATTTTAGAAGTTGATTTATATGGAGATCAAAACATTTTAATCCAATGAAAAAACAACTTAAAATTGATGTAAAATAAAAAAAATACTTGGAAAATATTAGATATAACCATAAACAATACGAGATATGTATCCTCTCATATGGATCACCATATTTTTGATGATAGATCATGAATTATTTCCTAAGAGATACAATTTCCAAAATCCCATATAAACCATCCATGGAATAATTAAATATATTAACATCATTTCCTATAAAAAATAAAAAGGATACATGTGTTCAGAAATAAAAACATGAAAAAAATCAAGAGAAGTAATCACAATATTGGTGGACAAATTTATCCATCGTGGAATGAAGTTATGAGTTCCAAAAAACCTTTAGAGGTCTACTAAAAATCAATTGATCTAATTTGGTTGCATTGGGAAGAGTTTAGTGTTTAATTTGGGTATTTTGATACTTTAATTACATTTTTTAGGGAATCAGTAAACATACTCATGGTTACCAAGGTTAAACAACATGGTTAATACTAAATATGTGCCTAACCATGCAACCCAAATCGATCCCCTAGAAGAGCTTGATAGTTATGATATATAGTTTGTTTAATCAGGTACAAAATATGAAACCCTTTCTATTCAGGATTCATGGTTTGATTTAGTGGTTTTTCTAATGCTGAATTCAATGTGATCCCATTTTGGGATACCCGAAATGTTGCATGGTTTGGTTGTATGGCTTTTCAAACCATGAGCCAACCCTATATAAGGCCATATTCTATAAATAAACTATGAAACACCCTAAAAAAATTAAAAATAAATCCATTCATATACTTATTAAATAAACGGGTCAATACAATACATAAAGAAATTTTTTTGTTAGGTCATACATCCCATAAGACTAATAATTTTAAAATTTATAAAATAAAACGTCATAATCGTGAAATTGAATTATTTATAATATACGATTTTCTATAATAATACATGATAAATAATATTGTATATAGATTCCCATAATTATAAAGACATATTTCTAAGAGACCCATTTACCATGATTATGGATTTTATTATATTTATGGGAATAAAAAATTTTGTAAACTTTTTTAAATATTTTGATGATTTTTTAAAAAGAAACATTTATAAATCATTATCAAAAGTAGATTCTTGGTTTTGATTCTTCAATTGATGTTGTATATAACTGCCTATACATTTCTAAAAAATATATTACATTCCAATATCATAATATTAATGACATAACAATAACTCAGCTCAACATTTATTTATAGTTTCATCAGAAATTGTGAAACATAATGAACTGATTTTTGAAACATTTACACCATCTTTCACTTATTACATAATAACTAGAACCACTTTTTTACCCATCTAACATAATATGGTTCATCATATTTTTGGGAAATGATACCTATGAAAAGGTGGACATAGATACTCTATAAGGGTAAACATGGGACATATCATTCATATCATAAATATGTTACATTAGAATCTGAATAAAATTAAAAAATTATAATTTAAATATCAAATATTATGATGCCATGTCATGCGAAAAAATTTATATAAGTTTATAAATAACATATTTCATGGGATCTTAATATTAGACATAAAATTGTGGAATTGACATAAGATTAGAATATCATTTCCACAGTAATCACGGATCAGTTCCAAAAGAATCATAGTTGAAAAAGTACATTACATTAATGATTTCACTACCGATTTGAGACATGTGTTACAAAACTTCATTCTCATTCAATTATATCCATTTATTATATAACTGATATCATTTTCCATTCCATTCATGACTACATCATGAAATACAATTCACATCCCTTGAAATTGGAGGAATATATATGTCACAACTATCACATTATAAAAACAATAAATATGTGTTCCACAAGAACAAAAATCATTCATTATATCAGAAACAATAGAGTAAAATGGGTTTCATAAACATCATTCAATCATAACATAACCCATAAAAATGAAATAGGATTCATAAATATCATTCCACCATAAACATATAACAACCATATGCATAATAGGGATAATATCATTAAAAAAATATCCCTATTTATGTGCATGTAACATAAATTATTATTATTGAATATTGAGAATAATTTTGATAGATACATGAATATAATTCTTGAAGATCATATAATTTCTTTTAATTTTATATTTTATTTCTTAAAATTTAATATGATTTAAAATGTAAAAGATTTATTTGAAAATAACCTTTTAATCATGTAATTTATGCTCCAATACAATAAGGCATCATAAGGTTTTATAAATCCTTTCATGTTGTATATGTTAAAATTGAACGTTCTCATCATACCTTTTCTAGAAAATTGACAACGTACCTAACTTGGAATATGATAAAAAGGATCCTTTCAAACTATTTATTTAATATTCAAACTTTGGTAAAAAAATTAAAATTTTACAGTTGTAGAATAATAATGAAAGTATATAGGAAAAAAAATTATGAAACATATACATGGATTGAAATATTTCCCTAGTAAATATTTATTAATAAATAATTCTAAAATATAAATAGATTAAGAAATTAAACCATACAATAGTGTTGATTTCATCAATATATATATTGAAAAATAATTTATATTTGAATAATTAATGTTATTAATGTATTCCATAACAATATTTATATTTGTGATATTATATATGATAATTTTATCATCTTTTCATGCATAATATTTCACTATTACTCTTCTTTCTGGTGGTAACCGCATCATTCTATTATTCATGTTTTTTATATAAGTCCCAATTATTGTTCTTAAGATATATTCCCATCATTTGATGAATGATATTAAAATAATAAATATTTCATAGTTTAACAATATAAAAATTTATATATCATTCATGAATGTTGAATATGGAAGATGAACTTCATCGTGTCTTGGATACGGTAGGACGTATGAACGACCAAGTGATGGTATCTTTCCCTTAATAGTTGAATGGTACAGAACTGGATGGTATATATTATCTTCTAGAAAAAATATCTTATTACAATAATTATATATATATATATATTCATAATTTTCCCAATCCTAATAAATTGGTCAAAAAGAGATTTCCCCTAAGTGTAGAGATGATAAACCATACTGACTCACGCGTGGTGCATTTATTTTTTAAATGATTGATAAAATGGGTAATATGGTTTTATATAATCATAATAATTTTTTTAATATATTTTATACTGTAATTATTACATTAGTATGTAAAAAACACATGAATATGAATTAAAAGAGTATATAACTTTCAGATTGTTTGGAAAAGAGATTAACTCTTCTCCAGAGAGATCCCTCTATATCACTTATTAGGCAAACAAGCGGTTGTATTTTGAAAATACGATAACATCTATAATGTTATGATCAATGTATATGATGGAAATATTTTGGGAATGGTTGATATTCATGGTTCAGAGTGAGGTGATGAAGACGGGGAGAAGGTTCTCTTTTATAATTGTTGTAATGGGAACTTTTGGAATCTCTAAAATGTGTTACTTATAAAAAAAAATAAAATATAAATCCACATACCTAAGAAAAAAATGTATTCAATTAAAATAAGATATAATTTTTAATATCATAAAAAATAGATTTTTTACATGTGTTTTTATTTTTTTTAACCATGTCATTTTTATTACACTTATTTAATTTTATATTTCAAAAACGTAACTAATTTTTCAATATTAAATTTTTATTATTTATAACTGTTACAATTTCAATTAGATCATTGATGAATAATTTTCAACATGTTAAAATATATTATAGTTATTTTATATTTTTAAATATGTTTTATGATTTATCAATAATATAATAGATCAATATTTCATAAAGTATCAATTCTTTCAATTTTGGAACTATTCATTTATTGGATTTTTTAAAATATAAAGATAATTGATAAAATTGAAAAAAGTATTTTATTTTATACATAAAGGTTCAAGGTCATCAATCATATTAATTTTAATTGTTAATTATATAAATTATATTTATTTTATTAATTTTTATCATATTTTAATAACATTTCTATTAATAAAATAATTTTTACATTAAAAATGTATATTTATTTAATATAATTTATTGTTCACAAAAAATTTAAAAAAAAAATTGGAAAATATAAATTGTTAGTATTTTAGAATAAAAATTATAGTTAAATATGACTAGTGTGTATACCTATATTAAAATTAATACATTCTTTAAATCATGAATATGACATTTTTACTATTGATAAAAATATTATATTTATTCTTATTTCATCCATGTTGCTCAAAACATCAAAAAATATTTATATCAGGAAAATATGTTTATTTTTATACAAATTTACATTAATATTCATTCATGATAGTTTTTTTTCCTATTTAGACACAAAAGAGATATTGAAGAAAAAGAAATTGACATTTTTCTTCTAACATTGATATATATCATATAAGTCATTTTACTAGAATACTATAAATTAAATGAATGAATATAGATCTATAAATGTAAAGTGTGATATTTAATTAATCTAATAATATATTGTCATTTTTAGGGCAATTTTATAGTCGTTCTAATTTTATTTTTAACTAAAATTATAAAAATTACCCTTTACTGTGGTAACAGTTTCTTCCATAGCTACTGCTAATACTGAACAAAGAAATAGAAATAGATACAAAATTTGGAACTTTAGAATCTAAATTTTAATTCCATTTTTAGAAATTCAATAGTTAGGATTCTTATAATTTAATATAATATAATGTTTGTAAATTTCTATGGAAAAATGTTCTTCATTAAAAATGGGTTTTAAATGTTATTTTGTTATAATAAGTTTTTGTATAAAATACCTTCCAAAATAAATAATTGGATTATTATAAATATAAATTAAATAATTATAATATATAATTAATCAAAAACATAATTTTACCTTATATCTATTTTATTAAAAAATACAGTTCTGAATAAAATTTAGTATTTTGTTATTTCATTAAATAATCGGTTCCATAATGATATATTTTTTGATAATCTAGACTTGGTAAATTCATAAATTAAATTATCTTTCTTCAATTTATATTTTAGAATAAGAAATAATAATTTTTTAGTAAGATATATAATGTAATTTTGGTATAAATTGGTTTTTATTTCCTAATCACTTACAAAGGTATTTATACTGAGTTGGAGTATTATATTTCATAATATAGTTTTTCATATTTATTAATTCAATTTTAAGTGATAGATTATAATTTTCATTTAATAAAAATATACTCCATAGATTTTTTAAACTCATGGTTGTTTGAAACGCAATATATTGATGAATTAAAATTATTTAAAGATTAAGATTTCAAAAAACAATTTTTCTATTACATTCGAGCCCCCATAAAGTGAAATTTTCTCTCGAAATTCAGCAAATGGATGCAAACAAGAGATGATACATCTGACTCATCACATCCTCATGTTCCCACATGGATTCCTAAATTTTTTTCTTCCATAAAACATTATCCATGGGAGTGGACTTTTTTGTAAAACATAATCTTTACAATCTTGAATCTCTATTAGTAATTATTCTTAAGAAAAATATTTCCCCAATTGTACATCATCAAAGTTTAGTAAATTTGAATGATCAGGTTTGTACATTATGAAGATAGATATATGGAAAACATGATGAACTTATCTGATATTCTATGTAAGTTCTAATGGATACACTACCTTCCCAATATGATACATAATTTCAGAAGGACTAGTATACTAGGGGAATAGAATCCAATATATTCTAAATCTCATCATTGGCTTAGAATTATATATTTTTAGAAATAACATGTTACCCACTTCATACTCTATTTCATTTTTCATATTGTTAGTATAATTTTTTTTATTCTTTGCTGCTCTTATGTGTTGTTGAATATATCTAAAATTCTCAGCCATTTTCTCAACAAATCAGTTCCCAAAAGATTTATTTCCCCAACATCATTCAATCATGTAGGAGTCCTTAATTTCATACCATATAGTGATTCATACGTATCTATTTAAATACTAGAGTAAAATATATTTTTTTAAGAAAACTCTAAAAAAGGTCGGTGTTGATCCCATCTACTGTTCAAATCCATAGAGAAATCATTCAACAAGTCTTCTATATTTTGAATTATCTAATCAGACTGACCATCTATTTAAGGATGATTTATAGTGTTAAAAATTAACTCTATATCCATATCCTATAAAATTATTCACCCTAACATATTGTTATTTCTCAGTTATCAATAATATATAATATAGATTATTACTCCATGAAATATAACCGTTTTATTGGATATATACTCAGGAAAGCCGATCAAGATTGATCTTTTCACTAAGATTAATAATGATTCCCGAAAATTTATGGTGATCAACTATATCCCATATAGCCTTATGTCCTATTAATATTTTGGGAAGTCTGATGAAAAATTCAATGGTGATGCTTTCACATTTTCATTCTAGTATTGGAAATTGTTTTATCGGATTGTAGTTTTTTCATTCTAGCCTTAAATTATTAACTAAACTGGCACTGATAAAAATGTTCTGCAATATAATTATTCATACCATCCCATCAAAAATAATTATTCATCTCTCTATACTCCATTTTTCATCAAATATGTATAGATAATGATGAACAATCACCCTCTTCCAATTGATCCATCATTAAATATTGTATGTGTGGGTCACAAACACGATACCTGAAACTTATTATTCCATCACAGTCAATGATGAACTCAATATAATTTCTCACATTCATTTGTAGCTCTAAATCTTCCGTGTGCACCTCCTTAATCATTATTCGTATAGATGTTCGAACAGTCATTTCATAAAGATTTTATTTCTATACTTTCTCAATGATTTTCATATCCAACATTTGCAATTCCAAAAATATTATATCTTTTGTGATCTTCATCATATATAGTCTACCATTTTCCTTTTCACTAAAATCATTGTCTGATTTTTTGTCTATCATAGGGTGGTAATTTATAGATATATAATAATATTTAATCAACTCTACCGTATTTTTTGCACACATTAAAATACTTTTGGGTGAATGTATACATTAATATTTTATGATCAGTGTATATGTCTCATCCTTCAACATAAAAATACTGTCTATTTTACTTTATAGAAATGATTACCACATATTACTCTAAATTACTATTAGGGTAAATTTTCTCATGGATTTTAAATTTCCTCAAGGAATAATCTATCATGATATAATGTCTCATGAGAACACATCCCAACAATTAATGGATGAATAATTATTGAAAAAAACATTCTCTATAATAGTTTCTTGTGAGAACCGGTGGAGTGACAAACTAATTTTCAACTCCATGATACTTTCCTCATACTATTCCATATATATGAACATAAATACATGCTAACTCAGCCTAATGATTGGATTTTATAATCATGAGAAACAATAATAACATGTTGATTATATCCATCCAAAACAATAGTACTCATTATTTCAATTACCATGGTTGTTCTAGGACAATTTAAAATTAATATAGTCTATGATGGTTCTTTATATATACCCTTCTTCAAAGTATGTGATCTATAAATCATTAATTCAAAGTCATACATTCAAACTCATAAATTTTTTCAAAAAGATTCTCCTTTCACAAGTTTATCAATATAGTCCTCAAATGACATTCATTTTCTTCCATTGTTCTTGAATATAATGGAATACCATATCTAAAAACTATAACAAATTGATCAAGAGAGACGATAATGGATCTTTTTATTAAATCCACTAATATAGAGGGGGCATTAGTATGATAAAAAATCCACTATAAATTTTCTATGTCCATGCCTTGAAGAAAATATTTTCTTGGTATATCCTCTTTATTCACCAATAATTTATTATATATTAAATGAAGAAAAATCATAGAAAATTATTATGTTGCATATAAAAGATCAAATAATTGAGTAATATGTGTAACATCCCCTTACGTTTTCAGGTACTTTTTGATCTCTCTAAGTGCCTCTGTTTTGGTTAAGTGACATGGGGGGTGCGTTTGGGTGAAATTTTAAGTGAAACAAAAAGGCAATAGCTTGTGCACGGTTTGTGCACGGTTTGGTAAACCGTGTCAGAAAACTGTGCCAACCTAGAAGCACTGGATAGTGGGTTATGCATGGTGTGTGCACAGTTTGGTAAACCATGTGACTAAACCATGTGGACCAGCAACCCTATACAGTGAGATCCGCATGGTGTGCATACGGTTTGATAAACTGTGTGGACAAACTGTGCGGTCACTTAAAACTAGATCCTTAAATTGTGGATCTCAACCATTTTGCCTCTAAGGGTTTCATTTTTCCTCATATGTGGACCTAACTCGGGATTTGTCTTCTCCTTGGTCATAGAAGGTTCTCCCTTTGTTCCAGAGGTGATCCAAAGACTCCTCTTGGTGAATCGAAATGGGATTCTCAAGGTATGTGATCGTTCTTCATCGTTCTTGATTGGTTTCTTAGATCTACTTATATCTACTCCTCCTCTTCTCTCAGTTTCTTAGATCTATGCCTATTATGGGTAGATCTAAGTGTGTGGTACCATGTTTTATGAGATTTGGTCTTGATCTTTCTAGGAGAAGAGATCTAAGGCAGGTTCTTGAAGAAGAGACTCGTTTTTCTTGAGCGTTCTTGACCTTTGTGGTTTTGGTCAAAAACATTGAGGTAGGTGGTTCCGTCCTGACTTGTCAAATTTATTATCATTATATTGTATTGATTTATTTCAATTGTTTATTTATGTTCAATTTCTCAAGTTTTCTTTCAATTAAATTGTTAAAAATTTGATTCCATTGAATTGAGATATTTTAAATGGTTTTGTCATAGAAATTTGGGACAAAACCCCAATTGCATTGAATTGGGTGTGTTTATGGAAATTCAAAGATTTAAATTGTTGCATTTAAATTGTGGATTTGATAGAAATTTTTTCTATTAAATTGTGCAATTTAATTTTGTAAATGAAATGTTTAAGTATGTAATTGGTTTTGAATGGATTTCAAACTTATGAAAATGGCTTAGAATGATTTGATAGAAATCCATTGGTTTTATCTTTTGAAAGAAGCATGTTTTGAATAAATCTCGTTTCAGTTTTTAATGGAATGAAATTGGAACTTTTGAAATGGAAGAATGGGATTGATCATATTTTAAGCATTTATAAAATAGTTCGCCTGTCATTTAAGAGCGCATGCAAGCCTTAGGTAGATAGTGAGTTATTTGGATACACTGTATGCTACGCCAACGTTCTAAAACATACATGCACCGGGTCACATCCCCGACGGGTTGGTGTTGAGTATCCTTTGTCCATTTTCATAGGGACGTGTGTATACACATCTTCCTAAGTTCACATAGAGAGTGTGGAATCCTATAACTGGTTAATACTATAGTACCTTTTGGCAGATGACCATATTTCTCGCTTGTTTATTTATAACTGAGATAGAAATGTATGCCAATGTTTTTGAACTGCTTTACATACCTTCTGAATTTATATAAACTTTTTTTTAGAATTCTTTGCTAAAGCCATTATTTTATAAATATTCCAATATTTTTAAAGACCTTGCTCAGAACTATTTATTTCCATCATTTGAAAATATATAGCATGTTTTTTTAATATATGATTTTGAATTGTCGAACCTCTTTATATGAAAATAGAAAGATTTTATTTGGATAATCTATTTTTAGCATTTGTTACAGAGTTTTTGGTTTTATCTTGTTGGGCTTAGGCTCACACCCTACATTTTCCTTCATGTGTTAGTAGATTTTCTTCTCCCAGGATCGAGCAAAGGGAAGGGACCTCTTGGAGGTGGATCCAGTTGTTGATCTCTAGACTTGGTGAGTTGTGTCCTTTGGGACCTTGGGACTGTTTTCCCTTTTAGTACTTGTGTTGTATCACTTTGGAATTTCATGCATCTTTTTATTCTGGTACATCACTCCCAGTGGAGTTTCATCTGTTATTTATATTGTCTTGTTTTACACTTGATTTCTCATTATTGTGGAAAAATCATTCCCACATGAATGTTATACATTGCCTGGTGCTAGTCGCTGAACTATGAGGATCGAGAACGCCCTTCGAGCTATGCCAGGGCCATCTCGGTTATCTGGTTACCAGGGTACCCATGCTGGTTCGTGACAAAGTGTTATTAGAGGTGAGGTTTGTTAAGAATCATTCCATGATGACAGTATGTATTTGTGTTTTCTTTTCGGGACTTAGGAGGTAGTTTTGATTGAGGGTCTGGCCATCTCTCATCGTAATGAACCTTAAGTTTCCAGGGGTGGATTGGGAAAGGAGACTTGCGTATTAGTTCTAGTATTTTACTTATTTTTATTTGGATACAGTGGAATCCAAATCTTGTTATTCCTTCTATTAGGAATAGTTTTCCCCATTACTCAGGTTGAGTGTTAATCTAATGTCTTCTTTGTTGTCTGTTGATGTTGTGTAGTATCATGCCTCCGAGAAGATGTGGAAATAAGATAAATAAAAGTGGATGCTGATGAATCTCATTAAGAAAGTCCTATTGTGGATCCATAGCTGGTAGAGGTGATTGTTCGAACTGTCCAAGATTTGGGACATGATCCACCTCTAGTTCCTGTTCAAACTCCAGCTATAGATCCTCATAGTGATATTCTCCGAATTCATTCCTAGGAGTTCCAATACCAGATGATACCAGTCTTCAAAGGCTCCACTGATCCCCAACATGCTGAGGAATGGTTGAGTAAGATCGAACGTCTGTTTGGGGTTTTGGAGACACATGATTCGATCATTGTGAAGTGTGCCACCTTTGTTCTGGAGTGACCAAGTAGGAGATGGTGGGACATGATGGTGATGGCAGGGAAACATAAGGGTTAGGAGTGGATAGACTTTAGGGTTCTTTTCAATGATTGGTTCTATCCAATATCCATGGTGTTGGCCATGGCTGTGGTGTTTTTCAAACATGAGAAGACCAACAAAACTGTGACTGAGTACTCAAATTGCTTTGCTGAGTCGGTACAGTTTTCTCCTGAAATTGTATCTAATGAGAGGATGAAGGATTGACAATTTGAGATGGGTCTTAGATTATATATCTATTCTTATGTTTTCTTACTGAATGTACCCACATATGCTGATGTGTTTGATATGGAGATGATGGTTGCGATGGATTTTGCAGGAAAGTCAGGGTTGCAGAAAATTCCTTTTCCTTTTAGTGGTAGTGTTGGTTCCATTATAGGAAAATAGATGCGTGAGGTTCCTCATGGTGGTTCTCGACAACATATTCACTCCAGACCACCGGTAGCACCAGGAGGGGCTTCCTTGACTTGCTATCAGTGTGGGAATCCAGGACAATCTAAGAGGGTTTTCACTGAGGGACCCAAGGACTGTAGCTCCTGCAGATGTTTAGGGCACCTAAAGCGACTCTGTCATCATTTCTCTACTCCGCATAGTGTAACAGAATCTTCAACACCTCCAAATACTGTGAGGCAATCAAATGATTCACGTACAAAAGGGTTCCAGCCTCAGGCATCCTGAACGAATCTTCATCACGCAGTGGAAAGGTCGCCAGAGGTACCTGATGCTGGTCCTGAAACTGTGAGAGGTACCATTACTATAGATTAAACTTTAGTGGATTCTCTTTTTGACACTGGTGCATCTCACTCTTTTATATCAACCCATATGGTTATTTTTCTTAATCTACCTAGGGAAATTTTATCTTGTGCGATTGATATTACTACACCCCTTAGTGTAATGAGAGAGAATGGACTTCGTAGTCCTTCTTCCGTCATCATTCTATTAGATGTCGAGCTTGTTTGGGACTTTTTGGTTCTCTACATGAAATATTTTGATGTCTTATTTGGGATGGACTGGATCATCGCCAATAAATCCCAGATTTATTGTCACCTCCGACGGGTCAACCTTACCACACCCATTGGTGTGCCTCTTGTTTTTCAAGGAGAATGGGAACCCAGGTCAGGCGGAGCAGGACCTTCTTATCCAGAGCTGGGGAAAATTATATCAGTACTTTCTTTTGATCTAGAGAAAGATTCAACGAGTGGTGATCTTCCTCCAGTCATCACTGAGTTTCCAGACGTGTTTCCTTCTGACTTCTCTGGTATGCCACCAGTAAGGGAGATTAATTTTTCAATTGATTCAATGCCTGGTACTCAACCTGTTTCTATCCCTTCTTACTGAATGCCTCTAGCCAAACTAAAGGAACTGATGTCTTAGATATATGATCTTCTTGAGAAAGGTTTTATACGCCTGAGTGTGTCGCCATGGGCAGCACTTGTTCTCTTCACTAAGAAGGCTGATGGTTCACTTCACATATGTGTTCATTATCGAAATTTCAATCGATTTACGATAAAGAAAAAATATATTTTACCACTAATTGATGATTAGATTGACCAATTGAAAGGGGAAAAGAGGTTTTCAAAAATTGACCTTCGATCTGGTTATCATCAATTGAGGATAAAGGAATCTAACATTCCTAATACCGCTTTTCGGAGTAGGTATGGCCATTATGAGTACCTTGTCATTCCCTTCGGCCTAACAAATGCTCTTGCACATTTCATGGAATTGATGAATCATGTTTTCCATGAGTATATAGATACTTTCATGGTGGTCTTTGTGGATGTCATTGTTGTCTACTCCAGATCTAAGGAGGATCATCTACATCATGTGAAAACAGCTTTGTGTCTTCTATGGAATCACCGAATTTATTCCTAGATTTCAAAGTGTGATTTCTAGATTTGGGATGTGAAATTCCTGGGACATGTCATGTCATAACAGAGAGTATTAGTTGATCCTGAGAAGGTAAAGGCTGTTATGACTTTGGAACAACCATGAAATGTTTTCGATATTCGGAGCATCATGGGCTTAGGAGGATATTATCGCCGGTTTGTTAAAGACATATCAATGTCAGCTTCTCCAATGACTGCTCTGACTGAAAAAGGAGTGAGGTTTTCCTTGAGCGATAAATTTCAGAGTTCTTTTCTTGACCTAAAGAATCATTTGACTACTACGCCGATGTTAACTCTTCATGAGGCTGGGATAGGTTACGTGGTCTTCTGTGATGCATCGAGTTTAGGGTTGGGATGTGTCCTTATGCAAGAAGATCATGTTGTTGCCTATGAATCTCGTCAGCTTAAGACTCATGAGAAGAACTATCATACCCATGACATTGAACTTGTAGCTATAAAGAGAAATTTAGATCCTTGGGTTACTTCTCAATTTTGGAGAGACCTTCAAGGGGCACAGGGATCTCAGGTTATTTTGAGCACGGCCTACCATCAAAATTCAGATGTCCAGACATAAAGAGAAATTCAGATCCTTGAGGATATGCTCCGTGTTGGTGTTCATGACTTTGGTGAATCTTGGGATGATCATCTGGGGCTAGTTGAGTTCGCTTATAATAACAGTTATCAATCTGCGATCAAGATGGCTTCTTTTGAGGGTTTGAATGGCTGTCCTTGTAAATATCCTTTATAATGGTGGGAGATTGGTGAATGTTCCTTGGTAGTACTGAGTTTGGTCCAAGAGATGATAGATAATATCCAGTTGATTCATCAAAGAATGTCGGCAGCTCTGATTCGGTACAATTCTTATGCTGATCGTCGACGTAAACCTTTAGAGTTCTCAGTTGGTGACTAGGGGTTCTTGAATGTATCACCCCGATTGGGTCATCGACGGCTTGGGAGGCAAGTGAAGCTTGCTCCTCGTTTTGTGGGATCTTTTGAGGTTATTGGTCTCGTGGGGAATAATGCTTACCATTTAGCTCTACCACCACAACTGACATTGATACATAACTTGTTCCATGTATCATAGCTATGAAAGTATCTCTTGGATACATCTCATGTTGTGAGGTGGAGTGATTGTGAGTTTGAAATAGATTTATCTGTTACTGAATGACCAGTCAAGGTTGTTGATTCTGAGACTAATGTACTTTGTGGAATAACGATACCTCTGGTCGGTGTACATTGGCAGCATGGTTCTGATTCTCATGAGACATGGGAAAGGGAGTCTCTAATGAGAGGGAAGTGGCCTCATCTTTTTGACGTGGTGGTTTCTTTATTGGATTTCTGGGGACAGAAAGGTCTTATGGTGGGGAGGTTGTAACATCCCGTTACGTTTTCAGGTACTTTTTGATGTCTCTAAGTGCCTCTGTTTTGGAATAGTGACTTGGGGGGTGCGTTTGGGTAAAATTTTATGTGAAACAAAACGACAATGTCTTGTGCACGGTTTGCACATGGTTTGATAAACCATGGGAGCAAACCATGCCAATCTAGCAGCACTGGATAGTGGGTTCCCATAGTCTGCACATAGTTTGGTAAACCATGCTACTAAACTATATGGACCAGCAACCCTGTACAGCGAGATCCACATGGTGTTCCCATGGTTTGATAAACCGTGCGGACAAACCGTGCGGTCACTTAAAACTAGATCCTTAAATTGTGGATCTCGACCATTTTTCTTCTAAATGCTTCGTTTTTCTTCTTATGTGGCCCTAACACGGGATTTCTCTTCTCTTGGGGTCAGAGAAGGTTCTCCCTTTGTTTTGGAGGTGATCCAAAGTCTCCTCTTGGTTCATCGAAGTTGGATTATCAAGGTATGTTATCGTTCTTCATCGTTCTTGATAGGTTTCCTAGATCTACTTAGATCTACTCCTCCTCTTCTCTCGGTTTCTTAGATCTACACCCGTTATGGGTAGATCTAAGTGTGTGGTAACATGTTTGGTGAGATTTGGTCTTGATATTTCTATGAGAAGAGATCTATGGTGGGTTCTTGAAAAAGGGACCCTTTTTTCTTGAGCGTTCTCGACCTTTGTGGTTTTGATCAAAAACTTAAAGGTAGGTGGTTCTGTCCCGACTTGCCAAATTGATTACCATTATATTGGATTGATTTAGTTCAATTATTGATTTACGTTCAATTTATCATTTTTTAATTCAATTAAATTGATAAATACTAGGTTCCATTGAATTGATAAATACTCGGTTCCATTGAATTGAGATATTTGAAATGGTTTTGGAATAGAAATTTGGGGAAAACACCAATTCCATTGAATTGGGTGTGTTTATGGAAATTGGCCGATTTAAATTGTTGGATTTAAATTGTGGATTTGATGGAAATGTTTTCAATTAAATTGTTGAATTTAATTGTGGAAATGAAATTTGTAATGATGTAATTTGTTTTGAATGGATTTCAATCTTATGAAAATGGCTGAGAATGATTTGATAGAAACCCATTGGTTTTATCATGTGAAAAAAGCATGTTTTGAATAAAACCTGTTTTGGTTTTAAATGGAATGAAATTGGAAATTTTGAAATAGATTAATGGGATTGATCGTATTTTAAGCATTCGAAAAATAGTTCACCCATCATTTAAGAGTGCATGCAAGCCTCACGTAGTTAGTGAGTTATTGGGATACACTCTACGCTACGACAACATTCTAAAACATACATACAGCAGTTCACATCCCTGATGGGTTGGTGACACGTCTCCTTTGTCCATTGTCATAGGGGCATGTGTATACACATATTTCAGAGTTCACATAGAGAGTACGAAATCCTATAACTGGTAAATACTCTCATACCTTTTGGCAGATGACCATGTTGGTGGATTGTTAATTTATATTTTAGATATAAATGTATGCCAATGTTTATGACCTTCTTTAAATTCCTGCAGAGTTTGTATAAACTGTTTTATATAATTTTTTTGCTTAAGCCATTGTTTTAGAAATATTCCATTATTTTTAAATCCCTTGCTTAAAACTATTTGTTTCCATCATTTGAAAATATATAACATGTTTTGCTAAAATATGATTTTGAATTGAAAAACCTGTTTATTTGATAATAGAATGCTTTTCTTAGGATAATCTATTTTTAGAATTTTTTACAGAATCTTTGGTTGTATCTTGCTGGGCTTAGACTCACACCATACTTTTTCCATCAGGTGTTTGTAGATTTTATTCTTCCAGGATCGAGCAAAGGTAAGAGACCTCTTGGAGGTGGATCCAGTTGTTGATCTTTGGATTTGTTGAGTTGTGTCCTTTGGGACCTTGGGACTGCATTCCATTTTGGTACTTGGGTTGTAGCACTTTGGAATTTCATGCCTCTTTTTATTCTGGTACATCACTCCTAGTGGAGTTTCATCTGTTATTCCTACTATCTTGTTTTACTCTTTCTTCCGCATTCTTGTGGAAAAATCGTTCCCACTTGTACGTTATACGTTGCCTGGTGCTAGTCACCGACCCGTGGGGATCGGGAATTCCCTTTGGGCTATATCAGGGCCAGCTCGGTTATCAGGTTACCAAGGTACCCGCGCTGGTTCGTTGCAATGTGGTATCAGAGGCGAGGTTGGTTAAGCATCTTGCCTTGATGACAGTATGTATTTGAGTTTTATTTTCAGGATATTGGGGTAGTTTCGATTGACTTCCTGCCCAGCTCCCACCACAATGAACCTTAAGATTCCAGGGTTGTTTAGGGAAAGGATACTTGTGGATTAGTTATAGTCATTTCCCTATTTTGAGTTGGATAGAGTGGAATCTGAATCTTGTTATTCCTTCTGTTAGGACTAGTTTTCCTCATTACTCAGGTTGAGTTTTAATCTAATATCTTATTTTTTGTCTGTTGATGTTGTGTAGCATCATGCCTCTCAGAGGACGTGGAAATTAGATCCAAAAAGGGGTACTGTTGAATCTCAGCAAGCATGGCCTATTGTGGATCCAGGGCTGGTAGAGGTGATTGTTCGTGCTGTCTAGGCTCTGGGACAGGTGCCACCTCCAGTTCCTGTTCATACTCAAGCTATAGATCCTCATAGTGATATTCTATGAAGTCATTCCCAGGAGTTCCTATGCCAAGAACCACCAATCATAAATGGCTCCACGGATCCCCAACATGCTGAGGAATGGTTGAGTATGATTGAGCATCTGTTCGGGTTTTTGGGGACACCTGATGTGATCAAGGTGAAGTGTGCCACCTTCGTGCTGGAGGGACCAAGTATGAGATGGTGGGACACGATGGTGATGGCTGGGAAACATGAGTGTTTGTAGTGGAAATACTTTAGGGTTCATTTCACTGATCAGTTCTATACTGAATCTATGGTGTTGGGCAGGGCTGTGGAGTTTTTCAAACTTGAGCAGTCTAACAAAACCGTGACTGAGTACTCAAATCGCTTTGCTGATTTGGTATGGTTTTCTCCTGAAATTGTATATAATGAGATGATGAAGGCTTTAAAATTTGAGTTGGGTCTTCGATCAGATATTCATTCTCAGGTTTTCTTACAAAAGCTACCCACTTATGCCGATGTTCTTGATACGACGATGATGGTTGAGTTGGATTTGGCAGGAAATTCAGTGTTGTAGGAGGTTCCTTTTCCTTTTAGTGGCAGTGTTGGTCCATTAAAGGAAAATGGAAGTTTGATGTGTCTCATTGTGGATCTCGACAACAAAGTCACTCCAGACCACCGGTAGCACCAGGAGTGGCTTCCTTGACATGTTATCAGTGTGGGAATCCATGATATTCTAAGAGGGTTTGCACTGAGGAACCAAAGAACTGTAGCTCCTGTGGACGTTTAGGTCACCTATAGAGATTATATAATCATTTCTGTACTCCGCCTAGTGGAACAAGATCTTCATAAACTCCATATACAATAGGGAAGTCAAAGGCTTCACATACAAAAGGGTTCCAGCCTCAGGCATCCAGAACAAATCATCTTCACACAGTGGAAGAGTCGCCAGAGGTAGCTGATGCAGGACCTGCAATTGTGAGAGGTTCCATTACTATAGCTTAGTCTTTAGTGACAACTCTTTTTGACATTGGTGCATCTCACTCTTTTGTTTCAACCCATCTGGTTAATCTTCTGAATCTTCCTATGGAACTTTTATCTTCTGCGATGGATATTACTACACCCCTTGGTGTAATGAGAGAGAAGGGACATCGTAGTCCTGCTGCGTCTTCATTTTATCAGATTTCAAGCTTTTTGGGGACTTTTTGGTTCTCGACATGATATCTTTAGATTTCATACTTGGAATGGACTGGCTCATCTCGAATAAATCCCGGATAGATTGTCCCCTCCGACAGGTCTACCTTACTACACCCGGTGGTGTGCTTCTTGTTTTTCATGGAGAATGGGACCCCAGGTCAGGCAGAGCCGGACCTTCGTATCCAGAGCTGGGGAAAATAATATCAGTAATTTATTTTGATGTAGGGAAAGATCCAACGAGTGGTGATATTCCTCCAGTCGTCACTGAGTTTCATGACTTGTTTCCTTCTGACTTCTCTGGTATTCCATCGGTAAGGGAGATCTATTTTTCAATTGATTTAATGACTGGTACTCAACCGGTTTCTGTCCCTTATTACCGAATGGCTCCAGCCAAACTAAAGGAACTGAGTTCTCAGTAATATGATCTTATTGAGAAAGGTTTTATTCGCCCATGTGTGTCACCTTGGGAAGCACATGTTCTCTTCGCCAAGAAGGCTGATTGTTCTCTTCGCTTATGTGTTGATTATCGAAATCTCAATCGAGTTACGATAAAGAAAAAATATCCATTACCATGAATTGATGATTTGTTTTACTAATTGAAAGGGTCAAAGTGGTTTTCAAAAATTCACCTTCAATCTGGTTATCCTCAGTTGAGGATAAAAGAATCTGACATTCCTAAGACCACTTTTCGGAGTAGGCATGGCCCTTATGAGTATCTTGTCATGCCCTTCATCCTAACAAATTCTCATGCATTTTTCATGTCCTTGATGAATCAAATTTTCCATGATTATCTATATAATGTCGTGGTGGTCTTTGTGGATGGCATTATTATCTACTCCAGGTCTGAGGAGGATCATCTACATCATTTGAAAAAATTTCTAGGTCTTCTAAGGAATCACCGACTTTATTCCAAGCTTTCAAAGTGTGATTTCTAGATTCGGGAAGTGAAATTATTGGGACAAGTCCTATCAGAACAAGTAATATCAGTTGATCCTAATAAGGTTAAGGCTATTATGACTTGGGAACAACCACAAAATGTTTTCAAGATTCGGAGCTTATTGGTCTTAGCCGGATATTATCGCCGGTTTGTTAAAGACTTCTCAAAGTCAGCTTCTCCATTGACTTCTCTGACTAAAAAGGGAGTGATGTTTTCCTGGAATGATAAATTTCAGATTTATTTTGTTGAGCTAAATCATGATCATTTGACTACTGTGGCATTGTTAACTCTTACTATGGTTGGGATATGTTACGTGGTCTTCTGTGATGCATCATTTTCAGGGTTGGGATGTGTCCTTATGCAAGGAGATCATGTTGTTGCATATGGATCTCGTCAGCTTATACCACATGAGAAGAACTATCCTACCCATGACCATGAACATGAAGCTATAATTCATGCAATTATGTGTTGGAGACATTAACTTTATATAGAAAGGTTTACTGTTTATTCAGACCACACGAGCATGAGTTATATCTTTCTCAAAAAGATTTGAATCTCCACCAAAGGTGTTGGGTGGAGTACCTGAAATCTTTTGACTTTGACATTCCCTATACCTCAGGGAAAGGGAATGTAGTTGCAGATGCGTTAAGCATGAAACTTCCATCTCAAACTGTGAAAGAGACTTCAGAAGAGTGGAGTTTAGTGGCTTTTTTTGCACAGTTTCATATTGGAGTTCAGTGGAAGGGGAATGATGTTTCTTTAGCCAGCGTTCATTTGACTTCTTCTCTCCTCGGTTTGATTATTCCTTAATAACATCTAGATTTTTAGTTCCATAGTGTTAGGAACTCTCTTTAGGGAGGATAGACCAACACCCAGTGGTTATTCTCCAAAGATGGTGTTCTGTGTTATCGAAACCGTTACGTTGTGCCGTTATCGGCAAGGAAGGATGCGATGGGGGTTTTCCATAACTCTCAGTGTGTGGTACACCCAGGAACCATGAAGATGTTTTATGACATGCGGCGATAGTTTTGGTGTCCAGGTATGAGACGAGAACTTCCTAAGTTTGTATCTCATTCCTATACATTCCAATAGGTGAAAGCCGAGCACCAGAAACCTTCCAGTTTTCTTCATCCACTTCCAGTCACTACATGGAAGTGGGATGGAATCTCTATGGACATTGTGGTTGGGTTACCTGAAACCCAAAGGAAGAAGAATGTGATATGGGTGTTATCGACAGGCTGACCTAGTCGGCTCACATTATACCTATTCGAGATACAACCAATGTTGAGGAGTTGGAAAAAATCTATGTGAATGAAGTTGCTCGTTTTCACGGAGTTCCGTCTACTGTAGTATCTAATAGAGATACTTGGTTTACTTCTCACTTTTAGAGAGGCCTTCCATGGGCCCTGGGATCTCAGGTTCATTTGATCATGGCCTACCATCCATAGTCAGATGGCCAGATAGAAAGAGAAATTCAAATCCTTGAGGATATGCTCCGCGATTTTGTTCATTACATAGGTGGATCTTGGGATGATCATCTGGGGCTAGTTGAGTTCTCTTATAACAACAGTTATCAATCTGTGATCAATATGGCTCCTTTTGAGGCTTTGTATGGCCGTCCTTGTAAATATCCTTTATGTTGGTCGGAGATTGTTGAAAGTTCCTTTGTAGGACCGAGTTTGGTCCATGAGACGACAACTAAGATCCTGTTGATTCATAAAAGAATGTTGGCAGCTAAGAGTCGGTACAAGTCCTATGCTGGTCATTGCAAAAAACCTTTAGAGTTCTCAGTTTCTGACTAGGTGATCTTGAATGTTTCACCCCGATTTGGTCATTGACGGCTTGGGAGTCAAGGGAAGCTTGCTCCTCATTATGTTGGATCATTTGAGGTTATTGGTCTTGTGGGGAAAGTTTCTTACCATTTAGCTCTACCATCACAAATGATGTCAATAACCAACATGTTCCATGTATTGCAGCTGTGAAAGTATCTCATGGATCCATCTCATGTTGTGAGGTGAAGTGATCTTGTGATTGAACCAGATTTGTCTGCTACTGAACAACTGGTCATGGTTGTTGATTATGAGACCAAGGTACTTCATGGGAGAACAATACCTCTGGTCCGTGTACATTGTCAACATGGTTCTATTTCTCATTAGTCGTGGGAAAGGGAGGATCTAATGAGAGGGCAGTGGCCTCATCTTTTTGACGTGGTGGTTTCTTGATAGGCTTTCTGGGGACAGAAAGGTCTTATGTTGGGGAGGATGTAACATCACGTTACGTTTTCAGGTACATTTTGATGTCTCTAAGTGCCTCTGTTTTTGAGTAGTGACCTCGGGGTGCGTTTGGGTGAAATTTTAATTGAAACAAAAATTCAGTGGCTTGGGCACGGTTTTCACACGGTTTGATAAATCATGCGAGCAAACTGTGCCAACCTAGCAGCACTGGAAAGTGGGGTATGCACGATGTGTGCACGGTTTGGTAAACAATGTGACCAAACCGTGCAGACCAACAACCCTGGAATGTGAGATCCGAATGGTGTGCGCACGTTTTGATAAACCGTGTGTAAAAACCCTACGGTCACTTAAAACTAGATCCTTCAATTTTGTATCTCGGCTGTTTCACCTCTAAATGCTTCGTTTTTCCTCCTATGTGGACCTAACTCAGGATTTGTCTTCTCTTGGGATCATAGAAGGTTCTACCTTTGTTTTTAAGGTGATCTAAAGGATCCTCTTGGTTAATTGAAGTGGGATTCTCAAGGTATGTGATCGTTCTTCGTCGTTCTTGATTGGTTTCTTAGATCTACTTAGATCTACTCCTCCTCTTCTCTTGGTTTCTTAGATCTACCCCTGTTATGGGTAGATCTAAGTGTGTGGTACCATGTTTTATGAGATTTGGTCTTGACCTTTCTAGGAGAATAGATCTAAGGTGGTTTCTTGAAGAAGAGACCCTCATTTCTTGAGCGTTCTCGACCTTTGTGGTTTTGGTCAAAAATGTCATGGTAGGTGGTTCCATCCCGACATGCAAAATTGATTATAATTGTATTTGCTTGATTTATTTAAATTGTTTATTTAAGTTTAATTGCTCAATTTTTAATTCAATTAAATTGTTAAAAACTCGATTCCGATTAATTGAGATATTTGAAATGGTTTTTAGATAGAAATTTTGGAAAACCCCCAATTCCATTGAATTGGGTCTGTTTATGGAAATTGGCCGATTTAAATTGATGGATTTATATTTTGGATTTGATGGAAATGTTTTCAATTATATTATTGGATTTAATTGTGGAAATGAAATGTGTAATTATGAAACTAGTTTTGAATGGATTTTAAACATATGAAAATTTCTTAGAATGAAATGATATAAACACAATGGTTTTATCTTGTGAAAAAGGCATGTTATGAATAAAACCTGTATTGGTTTTAAATGGAATCAAATTGGCACTTTTGAAATGGTAGAATGGGATTGATCATATTTTTATCATTCTTAAAATAGTTCACCCATCATTTAAGATCCATGTAAGCCTTAGGTAGTTTGTGATTTATTTGGATACACTCTACGCTACAACAACGTTCTAAAACATTCATGCAGCGGGTCACATCCCTGATGAGTTGGTGATGATTCTCCATTGGACATTGTCATAGGGACGTGTGTAAACAAATCTTGTTGTGTTCACATAGAGAGTGTGGGGTCCTATAACTGGATAATACTATCGTACCTTTTGGCAGATGACCATGTTGTTCGCATGTTTATTTATATTTGAGATATAAATGTATGCCAATGTTTTTGAACTGCTTTACATGCCAGCTGAATTTATATAAACTATTTTATATAAATGTTTTGCTTAAGCCATTGTTTTTGGAATATTTGATTATTTTTAAATCCCTTTCTCAAAACTATTTATTTCCATTATTTGAAAATATATAGCATGTTTTGTAAAAATATGTTCTTTAATTTCCAAACCTGTTTATTTGAAAATAGAAAGCTTTTCATTGGATAATCTATTTTTAGCACTTGTTACGAAATCTTTGGTGCTATCCTACTAGGATTAGGCTCACACCTGACTTTTTTCTTCAGGTGTTTGTATATTTTCTTATTCCACGATCAATCAAAGGGAAGGTACCTCTTAGAGGTGGATCAAAATTTTGATCTCTGGATTTGGTGAGTTGTGTACTTTGGGACCTTGGGACTGTATTCCCTTTTGGTACTTGGGTTGTAGCACTTTGGCATTTCATGCCTCTTTGTATTTTGGTATATCACTCCCAGGGGAGTTTCATCTGTTATTCATACTGTCTTGTTTTTCTTTTGCTTCCGCATTCTTGGGGAAAATCATTCCCACTTTTATTTTATACGATGCCTGGTGCTAGTCATTGACCCGTGGGGATCGAGAACGCCCTTCCGGCTATGTCAGGGACAGCTCGGTTATCAAGTTACCATGGTACCCGCGCTGGTTCGTGACAAAGTAGAATCAGAGGTGAGGTTGGTTAAGCCTCTTGACTTTATGAAAGTATGTATTTGAGTTTTCTTTTTAGGACTTAAAAGGTAGTTGTGATTGAGTGTCAGTCCATCTCTCACCACAATGAACCATAGGTTGCTAGGGGTGGTTAGGGAAAAGGGACTTGTGGATTAGTTCTAGTATTTTCCCTATTTTGATTTGAATAGAGTGGAATCCAAATCTTTTTATTCCATCTGTTAGGAATAGTTTTCCTCATTACTGAGGTTGATTGTTAATATAATGTCCTCTTTGCTGTCTGTTGATGTAGTGTAGCATCATGCCTCCAAGAAGACGTGGAAATAAGATCCAAAAAAAGGATGCTGGTGAATCTCAGCAAGAATGTCCTATTGTGGATCCAGGGCTGGTAGAGGTGATTGTTCTCACTGTCCTTGCTCTGGGACAAGAGCCACCTTCGGTTCCTATTCATACTCCAGCTATAGATCCTCATAGAAATATTATCCAAAGTCATTCCTATGAGTTCTTATGCCAGAAGCCACCAGTCTTCAGAGGCTCCACTGATCCCCAACTTTCTGAGGAATGGTTGAGAAAGATCGAATGTTTGTTTGGGTTTTTGGAGACACCTGATGCGATCAAGGTGAAGTGTGCCACCTTCGTGATGGAGGGACTAAGTAGGAGCTGGTGGGACACGATGGTGATGACTGGGAAACATGAGGGGTTGGAGTGGAAAGACTTTAGGGTTCTTTTTACTGATCAGTTCTATACAGAATCTATGGTGTTCTCCAAGGCTATAGATTTTTTCAGACTTGAGCAGACCAACAAAACCGTGACTGAGTACTCAAATCTCATTGCTGTGTTGGTACCATTTTCTCCTGAAATTTTATCTAATGAGATGATGAATGCTTGAAGATTTGAGTTAGTTCTTCGATCAGATATCCGTCCTCAAGTTATCATACTGAAACTACCCACTTATGTCGATGTGCATGATAGGGCGATGATGGTTGAGATGGATTTGGCAGGAAAGTCAGGGTTGTAGTATTTTCCTTATCCTTTTAGTGGAAATGTTGGTTTCATTAAAGGCAAATGGAAGCATGGTGTTTGTCATGGTGTTTCTTGACAATAGAGTCACTCCAGACCTCTAATAGCACCAGGAGTGGCTTCCTTGACTTGATATAAATGTGGGAAGCTAGGACATTCTAAGATGGTTTGCAGTGAGGCACCCAAGATCTGTAGCTCATGGGGACGTTTAGGGAACCTACAGAGATTCTGTCATCATTTCTCTACTCCACATAGTACAACAGGATCTTCAGCACCCCCAAATATTGCGGGGAAATCAAATGCATTATATACAAAAGGGTTCCAGCCTCCGGCATCCAGAATGAATCTTCATCACGTAGTGGAAGAGTCGCCAGAGGTAGCTGATGCAGGTCCTGCAACTATGAGAGGTTCCATTACTATAGCTTCATCTTTAGTGAAAACTCTTTTTGACACTAGTGCGTCTCACTCTTTTATTTCAACCCATCTGTTTAATCGGCTTAATCTGCCTTTGGAACTTTTATCTTGTGAAATGGATATTACTACACCCCTTGGTGTAATGAGAGAGAAGGGCCTTTATAGTCCTGCTTGAGTCTTCTTTCGATCAAATGTAGTGCTTGTTTGGGACTTTTTGGTTCTCTACATGAAATCTTTTGATTTCATATTTGGGATGGAATGGCTCATCGCCAATAAATCCCGGATTGATTTTCACCTCCGACAGGTCTACCTTACTACACCCAGTGGTGTGCCTCTTATTTTTCAATGAGAATGGGACCCCAGTTCAGACAGAACCGGACCTTCTTATCCAGATCTGTGGAAAGTTATATCAATACTTTCTTTTGATCTAGAAAAAGATCCAACTAGTTGTGATCTTACTCAATCCATCGCTGAGTTTCCTGACATGTTTCCTTCTGACTTATCAGATATGCCACCGGTAAGGGATATCTAGTTTTCAATTGATATAATGCCTGGTACTCAACCAGCTATATCCTTTCTTACCAAATGGCTCCAGCTGAACTAAAGTAACTGAAGTTTCAGTTAGATGATCTTCTTGAGAAATGTTTTATACGCCCGAGTGTGTTACCTTGGGCAAAACCTGTTTTATTCGCCAAGAAGGCTGATGGTTCTCTTCACTTATGTTTTGATTATCGAAAGCTCAATCGTGTTATGTTAAAGAAGAAATATTTATTACCAAGAATTAATGATTTGTTTGACCAATTGAATGTGGAAAAGTGGTTTTAAAAAATTGAACTTTGATCTGGTTATCATCAGTTGAGGATAAAAGAATATGACATTCTTAAGACCTCTTTTCGGAGTAGGTATGGGCATTATGAGTACCTTGTCATGCCCTTCAGCCTAAAAAATGCTCCTGTAGATTTAATAGCCTTGATGAATAATGTTTTCCATGAGTATCTAGATACTTTCATTGTGGTCTTTGTGGATGACATTCTTTTATACTCCAGGTCCGAGGAGGATCATCTGCATCTTCTGAAAATAGTTTTGTGCCTTCTATGGAATCACCGAAATTATTCCAAGCATTTAATGTGTGATTTCTGGATTTGGGAAGTGAAATTCATGGGACATGTCATGTCAGAAGAAGGAATATCAGTTGATCCTGATAAGGTGAAGGCTGTTATGACTTGGGAACAACCACGAAATGTTTTCGAGATTCAGAGCTTCTGGGGCATAGCAGGACATTATCACCGGTTTGTTAAAGACTTCTCAAAGTCATCTTCTCCAATGACTGCTCTGACTAAAAAGGGAGTGATGTTTTCATGGAACAATAAATGTCATAGTTATTTTGTTGAGATAAAGCATTGTTTGACTACTATGTCGGTGCTAACTCTTCCTAAGGCCGGGATAGGTTACGTTGTCTTCTATAATGCATTGGGTTCATGGTTGGGATGTTTCCTTATGCATGGAGATCATGTTGTTGCCAATGGATCTCGTCATCTTAAGCCTCATGAGAAGAACTATCCTACCCATGACCTTTAACTTGCAGCTATAATTCATGCAATTATATTCTGGATACATTACCATTATGGTGAAAGTTTTACTATGTTTTCAGACCCCAAGACCTTGAGTTATATCTTCTCTCAAAAAGATTTGAATCTCCCCCAAAGGCGTTGGTGGAGTACCTAAAATCTTTCGACTTTGACATTGCATATACCCCAGGTAAAGGGAATGTAGTTACAGATGCGTTAAGTAGGAAACATCCATCTCAGGTTGTGAAAAAGTCTTCAGATGAGTGGAGTTTAATAGCTCTTTTTTCACAGTTGCATATTGGAGTTCAGTGGAATGGGAATGAAGTTTCTTTATCCAGTGTTCGGTTTACTTCTTCTCTCCTTGGTTTGATTATTCAGAAAAAAACATCTAAATGTTGAGTTCCATAGTATGAGGAACACTCTTTATGAAGGGGAGACCGACACCCAGTGGTAGTTCTCCAAAGAGGGTGTTCTGTGTTATCGAAACTGTTACATTGTGCTGTTATCGACAAGGAAGGATGTGATAGGGGTTTTCCATAACTTGCAGTGGTCGGTAGACCCAGGAACCACAAATATGTTTTAATACATGTAGCGATAGTTCTGTTGGCCAGGTATGAGACGAGACCATGCTGAGTTTGTATCTCGTTGTTATACATGCCATCAAGTGAAAGCCGAGCACCAGAAATCTTCAGTTTTGCTTTAACCACTTCCAGTCCCTACATGGAAGTGGGATGAAATCTCTATGGATTTGTGGTTAGGTAACCTCAAACCCAGAGGAAGAAGAACATGATATGGGTTTTTATCAACATTCTGACCAATTCGGATCAATTTATACCTCTTCGAGATACAACCAAAGTTGAGGAGTCGGGAAAAAACTATGATAAAGAAGTTGTTCATTTGAACGGAGTTCCGTCTGCAATAGTTTCTAACAGGGATCCTCTGTTTACTTCTCGCTTTTGGAGAGGCCTTCAAGGGGCACTGGGATCTCAGTTTCATTTGAGCATGGCCTACCATCCACAGTCAGTTGGCCAGACAGAAAGAAAAATTCAGATCCATGAGGATATGCTATGTGCTTGTGTTCTTGAATTTAGTGGATCTTACGATGATCAACTAGGTTAGTTGAGTTTTCTTATAAAAATAGTTATCAATCTGTGATCAAGATTGATCCTTTTGAGGCTTTGTATGGTCGTCCTTGTAAATATATTTTATGTTGGATAGATATTGGTGAATGTTCCTTGGTAGGACCGAGTTTGGTCCAAGAGACGTTATCTAAGATCCAGTTGATTCGTCTAAGAATGTTGGAAGCTCATAGTCAGTACATTTCTTATACTGATTGTCGACATATAACTTTAGATTTCTCAGTTGGTGACTAGGTTTTCTTCAATGTTTCACCCCGATTGGGTCATTGATGGCTTGTCAGGCAAGGGAAGCTTGCTCTTTATTTTTTCGGACCTTTTGAGGTCATTCGTCTTATTGGGAAAGTTTCATACCATTTAGATCTACCACCACGGCCGATGTCGATACATAAAGTGATCCATGTATCGTAGCTGTGAATGTATCTCTCGGATTCGTCTCATGTTGTGAGGTGGAGTGATCATGAGATTGAACTAGATTTATCTATTACTGAATGACCAGTCAGGGTTGTTGATTATGAGACCAAGGTACTTCATGGGAGAATGATACCTCTGGTCTGTGTACTTTGGTAGAATGGTTCTGATTCTCATGAGACGTAAGAATGGGATCCTCTAATGGGAGGGAAGTGGCCTCATCTTTTTGATGTGGTGGTTTCTTCATAGTGTTTCTGGGGATAGAAAGGTCTTATGGTGGGGAGGTTGTAACATCCCATTACGTTTTTAGGTACTTTTTGATGTCTTTAAGTCCCTCTGTTTTGGAGTAGTGACTTGGGGGTGTGTTTTTTTGAAGTTTTATGTGAAACAAAAAGGCAATGGATTGTGCACTGTTTGCACACGGTTTGATAAACCTTGCGAGGAAACCGTGCCAACCTAGAAGCACTGGATAGTGGGGTACACACGGTGTGCACATGGTTTGGTAAACCATGCGACTAAACTGTGCGGACCAGTAACCCTGGATAGTTAAATCCGCATGGTGTGTGCATGTTTTGATAAACCGTGTGGAAAAACCATGTGGTCACTTAACACTAGATCCTTAAATTGGGGATCTCGACCGTTTTTCCTCTAAATGCTTCGTTTTTCCTCCTTAGTGGCCATAACTCGGGATTTGTCTTCTCCTAGGGTCATAGAAGGTTATACCTCTATTCTGGATGTGATCCCAAGGCTCCTATGGGTGAATCGAAGTTGTATTATCAAGGTATGTGATCGTTCTTCATCGTTCTTGATTGGTTTCTTAGATCTACTTAGATCTACTCATCCTCTTCTCTCAGTTTCTTAGATCTATGCCCGTTATGGGTAGATCTATTTGTGTGGTACCATGTTTGATGAGATTTGGTCTTGATCATTCTAGGAGAAGAGATCTAAGGTGGGTTCTTGAAAAAGAGACCTGTTTTTCTTGAGCATTCTCGACCTTTGTTATTTTGGTCAAAAACAACGAGGTAGGTGGTTCTGTCCCAAATTCCCAAAATGATTATCATTGTATTGGGTTGATTTATTTCAATTGTTGATTTAAGTTCAATTTCTCATGTTTTCATTCAATTAAATTGATAAAAACTCGATTCCATTTAATTGAGATATTTGAAATGGTTTCGGCATTGGAATTTGGGAAAACCCCAATTCCATTGAATTTGGTGTGTTTATGGAAATTGGTCGATTTAAATCATTGGATTTAAATTGTGTATTTGATGGAAATTTTTTCAATTAAATTGTTGAATTTAATTGTGGAAATGAAATTTGTAATGATGGAATTTGTTTTGAATTGATTTCAAACTTATGAAAATGGCTTACAATGATTTGATAGAAACCCATTCATTTTATCTTGTGAAAAAAGGCATGTTTTGACTAAAACCTTTTTTGGTTTTAAATTTAATGAAATTGGGAATTTTGAAATTAAATAATGGGATTGATCTTATTTTAAGCATTATTAAAATAGTTTGGTCGTCATTTAAGAGCGCATGAAAAACGTAGGTAGTTAGTGAGTTATATGGATACACTCTACGCTACGACAACGTTCTAAAGAATACATGAAGCAGGTCACATCCCCGATGGGTTGGTGATGAGTCTACTTTGGCCATTATCATAGGGATGTTTGTATAAAAATTTTGCTGAGTTCACATTGAGAGTGTGTAATCCTATAACTGGTTAATACTATCGTACCTTTTGTCAAATGACCATGTTGCTCGCTTGTTTATTTATATTTGATATATAAATGTATGCCAATTTTTTTGAACTGATTTACATGCCTATTGAATTTATATATACTATTTTATATAAATGTTTTTCTTATTCCATTGTTTTAGAAATATTACATTATTTGTAAATCCCTTGATCAAAACTATTTATTTCCATCATTTGAAAATATATAGCATGTTTTGTTAAAATAGGCTTTTGAATTACCGAACCTGGTTATTTGAAAATAGAATGCTTTTCATTAGAAAATCATTTTTTATAATTTGTTACAGAATCTTTGGTGTTATCCTTCTAGGCTTAGGCTCACACAATTCTTTTTCCTTCGGGTGTTTGTATATTTTTCTTCTTTTATGATCTGTAAAGGGAAGGGACCTCTTGAAGGTTGATACAGTTGTTGATCTCTGGACTTAGTGAGTTGTGTCCTTTGGGACCTTGGGACTATTTTCCCTTTTGGTAATTGGTTTGTAGCACTTTGGTATTTCATGCCTCTTTTTATTATGGTACATCACTCCGAGTGGAGTTTCATATGTTATTCATACTCTCTTGTTTTACTATTTATTCCACATTCTTGTGGCAAAATCGTTCCCAATTGTATGTTATACGATGCCTGGTTCTAATCACCGACCTGTGGGGATTCGGAATGCCCTTCAGGCTATGTCAGGGCGAGCTCGGTTATCAGGTTTCCAGGGTACCCGTGCGGGTTCATGAAAAAGTGGTATTAGAGGTGAGGTTGGTTAAGCATCTTGCCTGGAAGACAGTATGTATTTGTGTTTTCTTTTCGGGACCTAGGAGTTAGTTGTGATTGAGTGTATGGCTAGCTCTCACCGCAATGAACCTTAAGTTTCCAGGGGTGGTTAGGGAAAGGCGACTTGTGGATTAGTTCTTGTCTTTTCCCTATTTTGATTGGGCTAGAGTGGAATCCAAATCAGGTTTTTCCTTCTATTAGGAATAGTTTTACTCGTTACTCAGGTTGAGTTTTAATCAAATGTCTTCTTTGTTTTCTGTTGATGTTGTGTAGCATCATGCCTCCGAGAAGATATGGAAATAATTTCCAAAAAGTGGCTGCTACTGAATCTCAGTAAGAAAGTCCTATTGTGGATCTAGGGCTGGTAGAGGTGATTGTTCGCACTGTACAAGCTCTGTGATAGGCGCCACCTCCAGTTCCTATTCAGGCTCTAGCTATAGATACCCATAGTGATATTATCTGAACTCGTTCCCAGGAGTTCCTATTCTTGAATCCCCCAGTCTTCGAAGGCTCCACTGATCCCCCACATGCCAGGTAATGGTGGAGTATGATTGAACATCTGTTTGGGTTTTTGGAGACACCTGATGCGATCATGTTGAACTGTGCCACCATCGTGATGGAGGGACCAAGTAGGAGATGGTGGGACACTTTGGTGATGGCTGGGAAACATGAGGGTTTGGAGTGGAAATACTATAGGGTTCTTTTCAAAGATCAGTTCTATCCAGAATCTATGGTGTTGGCCAAGGCTATAAAGTTTTTCAAAATTGAGCAGACCAACACAACTGTGACTGAGTACTCAGATCGCTTTGCTGAGTTCGTAAAGTTTTCTCCTAAAATTGTATCTAATGAGTGGATGAAGGCTAGCCGATCTGAGTTGGTTCTTTAGTCTGATATCTGTTCTCAGGTTTTCTTAATGAAGATACCCACATATGCTGCTGTTCTTGATAGGGCGATGATGGTTGAGATGGATTTGGAAGGAAAGTTAGGGTTGCAGGAAGATCCTTTTCCTTTTAGTGGCAGTGGTGGTTCCTTTAAAGGAAAACAGAAGCGCGATGTTTCCCATGGTGGTTCTCGACAACAGAGTCACTCGAGACCACTGGTAGCACCAGGAGGGGCTTCCATGACTTGCTATCAGTGTGGGATGCCAGGAAATTCTAAGAGGGTTTTCACTAATGCAACCAAGAACTGTACCTCCTCTGTACATTTAGGGAACCTATAGATATTCTTTCATCATTTCACTACTCTGCATAGTGGAATAGGAACATCATCACCTCCAAATATTAAGGGGTAGACAAATACTTCACATACAAAAGGGTTCCAGCCTCAAGCATCTGGAACGAATCATCTTCACGCAGTGGAAGAGTCGCCAATGGTAGCTGATGTAGGTCCTGCAACTGTGAGAGGTACCATTACTATAGCTTCGCCTTTAGTGAAATCTCTTTTTGACACTGGTGTATCTCACTATTTTATATCAACACATCTAGTTAATTTGCTTAATCTGCCAATGGAACTTTTATCTTGTGTGATGGTTATTACTACACCACTTGGTGTAATGAGAGTGAAGGGCCTTCGTAGTCCTGCTTGCATATTCTTTCTATCAGATGTTGAGTTTGTTTGGGACTTTTTGGTTATTGACATGAAATCTTTTGATTTCATATTTGGGATTGACAAGATTATCTCCAATAATGCCCGTATTTATTGTCACCTCTGATGGGTCTACCTTACTACACCCAGTGGTGTGCCTCTTTTTTTTCTAGGAGAATGGGCCCCAGGTCAAGCAGAGTCATACCTTCTTATCCAGAGCTGGGGAAAATTATATCAGCACATGCTTTTGATCTAGAGAAAGATCCAACAAGTGGTTATCTTCCTCCAGTCATCTCTGAGTTTCCAGACGTGTTTCCTTATGACTTCTTTGGTATGCTACAGGTAAGGGAGATCTATTTTTCAATAGATTTAATGCCTGGTACTCAAACTGTTTCTATACCTTCTTACCGAAAGGTTCCAGCCGAACTAATGGAACTGAAGCCTCAGTTAGATGATCTTCTTGGGAAAGGTTTTATATGAACGAGTGTGACCACTTGGGCAGCAACTGTTCTCTTCACAATGAAGGCTGATGTTTCTCTTCTCTTATGTGTTATTTATTGAAATCTCAATCGAGTTACGATAAATAAAAAATATTTGTTACCATGAATTGATGATTTTTTTGACCAATTTAAAGGGGGAAAGTGGTTTTGAAAAATTGACCTTCGATCTGGTTATCATCAGTTGATAATAAAGGAATATGACATTCCTAAGACCGCTTTTCGGAGTAGGTATGGCCATTATGAGTACCTTGTCATGCCCTTCAGCCTAAAAAATGATCCTGTAGTTTTCATGGCCTTGATAAATCAAGTTTTCCCTGAGTATCTAGATAATTTTGTGGTGGTATTTGTGGATGACATTCTTGTTTACTCCAGGTCTGATGAAGACCATCTGCATTATCAAAAAATAATTCTGGGTCTTCTATGGAATCACTGACTTTATTCCAAGCATTCAAAGTGTGATATATTGATTCAGGAAGTGAAATTCATGGGAAAAGTCTTGTTAGAACAAGGAATATCAGTTGATCCTTAGAAGGTGAAGGCTGTTATGACTTGGTAACAACCAAAAAATGTTTTCGAGATTCAAAGATTCTTGGGCTTAGTAGGATATTATAGCAGGTTTGTTAAAGAATTATCAAAGTCAGCTTCTACAATGACTGCTATGACTAAAAAGGGAGTGATGTTCTCCTAGAACGATAAATTTCAGAGTTCTTTTGTTGAGATAAACTGGCGTTTGACTACTGCACCGGTGTTAACTCTTTCTGGGGATGTGATAGGTTACGTCGTCTTCTGTGATACATCGGGTTCATGGTTGGGATGTGTCCTTATGCAAGGAGATCATGTTGTTTCCTATGGATCTCGTCAGCTTAAGCGTCATGATAAGAACTATCCTACCCTTGTCCTTGAACCTACAACTGTAATTCATGCACATAAGGGTTGGAGACAATACCTTTATGAAGAAAGGATTACTGTGTATTCAGACCACATGATCTTGAGTTATATATTCTCTTAAAATGATTTGAATCTCCGCTAGAGGAATTGGGTGGAGTACCTACAATCATTCGACTATGACATTACCTATACCCCAGGGAAAGGGAATGTAGTTGTAGATGCGTTAAGCAGGAAACTTCCATCTCAGGCTATGAAAGAGTCTTTAGAAGAGTGGAGTTTAATGGCTCCATTTTCACAGTTGCATATTATAGTTTAGTGGAAGGGGAATGAAATTTATTTAGCTAGTGTTCTGTTGACTTCATCTCTCCACCATTTGATTATTCAAGAACAACATATAGATTTTGAGGTCCATAGTGTTAGGAACTGTCTTTATGGGGAGGAGACTGACGCCCATGTGTTGTTCTCCAAAGAGGGCGTTCTGTGTTACCGAAACTGTTACGTTGTGCCGTTATCGTCTAGGAAGGATGTGTTGGGGTTTTTCCATAACTCTCAGTGGGTGGTAAAACCCGGAACCAAGAAGATGTTTTCTAACATACGGTAATAGTTCTGGTGGCCAGGTATAAGAGGAGACCATGCTGAGTTTGTTACTCTTTGCTCTATATTCCAGTAGGTGAAATCCGAGCAACAAAAACCTTCAGTTTTTCTTCAACCACTTCCAGTCCCTACAAGAATGTGGGATGAAATATTATGGAATTTTTGGTTTGGTTACCTCAAACCCCGAGGAAGAAGAACATGATATGGGTTTTGATCGATAGGCTGACCTAGTCGGCTCACTTTATACCTATTCGGGATACAAACAAATTTGAGGATTTTGGAAAAATCAATGTGAATGAAGTTGTTTGTTTGTAGGGATTTCCGTAAGCTATAGTCTATGACCAGGATCCTCAGTTTACTTCTCTCTTTTGGAGAGGCCTTCCTGGGGCATTGGGTTCTCAGGTTCGTTTGAGCATAGCCTACCATCTATAGTAAGATGGCCAGATAGAAAGAGCAATTTAGATCCTTGTGGATATGCCCCGTGCTTGTGTTATTGATTGTGGTGGATCTTGGTATGATCATCTATGGGCAATTGAGTTCTCTTATAATAACCGTTATCAATCTGCAATCAAGATGGCTCCTTTTGAGGCTTTGTATGGATGACCTTGTAAATCTCCTTTATGTTGGTCGGAGATTGGTGAAAGTTCCTTGGTAGGACCGAGTTTGGTCCAAGAGACGATAGCTAAGATCCAGTTGATTCATCAAAGAATGTTGGAAGCTCAGAGTCAGTACAAGTCTTATTCTGATCATCGATTTAAAACTTTAGAGTTCTTAGTTGGTGACCAGGTGTTCTATAATGTTTCACCCCGATGGGGTCATCGACGGCTTGGGAGGCAAGGGAAGCTTTCTCTTCATTTTGTGGGACCTTTTGAGGTTATTGTTCTTGTGGGGAATGTTGCTTACCGTTTAGCTCCACGACCACAGCTGAAGTCGATACATAACGTGTTCCATTTATCATAGTTGTGAAAGTATCTCTCAGATCCATCCCATGCTGTGAGGTGGAGTGATCTTGAGATTGAAACAGATTTATCTCTTACTGAACCACCAGTCAGGGTTGTTGATTCAGAGGCCAAGGAACTTCGTGGAAGAACGATACCTCTGGTCCTTGTACTTTGGAAGAATAGTTCTGACTCTCATGAGACGTGGGAATGGGAGGATCTAATTATAGGGAAGTGGCCTCGTCTTTTTGACATGGTGGTTTCTTCATAAGATTTCTGGGGACAGAATGGTCTTATGGTGGGGAGGATGTTACATCCCGTTACATTTTCAAGTACTTTTTGATGTCTCTAAGTGCCTCTGTTTTGTAGTAGTGACATGGGGGTGCATTTGGGTGAAATTTTATGTGAAACAAAGAAGGCAATGTCTTGTGCATGGTTTGCACACGGTTTGATAAACCGTGCGAGCAAACCGTGCCAACCAATCAGCATTGGACAGTGGGGTGCGCATAGTGTGCGCATGGTTAGGTAAACCGTGCGACTAATTTATGTGGACCCGCAACCCTGGATAGTGAGATCCGCTGGGTTTTTCTGCTGGGATTGAAAAACCATGCGGTCAAACCGTGCGGTCACTTAGAACTAGATCCTTAATTTGTGGATCTCGACCATTTTGCCTCTAAAAGCATCATTTTTTCTCCTAAGTGGCCCTAACTTAGGATTTGTCTTCTCCTGGTGTTCGAGGAGGATCTCTCTCTATTTCAGAGGCAATATAAAGGCTCCTCTTGGTGAATCGAAGTGGGATTTTCAAGGTATGTCATTATTCTTCATTATTCTTGATTGGTTTCATAAATATACTTAGATATACTCCTCCTCTTCTCTCGGATTCATATATCTATGCACATTACGGGTACATCTATGTGTGTGGAACCAATTTTGATGAGATTTGGTCTTTATATTTCTTGGAGAAGATATCTAAGTCGGGTTCATGAAGAAGAGACCCGTTTTTCTTGAGCATTCTAGACCTTTGTGGTTTTGGTCAAAAACATCGAGGTAGGTGGTTCCGTACCAAATTTCCAAATTGATGATCATTGTATTGGCTTGATTTATTTTAATTGTTAATTTATGTTCAATTTATCATGTTTTAATTCAATTAAATTGATAAAAACTTGATTCAGTTGAACTGAGATATTTGAAATGGTTTTGGAATTAAAATTTTGGAAATACCCCAATTCCATTGAATTGGGTCTATTTACGGAAATTGGCTGATTTAAATTATTGGATTTGAATTGTGGATTTGATGGAAATGTTTTCAGTTTAATTGTTGAATTTAATTGTGGAAATGAAATGTGTAATTATGGAATTGGATTTGAATGGATTTCAAACTTATGAAAATGGCTTAGAATGATTTGATAGAAACCCATTAATTTTATCTTGTGAAAAATGCATGTTTTGATTAAAACCTTGTTTGGTTTTAAATGGAATGAAATTTGCAATTTAGAATTGGAATAATGGTATTGATCGTTTTTTAAGAATTCTTAAAATAGTTCACCCATAATTTAACAGCGCATGCAAGGATTAGGTATTTAGTGAGTAATTTGGATACACTCTACGCAACGACAACGTTCTAAAGCATACATGCAGCTGGTCACTTCACCAATAGGTTGGTGATTAGTCTCCTTTGGCCATTGTTATAGGGACATGTGTATACACATATTGTTGAGTTTACATAGAGAGTACAGAATCCTATAACTGGTTAATACTATCGTACATTTTGGCTGATGACCATGTTGCTCGCTTGTTTATTTATATTTGAGATATAAATGTATGCCAATATTTTTGAACTGGTTTACATGCCTACTGAATTTATATAAACTGTTTTATGTAAATTTTTTTCTTAAGACATTTTTTTGAAATATTCCACTATTTGTAAAGCCCTTTCTAAAAAAATTTTGTTTCCATCATTTTATAATATATAGCAAGTTATCTTAAAATTTTATTTTGAATTGCTGAACCATTTTATTGGAAAATAGAAATACTTTCTTTGGTTAATCTTTTTTTAGAATTTGTTATAGAATCTTTGGTGGTATCCTGATGGGCATAGGCTCACACCCTCCTCTTTCCTTCGGGTGTTTTTAGATTTTCTTCTTCTAGGATCGAGCAAAGGGAAGGGACCTCTTAGAGGTGGATCTTGAATGTTGATCTATGGACTTGGTGAGTTGTGCCCGTTGGGTCCTTGTGACTGTTTTACCTTTTGGTACTTGGGTTATAGCACTTTGGAATTTCATGCATCTTTGTATTCTGGTACATCACTCCTAGTGTAGTTTAATCTATTATTTATATTGTCTTTTTTAAATCTTGCTTCCGCATTCTTGTGGCAAAATCATTCCCACTTTTATGTTATACTATGCTCGGTGCTAGTCGTCGACCCATGGGGATCGGGAAATCCCTTCAGGCTATGTCAGGGACAGATCAGTTATCGGGATACCAGGGTACCTGTGCTGGTTCGTGACAATGTGGTATCAGAGGCGAGGTTGGTTAAGCATCTTGCCTTGATGTCAGTATGTATTGTAGTTTTCTCTTAGGGATATAAGAGGTAGTTTCGATTGAGTTTCTAGCCAGCTCTCACCGCAATTAACCTTACGTTTCCAAGGGTGGTTAGGGAAAGGCGACATATGGATTAGTTCTAGACTTTTCCATATTTTTATTTGGATAGAATGAAATCCAAATCTTGTTATTTATTCTATTAGGAATAGTTTTTCTCGTTACTCAGGTTGACTGTTAATATAATGTCTTATTTGTTGTTTGTTGATGTTGTGTATCATCAATCCTCTGACAAGACGTAGAAATCAGATCCAAAAAGTGGTTGCTACTGAATCTCAAGAAGTAAGTCTTATTGTGGATCCAGGGCTGGTAGAGGTGATTGTTCGCACTGTCCAAGGTCTGGGACAGGCACCACCTCCATTTCCTGTTCAGACTCCAGCTATAGATCCTCATAGTGATATTCACTAAAGACGTTCCCAGGAGTTCCTACACTAGAGGCCACCAATCTTCAAAGGCTCCACCGATTACCAACATGCTGAGGAATGGTTGAGTAAGATCGAACGTTTGTTTTGGTTTCTGGAGACACCTGATGCGATCAAGGTGAAGTGTTCCGCCTTCATGCTGGAGGGACCAAGTAGGATATGGTGGGACATGATGGTGAAGGATGGGAAACATGTGGGTTTGGAGTGGAAAGGCATTAGGGTTGTTTTCACTGATCAGTTCTATACAAAATCTATGTTGTTGGCCAAGGATGTGGATTTTTTTCAAACATGAGAAGACCAATAAAACTGTGACTGGGTACTCAAATCGCTTTACTGAGTTAGTACAGATTGCTCCTGAAATTGTATCTAATTAGAGGATGAAGGCTCGACCATTTGAGTTGGGTATTCGATCAGATATATGTTCTCAGGTTTTCATACTGAAGCTACCCACTTATGCTGATGTGATTGATAGGGCGATGATGGTGGAGATGGATTTGGCAGGAAAGTTAGGGTTGTAGGAAGTTCCTTTTCCTTTATATGGAAGTGTTGGTTCCATTAAAGTAAAATGGAAGCGCGATGATTCTCATGGTGGTTCTCAACAAAAGAGTCACTCCAGACCACAAGTAGCACTAAGAGGGTATTATTTGACTTTCTATTAGTGTGGGAAGCTAGGACAATCTAAGAGGGTTTGCACTGAGGAACCCAAGAACTGTAGCCCCTGTAGACGGTTAGGGCTCCTACAGAGATTATGTCATCATTTCTCTACTCCGCATAGTAGAAAAAGATCATCAACACCTCCAAATACTGCGGGGCAATCAAATGCTTCACGTAAAAAAGGGTTCCACCCTTAGGCATCCAAAACGAAGCTTCTTCATGCAGTGGACGAGTCGCCAGAGGTAACTGATGAAGATTCTACAACTGTGAGAGGTACCATTACTATAGCTTCGTCTTTAGTGACAGATCATTTTGACACTAGTGCATCTCACTCTTTTATTTCAACTCATTTGGTTAATCTGCTTAATCTGCCAATGCAACTTTTATCTTGTGCGATGGATATTACTACACCCCTTGGGGTAATGAGAGAGAAGGGCCTTCGTAGTCATGCTTGAGTCTTCTTTCGATCAGATGTCGAGCTTGTTTGGGACTTTTTGGTTGTCGACATGAAATATTTTGATAACAAATTTGGGATGGACTAGCTCATCACCAACAAAGCACAAATTTATTGTCACCTCTGATTGGTCTACTTTACTACACACAGTGGTGTGCCTCTTGTTTTTCATGGAGAATGGGAACCCAGTTCAGGTAGAGCCAGACCATCTTATCCAGAGCTGGGGAAAATTATATCAGTACTTTGTTTTGATCTAGAGAAAGATCCAACGAATAGTGATCTCCCTCCAGTCATCGCTAAGTTTCCAGACGTGTTTCCTTCTGACTTCTCTGGTATTCCACCGGTAAGGGAGATCTATTTTTCAATTGATTTAATGCCTGGTAATAAACCAGTTTTTGTCCCTTCTTACAAAATGGATCCATCCAAACTAAATAAACTGAAGTCTCAGTTAGATGGTCTTCTTGAGAATGGTTTTACACTACTGAGTGTGTCACCTTGGGTAGAACCTGTTCTCTTCGCCAAGAAGGATTATGGTTATCTTCTCTTATATTTTTATTATTGAAAGCTCAATTGAGTTACAATAAAGAACAAATATCAATTACCAAAAAATGATGATTTGTTTGACTAATTGAAATCGGAAATGTGGTTTTCAAAAATTGACCTTCGATATGGTTATCATCAGTTGAGGATAAAGGAATCTGACATTCCTATTACTGCTTTTCAGAGTAGGTTTGGCCATTATGAGTACCTTGTCATGCCCTTCGGCCTAATAAATGGTCCTGCAGTTTTCATGGCCTTGATGAATCATGTTTTCCATGAGTATTTAGAAACATTAGTGGTGGTCTTTGTGGATAAAATTCTTGTCTACTCTAGGTATTAGGAGGATAATGTGCATCATCTGAAAACAGTTATGGGTCTTCTAAGGAATCACCAACTGTATTCCAAGATTTCAAAAGGTGATTTTGCGATTTAGGAAGTGAAATTCCTGGGTCATGTCATGCCAAAACAAGGAATATCAGTTGATCCTGAGAAGGTTAAGGCTGTTATGTTTGGGAACAACCACAAAATGTTTTCGAGATTCGAATATTCTTGGGCTTAGCAGGATATTATCGCCGGTTTGTTAATGACTTCTCAAAGTTAGTTTCTCCAATGACTGCTCTAACTAAAAAGGGATTGATGTTTTCCTAGAACGATAAATATCAGAGTTATTTTGTGGATATAATGTGTTGTTTGACTACTAAAACGATTTTAACTCTTTAGGAGGCTGGGATCGGTTACGTGGTCTTCTGTGATGCATTGGGTTCAGGGTTGTGATGTGTCATTATGCAAGGAGATCATGTTGTTGCCTATGGATCTTGTCAGCTTAAGCCTCATGAGAAGAACTATCCTACCCATGACCTTGAACATACAGTTGTAATGCATGCACTAATGTGTTGGAGACATTAACTTTATGGAGAAAGTATTACTGTGTACTCAGACCACAAGATCTTGAGTTATATCTTCTCTAAAAATGATTCGAATCTCTGCTAAAGGCGTTGGGTGGAGTACCTGCAATCTTTCGACTTTGACATTTCCTATACCCCGGGGAAAGGGAATGTAGTTATAGATGTGTCAAGAAGGAAACTTCCATCTCATGACGTGAAATAATCTCTAGAAGAGTGGAGTTTAATGGCTCTTTTTGCACAGTTTCATATTGTAGTTCAGTGGGAGGGGAATAAAGGTTCTTTAGCCAGTGTTCAATTGACATTTTATCTCCTCAGTTTGATTATTCCTGAAAAACATCTATATGTTGAGTCCCATAGTGATAGGAACACTATTTATAGTGGGGAGACTAACAATCAGACCCCGTTCTCCATAGAGGGTGTTTTGTGTCATCAAAACTGTTACATTGTTCCGTTATTGACAAAGAAGAATATGATGGGGGTTTTCCATAACTCTTAGGGGGAGTTACACCTAGGAACCACATAGATCTTTTATGACATGCGACGATAGTTCTGGTGGCCAGGTATGAGACGAGACCTTGCTGAGTTTGTATCTCATTGCTATACATGCCAGCAGGTGAAAGCTGAGACCCAGAAACCTTCATGTTTTCTTCAACCACTTCTAGTCCCTATATAGAAGTGGGATGAAATATATATAGACTATTTGGTTGGGTTACATCAAACCTAGAGGAAGAAGAATGCGATATGGGTTGTGATCAACAAGCTGACCATGTCGGCTCACCTTATACCTATCCGAGATACAACCAAAGTTGAAGTGTTCTAAAAATCTATGTGAAAGACGTTGTTCATTTGCAAAGAGTTCTGTCTGTTATAGTCTCTGACAGGGATCCTCACTTTACTTCTCGCTTTTGGAGAGGCCTTCAAGGGGAACTGGGATCTCAAGTTTGTTTGATCAGGGCCTACCATCCATAGTCAGATGGCCAGACAGAAATAGCAATTCAGATCCTCAAGGATATGCTCCGCACTTCTATTCTTGACTTTGGTGGATCTTGGGATGATCATCTGGGGCTTGTTGAGTTCGCTAATAACAACAGTTATCAATCTATGAACATGATTGATCCTTTTGTGGCTTTGTATGGCCATCCTTGTAAATCTACATTATGTCGGTGGGAGATTGTTGAATGTTCCTTGGTAGGACCGAGTTTGGTCCAAGAGACGTCAGCTAAGATCCAGTTGATTCATCAAAGAATGTTGGAAGCTTATAGTCTGTACAAGTCTTATGCTGATCGTCAATCTAAACCATTAGAGTTCGTAGTTGGTGACCATGTGTTCTTGAATGTTTCACACCGATTGGGTCATCGATGGCTTGGGAGGCAAGGGAAGCTTTCTCCTCGTTTTGTGGGACCTTTTGAGGTTATTGATCATGTGGGGAAAGTTTCATACCATTTATCTCTACCACCACATCTGACATTTATACATAATGTGTTCCGTGTGTCGCAGCCTGGAATGTATCTCTCAGATCCGTCTCATTTTGTGAGGTGGAGTGATATTGAGATTGATCCTGATTTATCAGTTACTGAACGATCAGTTAGGGCTTTTTATTCTGAGACCAATGTACTTCTTGGGAGAACGATACCTCTTGTCCATGTACATTGGAAGCATGGTTCTGATTCTAATGAGATGTGGTAAAGTTATGCTTTAATGAGAGTTCAATGGCTTCATCTTTTTGATGTGGAGGTTTCTTCAGAGGCTGTCTGGGGACAGGATGGTCTTATGCTGCGGAGGTTGTAACATCCTGTTACATTTCAGGTACTTTTTGATTTCTATAAGTGACTCTATTTTGGAGTAGTGACTTGGGGGTTCTTTTGGGTGAAATTTTAAGTGAAAAAAAAAGGAAATGGCTTGTGCATGGTTTTCACACGGTTTGATAAACCGTGTGAGAAAACTGTGACAACCTAGCAGCACTGGACAATGGGCTACGCACGGTGTGTACATGGTTTGGTAAACTATGTGACTAAACCATGTGGACCAATAACCCTGGACAGTGATATCCGTATGGTGTGCGCACGGTTTGATAAACCATGTGGACAAACCGTGTGGTCACTTAAAACTAGATCCTTAAATAGTGGATCTCTACCATTTTGCTTTTAAATGCTTCGTTTTTCCTCTTAAGTGGCCCTAACTCAGGATCTGTCTTTTCCTGTGGTCAGAGAAGGTTCTCCCTTGGTTCCGGAGGTGATCCAAAGGCTATTCTTGGTAAATCAAAGTCGTATTATCAAGGTATGTTATCTTTCTTCATCGTTCTTGATTGGTTTCATTGATCTACTTAGATATATGCCTCTTTTTCTCTCGGTTTCTGGGATCTACGCCTGTTATGGGTAGATCTAAGTGTGTGGTACCTTGTTTTATGAGATTTGGTCTTGATATTTCTATGATAAGAGATATAAGGTGGATTCTTGAAGAAGAGACCCATTTTTCTTGAGTGTTCTCGACCTTTGTGGTTTTGGTCAAAAACATTGAGGTAGGTTGTTACATCCCGACTTTCCAAATTGATTATCATTTTATTGTCTTGATTTATTTAAATTATTGGTTTAAGTTCAATTGCTCATGTTATCTTTCAATTAAATTCATAAAAACTCTATTCCATTTAATTGAGATATTTGAAATGGTTTTGGAATAGAAATTTGGGAAAACCCCCCAATTCTATTGAATTGGGGGTGTTTATGGAAATTGGCCGATTTAAATTATTGGATTTAAATTGTGGATTTTACGGAAAGGTTGTTAATTAAAATTTTGAATTTAATTGTGGAAATGAAATGTGTAATGATGGAATTGGTTTTGAATGGATTTCAAACTTATGAAAATGGATTAGAATGATTTGGTAGAAACCCATCTGTTTTATCTTGTAAGAAAAGGAATGTTTTGAATAAAAACTACTTTGGTTATAAATGAAATTAAATTGGAACTTTTGAAATGGAAGAATGGTATTGATTGTATTTTAATAATTATTTAAATAGTTCTCCCATCATTTAAGAGCACATGAAAGCATTATGTAGTTAGTGAGTTATTTGGATACAATTTACGCCACGACAATGTTATAAAACATACATGCAGTGGGTCACATCCCCGATGGGTTTCTGAGAGTCTCCTTTGGCCATTTTCATAGGGATGTGTGTATACACATCTTGCTGAGTTCACATTGAGAGTGAGAAATACAATAACTAGATAATACCATCGTACCTTTTGGAAGATTATTATGTTGCTCACTTGTTTATTTATATTTGAGATATAAATGCATGACAATGTTTTTGAACTTCTTTACATGCCTACTGAATTTATATATACTGTTTTATATAAATGTTTTTCTTAAGACATTGTTTTAGAAATTTTCCATTATTTGTAAATCCCTTCCTCAAAACTATTTATTTCCATCATTTTAAAATATATAGCATGTTTTGTTAAAATATGCTTTTTAATTTCCAAACATATTTATTTGAAAATATAAATATTTTCTTTAGATAATCTATTTTCATCATTTGTTACAGAATCATTGGTGGAATCTTTCTGGGATTAGGCTCACACCCTACTTTTTCCTTCGGGTGTTTGTAGATTTTCTTCTTCCAGGATCGAGCAATGGGAAGGGACATCTTGGAGGTGGATCTAGTTGTTGATCTCTGGACTTGGTGAGTTGTGTCCTTTGGGACCTTGGAACAGATTTCCCTTTTGGTACATGGGTCATAGAAATTTGGCATTTCATGCCTCTTTGTATTCTTGTACATCACTCCCATTGAAGTTTCATCTGTGATTCATACTGTCTTGTTTTACTCTTGCTTCCACATTCTTGTGGAAAATCATTCCCACATGTATGTTATATGATGCCTAGTTCTAGTCGTTGACCCGTGGTGATCGGGAACGCCCTTCGGGAAATGTCAGGGCCAGCTCGGTTATCGGGTTACCAGGGTACCCAGGCTGGTTCATGACAATATGGGTAGAAGAAATTTTTTTTCATTATAGTGATCATGTTATTTTATCGATTATAAATGATGAGTCTCATTGATTCATCTTTAATTTCAACAAAACAGATAGTTACACCCTGAGGTGATTTACTAGGGTGTATGAATCCCATTTATATATTCTCTTGGAGTTTCTTCTTCAATTATTGTAACTAATTTGGTGTCATTATATAATGGGGTTCTAAAATAGGAATAACACACAATATGGGTTCTATTGAAAATTTAAATTCATGATTTTGTGGAATACTTGGAAATTATTATACAAAAACATCAAAAACTCATGTATAATATGTAATCATTAGTCGTTAGATTCTCTCCGACCATCTATGTTATATAATATAACCTTATAAGTATTAATAACCATATGTGGTATATAAGTTCCATGGGAATTTCTTATTAATCCTTTCATTGAAAGACAATTGTAAATTCATTTGGAATATGAAATGTGATTTACCTTCCATGGAAAATGATATGGGATCCATATAGGGAAAGTAGATCCATGAAATGTATCCCATAAAATTCATCTAATTTAAGGGACACAAGATAGGTTCAAACAACATTCCCAAAAATGTTAATAGAAGATTAATTATAATTATGTTATACTACAGTTTATCCATTATGAGTTTTTAAAAGCTACGTCAACATCTAAATGTTGGCTTCATATGGAGAAACCCTTAGAAAATTATTTATGAATAAATGAGTGGGAGGATCCAGAATAATATAAAACATTTTCTACATTATATTGAATTGTATGTTTATCTTTCACAAACTAATTTTCACAGTCCACATCACCAATAGTGATCGCATTTGATTTACCTTTATAATTGGACTTAAGTGGATACTGACGTCGTTTATCATTGATAATCCTTAGGTATGAGAATTATTTAGCATAATTCCAATTTTATTTTCACCTGTATCATTTATTTGTTCGTGGTTCATATGGTGTGGTTGTTTCTCTATTAGCATCATTAGATTTCGTTTTCCCATCACTTCAGAATCCAATTGTCTTATGACCAACTTTCTTACACTTAAAACAATAACAAGGACCCATAAGATATTATCCATAATTTTTCATTCTGTAATTTTATAATAATTGAATCCTCAATTTCTTATGAATATGGATTACTGATTTTCATTATAATTCCATTTTTATGTTCTTATCAAACACATAATATTGATGGGTGACTCTGATCTGCCTCTCGACATATAGTGAATATCAATTGATTTCCTCATATATTATAAATCCCATTATATATAATACTCTTTGAATAATTTATTTTAATCCAAAAAAACTATCATTTTTAAACATAGGTTGAATGATAATTCATTAATCATACTATTAATGTCATGTTAAATTGACTTATAACATACCAACAGATTCATCATCATTTTTCTTAGGCTCATGAAACTTAATAACTATCATCGTATGGAGAATATGATGAATATACGAATTCAGAAATTGGTTATTGACCTCATCTTAGTACATCTAGTTAATTTCATATCATTGCCTCATATTCTAGATAAGATTCCACCAATATTATTCTTCACATTATAAATGATATAACCAAGATGATATTATCATGTTCTAAACAATGTAGAACTAAAAATATCATTTTAGTGGTACAGATCCGTTATCTAGCCTCCAGTGAATCATAATACCCACTATATGATGGTAGATGATACATTTTGAATGAATCAATAGATTTTTCTCCCTATATTAATCTTTTCAAAATCCTATAGGATTTGTGGCTTGAGAATGTTGTGTAATCATATATTGACGATTTTGGAATTATGGTTACCATAACATTCGATTAGTCAGGTGGATAATCATTGCATTCCAAATGACATTTAGTATTAAGTTAGTTCCTCCAGGTACATGACATTGACTAATACAAAGAAGCATAATGTGATAATCCCTAATAATAATTTTAAAATAACATAATAAAGGGATTTTTTTTATAAAATTTCATTTCATGAATCATTATATTCGATCCATGGTTTTTTACCATCACCAAAACAATAGGATTTTGACATGAACATAGATTTATCCTTAGATTCATTACTAATGTTTTATCATCCTAGTGTTTTTATGGTTAACTAAAAATGTTTTCTAATACAAACTATAGAAGCACATACAATTCATATATATATATATATGTGTGTGTGTGTGTGTGTGTGTTACATCTATATAATATAATATTGATAATATAATAAACAAGATCATACCATATAAATTTATTGTCTTGAAAACTTGGAAACATAAAAAACTAGTTTATAAAATATCTACATTTGTTCCCTCTTATCCATTCATAACTACTACCCATTTTGTAAACATCTCACTTACTACCCTTCTTCATATCATAGGGTAAATTAGCATAATAATGGGTAATCTCAAATGCTCATTAAAATTAAACAAGGAAAATATCAATCATATCATAGTCATTGGACACATCCATGTTCGAAAACCATTTGAAAATTATATTGGTCATATAGAAAATCCTGATTTCAAGTATTAGGAAAAATTATAGATGTTCATAAAGTACATAATTCATGAGATCATAAAAAATACATATAATTTTGGAATACAAATAATCATAGAAAATCATTTTTATATTATTCAAGGATCATTTCCATGATTTTTTTGCATAATGTCTATTACTGAAATGAGTTCACTCCACTATCCATACATGTGTTATTGAACAATCTTTTTTTCATGTTACATCCATGTATTACTAAACTAGGATCATTTCTCAGTACTGTCTTCTATATCCAATTTTATATAAATTTTAACCAATTCATTGGATGGATATATAGGTTACACCCCCACATAATGGAAACTATACATATATATTCCATAAGGAAATAAATCATTCATCACATCATAACCAATGGAATTAAATGGATTTCATAAACATCATTAAATCATAAGATACCCCATGGGAAAGAAATTAGTTTCATAAATATCACTCCATCAAAAACATAAAAAACATATGAATAATAGGGAATGTTTCTTAGAAAATATATTCCCATTAAATTACAAGTAAATTAAAATAATTCTACTTTAGATTTAAAATAATATTTACATAACACATGAAAATAATTCTAGATAAAAATCCTACTTTTTTGGATATTTTTTTCTTTTTTTAAAAAGTAGTTTAAATATTAGAGATAACATTTTCATTGAAATAATATGTTTACATGAAAATGGTTGATTCATATACTTAATGAATCTTGAATGCATAAAAATATTTTCATTCCATATAAGTTATTATAATTAAATGTCCTTATACATTGGTGGGATATGATATAATGTACCTCTTTATGAATATGAAAAATGTCCCCTTTCATATTAATTATTAAAAATTCATACCCATGTAAAAACATAAAAAATATAGAAGAATAGTAAAAATATTTTGGAAATCAATTTTATGAATGATGGAGAGGGATGATAAATTTTCCTAAACAAATAGTTATGTGTAAACAATCTTATTAAATATTGAGATTTTTTAATTTACCATTACATTAGTTCTGATTTCTTATCATATATAATTAAAAATCATGGATAATGGATTAAATAATTTTTTTAACGTATTCCAATACCATATTCATTTTTATGACATCTTATATGCTCATATTTTCAAATTTTTGTAAAAAATATATCATTAGTACTTTTCATTCGAGTGTTAACTACTTCATTTTTATGCATGTTTTTTCATATGAGTCCAAATTATTATTCAAAAGATATATTTACATCATTTATAGAATGATAATATCATAATATATATATATATATATATATCATATATATTCATTATATTAATTTATATAATAAATCTAGATTGTATAATATAGAAAATGAATCACATTGCATCTTGGAGACGGTAGGTCGTACGTATGTTCAATCGATTATACCATTCTGTAAACAGTAAAATAGGGATGATGTTAATGTTATATATATAATCCTAGAATAAATATAATTTTATAATCATTATATACATATATATATATATATATGATTTCCATCATTATACCAATCCATTTAACCTGGGGATGGAATATATACTACACCACAACATGGAGAATGTATGTTGTACAAACACACTCATGGTACCTTCATTTTTTATAGGATCGTTAAATTGTTTAAAACGGTTGTTCCATAATGGTAATAAAATATCAAGATACATTTTATATTGGATCTTTAACCTTATTATGTGAAAACACATGATGAGGACGTATAATAAGAAATAATCTTGAAAGATTTAGTAAAAGATATTACAGCTTATTCAGCTGGCTCCATATAGATATCCTTTTTGGGACACTAGTGTTAGAATTTTGAGAATATAGGAACCTACATAATGTTATTAGATAATTGGATAAGTAAATTTTCATCGTCTGGTCATGTATGAAGGCTTAATGTGATGTGACAGTTTGCGGTAGGGGAGCGCTTTTACAATTGATGGTAGGGGAATTTAGAATTTTAGACAATTTTAGTTTATAATAAATGTATTCACAATCCAGATAACATAAATAGTCCATGTATTAAAATATAAGATTATATATTGTAATAATCTCATCAGAAAAATATTTTTGATAGCTTTTGGTATTTTTTAATCCACGTCATTTTGATTAACCCTTATAAAAACAACGATTAATTTAATATAAGGTATCTACTTTTTAAAAATAAAATGGATTTTTTTGAATATTTCATGTAAATTAGATCAATAATGAAAAAATAAAAACATAATATATAATATGAAGATTATATAAAAATTCTATAGATGTTTTCGGATTTATAAATAATTAAATAAATTAGTATTTTGATAAAATGTCAGTAGTGTCAATTTCGAAACTATTTATATCATGGTTTTTTATATATATCAACATTACAATTTAACTTCGAAAAAAATATTTTATTATATCCCTAAATGGTTAATTTCAACAATTTAATTTTTTTTGTTAACAATCTAAACTCTTATTTTTTTATATTTTTAATAATATTTCAATAATATTTAATAATTACTACATATGTTTTGTTTAATTAATTAACATAAAATTTCATCTATATAATAAAAAATAAAGTACTCTGATTAATATATATCTTTTAAATTTTAGGATAATATTTATTGGAGAATATATCAATTGATTATCCCTGTACAGAAAATGATATAATCATTAAAAAATGAATGTGACATCAAAAAAATTTGATTAAAGAAAATATTATAAATACAATAATTTCATCCAAGTGGATAAAAACATTAAGAAATAATTTATATCATTAAAATATATATTAATAAGTTAAAATTTTATTTTCATATTTGTTCATAAGATTTGGTGTTTCCCATATGGACACAAAAGATATATTAAAAACCATGGAAATGAAATTTTGTGTCATTCTTTAATTTAAATAATATATATGATATTTTCAAGAAAAAGAGGCCCGTAATTGACATAATTTGAATTGTTATGTTCTGCGTGTAGAATTTTACTCATCCAATAATTTTTTTTATGTTTAGTTTCATTTATAGTGTTTACAATTTAATTTTATTTTCCAAAGTTTCGGAAATTTCCTTTTACTATGGTAACAAAAGCTTCTAAATCTATTATTCATAATGTACAAAAAAAAATAAAATTGACCTAACACTAAAATGTTATCTTATAAATCCATATTTTAAATCCATATATAAAAATTCAAAAAATGCACGTTATAGAATTTTATTGACTATAAAGCTGGTAAAATTTTAAAAAGTACTACTTTTTTTGGAAAATTATATTTTGAAACGTATATTGAATTGATAATAAGTTAATGTTTTAAATCATTTAAAATATATAATTTTTTATTTGAAATAAATATTATTTAATTAAAATATAAAACTAATAAATAACATAATTTTAATATTTTATGATTATAAATAATTATAGGTGTCAATAAAATATAATATTATTCATATTCATTTAAAAAATTTTAAAAAATATTTTTATGATAATTATTAATTTATGAGTTAGAAAGTAAATTCTCTTGTTCAAATCCATTTTCTAGAACAAAAAAACTCCTTTTTAAAAGAGGTATAATGTGAAATTATTAATAATTTTTTGATTACATTCTATGAACTTACTAATAAATTCATATTTTATTGAAGCATTATATTTCATAAGATATTTACTCTAATTTACTAAGTACTATTTATTTACTAGTTTATAATGGTCAATTGACACTAATAGCACCTTGTTGACCTCACCTGTTTTGATAATCTCCATCATGATTTAATTTGTGTTTATAATCCAATATATATATATATGTTAAATTATGTTAAAAAAATATCAAAATAATCATTGTAATATGTTAATCATATTTTATCTATGTTTATAAATACATAGAAATAATTCTAACTCAATCTGCATATGTTTTGCATTAAACAAGTAAGTGTTAAGTCCACCGGTATGCACATAGCTACTGATACAGACAAACAGATACACAGCTACTGATAAGGCAAAGTACACTGGTACACAAGTCTACTAATATGTATAAGGTCACCAATATGCATAACAGCTACCGATAGAAGAAGGGTCTACTGATAGAACAAGTCTACCTGTATTCACAAGTCGACTGATACAGACCTACTAGTACATAGTCTACCGATAAGTAAAGGTCACTGGTACAAAGTTACCAATAATAGATATCGATACAAATAGACAGACATACAACTACTGATAGGAAGTCCATCGATACAAATACAAAGTCTACTAATACATGTCTGCTGATACAGACAGACGACTACTATTACACAGTCCACCAATACAAACGGATATAGTTACAAAAGAGTAGTTCTTACAAAGAATCTACCATTAAGAGGAGATACCGATAAGAGGAGCTACTGATTGGATGAGATATCGATAGAAGGAGATACCGATAAGAGGATCTACTGATAGAAGGACCTACCGATAATAGTAGCTACTGATATAAGGAGCGATCGATTCATTCAAGGTACCACTACATGGAGTAACATCTACCTATGAAAACCAGCCACTATTTCCCTAAACTCTATTTCTATTTGTTTAATTATCAATGGTCATATTTGATGTTTTTAATGCACCTTCTATTAATTAATGATAGTGGTTGGAATTTTAGGAACCGTAACTTGTACCTGTAAAAAGGTAATCATTCCCATTTCCGAAGCCAAAGCTATATAAGGGAACCTCGAACTACTACAGATGTGTGGTGATCAGTCAGTATTTCCATGAACATACGAGACAATCATCATGACATACTCCAGGACATAAATGCATAGAAGAAAAATGAAGACTACATACATAATCCATAGAACCTAAACATTCAAGGAGAAAAGAGCTTCAACGATTTCACTTGCACTCAAGCTGATTAGGATAATCAACCTGGACCTGGAAGTCAAATACAAAAATGACCCTCTATTTCATGACAAAAACTATAAAAGTATTCAAAGCTTCATCTGCATCAATCCAAGGAGTCCAGATCTTCACTCACAACACATAGAGAATTATAAACTCATCTCTATCTATTTAGCATTATTGGGTTTGATTTATTTACATATTGAGCAGTGTGTGAGCTCTGTATTTTTAAACACACACTATCTCCTGTGCAGAATTGAAGGATTTATAAATCCTCACACAATCTTTTCCCTTACACTCTTTTATCCCACTAGGAATTATGGTAGAGGTCAAGCGTGACCTAGACAGCCTTTGTGCTATTGTTTTTGTTTGCCCACGTAAAATTTTGGTAGAGTTCATAGGACCTGGACTATGTTTATACTGTTGTTTTTCCCCAATCCATGGTGTGGATCAGAGTTTATATAAATTTTTTAGAGGAAAAAGTCTCAGCATGAGACTGAACCTCTTGGTTTAAACTACTATGATTATTTATTTTGTTTAAAACAATATTCAATATTCCTCTGCTAATTATATTAAATATAAATATATTTTAAAGTAACTCTGATAGTTAAACTTGTAATTTTTTATATTTTTTGTTAGCCAGTTAGTTAGTTTCAAAAGTTAATCAATCTTCTAATTGAGTTAACTGAGAAATAATCAATTTTTGAGAAACTAGTTGAATCCTTTCAATCTTTATAAATTCACTACATTTTAGATTTTTTTTTTCAATTTCGGGGATTTTTATTAAGAATATTTTTTAAAAAAAATTAATAGGAACTCAATTCACCCCCCTCTTGAGTTTCCACTCCGACCAACATTTTGTATCAAGGGTTGTTTGTTATTTACAAAGGATTTCCAAACACTCTGTTTTTTAACTGTGATTTTAGTATTATCTTAAAGATCTTAAATTTCGGTTAGTTCTGAATTTTATCTCATTAAATATATTTTCTAAAATCTAATTAAGGATAATAGACTAGAAGGTGTTGCTACCAACATGCCACCTTTCATTAATGGTGATAATTATGCCCAATGGAAACTGAAAATGAAAATTCATTTAGAAATTATGAAATTTGATATCTGGACTACTATAGAGTCCCAGTATAAGATTCATGAAACTGAAAGAGCTACTTAGGATGAATCTACTAAAACAGCATACAATAATAATTGTAAAGAAATTAATGCAATTTACTATTCTTTAGAAGATGAAGAATTTAATCGATTATCTACTTGTAAAACTACTTAACAAGTTTTTGATATCATTGGTGCGTCTCGTGATGGAACAACCAATGTTAATGAAATGAGATTGAATACCTACACTATTATGTATGAAAATTTTAAAATGAAGCCTGATGAACCTATTTCATAAATGTGTGTCAGGTTCAACGAAATCGTAAATATAATGAGCTCACTTGGAAAAGTTTTTCTTGCAAAAAAACAAATCATGAGGTTACTATGAATTCTTCCAGACAGATGGAGAGGCCTATTAGTTTCAATAAGATAATAATGTGATATAAGTTCACTTCCTATTAAAGAGCTAATTGAAAAACTAATGATGTATAAAGAAGAGATGAATGTAAATAAAGAAGAAGATGATGAACCAAAAAGGAAGTATGTGGCATTTAAGTCTACTTCCTCAATGAACAAGGACAAGGAGAATGTTCACATACCTACTAAAATCTCCAGAAGTGGAGATTCAGATTCTGATAGTGATACTGAGATGGTTGAAATCATCAAGAGATTCAAAAAATTCTATAGGAAGAAGATGATTTTCAGAAAAGCTAACTATAAGGGAAAATATGACAACAATGGTAAATGAACGAAATATTGGAAAAAGTCTGATAATAGTGATGACATAGTTTGTTATTAATGCAAGAGGAAAGGAAATGTGAAGGCTGACTATCCGAAATTGAAGATCAAGAAGATATAAGATTACAAGGATAGTAAATACATGAAAGCTTTGAAAACATCCTTGAGTGATTCAAAAAACAGTTTGAGTGTTTCTGAATCCACTCAGGATGAAAAATCTCAAAAATCTAATATGTGATTCATGACAAACACATTTGAGGTAACATTGGATACACTTGTTTTAAATTTTTATTGTTCTAGAGATGATTCTGATTCTGAAAATATGTCTAGTGAAGTCTTATTTGAATACTATAATATTCTAGATGATACCCCAATGAGATGAAAGATAAGTACAAATCATTAAAGAAACAGTATGATTTAACTAGCACTGTGCATTCTGCTTTAAATGTAGAAAAGGAAAAGAATTATCAACTTTTAAAGGAGAATACTCAACTTAAATTGTCCAATGAGTAACTTATAATAGACATATAAAAGTTAAAAAATGGAAACAATACTCTCACTCAAATCCAAGGAAAACAAGTGTCAATAATGTATACTACTAGTTTAGGCTATTAGCCTGGAGAGAGACTGCTTGTTAAGAATAAATTTATTTTTTAATCTGAATGGTATGATCCTAGTTCCATGTTTGGAAATTCATGTTCCTCAACTAGCTATTCACATAATTATAGATCAAACAAAGTCAATATTTCCAAATCTTTTGGATTTATTGATTGTATGAGACCCATTAGACCAATCTTCATACCAAAAGCTTCGCTAGATAACTTGTCCGAACCCATGAAAATTTGGGTACAAAAATCATTTTTTATGTAATCATGTTTTCTAGGAGACTTGCCTGAAGAGATCCCATAAGAATATATGGTTCTTGGATAGTGGATGTTCATGGAATACGAATGGAGATTACACATGCTTCAATAGCTTAATCCTGGTTGATGGAGGGAATGTCACCTTTGGTGATAATTAAAAAGGAAAAATTGTTGGCTTAGGCCAGAGAGGTTACACCAATTCAATTTTAATTTCTAAAGTATTATCTGTTGATGGATTAAAATACAACCTGTTAAGTATTTCTCAGTTGTTTGATGTTGGTTTCAATGTTAAATTTGAAAATGTTTCCTGCAATGTTTTTGATTCTATTTTTTTTATTTTATACCTTTAGAAATGAAAATTTTAATGTTGTAGATTTAAATTCTTTATCCATACAAAAGGTTTCCTGTTTAAATGATTTTCATAGAAAGTCCTAGATATGACACCAAAGATTAGGACACTACAATGTCCACTCACATAGGAAACCGACTAGGAAGAACTTAGTTAGAGACCTACCTCAACTACAATTCCCATCAGACAAAGTTTACACTCCCTGTCAAAGGGCAAAGACACATTAAGTTTCTTTCAAATTAAAGTAATAAGTTACAACTTCTCAACCTCTCGGGTTGGTTCATATGGGTTTGTTTGGACCTTCTAGAGTTTCTAGTTTAAAGGGGAAGAACTATGTCTATGTCTTAGTAGATGACTTATCTAGATACACTTGGGTATACTTTCTTTCTCACAAATGTGAATCCTGTTATTATATTATGAAATATTCCATGTCTATAGAGAACCATAGTGGACATAAAATTAAGACCCTTAGAACTAATCATAGCTGTGAGTTTGAAAATCATGAGTGTGAATCATACTTCTCCCACAATGGCTATAGTCACAACATTTATGCCCCTGGGACACCTCAACAGAATGATGTAGTCAAAATAAAAAAGAGAGCCCATAAAGAAATTGCATGAACTACTCATAATGAGTACGACCTACCTATTTATTTCGAGGATGAAGATATGAATCCAGCTTCATATATTATAAATTGAGTCTTGATTAGAACTGTTCTTAAGAAAACCCCTTTATGATCTGTGAAATAATAGAAAGCCTAAAGATTTTTACTTCAGAGTGTTTGGTTTCGAAGACTTTATTGTCAATACTAAGGATAATCTTTACAAGTTTTCTTGTCAAAGGGATGAGGGAATCTTTATAGGTTACTCTATAACCAACAAGTCTTATAGAGTCTTTAAAAAAAGAACCAAATGTGTGAAATAATCTGTTCACATCAAATTTGATGAAAATGATCCGCATGAACCTAAGTCTTCTCTTGAAAATCTTAAAGAAGATCTATCTATTCTGGACCTTAATGATATAATCAATGAACCCTCTGTAAAATCATGCAATTCTGGAAATTTTCCAGAACCTGCTTCAGGTGAACCCGAACATAGAGAAGAACCTAAAATTTCTAATCCTACCTTTACTAGATCAACTAGGATTCTAAAGAATCATCCTTTTGATGTTGTTGTTGGTAATCATGATAGAGGGACACAGACTAGATCTTATCTATGAAATCATGTTGAACATCAAGGCTTTCTTTCACAATTAGAACCTAAAAATATCAATTATGCAATCAATGAAGAATTTTGGGTAATGAATATGCCCTAAGAATTAATTCAATGGGAAAGAAACAAAGTCTCGGAATTTGTGGACATTCCTAAGGACACTTTGTCAATAGGCACTAAATGGGTTTTTAGAAATAAAGTTGATGAATCAGGAAACATTGTTAGAAACAAAGAAAGGCTAGTTGCCCAAGGGTATAATCAAGATGAAGGAATAGACTATGAGGAAACAATTTCACATGTAGCTATATTAGAAGTTATTAGGATTCTACTTGCCAAGGCTGCTCATCTGAATTTCAAGTTATATCAAATGGATGTTAAAAGTGCTATTATAAATGGACTTATAATTGATGATTTTTTTGTTAAAAAACCACCAGGATTTACTAATCCTCATTTTCCAAATTGAGTTTTTATGCTCTATAATGATTTATATGGTTTAAAAAAAGATCAACGATCTTGGTATGATAGACTTAGTAGTTTTATTATTTTCAAAATGTTTTTCTAAAGGGATTGCTGGTCTAACTCTCTTTATTAAAAGAATTTCTAAATATTTTAATCTATGTTGATGATATCATTTTTGGATCTTCTAAAAATGATTTATGTATTTATTTTTCAAAGGGCCTGAAAAATGAATTTGAAATGCGTTTAGTGGGAGAACTCAAATATTTTCATGGATTTCACGTTTTTCCAAATGAAAATGTTATTATTTTAAATAAAATTAAATATAAAAAGGATCATTTAAAACGTTTTCATTTAGATAGTGTTAAGGAATGTGATACACCTATTAGTACTATTTTTATGTTAGATGTTGATGAAACTGGAAAACTAGTGGATCAAACCAACGACAGAGGTATGATGGAGATTCTGCTTTATCCTACTACTGGTCGACCAGATTTTATGTTTAGTGTGTGTATGTGTGCAAGATTTCAAGGTAATCCAATAGAGTATCACATGAATTGTGTTAAAAAAATTCAACTATCATAAACATACTACTAAATTAGTATTGTTTTATCCAAAAGGAAAATAATTTGATTTAATAATTAATTCAGATGTTGAATTTTCTTGTTGAATGTTAGATAGAAAGAGCACTTATGGAACATGTCATATTCTAGGTAAGTCCCTGGTATCATGGTGTAGTAAAAAGTAGAACTCTGTTTCATTTTCTACTACTGAAGCAGAATATATTGTTGCTGGTAGTTGCTGTGCACAAATTCTGTGGATGAAACATACATTATTGGACTAAGGATATCAGTTTATACATGTATCTATAAACTGTGACAACACTAGTGCGATTAACATCTCTAAGAATCTTGTGTATCACTCTAGGAGCAAACACATTGACTTAAGGCACATCTTTTTGATATTTCATTACCAAAAAAAAGATATTACTCTTGAATTTATAGGTACTGAATGTCAATTAGCTGGAATATTCACCAAGCCTCTAAGTTCAGATAGGTTATGTTACATTTTACATGAGATAGGAATAATAGACATTGTATGTTAGAAACCTCACTAGTATAAACCTAACTATTATACCTCTCCGTTATGAACCTCACCTCTATACCTCACTGTTAGTGGACCTCACCGATAAAAATAACTCACAGTTTGGAATCCTCATTGGTATGTGTTATAGTTAGGTTGCACTGTTTTTATACTTCTATATCTTTGGCCACCAAAGTATGTATTGTTTATACTATAGTTATTATGTTTTATTTATTCATTTTGTGATTCCTAAATGATAAATCATGAGTCTTGTCCTCATCTCAATCCACCTAAAACCCTTGACCTTCAAGAATTAGCTCCCAAATATTCAAACCCTAAGCCTCGCGATTCATAGAATGGAAAGAGTGAAGAGACCATGCGTCAGTGAAAAGGATGATGAGCCTAATGCAAAGAGACTCAAAGGAGAGACTAGTTGTGGAAGTGAAGCGAATAAACCTACAAATCCCTATCTCTTTTAAATGGAGATAGTGGTAGATAATGAGCTATGAGTGGAATGGTTGATGACCAATATGTCTTTATTTCTAGAGGTGCTAGAGGACCAGAAATGGGTAGAATTATTCTGGAACAACAATGGTTCATTATTATCCAACACTGGTAAAATAATTATATGAGATTGTTCATTTTCAGAAACCATATTTTGAGAATAGAATGTGTTCAGTTGTGAATGGAATGACAATATATTTTTCTTCTTTTGAGTGGGCTGAGTGCCTGAAATTTTCACATGAAGGAGAGTTCAGGTATTTCGTAAAATCAGTACCTCCTACCAGTAACATATTTGATTATGAAGTTGCATTTGATGAATTAATAGGATATGGTACACCAAGAAAGGTAGTTTCTACATAAATGGATGGAGAGAACCAGTCACTATTCAAGTATATTCAACATGTGCTATGTCCATGAAGAGGGGACTTTGAAAATCTGAAATACCAAGATATTTATTAGTTGCATTTATTGAAACATGGTGTTAATGTAAATCTATGTAGACTGTTAATTATTCAAACTGAAGATATGTCCAGGCCAAAGTCAAAAACTAATAATCTATTCTTTGCAAAGCTGATCTTTGTGATGATCAAGGTAAGATGTGTGGCTAAGTCTCAGGATGAGATTCTGGTTATGAAAGGAAACTTTTGTATTACCAAAACTATCTGTAAATAAATAAAGATCAATTGGAATTCGTGGATAAGAGAATGGGTCAGTGATGATGAGATGTTGAATGATAAGTGTAATCTTGTGGATCATCCTTCTAGGATTAAGGATGTAAGAGATCCAATTCTAGGACCTAATGAATAGGAACCTCAGTATAGTTGTGATACAAATGAAGAATATATCAATATAGCTCATGGAAGGGATCCAGACATGCCTCCAAGTCCTTTTTCTGAAGTTGTTTCATCCAGAAAGGAAACAGTCCTGAAAGAAAGTAACGAAGAAGAACCTATTTATGAGGAAGACCAAGCTATTTCATATCTGGAGGAGACTACCCTAGAGAATGAAGAAGAAAAAAGATAATCTGAAACTGAATCATCCGATTCAACTTTCTTGAGTCTTAGTCCAATGATTGGGCACTCCACAATGCATACTAAGGAGATTGGGGAAGTAGATAGACCTGCACCTATTCCTAAACAGCCTCCTATTGTTACTGAAATGGAGTTGGTTGTGGAGAATTCTTCAGAGGAAGACTCAGCTGCTGAGGGTGCTATTGCTATAAATATACATGAGAATGCACCAGTTGAGGGGGAGCATCCCACTAGACTTTTCACTGTTTCAGTAGCTACTAGAATTCAATACTGGGCTGAAGACACTGGTTTTGTGGTTTTTGGGTTGGACTATCCTGATTCTGAAGATGAGACACCCATGAATAGATGACAAGATAACTATAATATCTCTTCTATGTTTCTACCTGAGGATGTGGAAAGAAAATCTAATCTAGACCAGTGGAAGTTTGATCTTAAGACCTCGTTTGTGGAAGAGATATGAAAAATGGAAACCTCTTTAATATCATCCATTAAATCTGTTATGAATGACTCTTTTTCTAGTATAGTGATAGAAAGAGCACCTGCAGATGTGCCTGACAATCTGGTTACTAATGTTGATCTTGAGTCTTTAAAGGCTAAGTTGAAGGAGACTTTGACTGCATCTATTGAAGATTTAAAGAATTTCATTGTAGAAGAGATGTTCAATATTTAAAAATAATATGAACACACTCTTGGATGTATGGTTTTAGGCCCTATGACAAAGATGATTATTGAGATAAGAGTATGTCATTATCATATTGAGAGCTGGACAAGAGTTGTTGTTACCTTGAAGTAGTCTGTTGCTTCTCTAACAACCTTGAGTAGTTATCAAGCTCAAATTAGTGGTGATATCAGTTACATTAATGGTGTATTAAGGCATTTTGAGGATGACATTGAGGGATTTAAGAAGTCCATGTTGAAGCATGTCAGCACCCAGGACTCTCTTGTGAAAAATTTCACAATTGGGATGACAAAATCTTTTAAAGAAACAATAAACTTTACTGTTGCACTTCTGAGTTCTACCAAGGATTGTTTGTATATTGATCAGATTCAAGCTGTGATGAGAGAAGAGATTGGACAGTCTTATACTAGTGGATCTGTAGAATCTGATGCCTTGAACAAAGTGGTGACAACTACTAGGGATATAGGGAAACTTGTTCAGAATTTTATGAGAAAAGCTACTACATATTAGAAAGAGGTAAAAGACAAAGTCAATTACTATTTCTAAAGGGTCTATAACAATCATTAGTTGAAAACCCCTTTCAAGATTATGTTAGAAAAAATTACGCTTCCCCCAATCTCTCAGGCTTTCAAAGAACAAGTGAGCAAGCTCCGGGAGTTGACCCCTACTCTAGACAAATTTATGGAGAAAATGAATGACTACATTTCTTCTATAGAAATAGGAGGAGGGATCATAATGGACCTTTCTAATTTCTTATTGCCATTTTTTCATGTAAATATTACTCCAATCATTGCACCTCCAGCTCTGCCCGCCTCTACTCAGTCTGCCTCCATTCCTCAGATGACTCCCATCCAAGCAATTCGGAGCCTCACCCTTATGACCACCAAGAGGGCTACCAACTACCGGTCAGAAACAGTCTATGTTTCTCAACCTCCAATAGTACTTTCTGCAATTCCAAATCCTCCTTCTGAAGCTACACAGCCTAAATCTACCTTCGAACCCAAAGACAAATACCATGTGGACATTCAAGAGGAGGAATGATTAGTGGCTGAGACCTTTGATAGGAATCATCTGTATTCTTTTTGGTTCAATTTTGTATTAATATGTATTTTTGCCTTATGTAATATATATAAATGCTTTCATTCTCTCATACTTTATGATACTTTTCTCATCTTTGATTACTTTTTTTACTAATAAAAAAGGGGGAGAAATAATATACAGGGAAAGGGGGAGAAATAACATAACATGGGAGAAATAATAAGAAAGGGGAGGATAAAAAGTGTATGACTATGATATGAAAAACCATTCTATTTTACCTCTGGTACATTTGTTTTATAATTTTACCTCGGACATATTTGTTTTATAATTATAGTACATTATATATGTTTTTACCTCTGATTCTATTGAATTTAATACTATATCCTCTGATACAGTAATTATTATTGTGGATTATAATACCATAGGTTGTGATTATCAAAATGGGGGAGATTATTGACCTCACCGGTTTTGATAATATCACTCATGCTTTAATATGTGTTTATAATCCTATATATATATGTGTTAAATTTTGTTGAAAAAAATATCAAAATAATCATTATATCATGTTAGTGAATATTTATCTATGTTTATAAATACATTGAAATAATTCTAACTCAATCTGGATATGTTTTTCCTAGAATAGATAAGTGTTAAGTCCACCGATATGCACATAGCTACTGATATAGACAAACAGATGCACATATACTAATAAGGCTAAGTACATAGGTATAGAAGTCTATTTTTATGGATAAGGTCACTGATATGCATAACAGCTACCGATAGAAGATGGAGCTGCCGATAAAACAAGTATACCGATATGCATAAGTCGACTGATACAGACCTACCGGTACATAGTCTACTAATAAGTAAAGGACACTGGTACATTGTTACCGATACAAGATACCGATACAAACAGAAAACTACCAATAGAGAGTCCACTAATACAAATACAATGTCTACTGATAAAAATCTGCGGATACAGAATGACAGCTCTCATTACACAGTCCACTGATATAGGTGGATACCGTTACAAAAGAGCTACCCTTATAAAGAATATACCCATATGAGGAGATAATGATAAGAGCTACCTATAGAAGGAGAAACTGATATAATGAGATATAGATAAGAGGAGCAAATGATAGAAGAATCTACCGATAGAAGAAGCTACCGATAGAAGGAGCGACATATTCAATCAAGCTACCGTTACAAGGAGTAACAGCTACAGATGAAAACCAGTCATTGTTTCTCAAAACACTATTTCTATTTGTTTATTTGGAAATAGTCATATTTGATGTTTTTAATGCAAATACTAATAATTAAGTATAGTGGTTGGAATTTCAGGAATTGTACCTTGTACCTGTAAAAAGGTAATCATTCCCATTTCCTGAGCTAAAGCTATATAAGGGAAGCTTGAACTATAATAGATGTGTGGTGATCGGTCAGTCTTTCTATGCACATAAGAGATAACATTCTGAGATACTCAAGGACTTACATGCATAGATGAAGAAGTAATACTACATTATGCATCCATAGAACCTAAACATTCAAGGAGAAAATAGCTTCAATGATTTCACTTGCACTCAAGCTAATCAGACTAATCAACCTGGACCTGGAAGTCAAATACAAAAATGACACTCTATTTCTTGAAAAAAAAACCAGATAAGGATTCAAAGCCACATCTACATCTGTCCAATGAGTCCAGAGCTTCACTCAAAACACATAGATCATTCTAAACACATCATTATATATTTAGCTCTAATGAGATTCATTTATTTACATAGTGAGCAGTGTGTGTGGTCTTTATTTCTAAACACACACTATCTTCTATGCTAAACTGGAGGATTTCTAAATCCTCACACAATATTTTCCCTTACACTCTTGTATCCCACTGTGAATTGTGGAAGAGTTCAACCATGACCTCGATAGCCTATGTGGTATTGTTTTTGTTTGCCCATGTAGAACTGTGGTAGAGGTCATAGGACCTAGACAGTTTTTGTACTATTGTTTTTCCCTGATCTAGGGTGTAGATCAGAGTTTATATAAATTGTTTTGAGAGGACTAAGTCTCAGCTTCAGACTAAACCTCTTGGTTAATATTTTTGTGCTTATTTATTTTGTTTTAAACTATATTGAATATTCTGCTGCAACGCAATTTAAATATAAATCTATTTTAAAGGTACTCTAATAGTTAAACTATCAATTGTTTATAACTTTTGTTAGCCAGTAAGTTAGTTTCAAATAAAAATAAATCTTCAGATTGAGTTAACTGAGGAATACTCAATCTCTGAGAAAATAATTAAAACCTTTCAAGAATTATAAATTCACTACAGTTTATCTTATTATTCAATTTGGGGGATTCTTAATAAGATTCTTTTTAACAGAAATTTTAATTGGAACTCAATTCACCCCCCTCTTGAGTGTCCAATCTGACCAACACGCCTTCTAGTTCATTTAAAATATCATGGCGGTGTGTAAAAAGTCAAATAAAGAATTAAAATTATTTAAATAGAATTATTTCATAAAAATATTCGGTTTTTCAACCATGCCTACCAATATAATCGAACTTTTTTTATCCTTTTAAAATATTTTTTATTTTTAGGAAGATTATATAATTATTGAATTGATAAAATCTATATATATATAGTTTTATATTTTCTACTATCAATGTTAATTATAGATAAATTCTTGGTGGTATTTCATTTGATTTATTTTATGATCCATAAATTTTGAAATGTCTATTTGATGATAAATTGTTTATAAATTTATTAACTCTTAACCAATTAGGGAGTTCATAGGTGAACAAATGTAAGAATTTTTCTTCTGTATTTAGTTAAAGGATAAAATATTTTATATGTAGTGGGACATATTATGGTTGAGAGGTTTGTTATTTGGTGGACATATACTATGGATTCAGATTCCAATGTTCTGCTAGTTAATCAAACAATAGTTGTTGTTACATAATAATTCATTTTGTTTCATAATATTTCTTGAGATCATGCTAGAATAGAATTATTTAAACTATTAGAGAGCTAGACTATTCTGGGGGTTTCTTTTTTGGATGATTATTCTAGGATTTTACCCTGTGAGTTTTCATTTCACTATGACTATTGAATAAAACATTAAAAAAAGTACATTGTAATATTTTTTTATAATATTATTTAAATTGTTCTGTTGTGTGTGTATCATATTAAGGGGGTTTTATCCTCAATTATCCCCATTAATAAAAAACACCAATATTACCCTCATAGTTATTCAATAAAATATGATATCTTAATTTATTTTATATTTTAGGGGAAATTTGTTATGATTGTACCTTTGTTGAAAGACCACATCCAAGGGTTCCTTTTTCCTTAATATATCTTTTTTATTTATCTCATACCATTATTATGTAATGTTTTTTAGGATCATTTTTTCCTCATGGATTCTAATAGACATAAGATGATCTGGAAGTAATATAATGCAGTCTATTATATAAATGAGTTGATATAGGGATTCCATATCATATTTTAGAAAATGTATGAGATAGTATGGGATTATATAAATGCAGGTGGATGTGTTTACCTCATTGTCATATGAATTTGGTATCATGGTTATTATGGAAGTTTAACACTAAAAAATTTATGATTTTTTGTGTATTTATATGATAATTGAAATGGGAATGACCGATCAATATAATATATTGTCAATTGAGAAGGGTTATAACCAAATGGTCCAAGAGACACGAAGAAACCTTCTCCTAACAAACTATTATATAAACAGATAAACAATAAAAAATGAATCAGAAAAGGGAAGCCTTACAAATTAGTCTACGGAGAACAACATCACTATCATTCCTAACCAAAATATCACAGTAATTGGGCAGAACAAATGACCAAATGGAACTAACCTCCACAATAGCACTTTTGGTGAGAGAATTAGTTAACTAGTTAGCTTCTCGATAAACAAGACAAACCTCAAGGCATAGAAATTCAGCAATACAAATAAAAGATATCCAGGCTGACTGCATCCTCCATGGAACATTCCTAGATCAGTTCATCAAAATCTGCATGGCGACAGATGAGTCTGACTCTAACCATACTCTATGACAACCATAATGAGCTTTGTACCTGATGGCATTGATCATTTCCCACAATTAGGCTTCAATCTTAAGAGCATTCCCAATGTAAGGGAAGAAAAATCCTTTAATGAATCCCTGATGTGTCCTAAAGACTCCACCATGCCCAGTTAGGAACAGTGTGGTAGAGGCCTCCACATCCACATTTACATTCAGAAAACAAAAAATTGGTGGAATCCACTGAATGTACTTCATCACTTTGGGCTTTCATTCCCTACCACTAACACCTAGATACCTCAAGAGAAGAAAGTAAGATACATCATTATTCATTGAACCATTTTCATTCATAGAGGCAAGTTTTATACATCGATTAATCACCATAACACCTTCCCAATAAGAGGGCTTTCCATTATTGAAAACCATATTATTCCAAGACTTCCAGATATAAGAGAAGACCAAGACAGTGGCATCAATAAAAAAAGATTTCACTTTTTCACTATAAACAATCTAAAATGATGACCTGAGTATAGATTCAATAGAGCATAGATTAAGGAAGTATTGAAATGTTGCTTGCACATAATTCCATAAACGAGCATAAAGATACACTGAATGAAAAGATGCAATAGAGATTTATCACCCTTAAGGAAAAGATGACATACCGGAGAAATACTGAGACCTGTGAACTTCAAAGCAGATTAAATGGGTAGATGCTGCTTCTAAATTTTCCATATCAACCTAGAATAATTGGAGAATATGTAGGTTCGGTGAAAACCTTCTACCAAGGAAGGAATTCTAGATTGTACACCACACTGCATCTTGTAATACTCCCAGCTGGAAATAGATCCATTATGAGAAGGATTCAAAATCATTATATGACTATAAACATAAGCATAATTTGTAATCTCTATACGAAGATTACTAGGAATGATATCATAACTAGTAATGTTATCCTACAACTCAAAAATAGAAAATTTTCTCCGAGAAATGGGATATTAATAGAAACATTAATTGGAGAGGAAATCCACGGGATGTTCCAACAATTCAGATGGGAACCCGGGCATACCAACCATATATACTGAGACATGATGATAGAATATGTGCTCCGGATTGAAGGCCAAACTGATGATTTTATGTACATGCACTGAATGTTCTGTAATTTGCCAACAAATATTCCAACAAGAAACTTCAGAGAAAAATCAGGCATGGAAAGAAGCCACCAAGTGATGTTTTGAAGAACTGCATCATTATATATTCTGTCATCTTTAATTACCATCCCTCCAGAATTTACTAGTTTTATTTAATCATTCATAAAAAAGTGGCATGTTTCTTCATATGAGTTGAACCAGTCCAAATACTAAATACTTCTCTAGCCCTATAAATGCTGATAAGTTAATGTTTCCCATATTACATTTGAATGAAAAAATTATGAATTTTTTTTCTATAATATAATTGTTCCCTATACCATATCCTTTCACATCATTCGTAGTAAACAACCAGGATTACATGGGAAATCAAAAGAAATAAGTCTGTTCACATGTAATTCGTAAAGATAAAGTTCATGTGATTTATTCATATATCAATTAGAATTGTCAATATGGAATGACAAATAATTAAACACATAATCCATTTAAAAAAATGACGATCATGATTATATAATAAATGATAAATTTTAAAAGGTAGATAACAAAAAAGATTATATTTAAATTAAATGAATATCGTTATTATATAATATATAATTAATAATGAAATTAAATTACTGAACACACATGACTTTAAAATAATTGTATATTCATTATTATATAATTTATAATATATATGGAAATGTTAATAATTGAAAATGAATTCCATTTTACCAATATGGATAAAATTAAATGAATTCATTGATAATATCATTGAGAAACTATCATGGATAAAAATATCTAAATTCATGATGATGGAAATTTTAATTGTTGGACATCATGATTTCATGAATCATGATACCTCTACTGTCAGGAGATTTTAGAAAAAAAAAATAGAACTAATGGGAAGGAGTACACAAGTAACCCATTAATATAATTCTAGACAACTAACTTCTTTAATGATGGTATGGAAGATTCCAAATGCCTTATATATTTGATCCCCACCCTTATCAACATTTACAACACTTCCTTCATATATCAAATATTCAATTTAATTCATTAAAACTATTAATTATGTTAAAAAATATTTTCATTGTAACGAATTATGATTAAAAATAATTTCCCAGTCAATCATAAAATATTAAATTTAAAATAAATAATGTAGAAATGATATATTATATTTGTAATAAATATATATATTAAAAAAAATTTAATAATCACATGAATAATAATTTATAATGATAATAATAAATTCATATTTTCAAGAGAAACTCTTTGATTAAAATAACTATTCCAGAAAGAATATTTCAATAATTTTACAATTCATTATTATCATAATCCATCCAAATAAATGAAATGGATGTTAAGAATACAACATACCATGAGTGGATCATAAATATAATAATGTGGATGATGACTTGAAATACCAAAACATTTTATTAAAGACATTATTGAGAAAAATATCAATCTTACAATGATAATGTTGTTATAATAAAATGTTAAAAATTATAAATAATTTTTTATTTATTGAAATTTAAATTTTAATCTGTTAGTGGTAGTTTCAAAAAATTTTCTGTCTACAAATTTTAAATTATATTCATTTATATTAGATAAACCATATATTCAATTACCCCTTTCTAAAAAATCCAAATTCTCTTTTAATATGAATCTAAATAAAGATTATATTCCCAAAATTTTGTATAAAAATTATATTAGGGTTAAAAAATACATCAATAAATCATTAATGGAACTTAATTAATTTTTTATTATAGTTTAAGAAAATAAGGATATTGATGAAAGATTATATTTTACAGATGAGAGAACTGATTTAGGATTACATTAAAAAAATCAAACATGTTATGTGTGAAAGTTTGGAAAAATTTTAGTAATTCTTAAAAAATATTTAATATCTATATGATAATAAAATTAAAGGTTTATTTTAGGAAATGACCATATAATATTATTTAACAAAAATTCGATCATAAAAACCTTGAATAAATTGAAATTTATGAAATAAAAAAATCAAATATCATAACACTCAAGTGAGAAAAAATAGATTATGAGTATCAACCATAGAAAAACAAAAAAGAATATTCAATACATTAAATTGTATCCAAATTTATTTATAGAAATTTTCTTTAATTATTATAGATAATGATTATGCAGTGTAACAAAATAAAATGCAATTAAGTTATGAAATTCATTCCCCTTGGTAAATTTGAGGTTAAAAGGGTTATAGATGAAACTATTAAACATGAAACCTTAAATAAACATTGATTATTAATGACAAAATATATTATTGGTAAAAGGTAATTATATAAACCATATAAGAAAAATAATGTGTATAAAATTACAATATGTGTCATGTTAGGGAAATGAGAGGAGGTCCCATACCTCATACTTCATATGTTGAAAATAATTAAATATAATGTGTAATTTATTCAATTAGGATAATACATTATAATATAACGTTATTGATATTTATAATATCAAATATTATCTTATTATAATAATTTACAACCCATTTGTTAATCATATTTAATTATTTTCCATGTTTTTGGGGTCAATATCCTTGTTTTTTATGCTTGTTTTGTCAGAAAAGATATGATTCCCATGTTTAAGAAATATTTCATTAATATACACAATCATGTAAATTTATTAAAAAATAATACCAACTCCTTAAATTAATTTTCATACTCATTCAATAATGTTCAAGAGGGAAAATGAATTACATCCCTTCATAGTGAGTGTAGGCTAAACATACGCACGAGATACAATATTATTCCATTAAGGAGTGAAAGTGTAATAAAGTGGTGGATATATTAATATTAAAAACTCAATATAATGTCATATTTATCAAATCTATTCTTTAAATTTATCCTTATTACAATCCATGTAAATATAATGTGAAAAAAATCCCAAATCTTCTTGAGGTGGTAGTCTGTTATACATATTGATGACATTATATTAATTTAAACAACATGGATGGTAAGATATTATATGAGATATTATAATTATATCAGTATAATAATATCCTAAATATCATATACATGTGTTAAACACGCCATTTTCAATATCCTAGACTTGTTGTGGTAGAAAAGGGATAACATCGCTTCACAAGGCAGAAGTCATCCATAAACGGAATTAACAATTTCAATTCCGATTTGATAAATTAAGAGAAGAATATGGGTAATTAATATAAAATAATATATATATATATATAATATGTGGGATATTATTTAATCAATTATGAATAATATTTAATGGTGGGGTAACAAGATATAAAATAAAATGCTTATATATGAATCTTACCACATTTTCAGAAAATATATTTAGGTTTTTAAATAAATACAACCTATAATTGAATTAACATTATATAAATGTATATAAGATGAATTTCTGTGGGTCATAAAATTATTTTTAAATCATTAGATGACCCAAATTTCATTGGATGTGTGAAGAATAAATTATGGGTGGGGGCTATTTATAATTGGGGTTGTTGAAAACCATGGAAATTTATGAAAGGATACAAATAATACCTTGTTTTGATCATTAAAAATATTATATACTGGGTAATTTGTTAACCATATATATTATAAGGTCAAAAAGTATCCTCAAAACAAAATTTGGGAAAGTTTAATATCATTTAAAAACCATATAACCTTTCCCAACCCCCCTGCCGAGTAATATAGATTTTACCATAATAACGATAATTATTTATTAATATGTTAAATATTAAATATGCTAAATATTTATTCTACCTTATTATATAATATAATTATTATTGTTCCAAACATTTGTAAAATTTATCAAATTATATTCATATCACATGAAAAATGGGGGTTGAAAACCCATTTGGCTTAGGGATACAGTAGCAGTACAGTTGTAGTGATGGCACTATAGAAATTGTGGGCACTATTGCAGTGGCAGGTCACAATAGCTGCTATAGGGGCACTAAAGCAGCAGCGGGTACTATGCATACTATACTAGGAGGGTAATGTAGCAGTAATTTCCACCGAATGTGCCTTAGGACAAAAAATAGGTCCTACGGTCCATGTAATGGGGTAAATACCCACTCGGCCTTTGGGCTATGTAATGGGTATCCCTAAACCCAGTTAAAAGAGGTCATTTGTTTGATTTAATAATAAATAAGGCTTCGACCCCAAACATTAAAAAATTACACCATTTTTATTATATACAAGAAAATAAAACATATCATGAAAATAAAAAAATCATTTGTGTAAAATTTTTATATATTTAATTTTAAATTTAATTTTATTATATGAAATAAATTCTCTAAAACTGTAAAAATTATTTTTAAATTATTTTCAAAAAGTGTGGATAAACAATTATTTTAAAAAATCATGTTATAAAAAATAAAATTCATTGAAATATAAATGATTCTTATTTTATTAATAAATAATTAATAACCTACTATGTCTTAATTTACTTCATACATACAAATTTAACAACTACATTATAATTGTATCATATACTTCAGTTCATATTGAATTATGTTTTTGTTTTCAATATGAAATAAAAAATATCAAATATTTAAGAAACATATATATAATAATTTATTTTAGTGCCATATTTTCATATATGGTTGGAATTTTGTATCATATACACTATCGAATCCAATTATATAATTTTTTATCCATTGGGTATTACATTACCCCACACTAAAGTAAATTATGTCAAATTAATTTAAAATTTTACATAAAAATTAAGGGTTTTACATTTTGAAATACATTTATTGAAATAACCACAATGTACATAAGATAATAAAATAGACATAGGATTACAGAAAAATGAAAAAAAATGTCATCAAGAATTACATAAAAATAGGAATTGATGTAGGACAACATTGGTCACTGTTGAAGATATTGAAACAGAAGAGAATAAAAACATATAGAGGGAGATATAAATAATTGATTATAAGAATGTTAATAATAAATAAAACATTAAGGACCAAAAAAATGAATATGTGATGATATGTGATGATATTTCTTAAATTAATATTGAACGTAATGGGATAATATTTTTATGTTTCCTGGTATTTTTTCCAATATTGACATAATCTTTTATTGTTTATAAATATAAAAAAATAAACATACTTTATATCATTATTTTTATTTCGTAAAATTTTATAATTTGGTTCAAATTTTATCAATTTCCAATTCATATATTAATAAAACAAATAGATTTTGATAATTTAAATTTTTATGCCTAAATTTATACAATTCGCATTAAATGGTTCATAAGAACCATTAAATTGTTGACATGTTTATAGGTATATCAATAAAAAAATTTCCAAAACCAATATGGTTAACAAATATTATCAGATTTAATTAAATAATAACTAAACTCCACTAGTAACACCACTGGTTTGACATTAACATTTTTCAATCAAATTATTTATGTAAAAATAATAACATATCTACTATAACATTGTGTAGTTCATTGGTAAGAGCTAAAACATTATAAAAATTATTATATGGGATCAAGTTGCACATCCTTCCCCAAATTTAGTGGTTTTTCACTAGTAGGTGTGTTTTACATTTTCTAAATTCACATTAATAAAATTTTTGTTGTATTCCATGGTTTTGATAACAAAAAATTACATCAAAATCAATGATTTGTAAATACAATGTGGTTACCATTTACATTAATACTAATTAATAAAAAAATTAAAATTCATTCTTCCTCAAATAACAAATTCATGTACTAAACAAAATCATTGTATTCCCAAAAAAATATATCCAAAAGATTCATTATTCGTATTATAACCCTACCACAAAAATTTTAATATAGGCGGTTTCTGAAATTGATATTACTACCAACCTTAAACACGTGACCTATTTTTATATCCATAAATCATGAATAAATTTATACATATATGGTTTTGAAATAATACACAATTCATCAACGACTCATACTTTTTATAACCAAATTACCTTTGGTAGAAAAATACTTCTACAATTAAATTGTTTAATCTATCAACACGAATACCTCATCCATTGAATTTAAATATACTTCCTTCTATGTTATAAGTGTTATCCTTTTGTAGAGTATATTGAATTCAATAATGCTCAGGTTCACCACATTTAAGACAAAAAAAATAAATGGATCCTTATGATGTAATTTATTTTCTTCCATCATAAAATTAATTTTAACATGAAAATTCGTTTCATTGTTCCCTGTATCACCACAGATAATTTTTTCCCATTACGTGGAAACATCTACATGGGTTTCTTTTCCATAACATATAACAGGAATGATATTGATCATTCCTTAAACCATGGTCTCCACCACTAGATAAATTTTGTAATTAAATCTTCATCATATTTGGTGATTATGGGATTTGTTGATTTATATATTTTCAGTCATATTTTTGAGATAGATAATATGTTATAATCACTATTACATTCATTCATGTCATCTTACATTGTGGTTTCTCATTGAAAACACATTTTCCACCATGTTCATTGCTAAAATTATTTCTTCTAATTCCATCTATATAATTTAACCATAAATCATAATATGAACAATATATATCATAAAATTCAACCATATAATACATTATTGGATATCAATGGTTAGGACACCATACACTTAATATAACAAATATAAGTGAAATCATTGGTCATTCATTTTGTCTATCTGTTTAAATCCTTGAAAATGGTTTGTAAAAAATAATTAAATAATGAAAATCCTCTAATTATGTTAAATCTGGTGTGTTATTAGGATTTTATTATGTACTACGTAATTATTTATTTAATCTTGTGGCCCTTTTTTAGGTTATTAAAATGAGGTATAACTATTCCAAAATCACATCCAATTCTTGTAACCATAAAGGGATTTACTTTTTAGAATGACCACATAATCTATACCTTTGAATGAAATTAAGATGAATTTTCAAACTCATAGTATATTATAGTTTTTTGTACCCTAATAAATGTATTCTACAATCTACTTTCCATGGTTTCTACTAAACATTCACTAATATCAACTATACATTCCACGAACCTAGTACCCTAGGCCTAGTGTCTACATTATTTCATTGGAATAATATATATTAAATCACATCTCAAATGAATAAATATTTTATTTGGATTCTTTAACTAGATAAATACATTATTACTGTATTATAATTTCAGAATGAAATAAAAAATGAATTTATTCATTGAATATCAATTTTCCAAAAAGAATATCCTTGAATATAATTCATAGTATTCTTCCTTGATTAATAGAAAAATAATAAAAAACGGGTGATCTAAAATTCATAGTAATGGTTAAGAACAGTGGATAAAATCATGAATCAACAAGAGTAATCAACATGGGTTTATAAATAACTGAACACAAATTCTAGTTGAATAAGTTTAATATTATGATTTGATAAAGAAAAATAAAGATTGTATGTCATGTAACTGAACACACCTAACATATAAATAGTCTCCCAATCATGTTTAGATATTTAAAAATCAATATAAATATGTAAATAATGGAACACCAAACGAATTTATATAATTATCACATGATGATTAGATAATCCATAATCAATATAGAAAGATAAATAACTAAAAACCCATGTCATTTAATTAAATATATGATCAGTAAATTCAACAAGAGATAATATCATTGAGAATATATCATGGATTATAATAAATGAATTTATAATGAATAAAATCAATACATACTGGACATAATTTTCTCATATATCAGGATCGATATACTATGAATTCTTTTCACATGTATGTTTTAAATTGATTACGAGCACAAATGGGAAATCAATTTTAGTAAGGCTTAACAACTGATTTTTCTAATGAGACAACAAATCCATTGATGGAATATCTATATCCATGACCCAAAAGTGTATTCATATACAATTCATTACTAATATATTGTGTAATCGATTTAATTTTTGACCAATATGAATTCAAAAAAAAATCAATATTGAGTATGGAATATTTATGAATATTAATAGACACAATTAATCATATAACATTTAATGTAAAATAATATATTTATAATTGATATATTGTTTTTTATAAAGTATATCCACATTATATGTTATCTATATTTAGAGAAATTTTAATTTCAAATAATAAAAATGAAGTAAATATTTAATAGGAATGATAATTATTACCATAATTTACCATGAAATTCAATTTCAATATATTCCATAATCAAATTGAAAGTAACCATCTAGAGAAAGAATAAATATGGTATCAATATAATATTTACATAGTGGATAATAACTAAAATAATTTGTCATTTCATATATAAATATAAATACAATAAAATTTGTAGTAAAATTAATCTTTATGAAAATATCATTTTGGCTATGAAAATTTTTTTAAAAGAAAAATTTAAAATAATAATTATAAAAATAATTTCATTTTAAATATATTATGAAGTTTATAATCTGTGATATACAATTCTGGATTCTCATGATGACTAGAAAATCTATTCAAGTCAGACATGTTAATAAATTTCATTCAATTTATAGAACAAAAAAAAAGGATTGATTTAGAAATGATGTGAGGATTACATTAAAAAAATTATAAAAATACATATATGGGTATAAGTTTAGTAAAATAATCATTAGGATAATTTAAAAAATATAAATCATTTTTGAAAACAAGGATATTGTGGAAAAAATATTTTAAATTTAAGAGACATATGTAATTATTTATTATAAAACAAAACTGTATATCATGTTGTGTATCAAATAGTTTAAAGATGGTTCTATTATATTAAATTTATTTGACAAATATAGGAGAAAATAATGAAAGGGTATTATTGTTTAATGAACATATAATTTCAAACAATGTAATTTCCAAAAAAAAAATATTTAATTTGATATTATGAAATATACATTTACAAGGATCACAATGTTTAAGTGAGAGTTATCCAATTTGTCAATTATGTATTTATATTTTAAATCCACAAAAAATTGTTTATAAAAAACTGATATCAAGTATTCAGTACACAAATAATCATATAATTGTAATTGCAATGATGAAATAATAATAAAGCGGTGGAAACAAGTTAGTTATGAACTTCATTAAGACTTGGTGACATTAAAGACAAAATTTTTTTTTTTGAAATAATAAAATTTTAAACACAAAATAAAATTAATAATTAAGTAATCATGAAATTACATTTCAAAAGGGAATTATATAAACCAAATAACTGAATATAAGAAAATAACATTACAATATTCTATAATGAATTGAAATTGATATGATGTCCCTTATCTCATGCCTCTTATTTGTTGAATGCACATTAATCAAATGTATAGTTGTTTTAATAATGCTATTAATTCTTAATAGAGCCATATTTATTTTTATAATATAATATATGACCGTCTAATCATATTTTATCCCTTATATATAATAATATTTTATTATTTTCATTATTTCATGAGTTACATTTATTGTTTTATCATGTGTTTCAGGAATTCCATTTTTATTGCTAATATGATATAGATAAAAAATATAAATAAATATACTAATGATAAAATTTTAATGTTGAATCGTTATATAAATTATTATTTTTTTTCTTTATGGTTGTACATGGAAAACTAGTAGCAATTCTTCATGGAGATGGTATGCCATATGTTTGAACATTTGATTAAACCATTCAGTTAATGATTGAGTGGGAGAGTATTTTTGTTGCATAATGATATTGTAGGATAAATATAATTTCATATTAATCACATATATTAATTATGTTTATCTTTATCACTTTCCAGGTAAATAGCGTTTAAAAAAACCTATCACATCGCTTCTTGAGGCGGTAGTCATCCATACACACAAGCGATGCTAATTGTTTTTAAACAGGATCAAATGTTATAGGTTATATGTGATATTAAAATTATTTATGTATAATAATATCACCAATATAATTTTCGTTTGTATAATTCAACATTATATTCTTATTTTAATATTGTTGATTAAAATTTAATTACTTTAATTCATAGTGTGGTAGTCCACCGTACAACCAAACAACAGTTTTATTTCCCATTTGAGTAAATATTATAAAGATATACGTAATTACATTAATATAATAAATTATATTTATATGTAATGTATGAAGTATATTATATAATTATTTTCTTTATTTTTTAAAGAATGTAAAAAAAATAAATTCATTTTAGAACATTAGTACTTATTTTTACAACATTTTCAAGTTTGAACAGAAAACATTCTAAAGATATATTTCAGATAAAAAATATAGATGATATATTTATTTGATTAGGGATGTTATTATTGTTTCTCAAAACCTAGAAAAATGGTTTTGGAAGTGTAAGGGGGGGAGGTGTGGGGTGGCATTTTATAATTGTGGTAGAGCACACACATGAATTTTTTTTAAGGAATTGATTAAATCAACATTTCTATCTTGTCCCAAGCCTAAAAATAGAAAATTTTCCAACCATATTTTTATTATGAAACACAATTGATATTATATCGGTTTTATACTTGTTTAGGTCATTTTAATCTAGCATATTCTTAGTTTAACCTCTGAGTAAGCCTGTTTATATGTTAACTGTGTTAATTCCTTATTGTTGTTTTGTCAATTAATTTGTTTTAAAAAATTATTTAGGAATTATTAGATAATAGAATTTTTTAATAAAAATATGGAATAGATTTTTGAAAAATTCTATTCCTATATGTGGGATAATGAAATAAAAATTTATACCCGTAAACATGGTGAAAAAGACGATTTCTAAAGAGACAGTTCTAATAAGTTTAAAATGTTAATATATAAAAATTAAATATAGAATTGATAAAAAATAACTAAATTTGTAAAATTTTATTATAATTGATCTAATATAAAATTATTTAGAAATTAAAATAATAATTGCTTTATTAGATTAATTAAATTAATTGGATTTTTTCTACACATATTAGTGTTTCCACTAATCGTTAAGAAATTATTTGTTTTCAAAAAATCCGAAAATATCATACAAACAATTTGTTGAAATATTTATTGGAAAAGAATAAATATAATGTTTTTGAATAAATTGTCATATTTTCGTAAAAATAAATTTCTAATTATATTCACAATGGATGAAAAAACTATTTTTAATACAATTATAGTTTTTTAGATATCATTTTTTTCATTTAAATGATTCTTATATTATTTCTAATAAATAACTAATATTTTATATAATGATATAGTTAATAATATTCATACCAATAAATATTAATGTCTATGTAATGATGGTATAACATATTGTAGTTCATTTATACATGGTTTTGTGTGTTATACATGATATTAGAGAGATCAAAATAATTTAAAATCTAATATATGCTAAAGTCTCAGCGAGTTACATTATATCATAATCATAGATCTCCATATCATATACACTATCAACTAAAAATGTATTCCTTTAAAATTATATGATGTTGCATTATAAAGATATGGGGTTTTATCTCCATAAATTTCTAATTGTTGATGAATAAGTTAATACTGGAACATACATCTAATAATGATTGTAGTAAAAGAATAGAATAATTAATAATAATTGGAGAACACTGAAAGTGTTCTGTGTAACCCTTTTTTTGATAAATTATACATATTTAATATCTAGGAATAAATTATTGTCAAGCATACATAGTAATGAATTATATTTTACGCCAATGATAGAAATGGTAATTAAATAACTATCCACATTTTACTAAGAGGGATTTTGATCTTCTTGATGTGTTAATGTGACTCAACTCCAAAAACGCAACTTCCAAGCCACTCGAAATATGATTCTAGAAACTCACATAAACACATTCAGGAAAAAAAATTTATATGAATTATCTCATGATACAATTCAAGGCACCCGAAATTTTCATGATAATATCTCACCAAAATCCCTCTAAATGATGATCACAACGCGTGTTATTGAATAATTCCTCATGAAATCCATATATTCATTCTACATCGACATTAAATTTGAAAAAGTATAAATTTATTATTACACATTAAAATTTAAAACAACAGTTATAAATGATGGATCATGATACCCAAGTCATCCCAATCTAGATTCGCTCATTAAAACTATATTTACAACAATAAATGGGTTCAATTTTCTCTACGCTATTTATACCAAATATTTACTGAAATAATACATTTAACGACTACACAAGTACTTATTTTTTTCAAATAATGATCCATGATGCCATGTTGTTTCTTCCATTAAATCCATTATTTCCACTTCCACAACATATATATCCTTACCTAATTATGTTCAACTACATTGACAAATACTATAACATGAACACAATATATTAGACTCAAACAATACAGTAATTGATTTATTTTCCAAAGTGATATGAAAGAAACCTCCCATAGGTTAATTTCAAAAATCTTGAATTTCCTATTTGATCCATTGAGGGGTATATAGAAGTCCATATAGATATAATAACTTCCCAATGTGTCCAACTATAATGATTCATTCAATAGAGTGCCATCACAATACTCTACATTTAGAGAAGCTTCACTAGAATGTTATTTAGAATAGTCCATGTTAGACATTAAACCATAAGTCTCCCTAGGTGATTCAAAAACACTAGATTAAAAATAGAGATCTACACATTGAAAGTCCCAAACTTCTATGTACTTTAAAATCCTACGTTCATGTCTTCAAACATATATACCCATCTCTTGATATAGAATGAGCATAAAATTTATCTTTTTTCTATAAAAGAGGCATACTCACCACACAACATGTGATGAGAATAGAACACGACACTCTCAATATGTGATGAGCATAAGATTCCAATATATCATTTGGTAATGATAATTATATACACGCATATCTTGATAATATGATAATTATATTCCCTCATGAATATTCATAAGATAGATGAATAATATTATAATTCAATAGAAACTTAAAAACATGACTCAATGTACCTCACTCCAATACTGTAGTTAATGATTTTATAAATAGTTGAATAGATAAATGGAATCAAGAATCTTGTTTTGAGAAATTAGAGAATCTATGTTAGATTCCATGACATATTAACATGGATATTAATGATATGATTTATCCTACCATTCCTTTATTTCGATGAAAGGTTCCATCATCATCAACTAGTTGGTGAAAGGCCACCATCATTCAGAAGTTATGGATGTGGGTATTGTATTTTGACCATCTCAGAGTATTAAGTATTTCCCTTTTGAAAACAAATAGTAAAATTTATTTAACCAGATGTTAATATACAACTCATAAATATATGTTACAAAAATAATGAAGGTTATCAAAAGAATTAAACATATTTTTTATAAATATGTACAACTCATTTAAAATTCATAGAAAATTTTTCACTAGAAATGATAACCTACCATATCCAAATGGACAAGAAATATTAGGGATTACCATTAAAATGCCAAACACAAAATATTCTCATATGGAGTGAATAAATATAAAAACTCCTTATGGGATATAGATGCATCTCTATGATAACTCATGCTGCATAGTACATGTTTTCTAAAATATGTTATATAATAGGGGGTCATGAAGTCTCTCGTATTTTAATATGAGAATGAAGGTGTAATACAATATTAAACAATAGAAAATTGTGATATTAAAAACATGGTACCAAGATGTATCAATGATTAGTACGCATTTGATATGGGAAATGCACCTCCTTTAACAACAACCAACCACTTTGGGAGCCATTTTGACAGTGATTGTAGACTCCAACATGTAATCTACTAATTAATATATGGAAATTAATTTCATTGTATCCCACAACACAACTCATACGTCACCACAGATATATATCATCAACCATCACCACCATTCAAACAATGATATTAACCCCAATGATATAAATTTTTTTAGTCAATAATCCAAAAAACCAAAAATAAAGTATCTTATCAACCATATTAGTAGGATATAATTTTATATTCTCTAATATATCTCTGGATTGAAGTTATAATTACATCGATAGTAGTTATTTCCTCCATATATGATGTTTTACTACATACTATAAAAATTATAAATAATGGGAGACAACAAGTCATGCTTTGATTATGTCTACAATTACACCCATATAACGAAACTCGATTATCAAAGTCTTCTATTCCACCAGTAGAAATAGATTAGGTCATCCACAAGATACCATCCACAAAAAAATAAAGGTTATATGTGATATAGTGAATCTCAATCCCCATGAATTTCAATATAATCATTGAAAAAATAACTACGAAAATCAATGAAGAATCACCCCCAATATATTTCCATCATTTAACACTATTTATTAAAAATATGTGATTTATTATTCAAAATCATATTCTTCACAGAAATCCTTAAACTATTATAGATATATATTATAGATATAGATGCATTAATGATCATAAAATCACACGTCATTTGACTATGTAAGGAGGATGTATAATCTTCTTATATAGAAACCCCAATGGTGATGATTCATGTATTATAAATATGTTATATAATTATATATACATTTTAGGTAAAACAACCCTCACATTTAATACATTAATATTACATCACTTTTTCAGAACACTTAAAACATTTTTAAAAAGACTCCCAAAGACAATATTAGTTTTATGCCTATATAAATAAAAAAAATGTATAAACTGATACACATGTGAGCTACATTATCTCCCACTAGGTTATTTATGACTATAAAACTTATTATACAGAAAATACATAATGAATATCTTCATATTCTATGGATGGAATAATAAAATTTGGTGTCCTAAAATTCTTAGTATTGGTAAAAAATGGAGAAAAATAAGCTTAAACATTATTATAAGGTTATGAGAACATTCTCATTACATTATAAAGTCATACAGTACATATCATATATCATAAACATGAATCATGGAATACATCATGTAAGTTCAAATGAAAATAATCATATGAAAATAATGAAAATAATCTACGTAGTCAAAACATATGAATATGATATGGCATTTTGGTAGACACATATTCAAATAAAAACACTACATCAATGATTCCTACCATATCATATATAACATATTACGATTTTTATTATCACCCATCTACCTAGTTCGAGATTGATATTCCCACCCATGTACAATCTGGTTTTGGTAATGGGATGTCCTTTGACGTACAATCTTGTTTTGTGATTGGTATGTCCTCTGGTATACCGAAGTGAATTGGGAATGGGATGTCCTTTAGTGTACCCTCCTATTTTGGGCATGTTATTTCCTAATATGTACCGTCTTTTATGGGGCCTGGGATTCCCCCTTATGTACCCTTTGATCTCATAAAGCATTTATCATTACCTAATTCATTAGAGGGATACATTGGTCTCATCTATCACATAATAAAATGAAACACACAGGTGCCACAAAAATTTATCATATCACGACCCATGAAATGATATGGGTTTTATAAACATAAAATCATATCTAATGAAATGAAATGGGTATTATTAAATGTTCATCACACAATTACATATGGAAAATAGACCAGTTTCATAACTATTTCAGCAAAGCATAACCCATGAAATGAATTGGGATTCAAAAAAAATATATGGTGGAAAAGAAACCGAAATCGAAAGAATTACTCAATCAAAACAAAAACAAAATTAATGAAATAATATTAATGGAACCTTTGGGTAATTTCTATGAGGGTATTTATGAACATCAATGAATTTCTTAATCGATTAATAATAAAATGGAAATATATTTTGAAACCAATTATTGATTAATGTATCTATTCAACATTAGAAAATAACTATTAAAAAACTAAATCATTTTTGATATTGTTTTCCTAAAAAGTAACATATTTTTTTTAAATAAAAATCAAAATAAATTGAAAAAAAATTTCCATGATCACTTTTAAAAATTTGTAGAAAATATTTTGAAAATAATTTTCCATTCAAACATATAAAAGGTCTTTGAAATAATATTTAAAATAACCACACTGAAATATACATTAAAATAATATAAACAAATATTAAATACACTTTGAAAACTATTTATTTTATAACTAAAGAAAAAAATGTAAAATAAATATCTTTTTAAACATGCAATGTTTGATTCACATAAATGAGTACACATAAATTTGTACATGTTATACTAGGTAAAATTTACATCATTTTTTCACAGTTAAAAGGGTAGAAGAAACTACATTTTTCGAAACTAGAAAATTGGATTCCTTTGAGAACATTGGTGAAAAAGGGGTAGATATTTATATTAAATATTATAATTTAATATTAAAATATTTTTGGATACCCATTTTAGAAAACATGGTCTAAAAGGGTTACAGATACTTGATCGAAGAGAGGGTAAAGTCGGGCTTTCTTAAGAACACATTCATAACAATCATTTGAACCAAATAGTGGAATAATGGTATCCATACAAAAATATATTATAAATATATATTTATATAGTAGAAGAAAACTAATGAATTTTCTTTAAAAATATATTGTATGCATTCATTGAAGTATTCTTGAAAATAAATAGTCTCAATAAGCGGTAAGATTTTTTCGATATACTCTTATCACATAGGAACATAGAATGTTGCACCACATGAAATTCTATAAAAATAAATTTTGATTAAAATATAATGAATATAATGAAAATCATGTTATAATATTTCAATAATAGTGTATAAATCTCATAGTAACATATATGTTCATTAAATTGCATGTTTCACAATAATGGAAAATTCAGAAAAAATAATTTTACCGATTTGGAAACATTTAAAACACAAACCCCATGAAATAAATCTTATAAAATGGATATCTAAATACCCATAAATAAATTATAATAATAATTATATAATTATACCTGGGTAGTAAACACGCCTTACCAAATGAATGGATGGTTAATAAAGTATTTGTCTTAGTAAAATAAAGGTGAGATGAAATTCCAAAAACTTTGTATATGGAATCTCTTCATACTCATACATGATTATAGTATATTAAAAACAATATTAATGTAAATATTTTAAGAAATAATATTATTATATGTAATACCTAATATGTTTTTATTGTGAAATTCTATAACTTCTTGTTAAAAAATCTATGTTTCAGTTTCACTTCGGGTAATATCCTCTTTGTTATTCGTGTGTGTATTAATTTGTTATAATTTTAGTTTGTATACTTATATCATGATTTCAGAAATTTAAAACATGATATAAATATCATTTATATTAATTATATTTTTATTATAAAAATATATTGTATATAGATGTATAATATAGAATACAACGTTTATAGACACGATAATTAATACGTACGCATTAACGTATTTTACATTTTTTTATTATCGTATTGATAAAAATAGAGAAAATGAAATTTATGTATATAATATCATTATAAAATAACTATAATTTAATATATAATATATAATTTTACTAGCCCCATCCATAATACATTCATTTTATTTTTTGAATGAATCACATCACTTTGAGGGGGCGGTAGTCCATACTTCCCAAAATGAAATTATTGTGTTTATAGAAAAATGAAAGTAAAAAAGATATGTGTTGTAAAAGAATTAAAACATAATAATTAAACTATAAATACTTTAAATTCTATATATAATCATAGTTTCAATCATAATTCCAACCATAATAGCTGGTTAAGGAAGTGCGGACATTCATCGTTTTGTGAGTCGTTAATTCTCTGTACACATAAAAATATGTTCAATACCCATTTGATATAGGTATGTGTTAGTGTAGGTAAAACCCATAGAATATAAAATCTTAATATATATATATGACAATTTATTTGTTTAATAATAATGAAATAAGGATATTGTGGTGGGTGGATAACGAAAATTAAAGAAAGAAGCTTAAGGGAGTATGCTACCTCTTCTTTGGGTAACTCCTTTTTATTTTCACGAAGGTTCATCTTTGGATTTATTTTTTCTCATATGAGGGATACATGGAAGAATTTATGGATGTTGGGATACTATTTTGGTATATCATGGTCGAACCTATGTTTTTTTAGAGGTGGGAGGAAGTGGGAGAGGTAGTGTCCTTTTAAAGGACTTGGAAATGACCCCCAAGGATGTTTTTTTAAAACAAGTTAGGTGTATCAATGTTTTTAAATAAAAATAGATACAAATACCAATAAACTCTATAATGGGTTTCTCAAATCCTAATAATGGACATCCAATGGGTTTTAGATATACTTTCTTGTTTATTTAGGACAATATTTTTTAAGGTTCATTCCATTCATAAGCCTAATGTTTCCTTAAACATTGCAATAAATTCTATTTCATTTGATTAATATCTTTTACTAAAAAATAATTTGACCATATTATATTTTATAATTAATAATGATTAAAAATATGGAATTATGTTTTTCCAAAATATTATATTTTTAATTCAATTAACTAATTTATATTTATTCCAATTTATGGAATGATAGTAAGGGGGTTTATTGTAATAAATATTAAAATATTGGAATGTTTTTATAATCAATTTCATTAATAAATTGATTAAAATGACATGGATTATATTTTATGATAAAATATTAATCTAATTAAAATTTAAAACCAAAAATTAAATATAATATATCCGTATAAAATCATATTAAAAATCTTTTTTAGTAAAAATGCAGTATTATTCATGTTTTGTTAAATTTTCAAACATCATATAAAAATCATTCAAATTCACCAAAACCTTTTTTTAGTTTTTATTTTTAAATTATATTTTTATTATTATGTATATTCTTTATAAAATACTCAATAAATGGATTAAAAATTAGTTCTACAATTATAGTTAGTAAAAGTGACCTAATAATACGTTAGGTTTTTATATTTTAAATTGGGATTGTTTATATCTTATGTTTATCAAATCATCTAGATGAATATAAAAAAATATTACACTGATATCCTTCTTGAATAAATTAATTTTGTTAGGATTATGTATCTTTTTTCAGAGAAATAATATTCTGTGATAATATTCCATTTATATTGAATTGGTTCATATAACCATTTCTGTTTCATTTATTAAAAATATATTCAACCATGTAATTTAATAACTAGCTAATCATGTTTATAGCCTTAAAAATAATGAATATTTTATATATTATTAAATTAAATAGTAATATATTTAATAATATATTTTCTTTCAGTAACACTCGGTCTTCTATGTTATGAAATCCATCAGGGAAAGTCATTGTTGCATGTTACAGAAGCTAACCAATATGTTACATGTAGAGACACCTGAAGCTTATGTTTCATGTAGTATAAAATTAACATGGTGTTGCATATATCTCAAGAAAACATATTTCTTTCATATAAAAGACACTACTTTTAGTTTTGTGAGAAATGCGAAATATCAAAAAAGTTAAATTAATTTATAAATAATTATTCACAAAATCTCATGGTGTTACATTCTACCACACATAAAATGAATTTCTCCCATAAAATACGTCTGGGTTATCAAATGTTTATCATATTAAAGAATAATTCATAAAAAACCACATCGAAAAAATGAATAATAAAAAATCCTAAAAAACATGAACAATATAACTAACCAAATGTAACTCATAACTAGCTTCCCACATAGGATAACATATGTGTGAAGTAAAAACATGGATATTGAATAGAAATATAACCATCATGTTTTATTTGAAAGTGATAGAGTATAGGCTCCAGAGAATGCTAACAATCACAATGCAATAAATATTTAATGAATGAAATGATAATTTGATCCAAAATAAATAATATCACTATATAATATTTTTTGTTTCATGATAAATATTCTTAATGTCGATGAATTTTATTAAGAGATATAATTACTTGATGATAATACATCCTCACCATTTCTTGTTCATTTATCAACATCCACATTATTTCCCCTTCCATTAAAATTAAGGTGAATTTGTAATTAATAAATCATTAAAACATTATCATATCCATGGTATGTCATCCCATTTGACATTAGCTACCATCAAAACCATTTGGTTTTAATAGGTCATACAATATACATGAATCCTCATGTTTTAGATCACACTATAATCTCCGAAATTTAATATGTTTTTTAACATAATCATTTTCTAAATTATTAACCATATAACATGCCAAAATGATTAAAATACAGAACATTAGAAATAGGATCCTAAAATAAACATAACATTGATCCCCAAAATATAACTAATTAGCTCTAGGTTGTCACATTCTATACAGTTGAATACCCTTGTTGTGTGTCCTCTTGAAACATGTTAATAATCTGAATTACTATAAATCCTTTTAAAAGAAATTTACAATTACTTATTAAATAGGTTATTATATACATTCATTAAATCAATGTTGTTTTAAAATTAATCCATGAGGAAATAGACCAATTTGTTAATGAATCAATAATCATATCTATAATGATTAGTTATATGGTCTTTTCATTATCCAAGTTAAAAAAATTCTAAACATCTTGGTCAAATTAAGGGTCACATTCCATTAATAAAAATATCACTTGTCTAATTCATAATCTCTATATAACATATCATTTCCAATCCTTAACAAAAATATATAATGAAAATTCTTTTATATTTAATGATTCAATAACGTAATCTTCCATTTATAATACATAAATTCAGAATTCATCGAAATTTATTCTCCAATAATAAATAATGATTAATCAAATTATTAATGAATAAAACTTTACTAAAATATGAAATATGGATCATTTAATAAGGTTCATCATCCTCAATATAATCAAGCTTCTTATGTTGAATTTACGAAATACAGGAATAAACATCACATACCTTTCAAATTCAATTTTTGGTCTCTTCATCATCAGCAATAAAACTATTACATGTACTACCATGATGATTATAATCATGATCCTTCAACATTGTAAATAAATCTTCCTAATTCCTAATATATCCATATTAAATGTTATCATTAATTGATAATACAATAGATAGGACAACACTCCCATCCATTATGATAACTGAACATTTCATTTTCCCTTTGTAGTTACATTCCTTTAGACCTTCATTTCTATTGTCAAAACATATTATTATTCATTTAAGATATTCACATAGGTGTTTCATTTAACATTCTCGGCACAAAATAAACTAAATCATCTTTCCTCTATGGTCTATATACCACAAACACTGGGAAACCCCCTTTCCTCTCTTCCTTGGTGAGATTGATATTTCGTTAAGGTACACTTAATTGATCATGATCCTTGGAAAATTATTGTGGATGATGAAAATCCCATCAGTCCAGGGATCATCCCATTTGATTTCTCATAATGAAATTTCCCATAATATTCAACATTATCTTATTTCCATCTAGTTCATCACATTGGCTAAAAACTGAAAACATAGTGTGAGAAACACTTATTGTAGTGGAGAATAATGTAATCATAAAAAAAATTAGATATAGGGTTTATAAATTCAGAAAACTTCTAGAAAATATGACACATAATTTTTATCCTAGGATATTCATAGACAAATTCAATTCCAAACCGTCATGATTGTTTGTGAATAGTTTTTGAATTCCCAAAGCATATCCTTCGAGAGTGTGAAACCTGGTGTACATAAATACTTGTTGTTCTATATTAGATTACCCAGAGTTAGGACCAAGACTTCGTATTAGAGTGTTTAATCGTAGGTAAATTTTTTATATTGCCACATCCACATCAAGTATCCATGTAAATATACATTTTTATGGAGCCAACAAATCTATAATTTGACAAAATTCCCTGAACATTTATTAAACATTTATGCATTCTTATTCTTATCCTTAAAAACATCCCTAGAAATATCCTTATATATAATAATAGGGATACAAATAAGGGGTTCACAAACTAGTTTCCAATGGTTGACTCTACCTTCTCACTAATACCAAATTATGTGACCAACTCTTTTCATATAATAATATTAAATTATTTTTTTAAATTATATAAAATATTATACAAAAATATGCCTGAAGACTATATAATTATTTTGCCTTTGGATGTATGGAAATGTGGACACTAATAGATAGGATATATATATTATCTCCGAGTAGGTTCTTCATGAATTTCACCCATCTTATACAAATCATAATTAATACAAATATTACATGCATGGTAAAAGATACATAAAAATGGGTCATCATAGATGCTCAGTAAGTGTAAACAATGATGATAGTTAAGTACAAACATAAACATATTGTTATGTGACTATGATCATAATATTAAAAGATTATACCTTGAATATTAAGAATACATAATAAAATAATTTAATAAATCTAATAAGCTTATAAGAAATGAATCATATAGAAATATATAATATGATGCTTTAAATAATAACATCTAAATAATACATTTTATTATGGAAGACACATAAGAATATAAAAACCATGTATCAAGGTTACCTAGAAAGTCTTTCGTAACATGTTTGGATTGGGATAATCACCCATGTACCCACATTGGTTGTGGGATTCCCTCCTAGGTACCCTTTTTTTTGGGCATGGTATGTCCTCTTGTGTACCCTCTTCTTTTGGGGTTGGGATTTCCTCTTGTGTACCCTTTGTTTTTGGGTTGGGATGTCCTCATGTTTACACTCTTGACTCAGTATTGTGATGTCCTCCCATGGTCTGTCATTCTTATTAATTGGAATTCCTTACCATGAACCCTTTTTTATCTTAAAACATTAATAATTATGCAATTCATTGGTCAAAGATATAGGTCCCACCCATTGTATTATAAAATCATACCTATATATTACCAAAAAATTTATCATATCAATAGACAATAAAAGGTTTTATTTTTATATACATCAAATCATAACACCTAAAATGATTTTGGTATCACTGAAATTTCATCCCATCATAACCTATTTAAAAAAATAATGTTTCATAAACATTTCATAAATGTATTACACATGAAAATAAAGAGGTTTCAAAAGTGAATACCTCATAGAAAAGAAAAAAGTGTGATAAGAATTATTCATTCAAAACATAAACCATTAAAGAAATATTATGATTGGAATATTTTTTTAATTTCGCAAAATATATGGAGTGACACCAATGATTGTTATACTGGATGGATAAAAACATGGAAAGACATTTTGAAAACAATTCTTGAAGAAAATTTTCTTTTTCCCAATGAAAAATGTTTTTAAAAACTTAAAATATTATAATAAACATTTCACGAAACATAAAATAAAAAATTATATATATTGCATGAAAAAATTTTGAAATCCATTTTCATTGATATCATATAAAATATTCTTGAAAACATTTTGAAAATAATTTTCCATAAAAACATTAAAAGGAACTTGAAAATATTTTAAAAAAAATTATTTGTTAGATAATTTTAATACTTATACATAAATATTTAAAATGATTTCTAAAATGATTCCAAGAAAATTTCTTCTAAAAACATTTTCTAAAACATTTTAAATTTATAATTGTAAAGGAAGAATTATCGAAAAAATATTTGGTAAATTTGTACATGCAATACGAGTTAAAAAATACATCAATTTTTCACAGTAAAAGGGTAGAAAATTTTATTTTTTATAATTGTGGAGAAATGTTCCCATTGAATACATTTGAAAAAAATATAAATGTTAAAAAATTAATTTAATTAATATATGATAATATTATAATATTCTTTGAAACCCTTTTAGAATACATGGTCTTGAGGGTTCACTGATTACTGAGCGGAGAGACTGTCAATTCACGTTTTCTTAAAAACACATCTTTATATATAATATGATCTAAATGGTGGAATTATAGGAATAAAACATAAATATTTCATGAATATATAGAATATATTAAAACATATGTGTGTTCTAGAGAGATTGATTATAATATTTCATCAAATTATGTATAAACATAAATAATCTCGAAAAGCGGGGAGATAGTTCAAATAAAATGTTATCACTTATTAACATTGAACCAAACTCCCCATGTTATAAAATGAAATTAACTGAACCTTAAAATATAATTAAGTAAATTATATTAATTATAAATAATTTCAATGTTTTTATATAGACATTATTGGGAAATATATGTTCATAACATGGCTTGTGTCTCAAAGAAGAAAAAATGGAAAAAATATTAAATTTCCAATTATTTAACTATTGAAACATAAACCTTGTGAAATTAATATCATAAAATGGATATGTAAATACACATAAAATTAGTATTATAATCATATAACTTTTCAATCGGTGTTATACAATCCACACTAAAGGAATGTGTGGGTAATAAAGTCTGTATCTCAAACAAATAAAAAGTGAGATGAAATTCCACTACCTTGTGTCTTGACACTCTTCATACTCGAATAGACATCATGTATAATAAATTAAAGCTTATTATTAATATTTTAAACAATAATATTATCATATTTAATAAAATATATGTGTTTATTATGACCTTATATTACATACAAGTTATAATTCTATGTTAGGGATTTTCTTTGGAAAATATCCTCTTTTTAATTTTCATGTGCCTTAAATTGTTATATAATTATTTCTTATACATATAAGATAATTTAATGATTGTAAATAATGATATAAATAACATTTTAACCTAGTGTATTTATATTATAATAATATATATAATGTAAATTTTAGATATGAAATACACCATTCAAGGAGACTGTATTTTATACATACGCATGAGCATTGTTTCCGATATTTTTTTACTGTATTGAAATAAATAATCAAATGTAAAAAATCTATATATCTACATAAAATCTTAAAATATGAATTATCATTTTATATATATCTTATTATTTCACTAATCTCGTCCTTATTACATTCCATGTAGTGTGTGAATGAATCCCAATTCATTGAGGGGAGGGGGTTGTCCACAATTTCTCAAATGAAATAATCATATTTACAGAAAATAAAAAGGTATAACGTTATGTGTTGAAAATTAATTATAGAATCTTCAAAAATTATAAATAATATATATATATTTATATAATATATATATATATAATATATATATATATATATATATATATCATCATAAATACCACTATGATAGGCGGTAATGGTAGAACATATAATCATTCTTTTGTGAGAAGGTAGTACACCATACATATAAATAGTATGTCATTTACCCATTAAATAGAGGTATGTGTAATTTTAGTTCAAAGAAATATCATAACTACATATATCTATATAGAGGATAATTTTTTTGGGTTTTTAGTAATTTACTACATTGTGTTGAGGGTGTATATTTATATTAAATGAATGGTGCTGGAGGGATGAGGTTACCTCTACTTTGGGTAACACAATTGGGTTTTCTCCAAAGGGAATTCTTGGAATTCTGTATGCCCGAAATAAAGAATCAAATAGGGATGTAGGGTTGTTGTGAGACTATTTTGGATGATCTTGGTTGATCATATGTGGTCTGAGTGGTCTATGGAAGTGGGAGATGTGGTTTCCTTTTTGGAGACGGATTGGACGCACTTGGAATTGTTGAAAACAGGATAGGGTTACCCACATTTTTATGTAACAAAATAGATATTAAAGGATGAATAATGGACAGATAGTGGGTTGAGTAATATTTTCTAGGTTATCTGAACTGTTATGATTAATGTTCATTTCATTGTTATGTTTAATTTTATCCTAATCATTGTAATTAAAATTATTTATTTTCACGAATGTTTTGGGTAACAAAATATGTGTATCTTATTAAAAATTAAAAATTACTCTTATATAAAATATTTAATCAATTTTTTAAAATTATAATTACAATTTCGTAGATATTAATTTAAATTTAATCCCACTGATGGGATGCAACCGTGGGGTTTTAATCTTAAAACGATGTAAACTGTTCTTATTTTTTATTTCCAAATTCAACATAAAATTGATTCCAATGACCTTAAATGGATTACATTATAAATATTTAATCTAATTAAACTGTTTAACAAAATTAAAAATATAATTTACCCTATAATTATATCATAATAAAAATCATTTTTGAATTAAAATTTAGTATTTTAAATTATTCCTCATAATTTGAAACATCACAAATAATACACAAAATTCACCATAACCTTATTTTTATTTTCCTATATTAATTATTATGTTTCTTTAAAAAAAATCAAATGTATAAATGTTCTAAAAATTGGATTTAAAATATGATTTCTGTTCAATTTTTGTAAAGGATACTTAGTATAAATATAGTTTTTTATTTCTGATTTTTATGTTATTCCTATCTTATGATTATCAAATATATTGGATAAATATCAAAAATATTTTATTAAATAATTATCAATCATAAAATATTTTAATTTATTAGGATAAACTATCTTTTTCTTCATAAAAATATTTTTCAATAAAAACATTGCCTTTATATTCAGTTGGTTCTTATATTCATTTCTAATTCATTTATAACTAATGAAATAAACATTGTATTTTCAAAATTTATTTAATAATATTCAAAAATACATTATAATTTCTAGGTTATATCTTTTTATAATACATAGTAATATATTTTATAATATATTATTGTTCAGTAATACTCGATCTTATTTATTATTAAATACATCTAGGAAAGTCATTGTTTCAGGTAACACAAGCTACCCATATTGTTCCGTGTATAGAAATATGAAACATATTCATAATTTACAGAATGAATAACATGGTATTGTGTATAAATAAATACAAATATAGTGCATTAATATAATAATAACTATTTTTAGTGTTGCATGAAATAAAAAATATCCAAAATGATAAATAAATTTTGAACAATATAATTCACAAAATTACAAGGCATTACAAGAGGAGGATGAGAAATAAGGATTTGTTCTCACATTCATTGATGAATGAAAATGTAAAGAGGATCCAATGGAATAAAAAATGTTCCTTTGGGAATAAATTTAATGGTAGCCATTCTATAATAGATTTTTTAAATACCACCAATCACCAAAACAATATATCACTTAAACATCTTCAGTGATGTCAATGAAGAAAACAGTTAAACCAAGTCTTTTTAAAGAAGAAATTATTCATTCCACATTTCTATATCTTTATACCAGCACTATAAAAATTCATTTATTATTATGATAAGTATTTCTATTCTTAATAAGAAGTGGAAAATTATGAGAATCTGTTGGATTTCTATACACAAACGAGACTGTGGTAATATTTTTTCCAAATGTGACCCTACACTACTTAATCCAATAACATATTTATAACTAATATGATACAGAACTAAATTATAACATGTTGGTAATATTTAAGAATTTTTAAAATAATCAGTTCATGATTCATGTAAAATGTGTGATTCTTCATGATGTCAAGCAGTTGTGACAAAAGTTAGACAATTTTCAAATTCTCATGGCAAGAAACTCATACTATGTTTGATATATTCATAGATTCTATAGAGTGTGTATAAAATTTCATATATTAATTTATTTTATGATTAATCATACATATCCCCATGTAAATGATAAGGGATATGGGTAGTGTAATTACTTATTGATTGGCCATCTGTGATGTTGTTGTCAGTTCTACATAAGTTATTCCAACAGGGTCTTCTGCGACTCATAACTATTTTTGACACCCACAATGAATATCATCAATGTATCTCCCATGGAAAACAATGATCCTGACAACATTTAAGATTTGCATGTGGGTTTTTACATAACATATCACAAGTAGAGTCCTGTAAAAATTTCTAGATATTTTGAAATAAATGATTACATATAATCTATGGGACACAGTGGTCAATTTAATATACCACTCTCAAAAGTGGAATTGTTTTACATGGGTATGATTTTTGACATGCATCCATGTATACCCGAAGCTACTAAGACATCCTAAAAAAATTATTGAATTGCTGCATTGATTCATGATATTTATGTTTATAGATAAATAAATGGTTTTATTCTCATAGAATAACATTTTAGTCCAGATTATGTTCAACATGAGATTACAATGCCTCCAATAGATATTCATGAACTGAAGGATCATGATTTTTCAACTAGAAATGTTTTAGGTGTCTAAAGAAACATGGACCTATTTTGGTAGCCCATGTGGATCCTCTATATTATATTATTATAAATTCCCCAATTTATTCAGGACATCTCAGCAATGTGAGTTAGTAGAATATTTAGAAAAAAACACATAATAATGATTTAAAAAAATTATTGATTAGTTACCTTATAGTTTAGATAAAGGACATGAAGAAACTAGTAAAATTAAATATATTATTTATATGTCATACCCAGAGATTGTGGACCTATTACCCAATGTAAAACAATTCTAAACCTCAGGAATCACGTTAGAAAATATTTCTATTGACCTCATAATGTACCTCACACCGATTTCATCTTAGTGTGCCATGATGATCAGAAAATTAAATAATTATGTAAAAGTGATGATACAGTGTATTAATTAAAATTTTAACGGTTCTTATGTTATGTTTCATAGAAAATTAAAACCATTTTCTACCACTAATTTCCACCATATATCTCATTATTCCAAGTTTCATTTCTTTTCCACCATATATAATACATGTTTATATACCCTCAATATGTCAAAATAAATGGGATAAGTGTAATGTCATTGAAATAAACACATAGTGGATGAGGTTAATATATATTCTCATTATTTAATTATCATTGGATGAGTTTTTTGTGATTATTTCTTAGAACATCTTCGATGAACACGAACCAACTCTCCTTTCCCTCATCTAAAAAATTTGATAGTGGGATCTCAATGAGTGGGACCATTGTTTAAAATTATGTATCCAAAGTACCATTATGATATCCTTTATCAATCGTCTTCATATTCATTATGTTATTAAATGATGGATATATATTGCTTGTTGCAATCTCCATCCTCAAACCAGTTCTTGGTGGACCAAAAAAACTCAAGATAAATGTAATAGTTTCAAGAATGCATCCTAGTGGTTCTATTAGGGAAAATATAAATGAATAATTTTTAATGAAAAAAATAATTGTTTACAAATTAAATGTTGGAAATTTATATATTCTCAATACATTTTAAAGGTAAAACATGAACGTGGACATTAAAATATAAAAAGTGATGTGTTTAAAACAAATCTAAGTTATTTTAAATTTATTTGGTTCTATGGATACACCAACATGAATGATTCAACATTTTGAAATTTCTCAATAAAATGTTCAATCATAGTATAGTTGAACTGGGATATCATCAATTTTATGTATTAGGTGTATCTTCTTCATAGTTTATATCTTTAATTTTGGGTAATATAATTTGTTTTTCAGTTTGTAATCACAGTAGTTTAGTAATTTAATACTAAAAAAATCAACCATAAAATCCCCATGGATAATTCATTCACTTATGAATCATCTAACACCCCTCATAGATATATCTTATTATCTAGAGCCACCATCAATTTTATTACCCTCCATTAAAGAAAGGATTCAAAGATAATGTTAAAATGAAAATAATTATAATTTCATAGTTCCAAATAATTTCATGGTCTCATATATTTCATGCCCAAAAAATCATATGAAATTACTGGGTCCACACAAAATTTGAGGAATCCTCGAACTTGAGAGTATCATTGAGAGGTTTTAAGATGATGTATTATTTATTTGGGGAATAATTTAAGTAGGTTTTTCATCTAATGATGATATAATAGATTGATATAATAGAGGCCACCCACAATCAATATAATCACATAGACCATGGCGGACACATATAATAGATTAAATGAATTCTAAAATACATACTATAATGGTCGAGGATTAAAAATATAAGTTAATAAAATATACCATGGTTAGTGATGTGAATTACCCAAGGTGGATCAACAATTTCTTCTAGGTGAGTAATAATGATAATCCAATCAATTTACATATAAACCTTTTAGATAATGACCTGCATTTTCAAATGGTTTAATAATATGTATCAATCAAATATATTTTTATTGATTTATGTTTTATCCTATAATACATCACCTTAATTAATAGATATTTTGTATATTTTAAAATCTTGGTACACCTAAATGATTAATATTTCACAATTTTTATATAACCTAATATAACGAGCATATATATGGTAATAAATTTGGGTCGAGTGCTGTAGAGAAACCTACTATAGTGATTTTAATATCATCCTCATGAACCATATAAGAATGGTAGGGGAATGATATGTAGATGATTTAAATTTAAAATCACACAAAACCTATGATAATCATTGAGATCTAAAAATTGGTTTTCTAATGAATCATGAAAATGTCTAGGGACTAAAAACACTATATGTGGATTTGAGATCACCAATAGAAAATTACTAAAATATATTATCCGATAGACTTGAATTAAAATCATCATGTGAATAATTTAAAGTCTTTGGGTCCCTTTCTCAATATCTCCTTCCCCATTCATGGTTTTTCTATATACTATCTAGTGGGATATGTTCTACTTTTAACCCATTAAATTCTACCCCATTATCCTTGAATCTCCCTTTCATTACTATGATATTTTTTTACTTTGTGAATAATCCATCTTTATCCTTATAGGTATCATCGCATCACTCCTCATTGATTGAAATAATTAGGTACATGAGTTTTGGACTACATTATATTATTTTTTTCCATTCTCATATATTTTTTAAATTAGACCTCACAACAGTAACACCACCATGTAATTTTATTGAGGTTTTGGGATCTGATAGCAATGGATTTCAATGGTATCCACCATTGTCTTGGTGATGGAATCTTCAACGGATTTCATTTATCATTCATATATCTCAATTGTAACATCAATTTATTTAATCCATTCCTCTTGTTAGAAAATATTATGTAAGGAGCTGTCCCTAGTAGCCCCGAAACAGTGCCTTATTTTATTACATTTTTATATAATCAAGGAATATGCTTCCTGAGGGACAAAGTAGTTTGGAATATTTGGAAACAACATACATACATAAGTTCAACATTACAACTTGAAAAGAAATACAACATAGACACTCCTTATACAAATCCATAAATCATATGTTATATTGAATATAAGTGCAAATATAACTCTTCATGTCCAGGGAAAATGAAACATTTTAAAGGGGTGAGGTAAAACACATAGAAACAGAAACAAATATAGCATAAGATATCATAAACATAAACATTAAGAATTTTTAAAAATAAAAACACATCATTTATCAAAAAACATAAACACATTATGTTAGGAATAAGAGATGAAAACAATATTGCCCTAGTAAAACATAATCATGGGTATTATACTAGTTGAATAACCACATGAACCATCAATACTATTGTAATAAGGGGAGAATTCATTATTTTGGTCATCATAATCATACCGTGATGGCCTCTTGCCAACATCATAAATAATCATTTTTTCAATGCCTTGTTCTAAGAACAATGTTTGTCTCAAGAGACCTACTGATGAACCAAGGGGCTACAGAGGACCCCACCTTACACTTACTATAAGAACCTTGCCTTAAACATTACATAATCTAGAATTAAATGAGTAATTCACATTGAGGGTTTTTTTCATGTATAGATATTTAGAGAATTTGGCCATAACTGTTAAATATCAACTTTAAAATTACATGTCGACACTACTACTCAGTATAATTTTTTTCATAAAATAAAAACTCGTAAAAATAAACACGTCAAGTTCAAAATTTTAGAGAGCAGGACTTTTCCTTGATCTTATCCTTAACCATATTCATCTCTAATTCATGTGGAAAAAATTTCAAAAACATGGGATATGCATAAAAATATTAACAAGGGTTATAAACTAAGGAATGAAAACATTATCCCATCAATAAATACAAAACAATGAAACCATACTTTTCAATCATAACATACCTTATGAAAAAAATAATATTTATGAATAACACACATAAATCATAAATCATAAAGGTAGCTTATGGAATACATAAGGTACTTACATTGTAGATATCACAAAATTGCAGGGAGTTATGTTGGAATACCCATTATATTATATTACCTAAAATCTCTTAGGAGAAAGATTAATGTTTACCTCTATCGTGTTACCCAATGAATTGGAGAGCTATCTCGGGATCACCCACCCTAGGTTTACCATGAAACCACCTATATACATAAAAAAATTTCAATAACCATATCACATTCATAACACATAAAAAACATAAAATAAATATAACATTTCCAGATTGCAAACATAATATATAATTCCAAGATATTGACATAATCAATGCTCTATCAAAGCATTTTCAAACCAATTTAAAACATTTAATAAAGGTATTTTGAATCAATGTGTCCCATACCAATTTCATGATTTTAATAGAATTATAATTTTATAACATTAATGTCCATTTAAATAAATCCCTAACACCATTTTTAAAACAGCGAAATTAATGACAATTATTTAGATGAATAAATATCTAAAACATTTAAAATGATATTTTAGTTGAAGATATTTTCACAAAAATAATAGATAGTTGAAAACAAACCTTTGAGTAATAACATCAATAAAAGCTTATAATATCATGAGATTAGAGAGATTAATGATATAATACGTCAAAGGTAAGTATATACAACACAAAAAAGTGAATTTGTGTATTACAATAAATAAGTTTCAATGTAATGTAAATTGAGACAAAGTCCCTTGCAAAGATCATATCCTTAGAGTAAGGACAAATCAATGACCGAATTATGTATGAAAATTAATAATAAACTCAATATAAGTGTATATTAAGTCTAAAAAAATCATAGTACCTTAAAAAATATTCATATAACGACATAATCAAGAAGTTTAAGTTTAACCCCATGAATTGAAATGGGGTTAAGAAGTTATCTTACAGAAATTTGTCAGCCTAACGACGTCACATTAAAATTTAGAGAATGAGTTGATGAGAGTGAAAAGGGTATCTACATAGAAAATGGGGGTTCAAAACCAATGGGGCGCAGGTACTGTAGCAATGGTGGCACTATTCATCAGCGGGTACTGTAGCGGTGGCAGGTTACTGTAGCGGCGGCAGGTCACTGTAGCAGCGACGATACTGTGCGGTACTGTAGCAGCAGGTTACTATTCACAGAATGTGAATTGGCCTTAGAATTTGGGCCTACGGGCTATGTAATGGGCTACAAGCCCACTAGGCCTTCGGGAAATGTAATGGGTTTCCCTCTACCTAGTTAAAAAGAAAACTTTGATTTGATTTAATAATAAAAATGAGGCTTTGGCCCCAACCTTTAAAAAAGACTTTTAAAAAGAGAAGGGTGAAAGGTTCCCACACCGATTTAATAACACATGAAACATACACCCCCTGAAAGAATGATAATTCAATGAAGATATAAATAAACACATATTAAAGTATATTACACAAATAATTAAAACATGGGTTGTACATCCACAAAAAAAAATATTGTCAAATATAGAATGAATCTCACAGGAATAAAAAGTGAGATAAAAACCCCTTACTATGTTGTAATCAATCGAGTCGTATGACCAAAAGTTTATAACCACCAATTGAATCATATAATACCCCTAATATAAAGATAATAATGATAATATCTATCAAATGGATGTTCAAAATACAATACATGCACTAAATAATTAGCGAACAATGGAAATCTCATGGAACGTTAAGTGAGATAGGAAACCCCTTACCTCGTGTCTAACACGACCCGTTCGTTATTTAATCAAAAAAATAAAAAGCTAAAGTTAATTTATTTTTATATAAGAACATATTTCAAGTTTATTATTCTTTTTATATCACTTATTTCTATGTTATAAGCATTATGAAATCATTTATGTTAATAATGGGTGTCTTTTCGATATTTGGTTCTTGAGTCAAAAATGATCTTGTTATAATTACTTGTTGTTCATGTTGTCAAAATTTCATTATCAACAAGATGATATTCATGATTTATATATCACATATATAATAGATATCTAGTATATTTATGTATTTATAATATAACATAACATTTTTATATAAGACATGAAATGAAGTGTTTATGGAGATGGTATGTCACACGTAAGCATGAACATTCCTTTCATTTAAATTTCATATTTAATGGAATGTAAACATAATGATACGTAAGTATATTAAAATTATAGTACAATTTAATATGATATATGTGTTACATAATTTCATTAACTCCATCCTTTATACATTCCATGTATTTCATGAACAAATCATATCACCATGAGGGGAGGTAGTACGCACTTCCTCAAAAGAAATTATTGTTTTTACACATATTGGAAAGTATAAACGTATGATTGTATATAAAAATTAAAGAAGACCAGAAAAAACATAAACATAAAAAATATCATATATAAATACAGTGCCATCATAATGTCCACCAGATAGGTGGTAGGAGAATATTGAACAATCATCGTTTGGTGAGGCAGTTGTTTGCAATCCACAAAAACAGTATGTTCTTCACCCATTAGATGGAGGTGTATGTTAGTGTAGATAGAATACTTCTCATTAAAACAACCTAGAATATTGAGGATATAGTTTTTTTATAAAATAATGTAATAAAAATAGCATATGGGGTTGTAAAATTAAAATAAAACAATAGAACTTAAGAGAAGATGTTACCTTAATATCGGGTATATCCCTTTTGTTTGAACCAAAATGTTTACATGAATTGCCTTCTGCCTAAGGGAATACTTCTAAGAGAAGGTGAGGGATGTCGTGATATTAATTAGGAAGAGGTTGGATGATACATGGATCTTGAAAAGTGTGAGTAATGAGTTTAATGTGAGGGCTTTTTATAAGGGGGAGGAGGGGCTCTTAAGGAATGTTTACAAATATTATTTTATTACATAATATTTTTTAGTTTTTAAAATTCAAAAACATATTAAAGTAGTATATAAGTTTACTAATGTTCGAAATAAAGTCATCCAATGATAATTTGACATGTTTTGTATATTTTTTAAATCTTTATAATTCTATTTATTTAAATTATTCATTAATGAGGTAAACACTACATCATTATTATTTCAGATATAGTTTTATTTATTTGATGTCTAAAAATTATAAAACAATTATAATGATGTAGTAAATATTTTTATCTTTTAAATTGAAATTTATATTTTAGGATATAACCTATATAATCCCATTTAAAAATTGAATTACTAAAATATATATGTTTAAGTCATTTTGTCTTTACTTTAAATTAATTATATAAAGTTTCATTATCACTCCCATGTGGCTCCATGGGGTCTGAAAATAAACCCCAAAATTCCTATGGTCAGTAATGTATCAAAAAATATTATTAAGACACATGTTAGGGAAACTTAATATTATTATAATAATATTTTTTTACCCTTATTTACCATATTTACCATCTAACCATGGTAAATAATATTTTTACTAAAGTAAATATTCAAAATGTCTACAAATAAAATTACCTTTTTACATAATTTTTACAACCTGATTCCAAAAATGGAATCCATTTTTTTAAACTCAAAACACATATGTGGTAGAAATTAATTTAAAATTAATTCCCACTATCAAAAGAAAGAGTTTTTTAAGAAATAATAACTATCAAAAGATTGACACTTATTTATGTCCAATTTCAATGTGAAATTACTTTTAGTGACCATCATTGGATTAAATCATAAAAATAAAATATAATTACTCTTTAAAACCATTTAACAAGATGATATAACCATATAAATAAATTAGATAAAATGACAGTTATGAATTAAAATACAGTATTCTTCACTATTCATAAAAATGAACTTTATCAGAAAAATACCAAAATTTTATCCAAATTAAAATTTGATGTCCCAATTTTAAATAAGAATATTATTTAATCAAATATAACATATAAAAGTAACCAAAACTATATTTAATGAGGGTTTATCATCAAAAGGTGTTAAATCAACTTTTTAATGAATATAAGAGTATTTATGCTTAAAATCGAATTCTTTATTATTTTAAGCCACTAAATTTAATTGGATAAATGTAAAAACATTTAAAAATTATTTATATTCATATTGTAGATAGTTCTTTACATTCCCACCAATACAAAGATTAGGCATTAACGACCATTTAAATAAATATTATATTATTATTTATCAGTGAGACTCAGCATTGTGTGAAACATATTTTTTCAATGAAAACTGTTATTGTGTATCAGGTACGCCATCAAACAGAGCATCCCCTTTAAAGTAAAATTAATATTTAATTCAAAAATATTAATAAATTTGTAAATTTTATATTCTTTAGTTACCTGGGATGTTACATTCTTTCCCCTTCTCGGAATTGCGTCCTCATAATTTTAAAATTGGGCTTTGAAACTTCATTGAAAGTCCAACATCAAGACAAGAGTCATTAAAAATATAACATTAAAATAAAGGAATATAAGTACAAAGGTCTCTGAAGACAAAAGATAATAGGATTCCACGAAAACATGGGCATGGAAAAGAAAATAACTCCCATAGATTAATAGAGAGTGATAGAGAACATGAACATAGAAAGTTAACAACCACTATAAATAAATTTGTGGTTGTGTAAGAGTCTGATGATAAAAGAGAGATTATAACATTATTGCTTCAAGATAATTTTCATAGAGTTGAAGAATTTTATTAATTACTTGACTAATATCCCAAGGAAATATACTTACTTGTCATATAGAATGTCATCCTTTAATAAAATTCTTCCAAAAACTCACATTTTCCCCAAATGGTAAGTATTCAAGATTACTTGGTCACACCAAAAGTTCTATATTAGACTTCTTTAGTATCGTATAATCTACAATAGATTAAATACATAATTCTATTATCGTTATACATCATCCAAAACCTCAATTGGATAGTACAAGATTAGATAATGCTCAAAAGGATAATCCTTTATAAAAAGATATACTACTATTAATCTCCAAATTCAACAAAAAGAAAACATAGTTCAAGATAGACAATTTACTATACAATTTTCCTTAAAATTCATCAAAATAATCCAAACGATTATTGAATCCCAAAACACAGAATGATTTAATGACATAGTCTTCCATAGTAAATCATAACATTTATATCAAAAAACATAGACTACTCTTAAATTCACATACTGATGTGTAATTAAAATAAATAGATATTCTCTTTGATATGTTAATTATTTCCATAAATAACCCAAATCACCTTATGTCCACAATAAATGCATAGATTCTTCCAAAAAAATATTTCAATTATTGCTCCACAAATTTAATCTCATAGTATATTATTTCCCTTAGGCATATAATGTTTCTAAAAGATCAAACATCTTCTAAAATAACTCATATCACTTAATCACCAAATCATTTCCTTATATGAAGGATATCCATTTGATAAAACATAGGTTTATAAAATAAACTAATTGTTGATCCATACAATCATTAAACTTATAAGAATAAGTCATACTAACCAGGGACTTCACCTAGGACAGTGGTAAGCGATGTGCCATGGTCGCCCTTTAGTTCAGGGTTCAATTCATGTGGCCTTTCCAGATGTGTTGGGTCATCACCCATCTTACTGGTTGCCTTTTTTATAAAACTCAAAAATATCCCAAACATGATTTAACCACAACTGTTTTCTTACACCTTTCATTTTCATACCAATACATTAAGTCCCCAAAATCTTATATATTGTCATTTTTTCACCTCCATATGATAAAATTAAACTATTCCCAATAAAAAGAACATCATAACATGATCATGAGGGCCTTATGGTTTCTCCATAATCTATTTCACGTAGGTAGAAGGTACATTCATAACAAAAAATATTTAGAGATTATTCCAAATTATTTGATTACTTTATACAAATACACCTTATACAACTTGGGTCATATGGGTGTTAGAAGAAAAACTATTTTGGAAAATAGTCTTGTATGACATATAATTTCAAAACATCTGATAAAATTATTTTTATAAAACACACTGACTGATTTTGAGTTGAAACATTAAATCAATGGTCCTTTAAAAAACCTAAAAAATGTGATAAGAGACTATATTGTAAAATAAAATATAAATATGTTATGAAAGGTTATCCTTCTTCATCGCCTTTTTCGAAATCATAATATACAAAAAATCCGGTGATAGGGTAAAATATTTAAAAATGACATTATAATATTTAAATTTCATGAAAATATGAGAATATTTGAGAAAATTGTATTTGATTAAATACAGCCCATGATCCATGATGATATCGAGGTATAGTGGAGGTGTTTGATATCTCAAACAACTGCTTGCGTGTGAGTTGTATGCTATAAAAAGATTCAAAATCATCTAAACATGAATTTGCAATAATTATAACAAGCATGTCATTATGAAGAGATAAGAATGTCCTTTGAGGTCCTCCTCCTTTCATTTGTAACCGTCCATCCTTGATATGAAAAATTTATAAATCAATGATTTAACTGAAATAATAGACATATGGACTAACCATGTCTTTAATGAAAACTCATAATCCCTAAAGTTGTCTAAACATACCTCTGATACCAACTATAATTACCCTGCCTTAATGATTACTTGATATGGAATTAAATGCATAATTTTCTTTGTGGGTCATTTCAGATTAAGAGTTTTATATAAATATGCCATAAATATTACAAGTCATCTTCAAAATTACACTATTATTCAGTATCCATTCTTTTCATAAAATATAAACTCTTAAAAAGAAACAAGTCTAGTCCCATGTTTTAGACAGCATGAATTTTTCATGATCCCATCTTTGACCCTATTCATCTATAAGTCATGTGGAAAACATTCCAAAAAATTTGGATGAGCATGAAAAGCTTAGAAGGGATATCAAATTAGGAATGAAAACACTATCCCATCAATAAATTCAAAACAATGAAACCATACTTCTCAAACATAACATACCTTATGAAGTCATATGATTTATGAGTAACATAGAGAAATCATAAATAATAAATGTAATGTATAGCATACATAAAATACTTACATTGTAGCTGTCATAGCTATATAGGGAGTTACATTGGAATAATCATCTTAATATATTCCATAAAATCTCTTAATAGAAACATGAACATTTACCCTCATCACATTACCCAACACATTATAAATCTATCTAGGGTTCACCCACCCTAGGTTAATCACAGAACAACCCATATAAAAAACAATGCCCAAGAACCATAACATATTCAAATAAAATAAAATAAATATAATGGAAATGTAACATTTATAAAATGCAATAATAATATATATTTCTATGATATTGACATAATCAATGCTTTATCAACCCCTTTTCAAAACCATTTAAAACATTTAATAAAGAGATTTTTGAATCAAAGTGTTGCATACCACATTAAATATTTTAAAGGAATTAACATTTTAAAACATTATAGTCCATATAAATAAATCCTTAAAAACATTTTTAAAACATGATCATTAATGATAATGATAGAGAAGAATAAATCATTAAAACATTTTAAACAATATTTTAGTTAAAGTGTTTTTAATAAAATGAGAGACACTTGAATACAAACAATTGAGGAATAAAATCAATTGAATCATATAATTTTATGAGAATAAAGATATTTATGATATAATTTGTCAATGTGAAATATATACACTATATAAAAGTGAATTGGCATATAACAATAAATAAGTTTCAATGGAGTGTAAGTTGAGACTAATTCCCTTACAAATATCGTATCCTAAGATTAAAACAAATCAATGAAATAATTATGTGTGAAAAATAAGAATACACCCAAAATAAGTGGATATTAATTTTAAAAAAAATTATAGGACATTCACACATTTTCATTTAATGGCATAATCAAGAAGTATAAGTTTAAACCATAGAATTGAAATTGGGTTAAGAAGTTCGTGTACAAAAATTTGACAGCCTAATGATGTCACTATAAAAATCAAAAAATGAGTTGATGCGAGAGAAAATTTTATCACAACACTTGTACATAAAATTTATTGCAATAAGGATATTTAAGAATATATACCAACATAATAAGATATAAATTAAAAAACATAACAAAAAAAGTCTTTTAAAAATAGGAGAGTGAAATGTTCCCTTAACGATTTGGTAACATATGAAACATACACCCCATGAAAAAATGAAAATTCCTTGATGATTTGAATACCCATAAATTAATTTATATTACAGAAATAATACAATCAATAGAAGTACATATAATATGAAAAAAGAAATAGTTTCAAATATAGCCTGAATATTTGGGGAATAAAAAGTGAGATGAAAATAACTTACGATGTTGTAATCAATCATGTCGTATGACCCAAAGTTAATAACCACCAAATAAATCATATAATAGCATGAATATAAATAAATTCATGGTAATATATATGAAATGTCAGTACAAAATATACCATATGTAATAAATAAGTGGAAAACAATGGAAATCACTTGGAATTAAAAGTGAGATAAGAAACCACTTACCTCATGTCCATCTTGACCCATTCGATATTTAATATCCAGAATAATAAGATAAACTTAATTGATACATTTGTAGGATCCTTTTTCAATTTTATTATTATTTTTATTTCACTTATTACCATGTTATAATCATTATGAAATCATTTATGTTAATAATGGGGTTTTTGTTGATATTTGTTTCTTGAGTCAAAAAAGGACTTTTGATAATTAAAAGTTGTTCATTAGGTCAAAATTACGTTATCTACAGAATTAAATTCATGATTTAGATATCATATATATCATATATATCGAATATATTTATGTATTTATAATATTAAATAACATTTGGAGATAAATAATTAAATGCACCGTTCATGGAGACGGTAAGTCGTACGTACACATGAACGTTTCTTTCATTTCTTTTTCATATTTAATGGAATGAAAACATAATGATACACAGATGTATTATAATTATAGTATAATATAATATTATATATATGTTACATAATTTCATTATCACCATCCTTTATACGTTCCTTGTGTGTCATGAACGAATTATATCACCATGAGGGGTGGTAGTACACACTTCCTCAAATGAAATTATCGTATTTACACATACTGGAAATCTTAAACGTATGTTTGTAAAGGATAATTAAAAAAGCATAGATAAAAAATAAACAGAAAACATATCATATATAAATAGAGTTCCATTTTAATGGCCACCCTGAGAGGTGGTTGTGGAAGATTTAACAATCATCATTTTGTGAGGTCGTAGTTCACTTTCCACAGAAACAGTATGTTCTTTACCCATTATATGGAGGGGTTGGTAAGTTTAGTTACAATAATTCTCATAAAAACAACCTATTATATTGCGGATAATGGTTTTGTTATAAAATAATGGAATAAAAAGAGGTTATGGGGTCTTAGAAGTTAAATAAAACAAAAGAACTTAAGAGAAGACGTTAACTTTAAATCGTGTATATCCCTTTGGTTTGAACCAAAAGGTTTACTTGAATTGCCTTTTTTATATGGGAATGATTCTAGGAGGAGAGGAGTAATGTAGGTATATTAACTAATAAGACATTGGATGATCCAAGGGGCCATAAAAGTGTGAGGAATTGGTTAGAAGTGAGGGATTTTTATAACGGGGAGGAGAGGCCCTTATGGAATGTTTAAAATATTATTTTATTATATAATGATTTTATGTTTCTAAAGGTAAAAAACATATTAATTTAGATTATAATATGAGTCATGTTAAAAATAAAACCATCCTATAATAATTGGATAGGTTTTGGATATTTTTTCTATTATTATAATCTAATTTTTTTTAAATCATTCATTAACGAGGTAAGCACTGCATCATTATTGTGTCATAAATAATTTCATTTCTTTGAAGTATAAAAAATATAATAAAAATAGAATGTTGTATGAAATATTTTTAGCTTTAAAATTAATATTTAATTTCTATTATATAACTTATATAACCAAATGTAAGAATTGATTTATTAAAAGATATATTTTTAAGTAATTTTTGTCTTTACTTTAAATTAATTAATATAAAGTTTTATTATCACTACCATGTAGCTCCATGGGGTCCCAGAATTTGAACCAAGGATCCCCATGGTTATAAATGTATCAGAAAATAGGATTATGAAACATTTTCAGGTGATTTTATATTATTATAATAATATTTTGTTACCCTTATTTACTAGGCTTACCCTTTTACCAAGGTAAAATAAATTTTTAATAAAGTAAATACTCATAATGTCTAAAAATAAAAGTTACCTATTTAAAAAATTTGGACCTCTCGATTCCCAATATTAAATACAGTTTTCCAAATTCAAATCATAGAAGTGGCATAAATTAATTTAATATTAATTCACACTATCAAACCAAAAAGCGTGTTTTTAAAAATAATAACTATCAAATGATTGACACTTATTTAAGTCTAATTTCAAAGTGAAATTATGTACAATGTCCAACATTGAATTAAATTGTTAAAATATAATATAATTACAATTTGAAATAATTTAAAAAGATAATAAGACCGTATAAATAAATGATATTAAATGGTAGTTATGAATTAAAATACAGTGTTTTTCACTATTCATAAAAATGAACTTTATCATAAAATTAAAAAAATATCCAAATTAAATTTTGAGGTCCCGATTCTATAGAATAATATTATTTTGTAAGATATTACATTTAAAAGTGACCAAAAATACATTTTATGAGGGTTCAACATCAAAAGGTGGTAAATCAACCTTTTAATGAATATTAGAGTATTTATGCTTAAAATCAGATTTTTTCTTATTTTAAGCCCCTAAAAGTTACTATATTAATGTAAAAACATTTAACCAACATGTATATTCATATTTTAGTTTGTTCATTCCATTCCCGCTAATACAATGACATGGTGTTAATTACCATTTAATATAATATTATATTATTATTATTCAGTATGACTCAGCATTGTGTGAAACATAAGATTTCAATGAAACCCATCGTTTCATATCGGGTACTCCATTGAACATAGCATCCCATTTAAAGTAAAATTTATATTTAATTCACAAATATTAAAAAATAAGAAAATTATATATTATTTATTAACATGGGATGTTACAGATACAATGTCCAATTCATTCCTCATAGTAATGGGAATAAACATAAACAACATATATATTCATATTGAATATAAAATATGTAATTTAAATAACATTCCTAAAACATTATACACAAACACATACCATTCAGAGTAAATTGATGAATGGTATTACGATATCACATCCATAGCTAAACTAATAATATGAAATTTATTTATATATGGTATATGGTACCAAAAAATATTAATCTCAATAATACATTATAATAAACAAGAGTGTTGAAATAAGTGAAGAAACTCTTATATAATAGTCAATTGATTTTTGAGTTAAATACTCTTTTACTTGGAAAAGCTGAGTTATTTTGGAAAAAAAATTTTATAAAACAAGAAGTGAAGTAAGATATTATTTTCATAATAAAATTAGTTTTATTATTAATATAATAATTTTCTAAAAACATATTATACACTGATGTTTAAAATAGGTATAAATTTTGGGACTTCCATCGAAAATGGAATGTTTATCCAGAAGGATTATTTAAGGATCCAGCTAAAACATATAACTACACATAAATAAATGTATGATTTTAGTAAAAACAAATATATGGAAGAGTCAAATAGAAATAATGATGTGCTTATACTAGTTAATAAGAATCTAATTGAGTTAAGTATATATTAGAAGTAACCAGAATGAAAATGGATGTTCGGGTAGAAATCCATTACCTTAAGTGTGAATCTATTCTGATCTTGAACATGGGGTAATCAAATACAAAATTTGCATTATTAATAAATTAATTCTGAACCTATTAAACATTTCATTATTTTATCATAATTTTATTATGGTTTTTCATTCTAATTGGATATGATATATGATTGAATTCTGTCATTCCGGAGTGTTCATTTTCTTGATTTTCATAATCTGTTCACTTGTTTTTAAATAATGGGTTTCAAGTGGAACGGATGTAAATCACTATAATTGAAGTTACAAATATATTATGAACATCGATACATTTTAATGGTAATTTATATCATTCTGTTACATGTAATGAGGATGAATATTTTCATGAAATATTAATAACAATCATAGTGATCTTTTTGGCAGTATTTGGATTATTATGAACTTTTTTTCCTTATAAATTAATACTATGTTCATATACTACTTATAAAATATTAAGTAGGTTATAATAAATATTTTATATTCTGGTTAAACATTAAAAATGGTTTCATGACCAGTAAATAAGGTTAAATAGATGAACAAAATTTCGTCATTCATGGAAGTTGTAAATTGGAACCTCACGGGCGATGATTTCATTTATAAAAGAGAGAGGGAGAGTAAGAATACTAGTAATTGGTATTATATTAATATATTATAATTCTAGAATATAGATGATACTAGAGTAATAAGGATAAATTGAACTGGGGAGGATATGAGATAATAACAAATGATGATAAATTGGAATGAAACAAAATGAAAAAGAAAGATGATTTACCTAATGAAATAACCACCATGAGAACCTCCTCAAGGGAAGGGTGTTTAATATTTTAGAAGGACCAAGAAATAATGTAAGTGGGAAGTTAATATGTAAGGGTATTTTTGTATAACATAGACAAGTAACAAGGATTGAGAGGAGTGAGGAGAAGAGGGAGTGCATGGAAGTTTTATAGTAGAGGGGAAGAGGGAATTTTGAATATTTTATTCATTATATTATTAGTACATCCATGACATCCAATAGTGTTGATTTATGTGACCTGTAACATCCCAGGTAAATACAGAATAAAGAATTTTCATATTTATTAATATTTACGAATTAAATATTAATTTTAATTAAAAGGGGTTTTTACGTTCGATAGCGTACTCGGTACGCAACGATGAGTTTCTTTGAAAACTTACGTTGCACACAAGTAATAAAATAATATTATTTTAAATGTTAGTTAACGAGTAGTCATTGTACTGGCGGGAATGGATAGAAATAACTAAAATATGATTATATATGTTTTTAAATGTTTTTACATTTACCCAATAAAAGATAAAGGCTTAAAATATGGAAAGAGTTCAATTTTAGGCATTTATACCCTAATTTTCACGAAAGGTCCACTTATCACCTTTTTACGGAGAACTGTCATTAAATATAGTTTTGATCGATCTTATAAATTCTATTGGACCAAATATAACTCTTCTTTAGAATCGGGACATCAAAATTTACTTTGTGTAAATTTTTGGTACCTTTCTGATAAAGTTCATTTTTTTAATGAATAGTGTAAAATGTTGTATTTTAATTCAAAACCTCTTTTTAATCAAATTTATTTATATGATTAGATTATCTTTTGAATTTGTTTTAAAGTGAAATAGGAAAATATTTTTACCATTAAATCCAATAGTGGTCGTTGGAATTAATTTCACTTTGAAATCGGACTTAAACTAGTGTCAATCTTTTGATACTTATTGTTTCAAAAAAACACACTATTTGCTCTGACAGCGGGAATTAATTATTAAATTAATTAATGTGACTTATATGTTTTGAATTTTGTAAAATAGAAATCATATTTGAATTCGTAATATCAAATATATCTTAGGGTGAATTTTTGGCAATTTTCTGAAAAACTTCAATTTTTGATGAATAGTGAAACCACTAAGTGGTACTTATAAAGACCGATTTTCCGTTTAAATGAAATTTTTCCATCATTGTGTTTTGAATTTACAAAATTAGACATAAATGGTTGTCATTAAGAATTAAAATGTGGTTCAATGAGATTATAATAATTTTTTGGTGAATAGTAACTTATTAAGTTCTTAATCGCGATTAGTGGTAATTAGTGTAGTTTAAGGTAAAAATAATGCTTTAATAAAATAAGATGAGCTTGACACATGTCCTACCCTAATTGGTTGTGTCATTCACGACCAATAAAAGCCATGGGTAAACTTGGGGGCCCCATGGATCCACTTTGGTTGGGAAATGACATAAATTACTTTTTATTTAATGTAAAAGTAAAAATGACACAAACATAATATGTTTTACTAAAACAATTTTTACATGGGGTTATAAAGATAATATTTTTGATTATAAATAGTCATTGGAAAGATAAAAATATTTCCTACATCATAGTATTTTTTTTATAATTTATAGACATTATATAAATTAAATAATTTATGACATAATAATGATGCAGCGATGACATCATTATTTGACAATTTAAATAAAATGGAAAGATAATGTAAACTCTATGAACTACACATGACCAAAACCAATTGTATCAGTGGATTTCGAACCCTTATCACCTTATACATGAATTATATCAATGTGGGACCTTTTAAAACCGAAACACATTTTCAAATAAAGTAATATTTCTTTACTTTCCAAAATTACCCCTCCTCTTCACTTATAAAAGGCCCCCACCTCTACCTCATTTCACACACTCCTCAAGCCTTTGGCTCGGCCAACCCCTGACCATTTACTCTCTCCACATCCCTCTCCTCATCCTAGAGGATTCCCTTTGGGCAGAATCCTTTTAATGGAAGCCTTTAGGCTCAAATCAAAAGGAGTTACACTTTTAAAGGTAATTCATTCTCTCTTGTTCATTTGTTTTATTTTGCTTCTCCAACCCTCTAAAATCTTTTTATTTACTTATTTTGTAGCAACAACAGTATCTTCAATATACTAGGATGTTTTTATAAGATTTATTCGAGCTACACCCTCACACAACTACATCAAATGCTTAAAAAACATACGGTTTCCGTGGATGGTGAAATTCTGCCTCCCGAAACGATGATTGTTCAATACTCATTTAACACCTTCAATGGTGGCCATTATGATGTCACTATTTTTATATATGATATATAATATGTTTATTTTTTCTTTAATATTTTGTATTTTTCATTTTGGGCATACCTTTATGGTTTCCATTATGGGTAAACACGATATCTTCATTTAAGGAAGTGCGGACTACCGCCCCCTCAAAGTGATGTGATTCGTTAATGCCATATGTGGGATGTGTAAAGGATGGATTTAAAGTTATTATATATGATGTTATACTGGATTTATAATATACCTCTATATCATTATTATTTCTTTCCATTAAAGTATGAGATAGAAATGAAAGTAGCATTCATGCGTACGTATGGCTTACCGTCTCCATGAACGGTGCATTTCATTTCTTATTCCCAAATGTAATGTACTATTAAACATACATGTATATAATGGATATATATAATTAATGATATATCTAAAGATGAATATAATTATGGAATTAAAATATACATACCTCTCATTTAGTTTTGATTCCATTAATATGACAAAGAATTGAAAGTAGCGTTCATGCGTACGTACGGCTTACCGTCTCCATGAACTGTGCATTTCATTTCTTACCTCTAAATGATTATGTAATATTATAAATACATGTATATGCTGGATATATATGATACATATTATATCCAAATCGGGAATTTAATTCTGGATATAAAGAACCTTTGACCACACTAACAACATGTAATTGTAAGAAGTCCACTTTCGACTTAAGAACCAAATATTGAGAAAACAAACATTATTAACTTAAATGGTTACATAATGTTTATAACATGGAAATAAGTAATATAAAAGGAATAATGAACTTTAAAAAGGTTCTTAATCAAGTATAAATTAACTCATGTTTATTATTCAGGACCTTAAAGAACGATCGAGTCAAGTCGGACCCGAGGTAAGGGACATCGTCTCAATCTCCTTTCATTGAGGCATATTTATTTTTATACACAACATTATTTTATACGGTGTATAAACCCCTTTGACTTTTACTTTTATACAAAAGGAATCTTTTTCTACGAAGCGTTTTACAAAATGACAAAAAGGAATGTTTCTTTTAATGTACGCGGCGACAACGACCTTTTCTGCCGCCGCGAGTATTATTTGGTCTTTGGATTTCTTAACAAGTTGTAATGTTTTTAGAATAAAATAAATACCATATACTCTTTTATGTATTTTGGTATTGAAAATGGTTTTGAAAAAGGATTCTATTATGTCAATATATTTATGATATATTGTGATTGAAATGTGGAAATGTTATCTTTCCTTTATATTGGTTTTATGTTTTATGATTTTATATTGGTACATGGAAATTTTAACAGGTGGTTACGTTATAAACCATATGACGGGTGGTGCCGTGAATACCAGGAAGGGTGGTTACGTTATAACCTCCAATGCATTGGGTATGGAAGTCGGCCGTATGGCTATTCCATTAAGTATGTATGGAAATTGGCCATATGGCTATTCCATTAAGTGATATGTGTGGAAGTCGACCGTATGGTTATTCCACTTAAGTATGTTTATGTCCCAAGTTACCTTTATATATGTTATGTGTTCTTTTTATGGATTTTATGGTAATTATTTGGTTACAAAAAGTTATGTAATGATACTTTATTCAGTGAAGAGTTTTTAATAATTCATGAAGGTGAAGGTATTACTTTGATAGAGTATATATGGTTTATTTGAATTTTGAAAAACTAACAGTTTTCATTCTTTCGGTATCCCTTACTGAGCTTTTTATGCTCACCCCAAGTTTTTTTTTGAAATGTTTTCATAGGACTTAATGTGGAATAAGGTCAAGGATGGGATCAAGGGAATTTCATCCTATATAAAACATGGAACTAGACACGTTTCTTTTTAAGAGTTTTTTTATTATGGAAACTTAGTAGAAGTGACTACTTTGTAATCTTTTGAGATGTAATAGCTAGGTTCTACTTCTCTAAAACTCTAAATTTGAAAAGATCCTCGACGTGAATTATTCATTTAATTCAATATTAAGTAAGGTTTAAGGCCGGCGCCTTATAGTTGGTATCAGAGGTCGGTTTAGACAACTTTGGGAGTTAGAAAAGTGTTAAATTATAATATGATTGAAATTATATAGAATTTATGGATTACCATGTTGCTTCACCTAAGATATTTATGTGTTCAGAATGGTTTTCCGTAGAGGAAACAAAGCAGCTATGTTGGGACGACATTAGGAGGAAGATAACCTTCCAAATCAGCAACCAGAGATGGTTGGAATCGGAGCTGAACAGTTTGTTGCAGTGATGGCACAGTTGACTCAGGCTATAAATGGTGGTGGTATCCATGCACGAGATCAGCCGGATCAACCACAGAGGAACATGTCAGTGGTGGAACATTTCATGAGGCAACATCCCCCATCATTCAGAGGATCATCTGACCCTGTGCAAGATGAAGGGTGGATTAAAGCACTGGAGAAGATTTTTGATGTCATGGGGTGTTCATAACATCAAAAGGTTAGTCCTGCTGTTTACCGTTTTGAAGGTGAAGCTGATCAGTGGTGGTCGATGGTGAAAAATATAAGGGATAGTGATGAGATTGAGGATCTTCACTGGGACGAATTCAAAGGTAAGTTTCTTGAGAAATATTTTCCTAAGGTGGTTCGTCTTAGGATGGAAAAATAGTTCCTAGAATTGAGGCAGGAGGATGAATCAGTGGCTGCTTATGAAGAAAAGTTCACTCGATTGGCAAGGTATGCTCCAAAATTAATACGAGATCTTGATAGTAAAATAAACCATTTTTACTCAGGGTTAAAGCCAATGTATCAAAGGGATTTAGCTTCTTGTGAGTTCAAAAGTTATGAAAAACTTGTTCGATGTGCGGAGAAGGTGGAAATGGAGTTTGTCGATGATCAGGTGTTCTATGACAAACAACAGAATAAGAGGTCTAGTTGGCAGGCAAAGGGGAAGAATTCATCAAAGAAGCAAGGAGGTAAGAAAACCAAATATCCATCCTTTGAGAAGTGTGGTAAAATGCATCCTGGAGAATGTTTATCCAAGTCTGGTATGTGATTTTGGTGGGGTAAGTCTGGTCATATTTCTCGTAACTGTAAGGAAGATGATCAAGCAGGAAATGAAAAGCCAACAGTAAGATGTTTTAAGTGTAATGAAATGGGTCGTTATGTAAACGAGTGTCCAACGGAGAACTCAACTGGGGTAATGAAACCAGACTACAAGAAGAAAGGGGTGGTGAAATCCTTTACAACAACTTCAGCAGATGTTGGGCCATCGAATGAAGTGGTATCAGCTCCAGGGAGCTCAGTATTTTTTGAAGATTGACTTGAGGTCGGGGTACCATCAGTTGAAAGTAAAAGAAGCAGACATTCCGAAGACTGCGTTCCATACTAGATATGGCCATTATGAATTTGTAGTTATTCCTTTTGGGTTAAACAATGCACATGCTGTATTCATGGACCTTATGAATAAAATTTTCCATGAGTTCTTGGATAAGTTTGTGTTTGTGTTTTGAGGTTTGGGAAGAGGTTATGTGTGCCTTGTGATTCACAATTGAAGAATGAGTTGTTATGTGAGGCTCATAGTTCCCCGTTTTCAGTTCATCCTGGTAGTACTAAGATGTACATAGATCTGCGGGAGTATTACTGGTGGGATGGAATGAAAAGAGACATTGCTGATTTTACTGTGAAGTGTTTGACATGTCAACAGGTTAAAGCAGAGCGGCAGTTACCGAAAGGGATGCTTCTGCCTTTACCAGTGCCAGAGTGGAAATGGGAAAACATATCCATGGAATTTTTTGTGGGATTACCGAGGACATCTCGAGGTAATAATGAAATCTGGGTTATTGTTGATCGCTTGACCAAATCTGCTCATTTACTTTCTATACGAGATACTTTCTCTCTAGATCAACTTTCCCGTTTGTATCTTAAAGAGACAGTCAGGTTACATGGAGTTCCTCTCTCCATTGTATCTGATCGTGATCCCAGGTTCACATCTAACTTTTGGAAAGGCCTTCAGAAGTCGTTGGGTACAGAATTAAATTTTAGTACAGCTTTTCATCCTCAATCAGATGGGCAGTCAGAACGAACAATCCAGACATTGGATGATATGCTACGAGCTTGTTCTATGGATTATCAGGGAAGTTGGGACCAACATCTTTCTTGGTTTGAGTTTTCTTATAATAACAGTTTTCATTTCAGTATACAGATGGCACCATTTGAGGAATTATATGGGAAGCGGTGTCGAACTCCAGCATTTTGGGATGAAGTGGGTGAAAGGAAGCTGATGGGACTAGAATTGGTAGAAGATATGGAAGAAAAAGTTCAGTTGATTAAGAAGCACATGAGAACAGCTCAGAGCAGGCAGAAGAGTTATGCGGATAACCGGAGGAATGATCTATCTTTCGAGGTAGGTGATCATGTTTTTCTCAAGGATTCTCCATGGAAAAGTGTGATGAGATTTGGAAAGAAAGGAAAGCTGAGTCTAAGGTTTATTGGACCATATGAAATTCTGGAGAGAGTTGGATCAGTTGCATACCTGGTGGCTTTACCTCCGAGTTTATCTCAGGTACACAATGTTTTTCATGTTTCAATGTTGAGAAAGTATATGCCAGATCCATCTCATGTTTTGAGTCCAGAGGCAGTTCAGCTGGAAGAGAACCTATTTTATGAGGAACAACCGGTCTAGATTCTTGACCACAGGGAGCAGGTGTTACGGAATAAGGTGATTCATCAGCTAAAGTTTTTGTGAAAAAACCATGTGATTGAAGAGGCAACGTGGGAATCTGAAAATTCTATGAGGGATAAATACCCCCACTTATTTTGATAAGTGAATAAAATTTCGAGGACGCAATTCCCGAAAGGGGGGAAGGATGTAACATCCCAGGTAAATAAAGAATAAAGAATTTTCATATTTATTAATATTTAAAAATTAAATATTAATTTTAATTAAAAGGGGTTTCTACATTCGATAGCGTACTCGGTACGCAACGATGAGTTTCTTTGAAAACATACGTTGCACACAAGTAATAAAATATTTATTTTCAATGTTAGTTAACGAGTAGCCGTTGTACTGGCGGGAATGGATAGAAACCACTAAAATATGATTATATATGTTTTTAAATGTTTTTACATTTACCCAATAAAAGATAAAGGCTTAAAATATGGAAACAGTTCAATTTTAGAAATTTATACCCTAATTTTCACGAAAGGTCCACTTATCACCTTTTGACGGAGAACCGTCATTAAAAATAGTTTTGATTGATCTTATAAATTCTATTGGACCAAATATAACTCTTCTTTAGAATCAGGACATCAAAATTTACTTTGTGTAAATTTTTGGTACCTTTCTGATAAAGTTCATTTTTTTAATGAATAGTGTAAAATGTTGTATTTTAATTCAAAACCACTTTTTAATCTAATTTATTTATATGATTGTATTATCTTTTTAATTGGTTTTAAAGTGAAATTAGAAAATATTTTTACCATTAAATCCAATAGTGGTCGTTGGAATTAATTTCACTTTGAAATCGGACTTAAACTAGTGTCAATCTTTTGATACTTATTGATTCATAAAAACGCGCTATTTGCTCTGACAGCGGGAATTAATTATTAAATTAATTAATGTGACTTATATGTTTTGAATTTTGTAAAATAGACTTCATTTTTTAATTCGTAATATCAAATATAGCTTAGGGTGAATTTTTGGCAATTTTCTGAAAAACTTCAATTTTTGATTAATAGTGAAACCACTAAGTGGTACTTATAAAGACTGATTTTCCGTTTAAATGAATTTTTTCCATCATTGTGTTTTGAATTTAAAAAATACGACATACTTGGTTTTCATTAAGAAGTAAAATTTGGTTCAATGAAATTATAATAATTTTTTGGTGAATAGTAACTTATTAAGTTCTTAATCGCGATTAGTGGTAATTAGTGTAGTTTAAGGTAAAATTAATGATTTAATAAAATAAGATGAGATTGACACATGTCCTACCCTCATTGGTTGTGTCATGGCCGACCGGGAGAAGCCATGGGTCAACTTGGGGACCCCATGGATCCACTTTGGTTGGGAAATGACATAAATTACTTTTTATTTAATGTAAAAGTAAAAATGACACAAACATAATATGTTTTACAAAAACAATTTTTACATGGGGTTATAAAGATCAGATTTTTGATTATAAATAATCATTGGAAAGATAAAAAGATTTCCTACATCATAGTATTTGTTTTATAATTTTTAGACATTAAATAAATTAAATTATTTATGACATAATAATGATGCAGCGATGACATCATTATTTGACAATTTAAATAAAATGGAAAAATAATGTAAAATTTATGAACTAAACATGTCCAAAACAAATTGGATGAGTGGATTTAGAACACCTATCACCTTATACACGAATTATATCAATGTGTGACCTTTTAAAACCGAAACACATTTTCAAATAAAGTAATATTTCTTTACTTTCCAAAAGTGCCCCTCCTCTCCTCTTATAAAAGGCCCCCAACTCTACCTCATTTCACACACTCCTCAATCCTTTGGATCGGCCAACCCCTGCCCATTTACTCTCTCCAAATCCCTCTCCTCATCCTAGAGGATTCCCTTTGGGAAGAATCTTTTCATAGGAAGCCTTTAGGCTCATATCAAAAGGAGTTACACTTTTAAAGGTAATTCATTCTCTCTTGTTCATTTGTTTTATTTTGCTTCTCCAACCCTCTAAAATCTTTTTATTTACTTATTTTGTAACAAAACCAGTATCTTCAATATAATAGGATGTTGTTATAAGATTTATTAGAGCTACACTCTCACAAAACTACATCAAATGGTTAAAGAACATACGGTTTCTGTGGATGGCGAAATTCTGCCTCCTGAAACGATGATTGTTCAATACGCATTTGACACCTTCAAGGGTGGCCATTATGATGTCACTATTTTTATATATGATATATAATATGTTTATTTTTTTCTTTAAGCTTCTGTATTTTTCATTTTGGGTATACCTTTATGGTTTCCATTATGGGTAAACATGATATCTTCATTTAAGGAAGTGCGGACTACCGCCCCCTCAAAGTGATGTGATTCGTTAATGCCATATGTGGGTCGTGTAAAGGATGGATTTAAAGTTATTATATCTGATGTTATACTGTAATTATAATATACCTATATATCATTATTATTTCTTTCCATTAAAGTATGAGATAGAAATGAAAGTAGCGTTCATGCGTATGTACGGCTTGCAGTCTCCATGAACGGTGCATTTCATTTCTTATCCTCAAATGTAATGTACTATTAAAAGTACATGTATATAATGGACATATATAATTAATGATATATCTAAATGATGAATATAATTCTGGAATTAAAATATACATACCTCTCATTTAGTTTTAATTACATTAATATGACAAAGAAATGAAAGTAGCGTTCATGCGTACGTACGACTTACCGTCTCCATGAACGGTGCATTTCATTTCTTACCTCTAAATGATTATGTAATATTATAAATACATGTATATGCTGGATATATATGATACATATTATATCTAAATCGGGAATTTCATTCTGGATATAAAGAACCTTTGACCACACGAACAACATGTAATTGTAAGAATTCCACTTTCGACTTAAGAACCTAATATTGAGAAAACAAACATTATTAACTTAAATGGTTACATAATTTTTTTAACATGGAAATAAGTGATATAAAAGGAATAATGAACTTTAAAAAGGTTCTTAATCAAGTATAAATTAACTCAAGTTTATTATTCAGGATGTTAAAGAATGATCGAGTCATGTCGGACCCGAGGTAAGGGACTTCATCTCAATCTCCTTTCATTGGGTCATATTTCGTTTTATACACAACTTTCTTTTATACGGTGTATAAACCCCTTTGACTTTTACTTTTATACAAAATGAATCTTTTTCAACGAAGCGTTTTACAAAACGACAAAAAGAAATGATTCTTTTAACGTACGCGGCGACAACGACCTTTTCCGCCGCCGCGAGTATTATTTGGTCTTTGGCTTTCTTAACAAGCCGTAATGTTTTTAGAATAAAATAAATACCATATACTCTTTTATGTATTTTGGTATTGAAAATGGTTTTGAAATAGGATTCTATTATTTGAATATATTTATTATATATTGTGATTGAAATGTGGAAATGTTATCATTCCTTTATATTGGTTTTATGTTTTATGATTTTATATTGGTACTTAGACATTTTAACGGGTGGTTACGTTATAAACCATATGACAGGTGGTGCCGTGAATACCAGGACGGGTGGTTACTTTATAACCTCCAATGCATTGGGTATGGAAGTTGGCCGTATGGCTATTCCATTAAGAATGTATGGAAATTGGTCGTATGGCTATTCCATTAAGTGATATGTGTGGAAGTCGACTATATGGTTATTCCACTTAAGTATGTTTATGTCCCAAGTTACCTTTATATATGTTATGTGTTCTTTTTATGGATTTTATGGTAATCCTTTGGTTACAAAAAGGTAAGTAATGATACTTTATTCAGTGAAGAGTTTTTACTACTTCATGAAGGTGAAGGTATTACTTTGATAGAGTATATATGGTTTATTTGATGTTTGAAAAACTAACAGTTTTCATTCTTTCTGTATCCCTTAATGAGCTTTTTATGCTCACCGCAAGTTTTTTTGAAATGTTTTCACAGGACTTAATGTGCAATAAGGTCAAGGATGGGATCAAGGGAATGTCATCCTATATAAAACATGGAACTAGACACGTTTCTTTTTAAGAGTTTTTTTATTATGGAAACTTAGTAGAAGTGACTACTTTGTAATCTTTTGAGATGTAATAGTTATGTTCTAATTCTCTAAAACTCTAAACCTGAAAAGATCCTCGACGTGAATTATTAATTTAATTCAATATTAAGTAAGGTTTAGGGTCGGGGCCTTATATGACCCATAATAGTAATTAGTGCATGTGAGTTCCATCTAGGTGGACTTACCTCATCCTAACATCACTTATGACCCAATAAAAAATGTATTTAATAGTTATTGTAAATTATCTCAATTTATTATTCACCCAAAAAACATGTATTTTAGAAAAATAACAAAATATCACAATATCTTTTTATTGATGTATAGAAATAAAAATTGGAATAAATATTATGAAAATATTTTTATAAATATTTTTAATTAATTTTTTAAATAAAATCCTAAATTATATTAAGAAAACAACATTAAAAATATAACTCGTTTTATAACACCATGAGAAATTAATCATGGTCCCATTAAATTATCTTGTAATAATAATACAGTAATGTAGAAATTTATGATTACATTTGATGAAAAAATATTTGATCCCTAATATCCATTTTCTGAATTTGGTTTCCAGGTTTTCTCCTAAAATTGATTTGATACCAACTATAAGGACCTGAACCCTATTTCCTAGAGCCGGTGCATTATTAAATTACACTGGAATATAGGCAATAAATATGCATCCTGAAGGTCCATGCAGTTTAGCAGCATTGTAAACATGATACATACATATGTTCAACATTAAAACATGAAAATAAATACATTATAGACACTCTGTCTCCAACATTCATAACTCCAAGGTTATTTCTTCATGTAATTCATAATATTCCTATATGAGTAATTGTAAAATGAAACATAAGAATATGGAGATCTCAAACACTAAGTAAGGGTAAGAAATAAAATGGAATATATCATTAACATAAACATAAGTAATGTTGAATAACTAAAACCACATGCCTTTAACAAAAAACAGGGACACATTATGGAGGGAATAAGCGCTGAATAAATAATTCTATAGTAAATTATAATCATGGGTATTCTACTAGTTGAATAACAGGATGATCCATAAATACTATTTTCATATTGATGGAATTCATAATTTGGGAAATCATAATCATACGGTCACGACCACATTCCAAAACCATAAATAATCTTTTTGTCAAGGCCATTTTCCCAGACCATTGTTTTTCTCATGAGACTTACTGATGCACCAAGGGGAAATAGAAGGTCTAACCTAAAACTTGAGATGTCTAATTCATTCCTCGTATGAATGGGGATAGTAATAAAAATAATATGCATTTATATTTAATCTAATATATGTAATTTTATTAATGCTCTCAAAACATTAAACATAAACACTAACCATTCAAAGTAAATTGATGAATGGTTTTAAGATAGCATATCCACTTCAATACTAATCATAAACCATTAAATTAAAATGGTAGATGGTACTATAAAATTTTAATTCCAATAATACATAATTATCAACAATAGGGTTGAAATAGATGAATATAATCTTATAAAAGTGTCATGTAATTCTTGAGATAAATATTCTTTTACTTTCTAAAGAAGAGTTATTTTGTAAAAATGTTTGTATAGAACTAGGAATGATGTAAGATAGTATTTTCATAATAAAATTAGTAATTTTAAAAATAAAATGGATTCAAAAATATATTATATAGTTCCATTTAATATAGTTAAGAATTTGAGGAATTCCCTCAAAACGAGATTGTTTATCAGGATTGATTTTTTGAATGATCCTTTTAAAACATATAAATACACATAAATGAATGTATGTTTCGGGTTGGAAAACATGTATAGAAAATTAAAATAAAAATTATGATCAGTAAATATGGATTAATATAAATTTATTTTCGGTATGTAGATAATAAAAGTAACCCGAATTAAAATTGTGGATCGCGTAGAAACCCCTTACATTAAAGCCGAATGTGTTCCGTTCATGAAAATAATGTCATGGAATAAGAAATAAGAATTATTAATAACATATTTTAGAACCAATTATACATGTATTTATATTATCATAATTTTATTAATTTCATTATTTAATTATTGAAAATTTATAAGATTTAATTCTGTCATTCTGGAGTGTTAATTTTCTTAATTTTAATAATCAGTTCACTTGATATTATGTAACGAAGTTCATGTGGAATGGATGAAAATATCTAGAATTGAATTTAAAATTTAATTACAAACATAAATAGGTGTTAACAATCATGTATATTATTATGTTACATATAATGGTGTAGAATGTTTTGATGCATTATTAATGAGAATCACTTAGATTATTTGGTGGTATTTGGATTATTATTAACTAGTTTTGTCATATAAATTTTTATTATGTACATATACTTGTTCCTGAATATTAATTAGGATATAATAAATATTTTTTTGTCTAGTTCAACCATAAAAATGGTATCATGACAAATAATTAAGGATAAATTTAATATCAAAACATCATCATCCACGATGGTTGTGAGTTGGATCCTCAGGGATGATGATTTAATTTATAAAAGAGAGAGACATGGAGAGAGTAAGAAGCTTGATAATGGTTATTAAATTATCAATTGTAGTATGAAAGTGTATTGATGATACATGAGGGATAAGGATAAAATGGATAGAGGTTGTTGTGGTATATCAAGAAAAAAAAATTAAATTAGACTAAATGAAAAATAATGACACATTACCTCTTGAAATAACATCATTGAGAACCTCTTTAATTCAAGGGGTTTTACACTTGTTGAAAGTCCAAGAGCTCTTGTATATGGGAAATGACTAAATATGGTTTTTTGGGTATAACATAGATAAGGAACATGTTTTGAGAGGAGTGGCGTGAAGAGGAAGTGTGGGGGTTTATAGAGAATGATATGAGTGAATTTGGAATATTTTATTTTTTATTTTATTTATTCCATCAGGAAAAACAATAATTTTGATTCATGAGACCCATAATAGTAATAAATGCATTTTATTTCAAATTCAGTTCACTTACATCAACCTTACATCACTGATGACCCAATAAATCATGTATTTAGCATTTATCGTAAATTATTATGTTTTACTATTCACCAAAAATTCTTGTATTTTATAAAAATACCAAAAATTTATCATAACCAATTTTAGAAAATTGGAATTCAAAAATGAAATCCATTTTTTTGAAATATACTTTTTATTTTTTATTAGTTTTTTAAATAAAATCATAATTTATTCTAAAAAACAACATTAATAATATAACTCATTTTATTACACGTTGAGAAACTAATCAAGGTCCCATAAAATTATATTAAAACAATAAGTAAATAAGGTAAAAATTTATGATCACATTTTTTGAAAATATATTTCCATTTTGAATTATTATATTAATCAAAAAATTGTAATTAAAATATTTATGAAATACAAAAATATCAGTACTTTGGATATGATTTTTTTCACATATAAGATGTCTTAATTTTATTTATACCATCATGGTTGAATTTTGTATTTTTTTATCCTGATTTAATATTCATTAATACTCAGTACTATTTATAATGGTAAGTTACTATTCATAAGTTTATGTTACTATTCATCCCAAAACATTTTTTATCCTATAAGACTCTAAATATCATATTGAATGCAATTGTGAATGTATTTTTTCGTAATTCAAAACAAAGTGGTAGAATAAGTGGTGTTTTGTAGAGATTCAGTGTTTCATGCATTCAATACTGAATTTATTTTCAAAATCATGTGGTGTTACATATTACATTATTCACAGCATTTTCATGGGGATGTAGTGATCTCTGGGTGTCATGGAGTATCTTAGAGAATCCTTTGATGGTTTCCAAGGACGTTAACTGAATAATGGTTTATTACTCTTCATCATCAACAGTGGTTTTGTAATTTTACCTTGTTAACTATATGTTTTTTCTATAGGGTTTTTTTATCCCTCATCCTTTATGTTTTTTTTGGGGATTACATCTAAATAATGATTAAACATTGAATATTATAGTCCCATTATAAGATCATGTTTTATCGAGAGGTCCTCTATTTGAGATGGATGATGAAAGTGCAAATTTAATGTAAGGGTGGATATTAAGAGAGTTTTGGATCATAGATGAAACCTGATAAACATCCTAAAGTTATCTAAAATTTAATTCCATTTCTCCATTCATTGTCAGTTTAGAGTTGTATTTTCTAATTATGTAAAAGAATTTTATGTTTTAGTGGTTGAGGATGCTATAAAAGGTGTATCTGATGTACAGATTCTTACGTTCCTATATAATTTGGAGGATCTAATTTGTTGCCTACATGTACTTATTTTTCATCCATGAAGGTTTTGGTCAAAAAAGCCTCAAAATATGATGGGGTTAATGAGAATATTGTGACACCATCTCTTCTAGGTGGAGTCTATGATAACCTAGTTAGAGGTGGATCGGTCATGTATATGATGGGTTTCTATTTTTCATCTACATCTTGGTACAATGTATGATAATGTTTTTTTCTTGAGATAAAAACATAATAGAATAACATTTGATGATTATTTAAAGGTGTGGAAGGTTACATGGATCATGATATCTCTCATGGATAAATGTGTGATGTTTTTAGTTCAGGTAAATGGGTTAATTGACCCTTTTCATGGTTAAATTTCAATTTTGATGATTAATTTGGTGTATTGATGAATTTATTTTGTATCTAATGTCATTATATCTATTTTTCCAACACATTTATATATTTTTATTGATTAAATTAATTTTAAAAAAATGGTTTATATTAATAATTCCATCATTGAGATACCCCAAAAATGTTTTTTTATAGAGGAAAGAATTCTAATAAAATCAACTATATAAATTTAATTATTTTTTTTATATTTTTTGTTCTTCTTGATTATAATTATAAAAATCAACACAAAAAATTTGATTATGATTACCAGAATTAATTCATTATAATCTTGATTTATTGTTTTTATCCATCATTTTAGTTACCCCTATTAGGAGGAACCCTTTTATCCAAAATTACTTATTGGTAAGAATCACTTTTACACACTATAATAACCTATATAAAATTAATTTTAATAGTTTTCAATAGAGTATATCCACCATTAATGTAGTCTCATAAACTAATGTTGATAAATAGAAGGGAATAAAGGAATTAACACTTTCATACTACTATGTTTGATGATAAATTAGATATGTTAATAAATTACATCTGAGATAGTGATGAGATCTTCTCAAAGTTGTACAACAATATCACCTGGGTGAGGTATAACAACATTCCAATAAATTCTCATTTGATCCATTTTGATCCTGACCATCATTTCCAATAGGTTTATTGATATGTCACAGTCAAATAATTTTTGATTAATGTATATGTTATCTTAAAATCCCTACCCGTAAATGATAAATAATTTAGATACATTGAAATATTTATTCACATTGATGATGAAGAATCCAAAAATATATATATAATCCTATAAAATGAACTAATAAATGGTGAAACAATTTTGGACAAAATTTTTAGTGAATCCTAGTAGAAAAATTTTAATATCTTTTTAATGAACCATATAAGAATAGTTGTGGAATAAAATGTGGATTATTTGATATTCAAATCATTTGAACCCTATGATAATATTATAGATAATCTAATGGTGTTTCCAACTCTCCACATAAAATATGTACGGATAAAACAAAGGATCTATGGATTTAGGATCACCAATAGAATAATACTATAATCAAATATCTAACAGTGAAGATTTTAAATCAACATAAAGTAAGAAATAAATGATATGTTTCCTTATATTATTTTATCCTTCCACATTCTAAGGGTTTCTATTAATGATATAGTAGGATAGGTACTCATTTTCACCCCTCAAAATCTACCGTATCTTCATCCCATCCTTCATTACACATTCCTTATTTAATTACATTCATTTGTAGTAACAACAATTTCATCTTAATAGGAAGGATCTTATAACTAATCTTTGTTTGAAATCATTAGGTACATGAGCTTGGGACAAAATAGAGCATTTTTTCACGTACTACTATAAATGTAAATCTAGACTTCTTATCTTACGCACCTCGATGATGTTTCATGGTGGATTTGTAATTTGATTGGGGTGGTGTTCAATGGTTTCCATATATGGTTGGGTGATGGTATCATCATTGGTTTTTCATTATCAGTCATCAATTTGTATTTAAATGTTAATTCATTTTTCCCACTTATCTTATTACCTAACATGACACTATAGAATACTTTTTTCTTACTGATGTAGTGCTCTCAGGTAGACATGTAATGTGTTGTTTATTCCTTTAAGGGAGTCCTAGAATTACAATGCAGTACTAGTTTATTTTTCTTCATCATCTGTAAATATGGTGACCATTATCCTTGTTTACCTCTAGTTTGGGATATATGGTTTTTTATTTCCTGAATTTTTTTATGGGAATTACATCTAAAAAAATTCAATCTCTGATTATTCAAAGACAACTAATAGAACATGTTTTTACCTATGGTTCTTCATTTGTGATGGAGGATGCACGTTCCAATAGAATATATGGGTGTCCCTAGAAATGGTTATGGATAACATTTGAAACCATATACCACCTCCTACACTTCACTTACATTTGAGTCAATCTATCCATTCATAGTCAGTCTAGATCAGTTTTCTTAATTATATACATGGATTTTTTTGTTTGATGGCGTCCTAGCATTCTAATATGTACATTTAATGTAAGAATACTTCCCTACCTATAAAACTTTCAGTATATAGTTATTTGGATATATATTCTTATTTTTCATCATTTATAGTTTAGTTTAAGAAATCCTTAACGAATAATTGTGTTATTGAGAACATTGTGAGACCATGCCTACTTGTTAATGACTGTGACAACATGGTTTGAGGTTGATTAGTCATGTAGCTGAACAATTTCTATGGATTAACTAATGATTATTTAAATTTTAAGATATGGGTTTTTAGAGAGAGATTCACTAATTGGAACAACAGGTGCGGACAACATCATTGAGTGGTATGCTTCACAGCTTGAGGCATCTCACATGGCTTAATGTATGATGTTGTTCGTATGGGGATATGGGTCAATATGTTCTTTTCCAATAAGGAATTTCAATTATTATAATTAATTTTTGGTGTTAATGATTTTATTTTCTATATGATGTCAGTATATGTGTAATTTCACACATAACCATAAATTTGGATTTATTCAAAAAATATTATTTTTTTTAGAATTAGAATTCCATCATCGAGATGCCCCCTAAAAATTCTAATAACACAAGAGTGAATTCAAACAGTCTATGTTATATTTTTTTCTTTTTTTTATTTTGATATTAATTTGTTTTTCTTATTAAATATTATTAAAAAATAAAACACATTATATGTGATAAATAATACCATAATTCATTCAATCCTATTCCGATTTATTTTCTATATCAATGATTTTTAATATCTCTAGTAATGAGGAAAACTTTTAACTAATATGATGGATTTGTATGAAAAACTTTTACACATCATAATAATCTATTTTATGTAAATAAAAAATATTTTTATCTTATTTTAATTTATTAAATCGATTTCAGTGATATATATTAACTATAAGATTATAATATAATTTTTCAAAAAAATGATGTGATTTAATTGCTCTTAGTATCATATTTTTAGTATATCGTTTGAGTTAAAATAATAATTTAAAAAATATAGATTTTTAATTTTACACATTTAATATACATTTACAAATTAAAATATACATATTTTCGTGTGGTTAATTTTTAAAAAAATATTTCGAAAATATTTATTTTCTGTGAGTAGTTACAATTATTGATTTTTTTTAGAAAAAGTTAAATTTTTTTTCATAATGAATATTAAAAGAAAAATGTGATAATAAATTAAAATAAGCCTCCTTTTAATTCAAAATAATGTGACTAATTACATAGGAATAGTCAATAAACCGTATTTTAATATAAAAAAATTTCATAGAAAATTTTATAAAACAAAATTATAGATTTTTTCATTTAAATAATATATTTATTTATTCCATTTATAGAAAATCAACAATGGTGGAAGGATTGAATATGTGGAATAAGTTATTTCAAATTTAGTAAATTGGTTACTTTTATTTTTGTCATTATGAATTGTAATTGAAGTAATGAATTTTCACCTCAGTTTGATTAAAATGGGTAATTATGCTTAAAAATAATCTAAAAAGGAAAAAGAAAAACACGCTAACACTTGATATTATTTTATTATATTAGAATGTTTTGAAAGATAAAAATAAGGCTTGAAAATGTAATTTTTTCCACATTTCATTCTTATTGATCATAATAAAATTATTTGAAACAAATAAAAAAATTACTCTATTTTAAAAATTTATCTAAACCATTTCATAGTGATTAAATGTGGATTTCATTATTTATGAATTTTTATATCAGATATTAATTCACTTATATCATTTTATTTTACAAATAATATTATGTCAATAAATAATTCTCTTGAAAGCTTATGCAACACTTATAAAATGCTTGTACATATAGTAGGAAAACAATTTAAATGAATTTGAATATAGTAAATGAAATATTTATCAGTGAGTTGTAGTGTTGTAGTAATATTATAGATATGTATACTAAATTTTTTAATTTTGAATTTTTTATATTCTAATTCCTTTAATATCTTGTTTCATTCACAATCATTGTTAATGAATAGATCTTAAATTCAAATTAATATTATATAATAATAACTATTAAGTTATTATTTCACTTAGAATACATATAAATATCATCATTTTTCAAGTCACCGTGATATAAAAATATCCTATATTTTCTAGTTACAGATCATTTGTATTTTTATTATACCCTTTAAAACACATCAAAGGTTAAGAACCATTATATCTTAGTAATTTTCAAAATGTTAAAATGAGGTGTAAAAACAAAAAGATATGGGAAGAATCAATGCCTAAAAAGATAAAATCTGAATTCAATGGGATTATTTAAAACAATCATCTCCGTATAATACTTTTTATACATATTTGAGTAACATTAACATTATAATAACATCATATTATTTCAATAATATGGGAAATTTAAACAGTACCAGAAACCACATATATGAAATGGAACATCCTCTCCTCTTTTCCTCTAACATTTTAAACACCATTGACTATAATATACCTAAAAAAATTCCTTTCATATATCCCCATGTCAGAGAGGACATTTTTTATTTACGTAAAATCATATGAAGTCTTTCGGTTTAAACATAAAAAGGAAGCCTAATTTTAAGGATTAGATCTTAAATAGGAATTTTCATGTTATATAACATTATACCTCAATAAAATGTTCTTCATCCATGTTATAATAATATCATAATTTTTATCTATATTCAAACATTTTGTTATGTTAATCTGATAATCTATATCTATCTCATTATCTATCCTATAGAAAATGAAAATATAACTCCTTAGAATATATATATTATTACCTCAAAGAAGAAATGTTTTTAATTTTCCATCACGTTATTTCATGAATGTTTGTTATGATAGGTTTAATTAATATATAAGATATTCATTAAAAAATTGAAATTATGGAATTATAATATATTGCTTAATTTATTCTTTTTGTATCCTTATAAAAATGATAATGTTTTTTATTTGAGTGTGTGGACTGCCACCTCCATGAAACAGTGCAATTTTTTTCTTAATATAAAATCACATGGATGATATATAATATATTATTGAAAGAGGTGATATGATATTTATTATAAAATATTCAATAAAGATTGTTTAAAAACAAAATAACTTCTAACTATAATTTTCATTAAAAACTGGAAATGTTACAGTTGCGTACATATGGACTATAATTTCCATGATTGAATCATAGTTTATTTATATATATATATATCATGGTTTTTTTAAAGTATATAATTTTTAAAAAAATATGATAATAATTTCCACATTAATATTTTTGTGTTGAGGTAATAATGACCTCATTTACCATAGTAAACCTATCAATGTAACATTTTACATATGTTCTGACTAAGTTCATACAATCAGAAATTACCTAAACTAATTATGAAATTCAAAATAACATGGAAACAAATAAAATAAATGTAACAATGGGGAAGAAAACTGATACTATTGTTCTAAATATTTTAAAAAAACTTTTTTCATGAATATAAACATATATGTGATGACTCAGACTCGAGGAATGTAACACATTTTTTAAAGAACACGTTCAAAATGATTAATTGATTTAGTTTTTAATTTTTTTCTATTTCCATAATAGATGAATTATTAAGTACATAAATCAATATTAAATATTATGTTCTACCACATTTTTTGAAACTTTATTTTAAATCTAAAGTAATTTTATATGAATAATGATTTTACATTTTCTAAAAAACATAAATACACATTTTCAATATTAATGTATACAACATCATGGACATTACCCACCACTGTAATAGTTACATCGTATATTTAATTGTTTTTAAGGATCAATTATTTCTATAAATAAAAATACTTCTTCTCTTTTCTCTAGGTATTATATATCTCAAAATGGATATTTATATTAAAATGTTATTTTAATTTCCAAAAATTTGTTTCATATGACATCAAAATAATTGTTTGACTGTTTTAAGATGAATATGAGATAAATTAAAATGATCTATTTATTATATGTTACTTGAGAATAATATATGATGATGTTTTCTACTAATATTTCTTACAAAATGGAAAATATAGATACATCTTTCATGATGGGTGATTTGGATACAGCTTATATGATGGTTTATCATGATAATGGTCTAAAATGCAAAGGGTAATGTTCTTTATCTTCATAAGAAATATTGAGGGAGTTAACTGGGGATATTTAACCTATTCATATTTCTATTATAGATATATTTTTTCCATGAATTATCAATATAATGAACATTCTTTCCAAAAATGGTTTCTATTTTAATTCAATGGGTTTTATTGGAAATCATTTTTTGTATTTGTTTTGGTTTTATATTGATATTATTTTTTAATAGTCTCTGTGAATTTTTTAAAATTTATTAAAATATTATGGGTTTTAAAAATTTCCACTAAAAATGTATTTATTATATTTATTATCCAATTAGACAATATTTTTTGACAAGATAATTTATAGAAAATATATATTTTATTCATGATTATGAATAAATGAATTGATGTTGAATGTCTTGATAATTTTAAGGAATATATATAAATGATTTTTATTGTTTTTAGGTTGTGGGAATAATGGATATCGATTTGATATTTCTTAATTTTTATGTATCTATTTTTTAGGTCAGATTCACGACCTAATATTTTATTAAACATAACCAAAATAATGATAAAAATATAATAAATCTACTTAATGAATAAAACTAATAATTTTGTATTGTTTTATGGCTGGTTCCTCAGAGTTTGTATAATATGATATTTTTTATATATCATAAAAGGCTAGTATAATCATAATATAATTCACATTGAATATAATAAATAATGGATATGTTCACATAACATGTAATTTGAAGATTAAAATGTTAGTTTGTCTAGTCTACATGGGTTTAGATTCATTTTCCGCATAGGAAAAAATGAAGAAGACGTAGGGAGTTAATTAGAGGAAAATTTTATTCTAGATCTTTATCATGTAATTTCATTATCATGTAAATTCTGCAATTTATGTAATTTCTGTTATTATACATGGGTTTAGATTCGTTTTCTATTAATTAGAGGTAAATTTTATTCCAGAGTTGGGTTTGGGTTCCCTTTTGAAATTTTTGAATCACTACTATTTTTTGTGGTTCTCGCACTGCTACGTGGTCAGCGCACCATCTGTAGTGACTGTGTGTTCCTACCTAGAGAATTTGTGGTTCCCAGTAATTTAATTAAATAATAAAATTAGATGAATAAAATAAAACATCTAAATAAATAAAAAATTATTAAATTTTTTTACAATAAAACATGGTTAATGATTAAACCATAATAATAATTATAATATAGTTCAAATCATAATATTATTATAATTTAAATTATTAATAATACTATTATTATTAAATTGAAAAAACATTATTATTGTAATTATTTAAAATGAAATGAGAAAGGAAAAATAAAAATAAATTGGATATTTTGATAATAATAATAAGGATATTATTAATATAATTGTGATATTTTATTATTATTATTAATTAATAATGGAAATTATTATTATTATTATTATATTATTATTGTTGTTATTATTATTATGAGTGGGATATTATTAGTATTAACATCATATTTATTATTATTATTGTTATTATTATGTAATTATTATGTTTTTTTACCCAAACAGTCCCCTTTTTCCTCCCACTTTTCCTACCCATGACACACCCCCCGTTTTGGTCATCTTGTAGTGCTCCAACCCATCCCATCCCAATTGTGATCCCTTCTCATCCACACCTCCCAACGCCGACACAACCCTACTCAGGCAGCCCAAACACCCCTCAACATGAACCTATTTCCCTTATTCTAGAATGGCACAACACCCCTTTGCCTTTTCTCAGACCAGCAACTTCGTTGACCTGCTCTGCTTTGGCCTTTGAGAGAAGACCTCACTCTGGAACCCCCTTCCCTTTTCCAAACCTCCCATAAAACACCCCTTTTGTGTGAGCATCCATTTTGTGGTTAATTCCTCTCAGATCATTCATGAATGAGGTCCTGTTGAGGTCTGATTCTTTGAGGTATTACCATCTCTGATGTCCTCCATTAACACGTTGGTGTTTTTATTCTCTTTTGATACCTAGTTTGGATTCATCCAAAACCCTATGGTTGAGATAATATGTTATTTCACTATTCTTCTTTCATTAGGGTATGCAATTGATGTATCGAGAATAGTTGGTCCATGTTCCATCATTCGTCACAAAGGTAAAGGTAGATGGACTCATTTTTCTACGCCAACAATGATTTGGGTAATGTTCCAAACTCACTATTTTTTATCCCACCTTTATTTAATTGTATTAAAGTATCTATGGTTTCTTAATAATTTATTATGGTGTGCTTTGATCCTTTCCTCTGTGTTTTTGTGGTCCTTGTAATTGGTGTAGTATGTTTTGGCTAACTTTGAAGGTGTGTGCACACGTATACAAAGGTATGAATATATATAATATATATGTATCTTCCAAGTACCAATTCCCTCATGGCATAGGGAATATATGCATTGGGTTAAGGGATATATATATATATATATATATGAACGTATGTTCATGTGTGTGGAGTAGTTATGTGTCTTCGTAGATAAATCAGTAAATTGCTAATTGTTAAATTGGTCTTTTTGGGGCTGGTGTTTCCATGATTTACCTCATTCAAGATATTTTCATAGGCACTAGCATTATTTGATTTAATTTATAAATGGTATTATTACCCTTATAAGCATGATAGATAATTAATTGTAGTGTTATTATGTTAGTTAAAATTGTTAAAAAAATCATTGAAATAGTTCCTTGTTTATGTGTAGGTTTTTCAAATTACCTAGATCCCATTTTTAATCAATTTAATTGTTATATTTTCTTAATTAAATCTCTGATTATGTTTTAAACATCCGTTATGTTAATATTTAACTTATTTTAGTGTTTTCTTGTTAAAATATATTATTAAAAGTGGATTTTACGATTCACCTCTATTATTGCAAATGGTTATTCCTTGACAACTTGGTTGGAAGTAAATGACATAATCTTCACGTGGTATTGTTGGATGTCTTGACTGGTTTTTTCTTTTAGAAGTTATTTATGGAACCTTATATTCCTATGTTAGTTGGTTTTATGGAGCATAGTTTTTTTTGTGGAGATGATTTCACATGTCTCTTTGATGGTTCGATGCGGCATTTGATATTGGCACATCAGAGGGTATACTAGGTGCACACATGGACATACCCTCAATTGAAGATGGTGCATAGAGTTGGTTTTTTTCTTGAGTCCTAGGATTTTATTTGTTTTTACCATTTTCTAAATGTTTTGGGTCTCTTCGTGAAACTCATAAAATTGGTTTGAAAAGAAATCCATGAGTATTTTCTCATTCAGATTTTGATGTATATTATGTTGAGTGTGTTTTGTAAGGCATCATCTGGTTTGTTTTTACAAAATTTTACAATGTAACTCTAAACACATTTATGAAAATTCCTTGATTCATGGAACCTGAAGTCTAGTTTGGAATTTTTTATACAAAAGATGTGTCTCATGTTTTTTTTAAAAGATCTGATGCAGTATTTTAACAATGGCATTTGATTATGTTAATCTAAAGTCCGGATTTAGAACTCAAAGTGTTTAATAATGTTTTCTTGGTAATGGAATGATGTGACGGACCAGTTGGAACTTTTTATGTTTGAAATGTATATATATATATATATATATTAATTTATATTTATATATATGGGGTGTTCCTATCTAGGGTGAACATTATGGGTGAGGGAATACGAAGCGTTCATGTTTTGGGTTGGCAAGTGCGGTGACAACATAGTAGGGTGAGTCATGCATGAAAGGGCCTCCTAATTACACAGTATGATTATTATATTGACCATCTGTTCTTGGGTACCTTTTAGTTAATTAATTGAGGGTTTCCTATCAGCCCTGATTAGATGGGTCGGTACCCACTGGTAGGTATACAGGACAGATGGGGAGTGTTGATGATTTCATTTTCCGCAATAGTTTTCAGTTTGTTATATACTATAGGGATTCACAATATGAGGATAAGTGGTTCCAAACTAAGTAAATCCAGTGGTCTTCTAGGGGTTTTTTGGATCACCCATGGTTACTTTATTACTTATTTTTATGGTTTACTTTCAGCTACACCTATTAGTTTATTTTTAGTTTGTATTGCATGTTCATTTCTTTCTGCCCAACCTTGGTCTTCCCATCATGGTTTAGTTTATAAAATGTAATATTGTTTTAGGGATGGTATATAGTGTATGTTTGACATTTAGTTTTAATAAGAGAAACATGTGGATTATATTAAAACAGGAAAACCCTATTTTATAGCTGTATTTCAAACAAGTTTTTATTTACTGCTTTAGAAAAGAGAACTTTTGGATTCAGCAGTTTATTCATCGCATCCCTACTGAGAAAATCAGTTCTCACACTTGGTACATCATTCCAGTTTTAGGTTCATTTTCTTGTTCAACTTTCTGGTTCATCTTCTCAATGTTGGAAGAGGCTTGGTTCAGAGTTGGGTGGTGACCTAGAAATTCGCAGGGGGGTAATTACTATTTTTTCTTCTAGTTTTATTTTATACCTATTTTTTATTTATTTTTTTATCTTTTTTTTCATGGGATAAATAGTTCCCAGTGGTTAAATTTTGATTGCGTACAATATATTCTAGTCTTTGGTGATCAGGAATGCCCCATGAGCTATACTGCGGGCTAGCTTGCCTTACTGATTTAGGGTCGACCCAGGTTGGTTCGTGAAAATATGGTAACATAGGGGGGACCATGATATTTGTAGTGTCTAGTACATTGGGACCATTACTCTCAATACTCAAGTGGTCAGTGTGGGAAGAGAGTAACGAACTCTTTCTCACATTGATCCTAGAGTTTTTATGGGTATTCCGGGACTTTGAGTCTTGTTTATTTTGTTTTTTAATTGATGGATTACTGTGGTGGAAAATCAGTTTATATTGTGGCCTCACATGGGGTGGTGATCCATATGTAGTCCAAGATCCCAGTTCTAGGTCCTCTTAGTATCTTCCCTTACATGGGGCATGTCTCACCACCCTCTCATGGGGTTAGGTACAATCACTAGTTACTCATTCTGATGGTTTATCATTGGTTGTGTTTGGTTTTGATTTCGGATGATGTGAGTGTTTATTTGAAGTAATGCGAGATTATGAAATGAAAATATATTTTTAAAATGATAATGGTTTTGTGATGATAGTGATTTCTTCAAATGGATATGAAATTTTTGAAGTGGTTTTTAAAGTGTTTTCATTTTCTTTGGAATGTTTTGTATATGTTATGGTTTGATAATGAAAATTAGATGATTGGACATTGGAATTATTTATGGAGACTCACATGTGCATGTGTATTAATGGAGAGTGTGTGGGGGAACTTATTCGCCGATGATTTTAGTGGGTATGGATGAGTGGACATTTGATGGTTCATGAGGTTCCATAGGTGAGTTTTAAAATTTATAGGAAATGGTGTTTTTTTAAAAAGTAAGTTTTTCATCTATTTGTATATATTCGGATTATGTGCATATTTCCATTTGCTTTGGTTGTTTCTTTTATTGTGTTTCAGATTGATTTCGATCGATGTTCGGTCATTCGTGTTTTTATGAGTATGAATCCTCGAAAGGTCTCTTTGGTTTCCAGTGATTCGTGCTTATTTTTTGGATCTTTTTGGGTATTTTGAATCTATCAAGGTAATAAAATACCATTAGAGTTAGTTGTGTGGTTTTTAGAGTTGGATTGGGTCTTCAGGTTGTTAGGAAAACTCAAGGATGTTAAATTTCATACCTTCCTAGAGTTATATGAGGGTTCAATTATGGAAAAGTAAATAGGGGATATCTCCTCATTGTTAAAAATTTTTATGTGGAAAATAAGAGCCTGATCTCAGGAAGTTTCCCTATCAAAAAAGAAGTTCATGATGAAGGAACCTGTCTCTAACAATATATCTTTATCAGTACCATATCCAAGTTTGTCAGACTACTTTATTATGTGCCACTATTATGGCAGGTTCTTTCATTATAAGTTGTCATGTTACATACCTTTTTAAAATAAACCATCATTGCGGTCATTTGATCATCGAAAGGGGGAAGGAGTTGGGGAACTGAGGATGAAAATTCATGCCTGGGTGGTAGGAGATGATTTAGCTATCTGGTCTCCAGCCACATGTCTTGGTGTGTAGCTCCCGCATAGTTAGTAGTTTTTTGAGGGTGTGGGGAACCTCGGTCCAAATCAGGTTTTCATCATTAGGATGAAATATCCCAAGGTTCAATGTTCTAATTTTATCATATTCGTAAGCTCGTCCTTGTTGGGGTGGTATGCTGAGCTCATTCTACCCCAATTCTAGTAGCCTTATCAACACATAGTGTGGTTTATAAATCAATCAAATTCTTGGAAGGGTGTGGGGCATTGAATAAACAGACCGGTTTAGATTTTGATTTTGGTCTTAGTTGTGTTCATAAGGGCTATGTTGGTTTCGAGGGAATTAATGGGTGGTGTTTCTAGGCCATTTCATAGTTCAAACACCACTATGTAGGACATCATCCATTGTGTTTCTATTTGTGTGGGGGGGGGGGTTCCTACATCCTAGGGCCCGAGTGTATGGGTTTTACCCGCAATGGTTTTATTCATAGTTGTGGATATATTCTATTAGCATAGAGAAATTGAGTTGTGTTTGGGATAAATTTTCCCTAGTATCTAGTTGTGGTAAGTATTATACTTAGTCATAATTGAGTGTGTTGAGTTAATTACTCATCCTATGATTGAAAGGTATCCGTGTATGAATAATTTTGTTTAGGTAATTTGAGTGTATTTCTGTTCATATTGAGATATTGAAAAGTTTCGGTTAGAAAAATCCTGATTTCCCCCATTTCATTAGGGTGGTATGTCTTGTTTTTGAATTTTATGCTAGTGGAATCCATGTGGTGGGGAGAACCCCACATGTTATCCCCATTGATTTGAGGGTGGTTTCATCTAGGTCAGTCATGTGTGATTTGGAGAATAGATAGTCACCCCAAAACTCCTTGTTTCTTCTAGCTGCATTGGTACATTGACTCAATTCTTTTCTATCTTTGGTCTTGGTGATATTCTAGGGGAAGAAAGTGTCTATGGTGGGGTTCATTATTACACCCCAACCATTGGAGCCTATTATTATATTCTTTTTTTGGTCCTGTATCTTTTGGATGGAGTTGTGTTTGGCGCTTAGTTGAAATTGTTTAAATATTTGATATTTTATTTGGTGGGTCTCAAGCCAATCCGTGGTCACCACACCATTAGCGGTGACATTGAATTCCATCCTAGGGAATGAACGATTATCAATCATTCAATTAAATAATAAAATTACATGAATAAATTAAATTTTCCAAAAAAAAAGCAAAATTAAATTTTATAACAATAAAACAAGGATAATTATTAAACCGTAATAAAAATATTATTACTCTATAGATGAAAATATTATTCTTATTTAATTTTTTAATAATTATATTATTATTAAATTGAAAAAAAAATATTATTTTCATCATTTAAAATGATATGAGATAAGAAAAAATAAAAATAAAATGGATGATTTGATAATAATAATAATAAAGAAATTATTATTATTATTGTGATATTTTATTATTATTATTATTATTATTATTTGGTTATTATTTTTATTATCATAGTAATTATTATTAATATTATTAATATTATTTTATTATTATTATTATAATGTTTTTTAACCCTAATACTACCCCCCTCTTCCCCTACCAGGGACGCAAGGCCATCCTGCTCGGCATGTGGCGCACCAGCCCAACACATCCTAGCCCTGCTCCCTTCTCATTTGCACCTCCCAGCAGCGAACCATCTCGACTCAGCCGGCCCAAACCCCCTTGGCATGCCCCTATTCTCATTGTTATAGCGTGGCACAACTCCCCACCTCCTTTGCTCTGACCAGCAACTCTAGAGACCCAAGCTGGTTCAGCCTCTATGGGATGACCTCACTCCAGCTCACATATCCCATGACTGAACCTCTACTAGAGTGCCCCTTTTTATCATTCGAACTTTCCACAGTCAATTCCTATTGAATCCTCCATAAATGGGTTCAAATTGAGGTCTTCGTCTTTGAGGAAGTACCTTCTCTAATGTCCACTATTATCATTTTGGCATTTTGTTTCTCTTTCAATACCCAGTTTGGATTCAACTAAAACCCTATTATTGGCCTAATATGTGATTTAGGTCTTATTCCATCAATAGGGTATGCAATTGACGTATCGAGATCTGTTGGTCCATGTTCTTGTATCTTCCAACAAGGATGAGACAAATGGACTCTGTTCGCTAGTCCACCAATTTTTTAGGTAAGTTTCTAAATCCACTATTATGCATCACACATCTATTTAAGGATATTTAATTGTTTACGAAGTCTTTATAATTTATTTTCATGTGTGTTGATTATTTCCTTTACATTTTTGCAGTCCATGTAATTGTTCTAGTTATTTTTGACCAACATTAAAGCTATGTGCGTGCATACACTAAGGTATGAATATATATATATAATATATATGTATCTTCCATGTATGAATAAACTCATAGTTCCGGGAATACATGCCTTATGATATAGTATATATATATATATAATGGTATGTTCATGTCTGTGGAGGAGTTCAGAGTGGTCGCTGATAAATAGGTCAACTTCTAATTGTTAAATTGGTCCATTTTGGGTAGGCATTTCCATTATTCTTCTCTTCTCAAAGCTTTCCACAGGAAAATTTGTTACTTCAATTAATATATAAATTTTATTCTTGCCTATATAATCTTGATAGTTAATTCATTACATTTTTCTTATGATGGTTAATATTGTTAAAAAATTGTTTTGAAATAGTTCCATAGTTATGTGTATGTGTTTCCATGCCCTATCACCCATTTTTAATCCATTTAGTGTTTATGTTTTCGTAATTAAATCTTATATCATGTTTTACACCAATATTATGCTTATACATAACTTATGTTAGTGTTTAATTGTTGAAATATTTGATTGAAAATGGATTTTAGGATGCTCTTATATTTTTAAACATGTTTATGCATTTCCAACATGGTTGGAACTAAATGCCTTTATCTTCACTTGGTATTGATGGATGTCTTGAGTGGTGTCCCTATAGAAACATATTATGGAACATTATGGTATTGTGTTTGTTTTTTTTAATGTAACTTAGTGTTTTTCTTGAAATGATTTCGCGTGTATCTTTGGAGGTTCGATACTCCATTGGATATTATCCCATCCTTGGGTGCACTAGGTGCACACATGGGCGTTCCCTCAAATTAAAATGGTGCACTGAATTTGTAGTTTTCTTGAATCCCTTATTTTTTATCTGGTTCTTTCCTTCTAAATTTTTTGAGTCTATTCTTCCAACTATTTAAATAGGTTTGAAAATAAATCCTTGATTATATGCTCGATTGGCATTTGGTGTATATTTTTTTGAGTGTGTGGTGTAATTTTTTATTGGTTTGTTATTAAGAAATATTACATAGTGTCACTAAATAATTTTTTGATAATGCTTTAAAACATGGAACCTAAAGGCCCAATTGTATTTTTAAATAAAAATGTGTTGTCTAGAATTGCTTTCAAATTGATTGTGAAAATATTTTTTTAATAGAATTTGATTATGTAAAACTAAAGGCCCAAATTATAACTTTGGGTGTTTAATAAAGTGGTTTAGATTACCGAATTAGGTGACAGCCTGGTTGGCACTTTTTAGGTTTAATATATATATATATATGGGGCTCTCCTATCTAGGGTTTATTTTATGGGTGAATGCATAAGAAGCATCTATTTATATGGAAGGAAAGTGCGGCTACGGCATGATAGGGTGAGTTACATATGTGAGGGACTCCTACTTTCACAATATAATTTTCATAACCACCATGGGTTCTTGGGAATATTTTAGATGATTGAGTGGTGGTTTCTTATTATCCCTCATTATACGGGTTGGTACCCACTTGTAGATGTACAGTTATGATGGGGAGTTCCACTAGATTATTTTTCCATGAGGGTGATTAGTTGGTTATAGACTATGGGGTTTTACTATACGCTAACACGTGGTTTTGAACCAAGTGTGTCCAGGGGTCTCCTAATGGTGTTTAGGATCACCCAATCTTACTATCTTATTTACATTTCATTTTTCTTTCAATGACACCATTTAATTTATTTCAGTTTGTACTATTTATTCATTTATTTTAGCACAACATTGGTCTTCCAATCTTGGTTTAGTTCATAAAATAGAAAATGCTTTTACCGATGGTATGTAGTGTGTGTTGTAATTTTCTATTAAATAAAAATAAAATGACACATATATTATAATCTGAAAACCTTATTTTATATATTTATTTCAAACTGGAGTTTATAGACTTCTTAGGAAAATAAAACTTTTGGATTTATTGGATTATTCTTGGCATCTCTAATAAGAATCACTATGCTCACACCTATTATATCATTCCATATGTAGGTACAATTTCTAGTTTAGGTTCCTATTTTAGCTGTTCTATTTTGGAGAATGCTTGGATATAAGTTGTGTGGTGACCTAGAAGATCACAATGAGGTAATTATAATTTTTTTTCTTCCCACTGCTAGTTTTATTTTATCTGTAGTTTTTATTTATTTGTTTATCTTTTGGTCATAGGAAAAATAATTCCCAATTGTTTAATTTTGAAGTTTGACACTAGTTTACAGCCCGTTGGGATTAGGAACACCCCTCATCCATGTTGTGGAATAGCTTGGGTGATCGATTTTCGGGTTGACCAATGTAGGTTCTTGACAATATTAGAGAGAAACTATAATTACTATAGTAGAACATATCAATAGTAGTTAATTTCATCAATTTACAACCTCCAAAATTAAATGGTAATAATATAATGTTATCCATATTATGAATTAATATCCAAGCAATATGATTTCAATTCATGGGATGTTGAAAAAATTAATATATTGTTGGTTCAATTTATCATTATGAAGGTCTGTAAGATCGATAATGGACAATGGTTAAGAATATCAGATAGAGAGAGATACGATCATGATTCCCTCGAATGGAGAAAAAGTGAAAAAATATTTCTAGTAAATATTTCAATATGGTTAGTTAACTAGTAACTGATAAATGATTTATGGAATTTTCTAAAAACATAATTATTCAGTCGATGATTTGTAATAAAATAAAAAAATATTTTCAAGGTGCACACTCAATTTAATAAATACCTTGAAATTAAAATTAATACATTTTAAATAATAATAAATGAATTATTAGTTAAATATTTTCACAAAATTGAATATAAATTTTATGAAAATGATTTTCATTAAGCCAAGAAATATTGATATTGAGTTTACTACCACATATGTACTTCAAGATTAAATGATTACGAAATGATAAAGGGGAAAGAAATTGAGAATTATCCAACTAAGACGTCTCAAGGTAGTACCCCACCAAGATCAATTTTTATTAAAAAAATATTCAATGAATGTTTGAAATGATTTTTAAGTTGTAAATGATGTGGTTATTTTGGTCATAAAGATCGTGATTGTAATGAAATGAGTCCTGAACAATCCAATAATGGGGTAAAATATAATATTATATTGGTGATATTATTTAAATAAAATGTTTTTGTGAATAATTTTATTCTACATCAATATTTTGATTCATATGGTGGGAATCAATTATAGGAAAGAAAAAATGTATAATAATTATTGTATATAATTATGTTTAATGTTGGTTTATCTAATAAAGAGTTTAATAGTAGGTAAAATATATATTTTAATTTTTTGTGCACATTGTAACTCTAGATCATCAGGTTCCATCATATATGGAAAATTTTGAAACAAAAAATGGAATAAAAAATCATTAATGGAAGTTTATAAATTTAGTGATAATTCAATGTGGAAATATTAAATAATCCATTATGTACATAAAATATCTAATTATTATCAATGTAATATTCTTTTAGGAAAATTTTTTTTCCATACAAAAATATATTTTTAATTTATTAAAGACATGGATTAGATTTTAGAATATCATTCTATGAAAAATTTCTGAGCTAAAAATTTTATATTAGATGCTACTATTCCCTTGATAATGTATCAAGATGTTAGAAAAATTATTAGTTATGGTAGTGAGAGTTTACTAGAGATTGAATTTGAAAATAACTGATTTTTTCAAATTATTAATATTTTCTTGTGAATTAATTTAATTATTTATTTAATTCTTATTTTATTATTGTAATACATGATCAGGATATTGATTTTACTGCAGATTTTGTAATTGATTCTAAACCAATATCAAATCCACGTATTCTAGTGGTTCATCAAAAAAAATTGTAATGAAAGAAATTTATAAACGATGGACTATATAAACCATTTATTTATCTAGGGAATTCAACATGATGTTATTATGTTTATTTTACTAAAAATATATTTTTCATTAGGGATTTTCATTGATTATATATCCATGAATAAAATTAATATGATGAATTTTTTTAATCTTATCTTATTATAGATTTTTTTTATCAGCTCTATGAAATGATGTATTATTTGAAGAATAATTTCATCATATGATACCAACAACAGATGTTGAAGGATGAAGATATTATAAAGATAAATTTATAAATTAAATATCGGAATTTTGAATTGTTTTTATTACCTATTTGTTTTCCGATACACCTTTGATTTTAATTTATAATATTAATATTGCTTCCCAACACTATTTTGAAATGTTTCTGGGTGTTATTCTGAATGTTATATTATATTACTCATGATTTAAATAAGACCATTAATAAAAAAATAAGTTAAAAAAAACTACATAAAAGTAATATATACGGACCATTTGGAATGATTTAATTTTTGACATATAAGATTTATATCTCCATAATGTGGTCTATAATAAAGGAATAAATGTTTACCCTTAAAAACATTAGTTGTTGGGAAATAATCATAAGATAAAATTTTCAATAAAGACTATATTTTATTGTATCAGGGTGTTCATAATGTTGTTTTATTAAAATACATTCATGGTAATATAGTCCACTATGTATGTTAACTTTAATTATAGTAAAATACATATTGAGAAATGATGGTGATTATTGTTCCAATTATTTAAAATAAGATTATTGGATTAGTGAATATTATTCCATCCCAATAGAAATATTGATTTTATTATATATAGTGATTCAAAATTGATGGGCCATGGTTTTGTTCTGATATGTAATGATTAAAAAAAATTATTTCTCAAATTAATCAAAACTACCAGATATAAATTATCTTTCAAATGATCTATAATTACCTACTTTGTTTATTTAATTTTACAAAATAATTTTAATTTAGTAAATTATAAAATATAAAATTTTCCTAAATGTATTATGTATATATTCACAGATAATTATTTGAATGTGATATTAAAAAGATGGATGGAAATGATTAAGGATTATTCCTTCATGATTCTTTGCCATCCCAAAATAGAAACTGACATTGTTGGTTCATTGATTCTAATAACTAATTTATCATTAACCATGATACATTTATAATATTATCTTTTGAAAAATTATTATATGAATAGTAGATAAGAAAATTTTCAGTCAGGAAAATCATTTATTTTGATTATGAATTCAATATAATTGACATTCTCAAATATAATTTAGTAATCTCATAGGGGAAAACATATTTTAATAGGTAAAGTCGAGTTGTTAAAAAAAATTATAACTAATTTTAGAATTTATAATGTCTTTTGATATTGGAATATATGTTGAGGAATCTATCTCCCTGGTAAAATTGGAAATTATAATTTGTTTTGACCCATCTATTGGTGATACCCCAATCAATGGACTTTTTGAGACACCTAAGGACAATGAAATTCATGATGATCTATTTTATCTCAATATTGATAGTGTTTCAGGACCTAATGGTTTCACAAAAACGTTTTTCATGTTTTACTAGGATATATTACGCATTGAAGTTATGTCTGTTGTGATAGAATTCATCATCTCTTCGTATATTCCCTAGGTAATGAACTCCATCTTTATTGCTCTTATTCTAAAGAAGGATAATTCCCTAGACATTGAGGACTCTAGGAAAGATGAAATTGGGTATTCTATACCAAATTTCATCCTCGAAATATTGTCTCATAGATTGGGTGAAATTGCCAATGTGCTGATTTTTAAAAATCAATTTGGATTAGTCCCATGACGAAGTATACATAACTTTCTTTTTACAGATTCTAAATGTGTCAATGTCCTGAATAGTAAACTAAATCATGGTAACATGTCATTGAAGATAGATATTTCTAAATCCATAAACACCAACTGATGGAGTTTAATCTTTACTATTCTAAAAACCCTTGGGTTCTCACAAGATTCGATTGACCAGGTTGGGTACATTTTGAGGAGTGTCACACTCTCTAATCTAGTAAATGGATATCTTTGGGGGTTCATTCAAAGCTCAAGAGGTGTCTGGCAGGGGGACCCTATCTCTTTTATTTTATTTTGTATAGATGAACACAATCTCTACCAGTTTCTTAATGACCTTTCTAATATTGGTTTATATAGGGGGATGGGTGTTGGAATGAATTATTTTTCTCCCTTCTAATTTCTATATGATGACGAAATTTTGATCCATGTAATGGCTAATAGAGGTACCATTTCTTGTATTAAGAGTAATTTCTCACATTAAGAAGTGGTTTCTGGCCAGGTCAACAATTAGAGTATGTCCATGGTCATTTTTGAGGAACGTGTTATTGTTGCCAGGCAGAATAAAATTGCATATAAACTCAGTGTCAATATGGGAAATTTACCATTTACCTACCTTGTAGTGCCATTGTTTTGTATTAGGGTGACGTATTGTTATATATAGAATATTTCTCTGAATATAACTTATCAGTTATCAAATTTGAAGTGGTTAAATTTATCTCAAGTAGGAATAATTTGTCTTGTCATATCTTTAATCACATCAATGTTTGTCTATTCATTTTCACTGTATAAATTGCCAAGAAGCCTTGTAAGAGAGTTGAGTAGCAAAATGTGGAATTTCATTTGTACAGGATTTATTGATGATATGAAATTAATCATAGTTTCTTGGAAAAAGTGTGTTACACATACTAATATGGGATGAATGTGTGTTAAGGATATTGGAATATTCAATGACTCTTTGAACAAAAAATCACTTGGAAACTACTTTTTAATTTTGATATGTCCCTTGACTTTTTTATTACCTAATATTTTGATAAGCTATATAATGGTAGGGTTAGATACACGGACACTTCTATGTGGAATTTTTTGAATCAAGCCTATTACAAGCTTTTGTTATGCTCATGATGGGTTGTTTGTATGTAGTCCCCACTAAACTACTGGACAACCCACTAGTTGTCTCATCTGATCTTCACAGATATAAATGTTCCAAACACTCTAAGGGATAAAACCATTTCTAATCATAAAATTGAAAAATCCTTGTATATGATTATGCCTACTCACATAGATATGGAAATGTCCGGGTACAAGTTCTATGGTATAAATACTCTTGTTTGTTTGAATAACATGAATGGAGAGTTCTATAAAAAGGAATAATATAGACTATTTTGTGGTTATTCGGCTTCTCCACCATCATGGAAGTCTAGAATGATGAATCATTTTGTTCCCCTATTGATTTTTTCATTATGTAGACGATTTATAGGCAAGGAATCACTCATAAATACCTTATTCCACACTCCAGAAAGAATCTTAGCTCGGTCTATCTTTTATACTTGATAGGAGAGGAATAGTAGTAACATGTATATAATAATTGTTGCTTTGATAGTAGCAATTGGTCTCATGTGAAGGATACTTTTCATTATTCATTGGAGTTCCATTCCAAAGAATCTATGCTACTGTATGTTTGCAGGTACACCGGAAGTGAGCAGGTTCACTCCTTTCTCATTAATGCTACTATTTCTGGTATTTCCTATCTCTGCTGGGCACGAAATGTTCTGATGTTCATTAGAACTAAACCTTCATTTAATACTACTATTCTGGTTTTCCAGTGTGCCATTCAATCTACTTCTCATGTTCAAACTATGTCTATGAATAATGATATCTCTGACCATGTCATTTTGATGTATAATGATGTAAATTGCTAGTCAAAGAAGTCTCTCATGGTAAAATATATTCACTAGATTCCACCTATCTCATGGTGGTTAAAGGTCAATATTGATGCAGCCACCTCTGGTGCACCTAGACCTACTAGATGTAGAGTTGCCTTTCACAACTATTGGGGTCTGGTCAAGGGATGATTTTTTCACTACATTGGAAATGTGACAACTATTGATGTTAAAATATTGGAAATGATTAAATCTATTAGGTATGCAGTCCACTATGGATGGAATTATTTATGGTTGGAATCAAGATATTCTATTTCTATCCAAATTATGAAAAATCGACCATGGAATGTACCATGGAGGATTCTTGTAGTGTGTGCTAACTTCCTTCATCATGCTCACCAGATATCTATGGAAGTTACACATGTTCATCATGAATCCAATCAAGTGGTGGATACCCTCTCGAAATGAGAAATTGTGGAGGTTAGCTCTAACAGGTCATTTAGAACTCACATGTTTTGTAGTCATCTTGTCCATGATGATTACTGTGGAATGTTTTTTACCCTCATGTGTAATGTTACTTTGTAATGTTAGGTTACACACATTTATTTTCGTTGAATATATTAAGAGTAGGTTCGGATGACTCCTGATCTTTTTCAGTATCTCCCAAGTAAAAAAATAATTATTTATTGATGCTCAGTGAACTATATTTCCATGTCATATTGACATTTCTTAGACATATAGACACCACTATGAGAACTACTGGTGGGATGGAAGGAAGAACAATATTATAGTTTTTATAAAAAAGGAAATACATATCAATAGGATAACAATGACAAATAGTTATAAAAGTGGTTCTTTATCATTTTATGGTACTAGAGAGGAAATGGGATTATGTAACCAAGGATATCATGTTGGGAATAGTAAATACATTCTAATTCAATAACTCAAATTAGGTATTGTTGATTGGTAAAGTAAATATGTAAATTTCAATCCAATTTGAGTTATTATGTTATTGGATCATATTTTTTACTCTAACCCAATGACATAATCATTTCAAATTGTGTTAATCTTTCCATTATATCATTTAAAAATTTTAGTAACACATTTATTTTTTAGAAATCCTATCACAAATTTATGCTTACTAAATCAAAATTCACTACAAATTTTCTCCCTCAATATGTGGGATATTCATAGTGAATAAATTTGGACTTTCATGGAATTATTAAATACGATTAGATTTATTACATTTCAGGTTTAAATCAAAATCATTAATTACTTTAGATTTCATAAAATAACAGTATTCATTCTATTATATAGATGGATATTTTTTATTCCGTATACAGAAATTGATTTCAGATGCTTGATTATTGGGATAATGAAAAAATATAGTTATTTAGAAAATATGTTGTAGATAAAAAGGATTATAAGGAGAATATTATTCATAATATATGAGGGTTGATCAAATTTTATGTAAAACATATACATATAAACAGATATGAGATCTTTTATTCGCGGTATACAATCATATTTTTCATAAATGATTCTACAAGGAGATTTACAATTAATTTTCTTATGAAGGGAAAGAAATTTCCTTGTTTAAATGTTCTGTATGAAATACTTTTGAATATTGGATATATTAAACACAAATTATCATTAAATATCGGTTTATCATAGGTACATTATGTATTTCATGTCACATTATTATGAAAATGTGCCATAGATTTGTACCATGTTTTGAGACATAAAACTGTTACGTTTCAATAATTCTTTTATTATGATAAAGATATAGAATGAATTATTGACCTTAGATATCATGAATTTTGGTATAATATAAATCCTAATTCTATGAATCTACTGAAAAACCATATGGTTGAAGAATCAATGTGGACATTAGCAAAATCTATAATTTAAAAATATCCCCACTTTTTTAAGAAATTAATACAAATAAGTGGATACAATATCAAAAAGTTTTATAGAGTATATAATTATAGGTAATGTGAATATGAATGCATAAAATATATTAATAGTATTCAATAATTACATTTTATTGAGTAAAATTCCCTATATGAATATGAAATAATTTTTTCATTTAAAAAGAAAGTAGTTTTATTCATATTAGACTCATTTTCACCAATCATAATATTTTATTTATAATTTTCAATTATATATATTATTTAATATAAATTATACAAAAAAATAATTTTTAAAATCATTATATCAAAAATATCACATGGAAAAAAATTCATTCGTTTCTGGGTAGATTTAGTTTTCAGTAAATTTTGAAAAATAATTAATTTAATAAAAAAATCAATTACTTTCAAAAATAAATTTATTATTAAAGTTTCATATTTTAGTAACATATTTATATATCAATTTTCAATATTATAAAAATTAAATTTCAATAAGCATCATAATTTATATTTTAAATGTTTTGTTGTTGGAATAAAAACATACTTCATAAAAAACTACTTCCTCCCATTTTACATTTTATTAAAATATATTTATAAATATTCCACTTATAATGATTGAAGATTTAAATATAGATTCCATATATTTAATCAACATTTCAAAAAAAAATTATGTAGAGTCCTATAATTGTTTGTCATTATAAATAGTTACCGTAGTAAACATTTATCAGCCAATAAAGGTAAATAAGGTTGTTGACATTAATAAATAGTTTGTTAAGGCCTAAAAATTTCAAGAACACTTCAAATTAATTTATTGGATATTTATTTTTATTCCAATTCCATAAATTTAATTATATTTTCAATATTAATTCCATTTTCCTTTCGTAATGAACATAATAAAATTTATAAAGAATAATGAAAACAAAATGTCATTAAGTTTTCTTATAAATATGAAATATTTATTTTATATTCAAAACAAGGATATTTTAATTTATAAAGGGTTATTGAAAATATTAATTATTCTTTTTTCATTTGAATCTGTGCATTCATTGTTTTAATGAATTAATTACATTAAATGTTAAGGCAACAATGATAAAATGCATGTTGAAGAAGTAGATAAATCATGTAAATGATTTTTTATAAGACTAAAACAAATATTTATAACATTTTTAATAGTATAAGAATAATTATATAAATAAATATAACATATTTTTCAAATTTGAGAGGTTTATATTTAAATAACATCACAATCATGTTTTTTTTATTCTTATGTTGAATAAAAATTTCAAAAAATGGAATTAATTATATTTTATTAAAATAATTTTTAAATATATGATTCTATTTTAAAAAATTTATCTTTCATGTTATTAGGATATGTTTTATTATATAAAATAAGTTCTATTAATGGGAAAATTATTCTATTAAATTATATATGTCAACCCCTAAAGATAAGCAAGCACTGATATTTTTGTAATTATAAGAAATATTTAATAGTGGTTAAAATAAATATTTAAGTGTGAAATAAAAAAAACTTGTCTAAACACTGATATATGAGTTTATTAGACATTTAATCACCTTATAGATTAATGACATTAATTTCGATCCACATAAACATGAAAATAAATTTAAATCAATTTAATAATTTATATAATTCAAAGAGTGGTCCACACATCAATTGTAAATGTGAACTAACTCACTTACCTTCCTCAAAAAATTGGAGACCAAATTATTAGAAAAAATACCCCAATCCCATACCAACATCAATACCCAAGTCATAGATGACCTGTACTGATTACAAAATTGACCTTGGATGTATTTTGATATAATAGTTAAGCAGTTCTTGGGAGAAAATGTATTGTTACATACCTTGAATTTTTATTTTATTTCATCTTATACCACCTAGAAATATTATTCAATGTTGAAATCATAATTATATCATTGTATTTCCTATACCTATATCTTAATATTTTAATTTATTAATCTATATTCAATTTTTCTAATATTATTTGAACGGAAAACATCACTTGTGTCGACTTGTGGCTATCAACTTCCTAGAAGTGATAGATTTAATTTTCCATCACATTCCATCATGGTTATTTATTATGATTTATTTGATTAAAATATATTATACTCAAGAGATATTAATATTAATTAAGTGATTATAAATTATATACATTCTTAGCATTCAACCCACTAAAAAATGAGGAAATCATTCGTTTTTACGTGTGGACATCAACCAAAATCAAGGGCATACTTTTTTTTATTCACCACATCACATGGATGATCCATTTATGATAATTTAAATAGAATTATAATTTTCTTTTAATTAATCTACATTGTGAAAATGAAAAATAATTATTTTCTTCTTTTCATAGTGGTCTTAGAAAAACGGTATCTTTACTGATGTAGAAATAAGGCCTATAATATTTATGATTATAAGATAAATAATTTTTTCTAATGTTATTTCATGAATTTATTTAAATGTATTATTAATGTATAAATATTATAAATATTTATATATTTTCACTATTTAGATTTTGTAATAATTTTCTCTATATACATTATCAATATACCAATGTCATTTTGGACAGATGAGTTTAAAATGAACAAAAATCTAAAATTATATTTATTGAATTTGTAATTTTCTATAACATTATAACAAATAAAATAATTTCAAAAAATAATATTTTTTTTTGTTTTTGAAATAATTGATTTCAATATTTTAATTATTTAAGAATAAAAATTGTACATGAATATTCATACTCAAAGTACATGACCCATTAAAATAAATCCAAATGTTAAATTTATTACACTATCCTAAAATTATTATGTTGATATATTTATATATACAATAATGAATTATTAATGGAAATTTATGCCTTATTGTGCAATTATTTAATGGTATTTAAAAGGATCCTTATATACTAAACATATTGACTTTTATTACAAAAGAAACAACTGAATGTTCTATTTTAACCTATATGGAGTCAAGGGATTCTATGATGAACAAAACTAGTATATTTTGTTTTTATTCATGAAGTATAATCGTTTTTATCATTAACAAAAAATGATTCTTTCATTTATTCATGGTATTCTAGAAACATGGGTTTTAAAAGGAATTGGTATATCAATAAATGAAATTATATTTAATATGAGATATAAAATTACATTGAAGGGTATTAATAATAAATCCTGAATAAATAAAATGTTTTATTCATGACATTGTATATTATCATTATATATGAACATTAGTGTGAAGGATATAGAATATATGATGAGTGATCCTGATATATTTTATAAAATGGGTGATTCGTAAAATGATTTTATGATGACTGATATTAATATATCTCACAAATGAATTAAATTGTGTTCATTGTCTTCATATTCAAGAAGGACAGAGTATACTAGGAAGCATTCCTATAAGGATCATTTTGGGATCTAGTAATTTCTTACATGGGTTATAAGTAAAATGTTCTATGTTTCTTAAAAGTGTATTTTTTTCTTGATAAGTGTATTATATATATTCTATGGATAGTTGGTGTTTTTTAATGTTGATATTGTTTATCTCTATACTAAATGAATATGAATAAATAAGAAAAGAAATTATTTGAATTATTTTAGTCAGGAAATAAATTTATTACTGCATGTCCCTTATAGAGAACTTTTTTTCTCTACCCACAATCATAAATGATTCATTTACGATTTATGATCTACTAAGAACAAATATTATGGGAAGTTGAATTTAATAAATATTTTCCCTGAAAATTCCTTTTTTATTTTTAATATTTTGTATTGTGGTAATAATAGGTAATGGTTGGATGTTTACTATATAAAATATATAGTTCTATTTTGTTATTTTTGTTACGTGACACTCTAGATCACCAAACTATAAATATCATTAAAATATTAAATGTAATTCATGACTACATGATCGTGATTATGTACACTATATTGGTCATGGCCTTACAAAACCTTCTATATTTGATTCAAAGAAAATATTAAATATAAAATATTTTACTACACCATTTTGGTCATGAGATTCCCTGATGTCAAGTATTATGATTTCTAGAAGAAATTTCATGCTAAGATCATTTTGGTATAAAAGTTATGTCCTTACCTATATTATAATGTGTACTTATTTATCTTCCATATTAACCCACTTGATTATACCATTAATAAGCCAATGAATAATAAATTATTATCATGGTGGGAAATGAATCTCTTTAATATAAATATCAGGATCATCGCATGGATTTACATTAAAGGAACAACATTGAAAAACATTCATTCCCTAAAAATAGGCACAACAGGGTTTTTGTGAGTTTTTATGTATCCTAATATTGATATTATCTCAATTTTTGAATAAATTATATGGTGGTAGATACACATTTTTATAGAATGATTTATCCCAATTAGGAATAGGTTGAAATCACCTAATCTCTATAGGGTAATAATTATAGTTTTTAGTCAATATCTCCCAATGGTAATCATTACACACATGTCCTTTAATTTAGATGGTTGCCTAAAAATGAGAAATAATCTAAATCCCTCATTTATAACCATTAATCTCACCTCCTAGTTATATATTCCTAGTAAAAATATTATAGTGACTCATATGTTGTTAGAAAGTTTGTGAATGGAAACTATAACCCTAAGGGGAATGATGTCATCCACTTTCTTATGAATAACCATTTATTGATTGAAAATTTTACCTTCAAAATGAATGTTTCCATTTATGATTGTCTCCAAATGATCATCCAAACAATTTTCATATCTATTAAAATGTATAATTATATCTTGTAATATAATGGCTTTAACCATGTGTAGCATCATATAGTACTAGACTATGATTCACTGAATGGGGTAGATTAATAGTTCATGAAACCCAAAATCATATATTATTGATTGGGGACATCAAATTAATCATTAATGAATGAATAATATTTATTTTAGACATAAATTATAATATAACTCAATCATTAGTTCCTAATGATAGCAATGGAGGTGGGGGGAATCCCCATGCTATCAATAATCCTTTTTTAATATTTTGATTATATCTCAGATTTGACCAAATAAAAATGAATGATTAACGTATTTGTTTTAAATTTAATTATGGTAATGGAGACTACTAAGGTTATTTATTATGTTCTTATCTGGGTAAGAAATCTACAGTATATAGGGTTGCTTCCCTCCTACCATATTTGAGATATGGGTTTCTTATGATATACCATTGTTTGTGATAGCATGGTATTGAAAAACTAGAGTATATAATTCCAGTTTAGTTAAATAATTTCTTATTATCCCAAAGTGAATCTTGATGAAACTAATTGATGTGATTAGGTGGATATTTTACTTACCAAATAAGCTATTGAAATGCATTTATGTTCTTATCTATAATAAAAATACCAACATTATGAATGAATAAAATAAATAATCAGACATACAATTACTATTCTGATACCCATATCTATAATAAAAGATTAAACATTATTGATAGCTACAACTATGAATAATATATTTATCTCTTTCCTCTATTAGAATGTAAGTTGATATTATGGTCCCCAATCTTAATGATATGACACTAACCACAAAACGTGTGATATTACCTTCTCCAGAACGAAAATAGATAACATGCATGAAGTCATTACGTTAACAATGTGGAATATTAATAGTGTATATAAAATAATCTGTTCATTGCTCTTTATATATTCCTATTACATTCAATATATATATTCAAGAGTTATCTATAATGTGATGGAAGTTGACATTATTTATCCATAACACATACATGTTTGGAATATTTCCATTTGAATATTTTAGATGAATTAGAAGGCCATAAAAGGATAAATGTATTATTGGTTTATAACTAACTCAAAATATATATTATGTGTCCAAATCAGTGAATTGATATCTAAATATTATAATAATATGTGATATAGTAATCATATTACTTATATAATATCATGGTATTATATTTTACTAAATTAAATAAATTAAAAAATATTATATAAACCATGGTAAATCAGTCAATATTATAGAACAATTTTTTCTTACCAATAATAACACGCATATTTTTAATTGACATATATAATTTAAAAAACATCACAAATCATTAGAAATCTATACATAGTCCATTACATTTGGTTAATCAAAATATTTCGATTCTTGAAAATGTATATATTAGAATATTACAATCTTATCCTAATTCTTGAATCTATGACCCATTAAGGATTTATTGGATTGGAAAAAATGTAATCTTGGTTTAAAATATGTTATAAAATAGATCCCTCTTGAAAATCATAAATGTTCCCATGATGAAAAGTACTCTTATATGATTTCAAAAAATATAATCAAATATATATATTAAAAATTCCCCCATTAAATGTATGTTGAGAATAATTTACTTGTAAATACAACACATTTTCAAATGATATTGAATTGAAAATAAACATATAACCTTATAATATATTATAATCATATCATAAATTAATGAATCGATGAATAAACTAATTATATTGATCAATACATCACATTTCAATCAACAAAAGGACGATCACATCACATGTCTATCTTGTATATTATTAATAACATCACATATTTGTTAAATAAATTTGGAAATTTATTTTGTTATTCTATTTAAATTTTAAAACTCCCATCATGAATATATTTCAACAATTATATGATTTTTTTATTGAAAAATATTATATACAGTGGTATAGAGTGGAGATAAATATTAGGGTTCCCTGGAGGAATATATCATCTAAATAACATTTAGTCTCGCATAATGAAAATTGACTCTCACATGTTAGTAAAAATCTCATAAAAGTAGATTAGTCTGAGAATACCACGAATGTGGAGATATATATGAATATTTATAATTTAAGTGAAATATATTTGCAATGAGAATGGTTATGTAATGGATTTTCCAACAAATTAATAGGCTACTAATTTAATCCATAAGTATAGACTTAGGGATAATGAAATTAATGGAAATCTAATTTATAATAGGAATTATGTTCATTAATGTATTTAATATGAAGAATAGTTTTGTTCTATAATGAATTACTTTGAAAATTTTGTAAAGAAATATTAGTTTTGCGAACATAATTTTTTGTTCATGTAGGTATTAAATTAAATCTATATTAATTACTTATAATATTTATATTATATTAGTATTAACCATTTTCATGATTGGAGAGTTTCATGAGAAACAACATATTGTATACCCAACATTGATTAAATTAATCTGATGATGATACAAGAGGGATAAAGAGTACACTATAGCAGAGAGATAATTACTCTCTCAACATTAAATAGTTATTGACCACAAGGGATAATAAGTCTTCAATAAAAAGTTAATCATGTGGTGATATTGATTGAGTGAGTAGTGAATTATTAATATGAAAGTAACAGTAATGGAAGGGGTATAGTGAGTTAACACTAAAATATTTATATAGGAAATCACATAATGGTTATGGTACATCAATACATAATTAGAATAAGATCTTTAAATATTTAATCTCTAGGTTAATCATGTAAAACATTTGCTTTAAAAATTTAAATTATATCTCTATATAATCTATAAGAGAGAGATTTGTTAATTTTTATAGTAGAGGAAGATCATTGGTGGGATTTTTAATAAATAAATTAATAATTATTCTCCCTATAAATGATTTTATCACACATAAGGATAAAAAGTGGTAGATTAGAAAATGGATCAGTTCCTTATAAATAATTATTGTTGGATGATTTTGATGTGGTAATTATTTGATGAATTCTTATATTTGATGTAAAAAATCATTTAGTTATAGATGAATATGATAATACACTGTTTAAATATATTGTAAATACCGGTTTATAAAGATTCTATTCATGGGATCTCAGTCATTATAGGGCACTTATCAAAGTTAGACTGATACTATTGATATTTTGATTTCAACAACATTTTAATCACATAATTAGGGAGGTTGGTTTCTAGATAAAATATATAGAGGTGATTTCATAAAAAAATATCATCTATTTTATTGAAGAATATATTTAATATCAATGAATGTAGCACTGATGTACTAGAAACTAATTTTAATGAATTATTGAACATGAATGTGTATAATAGTAAATTTTAATAAGAATATGTTTTTCAATAATTTGGAATGGTTGATGTTATAATTGAGTAAATTCTTGTTCGTAGAATAACACTAAATTATGTGAAAAAAATATATCATATTTAGATTATTTATACTAAATTTATTGAAAATTTATCCATTCAAGTTATCATTAATCCAAAAAAGATATCATTAGATAATATTTAGAGTTTCCTTATACATCATTAAATGGGGGGGGGTAAGACCAAAAGATTCTTAAATGGAATATCTAGGAAATTATAACTCATGTAATTAAAAAATCATCCTTAAACATGAAAAATAAGTGGAATTGGATTAGGATTTTATCTATTTATTCTAAATGATTCTAAAAATGTGAATGTTATTTTTAATGAAATATTTTTTAGTATTATTATAGTGGGGAATGGATATGATCCTAATTGAAAATATACCCACAAAGATTGGATCTCCTTATGAATATATTGATGATAATTTAAGGAATTATTTAAATATAATTATATATATATGGAGTACAATTGTAATATTAATTAAGAAATTAAAAAATATATATAAAAGGGTGATATTGAAAAAATGGAAGAAAAAAATATTAATGAATCAAATACTACAGAAAATACAATATCATGGATATTGTTGGTAATTTTATGAAATGTATAATTATGATATTATATAAGGGGATATAGAACTGATTTTTGATATCATATAATATTTAGGTAGTATACTTGATAAAATAAATGTATATAGAGGCATGAATAGGAAAACTAGTCAAGTGGTTGATGTTGTAAAACTCTTAAGGCATCAAGTGTAAGAATATATTTTTAAATTGAGTGTCGATATTAAAAATGATTAATACAAAAACTATTCGATATGAATGGTTTTTGGATATAATAATATTGTTTATGAATAAATTTGTATAATCTATGACCATATAAAAATATTGCAATTATTACCAATAATATCATTAAGAATTGGGGAAATGTTGTTAGACCGCTCAGAAATAGAATATATAGAGAATTTTTTGAACCCTAGAATGAAATCAGGAAATTGGATATCATTTGATAAAGATGAGGTGATGTAATAACATATAGTACTAAATGGATAGTTCTGTATTAATCCATATAATAAAAATAAAAAATAAAATTTCAATGATGGGTTGCTGCAAGTTTAGAAGATGATGGTCATGATGAATGTTTCAAGGTAACAATCAACTACTGTAATGATAAATATTTATTAATATATGACCCTGAATTATATAATTTTAATAAAAAATGATATATATTAATATTAAATGTTATAATATATTTTAATTCTAAATCATTTTTTATTTATATTGAATATTGGGCCACTAACAGAATGTGCATTGCATACACATATGGTAATGATTGAACAAAGGTAAACACATAAATTTACATATAGATCTACATTCATGGTATTCATTCAATATATGTATTTTATTTTTTATTAGATATTTATGTGTGGATTGAAATTTCTCATTAGTGATGAATTGATATGCTTCAATGAGGAATTTTTTTCATTAATCTATTATTGTTATCATCAACATAGATGAAAAAGAGAAAATAATTTTCCACGTTGAATATTTATGTTGTTATATTATATTTTCTTTAAGATTAAATTTAAAAATAAACCATAATGGTGATGAGAACAACAAGGATAAAATTTTAACGATCTTAAATGGAATTTATACGGCCCCAGACTTAAACCTTACTTAATCTTGAGTTATTACAAGATTACACATTAAGGATCTTTTCAGGTTTAGAGTTTTAGAGAATTAGATCATAAAACTATCATTACATTCCACATTTAAACATAGTGGTTAAATAAAAGATAGTATTCATTTTTCCCATCAACAGAAACATATTTAAAATAAAACATGGATTCTTTCTTGACACGTCCTTGACACAATCATCATATCATGTACCCTTCCCTTGACCAATGAAAAACATTTCAAAAACTTGGGATGAGAATAAAAAGCTCAGTAAGGGAAATAAAAATATGGAAAGGAAGCATTAGTACATGTATACACAAGAATCAATGACATCACACTCTACTCATAAAACATAAGCACTTTAACATACCTCATCAATTCATGAATAAATCATAGAAATGATAAGACATAAAAGTAACTTGAGGCATTCATAACATTCTTACGTAGGGAGTAACCCTCTTGGTTACGTTTGTAATACCCATCACAGTATATTCCCTAAATCTCTTCGGAGAAACCATAATGGTAGACTCCTTCATGTTACCCAATGCATTGGAGAGCTATATCGGGCTCACCTGCCCTTTGTGTATCACAGAACCACCCGTCTTCATAACAATGCCCATGAACCATAACATAATCATACCAAATAATACATGCATAAAGGAAACATAACATTTCCACATTTCAGTGACAAGATATCAATACAAAACATTTATATAAAAACATTATGAAAACCATTTTCAATACCAAAATAAATGAAAAATAAAACATGGTATTTATTTTTCTTTTAAAAAAATGGTATGGCTTGTAGAGGAAGACAAAACTCAAATAATGGTCATGACGGCGGAGAAGTCATTGTCACCGCATATGTACGACAAAAACATTCCCTTTTGTCATTTAGTAAACGCTTCGTATAAAAAATATTCCTTTTTAATAAACGTAAAAGTCAAAGGGTTTTATACACCGTATAAAAGAAAGTTGTGTATAAAACAAAATATGTCTCAATGAATGGAGATTGAGACGAAGTCCCATACAAAGTTCATTTTTAAATAAAATAGATCTATTATGTGTATTCACTATATGTACACATAAATAAATTATTAATACATGATAAGACATAATAATATCATGACATAATTTGAAAATAAGAGATTAACCCAAAGAATAGAAATTGGGTTAAGAAGTTCCCTTACCTCGGGTCCTACTTGACTCAATCGTTCTTTTATCCTCCTGAATAATAAACATGAGTAAATTTCTACTTTCTTAAGATCCTTTTCAAGTTTATCATTCCTTTTATATCACTTATTACCATGTCATGAACACTATATAATTATTTATGTTAATAACGGTCGTTTTAACGATCATTGGTACTTGAGTCAAAAATAAACTCTTTATAATTACAAGTTGTTCATGTACCCATTCTATCCAGAGTTATACTCATGATGTAGATATCATATAGATCATATATATCCAGTATATACATTCATTTATAATATTACATAACCTTTAGAGGTAAGAAATGAAATGCACCGTTCATGGAGACGGTAAGCCGTACGTACGCATGAACGCTACTTTCATTTATATTTCATATTTTATGGAATGGAATCATAATGAAATAAAGGTATAATATAATTATAGTATAATATAATATATAATATAATTAATTAAATCCTTTATATGTCCCACATATGGTATTAACAAATCAAATCACTTTGAGGGGCGGTAGTCCGCACTTCCTAAAATGAAGATACCGTGTTTACCCATAATGGAAACCATAATGGTATGCCATAAATGAAAAATACAGAAATTTAAGTAAAAAATAAACATATTATATATCATATATAAATATAGTGTCATATTAATGGACACCTTTTAGGGTGTTAAAATAATATTGAACAATCATCGTTTCGTGAGACAGAAATTCACCATCCACGGAAATAGTATGTTATTTAACCATTAAATGTAGGTGTGTGTAAGTGTAGCTAGAATACTTATTATAAAAACATCCTAGTATATGTAAGATACTGATGTTGTTACAAAAGAAATTAATAAAAAGAGTTTAGGGGGTTGGGGAAGCAAAATAAAACATAAGAACACAAGAGAAGACACTATCTTTAAATCAGGTAACTCTTTTTGATTTGAGCTCAGAGGCCCAAAGTGAGGCTTATAAAAGTTAGAGAGGGATATGGAGAGACAAAATGGTCAGGTTTGGGCCGAGAGAAATGCTTTGGATGTGTGGGTAAGGTGGTAGAGGTGGGGGCCTTTTATAAGGGGAGAGGAGGGGTACTCTGGGAAAGTTACAAAATGATACTTTATTTTCAAATGAGTTTCAGATTTTAAAGGTCCCAAATTGATGTATTTAGAGGATAAGGTGATAAGGTTTCGATATATACTCATCCAATAGGCCTTTGACAAGTATAAGTTATAGCTTTAACATTATCTTTTCATTTTATTGAAATCCATTATTAATGAGGTAATCGTTGCATCATCATGATGTTATAAATAATTTAATTTATTTAATGTCTAAAAATTATGAAAAAATAATATGATGTATGATATCGTTTTAGCTTTCCATTGAATATTTATAGTCAAATATATGACATGTATAACCCCATTTAAATATTGGTTTAGTAAAACAACTCATGTTTGTGTCATTTATTCTTTTACTTTAAATAAAAGGCATTAATTTCTTTATCTTACCCATTTGGCTCCATGGGGTCCCAAAAATCGACCCATGGGTTTTCTTGGTCGGACATGACACATCCAATAATGGTAGGACATGTTTAATGTTTATTTCATATTATTAAAACATTATTTTTACCTTAAACTACACTAATTACCTCTAATCGCGATTAAAAACATAAAAGTTACTGTTCACCAAAAAAATTATTTTAATCCCATTGAACCACATTTTACTTCTTCATAACAACCATGTATGTCGGATTTTTGAAATTCAAAACACAAAGGTGGTAAATTTTCATTTAAAAGGAAAATCAGTTTTTATAAGTACCACTTAGTGGTTTCACTATTCATCAAAAATTGAAGTTTTTCAGAAAAATACCAAAACATCACCCTAAGATATATTTGATATTCTGAATTAAAAATTGATGTCTATTTTACAAAATTCAAAAAATATATGTTAAATTAATTAATTTAATAATTAATTCCCGCTGTCATAGCAAATAGCGTGTTTTTATGAAACACTAAGTATCAAAAGATTGACACTAGTTTAAGTCCAATTTCAAAGTGAAATTAATTCCAACGACCACTATTGGATTAAATGGTAAAAATATATTCTAATTTAAATTTAAAACCAATTCAAAAGGTAATCTAATCATATAAATAAATTAGATTAAAAAGATGTTTTGAATTAAAATACAACATTTTTCACTATTCATTAAAAAAATGAACTTTATTGGACAAATACCAAAAATTTTCCCAAAGAAAATTTCAATGTCCCAATAATTAATAATAAGTTTATTTTGAAAAATAGAGCTTATAAAATTGTCCAAAGTTTGATTTAAAAATGATTTTCCATCAAAAGGCAGTAAAACAATCATTTAAAAATATTAGTGTATTCCATGCTTAAGATTGGATTTATTCTCATTTTAAGCCTCTAAAACACTATCTAATTCATTAATAGACATAGATAAAAATATCTATTATTCATTACTTACTTGGGATGTTACATCCTTCCCCATTTAGAAAATTTCATCCCCGCAATTTATTTACTTATCGAATAAGTGGGGTTATTTATCCCTCATTGCATTTTCAGATTCCGATGTTGCCTCTTCAATCATGTGGTTTTTTCACAAAACCTTTACCTGATGAATCACCTTATTTTGTAACACTTGCTCCTTGTGGTCAAGAATTTGGACCGGGTGTTCCTCATAAGATATGTTCTCTTCCAGCAGAACTTCCTCTAGACTCAAAACATGAGATGGATCTGGAATATACTTTCTCAACATTGAAACATGAAAAACATTGTGTACCTGAGATAAACTCAGAGGTAAAGCCACTCGGTATAAAACTGATCCAACTCTCTCAATAATTTCATATGGTCCAATGAACCTAGTACTCAACTTTCCTTTCTTAAAAAATCGCATCACACTTATCAATGGTTAGACTTTGAGAAAAACATTATCACCTACCTCAAAAGATAGATCCTTCCTCATGTTGTCTGCATAACTTTTCTATCTACTTTGAGCTGTTCTCATGTGTTTCGGAATCAACTAATCTTTTTTTGCCATCTCTTCTACCAATTATGGTCCCATAAGCTTCCTTTCACCCACTTCATCCCAAAAATCTGGATTTCGACACTGCTTCCCATATAATTCCTCAAACGGATCCATCTATATACTGGAATGAAAAACTGTAATTATATGAAAATTCAACCAAAGAAAGATGTTGGTCCCAACTTCCCTGATAATAAATCGAACAAGCACGTAGCATATCCTCAAATGTCTGAATCGTTCTTTCTGACTACCCATTTGATTGAGGATGAAAAGCTGTACTAAAATATAATTCAGTACCCAATGAATCTTGAAGGCCTTTCCAAAAGTAAGAAGTAAAACATGGATCACGATCAAATACAATGGACATGGGAACTCCATGAAACCATACTATCACTTTAAGATACAATCGAGAAAGTTGATCTAGAGATAAATTATCTTGAATAAGAAGGAAATGAGAATATTTATTCAAGCGATCTACAATAACCCAGATTGCATTATTACCTCGAGATGTCTTCGGTAATCTGACAACAATGTCCATGGATATATTTTCCCATTTCCACTCTGGCACAGGTAAAGGCTGAAGAATCCCTTTCGGTAACTGCTGCTTTTCTTTAACCTGCTGACAAGTCAAACACTTCATAGTAAAATCATAAATATCTCTTTTCATTCCATCCCACTAGTACTACTCCTGCAGATCTCTATACATTTTAGTACTGCCTGGATAAACTGAAAACGGGGAACTATGAGCCTCACATAACAACTCATTCTTCAACTGTGAATCACCAGGCACACATAAACTCTTACCAAACCCTTAAACACAGTCATTATCAATGTGAAATTCAGGAAACACACCCTTCTGAACCAGCTTTACCTTTTTCTGGAACCCACTATCTTTCTTATGCACTTTCTTAATTCTGTCTGATAGAGATTATCTCACTGATACCTGAAACAAAATAGAAGGAAATCCTTCACCAAAAACTTCTATGCCAAAGTTCATCAATTCTTTAACCAAAGGGTCACAATACAAACACAACATTGTTAACGAAGCATTACTTTTTCGACTCAAAGCATTAGCCACATTATTTGATTTTCCCGGATGGTAATGAATTGTACAATCATAATCTTTGATTAATTCCAGCCATCTCCTCTGTCTCATGTTCAATTCATTCTGAGTGAATATATACTTTAAAATTTTGTGATCGGTATATATTTCACACTTTATTCCATACAAATGACGCCTCAAAATTTTTAAATTGAAAACAAAAACAGCTAATTCCAAATCATGTGTAGGGTAATTTACCTCATGAGTATTCAACTGACGTGAAGCATAATCAATTACCTGATCATTCTGCATAAGGACACAACCATGTCCTTTCAATGAAGCATCAGTGTAGATAACAAACTTTCTATTCCTGGAAGGTAGTGCCTAAACTGGAGCATTCACCAATCTTATTTTCAACTCATGAAAACAATCATCACATTGTTTTGTCCAGATAAACATAACACCCTTTCGAGTTAGATTAGTCATTGGACTAGATAACCATGAAAAATTTCTAACAAACCTTCAGTAATAGCCTGCCAAACCAAGTAATCTAAGAATCTCAGTTACATTTGAGGGTCTTGGACATTCTTCAACAACTTTTGTTTTTGCAGGATCAACAGTTATCCCATCTTTAGAAACAATGCGACCAAGGAAAGAAATTTGTTGCAACCAAAACTCACACATGCTGAATTTCCGATACAATTTTTTTTCTTTTATGTTTTGAAAAATAACCCTTAAATGTCGTTTATGCTCCACTTTACTTTTAGAAAACACCAAAATATCATCAATGAAAACCACCACAAACTTATCCCATGGAAAATTTTATTCATTAAGTCCATGAATATAGCAGGTGCATTGGTTATCCCAAAAGGCATTACTACAAATTCATAATGTCCATATCTTGTTCGAAACACAGTTTTCGGAACATATGCTTCCTTTACCTTCAACTGATGGTACCCCGATCTTAGGTCAATCTTTGAAAAATACTGAGCTCCCTAGAGTTGATCAAACAAATCATAGATATGAGGAAAAGGATATTTGTTCTTAATAGTGATGTTATTCAAGGATCTATAATAAATGTAAAGTCTCATTGACCAATTTTTCTTTTTAGAAAATAAAACAGGAGCTCCGCATGGTGATGTACTAGGTCGAATGAAACCTTTCTCTAATAAATCTTGCAATTTCTCCTTCAACTCTGAAAGTTAAATTTGATCCATTCGATAAGGGGGTTTTGAAATTGGATTAGCATCAGGAACTAAGTCAACATTAAACTCAACTTCCCGATCTTGTATTATTCTAGGTAACTCATCAGGAAAAACATCAGGATACTCATTTACCCCTGGCACATCATTAATCTGAAAAGTTCCCTTGTTTTCAACAATGTGTGCAACGTAATATTCATTTCCATATTTTACATGTTTCTTGGCCTCTTGATATGTTATCAACAGCAAGGGTTCATTCTTGTACAAAAACTGAAAGTCTTTTTGAAAAGAAACTTCTTTAGCTCTATAGTCAATCTTAGCATGGTAAATAGAGAGCCAATCTATACCCAGGATAACATCAAACTCTACTATGGGTAAAACAATAAGGTTAACATGTATGTTCATTCCACAGATAAGGATAGGAAGATTCTTATAAATTCTTTTTGCCTCAACATTTCCCCCATGTGTTTTTACCACATGTTCATGAGTCATTTCTTGAGATGGTATTCCCATTTTACTAGAAAAGGTTTCAGAGATGAAAGAATGTGTAGACCCTGAATCAAACAACACAATGGCATAATCGGAAAAAACAAACAAAGTACCTGATACAACTTCATTTGATGGCCCGAAATCTGCTGAAGTAGTTGCAAAGGATTTCTACACCCCTTTCTTCTTGTATTCTAACTTCTTCCAATCACTCGAGCTCTTTGTCGGACAGTCATTTTCATAGTGACCCATCTCATTGCACTTAAAATATTTCACTAGCTGTAAATCAAATTTGGTTTTACCATCACCATGATCTTTTTTAGTGCAATAAGGAGCCTTATGTCCCATCTTACCGCATCAATAGAACTTTCCAGAAATCAAAAGACATTCCCCAGCATGCCTTTTCCACATTTATCAAAAACTGGAAACTTAGTTTTCTTACCATCCGACTTTTTTGAAGAATTCTTTCCTTTCTCCTGTAACCTCGGTCTCTTCTTCTATTGGTTGTTATAGAACACTTGATCATCCACAAACTCCATTTCCACCTTCTCAGCACATTGAACAATATTTTCATAACTTTTGAACTCCCGAGAAGCCAATTCCATTCGATATTTTGGCTTTAATCCTGAGTAAAAACGATTGATTTTACTATTAAGGTCTGAGATAAAATTTGTAGCATACCTTTCCAATCGAGTGAACCTTTCTTCATAGGCAGCCACTGAGTCTTCCTCTTGCCTCAATTCCAAGAATTGTTTTTCTATCCTAAGTTGAACAGCCTTAGGAAAATACTTCTCAAGAAATATATCTTTGAATTAATCTCAGTCGAGAGCATCAATCTCATCAGCGTCCCTGATATTTTTAACCATTGACCACCACTGCTCTGCTTCACCCTCCAAACGGTAAATATCAAGACTAACCTTTTGATTTTTTGAACACCCAATGACATCGAAAATCATATCCAGTGCTTTAATCCACCCTTCAGTTAGCACAGGGTCAGATAATCCTCTGAATGATGGGGGATGTTGCCTCATGAAATTTTCCACCACTGACATGTTCCTCTGCGGTTGATCTTGATGATCTCGTGCATGCATACCACCACCATTTATCGCTTGAGTCAACTACGCCATTACTACAACAAACTATTTAGTTCCAATTCCGACCATCTTAGGATGCTGATTCGGAAGGTTATCTCCATCTGTATGCCTTCCTAGCACTGCTTCCCTATATCCTCTGTAGAAAACCAATCAGAACAAACATGTCTTAAATGAAGTGACATGGTAATATTCAAATGCTATATCATTTCAACTTGACCATAAAAAAATATTTTGAAAAATCATTTAATAAAATTCTAACTCTTAAACGTATCTAAACCGACCTCTGATACCAACTATAAGGCCCCAGCCTTAAACCTTACAAAATCGTGAGTTATTATAAGATTACACGTTGATGATCTTTTTAGGTTTAGAGTTTTAGAGAATTAGATCATAAAACATGCATTACATTCAACATTTAAACAAAGTGGTTACATTAAAGATAGTATTAATTTTTTCCAATTAACGGAAACATATTTAAATTAAACATGGATTTTTTCGTGACACTTCCTTGACATTATCATCATATCATGTACCCTTCCCTTGACCTGTGAAAAACATTTTAAAAAACTTGGGATGGGCATAAAAATCTCAGTAAGGGATATAAAAATATGGAAAGGAAACATGAGTACATTTATACACAAGAATGAACGAAATCACACTCTACTCATAAAACATATTCACTTTAACATACCTCATCAATTCATGAATAAATTATAGAAATCATAAGACATAAAGGTAACTTGAGGCATTCATAACATTCTTACGTAGGGAGTAACCCTCTTGGTTACGTTTAGAAATTCCCATCACAGTATATTCCCTAAATCTCTTCTGATAACCCTTAATGTTTAAATCCTTTGCGTTACCCAATGCATTGGAGAGCTATATCGGGCTCACCCGCCCTTAGTTTATCACGGAACCACCCGTCTTCATAAAAATTCCCACGAACTATAACATAATTGTACCACATAATACATGCATAAAGGAACGATAATATTTCTACATTTCAATCACAAGATATCAATACAACACATTGATATAAAAACATTATAAAAACCATTTTCAATACCAAATTAAAATAAAAATAAAACATGGGATTTCTTTTTCATTAAAAAAAACGGTATGGCTTGTAGAGGAAGCCGAAACTCAAATAATGGTCACGACGGCGGAGATGCCATTTTCGCCGCATACGTAAGACAAAAACATTCCCTTTTTTCATTTAGTAAATGATTCATATAAAAAATATTCATTTTGAATAAATGTAAAAGTCAAAGGGGTTTATACACCGTATAAAAGAAACCTGTGTATAAAACAAAATATGCCGCAATGAATGGAGATTGAGACAAAGTCCCTTACAATGTTCAATTTTAAATAAAATAGATCTATTATGTGTATTCACTATATATATACATAAAGAAAGTATAAATAAAAGATAGTACATAATAATATCATGACATAATTTGAAAATTGGAGATTAACCCAAAGAATAGAAATTGGGTTAAGAAGTTCCCTTACCTCAGGTACGACTTGACTCGATCATTCTTTTAACATCCTGAATAATAAAATTGAGTTAATTTCTACATTCTTAAGAACGTTTTTCTAGTTCATCATTCCTTTTATATCACTTATTATCATGTCATGAACACTATGTAATTATTTAAGTTAATAACGGTCGTTTTAACGATCATTGGTACTTGAGACAAAAATAAACTTTTTATAATTACAAGTTTTTCATGTATCCAATATATCCAGAGTTATACTCATGATGTAGATATCATATATATCATATATATCCATTATATACATGCATTTATAATATTACATAATGTTTAGAGGTAAGAAATGAAATGCACCGTTCATGGAGACGGTAAGTCGTACGTACGCATGAACGCTACTTTCATTTCTATTTCGTATTTTATGGAATGGAATTATAATGATATAAAGGTATATTATAATTCCAGTATAATATCATATATAATATGATTAATTAAATCCTTTATACGTCCCACATATGGTATTAACGAATCAAATCACTTTGAGGGGGCGGTAGTCTGCACTTCCTAAAATGAAGATATCGCGTTTACCCATAATGGAAACCATAATGGTATACCATAAATGAAAAATTAATAAGCTTAAGTAAAACATAAACATATTATATATCTTATATAAATATAGTGTCATCTTAATGTCCACCTTTGAAGGTGTTAAAAGAATATTGAACAATCATCGTTTCGTGAGGCAGAAATTCACCATCCACGGAAACAGAATGTTCTTTAACCATTAGTTGTTGGTTTGTGTAAGTTTAGCATAAATAATTCTTATAAAAACATCCTAGTATATGGAAGATACTTATTGTGTTACAAAATAAATGAATAAAATGAGTTTAGGGGTCTGGAGAAGCAAAATAAAACATAAGAACACAAGAGAAGACATTACCTTTAAATCGGGTAAAGCTTCTTGATTTGAGCTCAAAGGCTTCCTTGGGAAGACTTCTGCCAAAAGTGAGGCTTCTAGAAGTTAGAGAGGTATGTGGAGAGACAAAATGGGCAGGGGTTGACCTAGACAAATGCTTTGGATGTGTGGGTAAGGTGGTAGAGGTGGGGGCCTATTATAAGAGGAGAGGAGGGGTACTCTTGGAATGTTACAAAATGTTACTTTATTTTCAAATGAGTTCTAGATTTTAAAGGTCCCACATTTATTTATTTCGAGGATAAGGTGATAAGGGTTCGAAGTATACTCATCCAATATGTATTTGACATGTTTAAGTTATATCTTTAACATTATCTTTTCATTTTATTTAAATCCTTTATTAATGAGGTAATCGTTGCATCATCATGATGTCATAAATAATTTATTTTACATAATGTCTAAAAATTATGAAACAAATACAATGATGTATAAAATCTCTTTATCTTTACAATGAATATTTATAGTCAAATATTTGACTTGTATATCCCCATTTAAAAATTGGTGTAGTAAAACAACTCATGTTTGTGTCATTTTTGCTTTTATTTTAAATAAAAGGCATTAATGTCTTTATCTTACCCATGTGGCTCCATGGGGTCCCAAAAACCGACCCATGGGTTTTACGGGTCGTCCATGACATATCCAATAAGGGTAGGAAATTTGTCAAGTTCATTTCATATTATTAAAACATTATTTTTACCTAAAACTACACTAATTACCTCTAATCGCGATTAAAAACTAAACAGATACTATTCACCAAAAAAACTTTAATCCCATTGAACAAAATTTTACTTCTTAATGACAAAAATGTATGTATTATTTTTGAAATTCAAAACATAGATGTGGGAAAGTTTCATTTAAATGGAAAATCAGTTTTTTTATGTACCACTTAGTGGTTTCACTATTCATCAAAAATTGATGTTTTTCAGAAAAATACCAAAACATCACCCTAAGATATATTTGATATTCTGAATTCAAAAATAATGTATATTTTACAAAATTCAAAACATATAAGTTACATTAATTAATTTAATAATTAATTCCTGCTATAAGAGAAAATAGCATGTTTTTATGAAATAATAAGTATCAAAAGATTGGCACTAGTATAAGGCCAATTTCAATGTGAAATTAATTCCAACCTCCACTATTGGATTAAATGTAAAAAATATATTCTAATTTAACTTTAAAACCAATTTAAAAGATAATATAATCATATAAATAAATTAGATTAAAAAGAGGTTTTGAATTAAAATACAACATTTTTCACTATTCATTAAAAAATGATCTTTATCGGAAAAATACCAAAAATTTACCCAAAGTAAATTTCAATGTCCCAATCATAAATAATAAGTTTATTTTGAAAAATTGAGTTTAAGTTTTTTTAAAAATATTTATTTAAAAATGAATTTCCATCAAAAGGCTGTAAAAAAATATTTTAAAAATATTAGTGTATTCCATGCTTAAGATTGGATTTATTCTCAGTTTAAGCCTCTAAAACACTATATAATTCATTAATATATATAGATAATAATATCTATTAATCATTACTTACTTGGGATATTCCATGATTGGATACAATTATTTCTAGAAGAGGATCACATCATGTTACTTTAAAGATTCTTGATAGCGAATGTACATCACATATAATGGGTACGAAAATATTAGTAACTATATTCAATTACAATAGTGAGGATTTTGTATTATTTGGGAATGGTAAGGGATTCAAAAAAATTTGTTTTGGGATTGAAAATTTTTTAGGAATAGATATATTATGCGTAGATGTCTTTATTATTGATAGTTATGGCCTAAAAATCCATGTTTCATCCAATTGTTTTCTTTTGGACATAAATTTATTTTAATAAATTATGATTATAGTTTTAGTAGACATGATTATGTAGTTTAAAATGTGTTGATGAAAAGAAATTGGAATATATTACAAATTTTTGATTAAATGAATACTGTTTTATACCCCTATAATATTAATTTAGTGACATATAAACAATATGGGGGTTAAATTTGGGGTTACAAGTTTTATTCAATTCTTATCACTTTACCTTTACCTTCACAATTATTGTAGATCTTAACCACACAACCATTTGGTTACATTGTTATGAAATTTACATAAACACTAAACCAATTTCAATTAAACATTAATAGGATTATATACAAGATATATGTTAAGATTGTTACGCAATTTTGGATCACATTCATAATGTATATAGTATAGAAAAATTCAATATTCCCAGATATGGTCTAGTCCGAATTGTATGAGATTGAAAATTTCTATATATAGAACATTGCTAAATATAACATCTCATTAATTTTTATTAAGATATGTCATTCCTATATATGCTCACCATAGGGACCCTACATTACATACATGATTATTACATCATTTAAAAGACAAAAAAATTAGATCATTAAATAACTAGGTTCCAAATGTTTAGTGTATTTGGAAAAATTGGATGATACAAAATGTAAATTCCTTATTATCTAGGTTCATACTGGTCCTTCTGTTCTAAAAATTATAACTAATCCCATGAGGATATACAATAAAATCTGGGTGAGCTAAAATCCTAGTTAGAGGATTGATAAGAACATGAATTAGTTTTAAATTGGGTGACAATAATCATCATCATAATAAAATAAGGATGTCATCATCATTAATATCATGAGGGGATGCATTAGAGAAAGGCATGTAATGTGGAAACAAAAAAATAAGCATTAGGTCTTAGTGGTCAAAACCAGACATACTTCTGAAAAATATAGCATCATATTAACACTTTTTCAGTTCATATAATAATATTAATAACATTACCCAACAAATTTCGGCAATATATAATTCTAGGTTCACCTTTCATATCATATCACTTATATGATCTATATAATTCCAGGCCCACCAATCACAATATAACATTTACATTTTCATCCATGCCACAAAATAATTACATAAATAATTTAAATAAAATAAACAATTGAAATGAAAATGTTTAATTATATAAATCATACATTCATAATAATTGGAGTTTCCTAGATAAAAAACTAAATAAAATTCTTTGTATTGATCTTGATTTAAGAAGAAAGAATCTCATGATAAGAAAAGGATGTGTCCTTTAGAAATAATAATTATTTTGGAAAAATAATTTTATTTTTTGTAATGATAGTATGAATACATATATATCCTAGAAAAAACTGGGAAACAAAAAAATTATATTTATAGAAAAAAAGGAACATCCATATTGAAAATAGAGTGAAAGAGAGAAAACACAATGAATGACGATTGGGTTTGAGAATTCCCTTACCATATATCTAAAAACTATATTCAGTTTATTATCCTATGTAATAAAATTAAATTCAATAATTACTATATCAAAAAAATCTTAAACATATATTTTGTTTTTTTTGTTTTTTATCTTTATTTATGGCCTTATAGGAGACTTATAGAGTTCAATTCCATTGTTCTGTGGTGTTAATTTTTTGTGTTTGTCACGATCGGTTTATTTATACATGAGTATGAATATTTCTATAGAATGGGTATAAATATATAGCATAGAAATTAATTTTTTTAATACAAATAAATAATTTTAAATTGTTATATATATATGTTAAATGGTATGAGGATGACTAATTTGATAAAATGTTACTTATAATCATTTAGTTTTTTTGGCATTTTTGAACATCATAAAATAGTTTTTCTAATTATTTATTATTGTGTTGAAATGTAAGTTCCATCACATAAAAAGGGTTACAAAATAAATATTAGAGTATGAACTACCAATTATAGTGCTCTTATGATTAGACAAGAGGGAAATATCAAGAAATAAACACTCATCATCCATGATATCAGTAAATTGACACATCATGGGTGATGCATTCATTTTTAGAATTAAATAGAAAGGGAAAGGAGGTTGGTTATAGATATTCCATTAACATGATAAAATTATAGTATATAAGGGATAAAGTAGTTATCATTTACATTTTTATATAAGAGGTGAGTATAGAAAAATAAAATAGATTTAAATAAATTTAAATGAAAAGATGACAAGAGGGGTTTACCTCTTGATTTCTCTCCTTTGAGAACCTTTTTAAGGTGCCTGGGATTTTTCTTTTAATGAAACCATAACATACTAGATGTGGGAAAGGGTATTGGAAATATATTTGGTATCAATTTGCATATGGTTCAATTTTTATATGTATGAGGAAATGAGGAGGTATAGGTTGGTATTTATATTGGCGGGGAGCGATGATTCCCCATTATCTTATTCACTAGTTTATTATTTTTACTCAAGGATTTGAACAGATTTATAATTATGGATATATATAAAAATATAATTAATGGATGTTCAATATTATAGTAATTACATAAAATATTACTCATGGAATATTGTTTATAAATATAATGTATAAATATAGTAAATTAATATATTTTACTACTCACTGCAAATTAATTAATTTTAGGAAAATCGAGAAAATTTACACAATTTTTTAAACATTTAGAATTAATAAATGACTCTATTATATGAATATAATTTTATAAGTGTGTGATATTTAATTGTTAAATAAAATAATTATATAATTGAAAAATATCATTTTTATAATTATGACTAATTTGTTGACACCTTAATGAATTAACTAAGGTCTCGTAAAATTATCTTATAATCAAAAGACAAAAAATAATAATTTTTTATTTTATTTTTTTAAAATAAATTTATTAATAATTGTATTAATTATAAAATTGTAATTAGATATTGATGACATATAAATGTAACAATAAAATTTTTATCATTTTATAAATAGTTATTTACATCATTCCGAATATAATTATAATAAATTACCATTCCTATGATTTAGAAATTTTATATATACTTTCAAAGGTTGAATTACAATTATATTAGATGGATTGTTATTCTTAATGACCGTGTTGGAATTCTAACAGTATAACTACTATTCCATAGGAATGTGTATATTAATTTCTGAAAAATAATTTTATTTAATTCATTGTTCTTTTATAATTTTTTCTATGGTATCTATGTGATTTAATGTGATTTATACAATATGATATAATTATGAGAAGGTGTAAATTTCATTGATAAATGTTTTGATCATTTTATTATTACAACATTTAAATTTTCTCCCTCAAAATTTCATTTTAAATAAACTGATGAGGTTACTTCCCCTTCATTCCCTCCTCTGGTTCGTAGGTCAATTATTTATACTTTTGTTTCCTCCAAAATACATTAATGATGTGGGTGGTATTTTTAAAAGAACCTTATCTCTCTAGTATAGCATGTTCATCGTCTTTATCTTCTAGGAGAGGGAATATTATAGCTATACTAAATATAATTTCAGAAGATATGAGGAATATAGTATGTACTTCCTTAAGGTAAATACATAAGACATGTCAGGAATTTAATCCATACTTGGTGAATGTGAAAGCCGATAGGCCTCTCCTTTATCATATCAAGGATATCAAAAGTGCCAACATACCATTGGATTTTTATCCTTTTCTTCCCAAACCACATTATTCACTTCCATGGTGATATTAGATATATATATTTATCTCCAAGTCAAACTCCAATTATTTTCAATGGTTTTCCTCTTAGATCATGTTTTGACTCTATTAAGATTTTATGTGATACTAGATGGAATGAACCTTCTTTGCCTTCTTTTATACAAGATCATGTCCAAGTATCATTCATTCTGAAACCTCATCCCAACTAGTTTTAGTACTAAATCACGTCCATTAAGAGATACAAATGGATATATCTATATAATCGAGTGGATGATGATGTAGAATGAGATCCTAGACAATGGGAGATGTTTTTTCCATCCACATTTGAATTCAAAAGATAATGATGTTAGTATGTGTTCTAATGTTTGAATGGTGCTTTAAGATTATCCATCACTTCTATGATGATTGGATATTCTAAATGTCAATTAATTACACAAATAATGTTGAATATTTTTCCATAATTTAAATCTAATCTTTGGATCATGGTCATAGAAATATTATGTGGAACCACTTGTTATATCACCACATCCTTAAAAAATATCATTGCAAGTTTTTCAAAAAAGGAGTTCTTTTTTAAAAGTGATGAAGTGAGAGGCTGAGGTGAGTGGGTCCACCCCAACCCATATGGAATTGTCTCAATTAGATTAATTCAATAGACTAGAGACACAGTCGATAGTGACATTATCATATTTCTACATGGGTATAGAAAATGGTAACATCATACATCTTGACTTCTATCTCGTATCATTATCTTAATGATATTTTAAGAACCTAGAGATATACTCTTAAATCTCTCTATTCATGTTTTTCAACCAAAATTGTTCTCAAAGATCATGGTACATCTTGGTACTTATAGGATAGATCAAGAAAGTTGATTGCATGCATTATGCTATAGATATTTATTTCCACCAATTGATGAATCTACCCAAATTCTTGTTCAAAAAATAATCCCACTATCATCATCGATATTTAATTCTTACAGCTTCCCTTCTTATACTGCATCCTCCTTTTTTTGGTATCTTCAAATTCTCCCTTTATTCCTCCTTAATATTCTTCTGAATTCATTATTGGGATTTAATTTTTGAATGGTATGATTTATTTATTTCTATCATTATTTCAAATTATACTCTTTACATATGCATGATGTTATTTTATACCTCAATCTGCAACATGGATAGAGTTCTCGGTTCTTCTCTACTAATAGCATATCCAATCATGTTTTCCTTCCTAGGATAATAGAATATAAGGAAATCACATTCCATAATTAACTATATCAATAACATTTTATGCACATGGAGAACCTTCTATGTGAATATATAATTTAGGCACTTGGGATTGGTTTATATGTCACAATTTCACTATTGAGGTAGGACCGCAATATTTTCAAGGAAAAAATCACAAATAATAGATCCATATCATTCAAATGGTAGTTCTTCTCATGGATAATAATAATTCATGTGGCATAGGATATCTAATTATCATTTTTCATTAGTAAATACTTGAATACATTTTTTATGAATAAATTCATATGACAAAAATATTCTCCACTTTTCAGTAATTTCTGTACAGTTATATTGATCTACCTCTTCTTTATCTCATTGATTCTTTCCTCACATTTTTCCTTCCAGACATACATTATCGATTTCATTATTATGTTAGTTATCTAGCTATAAATACAAGATAAATTTCTCCAAAAATGTAAATATTAAAAAAATATGAAAAGAAAACTACAGATTTATATTACACATTCTTCAATTAAAATTGTTTTTAAAGGGTCCATAGAAATTTCTTTATTTGTGATCACGTGTCCCAATAATGTTACTAGTTTTTTCTAAATGACACAATTTATGAATATCCCTTATAGCTTACCGATCCTTAGTTTAACCCCCACATTCCATATATATTCTTAATGATCTTCTATTCTCTTTGGGTAGTTGAGAATATTATTGATAAACACTACCACAAATATATCAAGGTAATGTCTAAAAAATTTATTCATCAGATCCATGAAGATTATAATGAATTTTAAAGTAGTAAGGTAATTACTAGAACCACATAAATCTAATACCTCGGATGGAATGATTTAATATTAATAAAATCCTCATACACCTTTAGTAGATGATATCAAAAATTAATATGCACCATTGATAATTACTGAGCTTCACATAGTTGATCGAATAAGTCATCAATCCTTTGAATATGATACATATTCATTATGATGATCTTATGAGATCATAGTAGTCGATACATAGCCTCATTTGTCCATCCAATTATATTACAAAGTACACTGGCTCACCTAAAGATGATACACATGGACATATGTACCAATTATTCTAATTGTATTAAAAATTTATCTTTAACTCCTCTAATTAGATTGGGGCCATCCTGTAGGGAATTGTTATTCTGGAGTAGCTTGAATTATGAGTTCTATTGAGAACTATACCACCTGATTTGGGGAATTTCTAGGTATCTATTTTTTAAATACATCACAATACATCATTATAATTTGAATTTCTACTCATTTGACACCTTACATTTACTCAACTATTCAAGTGAGGTATGAATCTTCATAGGGAATCAATGCCCCCACCATTAATGGATTTACCACAGTAGATAGATGGTCTTCATTAAAATTGTATTGGAGTATGGTATTGTTTGGATTAGGACAACATATTACCTTTTTTATAATTGTTATATGTCATCTATATAATGATATCCAATCCATCAACAGTATAGCATCAAATTCCACCATGGGATGTATCAGAAGATTTTCTGGGAGAATATTCCCACATTTCCCAACACAAGAAGATCCCAATACTTGGGTTGCAATCACCTCAAATATGTTCTTATTTAAGGATATATATAATTCAAGGTTTTTGGTATTTTATTCATTAGTTTAATCAAATATTCCTGATATAATGAAATGCATAGAACTAGAATTAAATATTACCTTTCCCATTCATGAGTGAATAGTAAATTTTCTCATTACGACATCATTTTCACGATCTAAAATTTCATTTGTGATGGAATAAACCTTCCCTTTATCATTAAGATTTAGTGGATGATGGCACTGATTAAACTAGGGTACTTGAGTTTTAGTGCACATGATTTTATAGTTCCCATTATCATTACAGTTGTAGCATTGGACCATGGGTGGTGCTCTCTTTTCTTCTATGGTATCAGTCTGATTTTTTTGTTCCTTTAACATTAAGGATCCCAGTGTCCTTATATCATGCTACTATTGAATTTCCACATCCCATTGAGGTAGTTTCCATCATACTTTTTCTTATATTTTTTATATATGAGTTGTTGATATTTAATTCCACCTTTTTAGGATATCATATATCCAAAAACTCCCTAATTTTTTTCTTATAACTATATCCAGACGTCCATTCTCAAAAATCCATATCTACATAGATAGAACATAAAAAAATTATTCTTAACTCCCAATGTATTGAATTAATATATCCATTCTATGGTGGTGTTTTAATCAACTGAAGAATCTATCATGTTTTCTAAAATTACTTATAAAAAACCAGATGCATACCTTGCATGCCCGGTGAAATTTTCATTTTATGTTGTGAAATATTCCCATTTCATATATGTTATATATATTAATTTAGTATCCATATTTTTAGGAAGATTTTGTGGGAAATTATTCTTTAGAGAAATTGTCTTAATGTCTTTCCACTCAATCTATTAAATTTCATCCTTCGTCTGGGGGTCTTTAATCAAATCCAACCATTGTTCAGCCTCTCCATCTAGATGATAAAGTGCAAGATTCACCTTCTCCATCTCATAATAGAGAATCATGAAAATGATATTCTCATTTGTTCGAATTAAAAGTGGAATAGAATATACACTAAATGTCAGTTGACATTTTCACATAATGAACTCATGAGGTAGTTGCTCCCTCTTAGGTGAAGGAGAAAGTTCCACATTGTTCAGGTTATTATTCAAAGCCTGAGACAGGTTCATAAACATTTCTTTGAAATTCTTAACTCCACCACAAATTTCATTGTGGATTTCCTTAGGGATGTTTTCACATCGTCCCTCATAGAGTTGATAGACTAGTTTCCCCTAGTTCGAACCCTTTTCTAAAATATAAATGTTATAACAAAACATATACCAAACAATTCATGAGTAACTTATCTATTTTTAAATTAAATATAAATTATTTTCTTGTGGGATCCCAATGGTTAAAATATTTGTTTTTTCTCTTATATATATAGTATTATATTATGTGTTTTTATAATGTTTCGCAAAACATGATTCCCAAATTAAATGAAGAGTCCTCTAATAACATATATAGAGGCCCTAACATTCATATAGTATTATTACACCATTTTAATGATTTTCATCATCACCATTATTTTATATTTATTCAATGGATATGGTATATTATACAAGGGAGTGGATGATTAGACAACATAGAATTAGGGATGTCTAAAATAGTGGAGATCTAGGGCATCCCGACGAATTAGTTTAACTCCCTCAGGATTGATGGAGGTGATAATGGTGAGCCATGTGGCATTGGAGCTTGGGGATTCTAGGGTAGTTAGGTGATCCAAAAAATTGTTACCCTCTATCCGTGTGTGGGTGACCCAAATCATGCAGTTATGGGGCTGTTTTCATTTCCAGATAATGTACAAAACTGACAAAGGAGTGGCACCTCTTCCCAATAAGGATTCATGTATAATATTTGAGAACATATCCACCTGGGAAAGAGTAATGTTATTATATTATCATTGAATAATCCCTATGTGGACTACATTAGACTCTAGATAAAGTACACTTCCATCACTGAAGTGTGTCGTGAATTCAACGAAAAAACTCGCTCATGAGTTTCAGAACACTTCACCGCCTCATATGTCACCCACGATGCATAACACATCTGTATATAATTTGTAACCACAAGTTGGTGAGATCCATTTTAACCAGTGATCTTGTTATCTATCCATTTGTTATCTGTCCAACGAGGCATGATCCTATAAGATAATAATTTTGGGTTCTTTATGCCAGTTCTCAATGAGGGTGACCATATCAATCATCAAAATTTTGGTTCTCATAATGATGGAACATTCGGTTGAGGGAGACCACTCAAATCTAGACCTTTTTACATGCCTACTAGAGGAACCATCCACCAAAATTGAGAATAATAAACCTCACTACCCAATGAAGACCTTTGTTTATTGTCCCCTAGAGCCACCTCTCCATGAATGGCATATCCTAATGGTCAGTCGATGAGATTGCCATAAAATATCTAGTGGACTTCCACATGTCTGGCGCTAACCCACCTTCAATGAATATTTCGTTAGTTCTTTCTTCCCACATATTTTTGTATCACTGATAGCATGATAATAGATTAGTCACCATTTTCATGATTCCTTCTTCTTATGGGATCGAAGAGTTCTTGGTTAGCCACATGAAGGAATTTGTATTTTGTTTGGAGTTTGTTACACCACACAATAACATTCCATCTTACCTAGAGAACCTTGGGGGATGAGAACATTGGAAAGTACTTAGGAATGATCATTCCATATTGAGATGGGGTGAACACACATTGGTTTGGTTCCTAGTTGATATGGTTCAGACCAAATATATCATGTTGGTAATTTTCAATAACAGCCTTGATGAGGTCTAGATACAATCTCACATCCTTGAAGGTAATCATTGGTTCCGAACACCCAAGGAATCCAGGCAATGATCCCACCCAATTTGTTTTTCAAAAAGTGTATACTTCCCTCTCCCCCTATCCATCAAGAGTGTTTTTTGAGACACCAGATGGAGATATATATTTATTTACTGAATTGGGATTCCTTCAAGATATCCACTTCCATGTTTCTTAGATAGTTTTGGGCCATAATCCTCTCCAAGAGAGACAAGTTCTACCCGACCTGCCGTGCAATTTTTCTATGCATTCCATAGAATGTGTCCCCCAATATCCTAATATCAACACCCCCACATGTGTGGGGTGATCCATTTAGAACCATGAATCCCAATGCCTCTTCTCTTCCATAAGTGCACCCCATAAGAAGATAGCCTTGACCTTGTTGATATCATCGATCACCCCCTTTGGCACCAATGTGGAATCCACTGCATGCAGCAGTATAGCAGCCAAGACACTATTTACCAGTTCAATATTCCCTCCAAAGGATAAAAAGTGGCTCTTCTAGTTGAGGACGTGACCCATTATCCTACCCACATCATCATCAAATTCCTAGATACACATTCTTTCAGATGCTAAAATTTACCCAATAAAGAATACACAATCATGGAATTTCTTATTCTCCAGCTACTTAGTGGTCCTTCTTCTATCTTTAGATAAATTCATGGAATGTTTTCGTGCATAAAAATGAACCATCATGTCTTAGTGGTCAACACCCCCACACAAATCTAGCTTCATGTTCATACATTTTTCACTTTATCTCCTGAGATTGACCACATTACCAAATGAATTTGACCTCTATTAACTTTCGGTCAAACCCTTCACATCATAACATTTTAAATTCTCTATATAATTCTAGTTCGCACCAATGACATCATAAAAACTACATTATCATGTCATCCACAAATAAAATATATTCAATATTAGATATATAATAACCTAAGGAATGGAATGGATTTCATTTCATAATGTTTAAATTCATAATAATTGGAGTTCCCAAGATAAAAAACAGAATAATATGCTTGGTACCAATAGTTTTTGAGGAAGAAACAATATCATATTAAGTAAAATATGTTTTTAGAATAAATATTTCTATTGAAAATATATTTGGATTTGTAATAAAAAAGAAATAAAAATGTATATCCCTGAAATAAAAAGGGAAATAAAAAGAAATGAAATTTATAGGAAAATAAATGAATATCCACATTGAATGGGAACATAAAGAGAGAAAACCCAAAGATTAAGAGTTCAATTATAGAATCCCATCATCTTATGTATGAAATCAATCATCACTTTAGTATCCTGTATAATAAAATTATATTCTTTAATTACTATATAATGATCCATTTATACATGAATTATGTTTTCATAAGTTCATTATGTCCATTTATGGCCTTTAAGATTCGATATATTCATCAATTCCTTCATTCAAAAGTGTTCATTTTTTATGATTTTCTAGACCAGTTCACTAGAATATGAAGTTGAAAAATTATGTACAATGGATATAATTCCCTATAATTGAAATAACATGTTATTACTGACCTTACATAAATTTAACTGGTTATATATAAATCACTTTCTTAAATTTTATTAGGAAGAAATAATATTTAGATGGTTAGAGGTAATCATTTAGATTTTTTGGTGGTTACATCACAAACTCATTATGATCCATTATTTTTTATTTTTTATATAAGTTAGTTATATATCATAATAATGGGTCATTGAATAAATTTCCAATTTTTTACAAACCATTATTATGTACCTATGAATATATTTGAAGGTGTTAACATTAAATGAAAATAGGACATCCATGATGACGTTAAATTGACATATTAGAGGAGATGATTTCTTTTTTATAATAAAAAATAGAGTGAAATAATTTTTATGATGGATAATCCATAAATATGATAGAAATATATTATATAAATTATATTATAGTAATCATGAACAATTTTCAATAGAATATAATGATAGAGTAACAAATAAAAATTAAATTTAAAAAAATTATAATAAAAATAAAGATAATTTTAAGAGTTGAAATATCCACTTTGAGATACGAATTAAGGAACCTATTATTGTCTGTTATTTTGAGAATAAGACCACTTAGAAGTGTGGGAGGAAAAAGGTGGTAGATTATTTTCATGAATTTTTAACAGGCTCAATGCACCAAAGGTATGAAGAATAGTGGTGGTGAGGGGTTGTATTTATTGGGGGAGGATAATGGTGTTTTCAAATAATTTTATTCATTAGTTTAATATTTTTCTCAAGGATTTGAATAGTTTAAGAATTATCACTAAATATTTTTAATTAATGAATTAGATTTTTATATTATGGTGATTACATTAGTGATGAATCGAGGAATATTTTATTTAACAAATAATGTATAAATATGATAAATTACTGTATTTTACTATTAACTGAAAATTCATGTATTTAAGATAAATCCAAAATAAATCACAATATAAATTTTATGATAGGTATAATAGAAAAATGAAAACTATATTGTGAAAATAATTTACTAAATAAGTGTTATATAATTTTTAAAGAAAATTATCTTTTACAGAAAGAAAAAATTAAATTTGTGACTACTTTAATGATAGTTTCATAAAATAACTATTGTCATGAAATATTATAATCTAGAAAAAAGAAAATAATAATAATTTATGATTTAATTTTATAAAATTAAATTTTTAGTAAATAAATATTTCAATAATAAATATTTTATTAAATATGGATGACTTACAAAAAAATAATTAATTAATTAATTGTTTTTAAAATATTTTTTTAATTATTTCATGATATAAATATACAATATTTTCATTCCTTTTATATTTATTTTATATTTATACTTTAAAAGGTGAAGATACTTTTCCATTTGACAGCTTATAATTCCATATATTCAGGTTATAATACCAATGGATATGTTACTATTCCATCGGTATTGGTTCCTTAATTTCAGAAACAAATCATATTATTTTTTCATTCCTGGTTTATAATGTTTTTATTGTGTCCGTTTTTTGATTTTATCGGATTTATTCTATATATAATAATTATAATAGGGGATAAACTCCATTGATAAAATTTTGGGTCATTATTTTAAATCCCATAAATAGTTTACGGAAAATTCAACAATTTCAATAGTTTAACAAATTTAATCCAGCTTTCTCCATTGTTGTATAGAAGGAGACCAAAATTGCTATTCAATATATTCCCTTATTTCCCACATATCTAAGAAATGAACATGAAAAATTTATAGAATTTATGGAATATTTATCAACACAAACCAGGATATATGTGTGATTCTATACACACACACACACATATTGGTGTGTGTGTTTGTTTGTTTCTGTGTGTGGTTGATTTTGGACAATATGATGCCTCATTTTTTACCTTCATTAATCTCACTTATGACATCCTTTTCATTCCTCTTGTAGATATATCAATGGTTATTAATTTAGATTTATTTTTTCTTCATATTTCTACTATATTTTTAATATAATTTAGAAAATCATATTCTCGATTATATAATATTGGAACTAATTAAAATTTTTTAATGATTATTCCTCAAAATATTTTGGCTTAAAATTCCATCTTTTTAGTGATATAGATTGTCCTTAAAAAGGCCTATAATTTATTTATTCATTTTCCATAAATAAACACAATTACAATTTGGGAGACCATATTAACTCAATTATGTATTATGAATTTAGTTTAATAATATAAAATTTTTGAATGACTACAAAATATTTTGAACCACATAACTTATTAGAGGGAGATAGGTGTGGGAATCATTTTGATTGAAAAAATTACCGATCTGTATTAAATAAAACATCATTTAATTTTACTCTATTTAAAAACCAACATAATTCATTGGAAATTCCCAAATACATTGTGGGGTTTTATTCATACATTTCAAGATAGAATTTTTTCAAATAATTTCAAAGATGGAACCCACATAATATTTCTTCAAACACATATTTTTTAATTTTCCTATTTTATGATATATGATATATGAAATAGTGATCAACAGTTCAAGAATAACCAATATTATTTCCATTTCCTATCAATAATCCTAGAAAAAAATTAAATTAAAACACATACATATTGACGAAATTATACAAAATTATCTTTTATTTTATGTAATAAATGTTATTTGAAATTGAATACAAATAATATTTTTTGTTGTAACATAGATTATAAAATTCCCCATACAACAATATCTCGATATATGAGTACTATTATAGCCATGTTTTTATTTTGTCACTGTATTAAATTAATTCATAAAAATTATTATGTTAGTATATTTTGTTATATCGTAGGAAATTTTCATATATTATAGTATCATTATACATAAAAATATAGAAATTTGGGGAATTGTATATTCAAGAAAATGTCACATCGATGGATTTTTATACATAGATATATTTTCACTTGTTAGGACCTAGAAGAAACAATATTCATGGAAAATTTCATATAGGGTTATTTAAAAAGACAATTAGAAGACTTATGATAATATATATTTGTGAAAAACTACCTATACATTTGGTTTCTACAACATCTATTATTATTGGTTCATCCAATGAACTCATTAGGTGATGGAACATGTATATCATGGAATATATGATCCATATATGGCCATATTTATAATCCAAACAACACATTGAATTACCCATAATTTTTTCATGAAAATATTACATGAAAATGAATGAATCGATCATTGTAAATAACTCCAAAACATCCACAATATATATTCACACCATAGTAGAAACTCCATAAAATGTCAATAAAAACAACATTTTTATCCAACAGACACATTTTAAAACAACATCAAGTTCTTCATGAACCTCATTTTCTACTATTTAGACTCTCTTAGGGATATCTGTAAATATCTCTTTATTGTCAATATATCACCTCGATTTGGGTCCACAACTCTAATTAAAAAATAAAAATCAACCTGATTGTTGTCTAATAATCTCTTCCATTTAATTATACCGAAAAGAAAACTATTAAAAAAAATAATTCCCCTATGTCAAATAAAAATAAGGAGACTGTATGTATATTTTTTATTTTATTTAACCATGATTTTGATGGATTTGGATATTTTCCAACATTATAATCGAATTTTTTTCTCAAAATCCTCATTTCAATAGGGATGTCATTTTCTAGAATTAGATAATGTTAAATTACTCAAACCTCAATCAATGATCTATATATTGATAACTTTTGAAAAACATGTTAAGAATCCTTCATTATTTACATAATAAATATTTTTTTGACATTTTTTTGGGCTGCCCAATTATAGAACAACATTATTCTATTATACTTTCATTGCCTTGATGAAAATTAGTTATGGAATTTACTACTCATCATTTAGTATTTCAACTAATTATCTCAGTCTACTAACACTAATATCAATTTTAAAATCAATAATGTAATGTAAATTAACCTAAACTATAAATTTCACTTATAAATAAAAAAAATTCATAAAAATAAATAATAATTATTAATATTTTAAAAAAAATGTGAGAATCATTAATCATTCACACAAAAAAAATGTATAAACATTATATCATTTATTGAGTGACATACTATATATACTATCAATTGATATATTTAATTAATGATTAATAAAAAGAATCTACTTGTACATCATTCTATTATCTATCTAATTGATCCACCATTAAATAATGACATACATAATGACCATATGAAATCAACTCCACACACATAAGAATTTATGATTCATATTTTCATATAAAATTTTCGGTGGCTTCATCCACAATGGGATTCATCTTGTGTGGAAAAAATTTCTAATTCAATTGAAACTAGTATCATGTACATAGATAATGATTCATACAAAATGTTAGGAATAAAATTATAATTAAAATTTATTTGGAAATATATTATTTTAATTTCTATAATGAATATCCTTTTCATTTCAGTGATTTGTTACCAATACTCTTTTGAGAATAATATAACTAAAATTTACTTCTAGTCATCATAATACCATTTTCTTATAAAATATGGATTTAACACATCATTTACATTAATTTTAGTCTCATTAATCAGTCTAAAAACAATTACACATTGTTTTGATTTCATATTCTAATGTTTACATTTGATTCCAATATGAAACATTAAAGTCTTTATATTGAATGTAAATACATTCATAAAATCATTTGGATATTTCTTGATTAACATTGAATTATTTATTAAGGATTCATACCAAAGGAATCATGTAATACTAATAACTTTCAAATGATACAATCATTGTATAACATCAAATAAATCTAATATTAATAAAAATATCAAGATATTTTTATCATATTTACTCCATTGTATGTCACCCAAATATAATTGTACTATTTTCATACCAAATGATTGAAGTCATCAGGTATTGGGTAATAGTGGTGTAATTATGATACTTACGATGTGAAATGGTATTTTTATGATATAACAACACTTAATCTTATATTTTTACTTTTATCTTTCCATTATTTAGTTATTTAAATAACAACACCCCTTCCACATCATTCTCATCATCTTATATATCCAAACATCTCAATATCCTTCAAATTTTCGCATAATTTGATTCCAATCAAAAAAATCTATTCATAGTTGTTTGAGTCTTCATCAACCAATGAAATGTAAATTTTAAAAATTTCGAATTGGTGACAATTGCGAAAATTTCAACTTATCATAAATCATTAGTGGATCTCTTTTTTCCTTTGTTCTACATAAGTTGTATATTAATCCATACATAAAATCTTGATTTTTATTGGTATTTTTTTAGTCAATATTGACATTATTAATCCATTATGTCCATGATATTCAAAGTGAACTCCATATTCTTCATTTTGGTTTTCCCCCTTGATATTTCATCATGGTTACTCGTAGTCAACACAAATTCTAGTTTTTTATTCAATATTTTTTTTGAATCAACCTATGAGAAATTTTTATTACCTAAATATTTATTATTGATGAAACCTTTGTGTAGAATCATTTTTAATAAAAAAAAATTAACTCATTATCAAGAATATAATGACATTTAAATGGATAATCAACGCCCCATAATATTACTATAATATAGTGTCTTAATTTGTCATATTTTCCCTCCGATTAATTTCCTAAAGATAAATTTTATACAATATGATATATTATGTCCTATATAATAAATATAAAAAATAATCATATATTATATGTTACTTACATTATTTATGAATTCATACAACTGATATTCTTGTATCACTATTTTTTTATTTTAATCATGTGATCATATTGTCTACATGTCATACAAGTTAGAATACTTTTAGTGCCTCCACGAATTATGGGTTTTTATATCCTGATTTTACTAGGAACATATATTATTGACTCCAATATTTTTTATCTATACATCTTCTAATCTCTAGGATACCTTAATAGGTGTATTCATTATTTATATAATGTATTAGTCTTCACATAAATACCATTAATTAAATAAACTAATGTATTTCTATTAATTTTCATATACATCCTAAATTATGAAGAATCCATCCCTCATTGTCTTCTTTCCCCATGTATTTTATTTAGGAGAATAGTTCATTTATTCAATTCCATCTTTGAAACCAAATGATATTATAATTTTTTTTCGTTCTCGTAATGAATGTCCCTTTGTTCATTCACTATTTTTCCCATTTTAATTATACTGAAATACCTGACCATCAATTCAATTATAAATTTGGTTTCAAGGATATGACATAGATATTGGAAAATGAAACTTCATGTAAAAATAACATCATTATACATTCTATTATATTTTTTTTTGGACATATCAAAAAATTATCATTAACTAGAAACATGTTGTTTTTTACACAATATTAAATTAGTATATCCCATACATCTATAGGATAGAGACATAAATGACACATTTTTTATCTAATCATTTATAAGAATAAGATATGTAAATTTTATTTTTTCCACATTTTGATCGTTATTTTCTATAGGTTTCACAATTTTCCCCCAAAAACATAGGGAAGTATACAATAATTGTCTTCTCTTTAACAAATGAATTATCCTAATTCACTGACATTCCATTTGGGAATCAGGAATGAGAAATATCCTTTTACACATCATCTAAAAAATATTCCATTAATTAAATTTTGACTTTGCTATTTACAGAATATATATATATATTTGGGTTTAAAAATATTAATATAGTAGTACTATTCCATATAGAACAATCTATTGTGTAACTCCATTTTAATCCTCTATAATGTCTATGAACTCATTTTTTTAATATCTAAAAAACATTCCACCATTCAAGGGAGTCTACCATGTGGATAATTTTTTTTAGAAGGTCAAATCATTTATGAGAAGTTACAAATATATTAAAATTATCCCAAAAAGGATACACATTTTTAGTATTTCAAGGTTCATATAATAAGATATAATTTAATAGGTTGGGAAAAACTTGGGTAATGAAAATATAAAATATTAAAACATTATCATCATATTCTATATTACCTTGTAGATACTTAGCTATAAAACATTAGTGTATCATGTTATTCTATATGTTTTTTGATCCATTTAATTTTCTTCAAAGCAGTAAATATGGGGAAGGGAAAATTTCTGTGGATCAGTTCTAGTGGATATTAAATGAAATATAAAATTGAAAATTGATATCTACATCAAATCAATATATCTCATTTATCATTACTGTGGTATATTCATATCACAACTACACATGGTAAAACCCATTAAAATCTTAATGACGACACACTATATCCTCGTGGCCAATCCCTTTTCATCACCATTGCAATCTATTGTTGGTTAGGATCATAGAGACTCAATATACATTGTTTATCATTTCCTCATAAGTATTTAGACTAACCATCCATAGTTTATATCCCTTTTTATCATATGTTTCTTAAAAAACTATAAAACAAGAATACCCATTAATATATATACATTATTAAACTCCCAGATTATTCTCCACAGATATACAAAAACTACCTCTTTATAGTATATTATTTCTATCACATATATATAATTCATTCATCTTATCTATTACACAACGACAAATTTTTATCCTTACATGAGAATTTATGTATTTACAAAGAAATTGGCTATCATTATCTTTTAATTGTGTCATTATTTTCATTAAATACAAAACATAGTATACCCTTCTATTTTTCACATGGTCTGGGTCATTGAGAAATCATAACTACCGACTTATAATCTTCTAACCTAAATATAAATCAATATTTTTAGAGTCTTACCCATTTGACTTTATTTTATTATAAATTTTATCTATGGAAAAATTTCATCTTCATTGTCCTTGAATATGGAATTTCATTTCTTATTAGGGTCTAAAAATTACTCAAAAATGAATGGAGTCTAACTTTCAACTTTTACCGTAAATGAGTGTCTTAAAACCTATTAATAATACCCTATATGATTCTCATAATTACAATCCGAATAATAAATTATTTATGGACCATATTATCGCACTTTATAAATGGATTTAATATTAATTAACCCATCGTTTAAATTATTGAAACCTACACATCGACACATACATTATATAATGCATATTTCATTCAATATCATCAAAATTTCCAAAAAAAATTGATATCTAATAAATATAGTAAACATAAAAATGGAGCCTTATATTAAATATTAACATCTCCTTTGTCTTGGTCAAATAATGTTTTTGGATCATATATAATTAGAGTGAATTTTGTTTTCATTTATTTAATTGTACATCCCCCTCATATTTCATATTAATTTCTGAATCAATTATATCATACATTTTATTCCTATAATAATTTAATAATTAATGAATATTTCATGCATCTCTTAGTGCTGTAAAACTAATAGATGACTTAATTAAAAAATTATAGAAGAAATTCTCAAACATCATGTAAAAATATTATTCATTAATCCATTCATTTATGAGGAACCTATATTTTGAACATAAAAAATATAAAATTAGTAAATGTTATTATGAAAACCATAATTGTTCATTTTATAATATACATGTATGTGAGTTATCACCATGACATTATATACAATGTTAAACACAGTAAAAATGCTGATTTATAAATATAGGGATGAACATTAATATTGAATATTATTCACATATTATAAAAAAAATATACTGGTGAATTTTTATATAAGCAAAAATTAAGGATGTAAAATTATCTTATGTTTCCTTATTTTATTACATTAAATCCCAACAAAAAATCATTCATGGATATTCCCATATATGAGTACATAAGAATAATTCAAAACATCTTCCAAGATTCTATAGTGGTACAAATTTCCTATATCATTGGGCCCCACACATTTTACCCTATGGATCATATAATAAACTCATAATGTTCTAAAAAATTTATTTTTATATATATGATCATTATTTCTTTTTTTCATGCCACAATATAACCCTTTATCCACTACAACATATCATCAAAAAATCTATTAAGTAGATGAATGATGTTCCCATTTTCAGCAACTAGAAAATCACCTATAATACTTCATACCATAATAGAAACTCTAAATTTATTCAAGACATCCATCATGGATATCCATTATATACAATTTATAATAAACTAGAGATTTACATCATTCACATTGTTAAAAATTCCAATTCAAAAGTGGATTCCAAAAATATGTGTTTATTTTCAACATATCCCATTGAAAAAATCAAACATCTCTTATCAATGAATTGAACACCACACGAGGGGTGAAAACTATAACACTGTGAATATATTATGTTAAATGTTTTAAGAAATAAATGTATTTTTTCTAATATCTAGAGATATAGAAATAGAGGGTCTAAAATAAAAACATTTAACTAAGTAATTACCATTTATACCTTATATTGATGGATATTAATATGACCATAATAATTATAAAAAATGTATGGTCTATATATGATTAAAATTATATTATTTTTATCAGTTAATTATAAAAGAAAAATATATATTGGAAAGTTAAACGAGTAGTTTCTATTTAACACTTTTTTATGCACACAATGTGTTTTTATTTTAATAAATTAAATTTATAATTATTTGAGATTGATTTTAATAAAATTTATATAATTTTTCTTAATATGATTTCAAATTCATTTAATTTTTTTTTCTGGGTATGAGATAATAAGATATTTCTTGGTCTATCATTAAAAATGTATTTTTTAACCAAATTTTCACATTTTTGAAAATAATTTAAAATTAAATTCATCCACACATTCAAATTTTATAATTAAAAAAATGTTTTCAGTATATAAAATAGAGGATATTATTTTCTAAATTGACATATTTTAATTTTAGTCAATATAAATATTAACATAAAGTAAATTTTATGTCACAAATGTAATGTAAAAAATAGTAAAATATGGTGAAAATAATGGGAAGTTCTTTCAAATTTCCAATAACACACTAAATTATGTTATTTGAGGGCTGAATATCATCCATGTACATCTAATTCACAAGTATCTTTCCACTTTCTATCAAGTTTTTATAATTATGAAATTTTTATTAAATTAATGAAATAATATATACAAAATGTCACTCTATGGACATTAATACCAAAAAAAATTTATCTTTACGGTAAAAATAGGTTACAATAAATTATAATTTATTATTTTGAAGGAAAATTAATTTCTTATATTATATTATGTGTATTATAGTTTGTTAGAATTGAATTAATATCTTAAATGATTATGTAATGACTATAAATTATTTATATAATTAATATAAAAATAAGTTTATTTCTTTCAATAATATAAAATTAAATATAACATTGGTGAATAATTTTTATTATTAATTTAATAGAGTAATATAATGTAATATAGATTAAAGAAATGTTTATATTCAAATACATTTTAGTAAAATTTTAATTTAAAATTACGTGAGTGGTGCATATAATTTAATTAATATAATTTTTTGATAAACTAATATAATTAAATTGTATGAAAATTATAAAACATTAAAAATAGTGTACTTAGGAGGGGAAATGTTTTCAATTTTATACCATGGTCACATATATGTCAATTTATACTTATAATTACAATTATAACCTTTTAATATTTAAAATTTTATACCATGGATTAAATTAAATTTTGTAAGCCATGGTGTTAAACCACATGAAAGCATTTAAAATGGACCCAATAATTCTCTAGAGTTAATTTTATGATTTTATATTTACCATGGAATTATTTATTTTAATATATGGACATTTTAATTACTTTATGATTAAAATAAATTTATAACATTATATTCATTTTTGAAATTCAATGTATGTCCTTTACCTCTATAGTAAAAGGAAACAAATTATATATTTTCCTTATTCCACTTTTTGAAATATATTTCATCTAGTATCTAATGTATTATCATTATATAATCTATCACTATTTTATATTTCTTCTGCTCTTTGCAAAAAACCTTATATTAAATTCTTAATATGTAATCCAAAGCGTGTTTCCCATTGAATATTTTTAACACATAAGAAATTGCTTTAAATTGGATTATTTTGTTGTATACCATATAAATATATATTATAAATTTTCAAATAATTACATTTTTATATACAAAATTTTTTATTTTTAGTTTTTAGAGAGAAAAAATATTACCCACCTACTTCTCATCTCTTATAAAATGTTTACTTCACTCCTCTGTATGTGTTGAAAACCACATCCACAATGCGGTGAAATTTGTACTTCACATCTGATTTATGTGATAATAAAATGGATAAATATAAATAATATAGAAAATATATATGATGAAATAATTAAATTTAGTTAGGATTTAATAAATACCATTATTGTATTCCACACATTTAAGAGGGGAAACATCATTCATGTGTATTTACTTCGGACAACCACAATTGATCATTTAATTAATTTTTATATTTATAACCTTTATGGATTACTATAAATATGTATAATGTATTTATTTGATATTATGAACATGATTAAAATAAATTAAAAAGGCATGAATACTAACCTTGTCCATTTCTCCACATTCATACAATGAACAAGATTTGAGTTTCTATCTCTATTCTTCAACCATCTAATATTTAACCAATTTTGTGCCATTTTTTTTTTCTGGTCCAAATGCCTGTCTTGATTATCTATATCCTAAACCTCATTCTGAGTATGAATGTCCTAAGTCATGTTAAATTGTTGAAAATTTGAAATAATAGTTTTTGCCTCCCTAGTGTCATTTTTAATGGATGCAAAGGAGTATTTCCTCCATTTCATCTGCCTTTCCTTGACAAAATTTAATTTTCAAAAAAGAATGGGAGAAGGGATACCCAAGTATTCATTTTCCCAATAATCCAGGATAATTTCTCTACACCCCATAATAACAAGCCAAGCCTTATTGAACATGAAGGGAAGAGGTACTGACCTCAATGTTTTAAAACCATCATCAACAAGAATTGAGTTGTGATCAGAATTTAATCTCTCATAAGTTATCCCATAAACATCAACTGCTACATTCCTATCATCCACTTTCACAAAGCATCTATCTAATTTACTTTCCTGCCTCCCATTAATAATTCATCAACTCCATGAAACTCAACTCCAGATATAGGTACCTCTACGAGACTACAATTATGAATACAAGATGAACGAACAGAAGTTGTGGAACGAAAATAGTTATCACCATTTTTTTCTTCGGGTAAAAGAACAGTATTGAAGTCACCCATTAAAACCCAGTTGTTCGACATATTCTCAAAAATATCAACTAAGTTTCTCCACCATTCTCATCTCATTCTATAGAGATTGAAAGAACACATAAATTTCACATAAAGTGAGTTATTACCAGAACAACGTGTAATAGTAACAGATTGGAAATCCACAAAAATAGATCTAATAAACACACTCTTATTCTTGGCCACCCACAATGATTCAAAGTTTGTATCTAATGTATTATTTGCATTAAATGAGTAACCCAGAGATTCCCATTAGTAAGATATCAAATTTTCAAAGGTCATACTTGGTTTAGTAAAACCAACCAATAGGGGCATGTTGGTCAAAATAAAATTCCTATGGGACTTGACAGTGGGAGGGTTCCCAATCCCTTAACAATTCCAAAATAGTATTTTTTTTTATCTGAGTCTATTACTAGGCCCATTATTTATTTCTGCCACATTAACCCCATAGGAGACATTATCCGTGCCAATGGATTTACCTAGCACATTGTCAGCCGAAGAAGGTCAATCATCCTCTCCAGTAGAGACTTAAATATTGAGCAAAGAAAATATATCTTTGTGTCAATCGAAAAAGATAGTAGAATGGGAGGTAGTACCCTTTTTGGAAACATAGCTGAATGAACCAGAAAGAACTAACCTGGGTGAGCAGAGGCCACATCAGCACCATGACCACAGTCTGCAGTATATTATCCTCCATGAACGTCATCAGGAATTGCAAGGAGACTTTGATCAGAATCTGGAATAGAGCATGAATAATCTATAACTATGTCTTGCATGGGGACTAGGACAACAGTAGAGATTGTGACGAGGTCCTTAATAGGATCTGAACACATATCTTGCATAGGGACTTCATCCGGAGAAATAGGATCCATATTAGTTAATGTGACCAAATCAGAAGGATGGCCAAGATTTGCATCAAGTGCATGCTTCCCCTTATCAGCATCCAAGGTAGGGACCACCGTAATTGACTCCTCTATGTGATCATTACAATTCATACACTCCTTAGTAGATTGGGAAGCCTATTCAATAGTCTGAGAGCTCCCACCATTACACCCTCCCTTATCGTAGGGGTCACTAGAGGATAATCCTTAGAGTGATAAGGCTCGGGTTCAGTAGTGGTGGTTGGTATCTTTCCCCTACTTCTTCTACAATTATCTTTATTGGTATCTCAGCCTTTTCAAAGTTGCACAGTTTATAATTATTGAAATATGTGGTAATGTGTCCAAATAAGTGACCATTATTGTAGAATTTGGGATTTCTTTCATAGAGGATTCCAAGGGTGATGGTGACATCTTTCGTGCTTAACACCACTTCCTCCACTAAAGTATAAGATATTTCAACTTATACAAGAATCTTAGCATAGTGACTTAACAAGGGGTTTTCATTATGTCTATCAAGCCTAATAGGATTCCCAACTAACAAGGCAATATCCCAGTGATTTTATGGGTTCTAATATAGAAAATTCAAATTACATACCCTTTTCCATATTTTTGAATAAGTGTTCTTGACAGAATTGGGATCAAAATTATGATCACATTCATGAAAGTGTAGGAAGTCAGGTTTAAGAGGGACTAAACCAAAACTCCATGCATGATGCTTGAGCTCATTCAAAGGAAAAAAATGTGGTAAAACCCACCACCCATCATTGTCATCACCCACTCAAAAATACCCCAGATCTCAGTGATCCTTTCAGTGAGCTTGTGAAACATCCATGGCTTCACCCCCTTCAAGATTACGACCCGAGCAATGATTGAAAATCTACACCACTTTATTCCTTCCTCAAGAGAACTTTTATTTAATGAGACATGTGCAATTTTCCCCTTTATAATAATTCATCCAGCAGTTGTTTCACAATCAAGGAAGGGTGAAATACACATATTTTTAACAAAATTAATGATGATTTTCTTGAGTTCATCACCTGATGATCACTAGTAGTATTAATTGAAAAGAAACTAAACTAGTCCTTGTGACAAAATAAATCATCATCCACTGATCAATGAATTTATTTGCCTCCCGAATCATCAAATTTTGGATCAGAATCTTCCAAAGTAAGGTTCACATCATTTTCTCTTCCTCACTATGCCAGCATTTCTCCATTTTTAGGGATTTGTTTTAGAAAATTATAGGGAAATTTTTTCGGTAAATTCTATGTATAATATTACATATATTTTGATAATATACGATGATGAAATATTATAAATCACAAGTTCAATAGATTATAAATAGTGTTTTGTGTTTTAGACATGTTAGAAAATATTTTTCAAGACTGATTACGATGATTAACTATTTTTTATGGCCATGATATCTAGTTTTCATTAATTATTGGATTACTGATAGAATTATGTTGTTGTTGTTCTGATATTTATACTATAAATATAAATTTAAAATTTGTTATTATTTTTATATTAATTCATTCATATAAGTTAAGGAATAATATAATGATAATTATAATCCTAAATTCATAGATGTGTAGTTAGTAGTGAGAATAACTAGAAGTATTCTTTTTTTCTTCTCATGTCTATATTTTCACTGTGATTTATTTTTTTTGGAATTTATATCATAATAATATTTTGATTCTCATAGTTGGATAATATAATATATTTTTTCAAGGGATTGGATATATTTAAATAGTGACTATATCAATTTTTCAAAAAGTTATCTTATATTTAAAATTTTGAGGAATAGATACAATATCTAAGTAAGATGAATTATTTGTTTTATTATCCCATAATATTCATTGAGTGACATATGCACAATATGGGGGTGAATTTGGGTTTACATGTTTTATTAAATTTTTGTCAATTTTACCTTTACCGACACGATGGTTGTATATCTTAACCAGTCCACCATGTGGTTCCCTTGTTATGAAATTGATATAAACATTGACACAATTTCAATTAAAAATTAATAGGATTATATAAAAGATATACACTAAGATGATTATTCAATTTTGGATCACATGCATACTGTAAATATGGAAAAAATGATATACACATTACAAATATTGTCTACTATAAATAGTATTAGATAGAAAATGTTTTTATATTATAAATAACTAAATATATCTTCTCTTAAATTTTTATTATGATATTTCCCTCTTATATAGGCTCACTATAGATAACCTACTTATTTTATTATAACATCATTTTAAGTGTAAAAAACATAAAATCATTAAACAAGTAGGATCCAAAGGATTAGTGTCATGGGGAAAATTGGATGATACATAACCTTTACAATATAAAACGTAATAATTTATTTGATTCCATATTCTCTAGATTCATAGTGGTCCTTGTGTTATACTTAGTATAAGTAATAACATGAGTATATACACCAGAAAATGGGTGAGCTAAAATCACTATAATATGATCAATTAGAACATGAATCAATATTAAATTCTGTGAGAATAATCATCATAATCATAATATATTGATGGAATCATCAATCATATCTGGAGAGGAAGCATTAGATAAAGGGATGGAATGTGGAATTAAAAAAATTATACATTAGGTCTTAGTGATCATCCACACATGTACATATGAACAAATATAGCATCATGGTCACACTTTGTTCAGTTTATATAATATTATTAAACAAATCACCCAACCAATTGGCGCACAATATAATTCTAGTCACAAAATTCATATCATATCATTTATATGATCTATATAATTCTGTTTGCAACCATCATATTATAACATTTACATTATCATGCATGCAACAAGGAAATTATATAAATAGTAGAAATAAATTAATCAATGGAATGTAATGGGTTAAATTACATATAAAATTCATTAATATGAATTAGAGTTCCCAAGATAAAAAGTGAATAAAATGCATGGTATGGAACTTGATTTAGGAAGAAACAATCTCATGATAAGTAAAAGATGTTTTCTTTAGAAATAATAATTATTTTGGAAAAATCATTTCATTTTTGTAATGCTTGTATAAATAAATATATATCCTTGAAAATAAAAGGGAAGGAAAATTAAAATTATATTTATTGACCAAAATGGTACATCCATATTGAAAATGGGTTGAAAGAGAGTAAACTCAAAGAAAGGGGGTTGGGTTTGAGAATCCTCAAACCGTAAGTCAGGAAAAACTATTCACTTTAATTTCATATCTAATAAAAATAGATTCATTAATTATTATTTCATAAACATCATAAATAAATATTTTGTTTTTATTAATTTTTTATGTTTATTAATGTCTTTAAAGATGACTTATGCTGATCAATTACAATGTTCAGTGGTTTATATTTTTCATGGTTTTCATGATCGGTCCATTTTACATGATTATGAATGATTCAATAGAATGAATATAAATATATTGAATTGATATTTCATGTTATTAAGGAAAATAAATATAATGAAATTGTATATATATATATATATATTAAATGGTATGAAGATGACAAGTAAGTTAAAATGTGACTGATATTCATCTATAATTTTTCGACGTTTTTTGAGCAAGTAACTAAATGATATGGGAGCTGCAATGAGAACTCTTTTGATTATCCTCAACCAACTATCTGGAGTCATGATTGACCACCTAAACCATGGAGATTTCTCTAAGACATCATATATGCAAGAAACAAATCCCTACGGAAGTACAGGTAATAATCATAAAGGTAAGTGTGTTCAAAAACCTATGTGTCAAAGATGTGGAAAGAAACACCTAGGAAAATGTTTCGAAGGGACAGAAATATGCTATGGATGTGGAAATGAAGGTCATAAAGCAAGAACCTGCCATGGAAAAAGGAAGCATCCAATTGACTCGAGGAAAGGGAAAGAAGTTCTTTCTGAGGGATCAATTGAATGTTTTAAATGTGGTGTGCATGGTCATTATGCAAACACATGTCCTATGAAGAAGTTTCGTGAATGGGGTCACCAAGAGCGTACCAATATTTGTTTACCAATACCTAATGCCATTCCGATTGAGGATGAAGAAACTGACAATGACCAATCAATGGTATGTACTATTTCATGACTATTGTTTTCCTATTTTGGAATCTTAGGATATGATTCATGATTTTGTTTGTAGGAAAGAGGTATTTCTGTATAAGTTGGAAAGGAATGGATAATGGATCATGAAGAATGTTGAATGAGTAAGATGTCAACATATAAGGGCTTCAAGAGTTATGGTGAAATTCTTAAGAGTATTAAGTCTCTTTTGATGATGGGGTTACATTAGAAGACTTTTTATATTATGTGTAACCCTGATGTTTAATATAGGCAAATTTTATTCAACTAATAGTTATCTTTTCTTTTGTGGACATAGTTATAAAGAACCATTTGGGTTTATATGATCCTTACTTTTGAGGTAATTATGGGTTACTATATGTTATGATTGAAGTGAAAGGCATGAGATAAAATTGAGGTTAAATTATGTTATGGTTATTTTTGATGATTTTTTCCCTTTTTGGGGAATGATTTGAGAATTATATAGTTTTGGAAAAAGGACAACACGTAGACCGTGTGACTACCCGTCGCGTCGGACAAAGCTGCGGGAATCGAACCCACAACCAAAGTGCGACTGGTATTTATCGCCTACCACTGGACTACGTGAAGTCCCTGGTTAGTTTGACTAATTCTTTTTAGTTATATAATTTTATGAATTAAGAGTAAATTGATTTTGGAGGATATGTGATTAGGATAATTACTTTTCAATGTGGGACATTAGGAGCGACTAATGTTGTTTGGAGATAAATGTTACGATTTAACTTAGAAGACTATGTGACTAAATCCTTCAAATATATGGGTTTCAATCTTATATTGGTTTACTTTGAACAAATTTATGGACAAATTGTTTATCGGATGGTCCTCGTTGAACTTTGGGTTTTGTTGGACAAATTTTGGAGATTAAGAACAGATTTTCTTTTTATAAGGGGTTATCCTTTTCTGGATTATCGGATCTTGTACTAACCATTTTGGTTTTGGTTTTGGTTAAAGCCTAAATACATGGGATGTATATAGTTCTCTTTTGGGGAGTAGGTGATTCTCTAGAAGTTGATTATAGTACTCTTAATTCGAACAAGTCTCCCAAAATACTCGTCTTTTGGAAAAAAATATGAGTTTGACTAAGGAATCTAGTAAAAGTTGAAAGTCAACATGATAAGTGATTATGCTTCCTTATGAATAAATTCCTCAATAAAAAGTAACGTAAAACAAAAATGTTGTCTATTAACTTTTCCTACTGGGGAATCGAAGAATGTTTAACCCATCACAAGTTTGTGATTTTCTCGTGGTTAACTTTCTCCTAAACATGTTTTCTATCACTCTCCATCAGAACATGACCCTTTTTTTCCTCCATGTCCATATTTTCATATTTGGAATCCTAGTATGGGTTAACTCGGGTGACCTTTGTACTTATCTTTCTTTATTTTAAAGTGTTTGTTTTACCGACTTTTGTTCTGATGTGGGACTTTCAAGGATGTTTCCAAGCGCAATTTTAAAATTGCGAGGACGCAATTCCCAAAAGGGGGGAAGGATGTAACACCCCAGGTAAATAATGAATATGAAATTTTCATATTTATCCATATTTGTGAATAAAATATTAATATTACTTTAAAGGGGACGCTATGCTCGATAGCGTACCCAACACGCAACAACGAGTTTCTTGGGAATCTTACGTTGCACTCTTATAATAAAATAATATTATTTCAAATGATAGTTAACATGTAGCCGTTTTATTGGCGGGAATGGATAGAAATAACTAAAATATGATTATATATGTTTTTAAATGTTTTTACATTTATCCAATAAAAGCTAAAGGCTTAAAATACGGAAAGAATTCAATTTTAGGCGTATATGCCCTAGTTTTCACTAAAGGTTCGCTTATCGCCTTTTAATGGAGAACTGTCATTAAATATAGTTTTGTTCACTCTTAAACATTCTTTTGGACCAAATAAAACTCTTATTAAGAATCGGGACATCAAAATTTACTTTGTGTAAATTTTTGGTATCTTTCCGATAAAGTTCATTTTTTTAATGAATAGTGTAAAATGTTGTATTTTAATTCAAAACCACTTTTTAATCTAATTTATTTATATGATTATATTATATTTTGAATTGGTTTTAAAGTGAAATTAGAAAATATTTTTACCATTAAATCCAATAGTGGTCGTTGGAATCAATTTCACTTTGAAATCAGACTTAAACCAGTGTCCATCTTTTGATACTTATTGTTTCATAAAAACACGCTATTTGCTCTGACAGCAGGAATTAATTATTAAATTAATTAATGTGACTTATATGTTTTGAATTTTGTGAAATAGACTTCATTTTTGAATTCGTAATATCAAATATAGCTTAGGTTGAATTTTTGTTAATTTTCTGAAAAACTTCAATTTTTGATGAATAGTGAAACCACTAAGTGGTAATCAAGCAAACTGATTTTTCAGTTAAATGAAAGATAACCACTAATGTGTATTGAATTTTGAAAATCCGACATACATTGTTGTCATTAAGAAGTAAAATGTGGTTCAATGAGATTAAAATAATTTTTTGGTGAATAGTAACTTATTAAGTTTTTAATCGCGATTAGTGGTAATTAGTGTAGTTTAAGGTAAAAATGATATTATAAGAATGTGAAAACAACATGACACTTGTCCTACACCTATTGGGTGAGTCATGGCCGACCAATACAAGCCATGGGCCAACTTGGGGACCCCATGGAGCCACTTTAGTTGGAAAATGACAATAATATATTTTTATTTAATGTTAAAATTAAAAATGACACAAACATGATATGTTTTACTAAAACAATTTTTAAGTGGGGTTATACAAGTCATATTTTTTATTATAATTATTCATTGGAAAGATAAAACTATTTCCTACATCATAGTATTTTTTTTATAATTTTTAGACATTAAATAAATTAAATTATTTATGACATCATAATGATGCAGTGATGACATCATTATTTAACGATTAAAATAAAATGGAAAGATAATGTAAACACTATGAACTACACATGTACAAAACTTATTGGATGGGTGGATTTATAACCTTAATAACCTTAGCCACGAATTATATCAATGTGGGACCTCTTAAAATCGAAACACATTTTCAAATAAAGTAATATTTCTTTACTTTCCAAAAGTGCCCCTCCTCTCCTCTTATAAAAGGCCCCCAGCTCTACCTCATTTAACACACTCCTCAAGCCTTTGGCTCGGCCAAACCCTGACCTTTTACTCTCTCCACATCCCTCTCCTCATCCTAGAGGATTCCCTTTGGGCAGAATCTTTTCAAAGGAAGCCTTTAGGCTCAAAATCAAAAGGAGTTACACTTTTAAAGGTAATTCTTTCTCTTATGTTCATTTGTTTTATATTGCTTCTCCAACCCCCTAAAATCATTTTATTTACTTATTTTGTAACAAAACCAGTATCTTCAATATACTAGGATGTTTTTATAAGATTTATTCGAGCTACACTCTCACACAACTACATCAAATGGTTAAAGAACATATGGTTTCCGTGGATGGCGAAATTCTGCCTCCCGAAATGATGATTGTTCAATACTCATTTAACACCTTAAAAGGTGGCCATTATGATGTCACTATTTTTATATATGATATAAAGTATGTTTATGTTTTACTTATGCTTCTGTATTTTTCATTTGTGCCTTACCTTTATGGCATCCATTATGGGTATACGCGATATCTTCATTTTAGGAAGTGCGGACTACCGCCCCCTCAAAGTGATGTGATTCGTTAATGCCATACGTGGGACGTATAAAGGATGGATTTAATGATATTATATATTATATTATACTGGAATTATAATATACCTTTATATCATTATTATTCCATTCTATAAAATATGAAATAGAAATGAAAGTAGCGTTCATCCGTACGTACGGCTTACCGTCTCCATGAACGGTGCATTTCATTTCTTACCTCTAAATGATTATGTAATGTTATAAATGCATTCATGTACTGAATATATATGATGTATATTATATCTACATCATGAATAAAATTCTGGATATAATAAACATTTGTCCACACGAACAACATGTAATTGTAAGAAGTCCACTTTCGACTTAAGAACCAAATATCGACAAAACAATCATTATTAACTTAATGATTACATAGTGTTTATAAAAAGGAAATAAGTGATATAAAAGGAATAATAAGCTTGAAAAAGTTTCTTAATCAAGTAGAAATTAACTCAAGTTTATTATCCAGGAGATTAAAGAACGATCGAGTCAAGTCGGACCCGAGGTAAGGGATCCTACTCCTCTCTTTCTTTTTAAGTACACACTTTTATGTCATTCCTTTTAAAACCCATATTTCTTGTTATTGGGATGATCTTTTATATTACACTTACTGTAATTTTTATGTTCATGTGATGAGAGACCCTATTCTCTCTCATCAATCCATTTTGGAAGTTTTATGTTGCGCCGTTAGGCTGCTGAGTTTTCGTAAGGGATTTTTCATCTCACTTTTATTCCCGTGAGATTTATGCTACATTTGCCACAAATTCCATTGAGTGGTGTATGTACTACCAATTATTCTACTCTTTGTGTAATATACTTTCATTTATGAGTATTTACATCAATGATCTATTGTCCTTCTTTCATGGGGTGTATGTTTGAAAGATACCCAAGTCGGTAAGGGAACCTTTCACCCTCCTCTTTTTTTAAAAAGAATTCTTTTGTTGGGTCTTTTAATTTACATATTGTTATGTTGGGATATGTTCTCATATATCCTTATTGATGTAAATTTTATGTCCAAGTGATGAGATACACTTTTTATCTCTCATCAACTCATTTTGATGTGATGTCGTTAGGCTGTCAAGGGAACTTTTTAACCCAATTTCGATTTTCTTTGGGTCAACATGTAGTCATTGAATATGTCATCCATTGAATATGTGTGAGTGACCTTTTATTGTTTTACAATTAATATCCACTTATATTGGGTGTATTTATATTTGTCACACATATTTTGAGATTGATTTGTCCTTAATTTAAGGATACCTTCTTTATAAGGGATTTCATCACATTTGACATTTCTATTGAGGGTTCATTGTTGTTATGCACCAATTCACTCTTATATAGTGTATATACTGTCCTTTGGAGTATTATATCATGAATCCTTTTATTCTCATGATATTATAAAGTTCTGACTAAATGTTATTCCTCGATTATTGTATTCAAGTGTCTCTAATTTTGGTAAAACCCCTTTAACCAAAATATTGTTTTAAATGTTTTAATTATTTGTTCTTATTAATATCCATGTTTTCAAAATGGTTTTAAGGATTTATTTATATGGATATTAATGGTTTAAAGTGTTAAAAGCTTCAAGGTGCTATGGGACACTTTGATTCAAAAATCTCTTTATTAAATGTTTTAAATGGTTTTGGAAATGGTTTCTTTTTGAATGGATTCATTATTTCAATATCCTAAAATGTTATATTGTGATTGAAATGTGGAAATGTTATGTTTCCTTTATTCATGTTTTATGTGATACGATTATGTTATGGTTCTTGGGCATTGTTATGAAGAACGGGTTGTTCTGTGATAAACTAAGGGAGGGTGAGCCCGATATAGCTCTCCAATGCATTGGGTAACGCGAAGGAGTGAAACGTTAAGGTTTCTCCGAAGAGATTTAGGGAATATACTGTGAAGGGTATTCCAAACGTAACCAAGAGGGTTACTTCCTACGTAAGAATGTTATGAATGCCTCAAGTTACCTCTATGTCTTATGTTTTCTATGATTTATTCATGATTTGATATGCCTATGTTTTATGGGTAAAGTATGATTTCATTCTTATGTATATATGAAGTCAAGTTTCCTTTCCATATTTTTATAACCCTTACTGAGCCTTTTATGCTCATCCCAAGTTTTTGAAATGTTTATCACAGGTCAAGGGAAAGGTACATGATGTGATGATAGTGTCGGGGACGTGTCAAGAAAGAATCCATGTTTCATTTTAAATATGTTTCCGTTGATGGGAAGAATAAATACTGTCTTTTATGTAACCACTTTGTTTAAATGTGGAATGTAATGCAAGTTTCATGATCTAATTCTCTAAAACTCTAAACCTGAAAAGATCCTCAATGTGTAATCTTGTAATAACTCAAGATTAAGTAATGTTTAAGGCTGGGGCCTTATAGCCGCGACAGAGGGGTGCAGTGCCGTCTTGCAGCGCTGATTGTATAAGAGGCACGACATAAGGGTACGACGGCTTTGGAGGAGGTGGCAGGACTCGGCCGGCCACCGGCACACCAGGAGGCAGGACCCCGGGGGTCCTGCAGTAGCCACACCGGCCGGTCGTTTCTGGAAATACCAGGGTGTTGAAACCACCGGTCAGTTGGCTAGGGAGGACCCCACCATATGGGGCAACCATTTCAAAACAGAGGGGAGTCACCCCCCCTTTGCACCCCGTGGCCGGCTTCCGAGCCGGGCCGCAGGCCGGGCCGCTGCGCTGGGCCGGACCGCCCACACCAGGCCAGACCGCCAGCGCTGGGCCAGACCCCCCACGCCGGGCAGGGCCATTCCAGCCAGTCCAAGCCGCGCCCAATTGGGCCGGACCCGGGTCGGGTCGACCAGGGGGGTATTGGACCAGGTTGGACCGGGCCCAAACCCCCTATTTTCGGGCAGTTTCGTTCAAATGGCCATATCTTGGGCTACATACATCAGATCGGTGCACCGTTAGTTGCGTTGCGATCGACGGATCGAGACGGTCATTATTTTATATTATACTCAAGGTTTCATAGATCTTTGGGTATGACCAGGTTGGTTCGAACCCGAAACCAACCGGGCCCTCGGAGCCGAAACACTTATAACATGACCTCCGGACATCCGATTGACGTGCTGTCAACTTTTTTGGATCCCTTTCAGTGAGATGGATCTTTTGTAATACATCAGCTGAGGTTTGGACACAGTTGGAATAAGACCGAGTTGGATTGAACCCGAAATCTAAGAGGGCCCCTAGAACGGAAAAGCCAATAACATCTAGACCGGACGCCCGTTTGATGAACCGTCAACGGCATTGGTGATCAAATTGAGAAAAGGTCCCTTTGATTATACCCTATGTGAGTTTGGGGTACAGTTGAGATACAACTGGGTTGGATCGTACCCGAAACTAACTGGGCCCCTAGGACTAAAATGCTAATAACTCACAGACCCGACGTCCGATTGACGCGCCGTATGTTAAGTTGAGACCCCTATGATGAGGCAGTCCTTTGAGATAATTATTCTTGGTACTTTGTGATACTTAGTGTATGGAACTGTAGCTCGTGGAGCGGACCCTGCCAGAGATGAGCGTACGGAGTACGGAGACCATGTCATTGGCTGAGACTTGATGACTGCTTGTCCGATTCGAGTCGAAGTGACTTGTATAGTCCAGTGGGGAGAACTACTGTGTTTGGGTCGCGTACCCAGGGTGGGGAGAATGTAGAGACCCATAGCCTATCGTACATGAACATTACATTACTTTTGCGGAATACTTAATACATAACAATAATACACACACAAGGATCGTAATAGTTTAGTGTCTTTGGAAACTCGGAACGTAATCTTCTAATCCTGGTGAAAGATCTTTAAAATCTCCCACAAAGATCTTCCTTTTTTTTTACCTAAAACTTTTCTTTATATCCTGGGGAAAAGAAAACATAAAAGGGTGAGCTCAAATGCTCAGCAAGGGTAAACAAAAGAAATATCAATCACATAATTTTCATAAGAACATAACATTTTTGGAAATCTTAACCTGCAAAAGAGAGCATAATTTCATAACATGGGATAAATCATAGTAGTGAAAATGAAACCCTTACTTAAAACATTACTCATTGTGGAATACACACATAATCATAGAGAATCATTTCTTGTTAGTCAAGACTCATTGCCAAGACTATCTTAGTGGACAAAGTCCCTTTCTGAATCGAGTAATCCTCGTTTCAGTCCTGTTTCACTGAACCGGTATAACCTACCATTCCAGCCATGTCTATCTCATGAGATATAAAATCTTTACCCAATGCATTGGAGGGAGATATAGGTCCCACCCATCTCTTAATGAATCCTTTCTTATGTGTGCCACAAAATCATAAATCATACATCATTGCATAACCCATGTAATAAAAATGGGATTCTTAAACAACATGACATCATAAAACCATTCATATAAGATAAAGGAATTAATAAACATAATTCCATCACAACATAGTCAAATCAATGTAAAAATATGGATAGAAACAGAACCCTTTATTATCTTATATGGAAAATAATTTTGATAAAACACTTGAATTGAATTCTTGAGGAAAATATCCTTTCTTCTTCAAAATAAATTTCCTTTCACAAAACATCATGCAATTTTAAAAGAAAGAGATTTTATTGAAAATAGTCATGAAATCTTTTAGAGGAAGCTTCATGAAAATAAGGCTTTATAAAACAGTAGAAATCCGTTCGTGCCGTATAAGTTAAAAAAACATTCTTTGTACTTTTGTCGAAAAAGTCAAAATGTACCTCGTACGAAAAACGACAAAATATTCCTTTCATATATTTTACTAAAAACTCACCCAAGGGTAGAATTGGATTTAAACAATTGTAGGTGGATGGAAATAACATTACATATTGAGGAAACATAGATGTGGATGATAAAATACACCCCAGTAAATACTAAAGTATAAACAATCTTGGATAAAAATGAGATTGTGATATTTCCCTTACCTTAGGTCCAAATTGCTTCGTATGTGTCCGAACCTCCTCTTCTTTGAAGCGCCTTTTGGAGACCTCCTCTTAGGGAACTAAAAATTGGTCTTTGAGTAAGACCAGAACCTCTAGGATGTTTCTAGGGAAGTGGAGAAGAGATTTTGGCAGGGGTTGGCCGAGCTTGAGTGCTCAAATTGGTGTGAGGAGGAGGGGGAGGAGGTGTCCTTTTATAGGGGAGGAGAGGGGCACCTTAGGAATTCTTAAAAATATTAATTTATAATAAATCTAACCCCACTTAAAAACCTCCAAAAATGACTCATATTCGAAGCTTAGATGAGATAGGGTTGTAATATCATCAACCAATCAAATTTAGACATGTTTGGATCTTATTTTAAACCTTATCAATTAGATTTAACTCTAAGTTAAATAATTTAACTTTTACCGTGTCTTTTTGTTTTCTTTCACTATATGGTTAATAAACATACTATAACATGCCAAACGAACCCCAAATTGTTTATTATTAATATATATATCCTTATCTAAGTCATTTGGCCGAACCTTAGATTTTTAGGAATAAAATAACAATTAATAATATAATATTTGATTTAAAAACTATTTTGTGTCAATTTTGACACTATTTGATATATGATTTTTGTGAAAGTCATAACAGAATTAAATGTTCGAACCAAGTTGATTAAATCAACATTCATATATCATAGTAACCTATAAAATTAGTGGAATTCATAAAAATTCTCAAATTACATTTATTTTGGTGTTTATAACATCAATTATGTCAATATTTCATAAATAAGATAATTACTGCATCATCTTTGTGTCATAAATTAATTAAATTATTTGATGTCTAAAAATTACAAATAAAATACCATTATGTAGGAAATCTTTTTAGCTTTCTAATGAATATTTATAGTCGAATTTATCTTATGTATAACCCCATATTAAAAATGATTTACTTATTAAACTTTGATTTTAACTATTTTAACCCTTCTTTAAATAAATTAATAATAAATGTCCAAATCTAATCCAAGTGGGCCTAAATGGTCATATTTTATTCCTAAGTTTGTTTTTGGTCGAATTACACTTGTCCAATAGAATTAGGACATGTGTTAGGGTAATAGTAATATCATATTTACCCTTAGTTACCCTATTTACTATTAACCGCGGTAAAAAAAGTAAAAAGTTACTATTCACCAAAAAATTATTTTCATCTCATTGAACCACATTTTAGTCCTTGATATTAACCGTGTCTCTCGGATTTTCGAAATTCCATTCACAGGAGCGGTAAAATTAAGTTTTATGCCAAATTCAGTTTTTTAACCTACCACTTAGTGGTTTCACTATTCATCAAAAATTGAAAGTTTTCAGAAAAATACCAAAATTTCATCCTAAGCTATATTTCATATTCCGAATTCAAAAATTAAGTCTATTTTACCAAATTCATATCATAGAAGTTGCATTAATTAATTAAATCCCGCTGTTAAAACAAATAGCGTGTTTTTAAGAAACAATATCTACCAAAAGATTGACACTTGATTATGTCTGGTTTAAATGTGAAATTACATCCAATGACCAACATCATATTAAATTGTAAAAATATATTCTAAATATACTTTAAAACCACTCAATTTAATGATTTATCACTATTAATTATTTCGATTAAAAATTTTGTTTTTAATTATAATTTAGTAATTTTCACTATTCATCAGAATATGAAAGTTATCCGAAAAGTACCAAAATTTCACCTTAGGCTAAATTCGATACTCCGAATCCAAAAATGAAGTTCATTTTGAAAAATAAGATTTACATAATTTCAAAAAGTTGTTATTACTATTCATAACGGCTAGTTTTAATATTATTTTAATAGCATATCGTTGTTTAGTGAAACTCGGTATTGCGTATTACACACGCTATCGAGGAAGGTTGTGATTGCGTGTAATCCAAGGCAAGTCAAGAAGGTGTGTTGTGCAAGCTTCTTTTGGTGTAGCGTACAACACAAGACATTAATAAAAAAAAGAATATTTTTCATAAATTCTCTGGTTGTTACATTCTACCCCCCTTAAAATGAATTTCGCCCTCGAAATTCGTCGGGATTATAAATGGTTTACTATTAGAAAGTTTCTTTAATAGAAACCCACATCGTAAAAAGGAATACCAAAACTTGGATTTAAAAACTAAAGTATGAAATGTAACGATTACCCAAATAAACTAATCAATGGGTTTCCACGTAGGTGAAAATATGGATATGGAAGAGAAATCTAACCATCATGTTCTGATGGAGAGTGATAGAGAACATGGCTATGGAAAATCTAGCAATCACAAAGCCATAAATTTGTGAAGATCTAATGTACCATCTGATTAATCAGATATAAGAGCACTAGGACAACATTTTTGGTTTTCAAGATCATTTCCCTAAAGGTGATGAATTAAAAGAAATACTTACATGATTTTGTTACAATCTCACTGTTGTTCGTGAATTGAACAATTTCCACTTCATATCATAAAGAAAGGAATTTGAATTTGTTATTCGTAAAGCATTAGCAGATCATGTGATAGAAGGATGGGTCATTCCATCTATTTCAAACAAAAGGTTAGAAAAAGTTATAAGTCCATCTTATAGTGAGATTAATCGTATATGGTTCCAAAAATGAACTTATACTTCATATATCATACCGCTTAATAAAATAAAACTAGTTTCTACTAAACAGGGACTTCCTGTAGGCCAGTGGTAGGCGATAAAGGCTAGTTGCACTTCGGTTGTGGGTTCGATTCCCACAGCCTTGTCCGTAGCGATGGGCTGTCGCCCGTCCTGCAGGTTGTCCTTTTTCTAAAACTATAACATCCCATCAATAATATCGAAAAAACTTCTATCCTTAAACAATACTAACTTATATCCAACATAAACCATTCCAATCTTTAGGCTCATAATACTGCAGTCCATTCTCATAACATAGTGAAAACGATTACCAGAGATTTAATACCATCGTTGATCCCCATATATCATAAGATATATCTTGTTGGTCACATTCCAAACATTCAAAGGCCTTAATCTTGTACTCTCTTGAATACCCATTGAACCTTAGTGAAAACATGAATGCAGTTAAAAGTTAACACTTTTCACATACCGAAATCCTCAAAATTCTATATACTCAAACCATGATATCACTTAGTCCTTATATCAATCATGAGCTCATGAATACTATCAAACATTTAATTTTCTCATTATCCCTTCATTATGCGCATATCATCTACATTCCAAAAATATATGAATAACCTTTCATGGATACTGGTAACATTAATCATACACTTTCAAAACACAAGGAAAGACAACAGTGCAACAATCCATAGATGTCTCTTTATTCCAAAATTACACATGATAAACATGTAATCATTCCACTACATTCTCAAACCATTGACCGAGCTTCAAAAATTCTTTCATCTCACATATCATTTGTAGTCTCTTCATCATCATCCACATAAATACTACCCATATGACCATACTGATTCTCTTCATGAGTCTTTCCCTTAGGGCATTTGTTTGCATAATGCCCATACATTCCACATTTAAAACACTTAACCATTTTTTATGTCATAGCAATACCATTATCCCCATCCATGGTGTTAATCGACCCTTTTCCTTTGCACTTACATGCTTTGTGTCCTTCGTTTCCACACCCAAAGCATCTTCCAGTTCCCTTGAAACATTCTCCTTGATGCCTCTTCCCACATGATTTACATAGGGGAAATTGAACTTTCTTTCCTCTATGATCATCATGGAACTCCATCTTTCTCTTATTAGTCGAGTCAGGAAACTTACCAAATTTTACTTTATTGATCATATTGTGAGATTGCTGATTCGGCATAATAATGATGTTTGGACTTCCAAATCCCATTTCATTTGGTTTCTCATGAAGAATATCATTCCATTGTCCAGCATATCCTCCATTATCGTGAATCACCTTGTTTCCATCCATTTTCTAAAACCCAAAAAGAATAGTGTGAGATGAAAAAATCATAATAAAGGGGGAATAACTTCATTATCTAACATCTTAGGTTAAATTCTAAGATCGTTACTGTTGTTCTAGGACTATATCCTATACGTATACTTATCCTTAGGGACATCCCTAGACATACCTTAGAAATATCTCTAGGGATCTCACTAATGTTTTCGCATCCTAGTTTCCAAAGGTTGACTAAACCTTTCCTCTGATACCAAATGTAGAGACCCGTAGCCTATCGTACATGAACATTACATTACTTTTGCGGAATACTTAATACATAACAAAAATACACACACAAGGATCGTAATAGTTTAGTGTCTTTGGAAACTCGGAACGTAATCTTCTAATCCTGGTGAAAGATCTTTAAAATCTCCCACAAAGATCTTCCTTTTTTTTTACCTAAAACTTTTCTTTATATCCTGGGGAAAAGAAAACATAAAAGGGTGAGCTCAAATGCTCAGCAAGGGTAAACAAAAGAAATATCAATCACATAATTTTCATAAGAACATAACATTTTTGGAAATCTTAACCTGCAAAAGAGAGCATAATTTCATAACATGGGATAAATCATAGTAGTGAAAATGAAACCCTTACTTAAAACATTACTCATTGTGGCATACACACATAATCATAGAGAATCATTTCTTGTTAGTCAAGACTCATTGCCAAGACTATCTTAGTGGACAAAGTCCCTTTCTGAATCGAGTAATCCTCGTTTCAGTCCTGTTTCACTGAACCGGTATAACCTACCATTCCAGCCATGTCTATCTCATGAGATATAAAATCTTTACCCAATGCATTGGAGGGAGATATAGGTCCCACCCATCTCTTAATGAATCCTTTCTTATGTGTGCCACAAAATCATAAATCATACATCATTGCATAACCCATGTAATAAAAATGGGATTCTTAAACAACATGACATCATAAAACCATTCATATAAGATAAAGGAATTAATAAACATAATTCCATCACAACATAGTCAAATCAATGTAAAAATATGGATAGAAACAGAACCCTTTATTATCTTATATGGAAAATAATTTTGATAAAACACTTGAATTGAATTCTTGAGGAAAATATCCTTTCTTCTTCAAAATAAATTTCCTTTCACAAAACATCATGCAATTTTAAAAGAAAGAGATTTTATTGAAAATAGTCATGAAATCTTTTAGAGGAAGCTTCATGAAAATAAGGCTTTATAAAACAGTAGAAATCCGTTCGTGCCGTATAAGTTAAAAAAACATTCTTTGTACTTTTGTCAAAAAAGTAAAAATGTACCTCGTACGAAAAACGACAAAATATTCCTTTCATATATTTTACTAAAAACTCACCCAAGGGTAGAATTGGATTTAAACAATTGTAGGTGGATGGAAATAACATTACATATTGAGGAAACATAGATGTGGATGATAAAATACACCCCAGTAAATACTAAAGTATAAACAATCTTGGATAAAAATGAGATTGTGATATTTCCCTTACCTTAGGTCCAAATTGCTTCGTATGTGTCCGAACCTCCTCTTCTTTGAAGCGCCTTTTGGAGACCTCCTCTTAGGGAACTAAAAATTGGTCTTTGAGTAAGACCAGAACCTCTAGGATGTTGCTAGGGAAGTGGAGAAGAGATTTTGGCAGGGTTTGGCCGAGCTTGAGTGCTCAAATTGGTGTGAGGAGGAGGGGGAGGAGGTGTCCTTTTATAGGGGAGGAGAGGGGCACCTTAGGAATTCTTAAAAATATTAATTTATAATAAATCTAACCCCACTTAAAAACCTCCAAAAATGACTCATATTCGATGCTTAGATGAGATAGGGTTGTAATCGCATCAACCAATCAAATTTAGACATGTTTGGATCTTATTTTAAACCTTATCAATTAGATTTAACTCTAAGTTAAATAATTTAACTTTTACCGTGTCTTTTTGTTTTCTTTCACTATATGGTTAATAAACTTACTATAACATGCCAAACGAACCCCAAATTGTTTATTATTAATATATATATCCTTATCTAAGTCATTTGGCCGAACCTTAGATTTTTAGGAATAAAATAACAATTAATAATATAATATTTGATTTAAAAACTATTTTGTGTCAATTTTGACACTATTTGATATATGATTTTTTTGAAAGTCATAACAGAATTAAATGTTCGAACCAAGTTGATTAAATCAACATTAATATATCATAGTAACCTATAAAATTAGTGGAATTTATAAAAATTCTCAAATTACATTTATTTTGGTGTTTATAACATCAATTATGTCAATATTTCATAAATAAGATAATTACTGCATCATCTTTGTGTCATAAATTAATTAAATTATTTGATGTCTAAAAATTACAAATAAAATACCATTATGTAGGAAATCTTTTTAGCTTTCTAATTAATATTTATAGTCGAATTTATCTTATGTATAACCCCATATTAAAAATGATTTACTTATTAAACTTTGATTTTAACTATTTTAACCCTTCTTTAAATAAATTAATAATAAATGTCCAAATCTAATCCAAGTGGGCCTAAATGGTCATATTTTATTCCTAAGTTTGTTTTTGGTCGAATTACACTTGTCCAATAGAATTAGGACATGTGTTAGGGTAATAGTAATATCATATTTACCCTTAGTTACCCTATTTACTATTAACCGCGGTAAAAAAAGTAAAAAGTTACTATTCACCAAAAAATTATTTTCATCTCATTGAACCACATTTTAGTCCTTGATATTAACCGTGTCTCTTGGATTTTCGAAATTCCATTCACAGGAGCGGTAAAATTAAGTTTTATGCCAAATTCAGTTTTTTAACCTACCACTTAGTGGTTTCACTATTCATCAAAAATTGAAAGTTTTCAGAAAAAAACCAAAATTTCATCCTAAGCTATATTTCATATTCCGAATTCAAAAATGAAGTCTATTTTACCAAATTCATATCATATAAGTTGCATTAATTAATTAAATCCCGCTGTTAAAACAAATAGCGTGTTTTTAAGAAACAATATCTACCAAAAGATTGACACTTGATTATGTCTGGTTTAAATGTGAAATTACATCCAATGACCAACATCATATTAAATTGTAAAAATATATTCTAAATATACTTTAAAACCACTCAATTTAATGATTTATCACTATTAATTATTTCGATTAAAAAATTTGTTTTTAATTATAATTTAGTAATTTTCACTATTCATCAGAATATGAAAGTTATCCGAAAAGTACCAAAATTTCACCTTAGGCTAAATTCGATACTCCGAATCCAAAAATGAAGTTCATTTTGAAAAATAAGATTTACATAATTTCAAAAAGTTGTTATTACTATTCATAACGGCTAGTTTTAATATTATTTTAATAGCATATCGTTGTTTAGTGAAACTCGGTATTGCGTATTACACACGCTATCGAGGAAGGTTGTGATTGCGTGTAATGCAAGGCAAGTCAAGAAGGTGTGTTGTGCAAGCTTCTTTTGGTGTAGCGTACAACACAAGACATTAATAAAAAAAAGAATATTTTTCATAAATTCTCGGGTTGTTACAGAGAACTACTGTGTTTGGGTGGAAGACCTGCGGTAATCAATAAAAGGAGTACCTCTGCAGGCTATTAGGGGGTGTGCACAACTGTGTTTGGGTGGCAGACCCCGGCAGGGAGAACTACTATGTTTGGGTTGCTGACCCTCGGTACTCAACAGGAGGAGTACCTTAGCAGTCTGAGGTTAGTGATCAGCACCTCAGAGTCATGACATGATCAGTGTACTCAACAGAGGAGGAGCTTTTCAGCAGTTGCGGTTTCGATAATGAAAATCCTGGTTTGAGGTGAGTCAATGACCTTTCTGTTTTTCATCTTGAATGAGTTGGGTTACTTGATAACATACGTATATGTATGGGCATATACCTAAGTTGTGGTTATCTTTTTATTTCGTAGCTGTGTGATACCTCTTTCCTGATATGGGTTACTTGATAACTTAGGTATAAGTATGGTCTTATTCCTAAGTTAGGGTTATCTGTTTAGATCTTTCTTTGTGGTTATCCTTGTGAGATTTAGTGAGACCTTGAGAGTCTCGAGGTCCCTACTGAGTATCGTTATACACACCCATGCACGGGTTATTCCCGCACCTCGTTGAGTTGGAGGCAGACGATAGATAGTGTAGACGGAGGCCGAGTGTTCGAGGACTGGACAATACCCGGAGGTGGACCTCATGGCGTGTCAATATCCAGAGGAGGACCTCACGATGAGTCTGTATCGGGAGATGGACATCAAGACGAGACGGTACTCGGAGGAGGTTGATGGGTGAGAGTGTTGAGGAGGCTATCTGTACCTACCCTCTAGGTAGGATCCATGGTGGACGATCCAGGAGCTGCGCTATCTGTACCTACCCTTTATTTAGGATTCGAGGTGGAAGACCCAGGAGCTACTTCTATTCTTCAAGATTCTTGTCTTTTCTGTTGTACTTTCATTCAGTTGTAGATGTACTTTTCAGTTTGTTTGTATTCTAGCACATTTACTTTTCAACACTTTCTTTTGTACTTAGTTGTTGCTTCTTCTTGTACTCTGTTGTGATTTTTACTTTTATAAAGGCAATGCCTTCCCTTTTTTATTGGGATTTACGCCTTTGGTGCTAGTCACCAGCCCCTGAACTATTGAAGGCGGGCTTAGGGTAGTCACGACACGGGCCCCGAGGACGGTGTTGTGACATAAGGAATATAAAACATGGAATGTAGATAAAAATGTTATATCCTATGTTTTTAGATGAATAGTGATATATATATATATATACATATGTGGAATAAAGGGTTGATAATGGAATATAACAATAGATGATAGTTTAAAATGTTTCTGATTTCAATCAATATTTTAAGGAATTATGCTATTCAAGAAGTGTGCATTTCTCCACTCAATACAAGAATTAAAGAAGGATGTGTTAGAAATTAGCTGGCATAAATTTTCCATGTTTTATTTTTGGATACTGTATGGATTTTATTTATAAGAACACATACCTTTTACACTTAATATTAAATTATTTTAATCTAAATTAACCAATAAATATAATCCATGGATCATACATTCTAGTGTCTTTATATGATTTTTTACATAACTAACCAAAAAAGAAACCAAAATAAAAAAAAATTAAATTTTATATCTATAAATATCTCTAAAAAATCATTGACCTCTTACATGTTCAAAGGATAAACTATATAATACGGGATGAAAGGGAAGATCTAGAAATCCTAATAAATAAATAATCATATGAATAAAGCATAAAACATAGGTTTGAAGACATAACATGGAGAAAAATGCCAAGAACAAGAATTAACATATGGAATAGAACATATAGAACGAGGTATCATCAAATAATTTCATCATATGAATGTGGAAATAGTATAAAACATGAAATAAGAATGAATCAAGGTTGTCCACTGAGACCATTTCATATTGACTAGAATGATTGAAGGGGAACCACTAAGACAACTACACATAACAGATCATTAGACAATGAATTACACAATTCATTAGATCATAATCTATGAACATCCATCATAACATGCTCACTCATATGTTCTCCTAGTGAAGAATGATTCAGAAATAGAAGGGTTTTCCATTGAAAGAAATGTGTATCTTAATTAGGTTGTAGAGCCTAAAAAATAAAATTATCATAAATATTTCATTGAAATAATGGATTTAAATACAAAATAAATTTAAATAGTAAAAAAAAAATTCATTTAAATTATGTAAAATTTATGGTGAATCATATAGAAATAGTTCTTAAGAAACATTATAAATGAAACATTTTAGTCAGGTATAAGGAAAATATTAAAGTGCATTTAAAGTGGAAAACACTTATTTTTTCAAATGAAAATAAATGATCCACCTATGTTATTCATGATAAATTTAATGATTCTATAAAAAATGATCTATTTATTCATATAAATTAATTCATAAAAAATTTGGTATAAAATCATGATGTTCCCTTTAATAGAGCAAGATTATTGGGAAGATTTGAAAAGGGAACCATTTTGAATCATCTGATTCCACATCAAATAAATGACGAACTGAACTAGATACATATTTTTGGAAGATATAAAAATAAATTATAATAATTATATAACAATATTGTATAATTAATATTCGATAAAGATAGAGAAACTGTTACCCAAATGAAAATTGGAGGTTCAGAATGAATCCATTAACTTTTGTCTAACTGTGTTCTGTACCTGTACATATTATCCAAGATATTGAAATTAACTTCATCAATAATTTAATTTAGAATCTATTTATTGTTTATTTTATTTAATATGTATTTATTAAGTTCATTTATATTGTTATTGTTAAGTTATAATATATAATATCATCATTCTGTGATCATTTGTTTCCATGGTTTTCAATATCAGTTTACCTGTATACATGTATAGAATATTATATTAAATGATAATAGTTGTAAAAAATTGAAATTATATGTTAACACAAACTTCCATAACACTAAACGGTATTATATACAATTTACTTTCCAAATGTTTGTATTACTTGTTAGATAAAAAATTAATGATAAATGTTTATATTAATTTTTTGTTTATTCGATCATCATTAAGTAGTATTATTTTATTTATTAATATTATGTATATATACTAATTTCAATACATTAAATATGTGGTATTTGATATATTATAATCCTATATAATCTTAAATATGGTATTATGACCATCAATGAAGGTGTCATTGGATCTTGAAAACATATTGTCCTTGCATGTGATGGCCTATGGACCTGCACTCCCATAAAACCTATATCTTGTCCATGGTTCATTAAATGTATCCCTCTTGAGAAATTACATTCTAGAACCCTCACATGTACTAAATATAGTGGTGTAAATTTGGAGAATGATATTTCCTAGGATGATTATCTGGTGAAAATCATATATCTTAGAGAAAAGGTACTACAAAATAAGACAATTCACTTAGTCAAAGTGCCTTAGAGAAACCAAAATATTGAATATGAAATTTGGGAAGCACAGGAGGTGATGAAATAGAGTATCTCTAATATGTTTTATTTTGGGAAATGAAAATTTTGATTAAAAAATACCTTAAGGTGGGATGACTATAATGACCCAAATTGTTATAAATGAAATTTCCTTTTTTATTTAATTATATTTCTTATTAGGTAATATAGTCATAGAAAAGTCTTGAAAATAATTTTTTATAACCAATTGTCTTTAAAACACCATTATTTATCATACCTGTTGATAATAAATAAATAGAACAATGATCATATAATTATTATAAGTATAGGGTTTTAGAAAATCCTATCGACAGATAACAAGGATCTAACGGCCTCAAACAACATAATCATACCCAGTGAAGCACATTTATCAGAGTTTCCAAGGGATTTAGAAACACTAGAATTTTCTATTTACTAAGCCCAATCTAATATCTGGAAACTTAAGCAAGTGAAATCTATTTATGGGAGTAGTTGAATCCATCAATATCATGGCCCAAACAATGTATGTCAAACCACCCCGTGAATTTCTCACAATCATGCACATAACACTTTCGGTGTTTTATTGTGTATCAAAGAGATATTTCTAAAGTCCCAATAAATATGATAATATATTTATTTTTTATATAATTTTCATTATCTGTTCATCATAATTTTGATTCATTATTAATGAATTTTATATTGATAGAGGAAAAAATAGTAATTTTTGTTACTTTTCAAATTCAATTAAAAATTTATTTTGATAAATTATTGTATTGTTTTAATGAATAATATTTTAAGAAGATATTATTATTAAATAATATTTAACATATATAAATTATCATATAATATTTATATTGTAAAACATAATATTATAAAGGGGTCAAAAATTATTATTGTCAAAAAATCGTGAATTTCCCAATAAATATAGATTATTATTTTAAATGTGTAAACACACATATATATATATATATATATATATAATGAATATTTTTTATTGAATTCGAAATTTGAAATTATGCAGCGATGAAATTTTCTTAATTTATTGAAATAGTCAAATTTTTGGGTAAAAATTAAATACTGTATATTTATATGGTGTGTATTATGGCATCAAAACGACACAAATTTGAGGTAATAAATACTATTAAATTTATACTCTTATAATTTGATGTTTCACTTTAATATAATGTGATTATATGTTTATTTGGTATATTGGCATTATGAATCCTCCATGTCCATGAAAATATTTTATGTTTTTAGAATCATTTATTTAAGACTGTGACTTAACTCCAAATATGAAATGGAATTATTTTATTAAGATCAACACTTAGACATATAAGATAATGAGGTATACTCCCATTTGGTAGAAACCATCGGAAAATCCATGATCTGGTTTGTGGTTTGTATAATTTTATTTTTTAGAGTCCAAAAGAGAAAAAAAAATTAAATCTCCCCCATTTCCTACATAAACAAACACAGGAAAAAAAATATTAACACAAAATCCATATATAATGTCAATATTTTTTCCTCCTCTACATAGAGTGCATCAAACGTTTCCAAAATCTCTTATGAAGTCCCTCCTTGAAATTTGGAGTCACACACTCATGTAAGGGATCTTTTCATCTCATCTCTTTATTAAAATATACGCATTCAATTATTTATGTATCATCATTTAGTAATGAATAGATAGGTTATTACATATCACCCATTGTGACTAATATATTTTAACATTTTAATGGAACTCCTCTCACATTCATCAACGATTTTTTAAAATTTATTAGCGATGCCATTTTTCTAATGAAATTTCACCACAGGTATTAACAGAAAAACAATTATTTAGTGAATATGATATCCATATTCTATCAAGGGTATTCACCTTTATAAACTTATAAATCATTGAAAATTGATTTAGATATATGTACTCTATAATAAATGATCATGGACTAAATTATGAAGAAAAAATAATCCATGATTTGTGATATATGGGGCACACATAAAAAATGACATTGAAATGAATGTGATTAGTGAACCTAGAATTATATAGCACCCTAATGAATTGGGTAGTGTTTATTTTTATTTGAAATCATGATGGGACATGAACTTAAATGGATTACTTTATTATAGTTCTTCCAATGTTATTACTTTGTGGTTAATCCTTATTCTATGTTTATGATGTACTGTTTTAGGTTGTTTCCAGATTTCCCATGTTATGTTTATCATTATATGTAATGCGTAATTGTTCATATTTATGATTAATACACTTTTTATTTCCCATTGATATTCCTATTGTATAACATGTATGAATTTATTCCATGTTTATTCACTTACTCAGCTTTACAATTCACACCATTCATATATATATGTCCCTATGTTATCCTCTGTAGTTTAAAAAATGATAGTATTTTATAATTATTGTAAGGATGTTTTCAAAACATTATTTTATCCATTGATCAAGATGTTACTCTATGTACCTAATTCACAATGATACTAAACATCTCAATATTTTTAGATGTATTTTGTGTATCCTTTTATATTAAAATGTGATTAAATGTGAAATACAAATTTGGTATATTTTACTGGATTTATCATGACACTTGGATAATGGTAGGTGAGGAGAGGAAATGATAATAAAATGAATCGAATGGAAATGAAGAGATAAAGAAAATGGTATTTAACTCTTGAATTAATCTCTTTGATATCCTAGAACTAGAAATTGGGTTTGTAATTTTATTGAGAATAAAGGACCCTGTACATGGGGGAGAGATTTTTCAAGATGATTCAGAAGATTTTGGACATGCTTGATGGATTTAGAGGAATGAGTTGAAGATGTGGTGAGGGTGGTATTTATATTGGAGGAGAGGTGTTTTTGAGTATTTTATTCTTTTTATTATTATGTAGGATCAATAATATAAATTTTCTTATTCTGTGACTAAATATCTTTTATACTGTCTGTGATTTTGAACCAAATATTCTTACATCAACCGTGCATCAACCATGAATAAATAATTATTGTCTTTATATATTATCATAAATTACTATTTTTCACAATTTAACAATAAAACATTTATTTTAGATAAATTAAAAAAAACATAAATATGTTAGATGTTTAGAATTAAAAAATGGACTCCATTTTATGAACCAATAAAACAATCTTTGAAAATTTCCATTTTTAATTAAATCTCACATTTAATAGAAAAATAAGGATTTTAAAATTATTATTGATTTTATAAAACATTGATGAATATATGAATTTCTCAAAAAAAATATCTTATTGTCAATAGAAATAAAATTTTAATTTATGAATTTATTTTAAGAGAATAAATTTTATTTTAAATCATTATATTAATTATAAAATTATATTGTATCCATTATTTTTTATAAAAAACCCAAAAACAGTTTATCACATTAAAAACATTTATTTACTTATATTATGATATAATTATGTTGTGTTTTCATTTAAAGGATCAATTAACTATATTTATACTTTTATAGGTGAGATTACTATTCAATTATCTTGTTTACTATTCATAATGGTCATATAACTATTCTAATGGTTAGGTAACTATTCCATTGGCTTAGGTTTATTAATATCTATAAATACCTCTTAAATTATTCACTATTTATTTACAATGTTTCAATTATGTTTCCTTGTAGATTTTGTGAGATTTAAAATATATGAAATAATTAAAAAGAGGAAAAAATTCATTTATTAAATTTGAGGACGTTATATTCCCCCCCCCCCTTATGAAATTTATAACTCAAATTTTCATTTTACAAACTAAGGGGAAAACATGTTTGGGTACATCTCTTTCGTTGATTCCTCTGGTTCCCAAGGCGCATCATCATAATGTTGGTTCTTCCATAGTAAATTGACTAGTTGAATAGTCTTGTTGTGTAGAAGTTTATATCTATAATGGAAGATCATCAATGGTTTCTCCTCTTAGGAGAGATAAAATTACATCTATACAAACTCTCAAGTCATTACTTGGTAGATATATTGTATGTACTTCCTTAATTGGGATACATGGAATACATCCTTTACTTGAGACATTATTTTTTTATGTTCCAGTCAATAGGCCACAACTCCACCATGATCAACAATTTTGAAGCGGTATTTATAGCTTGAAATCAAAATCCCTTTTTCCCAAATCTCATAATTTTATTCGATGGAGATATTTGGTGGAATAAAATGTCACCTTAAACTGAAGGACTCGCTGAAAATTGTTGATATAGATATTATATAATATTTTGGATTTCTTATTGTTCAACTAAATGGGTTTCACTTTTCCCCAATTTTTTCATTGTTTTTTGTCTGAATTGGCTATGTTCGCTAACATCATCCGATCATGATCAATAATTTGGATGCTTGGTTGAAATATTTTTCTATTTTATAACATTACCAGAGGTAGATGTTGGTCATAAATTAACTTTATTTTTATAAAACACACTATCAACATGTCTTCTAGTTTCCTGATATTCCCCTCGTATTGGCCCTAATTTTGAAGATCATAGGTTGTAATAATGCTCAATTAAGCATTAAAATCACTATAGATACTATTCTCAATTAAGGAGGTATATCTTGAATCTTTATCGGATCCAATCGATAGTCGTGCATCATGTTACCTTACCAATTTGTGGGTGTAAATATATGAATGTTGATAAAGAGCTAAGTCCTCTTGAGTAGTGATAAAATGAGATATATTTGTAAGAAGATTCGCAAAAACACATTTTTTATTATTTTCTCTAAATCAAAATGTATGTCTAGTAATAAAACAACGGTTGTGTTTTCAAATTTCATTAATGGTGTGGGTAATGGTTTCATCATACCCATAAACCATTTAATTCATTAATTAACATGAAGACATATTAATTAATTTGATATATATTAGAAATTTCATTTTTAATTTTATCTCGCCAATAGTTCTCTTTGGGATCTAAATATACCTTTGTACTCCATAATTGAATAGTTATGTTTGATCCATGTATATACTTTTTAGGTTAGTTTATACTAGATCCTTTTTAATTATCATCATTGATAAAGATTAATTTTCTTCTCCACATAGAGCACCCACCAAATTATTTTCTTTTCTAGGAAATTAGTTGATTGAGAAATCATAATAATTGATGTGATGTAACCTTTTTTTCTTGTTCATATTAATATCATTTTGTATGAATATATATATTTGAGGATTTTTTAATCTTTATATATCTCACACTTCTCCCCATATAGTTAATGTTACCTGATTTTCTACATAATGACCAAAACATCCAACTCATGATCATGTATGTGATTAATTTTCAAATGAATATTTGACATAATTGATAGGTAATATAGCAATTCATTTTTCACATTATTAAAAATCATAATATCCTCTTTGAAGACTCAATATACATGATAGAGAGTTCCCCACTTGTTGACAGTATGAGAATTGCTATATTAATTATCCAAATGTTTATCTCCTTGAAATAGTCACCATGTTCACTTGATAAGAAATAAATTACACCCTTCCATGTTATCATAGTTATTTGGTTTTAAAATCTTGATAATTTCTGTAGAGGTCTTTGGTAATATCATACTAGACCATAGAAACTAGGAATCTTCATTATAGTTTTTATCATAGACCACTCACAGGTATCATTTGTCATGGAAGGGTCCCCAAATATTCCATTTATGGTGGTAAATTTCCCCAAGAATGATTATTATTACATATAATAATAAAATTTAATGTATTTTTAATAAATATTATCCCTTAAAAAATTATTCATCACTATTTTAAAAAGCACTACTTTTTCCTCCATGCTCATGGATTATATCATACCCTCAGGAATAAAGACTACCATAAATATTTTGAGGTGATATCTAAAGACAATATTCATTAAATCAATTAATTTTTTTTGTTAAATTAGTGTGTCTACAAAGAATCACAGTGAACACATAATGTCTATAACCTGTTCAAAAGGGAGACATGGGAATATCTTCAATCCTCACTATTAATTGGTGATATCCTAGCCGAATGTCCGCATGAGAGAAATACATGGCCCATGTTGTTGATCAACCAGGTAATATATCTATGGAACATGATAAATTTTATTTATCAAAGTTTCTTAGAGCTCAGGAAAATCATTGAAGACGTTAAACTGTCCTTATTATTGTAAAAGAATACAACTAGTGCACCCCACGGTGATGTACATGTGTGTACAAAACCCTTCTCAAGAATATCCAATAAAAGTTTACTCAGTTCATCTAACTCAATGGCGTACATTCTATTTGTTTTCCTGGATATATTATGAGATCTATGAATAATTTCTATTGAATATTCAAAATCTCACTCACGAGGATGTCCATGAAACTCTTCAAGGAACACGTCATTGTAGTCCCTCATATGGGGAATGTCGTCGAGCATGATCCTCTCTTTTTTTCTCAATCGTTTGAGCTATATATGATATCTCATAAGGAAAAAATATCTACAATTCAAAAAATGACCTTGATAGAGATTCATCATCCTCTTTAAACTTGTATGTAATTGTAAGATACTTTGGGATGTGAAAAGTGATCTCCCTTTCTGGAAAATTGATGTTGTCTCTATATAAATATTTCCAATCCATGCCCAATATATCATAAAAATACAATAAAGTATATATTAATTTAATTTAATAGTGGTTTAGTCTAATGACTTTAATTGTATAGGATTTATATTCTATGGATGAAACAATTTCCCTTTTAGTTTGTTCTCACAGAAAAATCCAAATCAAAATTTTGAGATTCTGTTATAATAGTTTTAATAATCCATGAAGATATGAAAGAATGTTTAGAACATGAAAAAAATAATATTTACACTACTTTTGAATGAATAAAAATTGTAACATTCACCACATTATTCGTAGGATCCACCTCAATTGTACTTATAGAATATCCCTTCCATGCTTCTATGGAGGTTGATGTTGTTGATTGACCCTAACAACACTGGCCTTAGGCACAAGGATCCCATAATTCCCATGTTATATGTAGTTGAAATTCTACAATACATATTGTTTATTGATATGAACCTTACATTCCTCTTCCATTTTAGTGGGATTCTTTGTATCCCATTGGAAAATATTATCTATATTCTCATTCCACCACATTTGAAGTATTTTCTAGTTCCCTCGAGATTGTTCCTAGGATTCTCTAACAACAATTTTGACACATGTGATTATATGTTTTCATTCAATAATTTTATGTAATATATAATCCTCTCATATTAAACTACATTATCAACTTTTTAACTTTGGTATCATGAGGCCACTAAGAGTATCCAATCATCATTTCAATGTTATGGTCACAATGGAAAATCACTTCATTGCAGCCAGAATCTAAAATCTCCAATGTTTATCATATAATTGGTATATACTAGAAATGTGATCAAGCATTATTTTAGTGTTCATGAAAAATATGGATGAATATCAATCAAAAATTTTAATTGTTTCATCATCTTTTATAATATAATAATATTCCTTTTTCTTTAGTCTGGTGAACTCTGTTTCGATCATGAGATGGAGGGTTCGCTGAAAATATTTATTGAATTTTTTTTCAATTCCTCTCAATATCCTAGTCTCATTTTTTTACTTTTAAGTATGGTTCTTGATTAGATTTAATAATTGATCACTTCCACTATCCAAAATATATACCTCCTTTACAAAAGTATCTATAAATGATCACTAGAGGACATACTATATGTCCTCAATGGTGTTAATCCACAGTTATATTAGGAGGGGATAATAATATCCACAAAATATGGGAGGCCTTTTCCACATAAGGAATTCATATGCAACCTTCTCTTTCATAAGAGAAATATGATGGTTTATGTGGTTCCAATTATTCTCATAACTTCATCCAGTTGAGAAACTGCACTCAAAAGGTTTTCATGACTTGTTCACATCAGATTTTTGAATTTCATTAGCTTAATCCCGACATTTCTTATGATAGTGATTTTTTTCACTATAAATTCTTTTTATATCCATTAAATATGAAAAAAAATTCTGAATTATAGGTGCATGAATACATATATAATAATAATGTAAAACTGAAACATTAAAAATAAAAGGATAATCTTTCGAAAAGTATTTCCTAACATAGGATTCTATAAGATTTAATAAATTTTATCCATTGTTATATAATTGTCCCTAGGGTTATTTATAAAGGGGTATATTCCAAATATCTAAAAATAACTTGACCATACTTATATACCAAATATAATGACAAAATCATTTTAGACATATTTTTCACATGAGTTTATGAGTAATTAAGCATCAAATTAAAAACAAATAGTTCAAATTCTAGTGTCATTGGGAGACATTTTGCATAACTAAGAAACATAAAACACAAATAAAAATACCATTTAATTAATATCCATAAAATGATCCGAACATCAATTGCAATTGTATATTTTCATATTATAAAATGGGGAAAACATGAACAAAGTGATGAGATAAAATATTTATAAGGGTATTAGAATATGAATAATGAATATTTTATTAGTTATAAGTCATGACATTATGAAATTGAAAACACATGAAGCATGAATAAACATATGGAATCATAACATACTAAACAAGGGATCATGTATTAATGACATCATAAGAATGTGGAAATATCATAAATAATAACATACTCATGTGTTAAGGATAACCTCTATGACCATTTCATGTGGAAGATCATGATTCAAGGCCAACAACAAATACCATTAAATATGGAGGAGCATTAAACATGGTTAAACACCAAGACCATTTCACATGATGTATCACAAGTCTAAACATTACATAATACATCAGTTAATAATCTTTTTGGACCAATAAAAAATTGTTCATTCATATGACGACCACATGAATAATCAAACATAATCATAAGGGTTTCCATTAGATATAAATTGTTATCATAATCATGTTATGGAGAAAAAAACTAGGAGAAACATCATAAGAGTGATCATAAAAAATTATTTAAATCATAAATTGAAATTATTGATGTATAATAGGAATATATCATGATAAATTCTGTCCAACTAAGGCGTAAACATGTAAAAATAGTTTTTATGAAATATTAGAAATGAATCATTTTTGTGTGATCTAAATAAATTATTTTAGAGCATTTAAAGAAGAAAAGGGTTATGATTTTTCATAATAACATAAATGAACGAAGATATCCTTTCATTATAAATGTAGTTATTAATAAAAATAATGGTGTATTATAACAAATTATAGAATCTACATGAATATGGGTAATAAATATGGAAGTTCCCTTTAATCGATCTTTTTATCAAGGAAGATTTATGAAGGAAAGATATCTAAAAATTTTATCTACCCATTAAATAATAATTAAATAAAAAATATATATGATTTGGCAAAATTTAAATAAAATTTCAGTGATTTATATAAAAATAAATAATATTTAAAAAGGTAAAAGGAGATGGAATGCGAAACTTGAAGGAAAAAAATGGAGGTTTGCAAAGAATCACTTACCTTAAGTGAGAAATTGGTCATTACTTTTACTTTATGTCCTATATAATGATAATATATTCAATAATAATTTATTTATAAACCATTTTACCATGTATCTTATTTATTATATATTTATTAAGTTCATTTTCAATATTTTCATATAGTTATAGGATACAATTTCATCATTTTGATAGCAATTATTTCTTTTGTTATCATAATAAGTTTACATGAATAGATCAATGGAATATCATGTGAAATGAGAATATTTTTTATATTTGACATTAAATGTCATCAATGAACATAAAACATATTTAATGGTATTATATATCATTTTTTTCAAGATGTCGTGAAGATTAATTGGATAAAACTCTAATAATAACTAATTAGATTATTTGGGGGGTTTTTCAATCATCATGGACATGTTTTGTTTTATTAATTAAAATTATTTATATATACTAGTTATAGAACATTGAATAAGATATAATACAAATATTATAACTTATTTAACTATAAAAAATGTTTTTATGACTATCCTTGAAGGTTGTAATTAAAATTGGAAAATCATTGTCCTTAAATATGATAAATTAACACATCATAGATGATGTTTTCATTTTTAGAAAAAATGAGAGGGGAAGACATATGATAAGAGGGGTTTTTTGAACACAATAAGATAAAATTATATAAAATAAATTTGGGTATCATTTCACGTGGTTAAGGGGATGTGGTGAAATTAAAATGGAAAAGAAAATTGAATGTAATTTAAAAGAAAAATAATGTGGTTTTTACATCATCTAATATTTCCCTTCAAAAGCACTTAGGGGAATAAGTTGTGGTATTTTATTGATAAAAATGGATCCTGGTCATGGGTGGAGACTGTGGAAGTGTTTTGGGTAGAATTTGGATAAGAATAATGGATTTTTATTTGTGATAAGAAGAGGTGGTGAGGGTTGTATTCATATTTGAGGATAGGGGTGTTTTTCGTTATTTTAATCATTTTTATTATTATTTTAGCTCAAGACTATAAAATATGTTCATTATTGTGACTAAATAAAGTAAAAAGGGAATGCAAGTACATGAAAAAGGTTCTAACATTACCCATACATCAATCATGACTCAATAATGCAGGTTCCGGGTGCAGTGGAAGCATGTTGGCTGGTTTCCCCAACATTAATTTTTACGTTGAAAAACGTTCAATCCGAGATCCATCATGATTTAAAATTCTGAATCTCTAGAATAGAATGAATAACGAAAAATAAAATAAGAGTCCCAGAACCCTCGATATAGGATCATCATATATTGGTTATAATTAATTTAATTAATTCATAAGAAATACCTCAAAGGAATTCTTTCTTCGTTGGAGTCTACGGTCACGATCTTGTGATTCGTCGTTGCGTTGTAGAATCCAAGTACCGGATTCCTCTAGCAGTGATCCACATATGATTCATGTATGTCTGGACGTCACTGAAGGGATCTCTGGGTGCTAGCATGGAATAACATTCGCTTGCGATGTCCTCCTTCTACCGCCTTGATCCGGTGGAGGATCTCGCTCTTGTATCTTGAAAGCGTTCTTGGTGGAAAGGGAATTATCTATTGGCTTGAGAGTTTTTTTCTAAAATTTGTTGTGCACACCAATGGATCTCTATCTATGAGAATAATGTAATTATAATTATAATACTTATAATAATAAAATGATTTAATTGCTCGAAATCATTTAATCATTTCATTTAATTCATAGCAATACCCCATGTCATAATAATGATAGTTGACCATCATTATTACTTGACATGCACCTAACTTATTACATTTAATATGATTTAATTAAATAAACAATATTTTTCTCGCGAATCCAGAAAAATGAAACTACACGGCATGTATATAAATATACAAGGTTTGTACTTTTATTTTTCATTTTATTTATTTCCTCCACCATATTTATTAGACCTTGAGTAATGGCTATTTATTTCTTAAATAAATGTAACTGCATTACTCGCTAATAAATATATATATATTTTCTCCCACAATATATTCTCTCAAATATCTATTGTCGAAATAATTGTGATCAGGCATCCTTAAATAATTATTAAACCACAGTCGGGAATAATATTTATTTAACTTGTTAAATTAATATATAACTGAGATACATGGACACACTTAGTGTTTGACCCTCTAGGCCTTTTTCTCAGTGGCATTAGGCGGAGCTTGCCTAAAGTCCAAGGATAGTGTCTAAAAACACTTCAAGGCACCCATAGAGAAAGAAGTTAATGCCGAAATGACGTGTCACCTCCTACGAATGCTTATCGTGTAATATAATCCCTTTGTCTCGATATCTCCAATCAAGCGGGTTGCATGCTAGTATCGTCAACCCATGTGCTCGATCATTCTTTCATTGACATCACAGAACTGAACTCGCCCATACCTTACCATGACCATAGATTTATTTAGGCTATATAAATTCCCTCAAAAGGACAGATATATATACTTATGTTATGGAACAGAAGGGAAAAATCCTTTCTCGCATTATCTACTAATACGGTATTACTCGTGACGCACCCAAAGTATCATACCTCACTGCGAACAGTGTGTCGTCACAGTTTTCATCAATACATCTATGTGTGCGAGTTTTAATACCCATTAATAATAATCTTAAAGTATATGGACCAATACACACGTCCGCAGATAGGAACATCCAATGACACTATGAAATGTGGATTTCCTACTGGCGGGTCTCGTTCTCATAATATCCTCCAGGATATTACCAAGGGCGAACACCATGAGAAGGTGCCTCAAACTTTTATGAGTCCTCACCCCTAATGACCTGTATTATTTTTTCCCTCAAATAATATCATCCGACCGTAGAACATATATTCAAGAACAGTGTTATGACACTTCCGGGTTCTCATCATAGCAGGGATCCACTATGACCCATTAATGCAACAACTATCCCTAAGACATTATCACATGCATTGTCATGTAGATGAATAATCAAGATGTGATAAGGCTTTTATTTAATGAATAAAGTAAAAAGTTGTTGGTTCTAGCCCACCAACTCCAAAAGACTCCCACTTGGACTAGAGCCAACTACTAACAACCTTTAACCTGCTAGCTCTCACATGATATTCATGCTTCTGCTGAGATATGAATTTTGTCATGGGGTCTGCCACGTTCTCTTCCGGGGACACTCTGCTCACTGCAACATCACCCCTTTGATATAAATCCCTCAAGGGGTGATACTTCCGGAGTATGTGCTTTGTCCAATGATGTGACCTTGGTTCTTTTGCAAGAGACACCGCTACAGTATTATCACAATACAATGTAATGGGATATTTACTGCTAGGCACCACATCAAGCTCCTGGAAAAATTTCCAAATCCAGGTGGCTTCCTTGCCTGCATCAGAAGCCTCTATATACTCTGATTCTGCTGTAGAATCGGTGACAACTCACTGCTTTGAACTCTTCTAGCCCACAGCTCCTCCATTGAGACCAAAAACATATCCAGATTGCGACTTCAGATCATTCTGATCTGTCTGAAAACCGGCATCAGCATACCCACTTATGACAAGCTCCTCGTCTCCTCCATACACCAGGAACATATCCTCAGTTATTCTCAGATACTTAAGGATAGTCTTAATTACTGTCCAATGTTGTTCTCCTGGATCTGCTTGATATCTGCCTACCATGCTCAGTGCATAGACAACCTCATGCCTAGAACATAACATGGCATACATGATGGATCCTATAGCTGAAGTGTATGGGATCTTACTCATCCTATCATTCTCCTGTTGTGTCTGGGGACACATTTTCACAAAAATATTTAAGCCATGTGGCACTGGAACCAATCCCCTCTTGGATTTATCCATACTAAATATCTTTAGTATCTGGTCAATGTATGTACCCTGACATAGTCCAAGAAGCCTCTTGGATCTATCACGAATGATCTTGTTCCCTATAATGTAGGCTGCTTCTCCTAAGTCCTTCATGGAGAAACACTTGTTCAACTAGCCCTTAACTAACTGTAAGGCTGGTACATCGTTTCCAATAAGGAATATCTCATCATCATATACCACTAGGATGACGACCGCATTCCCATTAAATTGCTTATAAACACATGGCTCACATTCGTTCTAAAAGAAACCAAATTCTTTTATGGCTTCATCAAATCGAATGTTCCATGACCTGGATTCTTACTTCAATCCAAAAATGGATTTCTACAACTTGAAAACCCATTTGGCTTCACCTTGTGTCACAAACCATTCTGGTTGTGTTATATAGACATTTTCCTGAAGGTTCCCGTTAAGAAATGTTGTTTTGACATTCATCTTCCAAATCTCGTAGTCATGGTAAGCTGTTATGGAAAGTATGATTCTTATGGATTTAAACATGGAAACTGGTGAGAAGGTTTCATCATAGTCAATTCCATGACACTGTCTGAATCCTTTAGCCACTAGCCATTCTTTATAGCTGCTAACTTGACCTTCCATGTCCGGATTTCCCTTGAATACCCATTTGCATCCAAGAGACTTTACATCAACTGGTTCATCAACCAGAACCCAAATGTGGCTCTGATATATGGAATCCATCTCATAATTCATAGCTTCTAGCCATCTTACATCTTCTGAGCTTTCTACTTCTTCCTTTTAGGATAGAGGTTCATCATTGTCCAACAACAATGATTCACCATCCTCGGTGACTAGGAAACCAAATCTCTCTGGTTCCCTTTCCTCTCTTGAGCTCCTACGCAGTACTTGTGTTTCTGGAACCTCTTCCACGGGGACCTGTGGAACTTGTTCTTGTACCAACTCTTGTGTATCTTGAGCATCAACATCGTCGAAGTCAATCTTGCTCCCACTATCCTTTTTGAGGATGTGCTCCCTCTCAAGAAAGATGGCTTGTCTAGTGACAGTCACGTTCTGGTCTTGAGGGTTATATAGGTAATATACTTTCGTTTCCTTGGGATATTCTATAAAGATACACCTCGTGCCCTAGGGTGCTAGTTTGTTTCTTGAGGAGGCCTTAACAAATGCCTCTCATCCCCATACACATGTGTGCGACAAAACAGGTTTCTTTCCATTCCATAGCTCGGAGGGAATTCCACTTTCCGCCTTATTTGGTACTTGGTTTAATGTGTATGCTTCAGTTTGTAATGCATTTCCCCAAAAGGATAATGAAAGATCCGCATGACTCATCATCGACCTCACCATGTCCAACAAGGTTCGGTTCCTCCTTTCACTAACACCATTCCACTGTGGTGTATATGGAGGAGTGAGCTGAGATAGAATCCCAGACTCTCGTAGAATATCGATGAACTCTTGGATCAGATATTCTCCACATCTATCCGATCAATGTTTCCTTATCTTCTTACCAAGCTAATTCTCTACTTTATTCATGAATTCCTTAAATTTCTCTAGGGACATTGACTTATACCTCATTAAGTAGACATAGCCATATCTACTCAAATCATTAGTAAAAGTAATAATGTAAGAATATCCACCTCTAGCTTCTACTATAAATGGTAAACACACATCCGTGTGTACTAATCCTAGAAGCTCTGTGGCCCTTTCAACTTGTCCAACAAAAGGAGGCTTGGCCATTTTCCCTTATAAACAAGAATGAAATTTATCATGTGGTTTTAGCTCAGCAGAGTCTAAATAGCCATCTTGGTAGTACTTTGTCAAGCACTTCTCATTCACATGACCAAGGCGGTGATTCCATAACTGGGTGATGTATTAGTCATGTGAGATAGTTTCATTGTCGATTGGCAACAATTGGTTTTCGTAATTTAATACATACAAACCATTATTCAATTGTGCCATACCATAACATATGTTGTTCTTATAAAAGATACAACCCTTATTTCCAAACATGAAAACGAATCCATCCATATCCAAACAAGATAGAGAAATTATGATCTTGGTAACACTAGGCACATAATAACAGTTATGTAAAACCAAAATCATTCCAGTTGGAAATGAGAGGTGGTAGTCACCAATAGCCAACATATCCAGCCTTTTCCCGTTGGCAGCTCGAAGATCCACCTCTCCTCTGGGGATCTTTCTAAATCTACTTGGTTCATGCGTTTTAATAAAGATGTGAGCCCCACAAGCTGTATCTAATACCCAATTTTTTGAAATAGAAAGTGTGTACTTGATAAAAAACACACCTTTAGCATCCCCACCCTTCGGGGTGAAATTCCTCTTCCAGTGGCTCTGCTTGCCACATGAAAAACATACTACCTCCTGTTCCTTGCCCTGCCTCTAGATCTTCCCCTTCTTGGAGGTATGGTGCTCGGGGGCTTTAGACCGTTTATAAGTCTTTGGCCCCTTTTCCTTGCCCTTCCTTTTCTTGTTCACCAAAAGGACTATGGGATTGTCATTCCCCATTTCCTTATCTACCTGGAGAATCATGTTCAGAAGATCTGACAGACTCTTATCATTGCTACTCATGTTATAGTTGACAATGAAGCTAGAGAATGTCTCCGGTAGTGATGATAGGATGAGATCCGTATGCAACTCATCAGGGAATTTAATCCCTAAGATGCCTAGGGGTTTAATGTAGCCAATAAGCTTGACTACATGAGGCCCAGTTGGTGTAGGCTTTCTATGCATAGTTGTAAATAATTCATTGGAGATCTCATACCTCTCCTGTCTCGACTTCTCTTGGTAGAGATCTTTAAGATGAGACATCATGCTATACGTGTCCATTTTTTCATGTTGCTTCAAGAGCTCAATAGACATGGACGATAGCTTGAAAAACTGGAAATTTGTGGCATCATCCATGTGTTTCATGTAGAGAGATAATTCCTCATCACTAGCCTCTTTCCTAGGCGCAACTGGAATAGGCTCTTCTAGCAAATACAATTTTCTTTTGTGGCGAAGGACGACGCGTAAACTCTTCTTCCATTCACGGAAATTGGTGAGGTGAGAAGTTTTTTCTTCTCAAGTATGGTACACAATGTTATGTTTGAAGTCAATTTCTTTCTGTTTCTACAAATTAAGATGAGAAAAGGATTAGTACATTATTACAAAAATTGAGACCAATAAATAAATTAATACCTAGTAGTCTCCCATTATTTTATCGAAATCCAATAGGCCTCACCATTGACTTCAGGATATTCTGTTGCATGAATATTCTAGTGGAAAGGATTCATATTGCCCTTCTCATTCCCCAACTAGGGTTTGTCAAGAAAATTGAAGGGTTTTATGCTGGCATTCCAAATGCCAACTACAATTACTCACAGCTCCTTGTTCCGCTGAGTGGACTCCCCAATCCTTAAAACCTTTTTGGATTTCCTCAACCTTTACCTCTTGGTCACACCATGTCCTACTGTGGCAGTCAACCCTTAATGCGAACAAAGTTAGGTCAACCCAAAACCATGAATTTGAATTCCCCGATAATTGAAAGCACCCCAACTAGGGATGGTCAATCACTTTTAACTATAGTTCGATTCTAACAAAGAATAAGGAAGGCTATGCCGACTTAATATTTCTTTTGAGGTATTTTATCCTTATACGTAAATTTCCATTTTATTATCTTTGATTACATGCTTGTTAATATTAAGTGGGATATACTTAATTGATTAACCATGTCTAAGATAATATTTACGTATAAGCGGGTTTTATATTAGTTCCATCTTGGATGCTCGTTTAATTCATTAATTGTGTGATCATGACAACACACCCACAATAAATAAACCATGCAACTGACAGAAATAAAATAAATAGTATGATCATGAGCTTTTCTATTGGTTAGTTTATCTAGCGATTGATTATATAACCCAAGACCTATGGGAGAAACACCTTGAACCTTTCGGGTTTGTGTTTATAGCTTTCCACCTTTCCACCTTTGTATCTCCTTGGATTGGTTTCACCTTGGATCTTGACTTGAGCTACCTCCACTAGCCTGGGTGCTCCATCCATTACATATGCATTTATCTCACATGCAAGTGAGGGGTAAAAGGGGGTTTTTACAAAAAAAATCCTTGGGCGCGCAGACCTGACATATTAATGAGGAGATGGCTCGCAGGACAACAAATTTAATTTAAATAAATAAATTAAAAGAAATCATTCACATACAATGGTCTCAGTCTAGCTCATGATCATCTATACATGCAATGATATTTACGCATAAATAAAACTAGCATTCAATTCATTAATTGTTCTTGTTTAAGATAAATCACACTCGAATTAATTAATTATCTTTAATTAATCAATCCTTTTATCTTAAAACCTTTTTCTGTATTTCCTTGAGATTCTCATCAATCATAATTTTAAACAAATAAATTCATTTAAAATTATCCTTGTACGTAACTTGTACCTTGGAGGCAACCAGGTGAATTCCCATTTATTACACATATGTTAAATTAAAAACATATATATAAAACACCAATCATGTGTTGTGCCTCAACTTTACGCCTGAACCATGGTACATGTCTCAAGGGTTTGTATAATATAATAATTTTTTTTAATAAATCTGTGTAATTTAGCTGAGTACACAGCACGTAGTTATGACTACACGACATGTAATTTTCTTCATCATCCATCCGAAGTACACGCCTGGGGACATGGTGTGTTTATGTACTTCGGAAATATTCAGTGTACACAATGTGTTCTGTGGGACACATGCCATTTAGTTTCTGTGTTACATGGTTTCCAGCCGGGCAAGCCGTGTACGAGGTACATGGCCCAACCCCACCCGAAGGGACTACATGCCATGTTCATTGGACCACACAACGTGTAATCCAAAAACTGTGTGCCACCTATTTCTGGTCAACACACAGTGTCTTAAATTCTTAGAAAGAATCCAATACATGGTCTGATTTGGCGGATCAGTCAATGTATTGAACCTAGACTACACGACATGTATTTCTGAATACACATCGTGTATTCTGGTGTTTTACATCCAGAAACGTTTGGCTCCTCCATATGAGTTACTCTATTTTATTATAATCAAAATTAAAAGAAAAATTCATTTTTCGGAGGTGAATGAGAAACAAGGGAGGAGGAACAGATCTCAAGATTCAGATTTCCAAAACGATTAAACATGAATTGAAATAACTAAATTATTAAATGCGTAAATCACCAACTAAAAACTAAATAATTATAATCAACGATATGACCCCTTTGATGCCACTTTCAGGTTCCGGGCGTAGAGGAAGCGCGTTGGCGGGTTTTCCCAACTTTAATTTTAACGTTAAACAACGTTCAATCATAGATCAATCACAATTAAAAATGCCGAATCCTCAGAATAGAATGGAGAACGAAAAGGAAAAGATGAGTCCCAGAACCCTCATGATAGGATTATCATATGTTGGCTATAATTAATTTAATTAATTTATAAGAGTTACCTCGATGAAATTCTTTCTTCATGGGAGTCTCTGGTCACGATCTTGTGATATGTCGTTGCGTTGTAGAATCCATGTACATAATTCTCTAGCAGTGATCCACAGGTGCTCCACATATCTCTTGACATCGCAGAAAGGATATCTGGGTTCTAACATTGAAGAAACTTCGTTTGCGATGTCCTCCTTCTACCGCCTTGATCCGGTGGAGAATATCTCTCTCATAACTTGAGAGCGTTCTTGGTGGAAAGGGAATTCCCTATTGTCTTGAGAGTTTTTTTCCAAATCCTTTGTGCACACAATGGCACTCTATATATGAGAATAATGTAATTGGGATTATAATACATAGACTAATAAAATAAATTAATTGCTTGAAATCATTTAATCATTTCATTTAATTCTTAGCAATACCCCATGTCTTAATAATGACAGTTGACCATCATTATTACATGGCATGCACCTAACGTATTACATTTAATATCATTTAATTAAATAAACAATATTTTTCTCAAGAATCTCAAAAACCTAAACTACATGAAATTTATATAATTATACATGGTGTTTACTTTTATTTTTCATTTTATTTATTTCCTCCATCATATTTGTTAGACATTGATCAATGGCTATTTATTTCTTAAATAAATGTAACTACATTACTCGCTAATAAATATATATATTATTTCACCCACAATATATTCTCTTGAATAACTAGTGTCAAAATAAATGCGATCAGTCATCCTTAAAAAATTATTAAACCAGATTCGGGAATAATATTTATTTTACTTGTTAAATTAGTTTTTAACAGAGATACATGGACACACTTAGTGTGTGACCTTCTAGGCTGCTTTGTCAGTGGTATTAGGCCGATCTTTCCTAAAGTCCAAGGTTCGAATCTAGGAACATGCCAAGGCACCCATAGAGAAAGAATTTAATGCCGCAATGGGGTGTCACCTCCTACGAATTCTTACCATGTAATATAATCCCTTTGTCTTGATATCTCCAATCAAGTGGGTTGCATGCTAGTGCCATCAACCCACGTGCTCGATTATTCTTTCTTTGACTTCACGAAATTGAACTCGCCCATAACTTACCATGGCCATGGATTTATTTAGGGTATATAAATTCCATCAAAGGTCCTGAGATATCTACTTCTGTTATGGAACAGAAGAGACCAATCCTTTCTCGCATTATCTACTAATACAGTATTACTCTTGACACACCCAACATATCCTACCTCGCTGCGAATAGTGTGTCGTCACAGTTTTCGTCAATACATCTAAATGCGTGAGTTGTAATACCCATTAATAATAATCTTAATGTCTAAGGTCCAATACACACATCCACAGATAAATACATCCAATGACACTATGAAATGTGGATTTCCTACTAGCGGGTCTCATTCTCATAATATCCTCATGGATATTACCAAGGGTGCACACCATGATATGGTGCCTCAAAGTTTTATGATTCCTCTCCCCTAATGACCTGTATTATTTCTTTCCCTCAAATAATATCATTCGGACATAGAACAAATATTCAAGAATAATGTTATGGCACTTCCGGGTTCTCATCATAGCAGGGATCCGCTATGACCCATTAATGCAACAGCTGTACTTTGGACATTATCACATGAATTGTGATGCAGAATAACAATCAAGATGTGATAAGGCTTTTATTTAATGAATAAATTACAAAGTATTTGGTTCTAGACCACCAACTCCAACAAATATTTCACATATTTAGCTTATAGGATAAAATTTCTATATTTATCATGTCACCAAAAATTCAACTATATTATAAAAATCTGATAAATTATCCATTACCATTTTTTACGTTTGGAATTGAAAAAGGGACTCCATTTTATGAAGATAATTTCCACATATAAAAATTTTAACTTTTAATTAAAATCATCATTTATTTAAAAAAGTATCAATTTTAAAATTAAAATTGATTTTATATACATTTAAAAAATTAATTAAGGTATAAAAAATTTTATTATAATCATAAGACACAGAAACATTAATTTATCAATGTATTTTTTGAAAATAATTTTTATTTTTAATCATTAAATTAGTTATAAAATAGTAAATCAATATTTATGATATATAAAAATACCTACAATTAATTTATCATTTTATAAACATTTATTTAATTATAATATTATATAATTATATCATATTTTCATTTATATGATGGATAAAATATATTTATATTTTCATAGTTGGGGTTATAATTTATATTTCTTATTTAATATTCATAATGGTCCCATTACTATTACAATTGCGAGGTTAATTTTCTATTGGTTTAGGTTAATTAATTTCAATAAATAACTATCATTAAAATAATTATTAATTTAAAATATTTTTATTGACTTCACTATGTTGTTTTATATGATTTATAATATATTAAATAATTATAATATGGAAAATTTCAATCATAGAAGTCTGTTTCATTATTATTTTAAGGACCTGGAGCTGACACGATGCACGATTCGAAGGCCCAGACTAGTTGAAATAAATACAAAAAACATATGAAATATAATAAATATAATCTGTTGGTATTTTTCAAGAAAAAGTGGAAAAATTTTAATATGTGGGGAAAAAATAGAAACCAAATGTAACCATTTATTTATAAACATGGGTTTTATCCAACTCAAGAAATAAACTTTTTCGTCATGGATAATTTGTAGAAAAATTTTCCTGGGAGTAAAAAAAATTAAAATTAAAAAAAATATTTCCGTTATATATTTATTTAGGAACCTAATTTAATATTTAAGAACATTACTATGATGTAATTCCAGGGTTATCTACATTACAATAGATCCATTTTATAATCCATGGAGAGAGCATTCGGGGATCCATCTTTAGAAAACATTAGCTAAATCATTGATTGAACATGAGTGCACAAAATGATTTTGAGATCACAAAAACAACCACAATACAAACTTGTTCTTCATTAGTTATTAATCCATCTCGTGGAAGGATGTTGTTTTTATTGGATTCTTTCCCCGTTTTAAATATATATGATGAACACAAATCAGTAGATAGAGTTATCCCAGTTTTTCCATTTTGTGTGATGTAATTATTATGTTGATTTATAGGTAGAATGATGTTATGATTATTTTTTATCCCTTCATTTTTGAATCTAATTGAAATTAATTGAGGTTAATAGAACATTGAAAAAGGACTATTGTTCATTTTTAATATTTGTAACTTTCCATCTATTTCATCATTCATCTTAATCATTCTTTTATTCATGGATGGAAAAAATAGAGGGATTATATTGTTCTCCACCCAATTTATTGTAAAAATGTTATGATGTCACAATTATGGGGTCAGAACGACATATTGGTGGTGTGGAGATTGGAGAAGAAGGGTATTGGATGATGATGGTACCCAGTTTTTGGGGTTATTTGGCATACAATGTTGAACACCATTAGAAGGTATTTTCGAAATGGATTGATGATCCAATTCTGATTATTCCACAGTAACATGTTCTGATTTGGGACAATCCTTCATTTCTGGTTTCAGGTGAGGGTGGATTGGATATAGAATGAAAAATGGATATGTATAATTATAGATATTGAATTCATGAAATTACGTATTTTTATGGTATGTTCTATAGGGATACAAGGTTATTGAGGTCATTCCGATAGCGAAAACAGTTCTGTTTGATGACAAGTTTCAAATAGTACGTGACCCGGTCACATAGAGTGTGGAACCTACCTAATAACATAGAATATACCTTAGATAATAAACAAACATAGCCATGAGTACATTTTCATGTGACCGTTGTGTACTACTACATATACCTAGCTTATCCATGTGTGCAGGGGCATACCAATGTACTGGTATACGAGCCGAATTACCCGAGCAGACATACAACATGTAATGTTACACAGAAACAGAAATATATATGTTCAATTTATATGTGAAGGACATGAGGTCTATGAGACTCATAATGTTAACCAATTATACACCATATATAGAAAAAATATTGGTTTGAATCCAGTTTTAAATATATCATACACATCATTAGTTGCGGTGCATTCCCTGTATACATTCCCAGATGGTAAGTATATAATTTTCACCAACACATATTACAATGATATCATCCTTTATAATTCATGGATAGATTTTTTCAAGTATTTCTTTGAGCCTTGGATTGAGATCCTCTATTCACCAAATTATCCTTGATGGAGTCCATGGTATAATCCTGACCCACACTACATAGGCTTCGATTCAATACATAACAGGCTTTTCCAGATTATTTTTTTGGTATGCATATATTAATTTGTGTGATAATTAAATATATATTGTATCAATATGACATAGATAATATTCTTCTAATGGAGATACAAAATAATAACTACCTCTTAGATAGATGTTGTCAGTACTGTATGACTCATGTATGGTGTCATCTCAAACATGTGCTTTGGGGTGCTTTCGAGCTATAATCATATGCTGAAATTTCATTAGTGACATTATATTTTATATTTTGTGTCATTATTGAGTATAACAATATACAATTATTACATTAATTGTATAAATATACCAAAGTAAATATGACTGTTTTAAATTTCATGTATGTTTTTTTGGTTGTGGGGTGTCATATTGGGTATTTTTAAACTCACTCCTATATGGTCTTTTACACAAGGATTCATGTCTTGTCCTGCTATCGATCTTTTGGTAATGTCCTTGATTGAAAAGGAACATGTGGTAATTACTCAGACTAGATATACTATGGTGTGTTCCAATAGTATCCTAATATTAGTCCCTCATTTACGTTTAGGTTGGATATGAATTTCAGAATCATGTGGTGGGAATATATTTTTCCCTATTTACATTCCATTATTTCTTATCATACAATGGTTGTGGGAATTAGATTTATTCATACATGGTTGTCCATCTGATTTTATATTTCATCATTCTTGGTTATTGATATGTGTGTGTGGGTACTGGTACATAGGTTAAGACCACCCATGTTAGTGATATGCATACTCTATGCTACTATCCATCCAATAACATATTAGAGGAGGGAATTGGTAGTCATGTAATGGTCACACTAGGATAGGTTGTGAAAAGTTTTCATTAGAATATCTGGTTCTACCTTAGGTCCAGATTCAGGGATTTTTTCTTGGGTAAAAAATGTTATGTGTTTTTTAGATACTCATTCAGTATGGGGAAACCCATGAGGTATGGTGGTCAATGTAGCCATACACTTGGACTCTAGTCACCATATTTTAAAATCGGTGTATGTGAAAAATGTTTTCATAAAAAACAATTCTATATGAATAATATATTAATGTTTCAGGGTTTCCAAGTACTTCTTGACCCATATCTTTAGATATACTCATTTAATGTGGTAAATCATATCTATTTAAGAATTCCTCGATGGAATATTATAGCATGGATTCATCATCAGGTTCATGAGGATGATCCCCTCAGTTATGATGCATCGATATATGTACCTATTATATATGTTTAACCATTAAGTGTTGTACCTGGTATACCACCAACAATAGATTTTTTTATGGTACTTGTAATACGAGTTGATGAGGGTGGTAGGTGGAGAACCCTTCCTTATTTTTAATGATATATTACAATCAGCCTCTGAATTAATCTTCTCACACAGGAGTCTGAGGACATGCTTGTGGCATTGACATGAGTTTTTTGTCTAGTTTTTTCACCATCATATCAGTTGATGGACCTAGAGTTGATCCTTCTCTAGGCTTTGTAGGATGACAGTGTGGTTTAATAACTAAATATTATGAAGGTGACTATCATCATATAAATATGAGAAAATTTTTATAGAGTATTTTTATCTAGAAAGTATTAGTATGGTACGTATCCTAGAATTTATGATGATCCAGTATGACATAATGACAATAGATAAGTATTAATTGAAGTTTGACAACCTCTCCATGTACTCGATGTATATGTGTTAGTATCAGTTCATTCAGGCTTGGACCATCGAGTGGGGACTACATAGATGAAATTTATTCCTGTATTGTCCCATCTTACATTCTAACCATTGGTGGAATTATATAGTGTTTTTTTAAAGAGTTCCTTGGTTAACTAGACACAACTACTAGTTGTTGATAGAGGGAAGACATGAGAAAAGACTTCAATAGTAGTGAACCAATATCATTCTCAGGGATTTGAACGTGATTTTTTATGAGGAGGTCCACTAATATATGTTATGTGTGGAATATTAGTACTTGAACTAGAATGTCATGAAAATATATATACACAAGTGGGGATCTATGAACTCATTGATTATTTGAGATGTGATAGATCATTTTCTATGTTTTCACATAGGATAGTCTATCATAAGTTATTAGTATGAGATGTTGATATACTAAAGAACCATTCAGATGTCAATATGGTCACTATGAATATGACATTTGAGATTTCTAATGTCCAAGTATTGTTTATGGGACTTATGAATGAGATCATTTGTCCTTTCTTATATAAGTTCATTGTACTCATCATCGATGATATCATAGTGTACTCAACATTAGAGGAGGAGCACGTGAGGCACTTAATGATGGTAATGTGAATATTGTTAGAACACAATGTTTATTGGAAGATATCTATTTGTTAGTTAATGTATTTTGGATTTCCAATTTCTAGAGCATATTGTCTCAGTGAATTGAATGGCAGTGCACTAGGAGAAGGGTGATGTATTTCTAGCCTAGGTGCATCCCAATAGCATGAAGTAGGTACGAAGAATCCTTAGTTTGGATTGATATTAATAAATACCCACTCCTAATTTACCCATGACAAATGTTCCAATGAAATGATTGATGTTAATGGGGAAGGAATTCATGTTGACATAGGGGTTTTATCATCATTTCCAGATGGTAAGGAAGAGATTGATTGGTGATCCCATCAAGAGATTGCCAGAGAAGGGTGAAGATTATGTATTTTTCTTAGATGAATCAAGAAAAAGACAAGGATTTTTTTAGTGTTGCGATAGGTGAATATTTCTAACGTTTCACTATAGTTGAGACCACATGGGAAGAACGTTTTGACCCACGAGATCGGGTTTTTGGAAGTACCCTTCACCCAAAAGATTTAGTTACACTTTATTATGGGGTGGAAGTTTATCATCTACTCTTATCATAAGAATATCATGAATATCATCTCATATGAGAATCATAAATATAGGCCAAGTAAAAGTAATGATTTAATTGATGATTATGGAGTTTACATTTTTTATACTCCTAAGGGGAACATGATGTTAGTTACACTCTATACTAGATCTTGGTTGTAGTAGCTAAATAGGGTTTCAATACAGTTGGAGTCATTATAGATTCCCTTTATGATGTAGATAGTGTATATTAAATCTATTTTATGGGTTTTAAACCCCCACTTCTATAGTGATTTAGGGAGTCACAACATGGGGATACTAACTATGATACCCAAAGTACATAGATATCCATTGGAAATACTCCTTATCAAATTTATAATAGTGGGGATTATTTCATTCCTTTTCAAAGGATGCATGATGGTACTTGAGATGTTCCATGTGGAGGTACTAAGAGAGTTTCATAAACTACATTTAAATGTACATATTGCATGGTTAATGATGTTTTAGGACATCCAATGTAAGTTTTTCTACCCAGGGATGATGATGGTTATTGATGGGTCTGTCACTCAATTACATAATTATGACAAACAGAGGTCTAAGAACCATGTTCCATCAGGTTTAGATCATAAAAATTATGTGACATTGTGGATTTTTTATGGGAAATCCTAGGAATCAATAGTTGTATTTCCACAGAAAACCATGGGATATGATTCCATATCGGTGTTCATAGGCCAACTCACCAACATTCCAACATCATAGATATCCCAAAGTTGGGTTTAGTAGAGTTCTTGGGAAGAATCTATATGAAAAAGATAGTAAGAATCAATAGAGTACCCTCCAATGTAATTTATATCAATTATTCCCACTACACAAATTATTATATAAATTATTGTACGAGGCTTTTAGAACTCGATTTTTTCTGAGTAGTGCATTTCACCCCCAGACTATGGACCCAATAGAGTGGTCCATTCAATTACTAGAGGACACACTAAGTGGTTAGATGTTTTACTTTGTTCATAGTCGGTAGAATGGAATAAATTTATAAAAGTTTTAGTATAAAAATAAGAACCATAAATCCATGGTAATGGAACCATTATAATATTTTTATAGGAAACAGGAAATGTATCAACTTTGATAGACGGATTCAAGTGAGACAACACTCATGGGACGAGAGTTTGTGTGAGGTACTACAAAAAGGTTAAGATCATCTAACAGAATATTATAATAACACAAATAAATATGATGTATTATATAGATAAATGAAGGCGACCATTGGAGTTCGAAGATGGAGATCATGTCTTCCTACGGGTCCACCAATTCATGGATTAAAATGTTGTGGCCTGGATAAAAAGACACGTAGAGATTCATTGTCCCGTTCTAGATACTTATTAAACATGGTGATGTGGTTTAAAACTTATCATCACAACCACTGTTTTAATTGGAACACGATATCTAGAAATTTTCATAGTAGATAAGGTATGTGTTTGATCTATCCTAAGTCTTCACTAGTGTGATATGGACATCAAGGTAGGATGTATATTTGTCGAATACCCGGTAGAGATTGAGGATTCTCCTGAATGTATCCTTTGATGGATACTGATTTTATTAGTGGATTTCATGTGGTATGACATGAATATCATGGAGATAACTTAGTTGTGGGATGCCATTATTTTTTCTCATTACCCACAACACATTGTGTAGCCATTATTTAGTATTTTTTAAGAAGTAAAGACCCATATGAGGGGAATATAGTGGCTCCTATTTTTCATTTATTGGTATTTGTTAATTTAGGTATTATTTTCTAGGCCAGGCATAGATATAGAATTTATTCTGAGTCCCATTATTCAATGAATAAATATCATAAATATATTAAATATATTAAATTTCATGAATTCATATATTTTCATTAAAATTGGGATATTTTCTAAAAGGTGTACTATATTAGAATTATGAGGGCTCTGTTGATTTCGTAATGTTGGTTTTATCCTCAGGGAAAAATAACTTTTTTCATTTTGGGGAATTTTTGTAAAAGTTATCACAGGCATAAAACTAAATAAAATACTTAAATAAAAATATTTTTTTATTAGTTGAGGTGGTGAACTAGATTCTTATTTAAGAACATGAATATTATGGAATACCAAAGATTCTTGCATAACCCCATATTAATTAGAAAAAACATGGAGAGAATGTTTGGGATCTCTGTTAGAGGAACATCAACCAGATCATCGATAAAAAACTAGTGCACAATGGGATTCAGTGGTCTCACCAATGAAAATGATGAATTCTTATTATTTATCTATGGTTGATATATCTCAACATAGAATGTTATTTTTATTAGATTTCTTCCCCGTTTTTTATTTCTTTGAGAAATGAAAATCAAATAATGTTATTATTTCCATATTGGTTGTCATACAGGACAATATTATTGAGGGAATTTATTTGGAGAATTTTTTGGTGATTAGTTGATATCTTTATGTTCTATATACTAATGGAAATGAATCAAGGTAGACGTGAACATTAACAAATATTTCTTATTCATTATTTTTATTTTTTTCATTTATTTCCCCCAATTTGTATTTCAACACATGCATTTTTCTTCTTCCCCCATGGTTTGAAAAATACTAAGGAAATCGATAGTTAGGCACCCAATTCATAGAAATATGTTTCGATATCATAGATCAAGGATTGATATGACATGATGGTGATTAGATTATTGGAAAATAAGTGGATCAGATTATGTAGATGATTAGTTGTTTTTTTCATCTGCATGAAATAATTAACGAAATTTAAAGGATATTTTGGAAGGGATTGATGACCAAATTCTAATGATTCCATGATTTCATGGTCCAAGCGGAAACTCTACTTGATTTTCATAACTGGGTGAGGCCATATTGGTTTCTAGAGAAGTGAAGGTGTTTCATTTTTTTAATATATATATATATGAGAATTTATGATCTAGATGGTGTGTACAATGGAGCAACATGTCTTGTCAGAACCTCTCGGTGGTGACTAGGGTTCTAGAGGAAGATAAGTATGACATAAAATGTGATCCTATTACACGATGTGTGACCCCACCATGATGTAATATCATGTACCACTGAGGGTACATGTACACAGTATGGTGTATATGGGAATGGTAATTACATGTACTCCCACAATGTTTCATCATGGAAAGGTCTACACAGGCATACACATGTACCGTTACATGGGTAGGAGTACAGTTGTAGTCTCACATAGACAAGTTCTATTTACATAGGTAGAACATAGGGTTGATGGGACTCAATGTTTACCCCATGTACAGGTCATGTGATCCATAAATTTTATCCTAGATTCATTTTCCTATATATCTTCAAAAAAATATTGTTTGGGTATGTAGCCCATATTCATTCCCTATGGGTAACTGTAAAATCATATCCTAATCATATAACAATTATATGTACTATATATAGAGACCCAAATCTTGACGAACATGGACATTAATTTAATTTTTCTGAATAATTATTACATAACAAAAACCATCACTCAAAGACTGTAATAGTTTAGTGTCTTTAGAAACTCGGAATTTAATATTCTAATCATGGTGAATGATCTTTAACATCTCCCATAAAGATCTTCTCCTATTGTTTTATTACCTAAAACCATTCTTTATATCCGGGGGAAAAGAAAACATAAAATGGGTGAGCTCAATGCTCGGTAATGGTAAACATAGACAATATAAAACAATCTATAAACATTTGAATGCAAAAACAGGAACATAAAATCTAAACATCAAAATCATGAGCAATGACATAAATCTAGGAACTATGTAAGGCATGTATCATAATGGAAAATTAACCATGGTAAAATATAATTTTAATAAAACATGTAATTTTGGAAAAACATTAAGCACAAGATATCATTTCCATAGTAGCTAAGGCATTGCTACCAAGACCATCATAGTGGAAAAGTCTCTTTTTGGATCGAGTTCACTCCTTGTTCGAGTCCTGTATCACTGAACTGGATTAACTTTTCATTCTAGAAATTTCTATCTCATGAGATATAAATATTTACCCAATGCATTGTAGGGATATATAGGTCCCACCCATCTCATAATAAAACCATTCTTATATGTGCCACAAAATCATAAATCATACATCATAGAAAAACCCATGTAATAAAAATGGGATTCTTAAACATCAATTTATCCTAACAAAATCTATATAAGATAAAGGACTTAATAAAAATAATTCCATAATAACATAATAAAATAAATATAACAATAGGGATAGAAAAAACTCCCCATATCATCTTAGATGGAAAATAATTTTGATAAAACACTTGAATTCAGTTCTTGAGGAAAATATCCTTTCTTCTTCAAAATCATTGTCTTTTTTAAAAATTCCATGAAATTTTAAAAGAAATTGATATTTTTGAAAATAATCTTGAAATTTTTTAGAGAAAACTTCATTTAAATAAATCGTTATGAAACCATAAAATCCATTAATGTTGTATAGGTTAAAAAAACATTTTTCTCGTACTTTTAATGGAAAAGTCAAAAAGTACCTTATATGATAAAAAAGTAAAGATTCCTTAAATACAATGTGGTAGAAGTCTAAAAAGGGTAAAACTTTCTTTTAAAATACATGTATTAATTTTAAAAATTTTATGAAAACATTTTTACAAAACGTGTACATGGATGATAACCCCAGTAAATACTTACGTATATGCATTCTTCGTTAAAAATGAGATTTGCAAAATTATCCATTACCTTAGGTATAATTTCTTCTGTATGTGTCTAAGAATCCTGTATAATGGGTTTAAACATATTATTAACTTGTAACATAACCATAATAATATTTTTGATATGATATATGATTCACTTATGACTTAATATTACCTATTCTTTGATAAATTCCATGTTAAAGTAGCATTTTGGGTAAAATCGTTTCATTTATCATACGTGTTTCAACTTTTTGTTCATGATATTATAATATATATCCTAATTTAATAAATTACATAATGTAAAACAAGATTTATATATAATATATATTATGTATATAATTATATATGATATATTGATATATGGAATGAAATACACTGTTTGGGGAGACGGTAAGCCGTACGTACGCATGAACGTTGATTTCATGTCCTTATTGAATTGAATGGAATTAAGTAAATGAGAAATATAAGTACATAAATCCAGTATCATTATTATGTAATATATTTCATGATTATTTATTATATATACTATCTAATCATACTTGAATAGTTAATCATGGAGAATGAATCTCATCACGTTCATGGAGACGATAGTCTGTACGTACGTACGAGCGACAATATCATTTCTTTTATATTAAAATAAAATATAATTGGAAGGTATATCATATATAAAGAATAATAATAATGTTATATTTATTATTTATATCATTTATACTCATTATTATACCCATCCAAATGATGAAATGTTTGAATGAAAAACTACACCACGACGTGGAGACTGTAGTCTGTACGTACGAACGTGTGGTGATTTTTTCATTCATAGGATGGATAAAATAACTAATATGGTTGTACCATTTTTATAATAACATCACAGTATATATAATATACTGAAGTTATTATTTTATAATGGAAACAACAAAGAAAGATGATGTGGAAGAAGAATGGAACTTGAAATTGGTCGTGAGACATTTACCTCTTTTTTGGGTTATTCATATTGATTTGATCAAAATGGCTCCTTAGGATGGATTTATGACTAAAGTAAGGACTATAGGATTAAGGGAGGATAGTTGAGAGGGTATATTGGAAGAGTTTGGCCGATACAAATGGCTTAGAAGGTGTTCATTGGAGTTAAGGTGGGGTTCCCTTTTATAAGAGGGGTGATGGGCAGCTTCAGGAAAACTTAAAATATTATTTTATAATAAATTAATTTTTGGTTTCAAATTGCTCCAAAGTGACTTATTTCTAGGATATGGTGTGTATGGGTCAAATTATGCTCAAAAAATATTTTTCAGACAAGTTTAGGTTACCATTGTAACCTTATCATTTAGATTTAACTCTTAGTTACATAATTTTACTTTTACGGTGTCATCTTGTATTCTTACACTATATGGTTAATAAACGTACTATGAATTGCCAATAGAACCCAAATTGGTTCATTAATATAATATATATTTTTATATAAGTCTTTTGGCTGAACCGTACATTTTTAGGACCGTTTAATCAGTTAATAATATAATATTTTTTTAAAAAACTCTTTAATGTCAATTTTGACACTATTTGGTATTTTTTTTTAAAGTCATAAAATCTTTATTACTTCGACAAAAATTTTTCAAAACAACCCTAATATGTTATATTAACATATAAAATTATTTTAATTAATAAAAAGTCTCAAATTACATTTATTTGGGCATTTATAATATCAATTATGTAAATATTTCCTTAATAATTTAATTACTGCATCATCATTATGTCCTAAATAAATTAAATTATTTGATATAAAAAAATATAAATAAACTACCATTATTTACTAAATATTATTATCTTTCTAATGAATATTTATAGCCTAATTTATCTTCTGTATAACCCTATATTAAAATTTTTTTTGTTATTAAAATTTTATTTTAACTATTTAAACTATTCTATAAATAAAATAATAATAAATGTCCAAATATAATCCAAGTGGAAATAAATAGACATATTTTATTCCAATGGTTTATTTAGGTCGAATTACACTTATCCAATAGAATTAGGACATGTGTTTGGGTAACAATAATATCAATTTTACCCTTAATTACCCTATTTACTTTTAATAGTGGTAAATAAAAGTAAAAAGTTACCATTCACCAAAAAATATTTTTATCTCATTGAACCACATTTTACTTACTTATATCAACCATGCCTCTTGGATTTTTGAAATTTAACTTATAGAAGCGGGAAAATTATGTTTTATGTAAATTTTCAAATTCTCCTAGGAGGTGGGTAAAAGAGGGTAAAAAGTTCAATAAAAGTTTTATATATCTAAAATTATTATAAAAGGACTCCAATGAATTAAATTGTACATATATAGGTATTATTCATCTATTTTTACTTAAAATAAATTTATATAAAATAAATAATTATTTAAATAAAAAATCGGTTTTAAAATATAACACAGTGTTTTTCACTACTCATCAAAAATTGAAAGTTTTCAGAAAAATACCAAAAAATCACCCTAAGCTAATTTTGATATTCTGAATCCAAACATAATGACCATTTTTAATGATAAAATTTATAAAATTTCAGAAAGTGGGTATTACTATTCATAACAGCTAGTTCATAATAATATTATAATAATATATCGTTTAGTGAAACTCGGTATTGCGTACAACACACACTATCGAGAAATGATTCTCTGGAATGCTACACAAGCCAAGAATAGTGTTTGGGTATACTGAAATCTAATAAAGTGTTGCGTATAGTGCAAGATAATATTGGTGTAGCATACAACCCATGACTTCAACGAAATTAAAAAGAATATATCTCATAAAATATCAGGGTGTTACATTCTACCCCCCTTAAAATGAATTTTTTCCTCAAAATTTGTCGAGGTTATAAATGGTTTACTACTTGAATGTTTCTTTAATAGAAACCCACATCGTAAAAAGGAATACCAAAACTTATCTTTAAAAACTAAATTATGAAATGTAATAGTTATCCAAATTAACTAATCACTCAGTTCCCACATTGTGGAACAAAGGTTAAAATATGGATATGGAAGAGAAATCTCACTATCATGTTCTGATGGAGAGTGGTAGAGAATATGGCTATGAAAAATCCAAAAATCACAATGCCATAAATTTGTTAAATTCTAAAGTACCATCTGATTCATCAGATATGAGGGAAATAAGACAACATTTTTGGTTTTCAAGATCATTTCACTAATGTTGAATAATTTTGTAAAAATAAATACTTACATGATTTTGGTACAATCTCACTATTGTTCGTGCCTTGAACAATTTCCATTTCATCTCTTAAAGAAATGAAGTTGAATTAGTCTTCCGTGAAGTGTTAGTAGATCATGCGATAGAATGATACAACATTTCATATATCTCAAACCTAAGGTTATCAAAAGTTATTAAATATATATACCTCCATCTATGGTGAGATTAATCGTATATGATTCCAAAATTGGACTTAGACTCCAACTATCATACCACTAAATAAAAGAAAACTAATTTATAATAACCAAAAACTTTTGGTATGGAAATAGTAGGCGATAAAGGTATGTTGCACTTCAATTGTGGGTTTGATTCCCGTAACCTTGTCTGATGTGACGGGTTGTCGCCTGTCCTGCATGTTTTCCTTTTTCTAAAACTATACTATTATTGCATTCCAAAAATAATATCCAAAAAAGGTTCTATACTTAAACAATATTATCTTATGTCCAACGTAATCCATTTCAAATCTTTAGACTTATCCAAAATAATTCTATCCATTCTCATAGTATAATGAAAACGATTACTGGAAATTTCATCAACCAATCATGTGAAAACAAACATTTATCCCTCATATATCATAAGATATATCATGTTGATCACATTAAAAACATGTGAATACCTTAATCAAGTATTCTCTTTAAACATGAATTACCGTAGGACCTTAGTGAAAACATGAATTCTATAAAATGATAACTCTTTCCACATACCAAAATCTGAAATTTTCTATATACTCAACCATGATATCACTTTGTCCTTATATCAATAATGAGCTCCTGAATAGTACCAAAAATATTATTTTCTCCTTATCCATTCATTATGTGCATATTATCTTCTTTAAAAAAGTATTTCAATATAATTATTGAAAACCAGAATAAACCAACATATGGGTATTCCAATATTCCACAATATTATAAATGAGATTCCATGATACTATTTTGAAATCCAATTACATAAACACTTAAACATTCAACCACATCATTGGCATACTTAACATCACAAATAGTGATCGCATGTGACTTCCCTTTTTCCTTTTCCTTAAGATGTTGTCGATGTAGATCAACATTAACCTTTGGATAAGGGCATTGGTTAGTATAATGCCCCATTTCCTTGCAATTGTAGCATTGAAGTGTTGTTGTTGCGCTCTATGTAGTATTTTCTCTATTCACATCATTAGCAACCTTTTTTCCATTAATTCTGCACTCAACTGCCCGATGACCTTCTTTTTCACACTTAAAACATTTTCTTGTTCCTTTTAGACAATATACACCATGTTTCTTTCCACACATTGAGCATAAAGAAACATTCATCTTCTTTTCAGCATTGTTCTGAGATTTATCCTTCAACTCCATCTTTCGATTCTTGTCAAAAACATGGGATGGATATATAACACCAACTTTTAGTTCTACTTTGATATCACAACACACTATTTCATTATAGCTACTGAATTATCTTATAGATAATACCCTTTGAATACTTGGTTTTAAGCCACTGAAGAATCGATTAACTTTGCTTTCAGGTCGGGTGATACAACCTGATTCGTACATTGCAATCCTTATAAAATTCACCTCGTATATACCAATAGATTCATCATCCTTTTTCTTAAGCTCAAGGAACTACATTTCCATCTTCTTTCGAAGAATACGAAGGATGTACTTATTGAAAATAAGTTTTGAACTCATCCCATTCCATGGATTCAATTTCATCTTGGGGCCTTGAATTCTTTATTAGATTCCACCACTTCTCTTCTTCACCTTATAAATGGTAAATATCCAGAATGAATTTTTAATGTTCTGAGAAGCGAAGTATGGAAAATATATTTTCAATGGTACTGATTCATTGTTCAGAAATAATTGGATCAGAAGACCTATTGAAAGGTGGATGTTTCATCCTAAAGGAGTCAATAGAATATTGTTCCCTTCTATACTCATTTGGAAGTACAGAATGATTCATAGCTTGTATAAGTATAGCAATAATATTTTGCACTACATCTCCCATAACATTGGTTTTTTCAGGAGGACAATCATTGCATCGTCCATTACATTGATCAACACAGTTCCTTCGGGTTCTAGCCATCGTCTAAAATACAGAAAGTATACATTGAGAGGAAAAAACCATGCTATGAAAACAACATAATAAAGGGTTAGTACCATCAATATCTAACATCTTAGGTTTAATTCTAATATCGTTACATTAATTCTAGTACAATACCCTATACTTATACTTAACCATTGGGACAACCCAATACATACCTTAAAATATCTATAGGGATCTCAATAATGTTATCGCATCATAGTTTCCAAAGGTTAAGTAATCCTTTCCTCTGATACTAACTCTAGAGACACAAATATTGACGTACATGGACATTAAATTACTTTTGCATAATACTTAATACATAACAAGAACCATTACTCACAGATCGTAATAGTTTAGTGTCTTTATAAACTCAACATATAATCTTCTAATCATGGTGAATGATCATCATCATCTCCTATAAAGATCGTCCCCTTTTATTCTAACCTATCACCTTTCTTTATATCCTGGGGAAAAGAAAAAATAAAAAGGGAGAGATCAAATTCTCAGTAAGGGTAAACATAAAGAACATAAAACAATCCAGAAACATTTGAATGAAAAAACATTAACATAAAATCTAAACATCAAAATCATGAGCAATGACATAATTCTTGGAAGTACGTAAGGCGTGTATCATAAAAGAAAAATAACCATGATAAAATAGAAAGTTAATAAAACATTTAATTGTGTAACAACATTAAGCACATGATATGATTTCCATAGTAGCCAAGGCATTTCTTCCAAGACCATTATATTGGACAAAGTCTCTTTTTGGATCGAGTTCACTCCTCGTTCCAGTCCTGTATCACTGAACCTGATTAACTTGCTGTTCCAAACATGTCTATATCATGAGATAAAAATCTTTAACCAATGCATTGGAGGTAGATATAGGTACCACCCATCTCAAAATGAATCCATAATTATGTGTCCCAGAAAATCATAAATCAAACATCATAGCATAACCCATGTAATAATAATCTGATTCTTAAACATCATGTCATCATAACATAATCCATATAAGATAATGGACTTCATAAAAATAATTTCATCATAACATAATAAAATCAATCTAATAATAGGGATAGAAACCAATCCCTATATCATCTTAGATGGAAAATAATTTTGCTAAAACACTTGAATTCAGTTCTTGAGGAAAATATTCTTTATTCTTAAAAATCATTTTCTTTTCTCAATATGCCATGAAATTTTAAAAGAAAAAGATTTTTTTTGAAAATAATCATGAATTTTTTTTTGAGTAAACTTCATTGAAATAATTCGTTATGAAACCATAAAAATCATTTCATGTCGTATAAGTTAAAAAAACATTATTCTCGTACTTTTTCCAGAAAAGTCATAAAGTACCTTATATTGTAAACAAAAGAATGATTCATTCAATACAATGTGGTTAAAGTAAACAAAGGGTAAAAATGTATTTAAACATATATCGTAGAATAATAAACATTTTATGAAAATATTTTTAGAAAACATGGACATGGATGATAACCCCAGTAAATACTTACCTATAAGCAATCTCAGATAAAAATGAGATTTGAAAAATTATCCCTTAACATAGGTCCAATTTCTTATGTATGTGTCCTAGAATCATGTATAGTGGGTTTAAACATATTATTAACCTTTAAAATAACCATAATAATATTTATGATATCATATATTATTTACTTACGACGTTATATTAACCGTTCTTTGGTAAATTCCATGTTAAAGCTGCGTTTTGGGTAAAATTGTTTCATTTATCATACGTGTTTTGAATTTTTGTTCATCATATTATTACATATATCCTGATTTACTAAATTCCAGAATGTAAAACCTGATTTATATATTATATATTCAATATATAAATATATATGATATATCAATAAATGGAATGAAATACACCGTTCATGGAGACGGTAAGTCGTACGTATGCATGAACGCTGTTTTCATTTACATATTCAATTGAATGGAATTTAGTAAATGAAACATATATTTACATAAATCCAGTATCATTATTATTTATTATATATAATTTATAATCATACTTGAATGGTTAATCAAAGAGAATGTATCTCATCGCGTTCATGGAGATGGTAGTCCTTACGTACGCACGAGCGCCAATATCATTATTTTGATATTTAAATAGTTTATAATTGGATATTATATAATATATAGAGAATCATAATAATGTTATATTTATTATTTATATCATTTATTGACATTATTTTACCCATCCAAATGATGAAATGTTCGAATAATGAACTACAACATGACGTGGAGACGGTAGTCCATACGTACGCACATGCGGTGACTTTTTCATTCATAGGATGGATAAAATAACTTATAGGATTGTAACATTTTTATAAGAACATATCAGTATATAGAATATACTGGATTTGTTATTTTTAATGGAAACAACAAATAAGGATGAAGTGTAATAAGAATGGAACATGAAATATTTGTTGAGACATATACCAATTTTTTGGGTTCTTCCGTTTGATTTGATCAAAAGGGATTTATAGGTTGACTGTCTGACTAAAATAAGGACAATAAGATAAAGTTAGGATAGTTTATATGGTATTCTAGTAGAGTTTGGCCAATCCAAATGCCTTAGAAGATGTGAATTAGAGTGAAGGGGGGGGGGTTCCCTTTTATAAGAGGGGTGAGGGGAACCATGACAAAAACTTATAATATTACTTTATAATAAATTCATTTTCGGTTTATAATGGATCCAAAGTGACTCATTTCAAGGATAGGGTGGGGAGGTTTGTCAATCCTCTCAACCTAAAGGTTTTAGGCATGTTTATGCTACCATTTTAATAAAATCATTTAGATTTAACTCTCAGTAAAATAATTTAACTTTTACTGTGTCTTCTTTTATTCTTTCACTAAAGGTTTAATAAACATACTATAAACCACCAATATAACCCCAATTAGTTCATTAATTTTATATATATTATTGTATAAGTCTTCTGGTCTACCCATATATTTTTAGGACCATTATATCAATTAATAATGTAATATTTGTTTTAAAAACTCTTTTATGTCAATTTTGTCGCTATATGGTATTTTGTTTTTTATAAATTAATAACAGCATTATTACTTCAAATAAAATCATCTAACCAACCCTAATATGTTATATTAACCCATAAAATTAGTTTAATTAATAAAAAGACTCAAATTACATTTATTTGGATATTTATAATATCAATTATGATAATATTTAATTAATAAGGTAATTACTGCATCATCATTGTGTCATAAATAAATTAAATTATTTAACCTCTAAAATAAATATATAAAATACCAATTTTTAGGATATATTTTTAGTTTTAAAATTAATATTTATAGTCGATTTTATCTTATGTATAACCTTATATTAAAAATGTTTTAGTTATTAAAGTTTGATTTTAACTATTTTAACTCTTCATTAAATAAAATAATAACAAATGATCTAATATAATAAAAGTGGACCTAAATGGTCATATTTTATTCATATGGTTTTTTGGTCGAATTAAAATTATACAATATAATTAGGACATGTTTTAGGGTAATAATAGGATCATTTTTACCCTTAATTACCCTATTTACTTTTAACAGTGGTAAATAAAAATAAAAAGATAGAATTCCCCAAAAATAATTTTTATCTAATTGAACCACATTTTACATATTGATATCAACCGTGTCTCTCGGATTTTTTAAATTTAACACACATAAGTGGTAAAATTACGTTTTATGTAAATTTACAAATTCTCCTAGGAGGTGGGTAAAAGACGGTAAAAAATTCAATAAAATTTTTATATATCTAAAATTATTATAAAATGACACCAATGACTTACATTGAACATATATAGGTATTATGTATCTATTTTGAAAAAAAATATATTTAAATAAAATAATTAAATAACTCAAAAAAATTCGGTTTTAAACTATAATTCAGTGTTTTTCGCTATTCATCAAATATTGAATGTTTTTAGAAAAAATATGAAAAATTCTCTCTAAGCTAATTTCTATATTCCAAATCCAAAAATGAAGTCCATTTTGAATGATAAAATATATAAAATTTCAAAATTTTTGTATTACTAATCATAATGGATAGTTCAAAATAATATTATAATAATATCTCGTTTAGTGAAACTCGATTTTGCGTACAACACACACTATCGAGGAATGTTGCTCTGGCATGCTACACAAGCCTAGAATAGTGTTTTGGTATACTGAAAGATATATTGTGTTGCGTATAGATCACGATAATCTAGGTGTAGCATACAACACATGACATCAATGAAATTAAAAAGAATATTTCTCATAAAATCTCGGGGTGTTACACTATAGTTCGTCTTCGATAGAGTTTTTGGAGCCCTTCCTTGGGGCATTATGTGAGATAATTGATTCATTACCATGCCTAAGGTTTATTCCTTTCTATAATTATAACTAATAAAATGTAGTCATTTATCCTCTACATTGTAAGTTATTCTAGATTCAATTATTGACTTACTCAATGGCCTTGGGTGTGATCATCATCAATGTATCGTATATATTCATACATTTAGTGTGTACTTATAATAGTCAGACCCTATAAGAAATACCTCTCCTACAGACATCACCAGTGATATATGAAACCTAGAGTGTGTTCTCCTAGATGATTTCTTGGTCAAACTCTTTAGCTGGAATCCATGGCCTGAATTGCGGTTGTGACTTTTCCTTTGAGATGGTGTTTCATTGCTGCTTATATCTAGATATTCTGGCTGATGTCATTGTAGAAATATACATGTGTATATTTTAATAATGCTCTTTTATGGTTTTCATTGTGTCTTTGGAGTCTCCTACTAGGTATTTTTATACTCACAGAGTAACAACACATTCCCACAAATGTCTTCGCTTTTTTAGATGATAAAATTTGTGAAATTAGTCATTGAGGGGCCATAACATGTTGAATCGTTGTGACACCATATAGAATGAGGTGTTTTCTTCTGGTATTCTGACAACAGTGCCTATTGTTCTCTCATATTGGACATCTTTTTCATACTCACTCAGTTTCCCCATATTTAGCACTATTTACTTATATTTAATTCATTTCATACTCCATATATGGGAATTGGAGTTATAAATTAAGGGTTGTTTAGTTATTTACACATTCTAGCTATTTTGGTCTTGGACATCTATCATATTTTATAGGTACATAGGCAAATGCCTCCCATGTAAGTGGTATTCCTACCCTGTTCTAGTCTCTAGCCCATGAACTAATGTAGGTGGTCTTGGGGAGTCACAGCACGAACCCCAATAGGATTATTTGTGGCATAAATTATGATTAGATTTCTTTATTTCACATTCAACTAGAATGCATGGGGATGTACTAAAATCTCATTGAATATTTCTAGTGGGAATGCATAAAAAAGATTATTGCATAGTCAATATGATAGTGGATTTTATGTTAGTATGTTACGTATGAGATTTTGATGTCTATGTGCTTTTAAAAACATTACCCATACCTATATGGTAATAGGGAAACATTACCCTGGATTTTGCTATCGGAATCCCAAAAATGATTAAGGGCCATAACAAAATTTCCTTTTCAGACTATATCCTTATGAATTAACCACTCAAACTTGATATCATAGAATATTTATCTCATTAATGTATTTCTAGAATATTATTTATAGATTTTTTATGGTTTTGTGGAGTAACTATTTTTTTCTCTAATCATGATTTCAGGTTTTATCTCAATGTTCTTATGAATTCATCAAATATATCTAGATACAACGTTATATATCATTACATATTATTATCTTCAAATTGATAGTCAATATAAGAGAACAATTTAAAAACTATAATATTTGTTGAGATGTTATTCTCTATAATTCCATTGTGGTTTGGATCAACCCCTTTCTCAAACAATGTTTTCATACAAAATGGAATTTAAATGAGTATTATGAAATATCCATATACAAGGATCTATGGTAGGACCTAATGAATGCCAATATGATGGGATAAAATATGAGAAATAATATTATTGGGACCCAATAAGTATATATACTTGATTGAGAATTAAATAACCATTTAGTAGAACATAATATATTCTATGAATATACATAATATGTGTCATTATTAATTTAGAGATTTTAAGTTACTAAAAATATATTCCAATAATTATAACAATGAAAGGAGGGTCTAATGATTTTAATAATGTGATTTTGATCCATATATAAATTTATCCCTTTGAATTTTTTTATCGTATTAGTATGGTAGCTTTTCATTTAGAAGATAGACATAATATCTCTAATGTTCTTCATGTGTTCCATGTATATCACCAAATGATGTGCATACAATATCCTTCACATGTACTGAACATAGAGGGCCTTTCGATTATGTTTGTTCTCTCTTATAAATAATGACTTGTGGAAATTTTAGATCCTAGAAAAAATGTTATTTGAAACAGGACCAGTACCTCATCACTGTTTTATAGAGATACCATAAATTAAAGGATTATAGATCAGTAACTACGGATGTGATAAAAATTAGATCACAATATATTTTTATATTACAGTGATTGTAATGTGTCAGTAATTAAGTGTCATTTTTTTGTTTATAAAGAATTATTTTGAGACTGCGCACTTTGATGGAATGTGTTTCCGAGGCCCAGAGAGCCCATAACGGAATTTAGAGCATCTTTAGGTACATTCCGTAAATGCACGAGTAATTTTTTCCAACATTTGAAGTGGTGCTCAGATAGAAAATTTGAGGACATTGTTGGACTCCAAACACCAATATTTTCCTAGAATGTACTTAATATTAGCCAAAAATTTCTGTAAGGAAAATAATATTTTCGGACATTTCACCATAAATAATAAAATACCATAAAAAGTAATTTTTTATTCTTTCTCATACATTGAGCTGCGGACGGTGACACTGCGGTGCTGCAATGAAAAGGTGATAGTGAATATTAATAAGGATCATTAATTTTTAGTATCATATAGCATAATGATTCAATAATGGGATCTTAACATCAACACTATTTCATAAACGAAACAATATGACGATGCAATGTCTTATCATAACTCAAATGCTATGATGTGATTACGTTAATTTTTTTGGCACGTTGGAGATAATGGAATTAAACCTCGGCGACTCTCTAATGAATCTCGAATATAAATTCCACTCCAATGTGGAATAATGAAGAATGATATTGAGACTTCACTGACTTCTACTACCCCTGAAAATGGAGTTAGAAGTGACGACATCAACCTCTTGAATTGTTGAGGATGAATGCTTTGACATCGAACATCAAAGAGGTAGGGGTTGGATTTCTATTTCAATGTTCTGGCCCGCTCTTCTTTTTCTAGAAACGATAATCACATATCAATCCTTGAACACGTTGATATGTGATTCGTGCATTTATGATGTAGGGTGGATTTTCATGGGGATTTTTAATAGTGATTTAAAACTGGGCATGATATGATCAAACTCTATCCTCTGATCCTCTCCCTTGATTTAAACACCTAATGCAGGGGACTCGGGCCAACACGAACAAGGCTCGGAAACTCCACTCGTGCATTGTTGGTGGCCATATTCTTGATGTGGTGAATGACCAATTCCAAGGCCTGAGTAAGGATGGGGCGACCCTATGGACCCTTTGGCATAGACGAGTCAGAGAACAGACCACCGGAGCAACATGAGTGGCCCACGGATGGGACTGTCGGAGCACTGGTTGTGGTCACAGTCAGCTTTCCCATAAGTGTGCCTTAACCTCTAGGTGATGCAGTGTTGAGTGTCGCGTGGTGGTAATGGCCCGCATCCGGGCCACCCAGGTGGTGACGTCCCATGATAAGTCAACCGCGGGTGGAGAATCCCTACGTATGCAGGACCAGTTGGAGACGGATGCCTCTCGGTTGTTGTTTCATGACTAGGTGGTGCACAGTAGGTCCACCCCACTGGTGGATAAGGTTAAGGCTGAAGAACAGTGCCCTCAACCTAGCGGGCCAGACCCATGCCTGTGGGATGGGCCAAACTAGACCTGGTCATTGGGCGACCTGGTGGTTTCGACCCTCAGCCAAACAAGGCCAGGTCCAGCAAGGCCCATTCAGCCTGGCCCATTGGTGAGGCCAGACCAGACTGACCCCGACCCGAACCTGGTTCAGTCTTTTCGTGTAATAAAAATAGGGTATGTGGGACTCTAGGCCGGGTTGGTTGTTCCGTCCAATGAGTTTGGACCGGGAACCATTGCAATCGGTCCCCTGTTTACTACAATTCTTGTCTCATGCAAACTGGACATCTGATTGTTGATCTATTTGCGGCGTTTGGACTCTCTTGAAGTTGGGGATATTTTGGAATTCATTGATGTGACATTATTGGATATAGAGGTGTGACAAATGGATTGAGAGTTGGTTCTCCTAAGTGTGTTTTTTACGGAACCCTTCTATTTTCTAAGACCTGATGATTGCTCGACAACATACCAGTGGGAAGTGGCTCTTTATGACCCGGCAGAACCTTGGGGGGTACTGGCTCTGTGTGACCCGGCAGACCCACGATAGGTGACTAGTGGACTACCTCATTTCAGCCAAGGTGGGAAGCGGTTCTGTGTGACCAGGGAGGCCCACGGTGGGGAGCATCTTAGTGTTACCCTACATACCCACAGTACTCATTAGGGATGAGTAATGAAAAAGTACAAGGTTACTGGGAAGTGAATCTGTGTTATCTTTGAGACCCACTATACTCGTCAGAGAAGGAGTTCTCCAGCAGGCGAGGAGTTTGATGATATGATTAATTATGCTTGTACCACCACCCATGAATATACCTGGTGTGAGCTGTACATTTTTCTCTATGCTATATGGTCGAGATCTTCCTTGGTGCTATTACCTTTGTGGTATCTTAAATTGTCGTTTTTTCCATCATGGATCACTAAGAGACCTTTGGGGGTCTCGAGGTCCCCACTACGTGTTGTTATACTCAACCCTGCATGGGATCTGCCTACACATGTGGTGTCTATTATAGATAATCAAATTTTTGAAATAAGTGCTCAGGGGGATGGGGATGAAGGATGAAACGATGGTGGACTTGGTGTACTTGGACCATGTGGGGCCCAGTAGCACCGAGCGGGTAGGATGTAATATTTTGGCATCTTGAAGCCACACTTCTCTCATAATCAGGTAGGGTTTTTTTGCAGATTGACAATAGAGATTTCTTTTTTTACATTTCTATTTCTAGTTCCTTGTTGGGATTGCATCACATCCCACATACTTTCACTTTTACTTTCACTTGTCATTATTTTAGTGTTATAAATTTTCCTCCTTTCAGTGAGTTGAGATATGGTTGGGAATGTGTGGGAATATAGGTTCTCAGGAAAATGCCTCCCACAAGTAGGTTGATTCCTTTGGTGCCAGTCTCCAACCCCAGACCATTGGAGCCGGGGTTGGGGTAGTCATGTAAAGACCCCTGAGGATGGTTCATCACGAAGTAGTATAAACGGGAGGTCGGTTCCACATCAAATACCAAGATTCTGTGTTTTGTTTTGGGGAAACAATGGTATGTGTTATGAGTCCGACTTTCATATTTTGGGAGTCCAATTTTGGTGCGGCTGGTAACGTATCCATACACCTTGTCCGTGAATTCATATTTTCATCTCAATACATGTAAAAATAAATTTCATAAGTGTCTCATAATGTTATTTTGATAAAATTCATATCCCCATGTACAACCTTCGGATCACGGTTTACCTTGATCTATTTCTGGATACCTCCACATGGACAACCAGTAAGGATCCTGATACGATGTCATGAGGACTACCTGCCTAGTGGTGGGGTGTATGTTCAGGGACCAGTTCTAGAAATGGCCCCACTAGGGGGTTTACCAATGCTACCACCACCCGATGGTTAGAATCTACTACAGGTGGTTCTGATAGAGTATGTTCTTCAGCTCTGCAGCCTATATGAGTTTTAGAGATAGAGACCTTCTTGGTTTAGGGGAGACATGGATCCTCATGTCACTAAGGACTACCTATATGTTGTGATGTGGGTATCCCGCCTAGCGAGGACACCACCTGACCAAATGATGACATTGTAAATGATCATTTTATAGGGTTCAATAGTCAGATGGTGGAGTTTTACCACCCTGATACAAGATGTGGTGACCATTACCCAAGCCTACTTCGAGTGGGTTTTTTAGGGGGAAGTATTTCCCCTAAAACTAGGCACTCTGTGTTCATTTTGGAGTGGCTTCACCTACAGTAGGGAATAATTGAGGTGTATGAGTAATCATTAAGGTTCAGTGAGCCCTCTCGCTACTCTATATACACGGTACAAGACCCTTTAATCAGGTCTTGAGCCTTCAAGTAGGGACTCAGGAGGGACATCAGGGCATCAGTGTTGTCTTTTAGCATCGAGACCCAGGATGCAGTGCTAGAGGGATCCCTTATTGTTGAGAGCTTCTTAGTGGATCAGGCATCGATGGCATGGACATCTAGTAGGCCCCATGCAGTAGAGTCTTTTGTAGGGAGCAATAAATAGACACGTGGGCCCAAGAGGGTCAGTCCTTTCAATGGCAGACCTCATGAATCATGGTAAATAGTGTGAGGCCCCCGGTCCTGTGAGAGTTAGTAGGGAACCATATAGTGCTTCGCATGTGGCCGGAAGGGAAAAATTTCCCTTGACTACCCGACATGTCGTACAAGTGACTGGAAAATGGTCGAGGGGCAACTGAGGTAGTAGTAGTGGTTCGAGAGAGGAAGTCCACATGGTGGTGTATGTGATTGGGGAGCTAGCAAAGTGGTAGGCATTGGGTGAAAGTTTGAGGTGTTATTTCCACTACCCCCAAGATTTCTACCCAACCTTCAAGGAGCAAGGAAACATTGGAGAGCTTAGATTATGTTAGAAGTATCTTATGACCACGACAGTCCAAATATGATCTGAGGTATTATCTGTGACTTCTCCACCATAGATACAGTTCTTATAGACGATATTCATAGTCAATAAATCCTTTCCACATATCTCGTTCAAAGAAAGATGATTTTGATGGAGCCATTGGCTTGATCCATAAACCTAGAGACACCGTCAATAGGGGATTCTATGGTTACACACTGGTTTCGGTAGTGTGAGCTTAGTCTAGGAGGTGAGATCTTTGGCTGGGATCTCCTAGTAGTAGCATTGAGGACTTAAGGAGTTATCTTGGGTATCGACTGATCCACAGTCCATGCTCAGATCGACTATTTTAGGTGAACAATGTAGTGTGTCTGTAGAGATTAGACTATGTTTTCCTTCACCAGTGAGAAGTAAACCCTTGAATCGTAGGATGTACTCTCTCAGATGATGGTGCAGCTGATCACTCACAGTTTGGATAGAATCACCCTCAATAAAGTGGATGACATGAGTCTAAATTTCCCTGTAGATGTGGAAGAGTATGAGGATGTTTTTTTCTAAGGATGTTCTGGGTCTTCCTCCTCACAAGGAGGTAGACTTTTGTATCGACCTGTACCCTGGTACGACACTGATATCCACACTGGTATATTGGGTGGCTCGCATGTAGCTTCACGATCTGAGGTTATAGCTAGAGGACTTGCAATAGAAGGGGTTTGAATGGCCCTGCAGTCACCATGTGAAGCCCTTGTTCTTTTTTCCAAGAATGAAAATTGTTGTTTGAGGATGTGTGTGGACTTTCGACACCTGAACTAGTTGACCATGAAGAACTTGTATCCAGTGAAGAGAGTTAATGAACTCTTCGAGTAGTTTAATAGATAAAAGTGGTTCTCAAAGATGGACCTCATATCATGATATCAGCAGCTTCAGGTAAGGGATGAAAATGTATCGAAGATATCTGTTACGTACTAGTACAACCACTATGAGTCCTTGGTGATTCCTATCGGCATGAACAATTCCCCCACAGTGTTCATGGGACTTATGAAATGGATCATTCAGACTTATCATGACATGTTCTTTATGGTCTTCATCGATGACATCCTGGTATACTATGTATCATATGAGGAGCACAATACCCATCTATGGATAGTCCTGGATGCACTTTGAGAGAACCTACTTTATGGTAATCTCTTGAAGTGCCAGTTATTGTTTCTACCGGTCCACTTTCTTGTAAAAATCATCTCAGAGGCTGCAGTTGTGGTAGATTCATCGAAGATAGTGGTAGTGCTTTCTTGGGAGCCGGAAATGAGAGTGGAAGAGGTGAAAATATTCATGTTGTTAGATGGTTACTATCGGAGGTTCATACCAGACTATTCTAGAGAAGCAACACAATTATCTATGTTGACATGGAAGGTACATCACATTGTGTGGATGGATAAATTCCATCAAAGTTTCCAGGAGCTAATGTAGAGACTGAATGGTTCTCCCATCTGGGAACTACTAGAGGATGGTGTTGGGTATGTAGTTTTTAGGGACGCACTAGGGATCAAAATGGGTTGTGTCCTGATGTAGGAGAGATCAATGATCGCCTACGGCTCATGACAGTTTAGGGAGTATGAGAAGAACTATGCGACCCTTGACCTGGATTTAGCTGTAGTGGTCATTTCCATGAAGATGTGGTGATACTAATTGATAGGTGAACGTTAAAATGTCTACTCCGACCCCAAGATCCCCAAGTATATCATCTCAAAAAAGGATATAACTTGAGACAGTGGCTATGGCTGGACTTCCTCTATGACTATGAATTTGGGATATTTTATACTCCTAGGAAGGGGAATGTGGTGGAAAATGCACTTAGTAGGAGGTCTTGTTTATAGTTGCTGAGTGAGGTGATTGAGCTGCTAGCCAGGATACAGATATCCTTAGTGGATTGTTTTGGAGACACTTACCTCCAAACTATGACAATCACTCCCCCCCACCCTTACAGTGAGTTATGGAGGAAAATAATTTTGATGTTGACAGCGAGTTCGGACATGCTCAAATATCCTTAGGTCTTGCTCCGGATGGATTTTTGATAGATGAGTAAAACATCAACCTTTTCAGAGGGTGGACCATAGTATCGGTGACATTGTTGGAGACGGTGTTGAGGGAGTTCCAAACTTCCCCTTTGGTGATAAACCACAGAGTGTTAAAAATTTACAAGACCTTTGACATCAGAACCAGTGGCTAGGGATAAAGAAAGCAGTGGTCGAGTTCATTTCATGATGCCTTATATTTCAGTAATTGAATTCCAAGCATTAGGTTTCAATATGCATGACCCAAAAATAAGAGGTACCAGAGTGGATGTGGGACGATATCTTGATGAACATATATATGGGGTTACCACGTACATATAGAGTGCATGATTCTATTTGGCTGACAGATGACCGAATCACAAAGTTGTCTCACTTTCTACCCATCCAGAATCCGGGACCAATAGAGGGCTCGAGACGCCTTTACATTCGGGTGATAGTGTGGATTCAAGGTGTTCCTTTGACTATCATCTCAGATCCTGATTCCCACTTTGCATCCCGATTGTGGAAGGGATTACAATAGGTGTTTGGGATACAGTTGTTCTAGAGCATAGCTTTTCATCCCCAGATGGATGGTCAGACAAAGTGAACCATATATACCCTAGAAGACAGGATTTGTTTTTGTGTACTTGACTTTGGTTGTAGTTTGGAGGACCACCAGCAACTAGTGGAGTTTGTGTGCAATAAAAAACCACTCCACCATTATCATGGCATCGTTCGAGGCCTTGTATGGGTAGCCCTGATGATCACCTATATAACGCCCAGACCTAGGATAGTCGGCACTCATTGGTCCGGAGATGGTACAAGCTACCACCGAGAAAGTTCAGATCATCCAATAGAAGATAAGGACTACATAGGGCAGGCATTAGTCTTTTTCCTACTGGGGAGAAAGATTTTTGGAGTTTGAGAATTGAGGCCATGTGTTTTTTCAGGTCAACCCTGATGAGGGATACAATTATTTTTCTAGGGAGAAAAGATATCTAAGAAGTTCATCAGACCTTTTAGGTCCTGATTAGTGTTTGGAAGGTGTCATACCTTCTATCCCTTCACCAACAGATGCACCAAATGCATGATGTTTTCCATGTGTCACAGCTGAAGAGTTACATGAGTCACCCATCACACATCATCTACTAGGGAGAGCTGAACCTTGATGATGGGGAAACATTTGTGGAGTTCCTAGTGGAGATATGTGGATGATAAGAGTGGGTCCTACAAGGATGGTTGATTCCTATGGGTCATTTTTGGTGGAATCTTGAGAATCTCCATGAGATCACATGGGAGCGGGAGGTTCAGATTCATGCCCAATACCCCAATCTGTTTGATTAAATTTTGTTTTGTCTATTGGGGATGTAAAGCACTATGGTGGGGAGAATGAAATGCCTCAGAAATTCTCTGTTTTTTTAATTTTAAAGAATTATTTTGAGACTGTTCTCTTTGATGCCATGTGATTTCCAGCCCCCAAGAGCCCAGAACGGAATTCAGTACATTTTTAGGTACATTCATTAAATGCGTATGTGGGGTTTTCATACTTTTGGACTCATGCTAAGATAAAAATGGTGAGGAAATTGTTTAACTCAGAACACTGAGATACACCAAAAATGGACTTAACATCAACTGGAAAGGGCCAAATAGAAATGATTATTTTCAAACTATTTTCAAAGATAATATAATATTTTAAAAAGTTATTTTATATTCTTCCTCATCTGTTGAGTGACGGAGGATGATGATGTGGGGTGGAGACAAAGCGGCGAAGAGGTATGTTAATGAGTATAATTAATTTCCCATATCACGCAATGTAATGATGCAATAAAGGGACCGTAACAATGACATTGTTTCATAATTGAAATAGCGTGATGACGCAACGTCGCAGTGTAACAGAAATTCGGTGACATGTTTAATTTAATTTTTTTTCATGTTGGAGATGACAGAATTAAAACATAGAGACTCTCTCAGGAATCTCCATTAGAAATTCTTCTCTAATGAAGAACGGTAAAGAACTTTGGTGGGACTTCACCAACTACGATGAACCTCGATGAATGGAGCTATATTTCATAACATTAATATCTTGAATTATTGAGGAAGAATTTTTCATCATCGAACATCAAATATGTAGATGTTTTATAATTATTTCAATGCTATTCCCCATTATTCCTTTTCTCAAAACGACCAACGCATATCAACCAATGATCACGTTGATCCGTGATTTGTGTGTTTATGCTGGAGGGTAACTTTTCATGGGGATTTATTATCAATTATTTAAATCATGGAAATAAATGATTGATCTACAACCCTCAAACCTCCACCTTGATTTAAAACTCTTACATGAATGGCATGGGCAACACGAACAAGGGCCAATCACCTTCACTCGTCCGTTCTTGGTGGTCACATTCTCAAAGTGGCGAAAGCTCAATTTCGGGGCCTAGGATGGGATGTCAATGACTCAAGGGACCCTTTTGCATTGAAGGGTCATAGAATGTACCATTGATGATACTATGGTGGTTTGTGGAAGGGACTTCTAGTACCCTGGTGATGGCGGCATCAGGTCGTGGGAGGTGGAGTCGACGCGCCCGCCGGAGCCCCGTGAGGAAAGGAAGCCGCAACGGTAGGGTGATGCAATGCCAGGCACTGTGTGGTGTGGGTGGCCCACATCTAGGCCACATGGGTGGTGAAAGTTCATGGTCAGTCGACCGTGGTTGGAGGGGGGGCGTGTCTAATAGGCTAGCTAGAGCTGAACGAGGCTCGAAAGCCGCACCTCAGCCGGGCAGTTCATCGTCGGTCTACCCCCTTTCGGACTGGGATAATATTGGTGGGCTACACCCCCAGAGCATCAGGCCATTCCCCCATCTGAGGGGATTAGATCTATGGCCCAGCGGGCCGGGCCGAACATGACTGGGTCTCCGTGCGACCCGGCAAGTTGGACCATCAGCCAAACCGGGCTGGGTCCAACGATTCCTATTTGGACTAGCCTACTGGCCAAGCCAGACCAGACTAACCCCAACGCGAACCAATATAGGATTAATCCATATAATTAAAAGGGGGAATGTTGGATCCCCTATCCAGGTTAGTTGGGTTGGTCAAACCGGGTCAGACTGGGCCCCATTGCAACTGCCCCATCTTTACTAAAACCATCGTATCTTGCAAACAACATGACTGATTAACAAGTCACTGGTGGAATTGGGACCCTATTGATGAGGAATATCATTTTTCATGATATATGGTGACTTTAATAGATATCAAAATGTGATGAATGTCTTGAGGAGTGGTTCTCCCATGCATGATATGTACTATACACTGCGGTTGGCTGATACCTAAGGAAAACTTGACAATGGACCAATGTGAAGTGGCTATGTGTGACCAGGAATGCCCATGGTGGGTAGGGGGTAAGTGCGACCCGGAAGACCCATGGTACTCGACAAGAGGATTTCCTCAGTTCAACTAAGGCAGGAAGCTTCTCTGTGTGACTAGAAAGGCCGGCGGTGGGGAGGGACTCTGTGTGACCCTTCATACCCATGGTACTCATCAAGGGTGAGTACCACAATGCTACAAGGTTAGTGAGAAGTGGATCTGTGTGACCCTGAAGCCCCAATGTACTTGTTAGAGGAGGGGTTATCTAGTAGATAAGAATTTTGATGATATGACAGATGATGCTACTACAACTACCTTAGAATATACCTGGTGTGAGCTATGTCTTTTACTTTTTGTGATGTGTTTGATATCATTCATGGTGGTATTACCATGATGGTATTGTCTTTTGTGGTGTTTTCCTTTGTGGATAACTGAGAGACCATCCTGGGTCGTGGGGTCTCTATTGAGTGTTGTTATACTCACTATAGCAAGGGCTCTACCCGCATGTGTTTTGTCTGGTACAGACAATCAACGTTTTGATAGAGGTCCTCAAGGGTATGGGACTAACGAATGCGACGATAGTGGACTTGGTGGCCTAGGGCCAGGTGGGGCCCAGTAGAACTGGGTGGGCCGGACCTGCTAATTTGGATTCCATTGCATTCACTACTCTCACAATCAGGTGGGGTTTTTCCATGGATGGACATCATATTTTTCTTATTGTTCTTTTCTTTTTTTAGTTCCTTATTAGGTTTGAATCTTTTCCTACTTAAATTCACTTGTACTTACAGTCAACATTGTTATAGTGGTATACATTTTCCCTCGTTCAGTGAGTTGTGATGTGGTTGGGTATGTGTGTGTGTACAGGTACTCAAGAAAATTCCTCCCACTTTCATGTTAACACCTACGACACTAGTTGCCTACCCCCAACCTTCAAAGGCGGGCTTCGGGTAGTCAAGACACGGGCCCCTATATAGGGAATGTGATAGTGATCTAATTTCAATTGATAAATTCATGTTATGGGGTATGTTGAAAAACCCTAATATTTTAGGATGTATTTCTCATTTTATAAATATAATTTCTTTGATATCTTTTGATACATACATCTCCATGTGAAAATTAACCATAATGAGGTATTTTGTTATCCCCTAGACATTGGATTGTCTGGTGAGAACCAGAATGAAAATTTATGAAATGTTTATTATTTATATTTCAGTAAAATGAATTCATTGGTAATCAATTGATATGATATGAAAATAAATATCATATTAAAATAAAATAGACGTTTTAATGAAAATATATTTTTGTGTTTTCAATGTATTGTTATCCTAATAAATTATATTGATAACTATTATTCAATGATTTTAATTAAGTTGACATGATATTTATTCAATAATATGTTATGTGATTTATTTATTTATTTTAATTTCCATTTTTTAAAAATACATATATATTTTTTTATTCCTATACATATATATATATATTTTAAAAAATTGTTTCTATTCTATTCTTTTGTCCTATTTTAAAATGAATTTATAATAGTTATAAATATATATCCATTAAAAAATTATTAAAAAATTGGAATTTTGAGGCTGAATGTGGGTAAATATGTATCATTTATTTTTATTATTATTAATTTTAATCCTAATATAATTTTCTCACAATGATTATAGTAAAATGGATAAAAATGATTTAAAACAATATAATAAGGAATTGTAATTTCAATACAAATATGTCCTTCCTATTGGACGAGTGGGTTCTGGTCATTTTGATTAATTTATCGAATATATGGAAAATGTTTTCCATTTTTGTAATCTATAAACTATATTAGGGAAAGAATCAATAATATTTGTCACTATCTTTAAACTAGTATCTAGGAATTTATCATATTATGGAAATAGTGTATTCATGTGTTAAAATAATTCTAAAAATTATTATAACATATTATATTGGTACTATTATTTTATATTTGATTCCCTTGGGTTAATGTTGTTTTAAATGTCATGTTATGTAAATAGTTCATCAAATATATGTACTAGAATTTAATGATAAATTTTTTTATATAATTACTTGAAAATCATAAAAATCATTCAATGGTACATATGATGATAAATACTCAGAAATATCACACTTGTTCATTTATGAATAAATTGATACATTTTACATAAAATTATTTCCCTTTAATATAAAAAATTCATTACCAGAATCAAGATTATAATCAGTTAACCAGGTCTGTATCCAACACATATGGTTTAAAAAACACCAAAACATTATAAACATTGTTGAATGATGATATATTGAAATTATCGTATTTTTCTTCTATTCTATTTTCATTTGAAAATAATTTTTTTAAGAATAGATTATTTTCATTTTTTAATCCTTTATATAATAACATGTATGTCATCTCCTTCCATTATTAAATTATACCCCTTATATATTCCCTTTAAATAACATTGATCCACCTAGGTCATCTAATTAGAACACCAATATCATTCAATATTATTTATCTTCATCCAATTGATTTTTTAATTTCCAAAACCCATACATTCAATGATAATTTTGTTTCCCAATGATGGTTTCTTAATATAGAAGTATAACTCTAAGCTAATTGTTTTCAATATTAGTTCTATATATACTTCTCCAAAAACATTATTTAAATTTTATGAGAATGCATTTATGATATTGACAATACATTTTTTAATTATGATTATTTAATATCCATTATCTTTCATATTTTGATCCATTGGAAAATGAGAACATTGCCCGATTATTTTTTTGGATTATCCCCTCCACTAAGTGTTGTGATTCATTTTTCATGTATTATTTACATGGATTGTAATAGAAATAACTATAATTATTATATGTGATTTAATAATTATATTACTAATGTTAATTATTATTCATCATTATTTAAATCAATCTTTCGGAGAGTGAAGATAGTTTTCATATATATATACAACCTATCTTATCAAGGAACAATTTAATTAGTTTTTCATTCCCTACATTTTATAGAAAGAAATATATATATTGAATATCTATTGAATATATATTATGAATAATTTTATTTTCTGATTAATCAATATCAATGTATATAGATCAAGACTACAAAACCCAAAGATGCATGAAAATGATACAATAATCACCTAGAACAGTGATATTAATTACAAATTGTTAATAAACAGATGATAAGATGTAGTAAGTAGATCATATATTATATAATTTTAAATATTTTAATTCTTGACTAATAATATAATAAATATTTATTTATTTTATAGGATATTATAATATTAATGACTAGATATAAAAATTCAGGTAAGGGATTTTTATCCCACTATTACTTATGTGAGACAAATTCCATAAAAATTAGGTTTCCCTCTGATGTAATGTACATAATTAACACGGTTTTATATTTTTTTAATCTCATGAACATTAGGGGGATACACATTTCTATTTAGGGTTCAGTATTTCAGGAGGTTATGTTTCGAATGTGACCAATGTTCTTAAAGAATACTGATTTAACCCATTTTAATTAGGATTATCTGTACATAAATTTACATTAAATGAATATATAATTTTTTAAAAAATCCATTTTATTTATTTTTAATCTTTTAAATTTAAAAGATTGCATTTTTCTATTCATTTTCTAGTCATTATGGAATAAGAAAATAAAAAATGATTGATTGATATGAAAACATACTTCATTTCAAACATTGGTTAAAAATAATTTTTCATTAGAATCTATATTTTCAAAAAAAGTGTTTCAAAATGAATTATCACTGTTTTTATGATTATGAAAAATTATTTTACATTGTATTGAATTTTAATAAATAATATTAAAAGGAATATTATTTCCATTTTTTATTGGGGTAATTTTTTTAATTTATATCATATGTGAATAGAATATTTATTTTGACATGAATGAGATGAATATAATTTCATAATGTAATGATTATTATTGGAATTTTTGTATAATTTAAAATTTATCAAGACTCAATTAAAAAAATTATTTCAACAACATTTTAAGAATATTATTAATTTTAATAATTAATTCCAAATTTTAAATAGAAAATTTCTTGGAGAAATATTCTAGTTATTCTTTCATTCAATTTTAATATATTGTACCATACATTTATGTAAATTATATTTTAATAGGGATATGATCTAATGAGAATGTCATTAATGGTTATATGGACGGTTTACGATTCAGATGACGATATCTTTATCAAGCCTACTTGTTTTCCATGGGATCTCGTATGACTAATTTTGAAAAAATTTAATGAAAACTATTTTAATTGAACAAGTGATGATATGATGAATGTTTTATGATCTTCTGTCACACTTATATATCATTTAAAACATGTGAATTGTTTGAAAATGATATATAGACCACCACTACATTTCAAAAATTCTTTTATTTCCTGAGATATTAATGGATAAAAATTAAATGTGCAAGATAAATATGTGAAAAAAGTTTATCATCTCTACCCAAATTTGGAAATAAGTTGGTGTACTGGATCCAATATGGTAAACATTTTATGATTCATGAGCTATTTTGATATAGGAAACATGTGATGATTCCTAATACACTATGATAATATATTATTTTAAATTAAACATGATATATGATATTGTTTCTATATATTTTATGGTAGTAAACTTTTTTTGTCATCATATTAGTATTCATGAATTATATAAGATATTTCCTCACTATTATGATAAATTTATTGTCAAATGAAAATTTATTTTTTCATTACTCAATAATACCATCCATGATATATTTGAAATGAAATTTGTAATTTATGTTTATGATATCATAACCTTGTTCTTATATTATTATTTTATATTATCATTAATAGATATCTTGCATGTTAATCCGTACTAAGAATCTAAGCTAAACGATTCTTTTTTTCATTCTTAGGAATATGAAGAGTGAATTAAGTTGTTTATTTTAATGATTACTACAATTTAGAAGATCATAAAGGGATATTTTGAAGATCCTTCATAAATGAAGAATTTTTCTTATGTAGTGTCTAATGAATCCAAACCATTACACTCCTTAGAGGGTATTTATTATGTATATTGAATATCGATCAAAGAATATGTATAAATTATTTTTGATAAGTACGGGTCTTAATAGACTAATCATTATATCCATATAGGAAGTTATTGTATTGTTATATAAACAACCTCAATACATAATCCAGTAGTTAATAAAATATAAATCTCTAAATGATGGAAAAAATGATACCCCAATTCTATAATATGACCATACACCAATTTGAAAAGCATTTTAAAAATCATTATTATTTGAATGAGTTGAAAGTCGAAGGACATGAAGTTTTCAAGGGTTCGTAATTGATGTGTTTTGATGAGTGTATAATAATATCACCTAGTAAAATTTAATTTAAAAGAATCCATGTGGTTTTTCTTTATTAATATTTCCTCATAACACTATTAATATTCATCGACCACATGTATTTGGTATTCAGTTTCATTACGTAGTATAAAACAAAAAAAAAGTAAAGATGGTCATTTAAAAAAATTTAAATTTTGAACAGATATTGGCATGGGTTTTCAAACATACATGGATAGGAATATATCTTGAATAATGGAATAATGATCTATATTTTTGATGTAATATTTCCATAATATAATGGTTTTATCCAAAGTATAAATTACCTCGTTAAAATATTGACAAAACTATGATTTTTAATAATGAAATACTTTAGATGTTTTGGAAGGATATATTCATGAAAACATTCAATGTAATTAATAGATCATATTATGTTACAAATAAGAGAATACTCTATATTATATTATTGTTTTGTGTAATATATAATGAAATAAATTTGTATTGTAATTATATAGTTATTTTTCACAATATGGTGAAATGTAAATTATTTAATATGATAATTATAATGTATTTTTATTATTTACATTCCAATGGGAATGAAATAAAAATGTTATAAAAAATTTATTATAATGGATTATGGTATATTTTATTTCTCATATCTTCCATGTATTACTTTTGAATATAATATGGATTATTTTTCAGACCAGCTGCTGAGACACCATGAAATTCTAAGGCCTATTATGTCCAGAATTATTGTTTGAAATAAATTAAATGTATTAAACTAAACACATGTTTTTTTCTCTAAAAATGTGTGATAGAAACAATACTAGTCCCTGGATTAGAAATATAACAACACTGCCGAGTTCAAAATGTGAGGATTACTCTTGGCGTGACTTAATATTAATCGACATGTGTGGTTTTTTGAAAAAGTCGTCATGGTTGCATAAATGAATAATATAATTTAGTTAAATATTTTTATTACATGTTTTTAGTCACAGAAGTTAGCGGATAGTTATGTATATCATTATTTCATATTTCTAGGGTTAGTCGCATAACCATAGAAATTGTGGAGAACTGTTTGTGAGAGATTTTAGGACTATCTCTTAGGTGAACTGTGATGAGATCATGGATTTATGATCGATGAACATTGATTTCAGAGGATATTTCCAATGAACATGATATAGATTTTTTCATCAATGATCGATATAATCTTCTATATGGTGTAATTTATTATTGATTTCTTCCACATTTTAATTTCTATGATGAATGTCGACCAATAAGAGAAATAATTGATCTACTATTTAAAAATCTTGAGGGATGTGCTATATTTGTTGGGTTCTAATGGGATATTATCATTTTTATTTAATTAATTCAATTATCGCACTAATGTAGAAGGATTGATAATGACATGATCATAAATCGAGGATCATTTTTTTAATCTATTCTTGTTCATTCTTCTTATGTTCATCATTCGTTGTGGATGTTCTTTATTTGTCTCGTGACTCAAATAATGATGATCGATCGATCATTACATAGCTATTCCTTAGCACAATTATTAATTACCTAGATTTGGAATTGGAATGACATGAAATATGTGTTGAAATGTTGACAGAGTGATTCATTTGACGAAGGAAACCCGATTTTCCATTCTTTGGAGTTATTTTGTGTTCCTTGGAACATAATGATAAACAAAAATTTGATCTATTATCCATGCATATCTGATGGAGAGAGATGTCATTTGTTGATATAATGTTTTGGATGAAGAAATACCATGAGTTTCTCAGTAAGGATTTTCTAGAATGGTGACACGATAAATGGAGAGCAGAAGAAGGTGGTAAACTTTTCAATATGTTACCACCACCACCCCTAGGTGGTCCACACCATGCTTAGGGTACTAGAGGACAGGGAAGGGGACAACATCATAAGGTCGATGCTTATGAACCAGAGGCTTTTGAAATTATGTGATGTACGATCTCTTTACTTTATACCATACCTATAGTACCAATTGAAATTTTTTTGAGTCATTATTTCCTAACACCAAATCTTGTTCCAGACCTAGAGATTCTAGTCGAGCCCCTGGCTCAAACCTTGTACATGGAGCCTATTCCCTGAGAAGACTTAGTGATTATGAACTTGTACAAACAATGTGACCTCACACTTGTTGATAAGAGTCTCCTTAGGGATCTCTTGGTAGCATCATTGAGGAATTATGATGCCATTCATGGTAGGGACTGGTTGTCTATTGTTTATTCTTAGATCACTATTTTAGAAAAAAATGGTGTGGTGTGTCCATAGTGATGAACCAGGTATTCTTTTTTCATAGAAAAGGATACCCATATAGTCTATGAAGGACTCATCCATATGGTGGTTTAACGAGTTTCTAATCAGTTGGACAACCTAACCATTAGTGTAGTGGAGGGTGTGAGGTTTCAGTTTCCACCCATGGTGGCAGAGTATGAGCAAGTCTACCATAATGATGTTCTAGGCTTACCTCCCCACGATGAGACCGGATTAGGAATTAATCTAATCCCTAGTATGACACCTATATTAGCACCAGCATATCAGATATATCCCATAAAGCATCATGAGATGAGTTTAAATTTGTATGACTTATTGCAGAAAGGATTTGTTTGACCTAGTGTATCACCATGTTCATCCCCTGTGTTATTTACCAAAAATGAAGATGGGATATTGAACTTTTTTATGAATTACTAATACATTAGTCATGTGACCATGATGAAAAGGTATCCAGTATCATTGATCAAAGGCATCTTTGAACTGTTATGAGGGGTGTGATGTGTCCAAATGGTTGAACTCAGGTTAAGATATCACCAGCTACGAGTAAAAGATAATGATATAACAAAGACAACATGCAATTGTTTCTATGGTAATTATGAGTAATTTTTAACAACCTTCGATATGATGAACACTTAAACATCGATCATGGGACACATGATCAAGATATTCTAGCCATTATAAGACTGGTTTGTGGTATTCTTGATCGATGATATCCTTTTATACACATCATCAGAGGAGGAGAACATGTGAAAGATGAGGATAGTTCTAGACGTACAATGAGAGAATAAGTTTTACAGAATGAACATAAAGTTATCATTTTGGATAAAGTTGTTCCACTTTCTGGAACATGTAATCTCATTAGATACTGTGGTAGTGGTCCCTACAATGTTTGAGGAAGTGTTATAATTTGAGCGAGTAATGAGTCTTAAAGAGGTGTACATCATCTAGTTATTTGATGGATGTTAGAAAAGATTCATAACGTATTTAACCCAAATATAAGAACTCATGACATCTCTGACATGAAAGGATAATTCATTCATTTGAAAAGATAAGTGATAGTCATGTTTCTAGTAGTTGGGTAAGATTTATGTGAGAGCATAAATCTCGATCTTTCCAGTGGAAGGTTTCGAGTATGTAGTCTTCTGAAATCCATCAGGTACTAGTATTTGTTGTGTTCTAATTCAATCAAAAGTAGTGATTAATAATATTTCATGCGACTTGAGGTCATGTGAGTATTTATATTAGACTCTTGATCTTGAGTTTTTAGTAGTAGTATTTCCACTAAATATGTGGATAAACTACTCGACAAGAGAGTGATTTATCATCTATAATAACCATAATATTATCAGGTATATCTTATCACATAATGATAACAAGCTGATGTTGAAGATATTTCTTGAGTTTTACAATTATTATGATTTTGAGATACACTATTCTTATGGGAAGGGGAATGTGGTAGTAGTAGATTTCATGCATAGATCTTGTTCACAACAATATATTGAGGATTCATATAAGTTTTCCTTATTGTAGTTATCCATGGTAGATTGATATAGGGAATCTTACATCCACTCAGTGGTTATTACACATATAAAATTTCAGCTAGTCATGGAGAGAATGTTAGTGGATACTAAAAGTGGGACCCTATGTTCTTGTATATCCACATGACATGCTCCTAACATATTTTCTAAGGGTGGGGTGCATATACTTATTTTTAGGAGAAACATGATGGTATAACTGATGTTGTGAGAATATGTTCTAAGAGTCTATAATACATCCTCTTAGATTGAACATCCATGTGTGAAATGTTTGTACCATGACATATTGCATTAATATTTGTGGCCATCAATGAAGAGATTATTTTATATGGTTTTCTCTTGATGCAATACTTGCACGAAGTTAAAGGTTGAGCACTAAGTTTCAAAGGGATTATCTCAACCCCTTGCGGTGACATAGTTGATGTGGGATGACATATTCCTGGATTTCATTATGATAATATCACATGAATCTAGGGGAAATGAATCCATTTGGTTGATTATAGACTTACACACCAAGTCAGACCATTTTTTCCCTATGGGAGAATATTTCTGTAGAGAACTTGAGATGCCTTTATATGTAGAATATAGTCTGAATCCAAGGAGTTACATTGATGATAATTTGATACTATAATGGTTTCATCACATGAAATTTGTGGAAAAATTTGTCTGAGGCATTTGGGACTCTGTTAACCTTAAGCACATCGTTTCACCAACAAACTATTATGACGACTGAGTAGACAATTCAGATTTTAGAGGTTATGGTGGGACATTTCATGTTGCACTGTATCAATTGTTAGGTGGATCATCTACTATTAGTTGAGTTTTTATACAAGAGCGTCTTCCATTCCACAATCAGTACAGAATGATTTAAGTATTTTTACATGGGACATTGTCTGTCACCAATTTTCTGGACTGACCTAGTAGAGTTATCACTCATGGGCCGGAAATTGGTGCTATCAATTATAGAGAAAATATAGGTCATCCATAAGGGGATCAAGATAGAACACACCCATAAAAACTCCATTGAAGATAGGTGATAGATACATATTTTGTTTGAGTATATATTCCATTTGTTTCAATGGGTTTCACCTCATTAGTGATTATAGATATTTGTCTGTGGCCGAATGTTATCTCTAATATTCATCAGCCCTTCCAGATACTACATAAATTTGGTGAGCTGGCATAAGGATTAGTAATAAATGCATAGATAGACCCAGTAAAATATGTATTCCACGTGAACTGCTATGGAATTGTGTGCATGACCCATCACACATTATCGACTAGAGAAAGTTGGAAATTATTGATGGAGGGAGAATTATTCAGTACCTGATGGAGTCCTTGGACCGACATGAGGGGATCCTTTATTGGTGATTGATTACATTAGTCCATGTTTGATGGTAGTATGGGAATCTCTAAAGGAGCACATGGGAGAGGGGGGCTCGCATTAATGGTTAGTAGCCTCATATTTTTTGTATCCCATGTTTTTTATTATTCATAAAGAAAATCCCCATCATGGGTAGAATGTAAAGTATCATATTTTTAATGTATTATTATTTTTTTGTATTAAATATATTATTTTAGAGACCAATGGATTAGATTGTGTGTGATTATGAGGCTTAATGTTCCTAGAATAAATTTTTTTTTGATATTTAATTTAATAAAAATGAATTGATATCTAATTTTCAGAAAACGTTCGACTACATATAAACAGTTTAAAAAATTAGAAATATAAGGGCTCCATTGAGTTCAAAATGTGTGGTTTACATTAACTACAACTTTATATTTGTGTTCATAGTTCACTTTTGAAAATGGTCATTGAGGGTGTAGTACGGTATAGAATAATTTAAATAAATTATTTTATTTCATGGATGTTGATATAGTGGTTAATGGGCCATTAAATAGAACACTATGTAAAATTTCTATGGTTATCCACATAAACATAGAAACATGAGAGTATCATTGGAGAAAACATTGATTATTTGCTCTCATAGGAATGGATATGAAATAATGGATCAACGTTAAACACACATTGATTTCTATTTATCTCTTCTAATAATGTGATGTAGCTTAATTATACATCAGTGATCGATCCATATCGAGTTAGGGAATGAGTTTTTTTGAAGTATTATGAATTCATCATTTATATGATGAATGTGGATCAATCAAATAATTGATTGATCTCCACTATATTAGTCTTATGGGATGAGTTATATTTATGTGTTTTTTATGGGAGATTGTTGTTTTTATTGGATTATTTAGATTTTTTTTCTAAAGGTGAAGGGTCTATATTTAAATTAACATCGATCATGGTTTGTTCGTCCAATATTTTCATATTATTTTATTATGTTATTTGTTGTTCATCAATGTTTTTTGTTTGTTGCCCTTCAAATTGACTAATCCTAATTTATTGATTATTGCACAATAGTTTCTTAACACAAATATCGATCATAGAATGTCTACAATCTACATGACAAGAAAGATGTGTGATGATTGAGGAGTGATTAAAATGACGAATGATACCTGATTTCTAATTATTTGGAGTTTTTCTCTGTACTTTGTCACCTAATGATGTATTATGATTTGATCAGTTTTCTAAGTAGATTTGATAGAGTAACTTTTTGTTTACTGATGGAATATATTTGAAGAGGGCTTACATTATGTTTCCCAACTGGAAACGACCAGAATCTAGGTCATACAAATAGAGAATTTTACCTAAGAGGATACTTGGATTTCTATAAATGTTTATGTTACATGGAGTGTTAGTTAGATCTACACATATTGTGGACCCACCTTGAGTAGTGACTAGGGTTTTGAGATGATTTTAAACATAACATGGTGTGTGACCCCTATCACATGACATGTGGTCTCTCCCTAGATACTCGGCGTATACTTCATAAAGAGAAAGTAGATGGGGTGGAGTGCATGGAATAAATACAAGGAATGTTCTCCACTACATAGACACCGGATGGACCAAATACAATGGATGATCCGGGCACGGTCACATAGGTAGAGTATAAAGGATTCCTACACAACATGTACTACCCCAAACAAACTTTATATGAGATAGATGCCTTCTACACTGTAGGACCCATGATCAAAGGGACACATCACATGACTCTTACTACACATCTTTTACTCTATTATACATGGATTAGAGAACATTTATATTGTGATTTAGATTAGTTTTCCTTGGGTTCATCTCTAGTATCCTTTTACATGTGGGTTTTTATGGTATTGTCCCCTACTCATAGTACTATGATCCCTTCAGTAGGACATCAAGGATATAGTCATTGTAATCCCTCCATGATGCATAGAGTGAGATCCTCTATTAATCATTATTCTATATGTAATGTTCTCAGTATCATCAATACATAATGTAAATCTTCTTTGATCCTCTACATAGCAATTTTATCTAGATTGAGTTTTTTGGTATTTCCTTATGGACTAAGATAGACTTCGTCAGTATTGTCAAACCCAAGAGTGTGTAATCTAAGATTGATACTTTTGGGGTCTATTTTCTAGATTAATAGGGCTGGTTAATGATAGTATTAACTTAACTTTATATTATTTGTATTTTATGATTATAACTATATATTAATGATATATGTGATGTAGACATATATCAATATATAATACACTATATTTCCATTATTGAATAAATTGTGTTTTCGGGGTGTCCTACTAATTATTGTTATACTCAAAACAACCCTATTTTGGCCCACACATTTCATGTATTGTGAAGATGATCAACAATTTGAAAAATACATTGAATGTTCAGGACCAAATGGTGATTAGTGAGACTTGTCAGTTCAAGGTGTGTTCTTGTGGCTTTTTTGACAATAGTCCAATTAAAATTATCTTGGTATTGTGTATGTTGGCGCCAAAATATTGCATGAAAGGAAGGGACGAAAAAGAAGGCTGGCACGCTGCCTCACGAAGCACCGACGCGAAGCACCGGCGTGAACCACCCCGAGCATCGCGGTCTTGCTAAGCTCCAGAGGCGGTAACTCTCCGCGAACGCATTTGACGTTCGCGAGCCCACTGCGATGCTCCAGAGGTGGTAACTCTCCTCGAACGCATACGATGTACGCGAGCCCACCGCGAAGCTCCGAAGGCGGTAACTCTCGGCGAACGCATTTGACGTTTGCGAGACTGCTGCGAAGCTCCTGAGGCGATAACTCTCCATGACCGCGTTCGACGTTCACGAGCGCGCCGCGAAGCACCTGAGTCAGCGCGCGAGTTCTGCTTCGCGGCGCCCCTTGTCTATAAATACTGGACTCCCCATGAGTCCTGAAGACGGACAATCCGACCTTTCGGTTTCTCCTCTCCCGAATCGCGAAGCACTCTTTTCCCCAGGAATCATGAGCTCCGCGAGGTACTTCTACTTCATGCTACGCCTTGGCTTTGTCTCGTTTTGAGCCCCTCTTCCGAGAGGGAAGCCCTTCGCAAAGCTCAAGGGCCTTCACGAAGGAAGGGTATTCCCAAGGGAACCCGGGCAGCTGCGGAGCATTTGTGCTTCACGAAACACCCATGATGTACTAGTGATCCCTATGCTAAGGCAGGATCGCTACACATCGCGAAGCACACTGTTTCGCAGAACCCTGCTTCGCGAGGCACCTCGTCTTCGCGAGGCAGTGCTCCGCGAATACTGTTCCACATCGCGAAGCACCCTCCACTCACACCTATTCCCCATGCTAAGGCCAAGGCACTCCGCTTCGCGAAGCACACTCCTTTGCTTGGCAATTCCCCTTCCCGTACGAACCTCCAGGTATGCACGATGTGATTTCGAAGTCCCATGGACAATACCACTCATAGTGTTGCTTCGCCTAATGATTATTCGCATAGGCACGCTAACGGCTATTGCTTCTTTGCATATCCATGCTAACATGGACCCCTCGATGGCTCGCTCCACAACCCCCCTTGACCATGGCCTTGCCAGTACCTTCCCTCCCCCAAGGACCAGAGGGTACCGGTTATGTAAGTCCTAGGGGTGTGGAGTGAACCCACCTCGTCCGAGCTGCAGGACGTTAAACTGCCAAGCATCACGTCCTCAACACATGACGTTAAACAGTGACCCAACCTCGTGCCTCTCACGAAGGGTCCCCTTAGCTCGAACATTCTTTACACCACTCGTCTCCATAGGAGTGGAATCACCCATCCACAAGGGATGATATCCTCCTTATTGGAGTGGTGTATGTTCATAGGAGAAGGGAGACCCTAGTTCCCCAACGGATGGATGCACCCATGCATCTCCGTACTTCCCCACTACCAAGGTCCATGGAGGGTGTGATAGGGAATGAGGCACCCCCCATCATTGGTACCAAATCCCTCTTTCGCTGCGCTTTGCCGCACCTCGGGCCTCTATCCTGGAGTAAGTCCCAGCATCATGGGCTGCCTAATGTGTAAGCCCCTATTCGCTTCTAACGGACACATCCTTCGTGATGTGATCGTCAGGTCCTTGCAACCTCTTGTTTCTCACACCGAGCATGACTCACGTGGGCTTAGAGTGAGCACTGACCATAACCCCCACCCTTAGAGAACTATGAGGACATTGATCCATGTCAAGGAATGGTACGTAGGAAGCCTCCATGAGGTTCAAGCCACATTACTCAGTCGTTCATTCACGTCGAGTTTCTCCCCCGTCCAGCATGACGATAAACTTCATGTCATCATCCAGCATAACGTTAAACTGTATTCCATTGTCCCACATGACATTAAACTGCACACCCATTTGAACTACGAGGTCTTTGATCCATGTCAAGGCATGGTACATAGGTTGCCTCTACAAGGTTCAAGCCCACCCATAATCCAATTCACGTTGAGTTCTACCTTCGTCCAGCATGACATTAAACTGCATTCCAGTCCAACGGCAAGCCGTTGTGACCGACCCGAACTACGAGTTCTTTGATCCGTTCCATGGCATGGTACATAGGAAGCCTCCCTGAGGTGCAATTCCAATAATCATTGGCCCAGACTGTCTCCTTATCGGTGTGCCAAGCCCCCCATTTTTACCCAAACTACGAGGACTTTGATCCATGTCAAGGCATGGTACGTAGGAACCCTCCCAGAGGTTCAAGACCATCTCCCATCGGACCAGGGTCCCTCATTTATGTCGGTTCACCGACACCCACCGCCCGTCGTTTATTCACGTCAGGGTTCACTATCGTCCCGCATGACGTTAAACTGTATTACATCAATCCTTTGAACTACGAGGACTTTGATCCATGTCAAGGCATGGTATGTAGGAAACCTCCCCAAGGCTCAATCCCACCACTAGTGGACACACGGGTCTACTTTCACGTCGGTTCACCGATGAATCCCTTTGAACTATGAGTTCTTTGATCCATGTCAAGGCATGGTACGTAGGAAGACTCCCAGAGGTTCAAGCCCATCTCTCATCGGACCAAGATCCACCTTCATGTCGGGTCGCTGACGCATGGGACCATGGTCCGCCTTTACGTTGGTTTGCTGACAACATCCATCGGGCCAAGGTCCACTTTCACGTCGGTTCGCCAACGAAGCCCCTCTGAACTACGTGGTCTTTGATCCATGTCACGACATGGTATGTAGGAAGCCTCCACGAGGTCCATGTCCACCACCACTAGGACCCTCCTAGTCCTCCCCATCCATGTCAGTTCGCTGATGATGCCCGTCGGACCATGGTGCACCCTCGTGCCGGTCTACTAGCACCATCCCGAACTACGCAGACTTTGATTCCCTACCACAGGGATATGTAGGAAGCCCCTTTAAGGCTCAAGCCCAACTTCACTGTTCCCTTGCGATGTTTCCCTGCCATTCCCCCTTCCACATCATTCTTTTATCCATCATCCACCCTGATTCTCGCCAGGGCTGTCATATCCCGGTGAGATCATGTTGGTACGCTCCTCTTCACAGTCGCCCATGGGCTGGTCCCGGTATCGGAACCCCTTCAAGTGAGATCCATCAATCCGATCCATTCTAGTTAATGCTTGGATTGGGCTGATCCGTCTTCGCTGGATGTTAAACACGCAGCATACCCTGTGTTAAACATAGGAAGCTGAGGAAAACCTCTGATATGTGTCTATGGCATATTATTCCCCGTGCTCGATGTGGGATGCCTAGGGCTTCCATGCCCTCGAGAAGCCCTTTGACCAGGGATAATGGACAGGCATGCCAGGTTCCCCCGCATCCAGACATGCTACTGATGCCTCAACGTGACTACTCCCCCGACTGAAGGTTGCTGCCCTGACCGGACCCTTTGGAATGTCCCGACAGAATCAGTGTAATTAATTGGCATCCATGGAAACATGGAACTGGGAAGAGTTTCATGAACAACGTATTAAATCTATGAGGGAGACCCGGACTAGGTGACGAGTTCTGAGGAGGAATCCACAGAAAGAAGAACCGACATCCCATCATCCCATTTCGATCAAGGAGCAGACGTCCCCGAATAAGGAACGAATGTCACCTGCCTTTGGAAAGCAAGAATGTTGGGTAACAAGAATCACATCCTCCGCAAACGGATGTGTGCGCCCTGACGAAAGCGTCGGAAACAGAAATGGTGAACCTGACGTGAAATTATTCTCCTCAATGTGGAGATTAGTAGCGTTCGAGACACCAGTAGATTAACGTGTCACCAGATCCAGATATCTGGCACCTGGTCCCGCCAAGCAAATGGCGGGCCTGTCGTGAAACTCACCAGAAGTCGGGGAAGTAGAATGTGGAGCACTCCATTCTGCAGCGTGTTGGCGTGGATCCTTCTTACAGACGTGGAGAATGGAAGGACGCTGGGGCACTGGTTGTCGATCCTTTTCCCCGCAATGCTGATGAGTTGATCCCTTCATTTCCTAGGAACTAGGTTGCTGTTACTGGGACACAATCACCGCCTGCTCTCCTACGCAGGGGTAGGGGCAACACTGCCACAGCCACCCCGCACGGCGCCGCTTCCACCACGATGGCCGCCACATCATGGAATAAGGGGCGCCCACATCCCCTTTCCCCATCAGAGGTCATCCAGAAAAGGGTGATCAACAACCTCTTGCGCAGGTACGAGGAGGAAGGGGTCATCCCAACTCGGGATATGGCCCGCTTGGACCTAGAGGCCTCCAGACCCCACCGTCAACGCCTCCCTAACAGGCCGCGCAGGGAGCCCCTGCTCCCCACCCCAATATTCAACCGTTTTGGGAGCTTGTCCCCGGAACGCCTTGACGACTCCTCTCCTTACGCTGACGAGGCGGGCGCCGGCTGGCTCATCCCGCTCAGGGTCCTGACCCAAGGGCTCCAGGCAAGAGCTCCCACCTGGCTGCGTCAAAGCCGCCGTCCGACTCCGCAGGAAGAGTAGGCAGGCTATGCCCCTACACCACCTGCACCAGCTCATCTGACCCGATGTCAGCGCTAGGCCCGGACTGAGGACGCTCGCCCAGGTGTGTCAACTTCAATAGCTACAGTGGCCCGAGCCACCACCGACGTGCATCATGGGGACCCTGCATACGCTGAGCAGGGGCACTCCTTCGCCCAACCCGGATTGAGACCCCAACCGCCCCACGGGCAGGCTGGGTTGTCTCTCTAAGTGGCAGTCCTGAGTGGTGATCATCGCGAACTAACCCGCAATGATGTCACCTCGTACAGACGCCCTCCCCGTACCACTACTCCACAGAGAGTGGGCCTTCCCCGCTCCGAAGCTCGTCATGGAGGTATTCCTTGTGCTACCCCCATCCCGAAGGAAGACCTACCGCACGGCAGTGACGCTCAGCGCGGAAATCTTTCCCACACCCACTATACAGGGTATGGAGTCCATCCTCCTACCCCCGACCGCCGATCTGAAGGAACCCTCCATCCGGTACTTCTCCAATGTGGGGGCCCTCCCTATGTCCTCTCTGCAACCGGCGAAGGTCCTCCTCGCCCCAGAAACTCGAGGAGTGAAGGTCATCCTCGCTCTGTCCGCATCGACCATGGAGGTCCTCCTGCTCTTTCTGGTTCCAACAGAGGCTCCGCCCACATGGGTTATGTTCATGGAGGTCCTTCCCATGTACCCTTCGACATTTTCCCTCGTTCCCCTCAAAAATCAGATATCTAGAGTGGGGCCCCCCTCTTCCACTGCGCCAGCACTGCCCCGAGGCTACATGATGAAAATCAACCGTGTCCCGAAGAGCCACCCCGGGGCAGGAGAGAGGGTCGTCGCTGCCACAAGAAGAGTCCTGTGAAGGCCCGGGTGGAGATCAAACCTACCCGCTTCTCCGACTCTGAAGTGGAATGAGACTCAGCAATGGAACCTTCTCCCCACTCCTCCATATCAAGGACTGGGGTAGGAACCAGGAGCGTTAGCTTCATTCTCCCGGAATATGAGGTCCACCAGATTCCCATCTCTCTCCACAGGTACATCTAGGAAGAAGAAGTCTTGGAAATTCCGCAGGTCTCGACCACGCAATCACCTCCATTATCACCAGAAGCGCCCTCTACCTCTACCAGAGATCACAGAGATCTATTTTGGGGGCCAAAGGCGGTAGGGCGACGACATGACCTGTCGTCGGTAGCCATGACTCGTGCGCCGGAATCTGTGGCTATCAGCCCATTGTATCGTGACATCGTGGCTAGGTCACCTCACTCTTCAGAGGATGGCCCGAAATTCAGCGGCCGGTCAGCTCGTTCGCCGTATTCTCCACCGCCGAGTTTACTATTCCAGAGGTCTGGCTCAGTACCACTACCGGTCCCTCAGCCGCCCCCGGTTGATGAGTGGGGAAACACAGGGCCAGACCCCGAGTCCGAACCTAGGAGCTTCTGGAGTATTCTCACAACGGACCACTTCCCGGAGAAATTCTGGCCGACGGCGGCGCTGAACTTTCGCGCTCCAGAGTCACTTACCCCTGAAGAAGTGGGGTTCTTTTGTCTAAACCTATGGGTGAAACACATCCGCCTTCATTACGAGCTGGTGGAATACACCAGAAGTCGAGAGAACATCGATGAAATCGGCGAGCAATGCCGCCTGATCGATTTGGGCACACTCCTTGTGGCCCAGCACCCAGAGTTGTCAGGCCGCCAGAGCGCCCTTCAATGGAAATGTGTTTAGAGATTCAAAGTACTGTGCACAATCGTCAGGGAATCTACCCCCTCATGTGCAAGTCCGTGGTTGGGGACACTATGCCGCTCTCCTATTATACCCTATCCGACTGTAGCCCGATTCATTATGTGACATTGAGGACATGCCCTCAATAGGAGTTGCGGTCCACATGGGTGACGTTGTGGACAAGGAAGACGAGCTTGAATTCCTTGATGGAGACATACCCCCCGAGGGCATACCGCCACTGCTGGACCCATCAAGGAGGGTTATCCGTCAGCAGAGGAACCTGCTAGGCCTCCCCGTACCCACCGAGCCACTGGTACTCAGTTGAAATACCGGCAAGGGTAAGGAGCATGTCGGAATTTTCAAGCACTCCGACCTGTCTGCCTCTGTACAGAAAACGGACGAAGATCCTGAGAAGGCCATGTCACACCAGCAGCTTGCTGAGCAGAAGAGGCTGGTTGACAAACTCATGGCTGAGCGCGCTGTAGAGCGGCGACCCGACTATGGTAATCCTAGGCTGGGGCAGGAACAATTTCCCCCGGTGAGATGCCTCCGGGAAACCCTGATCATGCTACTTCCATAGACAGGGAAGAAGCTGGAACTTATGGTAAGAGGGCGCAATACATCTCGCTAACCCCCCCCACCCCCCCCCCCCCCCGAGCGATGGGGCAATCTGAAGAATCTAGTCCGGCTTCCCCCAGTTGCCCCGCAGGTTGTTTCGCCAGTTGATCCACGAGCTGCCAAAGCCATCTACCATGTTGAGGAACCTGGAAATGCACTTGTGGTTAGGGATCCCCATCAAGACAGGGACCCCCACCCGGATGATCTTATAGCGGCGCTCACATCTCACCTCAAAGCGTTGGAAAGGCGGAAGGTAGCGGTCCCACCGGATGGCAAGCCGTATCCCGCGTGGGTAGATGATATGCCCGCACCCCCGGGTATTGGGAACCCCACTTTCTCGCCTTTAAATGGGACAGGGGACCCACCGTAGCACTTGGATCATTTTTCTTCCAGGTGTGGCCTCATGCTGGGGACCCCGGCTCAGCAAGAAGCCGCCAAGCTCCAATGTTTCGTACAGACATTGGAAGGTCCAGCATTCGTCTGGTACAACCAGCTCCCTATCGGATCGGTGACCGGTTGGGAGAATCTCCGCCGGCAGGTCCTATACGAGTTCATCTCCACCATGCTAAAGACTATAATTGTAGACCTCTTCATGTGCAATCAAAGGCCTGATGAGCGAGCTGCAAATTTCATCGCCCGGTGGAAGGGACTTACGTATTCCCTCGACATGCCACTGACTCAGGAGAAATTACTGACGATGTGTGTGGGGAACGTCAGGACAGAGCTGGTACCCTCCCTAATTACCTAGAACTACCCTGGAGGGTTTAGAGATTTCTTAGATAAGGCTCAGCGCCTTGAGGAAGCACTGCAACAGGCTAGTCAGGCACGTTTTTTGCCCCCTATGATCCCGGCCAGGAGGACCGCCAGGGCTGAACCCGCCGCGGTGGCCCAAATAGAAGCCCCTAGGCAGCTAGAATTACTGCCAGCGGCACCATCCCCGCAACCCCGCAGAGGTCCTCTACCTCAAGCACAAGCTCCTGCCCAGCAGCGACCGCCTTAGAACCGACAGGCTCCCCCGCACAATGCGGCACCGCCACCCAGGCGAGACAATCAGGCGCCGCCTCCTTGGCAGCCCCCTCCGGCCCCTCGTCAGGGCCAGGGCCCCAGGGCCCCCTATCCAGAAATAAGGCACCAAACTTATTCGTTCAATGAAAATCGGGTCTCTTCCTACTTCCGAAGTGCTCTAGAGGATGGGATTGTGCGCCTGCCCGAGTGCAAAAGTCCGGCAGAGGTGAATATCACCGATCACCCCAACTACTGTCCTTATCATCGGATTCTGGGGCACAGCCTCAAGCAATGTTATGTTTTTAAAGACAGGATTCAAGACCAGGTCAACAACAATATAGTTAGGTTGGGCCTGGCACTAACACAAGTGGCAGTGTCTTTGTAGGGTCAGAGATCGGTAGTGACAGCGAAGGTGAGTGGCAGAAGGTTCCCAGCAGCGGATCCCAGGAATACAACGACTGGATGACTCGAAAAACTGTCATCCATGCCCATGGTATCATCTAGGCGCGCCTAAAGCATCCGGAACCTTCAGAAGGAGTAGCTGGTACCTCTGCATCGTCTGCACAGTCGACATCTTCCCAAAAGGGCAAGCAGCGGCGATGCAAGAAGAAGCAACGCGCACCGCCGGTGCCGTCGTCATCCCGTACTATTGGTGACATTATGCCCCCTGAAATGGGGATTCTCCCAGAATCCACCCGGTGGTGGATGACTCCTCAAGCGATAGTCAGGGGTACGCTTTGGTTCACACTGTGGAGCTGGTAAAGCCCTATATGACTCCCGACGAGGGGGAGCGCCAGGTGAAACTCCCCAACGTTTCCAGCCGACGTCAACGTCAGAGGAATCACAACCATGCCGGTCATCGAGGTACATCAGTAGGCACATTCAGCCAAGTCGTGCACGCTACTAAGACCAGGCAGCAGGCGCAGCGCAGAGCTCAGCATGTGCAACCCCATCTAACGCCCTCGGCTCTACCTCCACCGTCGTTTGTGCTACTAGATCAGGGAGAGCTGCCCCGTTCATATCACTGACAGTCTTGCCTGGCTACAGGATAGACTCCGATGTCCGATCATAGTCCGGCGACTACTCTCGAGGCTTCTACTAGTAGGCAGCAAGATGTACCCAGTACTAGCCGATCGTCGGTTCAACCACCAGGACCTGCTATGCCTCCAAATGCAGAACGACCTCTTGTAGGCATAGGTTCATGTTTGGAATGAAAGTATGATGTCCTGAAGCACCTGGTCAGCATTCTGGCAAGGCTTTCTATCCTTGAGTCTCTTTGCATATCATCCAAAATGCGTGAGGCACTTGCCGAGGCCCTAAGGAGCCCCCTCCAGTTTGAGACGGAGGTAGCAGCTGCAGAAGCCTTCTATACCGAGACAATTTAGAACGCTGAAAGTCAATCGGTTATCTCGTTCTCTGGTGAAGATGAGGACCCTCCTATAAAGGGGAACATTTTCCCATTGTACATCACTGGCCACTTCAATGGTGTGGAAGTCCGCCCCTGCCTCGTTGACAGGGGATCCAGAATCAATCTAATTCCGACTCGGACATTGTGAAAACTGGGTCTGTCTGAAGGTGATTTAACTCCCTCTGACCTCCGAATCTAGGGATACGACAGGACCGAGAAAACCCCAGTCGGCAAGATCCTCCTGAAGACTCAGTTCAGTGGCTTAATTGCTAGCACCGAGTTCATGGTAGTCTCTCAGGACACCGCCTACAACGCGTTGATGGGTAGGCCATGGCTCCATCTGCATGCATCAGTCCCTTCGTTGTATCACCAGTGACTCAAATACTCACTCAACGGTCGAGTAGGCATGCGCCAAGGAGATGCGTCCCCTTTCGCTTCTTGTGAGGCCCGCTATCTGGATGCTAGTTATTACAAAATTAAGGATAAGAAAATCCTAGTAAGTGAGGATGAACCCGCCCCGGTCACAAGTGATCCCAGGGCAAGCATGGATGATGCCTACATCCTCCCGATCCACCGATTGGAGGCCACGACCCCCGACATGGGGAAATGTTTAGTTGTTTAGGGTACACAAGGAAGGCATGTTCTCGTGTCCAAGTGACGGAGGAAAATCATCTCTTACTCCTACATCAACCAGGCTCAGGTGATCCCGGAACCTCCTACCCTTGTACTGTACTGGAATGTCAAGATTATGACAATGGCGGTATGCCATACGTGTATCTTCCATCGGGCTGGAATCCACCAACTCAGGTCAACATGTCACCACTGCTTTGATATCATCAAACGTGGCCCCTTAGGCTGAAGGCCTGATGGGATAGGATGGACTGCCTTCATTGCTATGGTCTCAATGGCGAGTGAGTCTCCTGATATGATGACCACTGTTGCCCGAGCCGGCACCAGCTTCCCCTCAGGATTTGATAGCTCAGAAGTATCTCCTGTCTCAGGAAATCCTCCCATGGGTGGGGAGGAAGACCTGGAGGATGCTCCCCCTACCTTCGAAGAAGGCGTCTCTACCACGGTTGATGAACTGGTACAGGTGAACCTTGGTAGTGAGGCAGATCTGAAACCCACATTGATCAGTCCAGCCATGTCCCCCGAGGAGTGGTAGCAGAACGTAAACTTCCTCAAACAACACTATGACGTATTTGAATGGAGTTACAACGAGATTCCAGGACTAGATCCCCAGGTAGCTGTTCACCGTCTGGGCCTCTCGGAAAACCATCGTGGATTTAAGTAGCCTCCCAGGAAGATGCACCCTTCTCATGGTGCTATGGTTGAGGCCAAAGTTGACAAGCTTATCAAAGCCAACTTCGTTAAGGAAGTCCAGTACCCCAAGTGGCATGCCAACATTGTGCCAGTCAGGAAGAAGAATGGGAAGATCAGAGTCTACATCAACTTCCGTGATCATAATCGCCACTTCCCAAAAGATGACTTCTCACTCCCGATGACAGAGTTATTGATTGACGCCACGACCGGGTTCCAAGCTCTCTCTTTCATGGATGGGTATTCCGGGTACAACCAGATCCAGATGTCCCCCGAATACGAGGAGTCCACTGCCTTCAGGGCTCCCCAAGGTACCTTTTTCTACCATGTTAGGCCATTCGGTTTGAAAAATGCAGGTGCCACTTATCAGAGGGCCATGAACCGCACATTCATGCCAATTCTCAGAACGTTGGTGGAATGCTACGTAGATGACCTAGTGGTCCAATCATGTCAGCGCAAGGACCATCTCAAAGACCTCGAGAAGGTTTTCGGTTTCCTCCATTCCTGTCACCTGAAGATGAACCCGTTGAAGTGTGCCTTCGGGGTCACCTTTGGGAATTTTCTGGGATTTGTTGTCAGATACCGAGGTATTGAGATCGACATAGAGAAGATCAAGGCCATCAGCCAAATGCCTCCCCCGAGAAACATTCGAGAACATCGAGGCCTCCAAGGCCACTTAGCCTACATATGTCGATTCATCACGAATCTGGCCGGCAAGTGTAAGCCCTTTTCCCAGCTCATGAAGAAGGGTGCTTCCTACGAATGGGATGAGGATTGTCAGACCGCCTTCAAGGAAATCAAGAAGTATCTGCTCCAACCTCAAGTTTTGATGCCACCTATTTCTGAAGAGCCGCTGGTCCTTTACGTGACCGCCCTGGAAAGATCCCTCGGTGCACTGCTCGCCCAGAAGAATAACGAGGGCACTGAGAACAACCTCTACTATCTCAGTCACATGCTTCTCGATACGCAGGTCAGATACTACCCTATCGAAAAGAGCTGTCTTGCGCTCGTATTCACCATGCAGAAGTTGCGACATTACCTACAGCACGATGAGGTGAAATTGGTCTCCCGGGTAGACCCACTGAAGTACATCCAGAACCGCCCCATGCTGACTGGCCGACTGGCACGTTGGGCAGTGATTCTCCAGCAGTTTGATATCTGATTCGTACCTCATAAGGCCATTAAGGGACAGGCGTTGGAAGAATTTTTAGCAGCCCATCCAACCTCCGCGGATCAATCCCTGGACCTGGATTTTCCTGATGAGACGATCCTCTCATTTGATCATGCCGACCCGTGTTGGAAAATGAATTTCGACGACTCCTCCCGGAGCCCCACTGGTAGGCGGCTCAACGATCCTAAGCTCAATAGAGTGGGCCTGGGTATTGTCTTCAATACCCCGGTGCAAGTCGTCCTGCCATACTCATTAATGTTGTCAGAAGGCTGTACGAACAACGAGGCATTGTACCAGGATCTCATCACCGGTCTCGAGTTGGCCCTTGAGATCCATGTTCCCCATCAACATGTGAAAGGAGATTCCGAGCTGGTAATCAAATAGGTTAACGGTGACTATGTCGTCAGGAATCCAGAGCTTCTACCATTGCTGGAGTACACCCTCTTCCCAATGGCCTAGTTCACTTCTCGGCCAGAGGTTACCCATGTCCCACGGTCACAGAACGGTCAAGCAGATTCCTTGGCTGGCTTAGCCGTGTCGCTCGCAGAACCCGAGCAAGATGATTTGATCAGACATGTGGCACATCAGAGATTCATCGCCCCCGTCACCAAAGAGGACAATGATGGCCTACAGTTAAGTCATCTCACTGCTGAACCCTCTACGTCAGGGGCCCCGGGTTCGTCAAACACAGTGTATGAAGCCACTCCCGACTGGAGGGAACCTTTCGTTGAGTATCTCTAAAATGGTCGCCTCCCGGACGACTGGGGCGAGCGCGAGCGAATCCGACGTCGTGTGCTGCAGTTTACCCTCCAGAGCGGCCCCATTCTTGAACAGATCCTTTATAAGTGGAGCTTCGATGTTGTCCTCCTCCGTTGCATTCAAGGTGTAGAGATTCCTCAAGTTATGCAATATTTTCACACCGGTTCATGGGGCGCCCATCAAGATGGGCCGAAGCTGTCCCATCAAATCCGGAGGTTGGGGTACTTCTGGCCCTCTATGATCCATGATTATATTGGGTATGCCAAGAGATGCCACGCGTTCCAAGTTCACACCAACTTCCTGCATCGGCCGCTGGAGCCCCTCCACCCCACCAAGTACTCTTTGCCATTTGCGTTATGGGGACTTGATGTAGTGGGACCGTATCCACCGGCAACAGCCCGCCAGTGTAGGTTCATCCTGACTGCTACAGATTTCTTCTCCAAGTGGGCAGAGGCAGTTCCACTCAAAGAGGTCAAGGCCCGTTCCATCGTCGACTTTGTGAGCTCCAATATTATCCACCGGTTTGGGGTCCCTCACACCGTCCTCACCGATAATGGCACAAACTTCTGAGCGGCTGAACTAAAGAAATTGTACGCCAAGTACGACATCTGTTTGAACCATACCTACCGCTACCACGCGCAGGCAAACAGACAGATCAAGGCATTCAATAAAACCCTCTCTAACATTCTACAAAAGATGGTTGGTCAGAACATGAAAAGATGGCTGGACAAGCTCCCTATTTACCTCTGGGCTTACTGGACAATGACTCGAAACTCTACCCAGGTGACCCCATATTCCCTGGTGTATGGAGCTGAGGCCGTCCTACCCATTGAGATCCAGCTGCCATCGTTACGCAATGCAGTCTATGATCACCAGACATCACATGAGGTAGCTTATATCCATCTAACTGAGTTAGATGCACTGGACGAGAACCGGCTTCATGCCCTGCACAATCTGGAAAGGCATCAGAATAAGATAGCGAGGGCCTTCAACAAGAAGGTTCGTCTCTGTTCTTTTCTACAGGGCGACCTAGTACTGGCCCTTCGAGCGCCAATGATTCCCGGTAAGAAACCGCCCAAGTTAGAACCCAAATGGGAAATGCCTTATATCATCCATAAGGTTTAACCCAATGGAGCATACTCCTTGGTGACCATGGATGGAGAGTGCATAACCCCTCCCACCAATGCCATGTTCCTCAAGAGATACTTTGCCTAAGGCAAAAGGGTCCTGCAAGACGATAAACTGCAAAAGGGTCCCGCACGACCTTAAACTGCTTCTTCGTCCTACAAGACGATAAACTGTAAAATGGTCCCGCATGACCATAAACTGCACGTTATGGTCCAAGACGACCTTACACTGTATTGTCCAACACGACCTTAAACTGTAAGGTCCTGCACGACCATGAACTACATTTTCATCCCGCAAGACGATAAACTGCAAAATGGTCTGATCTCTATGACCTTAAACTAAGATTTTCCCCTCGTCCTTATAGCAAGACGTTGAACTACAGCCAGTCAGGCCTTCCTAACTGAGGCTCAGCCTCAGGCCCTGTGGCCTCCTAGGGCCAACGACCCCCGTCCTTACGAAAAGACGTTAAACTGCAGCCAGTCAGGCCTTCCTGACCGAGGCTCAGCCTCAGGCCCCTCAGCCTCCTCGGGCCAACGACCCCCGTCCTTACTGCAAGATGTTAAACTGCAGCCAGTCAGGCCTTCCTGACCGAGGATCAGCCTCAGGCCCCTCGGCCTCCTCGGGCCAATGACCCCCATCCTTACTGCAAGAGGTTAAACTGCAATCCAGTCAGGCCTTCTTGACCGAGGCTCAGCCTCAGGCCCCTCGGCCTCCTCGGGCCAACGACCCCCGTACATACTGCATGACATTAAACTACAGCCAGTCAGGCCTTCCTGCTCCTCAGCCTCCTTGGGCCAACGGCCCCCGTCCTTACTGCAAGGCGTTAAACTACAGCCAGTCAGGCCTTCCTGACCGAGTCTCAGCCTCAGGCCCCTCGGCCTCCTCAGGCCAACGGCCCCTGTCCTTACTACAAGATGTTAAACTGCAGCCAGTCAGGCCTTCCTGACCGAGGCTCAGCCTCAGGCCCCTCGGCCTCCTCAGGCCAACATCCCCCGTCCTTACTACAAGAAGTTAAACTGCAAGTCAGTCAGGCCTTCCTGACTGAGGCTCAGCCTCAGGCCCCTCGGCCTCCTTGGGCCCACGGCCCCCGTCTTAATGCAAGACGTTAAACTGCAAGCTAGTCAGGCCTTCCTGACCGAGGCTCAGCCTCAGGCCCCTCGGCCTCCTCGGGCCCACGACCCCCGTCTTCACCGCGAGACGTTAAACTATAAGCTAGTCATGTCTCCTTGACTGCGGTACGGCCTCAGGCCCCTTGGTTTTCCCCGACTTACCCTCTTGCTGGATTGTACGGTATAGTGTGAGGTTATTTCCTCATTCACGTCGGATTACTTGTCAAACCTTACATATCCCCAAATGAGATGTATCCTCATCCCACATGACGTTAAACTACATTTCAAGAACTACGTGTAGCTTGATTCTCATCTCAATGGGATATGTAGGGATGCTCGGATGCCTCGTCTTGAGCCCAGCCCCAAGCTTTTCTCTTCCACTATCCCCCCTGGGAATAGTTTCCTTGGAGGATCTTTGTGTAGCAGGGAGTAGGTTTTCGTAGCCCCGCTTATACATCCCCGCTCACACAAGGATTGTAAGGGTCGCACCATGTGCCCACTCCCATTCTTCTATCCTCCCACGTCCTCACCGCATGACGCTAAACTGCATGGCCTTCAAGAACTATGTATGGCTTGATTCTCATCCTAATTGGATACATAGGAATGCCCGGGCATTTCGTCCGTTGGCCCAGCCCAAAAGCCAAAATCATCCCCCGGGTCAAGACATATGGCAGGGTGCACACTTTTTCCCCAACTCACATCGAGCAAGTCTCGACCTGGCTGCACATCCCCCTGGAGATGTTTTCCCATGTCGTGGATGGATACAGCTATGCTTCACCCACTCCTTGACTGAGATTCCATCATTTTTCACGCCCATAGGGACCCCAATAACGGCCTGGATACTAAGCCCAAGGGATCTCCTACCAATACGGGCCAATTCCCCCGAGGGTTTTAAGGCAACAAGACGATACAAGTCCCGCGTTGCGAATTTGGTCAGCGGTCGACGCTCATTTGTTGCTCCCATATCAGGTCACCATAAGAGAGCTGTGTTTCGAACATGGTCAACAATGTCCTGGATCTTCGGGTCCACCCTGAGATGTCCCAGACATCGAGTGCAGTGATTCATTCTACCCCATCCCGAAGTGACAAGCTTCCCCCCGGGTGATGCTAGAGGTCGGGCCCACAGTCCCGATTCCCCATTGGGGTGTACGGTGTGTTGTATGACTACGTCCTCATTCATGTCGAGATAAGGCCCGTCAGGCCTTCCTGACTAATGCCTGACCGTAGGCCCGTTGGATTTCTTGGACCCCTCCGCACAACCTCTTACCCAGGGTGTACAGTGTGGTGTGGGACTATGTCCTCATTTAGGTAGGTATCAGCTACAATGTCGTACACCTTCCCTTACGAGCCCCAGCCTCAGTCCCCTTGGCCTCCTCGGGTCCCCGGCCCTTGTCCTTACTGCAAGACGTTAAACTGCAAGCAGGTCAGGCCTTCCTGACCAATGCCTAACCATAAGGCCCCTTGTCCTTCCCAGGCCCTGGCCCTGGTCCTCTCTTGTAGGAGTGTATGGGTGGCGTGAGGTTATTTTCTCATTCACGTCGGTCTCGTAACGACCATGCCATTTACCTATCCCTACTAAGCTGTTTCGTCGATCCCTTTTCGGCGGCTCACCAAGGCGCCTAAGAGTACTATGGTTTATTACCTAGAATGCCAAGCTTTACTCAGACACGTCCACACCCACTCTCCAGGCTTTGTGTATCCCTGCATCAGAGCTTCCATCATCTTTCACACCTGAAGGGACCCCCATGAATGGCCTGGATACTATGTCCAAGGGCTCTCCTACCGTTTCGGGCCAACGCCCCAAGGGTTTCAGACAACAAATCAATAAAATCCCGCATTGCGAATATGGTCAGTGGTCGATGCTTGTTTGTTGTTCCCACCTCAGGCTAACGCGATATGGACGCTGAGTTTCCATCATGGTTAACCGTTTTCCTCTATCGCCACGCCAATCCATTAAGCCCAAAATTTCGGGTACACAATTCACACCCTTCATCATTTCATCGTTTCCAAGTAGAGTCTCATAAATCTTGGTACTTTTCCTCCGTGCACGTCTGCATGTTGGGGAAACAATCCGCATCAAAGGAGTCCTTCGGGGCTCTCTGCCGACTCCCCTCTGATGGATGCCCCAAGTATTGCGATGAGGATTCCCCCCCTTGTTTCCCACACCAAGTTTAACTCACGTGGGCTTAGGGATCGGGTTGACGTCTGCGCTAACATGGGAAGTTGTTACCATTCACAGTCTGGGCATTAAGACCATAAACTAGGATCCATCCAGAACTACGTTCGGCTTGATTCCTATCCTCATGGGATACGTAGGACCGCCCGAACGCCCTGTCTTCGGGTACAACCCATTTAGGGAGCCAGTCTCTCCCATGTTTCACCTCTTACCTCTATATAGGCCCCTCGGCCTAAGCTCTCCCTCTTCAATTGTCGTACAATGTCATGTGGGATCATGTCTCCATCAATTGTGTTTCATAACACTACGCACGTTCCCTTCCTAGCATCGTCTCTGCTACGTCTGCGTTACATGACGATAAAATGCATGCTTGGTCCTATCATACGACCATAAACTATGACATTATCATCCTGGCCGCACGACGAAAAAATGGCACTGCATTGTGGTGACCTCGTTGTAGAGGACCTCACGTTGGGTATTGGTCACATGCCCTGCCATTTGTCAACACCTATCACGGCTTGATCCTTGTGGCGACACCACGGCCTACTACTGTAGGCCTGTCGCTTCACAAAAAAACCACTCACCATAAAGAACAAACAAGATTTATCAAATTCCGCTTCATTTAGTGCAAGGGACATGCCTGCACTCCCCTTTTCTCCTGGCACTAGTACCTTACCATGCCACCCTTCAGAACTACATGTGGCTTGATTCTCATCCTCATGAGATACGTAAGACTGCCCGGGAACTTCCCCACGGGCCTAGCCTAACCTTTGTTTTCGGTCCCTCGATTCGAGCATTTCCCCAGAGAACGCATGGTAAATAGGGCTTAGTTCCTCCTTCAAGTCAGGTTTTGTTTCCATGTGTCCCCTGCTCCCTTTAAGCATTTATGGTCTAAGGCCCATCAAGAACTATGTATGGCTTGATTCTCATCCTCATGAGATACATAGGAGCACCCAGACACTTCCCCGCGGGCCCAGCCTAACTTTCACTTTTGGTCCCTTGACCTAAAGCCTCTCCCAAGGGGGTCGTGCGGTGTGATATGGGATTACATCCTCATTCACGTCAGGTTGTTCACCGCACCGTACACACCCCCTATCCCCATTCACGCCAAGTGTTTGAGTTACTCCACCATGTGCCTCTTATGTCTCCTCCGATCCATGGTCCAAATTCTACGACCCTAAACTAAGATCACCCCATGGGAAAGGAATCTTCTCCCTCTCTCTAATACATCTCGTTGTCGTATTCAGATGTGTTTCGACAAAGAGCCCGAAGTGTGGGACTTTCATATGGACATTCCCTTCGTCCCACGACCATGCTTTGTGAGCTCTCTATTTGGATCCTCATCCTCTTCCACATCCAAAAGGACCCTCGGATTACTTGGATACTAGGATTAAGGGCTCTCCATGAATGATGGACCTAAGGGCCCTCCAATCGTTTCAGGCCAACGTCCCTACGGATATTTGACAACATTTGTGACATGGTCCCGTGTTTCGAACATGGTCAACGGTCAACCCTCATTTGTTTTCCCCATTCTAGGCTAACACAATATGGATGCTAGGTTTCTGCCACGGTCAACAGTTATCCTACATCGTCACGCCGCCATCATTGTGATCCAAATTGTGAGCGCCATGATTCACACATTTCCACTTCCTCATGTTCAAGTGGAATTCCATCATACTCGGCTCTTTCTCCTCCCGCATCTAGGTGCGATAAATGATCGTGTTAGTGTCATTGAGACGGTATTCACCGAATGTCCCTCTGCCCTAACCTACCCCTTCTTGTGTCGAGAAATTCCCACCACTACTTCTTGTTTCCCACACAGAGCACGACTCACGTGGTCATAGAAGTTTTGGCAGGATGTGTACCAACACGGTCAGGCTTCTCATCGTCCTGCTTGATGTTAAACTGCGCATCCAGAACTACGTATGGATTGATTCCCATCCTCATGGGGTACGTAGGAATGCCCGACCACTCTGCTTCGGGCCCAGCCTAATCCTCACTCTTGGTCTCTTGAAATATAGAGTTTCCTCTGGTGGTACGTGGTGCGATTTGGACTCTCAAGTCCTCGTTCACGTTGGTTTCATATCTACCACAGCACACGTTCCCTGGGATCTTCCCTTGTATTCCATGTCCTATTGTATGACATTAAACTACAGGAGTCCATGTATCCTCGTCCCGCATGACGTTAAAATGCCTCCCCAGGACTACGTATGGCTTGATTCCCATCCATATGGGATACGTAGGGACACCCAGGCATTTCACCTAGGGTCCAGCCCCAGGAATCGCAAAATCATGTTCCTCCCCATTTCCAGCCCTCTGGCCTGACCCCTCGATGGGAACTATGTAGTTCTGGTTTTTCCCTGAACATGTTCAGGATGCCCCAAGATCCCATTGGGACACGGCAGGCCCCCTCTCCACAGAGGCCATGTCCCAAAGAAGGAATGATCCATGATCAGACCACTGTGCCCATATGGCTACTCCCACCACGGTGATGTAATTACATGAGTGTTGGATTCTGTTCGGACAAACCATCACTCCATACTTCATGCTTTGTGTGCCCCTTATTCAGAACCTCGTCCCCTTTTTTGTCTAAAGGAACCCCCTAACGGCCTGTTCTCATGCCGCATCAGCTCACCTACCGTCCTAGGCCAACGTCTCGGAAGACTGGTCATGTTTGGAAGGACCCCCTAACAGTATGAATGCTTGACCTAGGGTCCGCCTACTATCCTGGGCCAACGTCCCGAAAGATTGATCGACAACATTTGTGACATGGTCCTGGGATTCGAACATGGTCAATGGTCGACCCTCATTTTTCCCCCATTTCAGGCTAACGCAGTATGGATACCGCTTCTCCTCCATGGTTAACGGTTGTCCCTTATTGTCACGCCATCCCCACAATGTCCCGAATCATGGGTGTCATGATTCACACATCCCATTTCCATCTGTTTGGACCGATTTCATCGCCCCAGGTGTTGCACCGTTCGTGTGTAAGAGCACGTTGAAGAAAAAGTAATTTGGCTGTTCAGAAAAATTCCTTCTCCGGTCAAGCCCCTCCCATCTTTCAGAAATCTGGACTAGTAATCTGAATCCCGGATGCCTGGAGAATGGCCTCCAATCCTATGTTAGGTGGGACTATAAGTAAACTATCTACTATTTCTCACATCGGGGTCGACCCATGTGGGCTTGGGGAGTTGTCGTCGAACGTCCCACAAACATTGTAGGGATGTAACAAGGAGATTCAAACAGTGAAAATCGTGCGCGCTACGGCATTCAAAACAAAGAAAAAAAATTGAAGCACGAAAGTACCAATAAAAGGTTTTTGGTTTGTTACAATACCTGGGGGTCGACTCCCCCCATGGACGGGTTGACCCCGTCAAAAGAGCGCTACAGCTCCGCCACCCGTTGGCTTGTGGCACCCAAGGCTTGATGCCGCTGACTCAGCTCCCGCTCCTCCTCAGCAGCGGCGGGGCACAGTTCGTCAGCCTTGGCTTTGGCCCTCTCTACGCCATCTTGAACGACAGCCATCTTTCCAGAGGCCTGCCTCATATACTCTTCTACCTCTGCCAGTTGGGCCTTCAACCGTAAGACCAGCTCAGATTGTGCATAAAGAGAGGCTGAAAGCTGATATGCCCGGGTCTGCATCTATTGGACATCGCCTTCAGCCTCCTGGAGCTTCTTGATGTTGGTCGCCTTCCTCCGCTGCTAGCCCACGCTGAGCCCACGATCATGCTCCCGGATCTTCTCAGCCATAAGATCTCAGATGAGTGCGTGAGGACGTTGGGCATCCACTCCCCCAGCGCACAGTTCATGCAACCGCGAGCGGAGTCTATCCATTTCGGCCATCCAATGCACTTGAGGGGTGTCCTTGATGAAGCGCATGATTAGATTCCACGACCGGAGGCAGACTATGCTGCTCTCTTCCTCGTCGGAGGCCATTTCGTCCCAGTCTGTGCGATTGGTTGGCTCGTACGCGGGGTACGCCAGCAAGAAATCCTCGACAGGATCAACGTCTGGTGTCGAATCCAGTATGGCACCTGGCACCGAAGCAGGCGTGACAGGACTGGGACCGACCGGTTGATCCTCTCCATCGGAGTCCACCTCGATGACCTCAGGTACGACCCTGCTGGTGGTCCCGCCAGTGATGGTGTGTGTTGCAGCATGAGGAGATGGGGGACTATCTCCACCATCACCGACATGCCCCTAGGAGGGAAGCCAACATACATCCCGACCAGTCTTGCCACAGCAGCTGACGCCAGTCGGAGAACTGTACGACAGAGATGGACATAAACGTTAGTTGGTAGGCATAGTCTACATATGACGACAAGGAAACCGGTAGAGGAAACTTACAGAGATCGACCTCCTGGCACTACTCTTGAGCCGGTACTGACGGGACCCTTAGACGAGGCCCTCCGTATACTATTGGAAGGTCTAGAGATTCCGGAGGAGCCACCTCGGGCGCTCTGGTCCCACTAGATGCGGAAATGGACGCAGCCATATGCGCGGGTTCTGAAGGTCCCGCATCATCACCCACCGAGGGGCGAGAACGAGGCCTGCAAACAAGTTCCTCCTGTATGGCTCAAACATCAGTGAGAAGTCCATAGTGGCCCGAGAACGGACCATAAGGAAAGAAGTTCGGAATGCTACCTCGAGAGCCTCTGTAAAATCGTCGGAATCTGAGCCCTGATCTCCGACCTCACCCTCCTCCAACGTGCTCCCTCTTCCAGCCTCATCCTCCCGAGAGGAGTCCTCTGATTCTTCTACCAGGGGGAAGCGCTCCCTCAGATCGGCAGCCGATAACTGTGGGGGGACCGTTTGATTTAATAGTACCTTCACCCGGTCTGTCATTGGGCGAGGGACACCACTAGAGTGGACGTAATCCTCCAGCTCGTCCAGGTATTGTTTTACCTCAGCCGTAGATGCCATGAATCCAGACCGGACTGGGCCAATGCCCAGTAATTCCATCCCAAGGTGATTCAGGTGGGCCCATAACTCGGGTGGCCTGAGGAATTTACGGTTGACATCCCAAATGTCCCAGGCTTCCTGGAAGACAACATCGTCTGCCATGTCGATATGACGCAGCCGCTTCCCTGGAGCCCGAGTGGATATCCTACAAAATCTCCTCAGTGGTTTCCCCTCCAGATGGACCTACACTTCCAGAATCACCAGATCCGCTGCTGCTGCCACACCCTCGGCCGGTGCGGGTCTCGCCGCCATGGCAGCCCCGCTACCGCGAGTGGCCCTATCTGCCCTCCGACCTCGACCTCTAGATATAGGAGGCCCACCGTCACCGACCCGAATAGTCGGTTGCTTCAGCATCTCCCCCGTGTAAGAAGCCTCCCAACTAATGGCATACTCTATCACCAATCCGAAGGCGGCGGTGGATGGAGGCAATTCAATTCGCATCTCCCCATCTTCCCATGTGAACATGAGCCACAGCTGCCTCATCACACACGGGTGATCCTCGTGACACACCTCCTAGTAGACCTGCGGGGTCAGCCGTTGGAGGCACCGAAACTGCCTCGCAAACCGATGCGGGGTGTACGGTTCATAGAGTGGCTCACGATCTATCCATGCCACCAAAAATCCACCTCAAAAGGCTAGGAGGTAAGCCTGATGTTATTCTGTTCCCCGCCCGTCATCAGTAAGTATCCCCATAGGCAATGGTAAGGGGTGGAAATTAAACTCATCCGACCTCCACACCTGATTCATCACCATCGGCACGACTAGTTTAAACGGGAAGCTCTCGACCACATTCAGGATATAGGGGCAGAAATTCGATCCCGGCAAAGAAATGGGGTTTGGATACTCATAAATCCCCCTGATGTGCACTGCGATCCACCCATACAGGAGGTGGAAGGGCCTGCATATCCTGGGCGGCTTCATCCCCTCGCTAATGTGCCGCAGCATTCTATACAGTTTGGTGAGCATTGGAATCCCTAGATTGATCTGCTGCCCCATGACCAACATGGATGCCATAATAAACGAGCTGGGACGCACCCCCACGCTTGTATCTCTCACCGGTAGGATCCAACCGCAGATGAGAGCCGCGATGAATGCTGCCAGCCTGACTATTGGTCGTTGTTCAGTGCTGACACTGAAACCCCAAGTATTCCATTGGCTGTCCTCCAAGACTCGCTAATACGAGTGCCCCTTACCCTGTTGGGCCACCCTCGGAAAAGTTCGAGGCCTCAGGGGGAACTCTCGATTCTCTAGGAAATTCAGGAAGCATTTGAACCATCTCCTAATGTGGACATCCCTCACTGCCTCCTTGTCCTTTCCAGGGACGAGCGCCATCAGCGCTGACGCTAGTCGCGGCATTTGTCCCGTATCCTCCCACGTGCTGATGACGGGGAGGAACTCATCATACATGGCCCCCAATATCGGAACCCCACAAATCTGGTGGACATCCCACAGGCTGATGCCCACCTCCCCGTGATGCAGGTGAAAGGTATTGGTCCTAGACGAACATCTGCTCAGCAATTCCGGCATCAGTTGTTTTGGTTGGTAGATGTGGAATTGGGAGGCCCATGCCACCTCATACAACCCCACTCTCCTCAGCTCGGCCCCAAACTCCTCGCATGAGGCGCCTTCCCAGTAGGCCCAGGCCTAGTCATCAGTGAAGTTACCGCCCTTGCGTAGGTCCCACTCATCGGACCATCCCTTATTCGAATCCTGCAAAGCCGCCTTCAGCATGGTATGGTAGAGAGGAGGGGACGTCTCCGGTTGCAGTGGCTTCCCGTCAATATCGTTCAAATGGTTGTAGAGACAGTCAGCGGTGACAGGTGTGAAGTCCTCCTACGCATGACCATTGGCCCCCCTGAACCATTGGCACTGACATGGTGTACTCCTAAACCAGCAAGCTGGTTCATCCCTACTCGCCTCAGGGATAAAGACGTCATCCCTCAACCCGAAGTCGTACAATGGCAGCTTATTACACTGCGGATAATCTTTCTGACCCTCCGATAGCAGATCTATCAAAGAAGCGTGGTCCGAATGGCTTCAGACCATCTCCCCAAGGCCTGGAAGGTTGGCCATCTCATCCCGACGGGCGGCATCTGCAAGGACCCCTAATACAGCTTCTCGATGGGCCATTTCAGTTCCGGCACTCAGAAACGAACTTTTTAGAACAGATCGAGAAGCTGGATCGCGAAGCTGGATTGCGAAGGTCGGTCGCAATACCAAGCCACGAAGTCTGGCCTAGGCCGACAAACATAAGTTCCCTTGGCGCGGACGCGGAGTCGAAGACCCGCGGTTCACCGCGAAGCTCGATTCGCGGAGGGTTGTCGCGGAGTACGTGGAGCTTCGTGAAATAGAGAGCACAAAAAGACAAGGATGTCGCATGAAGACAAAAGAGTTCGACCCCCCTATTTATAGGCAGCGACCCCGGAGAATCGTGGCACGCCTCACCCACATGGCGCATCGCAGCGCGTCCGGATCCGTGGCCCCGGTCAGCACCGCGGGCCCCCTCTGCGAAGCCACATCGCGAACCAGAGACAATTTTGGCGATTTTCCCTCAAACTTCAACCCTTCACCTTTCGCGGCGCCAAGTCTGAGGGGGGGCATTTGTTGTCACCAAAATATTGCACGAAAGGAAGGGACGAAAAAGAAGGCTGGCACGCAGCCTCGTGAAGCACTGACGCGAAGCACCGGTGCGAAGCACCCCGAGCATCGCGGTCTCGTGAAGCTACAGAGGCGGTAACTCCCCGTGAACACATTTGACTTTCGCGAGCCCGGCGCGAAGCTCCAGAGGCATTAAATCTCCGTGAATGCATTTGATGTTCGTGAGCCCGCGGCGAAGGTCCGGAGGTAGTAACTATCCACGAACGCATTTGACATTCGCGAGCCGCAGCGAAGCTCTGGAGGTGGTAACTCTCCATGACCGCGTTTGATGTTCGTGAGTGCACCACGAAGCACCTGAGTCGGCACGCAAGTTTTGCTTCGCGGAGCCCCTTGCCTATAAATACGGGACTCCTCCTAAGTCCCGAAGACAGACAATCCGACCTTTTGGATTCTCCTCTCCCGAATCGCAAAGCACTCATTGCCACGGGAATCATGAGCTCCGTAAGGTACTTCTACTTTGCGTGATGCCTTTTCTTTTTCACGTTTTGATCCCCTCTTCCAAGAGGGAATCCCTTAGCCAAGATCAAGGGCCTTCGCGAGGGAAGGGGATTCCCAAGGGAACCCGGGCAGCCACGGAGCATTTATGCTTCACGAAACACCCAAGATGTACTAGTGATCCCTATGCTAAGGTAGGATCGCTACACATCGCAAAGCACACTGATTCGCAGCACCCTGCTTTGCGAGGCACCTCATCTTCGCGAGGAAGTGCTCCACGAATACTGTTCCACTTCGCGAAGCACCCTCCACTCACACCTATGCCCCATGCTAAGGCCAAGGAACTCTGCTTCGCGAAGCACACTCCTTTGCTTGGCAATTCCCTTTTCCGTGTGACCCTCTAGGTATGCATGATGTGATTTCAATGTCCCATGGACAATACCACTCATAGCATTGCTTTGCATAATGCTTCCTCGCATAGGCACGCTAACGGCTATTGATTCTTCGCATAGCCAGGCTAACATGGACCCCTCGATGGCTCGCTCCACAACCCCCCTTGACCATGGCCTTGCCAATTCCTTCCCTCCCCCAAGGACCAGAGAGTACCGGTTATCTATGTCCTAGGGGTGTGGAGTGAACCCACCTCGTCCGAGCTGCAGGATGTTAAACTGCCAAGTATCAAATCCTCAACACATGACGTTATACTGTGACCCGACCTCATGCCTCTCACGAAGGGTCCCCTCAGCTCGAACATTCTTTACACCACTCGTCTCCACAGGAGTGGAATCACCTATACACAAGGGATGATATCCTCTTTATTGGAGTGGTGTATGTTCATAGGAGAAGGGAGACCCTAGTTCCCCAACGGATGGCTGCAGCCCTGCATCTCCGTACTTCCCCACTACCAAGGTCAGTGGAGGGCGTGATAGGGAACGAGGCACCCCCCATCATTGGTCCCAAATCCCTATATCGGTGAGGTTTGCCGCACCTCGGGCCCCTATCCTGGAGTAAGTCCAAGCACCATGGGCCTCCTAATGCGTAAGCCCCTCTTCGCTTCTCACGGACGCATCCTTCGCGACGTGATCTTTAGGTCCTTGCAACCTTTTGTTTCTCACACTGAGCATGACTCACGTGGGCTTAGAGTGAGAACCGACCCTGACCCCCACCCTTATCAAACTATGAGGACTTTGATCCATGTCAAGGCATGGTATGTAGGAATCCTTCATGAGGTTCAATCCACATTACTCGGTCATTCATTCACGTCGAGTTTCACCCCCGTCCAACATGATGATAAACTACATATGTTCGTCCAGCATGACGTTAAATTGTATGCCCTTGTCCCACATGACATTAAACTGCACACCCATTTGAACTATGACGTCTTTGTTCCATTTCAAGGCATGGTACGTAGGTAGCCTCCACGAGGTTCAAGCCCACCCATCATCCAATTCACGTTGAGTTCTACCTTTGTCCAGCATGACATTAAACTGCATTCCAGTCCGACGGTAAGCCATTGTGACCGACCCGAACTATGAGGTCTTTGATCCGTGCCAAGTCATGGTACATAGGAAGCCTCCCTAAGGTGAAATCCCAACAATCATTGGCTCGTACTGTCTCCTTGTCGGTGTGCCAAGCCCCCCATTTTCACCCGAACTACGAGGACTTTGATCCATGTCAATGCATGGTACGTACAAACCCTCCCAAAGGTTCAAGCCCATCTCCCATCGGACCAAGGTCCCTCATTTATGTCGGTTCGCCGGCACCCACTGCTCTTCGTTTATTCATGTCATGGTTCACTACCGTCCCGCATGACGTTGAACTTTATTCCATCAATCCTTTGAACTATGAGGACTTTGATCCATGTCAAGGCATGGTACGTAGGAAACCTCCCCAAGGTTCAAGCCCACCACTAGTGGACCCACGGGTCTACTTTCACGTCGGTTCACCGATGAATGCCTTTGAACTACGAGGTCCTTGATCCATGTCAAGGCATGGTACGTAGGAAGCCTCCCAGAGGTTCAATCCCATCTCTCATCGGGCCAAGATCCACCTTCATGTCGGTTTGCTGACGCATGGGACCAAGGTCCGCCTTTACGTTGGTTTGCTGACGACATACATCGGGCCATGGTCCACTTTCATGTCGGTTCACCGACGAATCCCCTCTGAACTACGTGGTCTTTGATCCCTGTCACAACATGGTATGTATGAAGCCTCCACGAGGTCCAAGCCCACCACCACTAGGACCCTCCTCGTCCTCCCCATCCACATCAGTTCACTGATGATGCCCATCGGACCAAGGTCCACCCTCGTGCCGGTCCACCGGCACCATCCCGAACTACGTAGACTTTGATTCCCTACCACAAGGATACGTAGGAAGCCCCTTCAAGGCTCAAGACCAACTTCACCGTTGCCCTTGCGATGGTTCCTTGCCATTCCCCCTTCCACTTAACTCGTCTATCCATCATCCACCCTGATTCTCACCCGGGTTGTCATATCCCGGTGAGATCATGTCGGTACGCTCCTCTTCACAGCCGCCCATGGGCTGGTCCCGGTATCGGCACCCCTTCAATGGAGATACATCAATCCGATCCATTCTAGTTAATGCTCTGATCGGGCTGATCCGTCTTCGCAGGACGTTAAACTAGTGGCATACCCTGTGTTAAACACAAGAAGCTAAGGAAAACCTCAGATATGTGTCTATGGAATATAATTCCCCGCGCTCGATGTGGGATGCCTCGGGATTCCACGCCCTCGAGAAGCCCTGTGACCAGGGATAATAGACAGGCATGCCATGTTCCCCAGCATCCAGACACGCTACGGATGCCTCAACATGACTACTCCCCCGACTGAAGGTTTCTACCCCGACCTGACCCTTTGGAATGTCCTGACAGAATCAGTGTAATTAACCGGCGTCCATGGAAACATGGCACTAGGAAGAGTTTCACGAACAACGTATTAATTCTATGAGGGAGACCCAGACTAGGTGACGAGTTCTGAGGAGGAATCCATAGAAGGAAGAACCGACATCCCATCATCCCATTTCGATCAAGGAGTAGACGTCCCTGAATAAGGAACGAATGCCGCAGACGGATGTGCGTGCCCCGACGAAAGCGTCAGAAACAATGTATTTAGATACTTTTTAGTTGTAATGTATTTGGACATATTTAATATCTTTTGATACTTTTCATACTCTAGTTACATGACATAGATTCATGCATACATGTCTGTTCAGTTATTTTAAATTTCTGAATTGTATAGACTTAGAGAAGTATTATTTTTGTATAGGTACTTAGTATATGACCTCCCACCTAAGTGATATGCCTTCTCGATGATAATAAATAGACCCAAGACTGTTGGATCTGTGTATGGGGAGTTGAGGCATGCGCCCCACTAGGATGATTTGTGTTTCTATGCGAGATGTTAATATGGTATAAATGTATTAGACACTAAAAACAATTATGTAACATATTCTGGAATAGGGTGATGTGAAATTGAGTTTCTCATGGGTATAATTATGTACTGTATCTAGCCATAAATAATACAATCTCCATGCTCTAAATAATCTATGACTAATTACACAACAGATTCCCAAAAAGTATGATATGAAATTACTGGGAAGGATATGAGTGAGACATTATAGATCTATTAAGAATAACTGAAATGGGCCCTCTATATGATATATAAATATTTTCACCAGTAGTGATGAATAATTTTCAAGAAGTTTCCAAAGATCATAATAGGGTATACTAGTACATTAAAACATTGATAGGATTGAGAATAATTGGATTTCATAATTTTTTTAAGATATCAAATAATAAATGACATTGATTATAAATGGATATTTCCAGAATAACATAATGATGACTACATGGTGATTTGAAACAATTAAAAAATTATATAATTCAGATATTACAACACTAAATTCATCGATCTAAATGTAAAAATTAATAATCTAGAAATTATATATAACATTAAATTATTAATTTCTATAGTGATACCGAGGGGATTTGTGGTATTATAGATTAAAAATTAATAAATTATTTCTAAATATACTAAAAAAATAAGGATTATATGTAGAGCACTAATATGGTTTTATTATTAATAATGATTATAACAATTATTTTTATAGGAAGATGGTTTTAAATGGGTAAAAAATGATCTAAAAATATTTTATTATCAATAATATTTTTACATGAAGAGGAATAGTTTATTATATTGTGGAGTTAAACATTTCAACAATATCTATATGGATTGGGAGCTCAAGGTTCTATGATTCCAATATATAGTGTGTATTTTTTAATTATTTATATGATGTACAAGAAAAATAGTTTGAATAATTCAATAATTCTTAATTTGAAATGTCGATTGTTAGAGGTATGCTATTATTTCATAGACTTCATGTTATATGTGGAGGGAATGAAAACTTTTACACTCTATCATAATAAGATAATGTGTTTTTAAAAATATTTGTGATAGATGCTTAAATGGGAATGAAAAAAACACGTTTCGACCCAATTTATGTTTTCAATATATGAAAATGGAGAAGAAGTCAATGTCATAGAGTAATGGTTACTTATTGGTGGTTGTCTTCTTTAAATATTAAAAATACCCACATTGTATTTTAAATATCATTTGAAACTTGTATCTAAATTCATCATATAGAAATCCTATAATTTTAATTCAATAGAATACAATCATATATCATATAGATATTTCATTTTAGAATTATCTATAATTAATCATTTGAAATGAAGATAAGGGACATAATGACTCAAATAAAGCTTGTTACTCTAATAATAGAATGTAAAAATTGACTAGTCTATTATTTCATAGAGAACATTCTACTTCTTGGATAAAAAATAATGTAGATTTCACCTCACAAATCACTATATAAAATTAATATATGAAAACCACTAAATATCTATGAAGCTCCTATTTTAATAGTATCCATTTTATGATATGGGAGGTAATGTTTAATATATAATCAGAATCATCTTCAATAAGTCATGTATTATCAAGAATGGATAACATATCATCCATCAATAATGAAAAAAATCATAAATAGGCAAATAATTTAAATGATAAATAGATAATAGATAATAGGTTTGGGAAATTAGTGACCATTAATACCAATGATTTATAATCGTATATCATTATATAGTTCATACCCAAGGAGTTATGTGATGTGAATTTGGTATAATTTTGATTTCATTCAAAAATCTACTCATTGATACTATATTTATGAAATCCCTTTTTTATGGTATGATCAATTTTTTACAATGTCATGATAATTATTGTTTGTATCAATGAATCCATAGGGGAGCGAATTACAGGTTCTATAAAAATGTAAATAAAATGGGGTCATTATTGGGGGACATATTTCTCACAATCACTAAAGGTGTGAGTAATGATAATAAAATGGGGAGATATCATCTTTTATTAATCATGTGGTGAAAATAATTATTATTAATATGTATGTTGTAGATAACATAGTTCTCCAAATTCATGTGGTGTTTGGTATTAAAACATTAATATATTGATAGTACTAATCTATTGAGTAAATATAACAAATAGACATTGAGTATCATGTTGTTTATGAGTAACTTTCTTGTATATCAGTAGTGAAATGATGTCATAAATTCATAATATTTTCCTATAAATCATGTTTCATATTCACATCATTAATATTGTGAGCATAGTGTATATATTTTGGGATTTTTTCATCAATACTTTTATATGAAATGGAATAGTGGTGTTTTAAGTAGAATGTGAGTAGAAATTTTCTACATGATGGTTTAATAGATTGGTTTATTTATAATGTACACAATGTGGAAGATTATTTATATCAATATCATAAGTTGACGTTTCAAGGAAATATGTTATGATTTTGTTGAAAAATATATTTGTAAAATGTCTTATATAGAGATATCTAGGGTTATTCCTATATGAATGATTTCCAATGTGGTTGGAGTCCATTCAAATTTTATTATGTCATTTTTTGATTTAAATGATGGATTATACTTGACATTATGTTGAATATTTAAGGAATAAGAATCATAACTTCCTAGAAGACTATATTACATATTTAGTAACATGAATTATCTATGAATGTGGATCCCCATAGAGTTAGGGATAATTGAAGTGATATTTTTGGAGGTTAGTAAGTGTTTCATTTAGGATTAGTACTATATGTAAAGAATCCACTTATCCAATAAATAAAAAGATATAAACGTAGATATAAAATAGTAGTTTTCTATTTTATCCAATACTTATGTTGATGTATTTATTTATTAATGAAAATATTTGGGATAATTACATTAATTTAAAATAAAATTACATAATTATTTTTATGTGAATTTTTGTTACTAAAATTTAATTTGGTTATGTGATGGTATTTATGTGATTCATAAAAAAATTACATCTATTTTCAATAGTGCAGTTACATTCATCATTTAGATGAAAGATTACATTAATGAAACACTGATTATAGTGTAATTAAAGGTGATTTAAATCATAATAATTGTTCACTAGTTCAATTATGTGTACACATTAATAGAGAGAGAAATGTTGATTCAACTCAATTATTTAATTGTATAGGGAGGTACAATTATCCCACTGTCGGTATTTAAATAGAAAGTGAGATGTATTGAGAGCACTGAGTTCTCTAAATGATATTGGTTGTCATAAATTTTATATAGACAATAAATTATAAATATTTTACACATGTATTTTTTTAGTGAATCATGTACATTATCACATTGTCAATGTGTTGTCCTTATATCTAACTATTGTAGTTGAATCAAATTATATTTAATTTACCCTTCATATATATATATATATTATGTGATGAATAGAGGTGTTACTATGAATAGTAAAACAAGTTCATTGGTGAAATCCATTTTTAAAGAATAACATACCATATTTTAGGACCCCCACCCTTTGGGTATTTACAATGCCTGGGGGTGAACAATTCAATCCACAACCTGGATTTTCTAATCAAGTGAGAGGAAAATAATGTATTAGTTCATATTCATTATATTAATTGATCATAAACAAATAACTTCCCCCATATTATCTATGAATCAAAAATTTTATTATAAATGAATCAATGTATTAACATTCACAGTCCTGGTATATTACTAACATCAATTTATAATGATTCATTATATGCATACAACATAATATATATAAATAATTACATAAAAAACCTTGGGATATATTTTCATTGATCAATCCAAATCATAATTCTACCCATATTATCATATAAAATTATTCCTTATGTATTATATATGAGACTTTTTTTCATTTACAAAATTATACTTTTGTTAATATTGATGTAATATCAAAACTAAAAAAGAGAAAATTAGCCATCATCGATTGGGGAATCAAATAAGACATACATTAAAGGGATATTACCATTTAAATAATCATATAATATAAATTACATCACCAATAAAATAAAGATAAACATTGATTTATTTAATTATATAATCATTATTTAGATACCAACAATTATATCTAATCACTCATATATTTAATACCAATAGATTCCACAGGACCATAAATATTTTTCTGGTATAATGGATTCATCAATGGATCTACCACATTTTCATTTTTTTATATGTTATATATCATTACAAAACCAATCTCAATGACCTATGTAATAAATTTTTACATTTTAATAATATGATAGTATGATCGGGGAGAAAAGGATTCAAGATCTTGAAAATTTTCTCTGTAATTTCCCTCTTTCGAATTTACTTCTCTCAAAATTTGATGAACTATTACATGTTCAAACATTAGGTTAATTGAAATTACATCTTTTTTTGATTATGAAATATTGAGGTGATTCAACATAATTTTAATGACAACTATTATGGATTCTATGGATCTAATAAAATTTAATCTCACATCATTATTGAATAATACCAAACAATATTAATATATCATGTGATCTTTATTTGATTTTTTAAATTATAAGTAATGATCTCTTCCACACATTAAATTTTTGAGAACATATCCTTAATTCACGTTGGGTATTTAATTATTCCCCTTTTAACAATCTTGTTAATATCGACATGATTTTATTAGTATCTTCACAACGTTCTCAATGCATAAGTGACATTTGGTTGACTATAAAATATAAAATCATTGAAAGATCAAATGGTATTCATATATATCATAATAAAAATAATTTCTAAATAGTTATAATGGCATTTTTTCATATAATCCATTCAATTCAAGAATATAAAACTACCCACCATAGAGCTCACCATGATATAATTGTATTGAAATATACTATTATATAGGTTTTGATTCAATCTAATAAACCTCATAAATCTATATTATTGATAATAGTGACTATAATCTCGGATACCTCACCCGTTTCACACATTGAGAAGATTTTTTTAAATAATACATTTATATAATGTATATCTATGACATTATTTGAAATTTGAGTTATATAATACATATATACTATCTTATATACTACCACTCATCCTATAATATTTATGTATTCACAATAATATTAAACTTTCATAATGAAATCGAAAAATATGATTTTATCATAAAACAATCGATTTCATCTCTAATAACATTGATCTAATTAATATATGGATTATTGGAACATCTAGAATCTAGAAGGCACATATGAAACATAAAAAAATGATTGTATCATGTAATCATTCGTAAGTAAATTCCAATAAAGTATATAGTTTTTTCCCACTATGTTATATATATCATAATCATAGTGGGATGTTATAGAATTAATTATATGAAATAACGTTATAATTATAATTTTTAAAATTGTCTTATTATTATCGATAACCTAATTTTTTATCTATTCGGCACTATAAGAAATTTATAGGTTGAAAATATACCCTTTACATAAATTTTCATATATAAAATTGACATTATCACTATTTTTGACACCACATATGGTGTTTCAAAGTTGTTAAAATGATATTTATTATTTACTAATTCTATTTTATATTACATTGATTTTATCCATCTCTTAGAATTCGAACACTCAGTAGCTTCTCTATATATAGTGTGTTCATTAAATATACATAATAGATAAAAAATATTTATCCATAATAAATTAATACCTCCATATATATTTATGATTAAAACTATAACATTTAGGTTTTCCTATTACATGTTTTCATGTTTTGATTAATATATATGGATCTGGACCAATTTCCATCATAGAGAAATTTCAAAAAAATTTGGATTAGATGTCTCTAATTTTAAATTATTTCCAAAAATATATTGATTCTTGTAATAGTGTATAAAGGAAGCCCCATAATTTGAAATTAAATAATTGTGTAAAAAATAAAGAAATAATACCTCATTAATTCATTGATATTTATAATAAATTTTTTTTATAATTTAGTAATATTTTTATCCAAATAAAATAATTATACATGTTTTTCACAATAAAAATCAACATAAAAATAATATCGAAGAATTTTAAATCCATTACCGCATGTAGTGTCATTATGACTGCATTATATTGATTTATTTTGATACAAAATGTAATAATTTATGGATAAATTCTCAAGAGAAGTGATTCACTAACTCATCATTGATCATGGTAATTTCAAAAGAATATGGTTCATCATTCATAAAAATAGTTCAATTATTTTGTTCATAGTGGGGTGAGTTGTGAATCATTTCCATGATATGTTAGTTGTTTATTGAATTATATGGACATGTATTTACAACACATATTTTTTTCACGGAAATATAAACATTTTTCAAATATTATGTTGTACATAATTTTAAACCAGTTTGATATTATAAAAAAATTTATATGTCTCTCCCCTCCGAAAATTCCAAGTCAATTATAACAATCATTAAGAGCTATATTTTCCTTAAAAATTTTAGATTATATATTCCATGGTCCACATAAATCACTATATTTAAGATACTATAGTCTATGTGGTCTCTAATATTTTCTAATAAATGTTACATCATGCATTTTTTCTAATGAAAGTGATTTATAGTTTTTAAATGATACATACTTAAATAATTATATGAATATTTCATCATTTGATAATTGAATGTGTTCTCATTTTTATTTTCATTGAAGGATTGAAAAATGTTGGTGGGTATCAAATAAAATTGTAATGACCCAAAAATCTGATGGAGTGTTTTTTAAATACATGGAAATTTTACGAGTCTGTGAAAATTTACAGTGCTTGATTTCGAGGCCCAGTGTGCTCGGAATCAATTTTTGAAATTTTTTTCAGGTACGTTCAGTAATCGTACATGCAAGATTTTATAACATTTGAGCCGGTGCTTGAAATTGAAATCTAAGGACAACGTTGAACTTGCAGTGCTGATATTCACTTAAGAAGACATTCACCTTAAAGGCAGATGGTCGAGAATAATAGTTATTTTTTTGTATTTTTATAAAAAAATTAATAAAATAAAGTGTACAACACTTTATTTTATTTTATGTTACAATGTGATTGATTGTGGGTTAAAACCTCCACTTGGGAGATGGAGGATGAACCGCCACACCCAAACCTCCCATGAGAGGTTATGGTGGTGGGTCCCACCAGAATTTAACCTCACATGAAAGGATACAACGTGGGGACCACACGAGACTAAAGCACCCCAATTAATGGGAGGGTGGAAAATCTCCCAACTCCCATCATTAATGAGAGGGGAGTCCCTTGACTTCCTCTACCATTAATTGGTGTCACCTTCCCCTTTTAATTAATTGTGCCAACATATGTGGTTTAATTAAGGGGAGAATGCGTAATTTAATTCTCCATTTTGAATTTATTCGGACATTAAAATAATAGAAAATCTATTATAATTAGTTGGGTTGGAATTCTCTTTTAGTGGAATTTGGGAGAAGGGAGAAAAGCTCCCAACGAAGAACACGGAGAATGTCGGTGACCTTCTCTTCTTTTACTTCCATCCTCAAATCCTAACCTCCGTAACATCATCAATGATTCAACGCAGCTCGGAATTGGGGACGTGTGGCGGACGAGATGAATGACGGTATTCATCATCTTCCTTCCACGACTCCGCAAACAAGCGACGAATAAGAGGTAGGGGATTTATTATCTTGTTGAAGCTGTACCTTTTTCTTATCTTCTACAAAAGATAATAAGGGTTTTTTGAGGATGTATTATTGATCATCTTCTACTCATGATGATCCAAATGATACGTTCATAAATGCAGGGGTGCGGGCCAACCTAACTTGGCTCGACATCCTATGTCGTTTTCTCTCTTCTTCTGGCGTTCTACGGAATGTCGATGTGGCGACGCCGACTAAGGTGGAAACGACAAAGGTTGCGCTACCCACGACACACTAATGCTTCCGGCCGACCACCCCTGGCCGGAGCGGTGCCCGGCCCGCCTACCCGAGTCCTCCCAGAGCCATGCCCGACATGTGGCCCCCCTACCTGTGGCCTCCTAGTGCCATGCCCGACATGCAGCCGCCAGCCCGCGGCCACCAGGCGCCCTGCCGGCACCCCCGCGCCCAGCCCGGTGCATTGTCGGTGCCCCTGCGGCCTATGTAATCCCTATCGAACCCTTCCTGGCACCATGTTGGCGCCCCCACGACCTACCCAGTGCCCTACCGGTGCCCCCATGGCCTACCCGGCGTCCCGCTGGCCGGGCCGCGCCCCGCTCACTCTGCTCGTGACCTTCCCACACTATGCGTGACATGCCTGCCTGCCTCCTAACTGGCCTGACCTCCCGGGCCGAGTTACATGAGCCACACCCCTTACAACGTTGGCTGAACCAGCCCCAGCCTTCAGGACAATTCTTGTACGTTGCGACCTCTGGGATGAACATCCCTTGTAGTGCCCTAGGTCGGGCCTAGTAGGCTGGGAAAAACTTAGCGGGCTGACCCACACAACGGGCCAGTTCAAACCCAGTAGGACTGACTGGGCGACCCAGACTGGGTGGGCCCCGTTAGGGTTGGGCCGAGATGGTCCGACTGAGTTGGATCAGGCCCATGCCCATTACTGACCTCATTACCTTTTTGGGCCATATTATTAGTACCATAAGACCATTCATCGAACCGTCAACAGTGCCAGGATTCTTTGAGTGAATCCGTACTTTTGAGAATACCCCAATGGTGTTTAGGGAGTAGTTGAGATACGGTCAGGTTGGATCGTACTCAAATCCAACTGGGCCCCCGGGACAAAAATGCTGATAAATAACAGACTGTGCATCTGATTGACGTGTCGTCTATTGTGTTGAGACACTTACGACATGGCGGACCTTTGAGTTACTTCGTCATGTCACTTCGTGAAAGTTGGAGTATCAACCAGTAGCTCATGGAGGGGATCCTTCCAGATATGAGTAGAAAGAGTATGGAGACTCAATAGTTTGCTGAGACCTGATGACTGCTTGACCGATTTGACTCGGAGTGACTCGACTAGCCTAGTGGGGAGCGCCTCTGTGTGACATGGCATACCCACGGTGGGGACTGCCTCTATGTGAGCTTGGCCGACCCACATTACTCAATAGGACGAGTAAATCTGTAGGCTATGAGGGGGGGGGCTATGTATGAGCGCAGTAGACCCATGGTGGGGAGCGCCTCTATGTGAGCACATCAGACCCATGATACTTGATAGGAGGAGTACCTCTACAATCCAAGGTTTGTGGGATGTACCTATGTGTGACGCGGTAGGCCCATTGTACTCGTCAGAGGAGGACTATACCACCCACCGTGGTTTCGATAATAAAAATCCTGGTTTCAGCTGAGCCAATGACTTTTTTGTTTTCCCCAGGATTGAGATGGGTTAGTAGATAATTTAGATATATGTATGGGCATATTCCTATGTAATTTTTATCCGTTGATTTCAAACTTTTTGGTTTATCTTTGTTGGATTTTTGAGACCTTGACGGTATTGGGGTCCCTACCAAGTAACGTTATACTCACCCATGCATGGGTTATGCCCACACCTCGTTGTGTTGGTTGCAGGTGACGGAAAACGCAGACTATGGAAGAAAGTATCAGGAAAGGACGGTACCAGGTTGTGGACCACTCGATGTGATGGTATACAGAGGAGACTGACGAGCAGGAGTGTAAAGGAGGCCATCTGTACCAACCCTTCGGGTAGGAACCTCATAGGACGACACAATTGCTTCTTTACTTTTCTTCAGTTGTACTTTCTTTCAATTGTACTTGTACATTCTTGTTGGGCTTGTATTTTTGGCCCCTTATATCTTCTAGCACTTATTTTGTATATTGTTTTACTTAGTATTTTTTGCTTCTAGTTATGTACTCTGATGTATTTGAATACAGTTATAATGTAAATGCCTTCCTATTTTTGGGAATTACGCCTTTGGTGCTAGTCTCCAGCACCTGGCCTATGGAAGGAGGGTGTGGGGTAGTCACGATACAGGCCCTGGGGGATGGATCGTGATGAATTGTTATTGGAGGAGTCAGTTCTACCAATAACATATAACTCTGATCTTTCTATTCTGTGAAGAAATAGTTTTAAGGGTATTATGTGTGGTTTTCAATTCAGGGAGTCCAGTGTTGGTGAGGGCGGCTAACATATCCATACACCAAGACCACGACTTCTAATTTCCAACTTAGATCCCAAAAACATTGATTCCCTGCATGATTCCAAAAAAATTATTCAGCTCAACCATATCATCTCACCAGGTATAATCTATTGACCCTGAAACATCTATTTTTTAGGATGCCTCCCCGTGGTCAACTAGTTAGAGCCCCATGAATCGTATGTACTAACAGCCCACAGAGTGATGAGGCCTCGGTTCATGGACCTTTACCAGTGGAGGCACCAGCGGTACTACTTCCCTTTGGGCCACTGATGCCACCAGCCCCAGCAGCAGATGATGCATGCCTCTTGAGTGTGTTGCATGAGTTCCAATACTGGAGGCCACCCAGGATCCAGGGAGAGATGGAACCAGTGGTGGCTAAGGATTGTGTGGAGGATATGTTGAGAGTCTTCAGGCTAGTAGGGACACCATCAGACTTCATGGTGATCCTTTTCGTGAGACTCCTTTAGGCGTCTGCAGTCAGATGGTGGAGGATGCTGCCCCAGGTGCTTGATGAGGTGACCCTACTCTGGGAAAACATCAAGAGCCTGTTTTTAGTGGAGTTTGTCCCAACCACTCTCTACGCTGTGTAGATACATGATCTACTACATCTACAACAAAGGTAGCATGATGGTGGTGCAGTACTCAGCATGGTTCATCGACCTCTCACGCTACTCCACAAATATGGTGCAAGATCCATTCTTTAGGGCCTAGACCTTTGAGCAGGTGATCAGGTGAGCAATCAGAGAATCGATGATCTCCCTCAGCATCTTGATGTAGGTGGGTGTGTTAGAAAGATCCCTCATAGAGGAGGGTTTCCATGCTGAGCAGTCACTAGCAGTGAGACCCACTACTAGCCAACAGACATCGGATTCTTCTGTAGCTGGATGTAGATAGATTTCGCAGATTTCCAAGAGGACCAGACCTACTGGTGGTCGACCACATGTTTCAGGAGCAGTTGTGTGGGGCACACGGAGAAGTGACACAAATGCCAGTATCTAGCAGTGTTACTCATGCAGCGGGCAGGGTCACATGGCTCGTGACTGCCGGACCCACCAATCAGATGATCACCAGACAGTTGACGGACCTCCAAGGCAGATGCAGTGGTTCGAATGTGGTAGTCTGCATAAAGGAGGAGGACGTGGAAGAGGAGATGGATGTGCAGCTGGCGGTGGATTACATTACGAGGTGTTACCACGACCAACACCAGGAGGCCCACTGCGACCATAGGGAGTGGGTGGACATGGGAGATATCAGCTTCAGGCAGTTGAGGCCTATGATCACAGTGCTCCAGAGATGATACGAGTTACGATCTGTGTCTACTCCAACTTAGTATCAGTTTTTATAAACACGGGTTCTAGTCACTCTTTCATTACCACTACCCTCGTTCGGAGCTCGAAGATTCTGATAGAGTCGTTGGATCGATCCTTTCGGCTAGAGACCCATACGGGGGAAGACTTGATGATTACACACTAGTGTCAGTAGTTTGAGCTTAGTCTAGGAGGCGAGAGATTCGGCTGGGATCTCCTCGTAGCGGCATCGAGGCCTTACGATGTCATCATGGGAATGGAGTGGTTATATACAGTCCAGGCTCAGATCGACTGTATTAGATGAAAAGTGCAGTGTGTCCGCACAGATGGGACTAAGATCACCTTCACTGGCGTGAAGGGAGCCTTTGCAGTGTTGGACAGACTTACTTGGAAGAGGTTGCAGCCGATCACTCATCAGTTGGCATGCCTTACCCTTAGAGCTGTAGATGTGGAGAGTCCAAGCTATCATGTAGTGGTGTACTAGTACGCGGATGTTTTCCCTGACGAGGATCTAGGACTACTTGCTCATGGAGAGGTGGAATTCTAAATTGACATGTACCTCGAGATGGCACCGATATCTACTCAATCATATCGGATAGACCCCTCTAAGCATAATGAGCTGCGGGTACAGCTAAAGGTCTTTTAGGGGAAGCGATTCATCTGGCCTTGTGTTTCTGTCTGGGTAGACCCGATTCTATTCTCTATGAAAGTGGACAGGAGCTTTAGGCTTTGTGTCGACTACCGTTCCCTGAACCTGGTGACCGTGCAGAAGAAGTACCATCTCCCAAGAATTGATGACATCTTTGATCAGCGGAAGGGGGAACGATTGTTATCGAAGATAGACCTCAGATCAGGCTATCATATGCTCAGAGTTCAAGACAAGGTTGTATATAAGACGACCTTCAGGTGTCAGTACAACCACTATGAGTTCTTGGTTATTCCCTTTGGCAAAACCAATTCTCTAGAAATGTTCATTGGTCTCATGAATAGGATCTTCCAGCCATACCTCAATCGCTCTGTTGTAGTATTCATTGAAAACATTATGATATACTCGACTACTAAGGAGGAGCATGCCTATAATTTGGGGGAGGTACTGGACACACTCCGATAACAGCATCTTTATGGTAAGCACTCAAAGTCTCAGTTCTGGATATGAGAGTTTCACTTTCTCGGACATGTTATCTCAGAGGCTAGAGATGCATTTGATTCATCGAATATTGAGGCGGTACTTGCTTGGGAGCCACCCAGGAGTGTGACAGAGGTGCATAGTTTTCTGGGTTTGGCTGGATATTACCGGAGGTTCGTGCCAGACATCTCCACAGTTGCAGCACCACTATCATCTTTGACGAAGAAGGGGAAACACTTCGTGTTGTCAGAGAGATGTCAGTGGAGCTTTCAATAGATGAGGGAGAGGCTGACTAGTACCCCCATCTCGAGGATTCCAGAGGAAGGCATAGGGTACATAGTATACTGTGACGCATCAGGGACCAGACTTGGGTGTGTCCTGATGCAGGAGTGTGAAGTGATTGCATATGGTTCTCAGCAGTTGAGACATTATTAGCAGAACTATGCTACCCATGACCTGGAGTTAGCAGTAGTGGTCAACGCCTTAAAGATGTGGCATCACTATCTCATGGGCGTGCATTTTAATGTGTACTCTGATCACAAGAGTCCCAGGTATATATTCTATCAGAAGGATCGGAACATGAGACAGTGACGTAGGATTGAGTTCCTCTAGGACTATGACTTCGAGATAGTCTATACTCCCAAGCGGGGGAATGTTTTTGCAGATGTTCTTAGTATGAGGACTGATATACAGCTGATAGTAGAGGCGACAGAACATCTGTTAGCTTTATAGATATCTATTATGGATAGAGATGGAGCATCATTCATATAGTCTCTTATGGTCACTATGCCACTTCTTCAGCTAGTCAGGGAGGAACAGCATGGGGACGCTGACTATGTGACACGACATGCTCCGAACTCCACAGGGCAAGCACCTGATGGATTTTATGAAGGTGGAGAGCATGTCATCATCTTCAGAGAATGTACCTTTGTACAAGTGGCACTTTAGGAGGAAGTGTATAGAGAGTTACACACATCCCCTATAGCGGTACATCTAGGAGTGGCAAAGATGTAACAGAACATTCGACGACAGCACTGGTGGTCAGGTATGACGAAGGTAGTAAGTGAGTTTGTCTCACAGTGCCTCACATGTCAGCTTGTGAAGTAAGAGCACCAGGTACCAGTAGTCTTGGTTCAGCCTCTAGAGGTCCTATAGTGGAAGTGGGATGGGATATAAATGTACATAGTGATATATATTCCACATACATCTAGGGGTCATGAATCGATTTGGGTGATCGTCGACCGACTCACCAAGTCGGACCACTTTCTACCGATCAGAGAGCAGGGTTCAGTAGAGAGCGTGAGACGCCTCTATGTGTAGGATATTGTGTAACTACAATCAAGTACCTTCCTCTATTTCCTCTGACCATGACACATGGTTTACTTTTTGGCTATGTAAGGGGTTGTAGGAGGATTTCAGGACACAGCTTTGCTTGAGCACCATCTTCCACCCTCAAACCGATGGTCAAACTGAGAGGAACATTTAAACCCTCGAGGACATTCTATGTTCATGTTTCCTCAACTTCATTTATAGCAGGAAGGATCATGTTCCGTTGGTGGAGTTTTCCTACAACAACAGCTATCACTCCACCATCGTGATGGCACCTTTCTAGGAATTGAACGAACAACCTTGCAGATCACCCTTGTGCTGGAAAGACCCTAGGGAGTCAACACTAGTGGGACCTGAGATGGTTCCAGCAACCATGGGGAAGGTGCAGATTATCCAGGAGCAGATGAAGACTACACATATTAGGCAGAAGTCTTATGCTGATAGGAGACAGAGACCTCTAGAGTTTTAGGATGGTGACCACGTCTTTTTACAAGTCTCACCCCAATGAGTTTTACTGAGATTTGGTTGAGGATTCAAGTTATCTCTGAGGTTCATCGGACCTTTACAGGTGATCAGCATAGTAGGTGAGGCGTCTTAACACCTGGATCATCCACCTCAGTTGCACTGGGTGCACGACGTCTTCCACATATCCGAACTGAGGAGATACATGCATGATCTTTCACACATCATCGACTATGGGGAGATAGACATAATGACAGGGATAATTTTAAGAAGGTTCCAATAGACATTCCGGATTGACAGGACCTGGTCCTACGTGGACATTCGATACATCTGGTGCACATTTATTGGAAGCACGAGAACCTCCAGGAGAGCACATGGGATCAGGAGGCTCAAATACATGCTCAGTACCCCCATTTGTTCCTTTAGTTTGAGTTGTAGCTTACGGGGACGTAAAGCCCTACGGTGGGAAGAATTTAATGACTTAGAAATCATATGGATTTTTTTTAAATACATGGGAATTTTACAAGTCCTAAAAAATTTACAGCTCTTGGTTTTGAGGTTCAGTGTCCCCAGAATCAATTTATGACGTTTTGTTCGGGTAGGTTCAGTAATCGTAGGGGCGGTATTTTATAAATTTTGAACTATTGATCAGAATTTTAATTTAAGGACACCGTTGAACTCACATCGTCGGTATTCACTTAAGAAGACATTCATCTCGGTAACAGATGGATGCGAATAAAAGTTAGTTTTTGTATTTTTATAAAAAAAATCATAAAATAAAGTGTAAAACACATTATTTTATTTTAAGTTTCCATTTGTGTGATTGTTGGTTAAAACCTCCACTTAAGAGTTGGAGGTGGGACCGCCTCTCCCTAACCTCCTATGAGATGTTATGGTGGTGGGGTCCACCCAAATTTAACATCCCATGAAAGGTTATGATGTGGGGACCACAAGAGACTAAAACCCCTCAATTAATGGGAGGGTGGAAAATCTCCAAACTCCACTCATTAATGAGAGGGGAGTCCATTGACAACCTCCACCATTAATTGGTGCCACATTCCCCTTTTAATTAATTGTGCCTACACCCGTGGATTAATTAAGTAGAGCCTTCGTGATTTAATTCTCCTTTTTGAATTACATGCCAATATTAAAATAATATTCAATCTATTGTTATTAGTTGGGTTGGAATTCTCTTTTGGTAGAATTTGGGAGAAGGGAGAAAAGATCCAAATTAAGAACCATTCTTCCAATGATGAACTCAAAGAATGCTGGCGACGTTTTCTTATTCGACTTCCTTCCTTGAATCCTACCCTCCGCAACGTCATCAACGATCCAACGCAGCTCCGAATTAGGGATGTGTGGCGGATGAAACGAATGATTATCTTCATTATCTTCCTTCTATGACTCTTCCAACGAGCGGCGAATAAGAGGTACGAGGTTTATTTTCTTGTTGAAGGTGTACCTTTTTATTATCTTCTTCAAAGGATAATAAGGGTTTGTTGTGAACGTATTATTGATCATATTCTACTCATGATGAGCCAAATGATGCCTTCATAAACACGGGGGTATGGGACAACCTAACATGGCCTGACACCCTCTGTCAATTTCTCTCTTCTTGAGGCATTCTACAACATGGTGATGAGGAGACGATGACGAAGGCGGCAACGACAAAGTCTGTGCTACCTGAGGTCTCCGCGAATCGAGCTGCCTCAATTGTGCACTGATGCTTCCAGCCGACCACTACCAGTCCGAACGGTGCCCGAACCTCCTACCGGCCACCTCCTGGCGACCTGCCTAGCACGCGGCTTGCCTACACGCGACCTCTCGGTGCCCTGCTCAGCACGCGGCCTCCCGGCGCCCCCGAGGTCTGCTTGGCGCCCTGCTGGCACCCCCGCGCCCTAACCGGGGCCCTGCCTGCGCCCCCATGGCATGCCCAACGCCCTTCTGCCACCCCCTCGCTCTGCCCGACACCCCGTTGGTGCCCCAACTGCCTGCCTAGAACCCTTCCGGCACCCCCCGCGGCATGCCCGGCATCCAGACGGCCTACCCACGCCCCCCGTGCTCTGCCCGCAGCCTGCATGCGCTCCGCACGGCCTGCCCACTGGCCTCCTGATAGACCCGACCTCCCGATCCGAGTTCCCCAAGCCGCGCCCCTTACAGTGATAGGAGAACTGGCCCCGACCTTCAGGCTGAGTCACCTATGTGGATACCTATGGGCCGAACCGCCCTCGCAGTCCACTAGGCCTCGCCCAGCAGACCGATCCAAATATAATGGGCTAACCGTGTTGACCCTAACCAGGTGGGCCCATCCTGGGTTGGGTCGAGATGGTCTGACCTGGTAGGATTGATCCTAGGTCCATTACCGAGCCCATTATCTTCTTAGGCCATATCATTGGCGTCAAACATCCGTTTGACGAACCGTCAGTGGCGCCGTTATTCATGGAGCGAAGCCGCCCATTTGAGAATACCCCACTAGTGTTCAGGGTATAGTTGAGATACGGTTAGGTTGGATCGTACATGAATCCAACCGGGCCCCAGGACAAAAATACAGATAACTAACAGACCGGGCGTCCGATTAAAGTGTTGTTTGTTGCATTGAGACCCTTACGACATGGCATAACTTTGATATACTTCTTCATTGAACTTCATGACAGTTGGAGTATCTACTAGTAGCTCGTTGAGCGGATCATTCCAGAGGCGAGTCGACAGATTACGTTGACCTAGTGGTTGGCTGAGACCCAATGACTACATGACTGATTCGAATCAGAGTGACTCGACTATCCTAGTGGGGAGAACCTCAATGTGATGCGGCAGACCCATGGTGGGGAGAACCTCTGTGTGAGAAAAGAACACCCATGGTACTCGACAGAAGAGTACATCTGGAGTCTATGAGGGGGAGCGCCTCTGTGTGAGCGCGGCAGACCCGTGGTGGAGAGCGCCTCTTTGTGAGAACATCAGACCTACAATACTCGACAGGAGAAGTACATCACCAGTCCAAGGTTAGTGGGAAGCACCTCTGTGTGTTGAGGAAGGCCCAGTGTACTCGATAGATGGGGAGTAGGCCACCAGCCATGGTTTTGATAATAAAAATTCAGGTTTGACCTGAGTCAATGACTTTTGTGTTTTCCTCATTATTGAGATGGGTTACAAGATAACATAAGTATATTTTTGGTCATATACCTACGTAATGGATATCTATTGATTTCATACTTTGTGGTTTGCCCTTGTTGGGGTTTGTGAGACCTTGGGGGTCTCAGGGTCCCTATTGAGTGTCGTTATACTCACCACTACATGGGTTATGCCTGCACCTCGTTGTGTTGGTTATAGAGGACAGAAACCGCTGACTAGGGCAAAGAGTAGCAGGACTGGACGGTACACGGAGGTGGACAACTTGGTGTGACAATACACGGAGGAGAAGAACAGACGAGAGTGTTGAGGAGGCCATATGTACCTACCCTTCATGTAGGAACCCTGGAGGATGACCCAATATCTGCTTTACTTTTCTTTAGGTGTACTTTCTTTGAGTTGTACTTGTACTTTTCTATTAGTCTTGTATTTCCAGCCCCTTTTACTCTCCATCACTTCTTTTGTAAACATTTTTGCTTAGTATTTTGTTGCTTCTGGTTGTGTACGCAGATGTATTGTATTACAGTTATAAATGAAATGCCTTCGCATTTTGATGAATTTCTCCTTTCGTGCTAGTCACCTACCCCTGGCCTATGGAAGGTGGGTTTGGGGTAGTAATGATACGGGCCATAGGGGACGGGTCATGAAAAAAACATTCACTTTTAATACATTAAAAGATATATACGATTATCCATTTATGGAATGTATTAAAATTTTCATTTTAATGATTCTATAAAAAATTTCAATCATATATATGATAGATATATCATTTTAATACTAGTCAATTATTATTAAATCATTCTTAAAAACCCACATAAAATAAAAAAATAATTTTATGGATGAAAATAATATTGTTTCCATTGTAAAGATAATACAATTTGAAGATATAGATAATAAATCAAGATCATGAATAATAAAAACAATACCTCGGTTACAATAATAATATATACACTATGTTTCCTAAATTATCTCATATCACTAATAGATTATTAATTTGAAATAATTCATAACTCACAAATTGTATCAATACCTTACATAATTATTAAATATTCAAATCTATGCAAAATAAATTATCTGAATTAGAATCATCTATTTACAATAAATGTTAATTTCAATGATTATCAACATAAATGTGGGATACGCCACCATTATCCAATAACCATGTTCCAAGGATGGATAATAGCATCACTAATTTAATTAGATTATTATTCATTGAAAACCTCTCTTTAATATCAATTAACATTAAAAGAAGCATATCATAAAAAATCATTTAAATAAAAGATATAAAAATTATAAAGTTTATTATTGATAAAAACATCAACAAATACATATATTTGGCTGAGTATTATGTTTTAAATAATTAAATTTTGGAATTTTAAGTAATTTACTCCCATAAAAAATAATGAACTCAAACATACTATCAGTCTCCCAAGACCCAAACGCCCCAATCGGTTGTGACAAACACATAATTTAGACCTTGGTTTTGATACCACGAGTGAAATATTTTTCATAAAAAAAATAAATTGTTTTATTTCATTAAATTATTAATTTTATCACCAAATTTTTATACAGTCCCTGAACTCAAATGTTTTGTGTATTTGGTGATTAATAATATAAATTTCATGTTACCTTATATTTAATGAAAATTTCAATTAATATTATCCACACATTAAATCAGTATAATCATTGGAAATCATATAATTAATTACAAGGATGGTTAAAAAATAAACAATCATATCAAATATTTACAAAGGAAAAATATATCGGGGAGTCAAAAAGTGATTACATCATATGCCTATGAGAAAAAATAGAATTGTACAAATATACAATTAAATGATCCAAAAATCATAATAAATTTCCAAAAAGTATGATTGAACGATATAAAACCTCACAAGATAAAGCCTATATAATGTTGTGGGACAATGGAAATAATAAACAATAATCACCAACCAGAGAGAATAACATAGGAATGCACCATAAAATAGAATTATGACAATCAAAATTTCTTATAATCATTTGAAAGGGATATCATAACATTGTGAATAATTTTAAATTCCATTTTTCAATGTACAATGTTTTGAACATATAATAAAATTAATTTCCATACAATGCATTTTTGACATAGAATAAAAGTGATAATTTCCGTGAATAAGGTCATCAATACAACTAAATGACAACCATGTCCATTGAAATCGTCAATATTACATGAAATATAAAAAATTTAATAATTAATTAAAGGGGAATACAAAAACACTAAAATTAAGTAATCATAATCCTTAAATATGTGTGGAACATGGATCAAACCATATATTATCTAATTTTAACCCATTAATGGAAAATTGGTACACAAGTTTTCCAATGATGCCATATGAAATTATAACAATAGTCGTATTAGTCGATAATAAAAAATTATATCTGATTTTAATAGTAGAATAATAGAACATAGAGATTGAAAATGATAATTAATACATTAAATATAGTTTCATTTTAATGAAAAATAATGTAATTTTTTTCTTGATTCATTTTTTAGATTTTCGTAAAATATGCAGTTAGAATGAAAAATCAATAAATTATTTTCAAGAAGGTAAAAATGATTTTTAAAATAAATTATTTTGGAATACATATTAATATAAATTTTAATTTTATATTGATCATGATTGGAAATGTGATTTGTAAGATGATATATTAATTAATGTGAAATGAAATTTCTATTTATTATTTTTATTTTTATTTCTAGAATATATCAGTCGAATCAAATGTTATAATAAGTAATTTCCGAGAAATGTAAGTTGAAATATAAGAGTAAGATAGATATTAAATGAGTTTCATTCAACAGAATAGAGGGAATCATTTATATGATAATATAATTTTGTAAAGGAATATATAAATTGCTTATAAAATAATGGAATTAGTCATAAAATAATATATTTTTATGTTGAAATTCGCCCATAAAAAAGTATTATTTTATAAGAAAATATAAATTTAAAAAAATAAAAAATTAAATACAATATCAAAATATTATTGGGGAATATTATACATTATTATAATAAATTACTTATTGAAATATATTTTAACTCAATGAATGGAATATGAGTTTATAAATACCCCTTACTGATTTGGTATATTGTCGATCGAAAACTATTAAATGAAATAATTTGAAATGGGAATTAAAATGAAATAAATAAATGATTAAAAAATAATTTTTTTATTAATATTCAATATTAATAATATAAATTAACAAAGATCCTTAACAGAAAACATGAATCATAGAATGAAAGAAATTTTCTTTTTGGACATCATAATATGTGATGGATAGTTTTGAAAACATTTTATAGGTAATTACTGTACATACGCTTGAAAATAGGAATGAATTATTATTAAAACAAATATATATAATGAAATAATATAAAATATCATTTTCAAAAGGGTTAGAATATGAATCAAATAATGCAGTTTGAATCAAGGAAAACCATTACAGATGATTCATTCATATGTAGATTCACTCTAAAATCGTGTATAAAAAACTAGGGATCACTTATCATATATTTTAATTAAATATTCATGCATAATGTCATTTATTTTTTGTATTTGATATTATTAAATTAAATAGTTATTAAATAGTTTTTGTTAATATTAATCAGCAGTCACTTATAATTTCAATATTTCTTTGTCTTTCTTCTATAAAAACCGTTTTATTGGAAATTTAATTTTCTGTTGTTCGACCTCACCTGATTATTGAAGGAATTATATTTTTTAAAATAATTATTTTTTTATGTCCATGTTAATTACCTGGGTTTTTTTACTTTTAATTCTATATTATAAAATTAGTAATAATGTTTTAGATACATTTAATAAATAAAATGTGTGGTGTAAATAGTGTATTAAATAATAAAATTAATATTATGGAAAAAACAAATAATAAAAAATTAATTATTAATCAAATTTATTACAAATATTTATTTTCAAAAAATGATTCAGGATATAAGAATTATCATTTGGATCATGTAGGATGTCAACCCACCTAAATAAGAATACAATAAAACAACTTCAAGTGTAAATCATAATGTTATATTTTTTATATTATTTTAATAGAAGAATAATTATTTCAATAAATAATAACTAGAGAGTTGTGTGAGGATTATAATTTATATAAGTTTCATTTTAAATAGAAATGATATATATATCATTATATATTTGGTTGAAAAGTCTACCTCCTAGGATAACTTCCCAAATAAACAAGTAATTCGCCATCATTAATTTGATTAGTGTAATAAAACAAGGTATAAGACAATTGGTAATAATTGATTAATACGTAATCTGTAGTAATTAAATATAGAATATTTTGTTTTAGTATGTGGTAGATTTTATCATGTATAAGTTAAAGTAAGGAAAATTTCCTATGTAACTAAATTTAGGTGAATGATAACGGTGAAATTGCATGGGATTATGGAGAATTAGATTAGAAAATTTTATTTACAATTTTATTAGTGACTCCTAAAAACTCAAGTTTTCTTTTATAACATATAATAATTTTTAATTATAAAATTTTCTTCCAATAAAAAATTACCCCTTTTTACCCCATTATAATTTTTGTAATTTGTTAAAAAGGTAATTATTTTACGACAAAAAATAAAAGATATCCATTATTACAAAATTATGCAATGATGACTCTACATTTGGAATCAATTTTATGTAAATAAATTAATATATATTAATAAAGTAAATTTAATCTTAAAATATACGATTTCTAGAAAAAATAATTTTTATAGAAAAATAGATTTACAAACATTATTTGTTCTTTTAATCTATAAAAATAAATTAAAAATTAAGATGAGGGTTTTTATATTTATTATTTACATAATAATTAATTGTGTTTTTCATTTAAAATGGATAAAATAACATTTATTAGGTTAAAATACATATCCCATAAATTTCCATTATTTAAGGATAAACATTTTACACCTACCATGATAAATAAAATTTATATTCATAAATTATATTAATGATTCAAAATTAAATTAGACCTATTAAATTTTTTTGAAATACAGAACAAAAATATTAAATTGACTTTACAAGATTTAATTTTTAATTTCCATAAGAATTTATTTTAATGTAATAACTCGTAATACAGAAAACCTATTTTTTTTAAAAATCATTTTTTTATTATATATTCAATTTATTCAAATAATATTAATATTAACAAACACTAGGTTAATCATAATTTATTATATGGTGTATGTTTCAATAGATTTCATTAAATTCATTCCTATTAGATATTGCATTATTTTATTTATATAAAAAAATATTTTAGCCAAAGAATTCATTAAAAAGTTAAAATTTTTACCATTATAAGTTATTTATTTATTTTTGTTATATATATAATAAATTTATTAATTCTTATTCTTATTTTATATGTAAAAAATCATATATAATTTAATAATAATAATTTGAGAATTAATTCGTCCCAAAAAATTATAAATGATAATATGTAATTTAATTTAGGAAAATATTTCGAATAACCTCAACCATTACATCCACATATAAAAAATATTTCATTAAATTCAAATTTATCACACAATACTGAATGAATATAATGTTATCCATATTATAGGCCTAAAAAAGATATACTTTCAAATGACATATCAACTCTAATATATTGTGTAAGTATTTGAATCACATTGTTCCCTTCATTATTGAAATTTATATAGATATTCATTTTTCTCAATTAGTTTTTAAAAATTTATTTTAGTTTGGAATGTAGGAATTTGTAGTTTTTGATGACAGTCTAATCATGTATTCATTTTTGTGATTATATACTAATCCATATGATAAAATAAAACTGGTTTTAACAGTATCTAATGAATATTTGGGAAATTATTACAAGAATTTCCAAAATCAGTCATAACATGTCTTGTCTAATAAAAAAATTCATTCAATGTAATAATAAATTGTTTAATATTGCATTTAATTGGGTAAATTTCAAAAAATTTATTTGAATATGAAATCCCTTATGTTTTCATCACTTATTATGAATAACACATTATCTAAAAATTAATATACCTTCCTTGGATATCAAATCATACTTCCAATGCATACATTCTAGGATCTAATTCTAGAAACAAAACAATACAGAAATGATTTGATAAAATTTGAGATTACAATTTATTAACATATATATATTTTACATCTTTTTCTTAATTCATTGGGAACATATCAAACCTTTCCCAGAACAAAATTAGTTTATTTAAATTAAAGATTATATATATGGGTATCTTATTACACATTATTTAATTAAAATATATAGTATAGTTATCCACATATAATTCATAATAATATAAATAATCTTTATAATTCTATAGCAAAAATTTCAGGAAAAGGAGTGAGATCAAATTCTCAGTAAAAGAAAACATATCAACGAGTTATAATGGTGTTAGAACAAAATCATTTTTGAAACACGTGAATATGGGAAATATTTTATAAAAATGGAACTGGAATTATATTATCTATAACTAATTAATGATATAAGGTTAAATAAAATCAAATTATCAAAAATATTTTATAGTATAAGAGTAGTACAAATATATATATAATACTCATGATTCATGGATCTTAACACATGAACACGTTATAAAATAAAAATTTATCTTATAAAAGGCTTCCAAAACATATCTATAAGAAACCATAGCATTGTGAACATTTCTAAATGAAATAATTTATTATAAAGAAGATATAAACATTTCAAAACTACTATCATGTCTATCCATAATGTTAGGATCATAGATTAACAAGAATCTTACCCACAAAATGATTATGAAATATGAAAAAAATAATGTAAACACACAAAATCATTATCACATGAGGTATGAAAAATTCCTTAATATATTATATGGAAATATAAGATCCCACCCAATATATAATTATGAATATTAAATAGTTCTTCCACATGAAACTAATAATAAAACACGTACGGGAATGAAACATGTTATCCATTTTTTATGTGGGTTAATAGTATAAGAGTTTGTTGGATGGTATTATAGTGTTTTTTGGGAGTGTTGGGGGAATGTGGATTCCAATTGAAAAAATATAATTGATTTTTTTGAAGGGATATGTGGTGTTACAGTGTTGGTGGATATGAAATAATGTATCTAGCTATATCATTGGAGGCCTTAAAAGAAAATATAATAAAAATAAATGTGACTTTTCTATGGGATTTTACTATGATGTAGTCCTTAACATGATTTCCATGGATGAAGTGTGAAGTAGTTGGCCCCACTATGGATATTTTTTGTGGTTATTTTATTTTAGAAGGTTGATGCGATGTGGGGATATGGGTTATGCCACAGTCTTCCTATTGGAAAATCTAGTTCATATTTTTTGCATCTACAGGTTATTCCAAATCCCCTATATCTTAGTCAATGGAAGCATTTGATGTTACATAGAATCCTATTTTTAGGTGTTGCATTTTCCCCACCACCCACTATGTCGTTTTCGAGTTCATCTATGTCATGGTCTATATTGTGGCTTTAGGCTCCTTTAATATATTTTTTCATCTTATAAATATAATGAGATCTTAGAACACATATTTTATATAGATCCATAAAATATATCTCTAGGATCCATATGGATATCTTTAAAAGGTATCAAATACCATTTTTATAGGTGTTGATACCACATTCATGTGTTTAATTAGTAGCAATATGAGGTAAATTTTACCTCTCTTTTTTTATGTGTTCTTATTAGATAAAAATAGTTTCTTCATGTTTATTATTTCTATGTTATAGAGGATTTTATCTACTATATTAATATTTTTATTATATTTTACAATGATTATGGAATGTAATCCTTGGAGGGATGCAGTCTCTGGTGGAAAATGGGATTGTAGATCAATGGCATTGATCATGTCTTATGCCATTAAAATTAATGCTTTGGGTTATGTGTTTTTTCTCCCTTATTTTTATGTGGAATCATCAATTAAACACGTTTGAAGCATTTTTTAGTGGTGAAATTAAACCCTTAATGATTGAAATGGATTAAAGAATATAATTTTTATTATGTTAGCAATTACACGCTTTTTCATTCAACATAATAACTGATTTAATCTTTATTTTATAGCTAGTGAGCTATCCTCACTATGATTTTTATATAATTTTTTTATTCATGATATATTATTTATCCCTGAAGAAAATTAAAAAAATAATTAGGTTAAATAATTGGTTGTCTTATGAACATGAATAGTCATGTTTGAACATACTGGTGTATCTGGAAATTTAATGTGAATCAAAATGATTTGAAATGAATGTTAAATTTTGATAGTATGTTCTTCCATGAGTTGATTTTTTTATAAGTAACATGATGTTATAATTAATTATATGGTTAAATTAATAATAATTATGTTAATTTTCTAATTTTACTTCTCATAGTTCGGTGAAAATGGTCTAATGCAACTAATTGTATTTAAAAAATTTGATAGATCGTTATATCTTATGATTATGCTTCATGTAATTAAAAATGTGATTATTGAATTGGATAATTAAATATGGAAAAAGAGATGTTATTGGTTAAGGATAATTTTTTGGGGGAAACGAGATCACATTTTCATGTCAAAGATGAATATCCTATTTTTAAGGAATATATTTATTTATTAATTATAGTATCCTATTTCATTTCTTATATGATATGTGAATTTGAGCATTATAATGTGATATATGAAAGGGATGACTGGTGGGATATTCTTAGGGAGGCTTCATATTATGTGAAAATATGACTCTAATGATAGTGATAATCATAGGGATATTGATGTTAGTGTAGGTGATAGAACTTATATGATTGAAGAAGATATAGTACATTTTACAAAATATTGTAATGGTTAGGGTTTTTATGGTTTATTGTAAGATATATTTAATTTTTTGATATCTAGGACATTTTTTTATCAACATTCCCATACATAAATATTCGGGATACTAGATATTCTAGGTTTCATCTATCATTATGGTATATTATGATGTTTTCCAAGAGTACATGGAATAATGGAATGCTTTATAATGTTTAATATAGGGAATATTCTAAGGGGTTTGTGTAATATTGAATGTAAAATACATGACCTTATGAAATCATGGACTCACATTGGATTATTCTACGAGGAAATGGACATCAATATAAGGGATAATGAAATATTTAATTTGGAATAATGTCTTTGGGGAATGTGTAATGAAATAATTTATTAATGGAAATGAAAAAATTAAAATATTTTCTTAATGTTGCTTTTCATTTTATGATGGAAACATTTGAAGTCTAATACCTAGTAGTGGATATTGGGTATTTAAGTGATGTTAGTAACAGTTTATCCAAGTACTAGATTATTCCCATGAGGATTTTTCTGTGAAATATAAAATCCTTTATGTTTTTTGATTCTGTATACAATCTCTCACATTCCAGCTATATAGACTAAAACCATATGTATTCTAGTAGGGTGTGTTCCGCAATGATTAGGTTAGTGATGAATGATGGATGAAAACACCCATTGTGCCTACTATATTTGTTTGTTTTTATTATGTTCCAATATTCATGATGGATGGTTTCAAACATTTGTGTGTAGTGGATTGTAATGTCTTTTGATTATTTCAGACACAATTATAATTATATATAGTATACCAATGATAATTTTTTGTATGGAATGGACATGCTCTGATGGAATGAGGTACATTAGTTAGTTCATTGGATTTGAATGGATGAGGTATTATACCTAAGTTTGATACATGTTATACGAGAAATGGATAAACCTGACAACAACATGGATATTGTTTGCTAATTAGATATGGGATGATGAGATGATATAATACATGAGGTTTATATCGCGATACATATCTTGGGAGTATTTAGACAATCTTACATTCTGAGAGAGACAAATTTGGACATTATATATTGGGGAAGGGTAGAAAACTAGCGTGGAAGATGAATAAATGAACTGTTGTTGATTTATTTTTATATATTGATATGTTTTCTATGATACATAGTGAGAGATAACCATGTTGATTCTTGAACTATTATTTACATTTTCAGTGATGAGATAATTTCATTTTTTTCAAAAAAAAATTGAATATTCATTCATTATATTTCAAACGAGCGACATTGGGGTAGATCATATTTTGTATATTGTTATCCACAACCAAAAAATATATAAACTATTTTATGGAAATGATGATAAGAATATATACCAAAATCGATATTAGTATCTTAGGGTTTCATTGGAGCTGTTACAGATTCGTTTACATAGATGAGTAAATGAATTTTTATACATGTAGTTTCATTTACATTTTTCTCTATTATAAATGAAATCACAAATTTGATCATAGGAATCTATTATATATATTAGCCATATTTTTTCCATATCTCTCCATTTCACATGTTCTAATATATTGTAATTCCTCCCATTTGTGTGTATGAAACTCCCTCAGTGATATTCATCGATCTATAGCCTACATGAGATTGGACATTGGTGGTCACCATATACCTTGTATCATTACTGACCCTGCGGGGTAACTCTATGGTTGGAGGTGGTCAAGAATGAGTGGTATAAAAGGGAATTTTTTTAGGGATATGATAAAGTTTGACTTATGAATAATTGGAAACCTAATACAATTATAAAGAAATTGTGTCATATATATTTTGTATGTTACGTTTATATGAGATAATGATAGATACATGGGTATGTAGGCCCCACAAGGATTTATTTCATGAAATAATATGTTTACTTATCACTTTAAATTTTATGGTATTGGTTACAGGTTTGAGTCCTATAAATATACCACAGACCATTCTTCTTTTCAATTGTGTTTGTAATGGATATACCTTGGTGTAAGATAAAAAAATTTAATAAGATGTAATAAATACATAATTAGTAAAAATTCTATATTCTAGTTTTAGAATTGTAAATATTGTTTTACTAGGTAAGGATCCAGGTCTGCATTCTCTTTATTTTTATTCCAATGCTATTTTTTTAGATGTTCCTGAATATTGTTATAGAGTAAAACTTAATGACAATAACAATTACATTATGATATTTTTATGGTGTCTATACCAATTTCATTAGATGTATTATGTCTCTATTTTAGACTCATATTCAAGTAGAATGATAGGGGAATTGAATATAGCTTCCAGTTTGATTAGTTCTGGAAAGAAGAACTGGGTATCCTTGAATATAAAGATACACCATGGAGCTAAATAAAACCATTAGATCATATTACCAGAAGATCCTAAGGAGTTGGGAACATTTTATGACATGAAATGAGTCTAGTTTGTACAATATTCTCTTTATTCTAACACCAAATCAACTGGTCACTAGAAACAAATTGTCCTTTTATGTAAGACATACAAAAATGGGATTTTATGATCCATTTAAATACGCTTCACTTATTCAGTTTTGAGTTTCCTGTAGATTAGGATGCCATAAAGTAGAATTTTTAGGAGGATTTTCATCTAGACTTGTAGTGCCACATCACTCCATATATTTTTTCAGCATATCTTGATGTTCTTGATAGATGAGAGGTTATTGAGAATAAGGATTTCCAAACCATACCATCATCTGAGGGGAGTCATCAGGGTTCCATATTATGTATATTTAGTGTTTAGGTTTATATTTTCTCGAAAATACGAGTTTCTAGGTGGTAGAACGAAACCCCAAGATCCCATAACCATGATTATATTAAGTTGGTTTTTCTCAAGGAATTTATAATTTTTTTTTAAAAAAATATTAGTTGTGAAATACAAGGTCATATATAGCCAGTCTTCCCAAACATTTTGTCAATTCAAAATGTTTCGGGTGTTCCACTTTATATTGATCTATTTATGTGATTTCCGATGAGGAATAATTTAGAGGATTATATATCTGAGGATCAATATAGAGGGGATAAGTCCTGTAAAATAATGTGTAATAATTCTCCCTTGCCTATGATTTTAGAGCCTTACTAGGGTGGTGGAAATCATCATGGTATTAGAGGTCTTATATATGGTTATATTCAGGTTCATACTAAGGATATATTATCCATGATAGAGCTATACATCATAATAGGTTCCCTATTCTTTTCATGTAAATGGTTTTGTGATTTCATTGACACAATATCTACACACACCTATATCCTGATCTATCACCCATGGTTTGGGCCATGAGGTGGTGATGTTCCTAGTTCCCTTGTAATTTTTTATTGTAGATGAATGTTGAGGATATATGTATGATCTATATAGATATTTTGATATTAATCTAGAGAAACACCTCTCTTTAAGAGATATCTTATATTTACAATGACTGCATTATGATATAATTCACAACATGGATTTTTTAAATTCAATGTTATATTTTGGGGATTTATCCAGGGGAAAGTGCAGTTCATTGACTCTGATAAAGAGATTTTTGGTTACATTTGTGATCGATACCATAAATAGGTGTGTGTTCTGTCTCATCATTTTCATCATTTTGTCCAGATATGATTGTTAAGATTATTAGAGGATCGACATACAGTGTTTCCTATGGTTTTGTAGGAGTACCATGATGTCTTTTCCGGATGATTTTGTTTCATTACCTCCTTGGCATTATTTCTCTATTTTTATCAAACTATATAAATTCATACCTCATGTATCGATGTATCCATATAGGTTAAAGCATTATGACATTATGGTCAATTAGTACATATCAATGATCTATTTGAGTGAGGTTTTGTCTAGTCGATTGTGTCACAGTTGTGTGCATCAGTTTTTGTCATGAATTAATTTCATCTCTATATTTTAATTATAAAATATTTATTTTTTATAGTGAATAATGGATATATAAATCCTTTCATTTGTGTCCTTTCCAATCATCTAAAACTTGAATATTTTTTAAAAATATATATGTAGTCCTGATATAATTTTATATGAGTAATGAATGATGATATACTAAATACCACATTTTGTTGTCTTCAAAGAAATTTTCAACTTGTTGTAATGTTTTCTAGGGTGACAAATTCTCTAGCTATGTTCAGGGGATCGATGATCACAATGTCCAAGGAGTTTTAATATATGTTCATGTATGTTTTAATTCATGAAACCCTTGGGTACTCTTTGTATGATGAAGAGTGTGAAAAGCATCTAGATTTTGTTTTAGGAATTAATCATTGTCAATAGTCATTTCAGAAGATGTTTAGTTGTGATTTTTTGGCTCATGAAATCAGTTTCATGGGGAATGTCATATCCCAAATACAAGTATTTATGAAACCTATAAAGAAAATAGTATTTTTTTCATGATAATGATTCAAGACTATGGTATATGTTCGTAGTTTAATTTGTCATATAGGATGCTATAGGAGGTTAATAACCAATTTCATGGAGGTTTAAACTCCAATGACTACCCTGAAAAAAACTAGCTGGTTTTCTTATGTAGTCAGTATTTTCAAGTAGAGTTTGAGTACATAGTGGAGGAGATGTTTAGTTATCATGTACATTGTTCTCTCATATACGGATTTATGTATATGTTTTATATAATCTCATTTATTGGGTTTGGTTTTTTCTAATATAAAATAGAACATTTTTTATTATAGTATTAGGGAGCTATATCTACATGAGAATAATTAACCCAGAAAAAATATTAAGAAGGTGGTAGTTGGGTTTTCTTTGTTGACGTGACAACCTTACCACATCTGTGAGTATATTTTTTTACTAATCTTATGTGACTATGTTATTTAATCTAAAATCATGACATCAACATGAGATTGTGTTGGTGGATTGAATTTATTTATGAATTCATGTCGATAATTTTATATATAATGTTATAGGATAATGTAATGGTTGATAAAATAATGAGGATGACTTGTAGTGATGCTTCCTAGGATTCTAGAGATTCATGAAGACTAATGAAAAATATATCAATGACTTATTTTTATAAGGGAGAGGATATACTAATAGGATGGATGTGTCACTGGCTTTTGTGTATCTGGTGTAGGAGTTTCAAGTACGGGATTCTGAGGTGGAGTTTAGGAGACATCAATTTTCATTCATTTAATCCCATAATTGATTTTCTCTAGATGGGATACATTGGGTGTTGTTCAATGGGATACATATGATTTCATTGATAATACATGAGGTGGTCCTTAATGTGTTACATATCATAACCATTGTGGTATGTCCTAATGTGATTAATATGCCCCAATATTTGAGAGGTCAATTTGGTTTCCCTGATGAATAATGAACATATATACATTGTGTTTCAATGGTATTTCTACAAAATCTTTGGTTCCATGGAAAATTTTCTGAAATGTGTTTCAACGGTCATTATATAGTCCTCTATTAATGTGAGAATATAACTCAATGGAAATCGATATAGATTTACCTTGAGATAAGGTAATATTGATTTATTTATTGAATATACTGTATTGGTTGATGAATTTATCAAACATAAATATTGTTAAGGAATTGATACTAGAGGAGGTTTTTCAAGGAAATACCTGGAAGAGTTGTCGATACCACCATTGAGCTCTTAGGAAGATCATATATAATCATGATACAAAATTTACCTCCTTCTTTTGGAGAGTTTTCATAGATGGATTTTTATCTTAGTTGTACCTTAGGAATTATTTTAATCTATATATGGACAGATAGACAGAGAATACTAAGTGGAATCTTGGAGAAATTTTCATTATTGAGTCCCTAAATTTTGATTATCCTAAATGATTCAATTTCCTTAGGATGAGTTTTCAATCAAAAATATTTTTCAATACATATTTTTTTATGGATCTAGCTAAATGTATATATTATATAAATTTATGTTCAATATTATGTAGCAATGGATTCACGTTGATATAAAATCAATGACCATTGATAGTTTAGGACATGATATATATTGTCCATGTTATTAAAGAGAATATTAAAGTAATATATGATTATTAGAAGTCATATTATTTTCATAGGAGAAGAACATTGGAGTTCAGCATTGGACATCATGTATTACTATAGGTGACATCTCAAAATGGAATGTGATGGTTTTAAAATGGAATAATTTTTCCAATACTTTTGTTATATATTTTTTGTGGTTTTCTTGTATAGGAGTTGTGGTGTAACAGATAGAGCATCACACACAAATGATCTAAATACAAAAAAAATCATTTCTTCTACTACTTATTCACATGAAAATTTAAAGTGGATATTATTTATCCCTTTTTAATTTGTTTAAATCAATCTATTTATGATTTAGTCATATTATATAATGGAGTAGGTTTATTATATAAAACTCAGTTTTTTTACTTGAACCTTAAAGAAGATTTCCCTCTTGATTTCATTTATAATGTTATATTTATACTATGATTTTTATAGGTATTGATCCCGACATTCGGTTTACAATTATACCATTTCTATGTGAAATATGGTTTTCTATTTAAGGTACATGAAATCAATATTTATTATGATTGATTATTTTATATGTTCTGTGTTCTCAATATATCTCCTTATGATGTGGTGGGATCTGAGAAAACTAATAAGATATATAAATAACAAACTATGTTTTTTGGAGGACTTTATTCATTTGATGGAGGTAATAATGTAGATATACATGAATGTTTGGGGGAAGTAACTTTATTTATGAGACCAGTTTAAAATTTCCTCTCTGATTAGTGTGATCCTTAGAGTTGGGATGTATTCCTATAGAATCTGTTGAAAGGAAATTAGGGGTGTGTTCTTATTTTTTTTATTTTCATTCCCCGCTAATTGTTGAAGCGATATATGATTGCTTCCAATATTCTATATGGTATATTATGATGTTTTCCATGATAACCTAGAATTATTAAAATATTTATAATTCATAACAATTACATAACACATGGGTTGTTGTTCTATGAATAGAAGTTTTATGATCTAGGGAAACAATGGTATTTGACTGAAATATGCATAGAGGGAATGTACATCTCCATATTTGTAAATTAAATTCATAATTCATAATGTTGACATGTGTAGATGGATAAGAAATCAATAAAATAATGAAAATAAAAAAATTTAAGGATTGAGTAATGTATCTCTTAATATGTGTCTATGATTATCAGATTTATTATCTCTAGTTGTAGAAATCATCTATTCAAGTGATACCAAATGTAGATGATCTTTTAACTATGATGTTCCCATAGTTTAGATTAATGATATATTATATCCCATATGTTTTTTGGATTTGATACAGTACCTCACCCATGTATGATTGGGTGATTTACACTACGAATGTAATAAAATAAAATTTAATAAATGAAAAATCCATTAGTATAATATATATCACATAAAATATAGTATGAGATATAATAAAAACATAATAAATGATTAATGAAAAATAAAAAATTATTTTCTATAATTTATGTACATAATATCAATGAAATAGTAACTAGGCCCTTGGAATAGTAACCAGACCATTAAGAATAGAAATTCATCCAATCTACTAGTATCCTCATCTATTAACGTATACATGATATTTTTTAATATATTAAATTATAATATGATATAATTATATCATTGTATATGTGAAGAAATTTTATAATAATTTTGAAATAATTGTTTGTATTCTTATAAAAAATAAATAATTATTTATAATTGTTCACTTAATATAATTCATCCTAAGGAAATTTATATATGTAAATTTGATTAAAAAAATTTACATTTACTCTTTTTATGATTATAAGATAATTTTATGAGATCATAATTAAAATTAGTTATAATGATGATTTTGAAAAAAAAAATTAAAATCAATTATAATTTTAAAATTAGTATTTTCAATATAAATGACAATTTTAACTCAAAATTTAATTTATTATATTTAGAAAATTAGTTTCATAAAATAATGTATATTTTTTAATTATAAATTTTGAAAAAAAATTATGGTGATTTTTTGGGATTTTTCTAAAAAACAAGAATATTTTTTGACTATAAAATTTCGTTAATTTACAATAAAAACTAAATAAATAAATTTTTTAGACATTTTTATATAAGTATTATGTAATATAGACATATAAATCTATTTATAATTATAATAATATATTTAATGAAATTTTTTAAACTATTCGTAGTCTTCATCCAAATAAATAAAATAATAACTAAAATAATGAGAAAACACCCCTCTCATCAAATATATATACCACCCATTTCCCCCTATTATCCTCACACATTCCTCATTTTTATGTTTGTAAAATTTCTAATCAAACTCTTCCTAAGACCCTCCCCTATGTCTAAGATCTGTTGGAATTATCAAAATACCAAACCCTTTCCCAAAATAGGTTCTCAAGGGGGAGAAATTCCAGAGAGAAAATAATTATTCTATTTCTTTTAATTACTTTTCAAATTCATTTCATTTATTATCATTCTCTAATATACACTTATCCAAGTGCACTAACTACTCCAGTATATTTTGTCTATAATATTTTATTATGTTAATGTGCTAATTCATATTCAAATCTGTTTCCTTTTAATTTTATTTAAAAATTGAAAATATCATCTCCAGTATGTCGATTTATCGCCACCATGGACGATGTGTTTTCATTTTTCACTACAAAATTCAATGATGGTAATAAAAAAATTATTATTGTTAAAAATATTATATTATACGTATTATACGTTATGTAATGTTTTATAAACTATATATATATACATGTATATAAAAGAACATAACTGTCGTAAAAACTACCAAATAAATTAAATTATTTTCATTATTGTTGTATATAGTAAATCATCCTCATACCATATTATCATGTAATATATGAGACCAATTAAAAATTTATATATTCAATAATTACATATAATTTCAATCTTGAGAATCATTCTCAATGTACAAGAACATCCACACTTACAAACAAGTTAACTAATCATGAAAACCCAGAAAACGAACCCTCCAAAATGATTAAAATAATCTCTACAAAACAAAAATAATCCATAAATTATTTTAATAAAATAATAATAAACCAAATTATTGGATAATAGGTTCATTATTTTTTAATTAATGACATTAATTTGATTATCTAGGATATTAATGTGAACAAATCAATTCTAGATTGGGTATGGGGATTCATGGACCCAACTCCAATTCTTTGGTTCATTACCATTTCTTCCAAAATTTTACTGTGGTTGTTTTTTAAATTATCTCCATACATAATTTCATTTTCCAGCCCCTTTCATTTTGAATATATACATTTTTTCAATCATATTCTTATATAATATGAAATTATTTTTAAAAAATATTTCTTGTTTTCAAAACTAGTTCTTCTAGTGAGATTATTTCTTCTTGACTCACGAATGATTATTATTATACCAATTATGTAATTTATTTATTACTAACTTATTGACGTATGTTTTCTTCAATTAACATCTATTATAAAACATACTGTGAATCAAGAGAAACTACGCCAACAACCCATGTGAGGGACAATGTAGTGATTTCCCCAATGACTTCCCCAATGACATGGTAGGGGAGTTAAAAATTTCCTAGCTCTTCTAACCTATATATATTAGCCATTCAATAATTAGTAGACTAAGTTTGAGCATCCTCATTTATCTATGATGGAAAATCCAGCTATTGAGTATCTTATGTGGAGATGACCATTGATGTTTAGTGGATATTTTAGTATACTAATTTTGCAATAGTGGGTCAAATCAATAGAGTTGATCTTTTTTTCTTCATTATTATGATATAGAGAAGGTGACTTTGGCTGTTTATAATTTATATATAGAGGCTGACCAATGGGTGGCATTGATTATGAACACCAATCCAATGGAAAATAGTGAATAGATTAAGTGTGATGACTTTATGAAAATATTTTATAATAATTATTTCCCTAAATCTATTCATAAAAATATGTTATTGAATTCCAAGATCATCTATAAAAGGAAGGTGAATATGTCATGACAGAGTAATAAAATTTAACAATTCTTCCAATGTACAACTTAGGTTATTTTATAAACAATTGTTTCAAATTTCACATATAATCCCATATTTGGTGCATTATTATAATAAATTGGAATGATTATAATGAACCAAATATCGAAGGACTGATTAGTTTAGATGATTTGGAATGTGAATTAATATATATGATACCCAAAATAAGCTCGGAAATAGGTAATAAAAATATGATACATAATAAAAAATTAAACAACATCCTTGGAAGCCTAAACAAAAGAAATTTCATTATAACATTGGAAAAGGAAATGTGATTTGGTTGAGTTAAAATGCGCATTAAGGGAACAAAAAGTGGAATAATTAATAAATTAATGAGAATAATGAACAGTATCCTTAAAATGGGGATTATCATAAAAAATGCCTCAGGTTATTCTGGTGATGGGAACAATAAACATGTAATATTAAATAACTGATAACACATACAATAAAAATAAATAGATAATGAAATATTTACATGAAAAGGTATGAAACTGAATACAAATGATATTTAATTAATGAACCAAAAATGAAATGCATCCATAGATACGACGACGAAAAAAGTAATGGATAGAAAATAATAAATTAATTCTAAATAAAGGAAATAATTAATTATCACACATCATTCAACAATTAACATGACTCTTTTAACCACAAAATATTGTTTTTTTCGTTTTTCATAAAAATTAGTCTAATGAGACTATTGATGCTTCAAAGATCTTATATTAAATGATCCCCAACCAATAGTTCATTTTGTAAATTATTCCTAGCCCATGTATTGAATTTACAAAGAATTCATCATATATAGAATAAAAAATTTTCCTTATCAAATATACATATTAAATAATTAATAAAAATTTATCAATAATACCTCATCGGTGGATATATAACAACAACAGTTTTTGACATTAAAACATTTTGTTGGAAAAATAATCTATTAACATTCAATAATGTCCCATACCACTTTGAAACATTTAAATCATAATACTCCATGAATTAAATAAAACATATAATATCATTTGAATAATGAGATTTATTATATAAAACATCAAGGAAGGTTTGTCATCCATATGAAATTGAATGGGTGCATAATAAAAATAAGTCTTAATGGATTGTAATTAGAGACCGAATACCTTACAACTGTGGAAACATATAAATTAGAAGGCTCAAAATTGATTCTCCAGAAATGAAACATTTAAATACCTTGATGCAAAAATTATTCATTATATATTACATCAAAAGGTGTAGTAGGTACACTACACAAAAAAATTATGTGGCGTTAGTGGAATATGCCTCACAGAAAGAAAAGTGAGATAAGAATCACATTTGTTAAACTTAATTTTGTTGGGTGGGTTTTATTATCATGTATTATGGGTTAAAATATGTTTCTAACTTATAATTCAGTCCTAATCATTTTTATAATACCATATACCATTTTTTGTAATATTTTAATACCTATTTTTAACAATCATTCATTAGTTTCAATATTTCTGGTGTTAATCTCCTAGTTTTTGTAAAAATGTTCTTAATTGTTTTTTTATTACTATTATATAGATCGCAATTTAATGATATATTGTATTTAATCAATGACTAAATTTCAATTAAATTTCATTACATGTGTATTTTAATTTTTTTTCTAGTATTTGGATATATGAAATTAATTGCACTATCAATGGAGACGGTGGGTCGTACATACATAAGAAAACTACATTCATTTAATTATTTTGTTAAAATAATGAAAAATAAATAATTTAGAGTTATCTTCTAATTCCATTATCATATATAGGTTATATATTTCACATTTGTTTATTAAATATATCTATTATATACTCCATGAAAAGAGTGAACGATTCACATTTCCTTGAAAAGGTGGTAGTCCACACTTCCAAAAATTTTGTTATCATATTTACACAAAATGGAATGTATAATGGTTTATGATTTTAAATAATTAAGCAATAAGAAACATATATGAAATATAAAATATATACCATAAAATAAAATATTTCTTTTTCTAATTCCCAATCATGAATGGTGGTAATAGAAGAATAAACAACTTATTTTTGTGAGGTGGTAATTTGAGGTACAGATAATCACTAAGTTCTTTACCAATTAGAAGGATGTGAGTGTGAGTGTAGATAAAAACTAATCATATTAATATATTAATATATTTTCTATATAGTTTTTTTTATATAATCATGGTATAAGAATATTTTTTTGTAGAGATTGAAGATAAAACTAATGAGCCTAAGAAAATATGTAATCTCTTAAGTAGGTAACACCTTTTGGTTTGAACCAAAGGGATTATGTGGATGTATTTCATGTAATGCCCCGACCATATTTACCTAGAGTCGATGCATTATTACATATCATTGGCATGATAAAAAAATATCAGGTCTTGAAAAAATGATTATTTTAGTAGCCTTGGAAGTACTATATATATTCACAAGTTTTACATTACATTATAAAATGGAAAAATACACCAACATTGTTTCCATGGACAACACTGAGATCCCATAGGCTATCCCTGCAGGTCAGTCTTAAAATACTTTTTCACACCTTTGGAAAAATAATACATAGAATGGGGAGAGCTCAAATTCATAGTAAGGATAACAATATAGCATAAACGTTCATAAATAAGAATAAATATTTAAGGCAATGTATAAAACTAATACAAAATCCTTTTCAACATAAACATCATCATAATATGAAAAATATAAATCCAAACAATGTTTTTTACTTACTCACAAGGATATTATTCTAGTCGAATAATCACATGAAATATCAAAAGCCACATTCATAATGATAGAATTCATAACGACAGACTATCATAACCCCATACTCATGGCCTTATCCCAAGACTACAAATAAGATTTTTTCAAGGCCTTGTGCCAAGACATTATTTTTTCTCATGATACCTACCTATGCATCGAGGAGCTATAGCAGCTCCACCCATCACATAATACGTCAAATTCATTCCTCATATGGAAAGGATTAAACATAACATAAATATTTGTATTAAAACTAGCATAAAAAATGTCAATACATTATCCATAAACCATGAATGGTGTAAAATAACACATCCACAGTGAAACATATCATAAAACTATCAATACAATATGGAAGATTTGTATCATAATAAATCAACTTCGAATAAGATTAAAATCCATCAAAGGATGTTGATATTGAAGAAATCAAGACATTTTTTAGAGAGATATCTCTTTCTATTTTGAAATCATTTAAGAGAAAATATATTTTCAAAATATTATTATAAGATTGTAATGGATGCTTCAAAAATGATATAAGGGTGTAAAATAGTCGCGCCCGCCGTATAAGTTAAAAAACCATTCTTACCTTAAATTTGTCAAAAAGGTCAAAAATTACTTTGTTTGGAAAACAACAGAAAGATTTCATTCAAAAAATATAACGTAAAATAAGGTTATAAATGTCTTTAACCCATTGTCTAGTAAATAGTAAAAATGTTTTGAAAAACATTTTTAAAAAGAATGGATGTGGATGATAAAGAGGTCCCAATAGATATTTATGTATAAAGAACCTCAGATAATGAAGAGATTATGAAATTAACCCTTACCTTGTACTTTTCATTGGTCAAGAGTAGGTTAACCTCTTGTATAATTGTGAAATAATTGTAATTATATTATACAATAATCATATATATTAATATGACATCATATATTATTTTTTTTAAAATTTCATTGTTAATAATATTTTAGTATTATCGTCGTTCCGAGTATTAACTGATTCGTTTTCCTTTATTTGGATTGTTATATAAGTAATTAATGTTATGGAGAAGATCTATCTTATTCATATTCATAATTATATTAAGTATATAATTTTTTTTAATAGTCTAATGAAAATTTGTCTTCAATGGATATGATGGGTAATTAATCTCATCACGTTTGTGGAGATGGTAATATGTCTGTACGGTCGAGTGAAAATATAATTCTTTTGATATTAAAATAATATATAATTGGATTTTATATAATATATAATGAATCCTTATAATGTTATATTTATTATTTATATCAATTACACATCATTAGTATATCCATCCAAATAATAATGTATTGAATAACAATTACACCACGACGTGGAGACGGTAAGATGTACGTACGCACGTATGGTGACATCTCATTAAAAGGATGGATATAATAAAGAATATAGTTGTACCATATTTATAATAACATAAAAGTATATAGAATATATTTCAGTTATTATTTCATAATGGAAACAACAAAGAAATAGGATGTGGAAGAAGAAAGAAACCTAAAATAGGTGATGAAATATTTACCTCTTCTTCAGGTTATTCCTTTTGATTTGATCAAAATGGTTCTATAGGAAGGAATTATTACTATAGAAAAGCCTCTATGTTGAATGGAGGACACTTTATAGGGTATTTGGACAGGGTTTGTCCGAGACAAAGGGATTTGAAGGGGTGAATTAGAGAGAAGGGGGAGTGCCCTTTTATAAGATGGGTGAGGGGCACCTTAGGAAAAGCTAGAAATATTATTTTATAATAAAATAATTTTCCTTTAAAAATGGCTCAAAAATGAAATATTTAAAGGATAATGTTGGGATTGGTATAAAACCACTCAAAAAATAGGTTTTAGACGGGTTTGGATAACTATATTAACATTATCTTTTAGATTGAACTCTTAGTTAAATAGTTTGACATTTACCATGTCTCTTTGTATTTTTGTATTATATGGTTAATAAATATACTATATAAATCGAAGATAACACCCAATGGTTCATTAATGATAAACATATGATTATATAAGTCTTTTGGATGAACCATATATTTTTAAAAATAGAATATCTATTAATAATATAATATTTTTTTTAAAAACTCTATTATGTCAAATTTGACACTATTTGGAATTTTGTTTTTTACTAAATTCATTAGAGAATTATTACTTCGAAATTTTTTTATCTAAATAACCCAAATATTTCATATTAACAAATAAAATTAGTTTAATTCATAAAAATTTTAAAAATAACATTTATTTTTATATTTATAATACCAATTATTTTAATCATTCATTAATACAGTAATTACTTCATTATCATTGTGTCATAAATAAATTTGAACTATTTAATGTCTAAAAAATATAAATAACATATCATTATATAGAAAATAGTTTTATCTTTCTAATGAATATTTATAGTTGAATTTATCTTATGCATAACTATATATAAAAGATTTCTTAGTTATTAAACATTGAATTTAACACATTTAACTCTTCTTTGAATTAAATAACAATAAATGTCCTAATCAAATCCAAGTTGATATAAAGGATCATATTTTATTCCTAAGGTTGTTTTTGCTTGAATTATACTTGTTCAATAGAATTAGGACATGTGTTAGGGTAATAAAAATATCATTTTTACCCTTAATTACCCTATCTACATTTAATTGTGGTAAATAAAAGAAAAAATTTACTATTCCCAAAAAACATTCATCTTACTGAACCACATTTCACTAATTGATATCAACTGTGTCTCTCGGAATTTTAAAATTCAACTCAAAGAAGTGGTAAAACTATGTTGTTTGTAAATTTTCAAATGCTCATAGGAGGTGGGTAAAAGACGGTAAAAAGTTCAATAAAATTTTTATATATCATAAATTATTATAATCTGATTTCAATGAATTACATTGAAATTATGTAGGTATTATGTATCTATTTTGAACTAATTTTTTTTAATAGAATAAATAATTTTTTAAATAAAAATTCAGTTATAAAGTATAACTCAGGGTTTTTCACTATTCATCAAAAATTGAAAGTGTTCAGAAAAATACTAAAAATTCACCCTAAGCTAATTTGGATACTTTGAAACCAAAAATGAAGTCCATTTTTAAATATAAAATTAATAAAATTTTAAAAATTGGGTATTACTATTCATAATGTCTAGTTTGATTTGTTTTGGTGAGTTAGAACTCTGAATTGCGTACAACACATGCTATTGTATTATTCAAAGAGAAGCATAATGTGGAAGCTTGGGGTGTTACATTCTCCCCACCTTCAAATAATTTTGTTCTTGAAATTTCTATAATATAACTACATAAAAAGATTCGGTTGGTTCTTTATCATTAGTTTCGCGAGTTCCCACGTTGCCTCTTCCATCTAATGGTTTCTCATTTTAACTTTTACCAGACAAGTAGTTTGGTTTCTCTGCACGTGTTCTCTTGTACAAAAAACATTGACATGCTCTTTGCAATAATACGTATCAGGTTTCGGTTCTAATTCCTCGTAGGTGAGTACATTCGTTGGTTCAAGCATGTATTTTTTCAATAGTGATACGTAGAATACCTCGTGAACTTTGGAGAGACTTAGCGGCATTGCCACACTATAAGCTACAACCCAAATAGTTATAGAATTTCGAAAGGTCTGATGTACCTAGGACTTAATTTTCTCTTCTTTTCAAAATGTATAACACTCTTCCAGGGTGATACCTTAGGGAAAACATGATCTCCAACCTGAAATTCCAAATTCTTCTTTCGTTTATTGGCATAGCTATTCTGCATACTTTCAGCTTCTTTGATGTTGTTTTGGATTACCATCAACTTTTCCATTGTTTCCTCCACTAGTTCTAGTCCTACGAGTTTTCTTTCACTAACTTCATCCCAACAAGTTGGTGTGCGAAATCTCTTTCCCTATAATGCTTCATATGGTTCCATCTGAATACTTGAATGGAAGATATTGTTATAGGAAAATTCTACTAGAGGTAAATATTGATCCAACATACCTTGAAAATCATGTGAGAATGATCTCAACATGTCTTCTAATGTTTTAATAGTTCTTTCTGATTGTCCATCAGTTTGGGGGTGGTAGAAAGTTCCCAAACGAAGTTCAATATCGAAGGATTTCGGAAGAATTTTCCAGAATCATGACTTAAAATGTGAATCATGAGAAGAAATAATCGATAGGGGTACTCCATGAAGTTTCAAAGCTTCATTAATACATAGTCTTGATAGACTTTAAAGTGGCAACTCTTCTCTTATAGCAAAAAAATATGCTAACTTGGTAAGACAATCAACAATGAACCATATTTCATCATTCCTTCTAGGAGTCTTTGGTAGACCCATGAGAAATTTCGTCGTAATATTATTCCATTTCCACTCAGGTATGGGAATAGGTTTCAGGATTCCTCAAGGATGTTGCCTTCTAACTTTCACTTGTTGAAAAACCATACATCATGACACAAAATCTGCAATCTCCCTCTTTATGTTGTCCCACCAAAAATGTTCCTTCATGTCTCTATAAATTTTGGTGCTACCAGGGTGTGTAGAGAAATTGGAACTATGAGCATCATCCAACAATTCTATTTTTAGATCTGGTAAATTAGGAACACAATGTCTCTTCACAAATTTCAAAATTCCATCTTCATATTCGAAGTCACTCAATCTCCCATCATTCACAACTTTAATCTTTTTTTCAAACTCCTTATCATCAACCTGAGAACTTTTTATCCTTTCTAGTAAATATAGATTGGAAACCATTTGAAAAAGAATTAATGTTTCACCTTCCATGGTTATTACCATATCTATCTTTACTAGATCCATGAAAATAAGATCTCTTTGAACTATCATCTTGTTCAAAACTCCATAATATTTTCTGCATAAAGCATCTGCCACCTTATTTTCCATCCTTGGGTGGTAGTGTATCATGCAATCATAATCCTTGAGTAGATCAAGCCATCTCATTTGCCTCATGTTGAGTTCTTTCTATGAGAAAATATACTTCAAACTAATTTGATCAGTATAAATCTCACATTTTTCAACATAGAGATAGTGTCTCCAAATCATCAAAGAAAATATTAGAGCTACTAACTCAAGATCATGATTAGGATAGTTTTTGTCATGAATTTTTAGCAGTCGTGATGCATAGGCAATAAACCTATTATTCGGCATAAGGACACAACCATGTCATTTCTTTGAAGAATCACTATAAATAACAAACACATCAATGAAATGATCAATCTTACTTCTTGGGTTACTTATATAATCAGCATCATGCCTCACTAACCTTACAAAGTTAGCTTCAAACTTTGCGACATTCTCATCCTCCTTTTACCTCAGACTTAGAAATTTTCTTTCTATATCCACTCGATGGTCATGAGGAATGTATTTTTCTAAGAAAATCTCTTTAAATTCCCTCCATTCCATAGTTGATGCTTCATCATCATTCTTTGTGTTTTGAATCAATGACCACCATTGATCAGTATCTCTAGTGAGGTGGTAAAATTCCATGACAACTTTTTCCCTTTCACTGTAGAGACCCGTATCTTGACGTACATGGACATTACATTACTTTTGCGGAATACTTAGTACATAACAAAAACACACACACAAGGATCGTAATAGTTTAGTGTCTTTGGAAACACGGAACATAATCTTCTAATCGTGGTGAAAGATCTTCAATATCTCCCATAAAGATCTTCCCTTTTTTTTACCTAAAACCATTCTTTATTTCCTGGGGAAAAGAAAACATAAAAGGGTGAGCTCAAATGCTCAGCAAGTGCAAATAAAGGAAATAAAAATCATATCATATCTTTTTGAAAATCATAACCTGCAAAAGAGATCATAATATCTTAACATGGAATAAATCATAGAAGTGAAAATGAGATCCCCATAATCATAACATAAAACTTGAAACATTGTGGCATGCACACATAATCATGGAAAATCATTTCTTGTTAGTCATGACTCATTGTCAAGACTATCTTAGTGGACAAAGTCCCTTTCTGAACCGAGTTCACTCCTCGTTTCAGTCCTGTATCACTGAACCAAAATAACCTTCCATTCCAGACATGTCTATCTCATGAGATATAAAATCTTTACCCAATGCATTGGAGGAAGATATAGGTCCCACACATCTTATAATGAATCCTTTCTTATGTGTGCCACATAATCATAAAACATACATCATCGCATAACACATGTAACAAAAATGGGATTCTTGAAACATCATGACATCATAAATCATTTCATATAAGAGAAAGGAATTCATAAACATAATTCCATCACAACATAGTCAAATCAATGTAAAAATATGGATAGAAACAGAACCCTTTATTATCTTAGATGGAAAATAATTTTGATAAAACACTTGAATTGAATTCTTGAGGAAAATATCCTTTCTTCTTCAAAATCAATTTCTTTTCACAAAACATCATGAAATTTTAAAAGAAAGAGATTTTATTGAAAATAGTCATGAAATCTTTTAGAGGAAGCTTCATTAAAATAAGACTTTATAAAAAAGTAGAAATCCGTTCGTGCCGTATAAGTTAAAAAAACATTCTTCGTACTTTTGTCGGAAAAGTCAAAAAGTACCTCGTATGACAAAAGATTCCTTTCATTATTACTAAAAACTCACCGAAGGGTAAAAATGGATTTAAACAATTGTAGGTGGATGGAAATAATATTACATATTGATGAAACATGGATGTGGATGATAAAATACACCCCAGTAAATACTTATGAATAAACAATCTCGGATAAAAATGAGATTGTGATATTTCCCTTACCTTAGGTCCGACTTGCTTTGTAAGTGTCCGAACCTCCTGTATAATGATTTAAATCATGTTATTGACTTATTAAAGAATCATGTTCATTGTTATTATATCATATATGGTTCACTTATGACATTATATTACCCGTTCTTTTGTAAATTCCATGTTAAAGAAGCGTTTTGGGTAAAATCGTTTCATTTATCGTAGGTGTTTTGACTTGTTGTTCTTGACATCATTATTACTTATATCATGATTTACTTACTTCCAGAATATAAAATATGATTTATATATCATATATATTCAGTATATATATATATATAATAGGTATATAAATAAAATGAAAAACACCGTTCATGGAGACGGTAGTCCGTACGTACGCATGAACGATGTTTCACTTTCCTTATTGTCTTGAAATGGAAGTAAGTAGATGGCATACATATATATTTATACATAAATCCAGTAGCTTTAAAATGTCATATATTTCATTATTATTTCTTATATATACTTTATAATCATTCTTAAATGGTTAACATGGAGAATGAATCTCATCGCGTCGTGGAGACGGTAGTCCGTACGTACGCACGAGCGATGATATCATTTCTATAAATATTGAATTTAATTGGAGTGGATTATACAATATATCAGAATCAATATGATGTTGTAATAACTATGTATAGTTATTCTTTACACCATTATACCCATCCATGTAAGGTGGTGGTGGAAAATAGATTACACCACGGCGTGGAGACGGTATTCCGTACGTACGCACGCGCAGTGATTTCTTTTTCCGTAGGATGGATAGATGGTGAAATAGGGTTGTTTCATACTTATAATAACATATCAGTATATGAGTGATACTGATGTTATTACTTCATAATGAAACAACCTAAGAAGAAGAAGTGGAAGAAGAAATAAAGATGAAAGAATTGGTAACGGTAATTACCTCTTCTTTGAAGTGCCTCTTTGAGACCTCTTCTTAGGGCACTAGAATTGGTCTTTGAGGAAGACCAGAACCTCTAGGATGTTTCTAGGGAAGTGGAAAAGATATTTTGGCAGGGGTTGGCCGAGCTTGAGTTCTCAAATTGGTGTGAGGAGGAGGGGGAGGAGGTGTCCTTTTATAGGGGAGGAGAGGGGCACCTTAGGAATATCTCAAAATATTATTTTATATTAAAGTCAAAATCGGTTTATAATGGTTCAAAAGGGTCTTATTTTGAAGCTAAAGTGGGGATGGGTCGAAATCCTATCAACCAATAGAATTTAGACAAGTTTAGGATATTATTTTAACCTTGTCAATTAGATTTAACTCTAAGTTAAATAATTTAACTTTTACCATGTCTTTTTGTTTTCTTTCACTATATGGTTAATAAACATACTATAACATGCCAAACGAACCCCAAATTGTTTATTATTAATATATATATCCTTATCTAATTCATTTGGCCGAACCTTAGATTTTTAGGAATACAATAACAATTAATAATATAATATTTTATTTAAAAACTATTTTGTGTCAATTTTGACACTATTTGATATATGATTTTTGTGAAAGTCATAACAGAATTAAATGTTCGAACCAAGTTGATTAAATCAACATTAATATATCATAGTAACCTATAAAATTAGTGGAATTCATAAAAAATTTCAAATTACATTTATTTTGGTGTTTATAACATCAATTATGTCAATATTTCATTAATAAGATAATTACTGCATCATCGTTGTGTCATAAATATATTAAATTATTTTATGTCTAAAAATTACAAATAAAATACCATTATGTAGGAAATATTTTTAGCTTTCTAATGAATATTTATAGTCGAATTTATCTTATGTATAACCCCATATTAAAAATGATTTACTTATTATACTTTGATTTTAACTATTTTAACCCTTCTTTAAATAAATTAATAATAAATGTCCTAATCTAATCCAAGTGGGCCTAAATGGTCATATTTTATTCCTAAGTTTGTTTTTGGTCGAATTATATTTGTCCAATAGAATTAGGACATGTGTTAGGGTAATATTAATATCATATTTACCCTTAGTTACCCTATTTACTATTAACCGTGGTAAAAAAAGTAAAAAGTTACTATTCACCAAAAATTTATTTTCATCTCATGGAACCACATTTTAGTCCTTGATATTAACCGTGTCTCTCGGATTTTCGAAATTCCATTCACAGAAGCGGTAAAATTAAGTTTTATGCAAAATTCAGTTTTTAACCTACCACTTAGTGGTTTCACTATTCATCAAAAATTGAAGTTTTTCAGAAAAATGCCAAAATTTCACCCAAAGCTATAATTGATATTCCGAATTCAAAAATGATTTCTATTTTACAAAATTCCCAACATATAAGTTGCATTAATTAATTTTATAATTAAATCCCGCTGTTAAAACAAATAGCGTGTTTTTAAGAAACAATATCTATCAAAAGATTGACATTTGATTATGTCTGGTTTAAATGTGAAATTACAACCAATGACCAACATTGTATTAAATTGTAAAAATATATTCTAAATATACTTTAAAACCACTCAAATTAATAATTTATCACTTTTAATTATTTCGATTAAAAAAGTTGTTTTTAATTATAATTTAGTGATTTTCACTATTCATCAGAATATGAAAGTTATCTGAAAAGTACCAAAATTTCACCTTAGGCTAAATTTGATACTCCGAATCCAAAAATGAAGTTCATTTTGAAAAATAAGATTTACAGAATTTTAAAAAGTGGTTATTACTATTCATAACGGCTAGTTTTAATAATATTTTAATAGCACATCGTTGTTTAGTGAAACTCGGTATTGCGTATTACACACGCTATTGAGGAAGGTCGCGATTGCGTGTAATGTAAGGCAATACAAGGATGCGTGTTGTGCAAGCTCCTTTTGGTGTAGCGTACAACACAAGACATTAATAAAATTAAAAAGAATATTTTTCATAAAATCTCGGGCTGTTACATTCTACCCCCCTTAAAATGAATTTCGCCCTCGAAATTCGTCGGGGTTATAAATGGTTTACTATTCGAACGTTTCTTTAATAGGAACCCACATCGTAAAAAGGAATACCAAAACCAATCTTTAAAAACAAAAGTATGAAACGTAACGGTTACCCAAATAAACTAATCACTGGGTTTCCACATAGGTGAAAATATGGATATGGAAGAGAAATCTAACCATCATGTTCTGATGGAGAGTGGTAGAGAACATGGCTATGGAAAAGCCAGTAATCACAAATCCATAAATTTGTGACGATCTAAGGTACCATCTGATTCATCAGGTATAAGAGAACTAGGATAACATTTTTGGTTTTCAAGATCATTTCCCTAAAGTTAAAGAATTTAAATTAGAATAAATACTTACTTTATTTTGGTATAATCTCGCTGTTGTTCGTGCCTTTAACAATTTCCACTTCATCTCTTAAATAAATGAAGTTGAATTTGTTATTCGTGAAGTGTTAGCAGATCATGTGATAGAATGACGGGTCATTCCGTCTGTCTCAAAAGGTTAGCAAAATTTATATACATAAGTCGATCTATAGTGGGATTAATCATTTATGGTTCCTAAAATGGGCTTATACTTCATATATCATACTGCTTAATATAATAACACTAGTTTCTACTAAACAGGGACTTCCTGTAGGTCAGTGGTAGGCGATAAAGGCCAGTCGCACTTCGGTTGTGGGTTCGATTCCTACAGCCTTGTCCGAAGCGATGGGTTGTCGCCCGTCCTGCAGGTTGTCCTTTTTCTAAAACTATGTCACTATAACATCCCATCAATATTATCGAAAATCTTCTATCCTTAAACAATACTAACTTATGTCCAACATAATCTAGTCTAATCTTTAGGCTTATACATAATACTGCAGTCCACTCTCATAATATAGTGACATCGATTACCAGAGATTTAATACTGTCGTTGATCCCCACATATCATAAGATATGTCTTGTTGGTCACATTCCAAACATTCAAAGTCCTTAATCGTGTATTCTCTTGAATACCTTAGTGAAAACATGAGTGCAGTTAAAAGTTAACCCTTTCCACATACCAAAATCCTCAAAATTCTATATACTCAAACCATGATATCACTTAATCAATCATGAGCTCATGAATACTATCAAACATTTAATTTTCTCCTTATCCCTTCATTATGCGCATATCATCTTCATTCCAAAAATATCTGAATAACCTTTCATGGATACTGGTAACATTAATCATATACTTTCAAAACACAAGGAAAGACAACAGTGTAACAATCCATAGATGTCTCTTTATTCCAAAATCACACATGATAAACATGTAATCATTCCACTACATTCTCAAACCATTGACCGAGCTTCAAAAATTCCTTCATCTCACATATCATTTGTAGTATCTTCATCATCATCCACATAAATACTACCCATATGACCATACTGATTCTCTTCATGAGTCTTTCCCTTAGGGCATTTGTTTGCATAATGCCCATACATTCCACATTTAAAACACTTAACCATTTTTGATGTCGTAGCAATACCATTATCCTCATCCATGGTGTTAACCGACCCTTTTCCTTTGCACTTACTTGCTTTGTGTCCTTCTTTTCCACACCCAAAGCATCTTCCAGTTCCCTTGAAACATTCTCCTTGATGCCTCTTCCCACATGATTTACATAGGGGAAATTGAACTTTCTTTCCTCTATGATCATCATGAAACTCCATCTTTCTCTTATTAGCCGAGTCAGGAAACTTACCAAATTTTACTTTATTGATCATATTATGAGATTGCTGATTCGGCATAATAATGATGTTTGGACTTCCAAATCCCATTTCATTATGAAGAATATCATTCCATTGTCCATCATATCCTCCATTATCGTGAATCATCTTGTTTCCAGCCATTTTCTAAAACCCAAAAGAATAGTGTGAGAGGAAAAAATCATAATAAAGGGGGAGTAACTTCAATATCTAACATCTTAGGTTTAATTCTATGATCGTTAGCGTAATTCTAGTACTATAACCTATACGCATACTTAACCTTAGAGACATCCCTAGACATACCTTAGAAATATCTCTAGGGATCTCACTAAAGTTCTCGCATCCTAGTTTCCAAAGGTTGACTAAACCTTTCCTCTGATACCAAATGTAGAGACCCGTATCTTGACGTACATGGACATTACATTACTTTTGCGGAATACTTAGTACATAACAAAAACACACACACAAGGATCATAATAGTTTAGTGTCTTTGGAAACACGGAACATAATCTTCTAATCGTGGTGAAAGATCTTCAATATCTCCCATAAAGATCTTCCCTTTTTTTTTACCTAAAACCATTCTTTATTTCCTGGGGAAAAGAAAACATAAAAGTGTGAGCTCAAATGCTCAGCAAGTGCAAATAAAGGAAATAAAAATCATATCATATCTTTTTGAAAATCATAACCTGCAAAAGAGATCATAATATCTTAACATGGAATAAATCATAGAAGTGAAAATGAGATCCCCATAATCATAACATAAAACTTGAAACATTGTGGCATGCACACATAATCATGGAAAATCATTTCTTGTTAGTCATGACTCATTGTCAAGACTATCTTAGTGGACAAAGTCCCTTTCTGAACCGAGTTCACTCCTCGTTTCAGTCCTGTATCACTGAACCGAAATAACCTTCCGTTCCAGCCATGTCTATCTCATGAGATATAAAATCTTTACCCAATGCATTGGAGGGAGATATAGGTCCCACCCATCTTATAATGAATCCTTTCTTATGTGTGCCACATAATCATAAAACATACATCATCGCATAACACATGTAACAAAAATGGGATTCTTGAAACATCATGACATCATAAATCAATTCATATAAGAGAAAGGAATTCATAAACATAATTCCATCACAACATAGTCAAATCAATGTAAAAATATGGATAGAAACAGAACCCTTTATTATCTTAGATGGAAAATAATTTTGATAAAACACTTGAATTGAATTCTTGAGGAAAATATCCTTTCTTCTTCAAAATCAATTTCTTTTCACAAAACATCATGAAATTTTAAAAGAAAGATATTTTATTGAAAATAGTCATGAAATCTTTTAGAGGAAGCTTCATTAAAATAAGACTTTATAAAACAGTAGAAATCCGTTCGTGCCGTATAAGTTAAAAAAACATTCTTCGTACTTTTGTCGGAAAAGTCAAAAAGTACCTCGTATGACAAAAGATTCTTTTCATTATTACTAAAAACTCACCGAAGGGTAAAAATGGATTTAAACAATTGTAGGTGGATGGAAATAATATTACATATTGATGAAACATGGATGTGGATGATAAAATACACCCCAGTAAATACTTATGAATAAACAATCTCGGATAAAAATGAGATTGTGATATTTCCCTTACCTTAGGTCCGAATTGCTTTGTAAGTGTCCGAACCTCCTGTATAATGATTTAAATCATGTTATTGACTTATTACAGAATCATGTTCATTGTTATTATATCATATATGGTTCACTTATGACATTATATTACCCGTTCTTTTGTAAATTCCATGTTAAAGAAGCGTTTTGGGTAAAATCGTTTCATTTATCGTAGGTGTTTTGACTTGTTGTTCTTGACATCATTATTACTTATATCATGATTTACTTACTTCCAGAATATAAAATATTATTTATATATCATATATATTCAGTATATATATATATATAATAGGTATATAAATAAAATGAAAAACACCGTTCATGGAGACGGTAGTCCGTACGTACGCATGAACGCTGTTTCACTTTCCTTATTGTCTTGAAATGGAAGTAAGTAGATGGCATACATATATATTTATACATAAATCCAGTAGCTTTAAAATGTCATATATTTCATTATTATTTCTTATATATACTTTATAATCATTCTTAAATGGTTAACATGGAGAATGAATCTCATCGCGTCGTGGAGACGGTAGTCCGTACGTACGCACGAGCGATGATATCATTTCTATAAATATTGAATTTAATTGGAGTGGATTATACAATATATCAGAATCAATATGATGTTGTAATAACTATGTATAGTTATTCTTTACACCATTATACCCATCCATGTAAGGTGGTGGTGGAAAATAGATTACACCACGGCGTGGAGACGGTATTCCGTACGTACGCACGCGCGGTGATTTCTTTTTCCGTAGGATGGATAGATGGTGAAATAGGGTTGTTTCATACTTATAATAACATATCAGTATATGAGTGATACTGATGTTATTACTTCATAATGAAACAACCTAAGAAGAAGAAGTGGAAGAAGAAATAAAGATGAAAGAATTGGTAACGGTAATTACCTCTTCTTTGAAGTGCCTCTTTGAGACCTCTTCTTAGGGCACTAGAATTGGTCTTTGAGGAAGACCAGAACCTCTAGGATGTTTCTAGGGAAGTGGAAAAGATATTTTGGCAGGGGTTGGCCGAGCTTGAGTGCTCAAATTGGTGTGAGGAGGAGGGGGAGGAGGTGTCCTTTTATAGGGGAGGAGAGGGGCACCTTAGGAATATCTCAAAATATTATTTTATATTAAAGTCAAAATCGGTTTATAATGGTTCCAAAGGGTCTTATTTCGAAGCTAAAGTGGGGATGGGTCGAAATCCTATCAACCAATAGAATTTAGACAAGTTTAGGATATTATTTTAACCTTATCAATTAGATTTAACTCTAAGTTAAATAATTTAACTTTTACCATGTCTTTTTGTTTTCTTTCACTATATGGTTAATAAACTTACTATAACATGCCAAACGAACCCCAAATTGTTTATTATTAATATATATATCCTTATCTAAGTCATTTGGCCGAACCATAGATTTTTAGGAATACAATAACAATTAATAATATAATATTTGATTTACAAACTATTTTGTGTCAATTTTGACACTATTTGATATATGATTTTTGTGAAAGTCATAACAGAATTAAATGATCGAACCAAGTTGATTAAATCAACATTAATATATCATAGTAACCTATAAAATTAGTGGAATTCATAAAAAATTTCAAATTACATTTATTTTGGTGTTTATAACATCAATTATGTCAATATTTCATTAATAAGATAATTACTGCATCATCGTTGTGTCATAAATAAATTAAATTATTTTATGTCTAAAAATTACAAATAAAATACCATTATGTAGGAAATCTTTTTAGCTTTCTAATGAATATTTATAGTCGAATTTATCTTATGTATAACCCCATATTAAAAATGATTTACTTATTATACTTTGATTTTAACTATTTTAACCCTTCTTTAAATAAATTAATAATAAATGTCCTAATCTAATCCAAGTGAGCCTAAATGGTCATATTTTATTCCTAAGTTTGTTTTTGGTCGAATTATACTTGTCAAATTGAATTAGGACATGTGTTAGGGTAATATTAATATCATATTTACCCTTAGTTACCCTATTTACTATTAACCGTGGTAAAAAAAGTAAAAAGTTACTATTCACCAAAAATTTATTTTCATCTCATTGAACCACATTTTAGTCCTTGATATTAACCGTGTCTCTCGGATTTTCGAAATTCCATTCACAGAAGCGGTAAAATTAAGTTTTATGCAAAATTCAGTTTTTAACCTACCACTTAGTGGTTTCACTATTCATCAAAAATTGAAGTTTTTCAGAAAAATGCCAAAATTTCACCCAAAGCTATAATTGATATTCCGAATTCAAAAATGATTTCTATTTTACAAAATTCCCAACATATAAGTTGCATTAATTAATTTTATAATTAAATCCCGCTGTTAAAACAAATAGCGTGTTTTTAAGAAACAATATCTATCAAAAGATTGACATTTGATTATGTCTGGTTTAAATGTGAAATTACAACCAATGACCAACATTGTATTAAATTGTAAAAATATATTCTAAATATACTTTAAAACCACTCAAATTAATAATTTATCACTTTTAATTATTTCGATTAAAAAAGTTGTTTTTAATTATAATTTAGTGATTTTCACTATTCATCAGAATATGAAAGTTATCTGAAAAGTACCAAAATTTCACCTTAGGCTAAATTTGATACTCCGAATCCAAAAATGAAGTTCATTTTGAAAAATAAGATTTACAGAATTTTAAAAAGTGGTTATTACTATTCATAACGGCTAGTTTTAATAATATTTTAATAGCACATCGTTGTTTAGTGAAACTCGGTATTGCGTATTACACACGCTATTGAGGAAGGTCGCGATTGCGTGTAATGTAAGGCAATACAAGGATGCGTGTTGTGCAAGCTCCTTTTGGTGTAGCGTACAACACAAGACATTAATAAAATTAAAAAGAATATTTTTCATAAAATCTCGGGCTGTTACATTCACTACTCCCCATGTTGTGGAATTTTTTCTCTAAGGAATTTATCCATTCATTAGATACTAATGGATTTGTACTCCCATTTAATTTTGGTGGTTGTTGCCTCATGAAGATATCTAATATTGATCCTCAATGTTGTGGATCAGGGAGCTCTATACGGGTAACGTTATTATTCATAAACTTAGTGAGTTTTCCCAGTATGGTGATAAGCTGATTAGCATCAGTTGCTTCACTAGCTCCACTATAATTATCTTCAGTACGTGGGAAATCCCTTCATGGATTATGTTCATCGATACAGTTTCCATTCCTTCCACTAGGTTCCATTTCTAAACAATGGCCTAAAATAGATTAGTTTATGAATCGAAATACATAATTCCAAACATGTAAAACACTTAACATAAACTAAACAGTTTATGGATATAATCCATAATCATAAAAAAGTTTTCTTTGAGGAAGTATATAATAATAAGCCCTTCAAAATTGTTTGTATAGAAAATGAGAATTATCCTAAGCATATATCCTGGGAGTATCGTAACCAAGAGTGTAGCAAGGCTTGTTGTCTTGCACCAGTTCTCACTTGAGTCTAGCTCAAAGTAGTGTTTTTGGGTGTTACCACTCGGTATATCTATGCCAGAGCCTCCTCTAACTTCGTATATCCAAAGAGGGATGTATTTCTTGGGAAACTCACAAAATATATACAATACCAAAATTCTAGGATGTTCATCTATACAAATACTCAAATCCTATCCTAGGGTAATGTGCTATAATTAGATATTACCTAAATCAAGATTCCAAGGATTGTACTAACATTCCTATAATACCAAATGTAACACCCTGACCCTAGTTACCCAAATTCGATGCATTATTGCATATCCATGGCATGATCAAAAAGGATCAAATCTTGAAATACTGATTAGTTTAGTTGACTTGGAAGTAATAGATACATTTATATGGTTTACATTACATCATAAAATTGAAATAAAAAACACCATTGTTTCTAGGGACAACACTGAGATCCCATAAACTATCCCTGAAGGTCATTCATAATAAACATATTCACATCTTGGGAAAAATAAAACCTAGGAAGGGGTGAGATAAAATTCTCAGTAAGGATAACAATATAGCAGAATATTTTATAAATAACCATAAAAATGTAAGGCAATGTATAAAACTAAAACAAAAGCCTTTTCAACAAAAAAATCATCATAATATGGCAATTATAAATAAAAATAACTTCATTTACTTACTCACATGGATATTCTACTAGTCTAATTATCACATGAAATATCAATAGACACTCTCATAATGATGGAATGCATAATTCCAGACTTTCATAACAACATAATTGAGGCCTTGTGCCAAGAATACAAATAAGTGTTTGTTATGGCATTGTGCCAAGACACTAGTTTGTCTCATGAGACCTACTGATGCATCAAGGAGTTATATTGGGCTCCACCCGTCACTTAATAAGTCCAATGCATTCATTATATGAAAAGTATTAGACATAACATAAACATTCATATTAAAACTAGCATATGAAATGTCAATATATTATCCATAAACCATGAATGGTGTAAAAATAACACATCCATAGTCAAACATATCACAAAACCTTCAATAAAATATTAATGTTTTTAATCATAATTAATCAACATCAAATAAGCATAAAATTCCTCAAAGGATGTTGACATAGATGATATCAAAACCTTTTATAGAGAAATATCTCTATGTTTATTGAAATATTATAAGAGAAAATTTGTTTTGAATATATTATTTTAGGCTGTATGGGAAGCTTTGATGATGTGATAATTGTGTAAAATAGTCACACCCACTGTATAAGTTAAAAAAACATTTGTACCATAAATTAATCGAAAAGGTCAAAAAGTACCCCGTTTTGAAAAGGAAAGAAATATTCCTTTGAAAACACATAAGGTCAAATAAGGGTATAAATGAATTTAACACATTGTCTAGAATATAGTAAAAATGTTTTGAAATACATTTTTAAGAAGCATGGATATGGATGATAAAGAGGTCCTCATAGATAATTACGTTAAAACAACCATAAATAATGAAGAGATTGTGAAATTAACCCTTACCCTGTACTTTTTCTTGGTCGAGGGTACGTTAACCTCCTATTTAATGGTGAAATAATTGTTTAGAAATTATAAAAAATCATATACATTAATATGATATCATAAATGGTCTTTAATTATATATTTTAATAATATTTTAGTATTATCGATGTTTCGGGTGCTAAATGATTCGTTTTCCTTTATATGATTTATTATTTAAGTAATATTTTTTATGGATATGATGTATATTATTCATATTCATAATGATATTAAGTCTTTAAACATAACTTTTTAATCATATAATTAAAATTATTCTTGAACGGATGCGATGGGGAATGAATCTCATCACGTTCGTGGAGACTGTAATCTGTATGTACGCTCGAGCAACAATATCATTATTTTTATATTAGAATAATATATAATTGGATGGTATATAATTTATAAATAATAATTATCATGTTATATTTATTATTTACCTCAATTACACATCATTATTATATTCATCCAAATAATAATGTATTGAATAACAATTACACCTCGACGTGGAGATGGTAATCCGTAAGTACGCACGTATGGGGACAGGTAATTCAAAGGATGGATAGAATAATGAATATGGTTTTACCATATTTATAATAACATCACAGTATATAAAAGATATTGGACTTATTATTTTAGTGTGGAAACAAAAAAGATAGAGGAAGTGGAAGAAGAAAGGAACTTGAAAGAGGTGATGAAATATTTAACTTTTCTTCGGGTTCTTCCTTTTGATATGATCAAAAGGGATCCTTTGGATGACTTTATGTCTAAAGGAATGCCTCTAAGATGAAGGGATGATAGTTGAGAGGGTATTTGGGTAGGTTTTGGCAGATCCAAATGGATTTGAAGCTGTAAATTAGAGAGAAGGGGGAGTGCCCTTTTATAAGAGGGTTGACGACACCTTATGAATATCTAGAAATATTATATTATAATAAAATAATTTTCGGTTTCTAATGGTTCAAAAATCAATTATTTAAAGGCTATGGTGGGGATGGTTCAAAACCCACACAACCAATCAGTTTTAGATATTTTTCTGTCACTATATTAACCTTATCTTATAGATTTAACTCTTCGTTAAATAGTTTGACATTTACCATGTTTCTTTGTATTTTTTTATTATATGGTTAATAAACATACTATATACTACCAAGAGAACCCCAATTGCTTAATTAGTGATACATCTATCATTATATAAGTCTTTTAATCAATCCTTATATTTTTATAAATGTAATATAAATTAATAATATAATATTTATTTTAAAAACTCTTTTATGTCAATTTTGACACTATTTGGTATTTTGTTTTTTTAATTCATAACATCCTTATTTCATCGAAAAAATACATCTAACCAACCATAATATGTCATATTAACCATAAAATTAGTTTAATACATAAAAAAGTCTCAAATTACATTTATTTGGATATTTATAATATCAATTATTTTAATATTTCATTAATACAGTAATTACTGTTATATCATTGAGTAATAAATAAATTTAATTATATAATGTCTAAAAAATATAAATAAAATACCATTATGTGTGAAATATTATTAAATTTCTAATGAATATTTATAGTCTAATTTATCTTATGTGTAACCATATATTAAAAATGGTTTAGTTATTAAAATTTTAATTTAACACTATTTACTCTTCTTTGAATTAAGTAATAATAAATGTCCTAATCTATTCCAATTGGACCTAAAGGATCATATTTTATTCATAAGGTTATTTTTGGCCGAATTAAACTTATCCAGTAGATTTTAGACATGTGTTTGGATAATAATATCATTTTTACCATTAATTACCCTATTTACTTTTATATGTGGTAAATAAAAGTAAAACGTTACTATTCATGAAAAATTATTTTCATATTATTGAACCAAATTTTTCTTACTAATATCTACAGTGTCTCTTGGATTTTTGAAATTCAACTTACAGAATCGGTAAAATTATGTTTTATGTAAATTTGCAAATGCTCCTAGGAGGTGGGCAAAAGACGGAAAAAGTTCAATAATATTTTTATATATCTAAATTTATTATAAACCTACTCCAATGAATTAAATTAAATTAATATATGTATTTTTTATCTATTTTGACCTAAAATTTTTTAAATAAAATAATAATTATTTATATAAAAATTCTGATTTAGACTCTAACTCAGTGTTTTCACTATTCATCAAAACTTTAATGTTTTCAGAAAAATACAAAAAATTCACCCTAAGCTAATTTCGATACTCCAAATCCAAAAATGAAGTCCATTTTGAATGATAAAATTTATAAAATTTAAAATAGGGGGTATTAATATTCATTATGGGAAGTTTGATTGGTTGTGGTGTGTTAGAACACGAAGTTGCGTACAACACACACACCTGTATTATTCCAAGAGAGGCATATTGTAGAAACATAGGGTGTTAAATTTCTCCCTAAGGGGAGGCTTCTAGAAATATGGGACATATTTTGATGAAATATATTTGCAGATCTAGTTTGAGTCCCTGTGTCTTGAGTTGCATGATGATGTCGGAGGAGAGGGGGTCTTTTATAGTTAATGAGGGGTGGCACTCTTGTAAATTATGGGGAAAAGGAATTCCTACCCCATTTTACCCATGGAACGTGACTCCTATAATGTCCCAATATCTACCCAAGGGAAAATATGGTCTAAATATTTCCATAAAATGTCTCTGGGAAAAATTTATAGCTCAATAAGTTCCCCTAGATTATGGTTTGGTGACTTATGAATCTTAGTTTTACCTTATTTGTGGTAATTAATTTTATTCAGTTTCAATATTATTTTTAGTAAAAAAACTAATTATAAATAATTATAAATTATTAATTTGTATGATTCCAAATTTTTAATCCATTTTCTATAATTCCATTCATATAAGTGGTTGAAATTAGTTTAAATTTAATCTCGCAAATGTGATGACAATGTGGGTTTCAAATGTAAAAACGTCCAAAAGTTTTCTTTGTTTTTAGTCAATTTCAATGCCAAATTTAATCCAATAGCCTAAAAATTATTAAATGATAATAATATGATATAATAAAACATTGAAATCAATGTAAAATATAATATATCATTGTAAAAATTATTATATGAAAAACAATTTTTAATTAAATTTTAAAATATTACAATTTTTATTAAAAAATGAATCTTTAAGGAAAGTTACAAAATCAAATCACACTATTATAATTATCTGTTTCGATATCAAATATGAATATTATTTTTACAAATAAAATATATTATGGTATTTTTTTTAAAAATATTCTCCATTTAAGGGAGGTAAGACTGATTTTGTAAAAATGTGGTATTTTTTGTTTAATATTGGGTTGGTTCTTATCATCAGATTATCCAATAAATTGAATGAAAATAAAAAACAATATTAAATATATAATATTAATATTACATATATATCACTAATTTATATTAAAAATTTTATTTATTAATGTAAAATATCTTTCTAATCCTAAAAACAATTTAATAGAAAAACAATTTTTTATATTCAATAGTTTCTTATATCCATTTATATTCAATTTCACAACATCAAATTCATTTTCATTTTTTTAAATGAATATAGTAATTTAGTTAATCAAACTGATAAATATTAAATGAACCACTATGTTATATATTATAATATTAGATAATATTATTAATAATATTTTGTTGTTCTGTAAAACCTTTTCTTATTTGTAATGAAAAAAATCGAAGAAACCATTTTTTTATGTAACTAATTCTAGCTCATTATGATAAGAATTAAAATATAAACAATATAAACAATATATTATTATATTATGTATATTTTGAATTATCATTATATTATATTCCCTTACTCACTCGTTGATTCATGTGATGCATGCTATTGAATACAATTTTTTACTTTAGATTTTCGGGTCGTTACCATAATGATATAAAAATAGATAGATTATTGATTGTTTTAAAATAAATCCTTCGAAATGCTCTGTAAATTTCATCCCCTAGAAGATTTGAATATGTTTTTAAATGAGATCTCATAATGGATATTGAGTTTAGTGAGTGGTCACATGGCATTGGCGATAAGAAAGAAAGATGTGTTTTCAAGCTGGTGAATGTAATGGAAAGGGGGGAAAGAAAACTCAACCACTTGCATTCCACGATTTTGGGAAGAAATATCAATGGAATTTCACCAATGGTATGGTTAAATAAATCATGTGGTGTAGAGAAATCAACAAATATCATGAATTCCATTGATAGATGCGGAAGTTGGAAAATGTGGTCAAAGTAAATAGCACACCACCAATTGATCAATGCATCCACCATAGGGATCAATGGTAATATGAATGCGTGTTAACTATACCTCATGTCCTATAGTGTAATCTGCATCTGAATCCTCCAAACCTAAAGAAGCAATGGAAATATTGTGTCCTTACTTCAATGGAGGTGGAACCCAAAAATGATTCGGTGATAGGATTGTTCGTTATTTGTTCAACAATCATTAACATAATATTTCATTCGGGTTCTATGAATTCATTAATATCATAAAAATTTATAAGATCTATTAATTCTCCACCTCATAATTTGGTGTTTGAGTTATCTATGAGAACAGATGTGTGAGAATTACTATATCCAATGAAAATGTATCAACCCCAGTTAACGTCTTTGGACATAACGTCATAATAAATATTGTATTTATTCCTTTGGTGGACATTAATACTAAATTATGAATTAGATTTAAATCATAATGCAAGTAAAACATAAACATTTGAGAATGGGACATCACTCTTCACATACTATTTCATCCTCCAATTCAATATATGTATAAGGATGATGATGCATCTCTTTTAGAATAATCATCTCAATTAATGAAATTATTTCTATATAAGAATGCATATATAGCTCAACTGAATGAGAAAAAGGATAGGATCATGATCAAATAAATGCCCATTATGGGGGAAAACTCTTACTTGCTTTGTAAATAATTTATTTTTAGTTGTCTTTATTTATAGTTTTATTTATCTATTGAACATATTCCTAGTTCTCTACCAATATCAAATAATATGTATAGAATATAGACCATTGAGTTAAAGAAACTAAAGAAGTGGTTATAAGTGAATCTGGACAACTGTTTTATAAAGTCAAGTGTTTCACCATGGGTTGAACCACACATATACATCATTAATAAGTATGCTTCAATGAACATCTAGGTTGATTATTGTGAAATCAACAAACTGTCCGTAATGAAAAAGTATCTATTTCCACAGATAAATTTATTTTTCAGTCAACTGTATGGGGAAAAGAATTTATCTTGGGTGGGACTTCGGTTGGTATATCACTAATTAAAAGTGAAGAAGGAAGATATTTTCATAACTACCATTTGATCGTTGTATGGAATCAATGATCTCATAGCGATTACCTTCAGACACACTAATTCTCCAAAAATATTTATGGCCTTTTTGAATATAGTCTTTACATATGACATCAATAAATTTTTTGTAGTCATTATAGATGAAATTCAAATATATTCACAAGTAAGGGGGAACAAAAAGATCATTTGAATATTGTTATATGGTGTTGATGCTCCTTTTTCGTCACATTGTCTAAAGGAATGGAATGGGAAATGACTTAGCAAAAATTGATTCAGCCTTTGAAGAAAACATAAAAAATCGACAAAGGCATGAACAAAGCTTCAAATGCACATGCATCGCGCATGTTCCCTCACTGTCGTACAAGTATAACTTAGCGCCGCCTGATGGTCACGAAAATGACTTGTGTTACCTCTTTGAAAACTGGTCGGGGTCCTCTCTAACCTATAAATACTCTCAGTGGGCCCCCCATTTTGAGGAAGAATTTTTGTCAGAATTCAGATACAGAGCTCTGAACGCCCAAGTCTCTTCTTCAAGTCTACCAAACAATTCTAAGTTAATTCATTACCTAGAATGGAAGGTCTTAACAACAGGAATAGGGTCTAAGTGTTAGAATTCACTAACACTTCTGCGCCTAAGTGTTTTACCCTTATGGGAAATGGCAACACTTGCGCGCCTCCTTACCTACTCATTGGATCTTGTTCCCCACTCTTCTGAATGTACCTCAAGATGATTCTAATGGCTTTGGTCAAGAATCTCCCAAGTATTACTATACTATTCAAGGATCGCAAAATTACCCATGTTCCGCACAGGTATACCTACGCGCCCAGGACTTGTGTGCCCACACAGTACCTGCGCGCCTCCCAGGACTTGCGAGCCCCTCTCTTTTTGGGTTCCCTTCCTGCCCATTTCACCTCTCTTATTCCATTCCACCTTTCTTATTCAAGATTCAGTCTTCAAGACACTCTTCAAAGCCATTTATGGCATGTTTTTATTGATTTAATTATTTATCTGAAAGGAGTTCCATGGAAAATCTCTCAAAACCTTGTGATTTGAACATCTTTATGTCACTAATGGTAGAGATTTAATTCATTCAACCTCATCCTTTAAGATTAGAGAACCCTAATTTGGTCCTCCTTTTCAAGAGTAAGCCCCAAGTCCCTTAATTTGGGCCTCCTTTTCAGTAGTAAGCCCTAATCATAATTCATTTAACCTGGGATTCCTTCTCCGGAGTAAGCCCTAGTCTCAAATATGGAAATCCTCCTCAGGAGCAAGCCCCAATCATAATTCTTTTAACCTCAGCTTCCTTTTCAGGAGTAATCCCCAGTTTTAATTCTTCTTAACCAGTCTTAATTTACTTTTGATCTGGGCTTCCTTCTCAGAAGTAAAACCAAATCATGAGTCCCCTCCTAATTTGGGAATCTTCCTCAAGAGTAAGCCCCATGTTAGAGTACCCAAATCTCCATGAAGTACATATACCTTTATAGACCTTGTTCCCAGATTTATTCCCTGAACTAAATCTTAATCCTTATCTATTTTGGACAGTCATACATACATAAGCCCCACATCATTGCATCTTTCGTGGTCCAATTGTCTGGTTTCACCAATACCTCTTGTTTCTCACACCAAGAATGGCTCACGTGAGATTAGAGAGTATCATTAATCATGAATTCTTTCTTTGAGCCAGCAATCATTCATAAACATCATACTCCCTTACTCGAACAACGTGGGTTCTGATTCCTTTTCCAAAACAAAGGATATGTAGGTAGCCCATCAGTGGGTACGATCCCAACTCTGAAATAATATATGTCCTTCTGAATGATAATAATGTTCATGTTCCCCACTAAGTAGCTTTAAAACTAGTACGGTTTTCATAATGACCAAGAGACATTTATGTACTGAAGGATACCATTGACTAAGAATCTCCAACAAATAAAGATGATTCTCTATCGATGAAGAACCTCGAATACATATAAAAGATTCTCTAAATTTCATACATATCAATCATTTATTGTCAGATCTAAAGGAAAGCTCATTTTATACTTGGTAATGTAATAAGGATTCATGAACATAACTTAGATCTATAGTAAGAATCCTATAGTGTACAATAATTACCCTAAAAAGGTGTGATGAGTCTGACCTCCAATCCTCTCGACCAATGAAAATTCCAATGCCTCATCATTCCACTACTAATGAGCACCTAACTTTGGAATGCAGGTACAAATGGATATGGAATCATTGGATGTTTCCGGTTCTATGAACAAACCCATTAGAAACAAGTTGGAATGTTTGAATCTTCAATCAACGAGGTCATCCACAATTCTAGAGGAAACAAAAAATGGTGAAACTGATGTGAATCCTTAACCAAGTTAAAATAATGCTTTGCTTATTTGTTAGTCCCCTAATTAAAATCAATGAGAAGGACAAAAAAGAAATCAATGACATATATTCACATCCAAAATATGTAGTGGTCGGACTTATCTTGATTTTTTTGTGATATCAAATAGGAACTCTTTTCCATGATCTTCTGAATTTCCAAAATGGCTTCTCTCAAGTTTACACCTGTGAATACGTCTACTGTGAAAACTTCTGCTGTAAATGCCACTACTGCTACTCCTGTTGGATCGTCGTCTACTCTAAGGATGACATTACCTACTCAGCGTCTTCAACGCTGGGTATAAAATGCACTGATTGATGAGTATCTTCAAAATGGTACCATTCCAACTCTGGAGACTGCTCGACAAGCTCTCCAAGTGAACAATTCACCCTGATCGTCTGGACAGCGATGACCAGTGATCAAGAAGGAGGCGGTGCTAACCACAGTCTCCTACCATTTCGGGCAGTTATCCCCGTAACGCAATCACCATCCCCTCCAATATTCTGGGGAGGTGAATGACCAGGTCCTTCAGAGCCTTAATTCAAGGAGACATGAGTTATTACCAGGGGATCCTATCAAAAATCGCCGCCAGACTCGTGTGGTAGTGTGCCCTCAACATGATGAGGGTATCGACTCCAGGCGTTCGGCTCAGGTTCCTCAAATTTGAGCAGGCAAGACGAATCGCCAGAGGCGAAATCCGGTCAACAATGGGCAGGTTCTCATCTCTGCCATCTCCAGAGAAGTCCACCAACCTAACTTGGTGGCAAGCAACGAGCATGCACATACACCCGTCCGTTTTAATTCCGATGTCCAACAGACTCATCTGGAAGCATCACACCAATCCCACCAGGAAATTTTGGCAGAGTACTATATGCAGGAACATACACCTGTTTATATGTCATCATCTAGTCAGCAGTCTCATCGAACTACATATGATGGATCTTGTCAACCATGTTCGGCGAAGTACAATAAGCAGGAACATACACCTGCTAGTATTGATCAAGCCTACCAATAGTCTCTCTTGGTAGCATTCGGAGAAGTCATTCGGAAAGCTCCAGTGACAAATAAGAGGCAGAATCAACTCTCTGCCCCACACTTGAGTAATTCCAGGATTCACTGATAGGAAAGGAGGACAAGAGCAGGCACACACACCTACTAAAATCATAGAATGGACATATATCCCTGTTCCGACATCTGAATTCACCAAGCATATTCTATCAATGTTGAAAGAGAAGAAGAAAATCCCTACTCATATTCTGGATGCTTGAAAGGATATTATAATACCTTCAGCAGCATCTCAGGGAAAGACACATAAATCATTCCCTACCAGTGGAGTGACACATCAACATTTCACTCTAGAACAGACACACACATCTTCTCTAGTCCAAGAGGGTTGTGGGGTGTACTCCCCCATATCATACGAACAACCAAGTCAGGCACATACACCTGATTTGAGTGGAGATAATCAGCCTAACATAATCATTTCTCCTTAGCAGGAACATACAACTACCATATTGAGTAATAAGGTGTCTAAAAAGAAGATCATCACAGCACAGTCATGAAATCAAGGTCCAATCTGTAACAAGGCCTTACTCTATGCTAGAGTTCTTAATGAACTCAGACAACTATCTGTTGCAACTCAATATTTTACTCTCTTAGTTCCAGATAGTGGGAACATTAATTCCAAAGTTTTGCATCAGATACTTCCCAATGAAGGCTTGCTTCGTGATAATACAGTTGATCTTGTAGTTTTATCTTCAGATGAGAGCCACAAGAACCCTCTGTGTGGTCAGAAGGTCAAGGAGTAAGAGATCTCATCTTTTGCTATAACCCACCATGGTGGTCCTACCCATGATGATGAATTTCGCTGCGAAAATCCTCTCCGCAATAGTCATTCACATTGCTTGGAAAATTCTCCAATAGACAATGTAGTGATGAGAAATCCCTCTTATCTTGAGGTTCTTGCAAAAGTAATGTTAGTCATTTCTGATGCTTTACCATCAGAAAATGAAATACTTTCTCAACAAGAAGATAGCCCCGGGTGTAGGACATTCTCCGAACCACCCCTAAGTCATGCATCTTCTAGTTTGATCAGTGATTTATCTACCAGTCTTGATGAATCTAATGATGAAACAAGTAAGAGCTATCTATGGTCTAATCAGGTAGAAGAATCTTCATTGAATGATAAAGAGGATTTACTGAACATGAGAAAATAATTGGCAAAAGGTGAAGTGTCTGTCATGTTTTGACCTCTGGCTGACTCTCAATATGACATTCCGAAGATGTTGACAGAAGATGGAATTCATAACATTCATATCAACATATGGAAAACCCATTTTTAGTTGAAAAAAAGTATTATCTTATGATGAAAATGAAAATCATGTTAAGATAATAGAATGGTGACAATGCCAAATTGCCTTGGAATCTCTATCAGTCTCTCGATATCTGAAGGCTGAAAAGCAGCAGAGAGCCCTTCAACATTCATTCCTTGGCGCACTAAGATGATTGTGCCAGTTAATTTCCAATTCCCCATCTGCTATTCATGTCTGAGGTTGGGGTATTAATGCAGCACTACATTTCACTGTACTCTCTAGTCAGAAAATCCCGCCTAAATTGGTTTCATGTAATGTTATTGCCCATGACCAGAAAAATTCAATGGGTTTTGTTTGTAATCAAAATCTTGCCCAAGAACAGGATTCATCTAGTTCCTCTCAAAATCAAGAATACAGAGAACACGTTGTTAAATTACTCCTGCAACAAGAAAACGAGAATATTGAACAGGCCTCTCGTATGGAGCAAGCACATCATCAAGTGATAGAAGTGTCAGAAATAATCCAACAGTCTTTTGTACTGGGTGATAAAAGTGGATGTCGATTGATGCATCTAGCTAATTTCCGGACTATGGTCCGCAAGATCAGGAGAGAATTTGAGAATGTATTAGATATAGGATGTCAAGAGCCACCCCAGCTTTCCAGACCCGGGACTCTTTTAACCCAACCCTTGGAATCAACCAATAAGATTCAAGGAGTTGAGAGGGAATGGAAGGAATAGCCCTAGTCCACCAGACTGGGGACTTTTTCAAATCATCAATCCCCTCCTCAACGAAAGTCAGTCTTCGCTCAATTGGGGAAGAAGCCTCAAGTGGAATGAATATCCAAATTATCAGGAGATTTTATCCAAATTACACTTTGCCGCGAAGTTCCTAAGGAATCTAATCAACAATAGGCATTGTCTCATTAGGGTCATGGAAGAAGACAATATCGCAGAAATGAAAATAGAAGAAATGAAATGCATTTTTCATCAATCAATGTCATCAATTCCATAATTGTTGATCCACCAGCTGAGGCTCACTCAGGGGACTCAGATGAAGAATTTCTACTCAATAGGTTGTACGTACAGACACAAATGGAGAAGGTGTGCGTACACAAAATCAAAGTCTTACTCATAACCTAGATAATCCTTCTAGTAACTCACTTCCCCCTCTCCGAATGGTGTCCAATAAGGGGAAAGGAAAGAACCATGTTACATACCCTTCCTCTGTAGAAGGCCAATCGCTCTCACTAGAGCAAAGATTTTTACAACAAGAGGAAGAAATGAAGGAATTGAGGAAGTTGAATGCAGAACTACTTCAAGGTAGTCTTCATCCTAAGCGTGCTGGAGTCATTCAGCCAATGGAATTTGTTGAAGATATTGAGATAGATCAAAAATATCCTCCTCTATCAGTACACCCTCACAGGTCTAATCCTACGGGTCAAGTGCAACAATAATTGGCGGTGCTACCATCAATTGCAGTACCATCCACCACATCTGTACCAGCACTAGTCATTTCACCTGTTCAAGTCCAAGGTCAACTGGATGTTTCTCAAAATTTAATAACTACCATTGAGTCATTAACAACTCTATTAGAGACTATGGAAGGGAACCATGCGTACGTTCAACCAGAAAAGAGAGATTACCTTGAATGGGTAGAATCAATCTCTCCCCCATAATGTTTTGGGAACCATGTATTCCCTATTTTCAATGGATCAGGCGATCCTGAATAGCATTTGATGCATTACGTGTCTTGTTGCGATCCTATGATGGGAACTCCGGATCAACAAAAGTAGTGAAACTCAGATGTTTCGTGTGAACCTTGCAAGGACCAGCTTTGGTCTGGTACACAAGCTTGCAAACCCGGTCAATTACCGGATGGGAGGATCTTCATCAAATATCCCTTCTCCAATTAAGCTCAACATTGCCAAAGACAACAATTTTTTGATCATACTAACTATAAGAAAAGGGAGAATCAAAGGGTCTCAGATTTCATTACTCGCTGGAAGGGATTATCATATTCCCTAAGCTTAGCACTCCCTCAAGAAGAACTATTTCCAATCTGTGTGGTAAATCTTCATGATGAATTACACATGTCGTTGATCCCTGTGAAATAAACAGGAGGGTTTTGAGACCTTACTTCAATCACTCATCAGATTGAAGATTCACTTATAAAGACTAAGGGTAAATATCATGTAATTCCATCAGCTCCAGGAAGGATAATCTGTAAAGCAGAGACTGCTATTGTTATGCTTAAAAAAGCACCGGTACCAGCTTCTACTTCAAAAACTTCATCTTCTCGAAGGTCTCCACCTCCAGAGAGCCAACAATAAAGTCCGTTTTGTCAAGATGATCAAATAGATCATAGATGAAAACAATTTGAGGATATGAAGAGAAAATTTTACTCTTTACGAAATGAACAAGTTTCTGGTTATTTCATTTTGGCTCTAGAAAATAATTTGGTTCAATTGCCAAGTCCCAAGAGACCAAACAAGGAAGGAGATGAAGACTGTCCTAATTATTTCCCCTTTCATCAAATGATGAGACATCCCATCGAGGAGTGTTTTATATTAAAAGACCTCCTACAAAACATGGTTGGCTCGGGACAAGTCAAACTAAAAGGCTATTCAGCCCAGGTAGCATGTTTTACTACAACAGTTCTAGAGGAAGAAGGTGAATAGAATGAAGTCAAAATCCAAAATGCGCAGAAATATGATGATTGGGTGGTTTGAAAAAACAATCAACTGAACTCATTCCATTTTGAGAAGACAATTAAAGAAACCAATTGTGCCTTCTACCATGAATGCCGCAGCAAAACCCTCTTCATCAGAGGAAAAATCCTCAAAAAAATGACATGATTCAAAGAAAGAAAAAGAATAATAAGAAGATGAGTATGTGTCAAAGCCTATGTTGTCTTTGAATCTGGAAGACTTCATGCCATCTACTTCAAATTCACAGGCACCGCCCCACCAAATGGAACAGCCTAAACAGGCTAATCAGATAGAGTCTTCATCGGATGAAGAGTTGATCTTTGGTTTTATTAATATGATTCAATTTACAGATCCATATTCCAGTCGAAGATTCGAATTTTTTGAGCCTAAATTACCTGTATCAAACAGAGGAATCAGAGGAAGTTACAGAGGATCATGATACAAGGAAATTTTTGGTTCTTTTAGAATCCACTATTACAATTCTACCCCTCCTAGAACATTGTATGCAGTAGAATCTCGTGGTAGAGCCCTTCAAAGAGCTCAACAAGAACATGCATGTTCTTCCACACAAGGCAGACTCTGCCCTAGCACAATTATTCTGGAAGATCAGTTTAAGGTTCTATCTTATTCCTCTCAGCAAGTAAATAGACCTAATAAGTCTAATCATCCAAATCTAGGAGTATTACAAACTCCTATCTCGATATAAGATGCTTCAACTTCCAAAGCATCAAAATCCAAGGCACCTGGTAAACCACAGATTCCTGTTGGGAAACACAGACCTTTGGATCAAAAGTTTGATATATTGAAACACCTGGACCAAGTACCGGCCAAGATATCAATTCTGGATGCCTTGAATTTATCAATGGATCTTCGGGAAGCACCCATTGATGCTTTGTCAAGTCCTCAGGAGTTTGAGACTGAAATTATTGCAGCTGAAGTCTACCATGTAGAGAATAATCTTTCAGAATTCCATGTAGTGATATCATTCATAGATGAAGATGAAGATGATGTCGTGCATGGAAAAATTAGACTATTGTACTTATCTGGCAAGGTCAATGGAGTAGACATCTGAAGATCTTTAATTGATAATAGTTCAGGAGTCAACCTCATGCCCATTCGTACACTTCGTCGATTGGGGCCTCACAGAATATGATTTATATCCATAAACTATGATGATACGAGGATATGATAAAAATGAACAAGAATCACTGGGTGAGATTACACTCAGAACTCAGTTTGGAGATCTTGTGTCCAATTCAGATTTCATGGTTGTTGATCAAGACTCAGCCTTCAAAATATTGTTTAGAAGACCCTGGTTACATCGACATGCGGCTATCCCTTTGTCATACCATAATTGTCTCATATTTTGTTTTGATGGTCATGTTGGGACATTATATAGTGATAAATCCCCGTTCAGGACATGTGAATCTCAATTCATTGAGGCAGAATTCTACCACATGGAAGTAAAGGAGGAATCCACAACAATGGAGATTACCAAAGTTAATGCTCCATATAGTTTGGAAAAAATTACAGTATACCCATTTATACATGTGAGTACAAATTATGTGTTACCTATCAGTAAAATTGACAGGATAGACCCAAATAAAAATACTCTCATGGAAAGATCCATAATTTCAATTAAGACAATCGATCCAGTCAACACGGGAGAAATTTGTGATCCACCAAGAAATGATGAAATCTTAAATGGAGATGTCTTCATTTCATCTACTGAAATCCAACAAGTCTATACTTCACCAATCAGGCCAGGGCAAGTAATAGAAATGTCATAGGTAAATGATGATGTCGATTCTCAATCCATCATCTCCTCTTTGTTACCCAAAGAAGACCCTTCATCATCAATCGGGTCGGAAATGGAAGCTTCTTCTTCTAGATTTTCAAACTTTGACATCTCTTCTGATTATGGAAATTATGCTTCATCATCTACTATGAAAGTAGAAACAGAAGAAGTAACACATGATGTAGAAGGAGTGGAATATCTCAGGGAAGCTCCTGCAGCATTTGAAGAGGGTATCTCTACCACTGTGGATGAACTCAGAGAAATCAATCTGGGTACAAAAGATGATCCACACCCCACATTAATCAGTACGGTCATGACTCTTGGAGAACAAGAGATGTATATTTCCTTTTTAAAGCAAAATTGAGATATATTTTCTTGGAACTATACAGAGATTCCAGGGCTTGATCCTGATGTTGCCACTCATTGTTTGGGTTTTCCAGAAGAACATCGAGGATTCAAACAAGCTGCTAGAACAACACACCCAACATATGCTTCCAAAATTGAGGCTGAAGTGGATAAGCTTATCAAAGATAACTTCGTCAGAGAAGTTCAATATCCCAAGTGGTTGGCTAATATTGTCTCATTGAAAAAGAATAATGGGAAAATTAGAATTTTCATTGATTTTGGAGATCTTAATCGGCATTTTCCTAAGGATGATTTTCTAGTTCCGGTTACAAAACTTTTAATCGATGCAACAGCTAGATATAAAGCACTTTCCTTCATGGATGGGTATTCCGGATATAATCAAATCCGAATGGCTCTAGAAGATGAGGAATATACATCTTTCAGAGCCCCTCAGGGTGTGTTATTTCTATCAGGTAATTCCATTGGGCCTAAATAATGCAGGTGCAACATATCAGCGTGCCATGCATCGTATCTTCAAACCCTTTCTGGGAAAGTTTGTTGAATGTTAGGTGGAAGATTTGGTGGTCAAATCCAAACAACGTTCTAATCACAAGGATGGTTTATAAGTCATATTCCTCAAGCTTCGACAACATAATTTGAGGATGAACCACTTAAAATGTGCTTTTGGGGTAACCTCGGGGAAATTTCTTGGCATTGTTTTATGCCATCATGGTATTGAGGTCGATCCTAAGAAGAAATAGTTAATCCTTGGTATGTAACCCCCTCGAAATTTGAATGAATTGAGAGGACTTCAAGGACACTTAGCCTATATTCAGCGTTTCATCGCCAATTTGGCAGGCAAAAGTTTACCCTTCACCAAATTGATGAAGAAGGGAGTCACTTACCTGTGGACTGAAGAATGTCAAGAAGAAGTCGATATTATTATGAAATACCTCTTAAGTCCACCGGTACTTATGTCACATATTGAAGGAAGACCACTTATCCTCTATGTGACAACTTAAGAGTGATAATTGGGTGTCTTTCTTGCACAAAGCATGATGCTGGAAATGAAAACAGCCTCTACTATCTCAGTCGGACTATGCTTTAAGTAGAAACATGATATTCAAGTATTTAGAAGTGATGTCTGGCATTATTATTTTCAGTTTACAAGTTAAGACACTACCTGTAACATCATGAGGTCTAATTGGTATCTCACAATAACCTGCTCAAATTCATCCTTAGTATTCAAATGCATACAGGACGTCTGGAAAGGTGGGGAGTTATTTTATAGCAATTTGATATTCAATATGTGTCTCAAAAGGCAATAAAGGGCAAATCTATGGCTGATTTCCTTGCTGAACACCCTTCAGTGGAAGACACTTCTTCAGATATTGAACTTCCTAATGAGGGAGTCTTATCTATTCAAGATAGTCTTCAGTTATGGGAAATGTACTTTGATGGTCCTTCTAGTAGTCAAACAGGGAAGAAAATGGGAAATCCTAAATTCAACAAGGTTGGCTTAGGATTTGTACTCATTTCTCTAGAAAAATCAGTGTTACCTTATTCCTTCTCATTGTTGGGAGGTGGTACAAATAATGATGTGGAATACCAAGCTCTTATTGCAGGATTGGAGTTGGCGCTTTAAGAATAAGTGAATCACTTAAAGGTGAAAGGTGATTCAGACCTGGTAATAAAACAAGTCAATGGCGATTATGCCATCAGAAAAGAAGAATTAATCCCTTTGTATGATTACATCAGATAATTAATGGATGAGTTTCTTTCAGAACTGACATTTTCTTATGTCCCAAGATCACAATATATAGAAGATGATGCACTGGCTAATATAGCCACAGCTCTAGAAGATCCAAATCGGGACGAGACAATCATCAGTATTGGCAACCATCATACAATTTCACATTATGTTCAAGCCATAAAAAAGGAAATCAATCAAATTAGTCCCATCTCTGAACCATATGGTCATACTATAGGATGGATGACACCTATTATGGAATACCTTCAAAATGGAACACTTCATCTAATAGAGATGGGAAAGAACAAATCTAGCGACATGTGGTCAATTTTACTCTTTATGATAGCACATATCACCTAAAGAAAATTCATTACAAGCGTGGTTTTAATGGAGTTCTCTTTATATGCATTGATGGTGAAGAGGCAATGGTGGTCATGAAAGAAGTGCATGCAAGAGTCTGTGGTCCCCACCTTTCTGGACATAGACTGTCTGATTAGATTCGAAGGCTTGGGTACTTTTGGCCTTCAATGATACAATATTGTGTTGATTTCACAAAGAAATTTCATTCATACCATGTATATGCTAACGTCATTCATCAACCTCCAGAGTTGCTACATATATCTAAATACTCATGGCCATTTTCCACTTGGGGAATGGATGTGGTGGGACCTTACCCTTTAGCTATGGCCAAGCAGTTTAAGTATATTCTTACTGGTACTGACTTCTTTTCCAAATGGGAAGAGGCAATAACTCTCAATGAAGTTATATCTAAAAGTATTGTTAGCTTCATCAAGTCCAACATCATTACCAGATTTGGTGTCCCTCATACCATATTGATAGACTATGGAACCAAATTCTGTTCATCCGATGTGATGAAATTTTATCAAGAATACAACATCAAATCCAATCATTCATCTTAGTATCAAGCAGCGGCCAATGGCCAGATAGATGTTTTCAACAAGACTCTGTCAAATTTACTGAAAAAGATGATGGATAAAGATAAGAATTAATGGCCTTATAAACTCTTTCATGCTTTATGGGATTATCGGACCACCACCCATACTTCAACATGACCAACTCCATATTCACTGGTATATGGAATGGCAGTAGTCTTACCCATTGAAGTTCAATTACCATAGCTCAGAGTATCCATTTTTTATCAATAATATACAACTGAACAATATAAAAAGTGATTTAATGAATTGGAATGGTTAGATGAGAAAACATTGTGCACTCTGCACCACTTGGAAGTCTATCAGAATCGAATAGAAAAAGCTTTCAAAAAAAAGTTCATCTACATTCATTCGTTCAGGGAGAATTGGTATTAGTTCTCAGAACTCCAATGATACCAGGAAATAAACCTCCCAAGCTTGAACCAAAGTGGGATGGAACTTATTCAATACATAAGGTCTATTCCAATGGAGCTTATTCTTTAATCTCAATGGATGGAGAACTCATCACTACTCAAACCAATGCCAGATTTCTGAAGAAGTATTTTGTATAAACACAAAATACACCATCCACGGTCCATGCATATGACCTTAAAAATTTTTAATGTCCCTTATGTCCAGCATGCTGTTAAACTGCACCATCCAGAGTCCATGCATATGACATTAAACTATTTTCATTTCTTTCGTCCCACACGACATTAAACTATGACGTCCTAACTACATGGTTCTAAACTGTACAGAAGTCTCTTACGTCCAACTAGACGTTAAACTGCATAATCAACGGTCCATGCATATGAACATAAACAATTTGCAAGTCCCTTACGTCCCACAAGATGTTAAACTGTATCGTCCCTTTTTCATCCAACATGACATTAAACTATGAAAAAGTCCCTAATACGACCAACATGAATTTAAAATGTGTTCCCTTTTGTCCCTACAGTATGGCATTAAAATGAACCGTCCCCCTTTCGTACAACATGACGTTAAATTATATTGTCCCCATCTTCCTAGCTACATGATTCTAAATTATACAAAAGTCCTTTAATATGTTCTACATGACATTAAACGGTACTTTGTCCCTCCTACATGACATTAAATTGTGAAACACCAATAGTCCTAACTGTAAGAATTTAAACTGCATAGTCCCTTCATATGTCCTACATGAAATTAAACTGTTCATCGTTAAGGTTTTTGTTACCTCTTGTTTCTCACACCGAGTATGACTCACGTGAGCTTAGAGAAAATTTCAACCATAACACCCTCTTTGGGCCGCTAACCACGCGTAAGTATCAACTTCATTTTTTAGGTCGTTGACCCCAAGAATAACTTGATCATTAATTAATTCTTTAATTGAACTATGCGGAATTTGATCCTTGCCTTCTAGGCTGGGTACATAGGCCACTTCCCAAGGTTCAAGCCCAAAACCAATATCATCACATCAGTTCACCTCCATCTCATACGATGTTGATTCGTGAAACCGTCCCCAGAATAAATATATTTACATTGGTTCACTTTCGTCCTTGCGATATGACGTTAAACTATACAACATTTTTTTGTCTTGTACGACAATAAACTACAATATTCTTTGAAACCCTCACCTGATAGGGAATCATTATTTACATTGATTTTACAATCATGTTTCATTCCAATGACTACGTGCATACATGGAAATTCATGAACCTTTTATCTTGGGTTAAAACATCATTGCACTAAATCCCCCTTTCACCCTTCACATGTATGAGCCAAATTTGTATAGAGGGTATTTCTAGTACTACGTGGGCTTGATTCCCATCCTTATGGGATACGTAGGAACGTTCGTGTGTCCCTAGAATCTATCCCCAAGTATTTTAGGCCTAACCCCAAATTCCACTTTCAGTCCCCTAGCTGAAATGTCCCCATGAAAACACACACAATGTATTTCTTATAATGGTCCGAGCTCTATGACCCTAAACTAAGACCTCTCATACTTTCGTCCCACATGTCGTTAAACCGTATTTCAAGAACTACGTATGGATTGATTCCTATCCTTATGGGATACGTACTGAAGTCCAGTATTTCAATTCATGACCCAGCCACAACTTGATTATGGTTAGCATTGATCTATGTATCCTTACATACATTGAAAAATACCCATTTTTATGTGTCATAAATATTATCCTTAAACATTTTCATATCTTCATAACCCTTTTCTTGACTTCTAGTCACAAAATGTCCAATTTCTGAGAGTTCTTTTGCATGAATATTCAGCATGTGCCCTTAGGAAGCCTTGCATAAAAAGTCTCCATAACAGATTTTTCATCCAAAATATAATATTATTTGACTATGCATCCAATTATCTTAGGTGGCCCTACGTAATTCCACCCCCTAATGGGTTTTTCAGATAATTGTAACTTCATTATTGGTAGGAAAACCTCTTTTGAGCTTATTTTTCTTAATGACAATATGTAGGGATCCACAAAAATAGCCATCCTTAGCATATTTTTCCCATATCCTTTTTCATGATCTGAATGTATTCTAGTCCATGGTTTAAATTTTCCTTTCCTACGTTTGGGTCAGGCCTTCGTAGAAGTGATATTCATCCAGTTCTTCGATAATCTTGTTTGGAAATATCTTCTCCATATTCAAGTACCTCTTTCCATATAGAAAACTCTATACTTCAGAAAAGTTGAATCCCCATAAACATTCGCTGGATTCTTAGTAGTAGAAAAGTAAATTTCTGAGAGTTCTTCTGCCTGACTATGCAGCATGTGCCCTTGGGCGGCCTTGCATAAGTAGTCTACATAACAGACCTGTCATCCAAAAGATACTATTTATTTGACTATGTAGCCAATTCCCTTATGTGGCCATGCATAATTCAACCCCCTAACGGGTCTGTTAAATAATGGTAACTTCATTCATGGGAACTACTTCTTCTAATGACTTTTTATCTCTTTTTCACATCATTACTCATATTCAAATTTTCTTAAGTCATAATTTACATATTTTCCCTCATACTTGAGTATGGTAATATATTTTTAGACAAATTTTTAAGGAAGTGAGTAAATGTTAATCCATTTGGTCAAAGCTATATTTGACCTTAAACATTAGCCTTTTAATGTCCGACATGCATGTCTTTAATGTGCCAATAATCACAAAGACCCCTGGTTTCTCCTTTTTCCTTAGAGACAAATCCTCAATTCTCTCCAGATCCAACTCTGAGGGGGGGACTTTTGTTGAGGCTCCTTTTTCGTCACATTGTCTAAAGGAATGTAAAAGTAACTGACTTAGAAAAAATTCATTCAGCCTTTGAAGAAAACATCAAAACTCAACAAAGGCAAGAACAAAGCTTCAAATGAACATGCATAGCGCAAGTTCCCTCACTGTCGCACAAGTATACTTGCACGCCGCCTAATTTTCGTGCAAGTGACTTGCACACCCTCTTTGAAAACTTCTCAGGGTCCTCTCGAGATATAAATACCCTCGGTGGGCCCCCCATTTCGAGGAGAATTTTTTTCCAGATTCAGATACAGAGCTCTGAACGCCCAAGTCTCTTCTTCAAGTCTTCCAAACACTTATAAGGTATTTCATTTCCTAGAATGGAAGGTCTAAACAAGAGTAATAATGTCTTAATGTTAGAATTCACTATCACTTTCATGCCTAAGTGTTTTAGCCTTAAGGGAAATGGACACACATGCACGCCTCCTAAACTACTCATTGAAACTTGCACGCCACTCTTCTGGAAGTACCTCAGGATGATTCTAAAGGCTTTGGTCAAGAATCAGCCAAGTATTACTATACTGGTCAAGGATCACGCAAGTACCCACGTGTCGTGTAGGTATACATGTGCGAATTGGACTTGCGTGCCCACGCAGTACCTGTACGCCCCCAGGACTTTTGCACCCCTCTATTTTTGGGTGCCCTTCCTGCCCATTTCACCTCGCTTATGCCATTCCACCTTTCTTATTCAAGATTCAGTCTCCAAGACACTCTTCAAAGCCATTTATGGATTGTTTTCTTGACTGAATTCCTTATCTGAAAGGATTTCCATGGAACATCTCTCATAAAATAGTGATTTAAACATCATTATGTCACAAAAGGAAGATATTTAATTCATTCAACCTCATCCTTTATGATGAGAGAACACTAATTTGGGCCTCCTTTTTAAGAGTATGACCCAGTCCCAGTCCTCATTAATTTGGACCTCCTTTTTAGGATTAAGCCCCAAGTCCCTTAATTTGGGCCTCCTTTTCAAGAGTATGCCACAATCTTAATTCCCTTAACCTAGGATTCCTTCTCAGGAGTAAGCCCATGTCTCAAATATGGGCATCCTCCTCCAGAGTAATCACCAATCATAATTCCTTTAACCCGAGATTCCTTTTCAAGAGTAAGCCCCTATTTTAATTCCTCTTAACTAGTCTTAATTTACTTTTTACCTGGGCTTCCTTCTTAGTAGTATAACAAAATCATGAGTCCCCTCTTAATTTGGCCATCTTACTCAAGAGTAAGACCCAAGTTTGAGTACCCAAATCACCATGAAGTACATATACCTTTATGGACCTTGTTCCTAGATTTCTTCCCTGAAGTAAATATTAATCCTTATCTATTTTGGGCAGTCATACATACCTATGCCCCATATCATTGCATCATCCATGGCACAATTGTCTGGTTTCACCAATACCTATTGTTTCTCACACCGAGCATGAATCACGTGAGCATAGAGTGTAAAAGTAATCATGACATCTTTCTTTGAGACATCAATCATGCATAAACATCATATTCCCTTACTCAAACTACGTGGGTTCTAATTCCTTTTCCAAAAAAGGATACGTAGGAACCCTATCAGCGGGTATGATCCCAACTCTGAAATAATCCATGTCCTCTTGAATGATAATAAACTTCAAGTGCCCCACTGAGTGGCTTTAAAACCAGTATGGTTATCATAATGACCAAGATACTTTTATGTACTGAAGGATACCATTGACTAAGAATATCTAACAAATACAGATGATTCTCTATCGACAAAGATCCTCAAAAACATATAAAAGATTCTCTAAATTTCATAAATATCAATAATTGATTGTCAGATCTAAAGGAAAGATCATTTTATACTTGGTAATGTAATAAGGATTCACGAACATAACTTAAATCTATAAAGAGAGTCCCGGAGTAGACAATAATTGCCCCAAAAAAGGTGTGATGAGTCTAACCTCCCATCCTCTCGACCAATGTAAATTACTAATCCTCATCAGTCCACAACTAATGAGCACCTACCATTGGAAAGTAAGTCCAAATGGATATGGAATCATTGGATGTTTCTGGTTCTATGAACAAACCCGTTAGAAAACGATTGGAATGTTTAAACCTTCAATAAATGAGGTCATCCCCAATTCCAGTGGAAACATATGGATACTGAGAAGTTAAAAACATTATGGAAGGTATATTGAATGCGATATCTATATCAAAAAATTATCATTCATGTAGAATTTCATCACCCGTAGAGAAATATATGTGCCCCTTCCATGAAAATGGAAATCAAAGAGTGTCCTAGGACAACATATGTAACACAGATCCATAATTTCCTTGTTCTAGATAGGTATTAATGGCAATTATAAAATAACATCTCACTATTTTAAAACCCACTAACCAAGCTGACTCATAGTGGAAAAATGTTTATACGGACTAGTGAATGTGAATATTTCTTCCAATATTTAAAAAAACAAGAATATCATTACGCCTGTACTCACACTTCTGAAAATTTCGGATCTCTTTTTGAAATATATTGATGATACAATGATGTTATTCAGATATGTACGGATGAAAAATGATAAAATTATAGCCTATACTTTAAAGCAGAAATAACATGAAAACAAATATCCCATACTTGATCTTGAGATGGATGTTATGATCTTAGAATTGAAAATATGGTTTAATTATCTATTTGGGAGAAGTATAAAAAATATACAAATCCTATGGGCCAAATTTATATATTAACACATGATGATCTTAATATGTTCTATAAAAGATGGTTATTGCTCATGATGGATTTCGATTGCTCAATCCACCACCATCTTGGAAAACAGAATTATATGGAGGATTATCTAAGTAGAGTGATCATGCATAATTTTCAATGATGAGAACTGTGAAGGATCCACTATTCATATATTTTAAAATGCTGTAAATAGGAAAAATTATGGAATGAAAATCATCAATCCTTTAGAATATGATTTCTCAACCATCCCTCATGGGGAAAATAAAGGAATATCAATGAAATGATGTGTAAATTATTAATAATTTTGAATCCTTCATAATTGTCCATAGAGATAAAATTGAATTAGGTAGGATTCATTATTATTGAGAAATGACTATGTGTACCATTCATCCAATTGATGAAGATGGATATTCGGAATGGTGCACAAAGCTCACCCTTATCTATTCACCATGAGATCACACATTTGTATTGAGATATCTGAGAGAACTATTAAGGGGAAGATATGATGAAGGATATCACTGAATACACATCAATGTTCATTGAATTTTATAATTTGAAGTAAGAAAAAAATATAAGAGGGGATGATGCAACCATTACCCATACAAACATGGAAATTGGAAAATATCATAATGGACATTGTCATTGTAAAAACAAAGGAATCTAGAGAAACAACAATTTATGGGGTTTTGCAGATTTTCATACAAACATAAGTCCTTTTATCATAATTTTAGAATAATTATCACTTGTTCATCTTTCACAGATATACATCAATGATGTGGTGAGGCTTCATGTATTACCATAATTGATTATATGATTAAGATTTGAGATTTACCTACATGTAGTTTAAACATCTCAAACATTTTTGAAACACTATGATGTGCTTCAAAACACCCTATCACCCTCAACCCAATTACAAATATGAATGAACTATTTTGACATTGGAATACATGCTGAGATAATGTTCTATGGTTTTTAAAGGTGGATGGAACCATCATATACCTTTGTCTAAGTTATCTTACAAACAATTATTTCTACTCGAGCATTGAAATGGATCAATATAAAACCCTCCATGGGAATAGATGAAAAAAACATGTGTGATGTGATGATGTTAGTTAATGCAAGTAGTTATGAAATAAAATGATCTATGAAATGGTGAGAAAGGTAATAACCATTAATCAAAACATCAATGAATCCCAATGTCAACCAAATAGCTATATATATAATCATCTACGGGACATAGAGTATATGTTTAAAGACATGTTATTTCTCCAAATATATACATGGAAGAGGGTCTTCAGAGAGTAGAAGAAAGGATAGATGATTCAAGAGTACATTGGTCCCTTTAATATTCTTGATCATGTTGGAGTGTTGGACTATATGCAAATGTCCTAGATTCGGGTGATGCCAAAAGGTTCCCCTTACTCGGTTGGTCACATGGCCTCAAGAGTATTTCCCCGAATACAAATGGTTTTCGACTTGTAGCAACGGATTTGGGTGTGATTGTGGGGAAACTATACCCCCATTGGTTGATTAACATAGCAGAAACATGTAATAAATAGTAGTATAAGCAGTAATGTCATACAACAAAAGTAAATAGTGGACGACTAATAGTATAAGAAACCGGAACATATGTAAATAAATGAATCATGTCACATGTAACTTGGAATGCATCCAAACAATTCATAATGATGGAAATACAATACTAAAACCAATGTATGGAAGATTGTAAACTCCAAGAGCATCTCAAGCCTCAACTTGGTCCCATATTCTCTAGCTCCAATAGCAATCAAGTGCCAAATGCTGAAGGGTGCTTTTTGTTCTATTTGTCTGCTCCCATATAATCTATTTGGTCCAAAATCATGACCCATATAAGGTGTGAGATACATCCCAGTAGGAAACCACCAACATTCATGTTCCTAATGGTCAGTGAATCTATATAAAATAGTAAATATGAAAAATGAAGCAATAAAAAAGGAAGTACACAAAAGTAGACAATCCTACAGTTTTTATTTAAATTCATGTATAGTTATTAATTATTCAAACCAATAAATAATAAATCACGTGGATCTAGCCTAAGCACTGTATTCCTTGTGTTATATAAAAAGAAGAAGTATCTGAATACCATATAGAAATCATGTAAGACTAACTCCAAGAAAATTACTTAGCTTGGAAGACTCATCACAATTAACATTCAAAAAAACAAATTGACCCAATGGGTGTCTCACCCTATCTAACCCCTAAGGTCATTTGTTCTAACAAAAAAAGACTCACTTAGGATGAACTCTCTATCAATTCAACCAATATTGTTTTAATGATAAACTATATGCTCTCTGGGGAAGCACCCAACTTCCATTCCACCTATAGTCTCATAATGCTATAATATTGGCACTCTGAGAGATCACTCACCATCAATCACCCCAATGTTATCACAACATAAAAAATTGCAGACACTATATGGAATCCATCAACGTCAATTATATATAAAGTTTAACTAAACCAGGTTCTCATAGCCTTGTGTAATACAATCATACACAAACGATATGCAGAAGACCAATTTAATCTCAACAACTACATGGCTAAGCAGCTACATTCCATAACACAATCATTTAACAAGGAACAATAAGAAATCAATTCCCACCTAATGTGAAAGGCACAGAAACATTATCAACCTCATAGTCTACATGAATTAAATGACCATAAACATTCAAATAAGGAAATGCACCCATGGGACATCCCCTAGAAATAAAATTTATCATAATATATCAAAAAAGTCCCTTATTCTATCAATCAATCTAAGGAAGATGATAATAGGATTCAATTAATTTACACAAAATACCTGAATCTTTGGTAATAATAACATAGGCATATATAATTCAAAGGAAACTCTAAAAGAAAATAATCCATCTACTTTGTCGTTGTACATTTGATATAGTTGAACCTTATAATTTTAATCTTTATAGAACATCGTATATCTAAAAAAAGGTCAAAAATGTTAAACCATGGATAACATAAGATAGTGGAGAAATCATAAAGAGATGATCTAGGAAATTAGAGTAATCACTAGTGGGAATCCAACACACCTAGCGGCTCCTCATTCGAAGCATTGATGGAGGATCAGGAGGTTCTCGAAGATTCCAAAACAGTCAATGATCTCTTGTTTGAGACACGGGAAGAAGATATGTGTTCATGAAATGAGATGTTCCCCTAGACAGATTAATAAAATAAAAATAAATGTACATGGAATTTCAATTTAATGTACACATCATATACTATCCTCAACCGACACCTGATTTATATAGTCCACACATCCATGTAGTAGGCCATTTAATGGCACGAACACAGCTTCATGTAGAAACTGGGTACACAACCTTTACTAAGGGTTGTACGATGTGTACTCATAAAATTTCATTAATATTCAGTTTTCCTAAAAAACACATAAAATCAAGATCTATACCTAAAATGAATATCATGGTTCTTAAAAACATCACATCTTAATGAAATTTGTCTTTGAATTTCCTTTCCAAGGGTTGCGATGAAGGAACATCAAACAACTATAGAAAATTTGATCATACGACGGCCTCCCACTCTATAGTCTCATCTTGTACTCAGCCTTTCTTCTATAGCACACATACTAGAGGAACAGACCTACCATAGAGAACCTTTTTACTGCGATCTACAATCCATATAGGGATCTCCACTATGGATGCATTCACCGAAAACTGAAACTCCTCGAGTTGAAAAATGTGATATGGGTCTGAAAAGTAATGTTATATATATAGAACATTAAAGATGTTGTGCCTATATTGATAACTCTATGAAAATTTCATCCAATAGGCAATCAGTCTGTCTCTCTCCAAAAACCCAAACTACCCAATGTATCTCAGTGAAATCATTCGAAGTCTCTTAATACTCATGTGTCCCAACATCAGTGTGATATTCCAGAAAACATGATCTCTAAACATGAACTCCATAGGACATATCTATAGATCAACTTTAGATTTTGGTAGAGGATGTGTAGTAGCTATCCTCTATCAAATCAACTCCACCCACTTAGTGGTCTATTACACTAGACGATGTCCCAGCATTGCTGCTTCTCCTACCTCCATCCAACATAGGGGTCAACGACATGGTCTACCATAGGAAGCTTCATAAGTATCTATCTAAATAATCTCATGAATATTGTTATTGTAGTAAAATTCCACTAGGCTTATGTGTCACTCCCAAGAGCCCCAAAATACAGGATGCATGCTCATAGCATGTCCTCCCAATCATGAATCATGCACTCAGACTGACAATCTGTCTGGGGATGGAAAGATGTAATCATAAATACCTATGTACCCAACGCCCTATGTAGTCCATTATATATATGGGAAGTAAAACTAGAATCCCAGTCTGAAATGATTGAGTTCTTAATCCCATGAAAATGTACAATTTCTCGGATGTACAACCTTCTCATCTCATCAACACTAAAGGTCTCCTTGATTTGTAATAAGTGTGCATGCTTCATGAGTATATCAATGAAAACCCAAACTACATAATTACCTTGAGGCAACCTCGATAAACCCATCCCGAAATCTATCACAACATCATTCCAATTCCAATTGGGAATGGGTAAATGGTGTTAAATCCCTTATGGTAACTGATGATCTTCCTTCACCTGTAGATATGAGGAACATATCAAAACAAAACCAGCATCATCCCTCTTCATACCTGGAATCCAATATAGACATTTTAGGTCTTGATGCATATTGGTGACACTTGGATCAACTACCCAAATTGAGGAATGAAAATATCTTTCATTCTCCACGCCTATTTCTACTAACATCCACATAGGTCTATGAAAGTGCAAGATCTCATCCTCACCAACAGTCCACCCCAAAGAAGGGTCCTCACCTAACACACTCTCTCATAGGTCAAGGCCTTTGGAATCTAATAGTTGACTGATTCTCACATAATACAGTAAAGTAGAGTTAACATCTATTAAAGAATGAAATGTATGCACCTGTCTACTATGCCCTTCAAATGAATCTTAGAGAACAGAGTCATAAGCTACCGCTCACTACTAGCCTCCTGAACTGCATGATTCTGAGTCTGCTACTCAACACTTCAGCCACTGTGTTTCCTTTCCTAGGCATGTAAGAAATCTCAATGTCAAAATAATAAAGGTGCTCAACCCACATTCTCTCTGTCAAATTAATTTCACACGAAGTGAAAATTTCATGAAACTTTTTTTAGTCATTGTACACAAAAAAATTCTCTCAGAAAAGATAATGTACGTAAAATTGTAAAGCATGAACAACTACATATAACTTGAGATCATGTGTAGGGTAATTTCTCTCATGTGTCCTCAACTGTTGAGACATGTACACAATGAATCCTTCCACATTTTGAAGCACCACTCCCAGTCAGATACCTGATGTATCATAGTAAACAATGTAACTCATTCCTCGATCAGTTAAGACCAGCATCGGTGCTGAATTCAACATCCATTTCCTCTCCTAAATGGTTGACACACAAGAATCTGTCAATGAGTACATTGCATCTTTCTTAGTCAGACCATTCAGTGGCACTTCTAAGTGTTAAATGTCCTGTATAAAATGCCTGAACTAACCAGCCAGCCCCAGAAAACTTTTTACCTCAAAGATGTTATCCAGCTGCTCCCATGAAAGTACTACTCTAACTTTCCCCAGGACAATGGATACTATTGTCTCTGAGATAACATTACCCACTAACTGCTTCTCTCTCAGGGTAATCAAAACGATATCATGATGGGTGTCATTGTCGTGTTGAGTGTGATAGTACATCAAGATATCATCCATGAAAACAACCAAAATGGATTCCAAGAAATGATAAAACACTAGGTTCATCAGTGCCATTAAAACTTTTGGGAAATTTGTGAAACTGAATGGCATAAATAGATACTCATATAGATCATTCCTACTCTGAAAGGTTGTAATAGTTATATCTGAGGGTCGGATGTGCAACTGATGATAATCGGATATCAATTCAATTTTTTTAAAAAACCAGGATCCTTAAAGCTAATCATAGAGATCATCAATCTGTGTGAAGGGATATCAGGTATTTTCCATCAACTGGTTCAGCTTCTGATAATCCAAAAAAAAATATTGAGGGTACTCATCGCCTTCTTCAGAGATCAGATAGGTGAACCCCAAGAAGATGTACTGGGTCAGATAAAACCCTCTGCATATAACACCTCTAACTGCTTCATTAGCTCTTGTAACTCTAGGGTATCCATCCTATAAGGAGAATTGGACACCAGTGCCACTCCTAGAACATGATAAATATATAAATACACCAATATCGCTCTAGGTAAATAAAAAAAATTCATCTAGAAAGACATCCATGAAGCTATCCAACACTGAGAGAAATTCAATATTTGAAGTCCCCAAGTCATCTATATAAAAACTATAAATATAGTCTACAAATCCTCCCAACCCAAGATGCTTTGGTCTAGCTCTTCTCTCCTAGACATATCATTTTCCATTATATAGAAAATACCCACCCTCTAGTGATGTGAAACTCACCCTATGTCCATATTAGTAAACAATGGCCTAGAAAGAGACTAACCTATCCATTCTGGGAATGATGTCGAAGCCTATCATCTCCAAGAAATTGAGGTACCATAATATGTGACACCCACCACCCTCAAGAGGGAACACTTTTCCATAACATACAGTTTCTTTCCTAATCCCCAATGAAGTGCCTAGCATCGTAACACCCTCATATGTAATGATAAAGAGCCCAAGCCTATCCACAACAGAAACATATATGAATATATGGGAAGCCACTATATCAAAAAGGATAGAAACTAAAACTGATGCAACTGGAATCGTACCTCAAACAGTAGAGGGGTTGAGTTTCTAATCCTGGTGGATATACTCTAGTGTAATGGTCTGACCTATTCTACTACCTTATGACCATACGTTACTACCCTGACGTGAATCAACATATTTCCACTGAAATCCTATCGACTGGCTATCAGGGTCACAACCTCCTCCTCTGCCCGAACGGCCTAATGAACTCCTTTTCCCAGATTGATGAAAAACCAGTGGTCCTGCTCTAGGACTTGGAGTCATTGTAGAACTCTTATCAATATATTCTGGTGATAAAAACCATAATAAATGTTGATGAAGGCACATCTTCCTGCAATATCAGCACTCGACATGGTCTCTCAGAAACTGAGGCCTTGTATTCCCACTTTTACCACACTAGTAGCATACCACCTGTCTAGATGAAGGATCATATCATCTACTCAAATCTACATATGTAGACTCCCTATAGAATTTCATACTATCAGTCAAACAAGTACCAACTGTGGACGCAAAATCGACCTAGCTCACAGCTTCAGACTCCCTCAAATTACACTTGTTGATCAACACCTTGTTGACTATATAAGATATGCAAGTAAACTTGAATATGTTCACCTAGGATCAAGTGTCATGTCTGAGACTATCCTCAAACTTCATGGCTAGAAATAAATCATCTCCCTTAGAATGGGTGAGAAGCACTACAACTTTGTGATGTGAGTAGAATACTCAGGGACCAAAAGAGTACCAGGCCAGTGAAAAATAATTCATGGACATCCCTCAAGTTCTCTAGGTAGAAAAAGTCGTAGAAGGTCAGATGTAACTCATCTCAATATATAACTCATTAGTGTCCCACATGTGATATCACATCCCACCATCTCTTGGCGGAATCTCAAAGAATGTATGTTGAGAGCTTCAACCTACTCTAAATAGGTTTTTCACGATTATAAAATATAGACATAATTTCTTCTATCAATGACTCAATATCTTAAGATCCTTCATCACCAGAGAAAGTGGGAGGATGATTCTGTAGAAAAACATGCGTCAAAACTTCCATAAATGGGGCAGGATGCAGTGCTCCCTAGTAGCTGTTTCTAAACCTCCAGAAGCCTTCTCAAACTATGCATCTGCACCTATGTCTAGCATACTGGCTGGTGCCTCGATGGCCATGACGTTAGGATCTAATGGAAGTCTATGATCTTCTATTTCTAGTGTCTGATTATGGCATTGTATCTATTGTACAACTGGTGGACATCTTGGTGACATGACACTTCAAGGCCAAGCACACACCTCATCTTAGTATTATCAAGGACAAAAACATATATTTGAATGAAAATAATAGGATAATATAGCATTCATGTTTTTTAAAACATGGTTGGATGGCGTGTAAACTCTCCACAAGGTGTGTTACCATAGGTTTCAACATGGGTGTGTACCTCTGCCAAACATTGTTGTGTAACAAACCTACTCACGATGTGTTCCTCCATGGACACAATGTGTTCTTGGATCATTCCCTCCTTCTTGTTTTCATATACATGGACAATCCACATTATTCTCTCATGGGAAACACTACACAGTGTGTTCTCAAAAAACACAACGTGTACCACTTATGTAACAATTGCCCGTGTAATTAGTCACATGATCAGACACATGATCAACTATAAACGGTGTGTAAGAGTGGGACATAGTGTGTACCTCATATGTTTTATCCACCTATTTCATTAGTCACACGAATGGATACATGGTCTCTTCCGAAAGTCGTGTGCTTGCAGTACACTGTGTGTTCTTCCCAAAGTTTATCAACCTGTTTCTCTGCTCACATAGTCAGTCATGTTGTTAAGATCGAAATGGCATGTACTAATAGTACATGGTAGATACATAAGAAATTTAGTTTCATCCATAATATAATAACACATGTCATGTGTTCATAACACCACATGCGGTGTTGTTTCGGTTTTCAAATAGTATTCCTCTGAAACTTCTTCGAAACCCTTTAAAACATAAAATTTTGTCGAAGGGATGACAATTTTCAACATGTGAGAGCCCATACTCCCAATATTAAATGTTTTTTATCCTATTACACATTACAACTTGACAAAATTCAACTCATTTTCATACATGATCCACCAAATTTTGACCTAAGAGGGCCTATAACACCACAATGACCAATGTTTAGAGTCCATCCGAATAAAACATTACATATTCAAATACCCTATAAAAATAAAATGGATTTTATCATGGAATATATCACAATAGAATGCATATCTAGCACACCATCTATCACAACTACACTAAATTTGTAATGCATCCTAAATGGAATGACAAGAATGCATGGTATTTGGTCTATATTAAGTGCATGTCTGATGTATGAGACAAAATACCTTCATCTTTCCAGTTTTTAGTACAAATAGAACCTCAATAACAAAAATGATAACAACACAATAAAACTAATTCACCCAATGGTGAAATAAAATCAAATGTAACAATTTAAAAACCAGAAAAATTGCTATATTCAATGTAACTTAGCTTTTACCTATACAAGGGTTAGCTACTCCTGGGAACAGCTTATTACTGACTACATATTCCTTCATATCTGTGTCTATAGCCTCCAAATAGTGAGACAAAAGAGAAAATAAATATTCCATTTGATACCACTTTGTAACGTCCTAGATATGGGTGATTCCCAAAGGTTCCCCATACTCGGTTGGTCATGTGACCTCAAGCGTATTTCCCTAAACAATAGAGGATGGTTACTAGAAGTGAGGGACATGGGATTATAGTGGGGAAACAATTCCCTCATTGATATAGTAACACATAAGAAACAAATAATAAACACTAGAATAAACAGTAATACCATACAATAGAAGTAAACAACATAAGTTTTGAAGTATAAAAAACTATAGAATATATAAATAAATTATTGATAACAGATTTATGAAGGAAAGAATTCAAACAAGTCTCAAGGATGGAAATATAATACTGAAACCTAAGTACAAATACAGTAATTTACAACAACATCACAATCCTTAGCTTGGTCCTATGCTCCATAGCTCCAACAGAAATCAAGTACCTCATGATGAAGAGACCTTTCCAATATCTATACTTGCAACCATATAATCTTTTTGGGCCCAAAAACATGACCTAAACAGGGTGTGAGAAAAATTTCTGTAAGAAACCACTAAAAGATCTGTGTCGAAATGTTAGTGAAAATATATATATAACAATAAATATGAAAAATTAAGAAATAAAAAATGATGTACTAAAAAGTAAACAATCCAACATTTTCCAATTAAATTCTTATTAATTTATTAAATATTTAACCCATTTAATAATGAATCACCAGGATCTAGCCTAAACTCTATATCCCGTGTGTAATAGAATGAGAATATGTCTTTGAAGACCATCAAACAATCAAGTAATATAGAGTCCAAGCTCGTGCTTTGGCTGGGGAGACTCATCCAAATCAACATTCAAAATATGACGTTCACCCTCTGGTGGCTCACATAGTCTAACCCATATGATCTGGTGTTCCTACAAAAACAAAGACTCTATGAGGAATCATTCTCTATAAATTCACTTTGTGGTTTTGTAATGGAAAATATAGACTCTCTGAGGAATATCTTAATATCCATTCCCCCTATGGTCTCATAATGGTATTCAATAGAAACTATAAGGGGGAACTCATTATCAATCCCCTATATGGTTCCATGATGTAAAACAAATTACATACACTCTAGGTAATCTCTCAATGTCAATACCCCCTATGGTTTAACTACACCAGGTTCTGACTGTCTAATGTAATACAATCATAAAAATGATATCCTATAGCGCAAATTATTCTAAACTAGTACAAGGATATGTAGTAACAATGCGTAACATTGGAATATAACTAGTTCAAATAAGAAATCAATTCCAACCTAACAAGGACGACATGGAAATAAGGTCTTCCTCATAAGAAAGCTACACCAAACGACCATAAACATTCAAATAAGAAAATTTACCCATGGGGTGCCCCTAAAACATACAATTTAGCATAATATATCAATGAAAACCCAAACAAGATCAATCAATCTAAATCCGATGATAACAGGTTTCAATTACTTAACATCAAATACCTGATTCAAGGTTAATCGACACTTAGTAATATATAACTCATTGAAAAAATCATAAATCCAACAAACGATATCGCTGAACATTGTACGATCGATATAGTTGAACTTCTACATTTTAATTGGTCTAGAGTATATTAGATCTAACAAAAAGTCAAAAAAGTTCAACCACAGATAACATGATAGATAAGAGAAATTGGGAAGAGGGGCTCTATGGAAAGAGATAACTCACAAGTGGGAATACAACGCACCCGACATCACCTTAATCGAAGCTTAGATAGTGGAACGAGTGGTGATCAAAGTCTCTATGTTGTATGTCACTCTCTTATACAATAAAAGGGAATAATAGATGTGTTATGGAGATGAGACGCGACCGCAGACCGATTAATAAAATAAAAAAAGTACATTATTCAATCATTTAATGTACACACCATTTACTAGCCTCAATCGGCCACCGCATTACGCAGTCCACATATCCATGTACTCAGCCATTACATGGCCAGTACATGGCTACCCACAACAACTAGGTACCCAGTGTGTACTCAAAAAATTTCCCAAACCATACTTTTTCCAAAAAACACCGAAATCAATATTAATACTTAAAAGGATGATCTTAGGTCTTGTAGTATCTATTGGAACATCCCCACACCCAGTATCATGTACAAAATGTATTCCATGTATCCTAGTTGAGGAAGTACATACTGGGTCCCTCATGTGTATGGAATCTAGAGATTTTATATTTGGAAAATGATTTTTCTTATGGGGAGTATCTAGTGAAGATCATGAACCATACTGATAATTTTCTACACAATGAGACTAATAACCTGGTCAAAGTATTAGGGTTTAACCAAAAGTTCTAAGAGGAAATATGGGATCCTAGGGAAGCAATGAAGTATAAGTACCACACCTTTTTATCACCACAATCATTAAAATGAAATCTCAAGGGAGAATTTTTATAAAGGGGAAGAATGTAACAACCCATAATTTTATCAATGGAATCTCCATTATATAAAATAAATCACACATCATCAGATATACAACACAATAGAAATGTAATAAATGATGAACAAATGAAATAATATGTATTTCATGAAGTTGAGGAACAAATACCATTGAAATAGTAACAATAACATTAAGAATTGTAATTCAATGATTATAATATTAACCCCACCATAGAAATTATAATTTAAATTTTTGAAACTTATAAATGATTATATGATATAATAATTTCAGGGTATATGAAAATAAATATTTTAAAATTTATTAATTAAGTGTTTGTATTTTTATAAAAAATAATTTTTTTTATAATTTTGTAAATGAATATTTACATTCATAAAATATTCTCATAAATAAACATTTTTTGTCTTGTGATTTGATATTATTTTATACGAGCCTAATAAAATTTTTAATTTGTTATAAAACTCGTTATAATTTTGAAATCTATATTTTCTCTCTAAATGAGAATTTATATAGAATATTGTTTTTCTCATATATAGAAAATTATTCTAATAATATAGAGCTCATTTTTTTAATTGCATACTTTAAAATATGGATCGATTTAATTTTTGGTATTTTTTTTAAAAACATGTTTTTAGTGAATATTTAACAATGATAATTTAAAATATAAGTTAAAAACAATAATTTTCTAGACATTATTGACATAAAACTAATGTAATACCAACAAATAAAATGATACTTCATTGTTTTAATATATCTAGTAATATGTTTTAGAAAATTCATATTATTGAGAAAAAATAATAAACTAAAGATTAAAATAATGAGAAATCACCCCTCATTTACTCTATAAATATCACCCCTAACCACCACCTCTACCCACACATTCCACAAAATTATGCTTTTACATGTTATGAAAAAATACACTTCCCTAGTCCCTAAATCAAGTCCATGATCCCTTGGTCTCATAAAAATAATAACCCTTTCCCTTAATGTGGTTCTCAAAATCGAGAAATTCACGGAAAAATATCCCCTTTCTTTTTTTTATGTTCATCTCTATTTCATTTCCTTTATTATCCACTCCAGACCTAATCATATCCTGGTGGAATGATAATTGAGGCAAGATATATATAATTTAATGTTAATATATTAATAGAATAATTCATTTTCAAACCTCTACCATTTTTTATATTCCATAAATGAAAATATCATATGTGGTGTGTCGATTAAAAACCACCATGGGAAATACATTTTCATTTTCACTGGTGCCTCCATGGGTGTTCTTAATACCATTATTATGGTAGAATAATATTTATTAAATATATTATAATTTATCTAATGTTATGGAACCAATATATATAAACATGGAAATAAAAGCTCAAAATGGTCATAAAAATAGCCATGAAAATTAAATCATTTTCATTATCCCTCAATATAACAAATCATTCTCATTCAATCTAACCAAATGACATATAAGACTAATTAATCTTATATATGTTCATTTATAACATATAATTTCTATTATGTGGAATCATTCTCAAGGTACATTAACATCCATATTTATAAACAAGTTTACCAATAATGAAAACTAGGAAAACGAACACTCCTAAATGACAGAATTGAACTCTATAACTCATCAATAAAACAAAAAATGATATTAAAAAAATATACTAAATCAAATTAATTTATAATATGTTTTGTATTTATTAACTATATAATTTAATTATATTAACCAACAGATTAATTTGAAGAAATACTCATACATAAGATGGTGGGAATTCTGTACCCAATTCCATTTCTTTGGGTTATTCATCTTTCATTCCAAATTTAATTGGGGATAACCAATTATTAAATTTCATACATATTTTAAATCTTATTACCATTTAATTTGTAGGATATATAAGTTTCCAATAAAAAAATTTACAAGTTGAATCATTTTTCAGAAAGAAATATTTTTTCCAAGGACAAATATTTTTTTGATATTGTTTCTTATTCAAAAAAGGTTGGTTATTGTTATAAAAAGTATTTTATTCCCTGTCTGTAATGATGACCCAAATGTTTATTCAGGAATATAAGATTTATGAAATTAATATAATTCATTTACAAGGGTTATTTTATGTCTATGATTGATATATGTTCTATGTGGCAGGCATGATTATGAAAATGTTGTGATGTGACGGTTGTACCCAAAATTATATACCGCATGTAAATGTTATGATGTGATGGGTTTTCCTAGAATTATATACAGCTATAATTCATTATTTAAGGTGATTTATAAGACGAACAAATGTGATATATGTGTAAAAATTATGCTCTATTTTTTTTACAATAATGTTGTTATGATGATGTGAATATTTTCTATGTGAACATTATACTAGCTTTGTTGAGAACAATGTGTGGTATTTGACCACAAGGACATGATGTTTAATTTTAATGACTTTTATCATTCAATCCATTTAATTTATGTTTCCTTATATGATTATGGAAATGATAAGTTTCTTTTATTATGATGATAGTGATTATCTTCACCCATGTTTCATGTATCTTATTATTCATCTTAATTGGCTTTTAGCTCAACCCTTCTTTTGATGTATATCCTAAGGTTTATACATGTACTAAGAAGAACATGACATATAATTATAATATATATAATAAAGAGTTATATATATTTTCTATTATGTTAATCTTATTTATGGATCTAAATTTTTTCAAGACACTAAACCTTTCGATCTTAGTTTTGTAGCATTATTATGTTGTTTATCATTAAAATTATGTTATAGTCATGAATGAAAAATCAGGGTTTCTACAAGGATGTTATTGTGGGGTGTTCCACCAACATATTTTTTAGAGATTATGGATGGATGACTACACCCTTTATCCCCACACTTTTCTCTTGGTTGCATGACTAGCTATTATACACGATGGTTAGTTTACCATATATGTCTATAAAGGTATGTAATGGATTGTGGTAATTTCACATTCATGTATCTCTTGATAAAATATCCCAATAATTATAATATGTTTGAAGTTTATAGGGTAAGATTTCATAAGGTACCTTACACATTTTATGGTCTATGATGGCTTGGGGTATAATAATAGAAGTATGATACATTCCATGTACGTTATGGTGGAACCCAGGTGATACGTGGTTTCAATATGGTGATTTGGAATGTCATGATTAGATGATATAATTCTTGAGGTTCAAGTCATGATACATATCACATGTTTCTCTGAGATGTCATACAATTATATATATATGGATCTGGAAAAATGATGTTGGGAATAATAGAAATTAGTTTGCGATGTTTTATCGAGGCACACTTGATGATACTTTAATATAATACCATATCTTATATGATATGCATAGTGAGAGTATGACATGGTGAGGTTGGTAACGTATTATACATTTTTAGGGGTGTATTTCGTTTTAAATTTTTTTCATAGGTCTTTAGAATTATTTTGTTATCATTTTCTTGATAGGCTCAAGGGTGGTTCCTTTGGGTTATAATTATATATTAATACAATGTATATGTAAATTTTTTTAGGTTAGTAGGATTATGTTTTAGATCCGAGTGGATTTTACTGTCAAATGATTTTATATTAGCATTTGGGCTTCCTAGTCATCGATTAATTTACATTTTCGGTACTTTTAGTCTCCTTTCATATTTTTTCCATCTATATGATATAAAATATATACACTTTGGAGTATTTTATATATACAATAATTATTAACTTTTTTTAATATGTCATATATATCTCATATACGTGATCTATTTATTGTTATTACCTCCCATTTTAATGAATAATAGCCCATAATTTATAGCATCCAATAGGATACTATCTAGATAATGGACACAGGTGGTAACTGTCTCTCATTATCGTCTAATGAAAAGAACACTAAGGATTGATGAGGGTGGGTCATGAAAAATCATTTGAAGTGACACCAAGTTGATGTAAATATGGTTTTATAATATTTTCAGAAGTTATCATATAAAATAATTTCAAGAGATAGATTAGTTGTTGAACTAAATGAATAAAAAAAATATTATATCATTAAATCTCATATAGGATAATTATTTCTACTATAGAAATCTTGTGTGGGGGGTGAATCTTGGTGATGGATGAATGAAATAAATTATATAATATAATTATATTTATTTTAGGAATGTGGTCCAAAATTTTTAGTAACAACGTTTAATGTATATTACATAATAGAACAACAAATTAAACAATCAAATATATATAGGAAATAAAATCAAACACATAAAATAAATATTTTACATATTCTAACACAAAAGGCTATAACCAAAGAGTACAAACTGATGAATTGTTGAAGTGTGAAAATACTATAATATTCAAATTATCTATAGTTACAATGTTTTAATCCTAATATTTCTATTTCCAGGGAAATAAAATTACAATTTTTAGTGTTAGTTTAATTCTTACCCAAGGAAAACATCATCTTCATCGTATACCTTATTATTTTTAGAAAAGGATCATCAATTGATTGTAGACATGTATGTCTCATCACTAGATGAGGAACATGATAGAACATAAATTCTTAGAATGAGACTCTATTCTGATCAACGGTACTATTTTAATTCTATATTTCACCTTTTAACATCACACAATTCCACTATAAAAGATGAGATTACAATTTCAATTATATACTTGAGTATTTATGTTCCATAACACAATATCATCAAAATTTCTTCTATAGATGTGTATAATTTAGCTTTGGAATTATCCTATTTCGGCCTTCTTATTTAAACACCCAAATATGTAGTGGACTAGTATATGTACACATATTCACTCTATATAAATATTCAATTAATCTCATTTATGTATAACTTATTTAGAGGATGATTTCTTTTTTGAACATTTTTTCACAAAAAAATAAATTCCCAGATCATTTTATCTCATAAACCAGATCACATGAACCATATTGAATAACACCCTTTCCAATACCCTGAATGGATAAACAAAGGTGCATATCTTCTTTTTTTTGAGACACATGTTCCATTTATCCCTTTTGATAACATTAATAATTATAATTATCATCACATGACCCATAGATAAAAGTCAAATTAGCATAAGACAGTTCGGTGTAAATCTCTTTTCAACACACTCATTGTTCACATAATTCTATATGCATGATTTTGATCATGTAACCATGATTAGAGGTCTCCTATAACATAATTTATGTATGAGACTACCTCACCCAATATTCATTTTTAGTATACTCTTATGAGAAACTACTAGCATGGAATATCTTCGTATCATATCTTACTATGTAATATAATTGATAATAAGACATAACTCTCTATGTGTTATAACCTATTCATTGGGGTCTGGTCTGTCTTCAAAAATTCATTTGCACTAATTAAATAATTCAAATAAAAATAAACTATTAACAATGGGGACCATTGTTATTTATTGACTGAATTACACCACATTAACTCTACAAAAATTATGGACAAGAATAAATTTATTTCACTTTATTATGTGATTTTATATAACCTAATCCTCCCATCTATGATTTCATGATATCTTTTAACTCATATGATAACATTTCTATTGTACAAGAAATTTTTTGAATGACACAATTCATTATTCAATAACATGTATCATCCATTTCTAGATCTTAAAATTACATTAGTCTAAATTCCATAGATATCATTATCTTACGACTGGTTGATATCGTCTCAAATTCTCTATTGTCTTTAATTAATATTTAAAATCATGTAGTTGTAATTTCAGGTTTTTATATACATGATTATGTAGATGTTGATCAATTTGAAAATATATTTATGAAAATAAATTTTATCATTTAAACCATATCATTAATTATATTTTTCTCATGAAAATGTAATGAGAGATATATATATATATGTTTACGCATCACCTTAGAATGTGTCACAATCTATACATGATTCTCATGATCAAAATTTCTGAATGAAACTATATGATAGGGTAATAATCGAAATATATTTCCACAAAATCTCATCACTACGTAAAGTTATTTTCTTGATTAAATCAAACCATGAATCATACCATTATAACCCCCAATGATTTAAAGTTATGTATCTTCTTAGATAAATTCACTTTTGTCTGTTTCTTACTTTTGAAATAACACCTATCTTTAAAAAATAATGTTGTACTTTTAAATATTAAAAAATACCATTGAAATGGTAATGTGACCATGTAGAATAGTAATGTGACTATTAAGAATTTTAATTTTTCTAATATAACAATATCGTCAGCTAGTAATGTATAAATAAAATTTTTGTGTCTCATAAATAAAAAAAGAAATATTTATATCATGGAATAAGGTAATATATGTTTTAAAAATGATATATTAGGTGTTTGTATTTTTGTGAAACCTAATTTTTTTTACATATTTTCAAATAATAAATTGATTTAAAGAAAAATATATGTTCATAAAATATATTATTTAATTAATATTTTGTTTTCTTAGTATTATAAGATATTTTTAGGAGACCTGAGTAAATATTTTAATGTGACATAAAATCAGATATAATATTAAATTTTTTATTTTTCGAATAAATATTGAATTTCATTAAATATAAATTTTCTCTAATTAATAAAATTATATTCATAAAATAGATTCTATTTTTATAAAAAAATGTTTAAAAATATTTAGGTATATTTTCTAGTATTTTTCTAAAATAGTGGAATTTTCAGTGAATAGTAAAATTTGGTAATTTATGTTATTTAACATTTTATTCCAAATACATAATTTTTTGAATCATGAATTATTTAAGAACAAATATTTTATAAAAAATATACTTTTTTAGTTTAAAAAGTAATAATAATCAACATTAATTGTTTTAATGAGGTAAATTAATTAACAAATGAATAAAATAATCATAAACACCCCCTCCACCACTATAAATACCCACCCTTACCACCCCTTCCCCTCACACATTATAATCCCTAGAGATTTCTAATCACTTTAAAAACACCTCAAACAAACCTCTTCCCCATTTCCTTGTATTTATTGTCTCACAAAAAGTCTAATCCCATGTTCCTTAGGAGGTTATCAAGGAGACATTTTATAAGTGGTAAATGTATCTATCATTTTCATTCAATTTTTTTTAATTTTATTTCTATTATTATCCTCTCCAAAACTACTATACCCAAACATGAATGATAAGTCAATTGTAAAATATATATATGCTATAATTATATCATTTTAATGGAATATACATCTCCAAACCTCTTCACCTCTCACTTTTATTATAAAAATGAACACATCCTCTGTGATGTGTCGATTTACCACCATCATGGGTGATGCATTTTCATTTTACATTAACACCAACAAGGCTTGTCATAAAACTATGGTTTTGGTTATGTCATATTGAATTAAACATATTATAATTTATATAATGTTATATATCCAATATTTAATCATTATATTAAATTAAATGATATAATTTTATGGTGGTCATAAAAACCGCCAGAATAAATTAAATCATTTCTATTGAAGTTTTATCTAGTGAATCATTATCATAAAATATACCAAATGATATGTAAATAAATTTAAAAATATTAATTTTACAAAAAACATATAATTTCATTTTGGGAAATCTATTATAATTATCATTAACATCCATGCTTGTATACAACATAACCGATCATGAAAACCAAAGAAAACAAACACTCTTGGAATGAAGAAATTGAATCTTATGATGCATCCAATAGGCCTGAAATGAATACGATAAAATTAAAATAAATAAAATAAACGTATAAATGGATCTAATATTTTATGTTGTTGAATATATCTTGTGTATCCTCGAAACTATGTACAAGTGCATAATGCTTTCCAACATAAGGTAAGGGTCTTCCCATCTCAGAATTATTTTTGTGATGTATTCCTTATTCACTAATTGTTCCTTATTTATGGAATATGTATACTTCCCTTTTTATCACAATTTTTTGAATATTTCATTAAATTTTTATATTTCTTATATAATGGATATTTTTATTTCCATAGTCATATACATTTCCTCATTCGGTATTTAATTGGAATGTTGTTTTAACTTAGGAAATATTGATAAATATATAACCACTACTAAATATTGATATTTTGGTAAGGAATTTTTATTTATTTCAATATATATTTTATGAATTAATTTTAATTGTAGTTATAGGTGTGGAATTACATTATACATCCCCTTGATGCATCCAAATTAAAAATGTGACAAAACATTTGGAGACAAACCCATTGGGTTGGTTTCAATGAAAAATATGCCATTTTTTCACCCATATTCTAAAACTATTTTGGGAAATGTCATTATGGTATTGGTTCATGTTCCATATACAAATAAAACAATAATTAATAATTTTTTTAGTATTTATTTAATACATTCCATGTGATTATCACTATCAAAAAAACTATAGTTTCATTTTCATTCTCAGTTTTTTGATGGAATGTCTTTTGTTATTTAACATTACCTAATGATTATAACTTATTCATTTTTTGTCACATATAATTTAATTATGTAACCCTAAATAATAATATGAGTAAAACTTTTTATTTGTTTTCCTCCCCTGGGTAATGAAGATGAAATCATTGAATATGATTTTATAAAGAAATTTATTTCCAATTATTATGGAATATATTTAATTCCATATATTAAAATCAAAAAATTTATATGTCTACATAATCATGATTAAAAAATCGATCTATCATTGTTGATGTGATCTCTAGTTTCTATTCTGTTTCATTAAAATATCCACTGACTCAAGGCTATTGGGGATGGGGTTATTACATTTGGTATAAGAGGAGGATAAGTAAAAACCATGGGAAATAGATAGTACATATAAATGAGAATTATAATAATTCCTTATGTTGAATTTTTCACTGAATACTCATTTGGATTATGAGATATCATAGTGTGTGAAATTATTTAGTGGTACTTTATAATGGATGAATGGGAATCAATACCCATAGATAGTGTGGCATTTTCCCAACTAAGAAAGTAAAAATAGTTATAATTGGATCTAATAAGATAATTAATGTATTAGAAAAAACAACATAGTTTATGAATAATAACCATAATAAACCTATGTTGAATAATTTTATGGTGAATAGTACAACATATATTAGTAGTACTACTAATAAAAATGTATCTACATAGTGGATCATTTATCAATAAATGATATTACTAGCATTGGGATGAATTGAAAATGAAAACACAGTACTGGATTTAATTTTTGATAATATTGATGTTGATCAATAGTGGTAATTAATCCGGAACACTAAGGAGATAGAAGAAATATAAGATATTGAATTGATAAAATTTGAAAAAATAAATTCATTGAAAAATATTTCCCATATCACAATGATATTTAATTAAGACTGAATTAATTATCTAAAGAAAAATAATAGAGTGTTTTAGAGTATCATGTTACATTCACAAGACTAACCTAGCATGATATAGAATAGTTATTTGATTTATATTAGAAGATTGATAATTTCGTTGAATTTAGATTTCAATATCTTCAAAGGTCACTTGATTCTCAACCATTTTCATCATATGATGAAATCGTATTATGCTCCATCGAATTGGAGACATAATTTTCTTGATCATATATGTTCATGGGAAATCCAAACTAGAAGAGTTATTTTTATACCATGAAAATTATGAATCATAAAAGAAGAATAGGGGAATGAACTCACTCCCATTATGAGTAAATTTGGGAATGATTCATACCGATAAATGATTTGAAGTTCTATAAGGATACTATAACTTTATATAAAACAATCATCAAGGTAATGAATTCTAGGAGAAGAAATCAATAATTTTTAAATCTTCCCATTAAATGACAATAATAAATAATGAAATCTATTTACCTATAATTATGGTAATGGAAAATTGAAGAGTCTAAATTGAGATGACCAATCTTTAGTAATTACAATAACTGAGATATATGTAACAAATGATGTTCATGGTGGTAAATTAATCGCATATTAAAATTTATCCACATAATTTTTTGATCATGGATTGCATCACCCTTTTTTTCTACCTCGGTTTCTCAGAAAATTAATCATTTCCCTTCTAATTTAATAAGTGGGTTGTCAGTAAATACTCATAAGGTTAGTATCAGGGAAACAAAAATCTGTGGGTAAGTCCCCTTTATGCCACATAAACATGATTTAGTTGTAAACCATATAAGCCTACCTATGGATGAATTTTATTTAAACATTGGTATAGAATATCATTAAAAATATGATGTAAAAAAAATATTTTAATAAGATAGAAATTATGATTTGTGAGGAAGATGTTGAACCCCATATCATTAGTGAAGAAACATCAACATCTAATTATGATCAGTATAAACCCTTGTATCTTTATTGAATGAAGTTATTATGTAATAAGAGAGAATTATTCTAGGTATAGGAGACACAGTCTTAAAATTGAGGTTGTAACAATTTTATAGGAATACATTGTTGTATTTTCTAAAGAATTACAAGGACATGCCAAGAGCCTGAAGTTGAGTATACCATTATTTTAATCCCTATTTCAATTCCAATTTTAGGTAATCCTTATATAAAGTACTTGGTAGAATTATTGTGGATGAAGAATCTTCTAATGGAGTTGAGTATTAAGGGATTTATTCTCCATTGTATTTATTAATGGGGAGACCCTATTCTATTTGATAATAATAAATATATATTTATGATTTTGTGCATTAAATTGAGAGGAATCAATTCTATTAAAAAAATAACATGTATCTCCATCCTAGAATTGATGATTTACTTTATGAGCTTCACATATATCTATATTTTTAGAAGAGTTTCCTTCTTTCTAGGTATCATCGATTAAGAGTAAATAAGAGAAATATTCTGAAGATAGCATTCCAAAAGTGGTATGTAAATTATGATTATACAATAATCCACTCTTAATGAAAAATTAACCGTCTATTTTAATAGATTAAATGATAAATGTATTCATGTAACGTCATCAATATCTTTTTTTATTGTCCATTAATGATATTTTGGTGTATTCTAAATTATATAAAGTCCATGGGAATCACTTGTGGATAATTACAGGGACACTCATAAGAAAATAGATATATTTTATATTTAGAAATTTTGAATTATCCCTTGAGGAAATTTCTTTTCTTGGCTATATTATCTCAAATAATTGAATCTTAGTTGATATTGTAATGAAAAACGAAATCCATGAATTTCCTACACAAATGAACAAACCTGAGGTACATAGTTTCACTAGTTTATCATGTTATTATTTCCATTTCATTTCGAAATTTTCACAATTGGAAACCCGAGTAACCAGTCTCACATGTAAAATCATTAAACATGATATAGAAAAATGAATTTGTAGACACATTTCTGAAATTGATGAGAATTTTGTTTAATGCTTTTAATTGTAATCTACCATCAAGAGAATATTTGTTTTTTTTATATAGTGATTTGTCAAAGAATGAACTAGGTTGTTTCCTTATAAAAAATGATATGGTTCTTTCATATCCATCAAGGTAGTAGAATAATCCTGATCAATATTATATAACACATGATATTGAGTAAAAAATAGTAATATGTTTAGTGAATATATGGTGAAACTATCACTATGTTGACAGATATGAGATATATAAGTGTCAAAAGAGTTTTAAATACATCATTTCCCTTAAAGAACACAACATGTGGTAAAGAAGATGGCTCTGAATACTCAAATATTACAATTTATCAATACTCTACCACATGGGAAATGTAAATAAAGTAGCATATTCATTTTGTAGGAAATATTCTAGACATATAACCCATGTGAGGATTCAGAAAGCTCTTATGCTCATGGATTTAGTACGGTTTCATATGGTAGTTGTTCTGAAAGGAGAAAGGTTACCCCTTAAAGAAATGATTTCAAAATCATCATTACTAGAGAAGTTAAATACTCCTCAATCGGATTAAGAAAATTTTAAAAAGAAAATTAATGTCGTTATTGATAGAATATTAGTAGACCTCATGTATGAGGATGGAATTCTATAATTTGTAAATATATTATGTGTTTCATCAATTATTGAGTTAAATAGGGAGATACTTGATGATTCTCATAGATTAACATTCTCTAAACAATATATAAGTAATAGGATGTATTTAAATATAACGAACCATTTTTGGTTGGATAATATGATGTCAGAAATTGCTGACTATGTGTCATGATGTCCAGTTTTTTAATAAGTGACGGTTGAGTGACAACATTTTAGAAGAGTCATGGAACCTCTACTTATTCCTAAGTGGAAGGGGGGATATTATGATGGGCTTCATCACTAGATTATCCAAGACCCCTCCAAAGAATGGTTTGATATGGGTAATTGTTTATATCCTTAAAAATCATAAAATTTTCATGATATATGAGATGATATGCCCCTTCATCTACTAGAAATATATTATACTAATGAATTCACTATACTTAATGAGCACATGTATTGATTTTTTCGGATTGAGATCCATGTTTTACATCCACGTTCATGAAGGTTCTTTAGAAGGAATTGATTACAGAGCATTATTAGAGTACATATTATAACAAAAGAACTGATAGATAGTCTAAAACAACTATTAAAACATTAGATTACATGTTACGATAAAGCTATAATGTCATTAAATTTATGTGGGATCAGTATTTAACTTTGGAAGAATATTCAAACAATACTATTTTCTATTATAGTATTCCAATGGAACGTATTAATCATTATATGGATATAGATGTCTTACTCTAACATGTTGGGGTGAAGTTTGTGAGAGTAAACATATTATACTACAAATTATCGACGATTAAACAACAAATTTTATGAATATTTATCCTCATATTATAGTATGTAATTGTATTAAAATGGTAAACAGATGAAAACCATAGAAAATATTCGGAATATCATGTTGGAGATCATGTATTTAAGTAGGTATATCCAAAGAAGGGTGTCAAAATATTCAGAAAAATGGGAAACTATAACCTAGGAACATCAGATAATTTGAATTTCAGGAATGAATTTTAGTTGTAGCTTATCGATTATCAATCCCACTATGTCTCTCCAAATTTAATGATGTCTTAAACATGTCACCATTCAAGAAGTAAATTACATATCAATTGCTTATAGTCATCAATGAATAAATTATACATGAACCTGAATTTTCTTATTTTTAAGAGCCTATAAAGATTCATATCACTATAGAAAATGTATTGAGAAATCTGATGAATCAATTGGTAAATGTTCAAATTGGAAAATATTAAATAGATGAAGTAGTGTTTGATCCTCAGAATGTAATGAAGAATAACCAACATTATCTTTTTAGAATGAAATATTCATGAAATATTTCAAAGATGAAATTTATAAAGGTGGAAACAATAAAAAACCCCATGATCATATGTTATGTATATTCTTAAATAAATTTAATTCATTTGATATCATATGTTTCACAGATAACTGAGCTTAAACTAACAGTGATACAGTACTAAATATTAAAATGACCATTGAAATAGAAATGTGAAAATTATGAATAGTAATGGGATTGTTTGGAATAGTAATGAGACTATTAAAATAATAAACTCACCTATGAATTTAAAAATTAAATTTAGGTCACTAAAAAATAAAAATTGAATATATTTATATCTTATAATAAATAAATAAATGTTTTCAAAATGATAATGTAATTTTTGGAATTTTTTTGAAATAAAAATGTCTATTTAGAATTAGATAATTAATATAATTATTTAAATGGAAATTTATTTTCTTAAATGGATTCATTAATTACTATTTTGGCATCTTAGGATTATAATATAATTTTCTGAGGCCTTAGTTATTATTTCAATGTTCCATAAATTTGGTAATAAATATTTAAATATATTTTTTTAATATAAAAATATTTTAAATAAATAATATATTTATCATATTTAGAATATTAGTATTTATAGAATGAATCCCATTTTTTAAATCTACATTTAAAAAATGGTAAGAATGATTCTTGGTTAATTTTCTAAAATCTTTATTTTGTTGTGTATAGTGAAATACGATATTTATGGTATTTGATATTTCATTCCATATAAATAAATTTTTTATTCCTTAATGATGTAATAAAAAATTATTTCGAACTCACATGAACTAATTACTACACTTATTCAATTGAGTCAACACTGTTGATATTTTTCAATTAAAATAATAAATTAATGAATAAAATTTTAAAAAACACCCCTCTCATCCACTATAAATACCACTCCTCATCACTCCTTCTCTTCAAACCTTTTAAGAAATGGATATTTATAATATTATTACTATTTTCTCTCGCTACCCACTTACTCATATCTTGTTAATGCAGGTCTCAATAAAAGAACTATCCAATGTTTTCATTAAGGAGGTTCTGACAGGGACTCCATACAAGAGGTTAAATCAACATTCATTTTTTTAATTTATTTTAATTTTATGTATTTTATTATCCTCTCCTTACATAATATCTTAAAATATGTGCGAAAACTCTCTTAACATATATATACTTTAATTTTAAAATTTTAATTGAATATCCATCCCCAAAACCCTTCTTATATAGCTTTTATTCTAAATATAAAAATATCTACTTTGACATGTCGATTTACCTCCATCATGGACGAAACTTTTTAATTTTCCCTTACCACATTAAAAATATTCATAAACCCATTATTATGATTGAATAATATTTTATTATACATATTTTAATTCATATAATGTTTTATAACCAATATATACAAATGATATTAAATAAAAAGATATAAGATCTTGATGGTTGTGGAATCTGCCAAAATAAATTCATTTATTTTTGTTAATATTTTATCTAATGAAATATTCTCACACAATATTTACAAATGATACATTATATTATTTAATATTATATAAGTTTATTAATAACATATAATTACAATTATAGAGAACTATTCTGATTTTACATGAAATACCTTACTTGTTTATAAGAGAACTGATCATGAAAACCTAAGGAAAGGAACCCTCCTAGAATGATGAAATTAAAAATTATTACTTTTTAAAAATGTTATACATGAACATAATTAAATTTGAATAAACAAAATAAATGTATAAAAGGTTATTTATTATGTAATTAATTAATAACATTTTATTATTTAGTATTATAAATTTTTTTTGAACTCTTACATACATAGGATAATGCTTTTCTCAAATCACAGTAATTTCTATGAGACATGTCTTATTAAGAAATTATTCTTTATGTGTGGTTTATGATAAATTAATTTCTATTTAATATCATAATTCATTAAATATTTAATTAAATATCCATATTTATTGTATCTTCAGTTTGATTATAGTATTAGACAGAAATCATTTTTTATATAATGTGCTTGCTTAGAATGTTTTTTAAAAAAGAAAATATTAGAAAATCCATAAAAATAATCAATACATATATTTTTATAACACATATTTTTGATTAATTACATCTATGTATGAATAATTATTTGGAAATGTAGCGATGGGGTTGGCCTTACATTTTATATCCACAGGATGCATCTACATGTCTAATGAGGCCAAATAGTTTGTGATAAACCCTTTGTGTATGTTTGACTTAAAAATGAGATGTGTTTCTACCCATAGAAATAATCCATCTATTGAATGGTCATGAAGATAGTGGATCATGTTCTAGATAAATGAATTCCAATAAATAATCATTTTTATCATTTAGTATCTGGTTATATCATTCCATGTTATTTTCACTATGATGAAATCGTTGGTTTCAATTTAATTTATAGTTTATTGATAAAATTGGTTTTTCAGTTATTTAACCTTCCATAATGATTATGGTATATCAACCATGCTTCACTAATTATAGATTCATGTAACTCTGAATAAGAATTTGATACCAACCTTTCTTTTTTCTCTTCCATATGTTATGAAGATAAAATCCTTAAATATATTTCAATGAAGAAATTTATAATCCTTTTCTATATTCTATGATTAAATAAAAATGTAATAATGGAATTGTGTTTGTGCCTTGATATTTAAGGCTACAAAACGGATCAATCATGGTTGATGATATATCTTTTTACCATTCCATTTTAATAAAATAAAAATGGAATTTCGGATATTTGGTACACAATTGTTATAATCATGATCCATAAAAACTTATGCAGTCTCACAAATCCTCTATATACACCTGATTTTGTAGCCATTACGTATTTCGATGATCGTGTAACCCTTTTTAGATTTCCGAGTTTTAAAAATTATTCTACGTATTTCTCTCTATTTTGGTAAACAAAAATCATCTTCTTCTATCAACATAGATAGTATTTTTAGGATTATTCATCATAGATCTTACAGTCCAATTTATAGAACACATTCTAAAAATTGTATGGGATCAAAATTAGACTTTTCTATATATCAAAGTTTACCAATGCGTGTCACTATACAATTCCCTTATGGAGTTTTTATGTTATATTTCATGAAAATAAAATCCTTTTGTTTTAGAAAGCTCTAGTAATAATGTATGATGTACTTATTGACAACCAATACAACACCAAATCATAGGTCTTGATCCATACTACTCAATTTTTTGTGTCTATAATTCACCCCTTTTATTATTTATTCAATATAATCATAAATATATTCTCTATAAAATACTTTCCTAATAATATGTTAATGGAGTTATGACACCTAGTTTACATCAAAAGACATATCTCTTCCCGTTATACATCAATGTGAGAAATACAAAATGAAAATTGAGTAATCCAATACTTTCAATTCCCCTAAGGGTCTCACTAGATACCCCATTAGTTTCATGTCAACCTTTTAGAAAATAAATGATATAGATTCTTGGAATCCGTGTTTCATTTATTGAAAACATCATTGTGATGTTTAAATGGGATTCCATCTTTAATAAATCTACTCCCACCAAATTAAAAATTGTCATTAAATATAGTTTTAGTGAAATTTAGAAACCATTGTGGGAATAAACTTTCCTCTCAATACCTAAAATCTAGATATCAATATATTATTCAAAGTAATTGTTATATAATTTCACTTTTACCATGTGATTTTAGCTGTTTAAATCTAATGAATTTTTTTTTTGAATCCATATCAAATAACATTGGACAATATTTTATATTTATGTACATTAATCTACATATGATTTGGAATTTTGTCCATTTATCACCTTTTATGATCAGATTCATTTTGTATTAGTACTTTATACTACTAAAAGATTTTCATTGAGATAAATTGAAATATGTAACTGAGAAATCATGATAACATTTAAGAAATCTATTTTTGAATTAACAGTAACAAACTATAGCTTAAAATAATAAATCATTCTATAATCCATGTTACATTCATAATTCCATATATATTCTCAGTATAAAATTATAACTTATGAACAAAAAATCTATGATATAAATCATACAAACCCCAAATAGTTATTGATAAATTAATTAAGTAAAATTGCGAGTGTTATAAAAAATTACAGCTAATTGAATCATTTTTTAAGGACAACATCATGGTGCCACTTAGAATACACATTTATGTATTCCTCAAAATACTGATTTATCATAGAAGGATATAAATCCTTGAGTTATCATCACCATGTCATCATTTTTATAATGATAAGATCAATTACTGTGAATTATATTTATTTAATTGCAGTATCTTGGTGTCTTGAAAATAGTCAAAAGATAACCCATTTTTATAAAAAATAATATGAAAATTTCAAATAATAATTTTACAACATCCATACCAATATTTCATATCCTAGTGAAAAAATATAATGTAAACATTTAACTCACACCCTATCATGATATCCCATTTTCCTAAGAATTAAACATATATATATATATATATATATATTAAAAATATAATTGTTTATTGAAAAAAAATTTATAGATCAATGTGAAATGATTAATAATTGTTAATATTTTTATCACATGTATCCCCATTAATATTTTATTCATGTTTTATTTCATTATATATTTACCCCATTGATAGAATATATCCATTAATCATATACCAATTCATGTATTTATTATAAATACCAACACTTATTAGTTTAATGAATCATATAAAATCAATAGATTTAGTATGTTGGCCATCAATTCTGGAGAAACCCTTTTATTCCATATTTTCTCCAATCCATCATTCTGGTGTAATACTGAATAACACCTTTAAATCAATGTTCTATTAACATGCCTTATTTTATAAAACACATCATTGGATAAAGATTATTTTTAATTTAAATCAAGTGAAATTATTCCTTTTCTAATTTTTATATAGTCCATGTATATTATAACTAATTTATCTGATATTTCAAGAATTACAATCATGAATTTATAGTTTTTATTGTATACCTAGGGTTTTTTTGGTTCTTCCTATTTATGGTTTTTATATTTAACCCTTTTGTACAAATATTTTTTCAACATTAATGCACCATTTATTATTTGATCTCACATACTCCATTACTCGGCAGATATTTCAAATCCATACATTGTAGAAATCACTAAATGTTAGGTGAGACCACTAATGCTTACAATATTTCTATATCTTCTTTTATAAATATCTTTAAACCATTATTTTTTCTACAATAGTGGTCATGTCATCATATGAAATGTCTTCTAACACACCACTGGATTACATAATCCATTTTTTATTCTAATTTTTTTACATCCATGGGGGATTGTTTTTCATTAAATATGTATTTCCAAAGTACAGATTTTTTAGAGAGAAAGGTATTTCTTCATGAAGAGTGAAAAAATTTCCATCATAGCATGTCAATTTCTAGGATAATATTTCATTATATGCTGGTGAAGTAAGGGAACTTTTCATGTATTATTTTATATTCAATTATTATTTCTAGCTTCAATATCATTAAAAATTACAATGAATATCATATATGAATATTATCACATTAAATTATTACATTGTGTAAACATTTCTCAATTTAGTTGTTAGGGAATCGAGTGTTCTTCTAGAAACAAGCCCTCGGGATTCTAGAAACATATGCCTAGTGTGTCATAATAACCCCAAATAGGATACTTTCATAGGATTATTATTATGTAATTCCTGATATTTATATTTCTCAAATATTATCATCATTTTTTATGATATATAAATATTCTTCATCTTGTTTATTGAATTTATATTTAGATCCTTGCATACTCCACTAGACATTACTCATCCATAGGAAAACTAATCTATCTAATTTCTTCTAGAATTAATGTTCATTGACTCAAGTAGCCCGATCATTTTATATTTCATGTTTATCTATAATCTTATCTCATTTAATGTTGGAATAACTTCATTATCATATTTTATCATATCATTTTTCTATTCCTTAGGAAAGTGGATTCATTATAGAATCACCATATCTGTTATCATATTCATTCTGATAATTAAAAACAATTCATGAATGTTGTCAAATTTTAATTTTATATTTTCATCGTTATGATATATGATAACATCTATGGAAACTTATTTTATTTTTAGATATAATATCTCTTCATTTTTATGCAAACTTTGTTATATAAAATATAATATATGAAACCCGAGGCATAAATAACCCACAAAATATTATTATTTAAAATATATTTTAATCATATATAAATTAAAATTTATATAAGAATATGAATAATGAAATAATGATACATATATATATGGATCATTTAAGAAAAATGTATTCAATAATACTTAATAAATATGTAAAAAATTAACAATAATGTGATTTTATAGCTTTAGTAATATATTATCTTATAATTGTTTTTATTACATTTGGTAGTGAGCATTCTAATTAATTAATACAAATTCAATAAATTATATTTATAAATTGATATATAATTTTTGAGATCATCATGACATATTTTTATTAGGGTGATATTTTGTTTATTTTCTAGTATTTGTTATTTTAAAATGAAAAATTTAATCTCAAGATATTTATAAAATTAAAATTTATATTCATAATTAATTCGCATGAAGTTTTGAATTTTATAATAATGAAAAATAATACTTCATTATTTAGATATAAAATAATTAATTACACTTTACTAATGAATATTCAATATTATTTAAATCATTCACTTTTGATCATAAAAAAAACTATTTCCAAAAACCAATATTCTCTATGTATTAATAATTTATTTAAAATTTTATTTTAGAGTATTATCATAATTTAAATTGAAAAATATACCCCATTTTTTTAATAAGGTGGAAGAAAATTTGGTAAATAATTTATTTTCACCCTCATAGGTAACAGTAACCGTGGTAAATATTTATAACATTACCAAGGGTAAATTGGGTAATTAATAGTAAAAATAATATTATGAAAAAAATAAATACCCAAAAATAATAATTTAAAATATATGATGATTTTAGAGAAACCCTAATAATCATATATTTTATTTTAAGACAATTTTGATTCATTTTTCATTGAAAACTACTTTTATATTATTTTATCAAAATAAAAATACAAAATTTCACTAACTTGATTTTAAAATAATTTTATATTTAAAAATGTTGATTAAAAATATGATTGATTAATATTAAACATTATTAGAGAATAGAGAAAATCATATTATTAATTTAATTTAATGTAATTTATTAGAGATGAAAAAATTAACATAAACTCATTCATAGTGATGGAATAGTGTATACCAAGAAGAAGAAAAATAATTTAAATAATTTTTAGAAACTATAAATGTATATTTTGGGTGAGTTATAACATCCCATAAATATTATATATATATGTAAAATATTATAGATGTTTTAAAATTATTTATTTAAAATAAATTTTTATATTTATGACTTTAATGTCATTGTGAATTAATAGTTTCAATATTTGATTAATGATATTTTATAATAACGTATTTGATACTAATGAAATCATCAAAAGGTTTTTCAAGGTGCTAAAACTATGATATAAATAACTAAAATATACATAGACTTTCCCAAATATTGCTTTATAATAGTATTCTGACTATGACTTTCAGGACCTGTCCCTTGGGGCCCATTTCGAGACTACTCTAAGCCAGCCTCAAATATGAGAGGGGATGGAGATCAGAACTGTTGTGTCCCACTACCATGTCCATATCACCACCACCACATTCCCGCCTAGAGTGTGAGTCACTGGCAGCCTATTAGTGGATGTACTACAAGGACCGCCTAGATCGTTATGCCTGGACGAACGTGAAGCGGATTTCTTGGAAAGGATATATCACACTAGAACACACAAGGTGGACGGATCTAGGCCTTTTTTCATGTTTACCTTCATACGTGCACATTATAATTGAATAATGGATGACCAAAAACTATATCATGTCTAACATCGATTAAATCACTGATAACCATCCTGTAATTAAAAATCCATCCTATAAAAAAACCCACAATATTTCAATCAATATGTTCAATGATTCATTCATGTTTGTTGTAGGAATTCAAGAAAGGGAATGGAAATAAAATAAAAATAGATTCCATACCTAGATTTAGATTGATCGTGGATGAATAGTGATTGTTTCATCTTTATTCATCAATCCCTGATCCTCGATCCTTGATCCTTGATCCACGTTTCTCATTCCTCAATAATTGATTCATCATCTCGTCCTCATCCATCATTCGCCAATGAGGGTGTTTATCTAAGTCCCTTCTCTGGCTCTCCCATGTCAATTCCTCTAGACCAATCCCCCAATCATGTGTCCCTTCCAAAGGATAGAGAATGAAAACACATTTCAGCATTTAAAGGCGTCTTAGTGTTTTCACATCACTTAGTTTCAATGTCACTAAGTCACTACATCATAGAGCTAATATATTATGTTGAGATGTTACAAATAAAACTATTCTTTCAAAAAAATTATTCTTAAAACGTCTAAAAATTAATGATCACAATTGAATCGAACTAATCGATGTTAGGATCTAGCTAAAGAAAACACCACATTACAAACTCATCGATGGTCTTTATGAGGACCGGGCCTTAAACAATACACAATATTGAATTAAAATAATAATTCACATTGAGGATCATTTCAGGTTTAGAGTTTTAGTGAATTAGGAAACAATTAATTTATGATATCCCAAAAATTACAAGGTAGACACTTCTACTCAGTTTCTATTTTTTCATAATTTTAAAACTCTTGAAAAAATGAGTCATGTATAGTCCCATGTTTTAGACAATATTACTTTTCCTTGATCCCATCCTTGACCCTATTCATCTTTTGGTCCTTTGAAAAACATTTCAAAACATGGGATGAGCATAAAAAGATCAATAAGGGTTATAAAATAAAGAATAAAAAAATTAGTCCATCATTACATACAAAACATAAACACTTTAACATACCATATGAAATCAGAAGATGTGTGAATAACACATAGAAAACATAAATCATAAAGGTTACTTGTGGCATCCATATCATACTTACATTGTAGTTATCACAGCTACATATAGAGTTACATTTAAAATACCCATCACAGTATATTCCCTAAATTTCTTAGGAAAAACATTCACGTTTACCTCCATCACATTACCCAATGCATTGGAGTGCTATCTCAGACTCATCCTCCCTAGGTTAATCATGGAACCACCCGTATATATAATAAATGCCCAAGAACCATAACTTATTCATAGCACACAAAACAACCATAATGGAAATATAAAATATCAACATTTCAATCAAAATATATCATTTAAATTTATTGAAATAATCAATACAATATCAAAACTATTTTCCATACCAATATACATAAAAATCATAAATGGTATTTACATTCCAATTAAAAACCTTATAGCTTGTTATGGATTCCTAAGATCAAAAAATACTTGTGGTGGCGGAAATGTCGTTGTCACCGCATACGTTACAAGAATCATTATTTTTTTTCATTTTGTAAAATTCATTGTAGAGCAAATATTAATTTTGAAGAAAAGTAAAATTCAAATGGGTTTATACACTCTATAAAAGAATGTAGTCTGTAAAACAAATAATGAACCAATGAATGGAGATTGAGACGAAGTCCCTTACATCGTGTCCGAATTGACCGGTTCATTTTTTAATCTAATAAATAATATACAAAAGCTAATTTATACTTTCTTAAGAACATTTTTCAAGTTTATTATTCCTTTTATATCAATAATTACCATGTTATAAACATTATGTAATAATTGGGTTAATAACGGTCATTTTGCTGATATTTGGTGCTTGAGTCAAAAATAAACTTCTAATATTTACAAGTTTTCTATACAGTCAAAATTACATTATATAAATAATAATATTCATGATTTTAAATTCATATATATCATATATATCCATTATATATGTGTATTTATTATATTACATAACATTTAGAGGTATGTAATGAAATGCACCGTTCATGGAGACGATAAGTTGTACGTACGCATGAACGTTTCTTCCATTTCTATTTCAAATTTTAATGGAATTAAAACATAATGATACATATGTATATTGTAATTATAGTATTATATCATATATAATATCATTAACTCTATCCTTCATACGTCCCACGTATGGAATTAACGAGTCATATCACTTTTAGGGGGGCGGAAGTCCACACTTCCTCGAATGAAATTATCACGTTTACCCAGAATAGAAACCCTAAATGTATAGTATCAATGGAAAATGAAGAATTATAAAGAAAAAATAAACACAATATATATCATATATAAATAAATTTCTTTCAAAATGGACACCATAATAAGTGGTAGAAAATAATTGAACAATCATCGTTTCATGAGGCGTTATTTTCCATCCACAAAAAAATAGTATGTTCTTTACCCGTTAAATAGAGGTGTTTGAAAGTGTAGTTCGAATCATTATCATAAAAACAACCTAGTATATTGTGGAAACTAGTTTTGTTATAAAATAATTTAATAAAAAGTGTTTAGGGGTTGGAGATGTAAAATCAAAGCAATGAATTTAAGAGAAACAGTTACCTTTAATTCGGGTAACTTCCTTTGTTTTGAGCCAAAATGACTACTTTAAGTGCTTTCTGCCTAAGTTAAGGCATCTAGGTGTAAAAGAGGGATCATTATAGCTTATTTGGGAAGTTTTTGGATTAGCCAAGCGACTTGAGAGGTGTGAGTAAGGGGTAAGAAGTTAGGGATTTTTGTAAGGGGGAGGAGGAGCTCTTTAAGAAAGTGTGAAAATATTATTTTATTATATAATGTTTTTTAGTTTTTAATTGTCCAAATCTTATTAAAGTAAAATTTAAGATGACTATTGTTCGAAATAAAATCATCCACTAGAAATTGGACAGGTTTTGGATATTTTTTTAATATTTTTATTCATATTTATTTAAATCATTTATTAATGAGGTAAATACAGCATCATTTTTGTGTCAAAAATAATTTTATTTATTTGATGTCTAAAAATTATAAAAATAAAATACGTTTATGTAGGAAATACTTTTACATTTCCAAATAATATTTATAATCTAAATGATAACTTATATAAACTTATGTGAAAATTAATTTTCTAAAGGATATTTGTTTCTGTCATTTTCTCTTTACATTAAATTAATTAATATAATGTGACATTATCACTCCCTTGTGGCTCCATGGGGACCCAAAATCGACCCAAGGATTCCCATGCTCAGATAAGTTTCAAAATATTTTATTAGGATGAAATTTAGAATAATTTTACATTATTATAATCACAATTATTTTCCCATATTTACCAGATTTACCATTTAATCATGCTAAATAAAATATTTACTGAAGTATCCATTATGTCGAAAAATAAAAGTAACATATTTAAAAAATTTGGACCTCATGATTCCAAATATGTAATCCACATTTTTTCAAATTCAAAACACATAAGTAAATTAAATTAATTTAAAATGAATTTCCACTATCAAAATAAAAAGGGTGTTTTTAGGTAATAATAACTATCAAAATATTAACACTTATTTATGTCCAATTACAGTGTGAAATTACTTCCAAAGACCGAAATTTTGTTAAATAGTAAAAATATAATCTAATTATACATTAAAACCAATTAAAAATATAATCTAACGATATAAATAAATTATATTAAAAGGCCGTTTTGAATTAAAATACTGTATTTTCACTATTCATTAAGAAATAAATTTTATCAGAAAAATACTAAAATTTCATCCAAAGTAAATTTGGGTCTCCCAATTATAAAGAAGAATTTTATTTTGTCAAATAGAACATATAAAAGTGACCAAAACTTGATTTAAACATGGTTCTCCATTAAATGGTGGTAAATCAACCTTTTAAAGTAATTATGCTTAAAATTAGATTCAATCACATTTTAAGGCTATATTTTTTTCTGGATAAATGTAAAAACATTTAACAAACACGTATAATCATATGGTAGTTAGTTATATTAATTCCCTCCAACAGAACGACAATGTGTTAACTACCATTTTAAAAAATAATATTATATTATTATTGTGCAACATAAGATTTCAATGAAACATGTTGTTGCATATTGGGTACACCATCGAACATAGAATCCCCATTAAAGTAAAATTAATATTTAATTCAAAAATATTAATAAATATGAAAATTTATTATTCTTTGTTTAGTTGGGATATTACATCCTTCACCCCTTTTAGAAATTGTGTCCTCGCAATTTTTATTTACCTATCAAGAATGTGGGGGTATTTATCCATCCTAGAATTTTCAGATTCCCACATTTCCTCTTCAACCATATGGTTTTCCCACAAAACCATTACCAGATAAAATACCTTTTTCCATAGCACTTCCTCTCTTCGGTCAAGAATATGTACTAATTTTTTCTCATAAGAGATATTTTCTTCCAACTGAACTACCTCTAGAATTAAAACATGAGATGGATCTGGCATATACTTTTCTCAATATTGAAACATGAAAAACATTGTGTACAGAGGATAAACATGGAGTGAAGCCACTATGTATGAAACTGATTCAACATCCTCTAGGATTTTATAAGGTACAATAATCCTTCGACTCAACTTTCCATTCTTATCAAAAAACATCACACATGTCAAAGGAGAGACTTTAAGAAAGACATGATCACCCACCTTGAAATATAGTTCCTCCCTTTAGTTATCTGTATGACTTTTCTTCTTGATCTGAGTTATTCTCATGTTATTCTGAATCAACTGAAATTTATCAACCATCTCTTTATCCAATTATGGTCCCATCCTCTTCCATTCACCTAATTCATTCCAAAAATATTTAGTTCGACACCACTTCCCATATAATGCCTCAAACGGAGACATCTGTATACCGGAATGAAAACTATTATTATATGAAAAACCAAACAAAGATATTTGTTGGTCCCAACTTCCCTGGTAATCTAGTGAACAAGCACGTAATATATCCTCCAAGTTCTAAATTGATCATTATGACTGCCCATCTGATTGCGGATGAAAAGTTGTACTAAAATTTTATTCAGTACCCAATTAATTTTGATGACATTTCCAAAAGTTATAAGTAAACTTGGGATGACGATCAGATACAATAGAGATGGACACACCAAGAAACCGGACTATCTTTTTAATATACAACTAGGAAAGATGATCTATAAACAAATTATCTCAAATAGGAATGAAATGAAAAGATTTTTTCAATCATTTTACAATAAAATAGATTGAATTATTACCTCAAGATGTCCTTGGTAAACCCACAACAATGTCAATGGATATATTTTTCCATTTCCTCTCTAGTATCGGTAAAGACTGAAAAATCCCTTTTAGTAACTGCCGATCTTTTTTAACTTACTGTCAAGTCAAACACCTCAAAGTAAAGTCAACAATATCTCTTTTCATTCCATCCCACCAGTAATACTTATGAAGTTCTATGAACATCATAGAACTCACAGGATAAACTTAAAAATGGGGAACTATGAGCTTCACATATCAATTAATTCTTCAAATGTGAATCACAAGGCACACATAATATCATTCCAAATCTCAATATGCAATCATTATGAATGTTAAATTCTGGAAACTTACCCTTCTAAACCAACTCTACCATTTTTTGTAACTCACTGTCTACCTTCTGGGCTTACGTAATACTCTCTGAAAGAGCTGATTTCACTGACGCCTGAAATAGAAAAGAAGAATTTTTCACACCAACAACTTGTAGTCCAAAGTTCATCAAATCAAAAAGCCAAAGGATCTCGTTCCAAACATAGCATGGTTAATGAAGAATTAATTACTCTACTGAAAGCATCAGACACATAATTTTCTTTTCCTATATGGTAATGGATTGTGAAATTATAATCCATGATTAATTAAAACCATCTCCTCTGTCTCATGTTCATTTATTTCTGAGTGACTATATACTTAAAAACTTTTTGGTCAGTATATATTTCACATTTTAGTCCATACAAATGATACATCTAAATTTTTAATGAAAAAAACAATAGTAGCTAATTCCAAATCATGTGTAGAGTAATTTAACTCATGAGGGTTCAACTGATGTGAATCATAATCCATTACATGATCATTCTTCATAAGGTCACATCCAATTCCTTTAAATTATGCATCATTATAGATAACAAACTCACCATTTCAATAAGTTTGTTCAAAAACATGAGCATTCACCATTATTAATTTCAATTTATGAAAACAATAATCACATTCTTTTATCCAAATGAACATAACACATTATCGAGTTAACAAAGTCATTGGAGTAGATAACAATGAAAACATTTCAACAAACCTCTGGTAATAACCTTCCAAACCAATAAAACTATGAATATCGGTTATATTTGTTGGTCTTGGCCATTCTTCAACTACTTTTGTTTTAGCAGGATCTACTATTAGGCCATTTTTTCCAACAATGGGACCAAGGATATAAATTTTTTGTAACAAAAATTCACACATCCTAAATTTTCCAAAGAGTACTTTTCTATTATGGTTTTTAATATAACCCTTAAAAAAATTCACATTACATTTTCTTTTAAAATAAATCAAAATATTATAAATAAACACAACCACAAACTTATCCCAAAACTCATGGAAAGTTCTATTCCTAAGATCCATGAATATAGCATGTGCATTGGTTAATCCAAAAGAAATAAGTACAAATTCATAATGTCCATATCTAGTATGAAATGTGGTCTTTAGAATAACTACTTCACTTACATTCAACTGATGGTACCCTGAGCTCATGTCAATCTACATAAAATAATTAGCTCCCTAAAGCTGATCAAAAAAATCATCGATATTAGGAAAGGGATACATGTTCATAACAGTGATGTTATTCAATGCTCTATAATCAATGAAAAATCTCATTGAACCATATTTTTTTAACAAATAAGACATGAGAACCCCACGGTGATGTGAAAAGTTGAATGAAGCCTTTATCTAATAACTCCTTCAATTGCTTCCTTAACTCTAAATGTTCAATTTGAGCCATTCAATAAGGGATTTTTGAAATTGGCTTAGCATATGGAACTAAGTCAACAGTAAATCGATCTTCCTGATCAAGTATACTAACATGAAACTCATCAGGAAAAACATCAAGGTACTCATTTACCACCCACACATCATTAATCTTAATAGTTCATTTGTTTTCAACAATATGTGTATAGAAACATTCATTTAAATATATTACCAGTTTCTATGCTTCATGATACATTATCAAAATCAAGGGTTCATTCTTGTATGCAAACTGAAAATCATTCTGAAAACAAACCTCTTTATCTATGTAGTCAATCTTTCCATGATAAATTGTAACACCCCGACCCTAGTTATCCAGAGTCGGTGCATTATTACATAACATTGGCATGATCACAAGAAAGATCAAATCTCGAAAGACCGATTGGTTTAGTAACCTTGGAAGCACTAGATATATTCATAAGTTTTACATTACATCAAAAATTAAAAAACTACTACAACAACATAATGTCTCCATAGTCCACAGTATTATCCCCTCATAATATCCCTGCAGGTCATTCATAACTTACTTCTTCAAATCCTGGGAAAAATAAAACAGAGAAAAGGGGTGAGCTCAAATGCCCAGTAAGGATAAGAATATAGCGGAACATTCAAAAATAAGCACAAACCCTTAAGGCAATGCATAACTAAAACAAAAGCCTTTTAAACATGAACTTCAACATAGTATGGAAAAAGTAAAATGAAATAATTCCATTTAAATATTCACATGGATATTCTACTAATCGAATAATCACATGTAATATCAATAACCACTTTCATAATGATGGAATGCATAATGCCAGACTATCATAACCACATAGCCAAGGCCTCGTGCCAAGACTACAAATAATATTTTTTCAAGGCCTTGTGCCAAGACACTAGTTTGTCTCATGAGACCTACCGATGCATCGAGGAGCTATAGCGGGCTCCACCCGCCACATATTAAGTCCAATGCATTCCCATATGAAAAGGTTTAAACATAACATAAACATTCGTATTAAAACTAGCATACGAAATGTCAATACATACTCCATAAACCATGAATGGTATAAAAATAACCCATCCACAGTCAAACATATCACAAATCCTTCAATACATTATGAATGTATTGTATCATAATAAATCAACTTCATATAATCATAAAATCAATCAAAGGATGTTGACATAGATGGAATCAAAACTATTTGAGAGAAATATCTCCTTTTTTTAAATCATTTTAATGTCACAAATTTATTAATTAAAAAGAAATTTTTAATTCAATGTGTCCCATAAAACATTGAAACTTTTGAAAGGAATTAACATTTTAAAAAACATTCATGTCCATATAAATAAATCCTTAAAACCCATTTTGAAGACATGGACATTAATTAAAATGATTTAGAAAGATAAATCTTTATAACATTTCGAATTCTGATTTTGATAAAGAGTACCTTTCCGAAATTCTTAAAATATTCATTTTGAAATAATTTAAAAGTCACATAATTATAAAATAAAACATTTACTTTGAAAATATCCTTGTAAGCTTGTAAGGGAAACTTTGACAATTTTATAACAGTGGTAAATAGCCACACCCGCCGTATAAGTTAAAAAAACATTCTTACCTTAATTTTGTCGAAAAGGTTAAAAAGCCCCTTGTTTGGAAAACAACGGAAATATTCCTTTATAAACCTCTTATAAAAAGTAAAACAAGGGTATGAATGACTTTAACCCATATTCTAGTAAATAGTAAAAAAAATTTGAAATTCATTTTTAAGAAACATAGATGCGGATGATAAAGAGATCCCAGTAGATTATTACGTATAAAAAACCTCGGATAATGAAGAGATTGCGAAATAAACCCTTACCTTGTACTTTTCCTTGGTTGTGGTTGGTTTACCTCCTGTATAATGGTGAAACAATTGTTATTAAATTATACAAGAATCATATACATTAATATGATATCATATATGATCTTTTAACATTGATTTGTTAATAATATCCTAGTATTACCGTTGTTTCGGGTGTTAACTTACTTGTTTCCTTTTATATGTTTTGTTTCATAAGCCATGTTTGTAATGTATAGGTTGTATCTTAATCATATGCAGAATGATATCAAGTCCTTAGATACTATTATTAATCATAAAATGAGAATTATACTTGAATGGATAAGATAGAGAATGAATCTCATCGCGTTCGTGGAGACGATAGTCCGTACGTTTGTACGAGCGAAAATATCATTCTTTTGATATTAAAATAATATATAATTGTAGATTATATAATATATACAGAATCATTATCATGTTATATTTATTATTTACATTAGTTACACATCATTATTATACCCATCTAAATAATAATATATTGAATAACAATTACACTACGACGTGGAGACGGTAAGCCGTACGTACGGACGTATGGTGACATGTTATTCAAAGGGTGGATAGAATACTGAATATGGTTGTACCATATTTATAATAACATCTCAGTATATATAATATACTGGATTTATTAATTTATAATGGTAACAACAATTGAAGAAGAAGTGGAAGAAGAAAGGAACTTGAAAAGGGGTGGTGAAATCATTACCTCTTCTTCGGGTTCTTCCTTTTGATTTGATCAAAAGGGCTCCTTAGGTTGGCTTTCTGATCAAACTAAGGCCTATAGGTTTTAGTTAGGGACGTTGGGAGAGTATTTGGTCAGAGTTTGGCCGAACCAAAAGGCTTTTAAGGTGTGAATAAAAGAGAAGGAGGAGTGCCCTTTTATAAGAGGGGTGAGGGGCACCTTTGGAAAAGATATAAATATTAATTTATAATAAATTCATATTCGGTTTCTAATGGATCCAAAGATTATTATTCAAAGTTTATGGTGGGGATAGGTCGAAAACCATTCAACCAATAGAATTTAGATAGGTTTGGGTACTTATATTAACCTTATCTTTAAGTATTAACTCTAAGTTAATTAGTTTCACTTTTACAATGTCTCTTTGTATTTTTATATTATATGGTAAATAAACTTACTATATACATCCAAGAGACCCCCAAGTGGACCATTAATGAGACACCTATCAGGATATCAGTCTCTTGGACAATCCTTATATTTTTAGGAATTTAATAACAATTAATAATATAATATTTGTTTGAAAAAATCATTTATGTCAATTTTGACACTATTCAATAGTTCATTTTTGTGAAACTCATAACAGATTTATTACTTCTAGAAAAGTCAATTAAATCAATCCTAATATATCATATTATCCTATAAAATTAGTTTAATTCATTAAAAGGTTCATATTATATTTATTTGGGTATTTATAATATCAATTATTTTAATTTTTCACTGTTATAGTAATTACTGCATCATCATTGTGTTATAAATAAATTAAATTATATAATGTCTAAAAATATAAATAAAATATAATTACGTATGAAATCATTTTATCTTTCTAATGAATATTTATAATCCAAAATCAAACATATATAACCCTACGTAAAAAAATTTGTTGTGAAAGATATATGCTTCTGTCATTTTTGTATTCATTTTAACTTAATTAAAATAAAGTCTCCCTATCACCTACAAGTGGGTCCATGGGGTCCCCAAATCAACCCAAATATGCCTATGGTCGAACATGTATCAACCAATATGTCTAGGACACATTTTAGGGTAATTTAGTATTATTATAATATTAATTTTTTAACCCTTATTTACCAGATTTACCTTTTAACCATGGTAAATAAAATATTTACCATAGTAATTATTCAAAAGGTGTAAAAATAAAAGTTACATACTTACAAAATTTTAACATACTAATTACAAATATGGAATCCATTTTTCAAAATTCAAAACACAGAAGTGGCAGAAATTAATTTAAAATTAATTCCTGTTGTTAAAACAAAAAGCGTGTTTTTAAGAGATAATAACTATCAAAAGATTTACACTTGTTTATGTCCGGTTTAATTGTAAAATTATGTCCAATGACCAACATTATATTAAATGGTAAAAATATATTATAAATATACTTTAAAACCTCTCAAATTCATAATTTATCACTATTAATTATTTTGATTAAAAAAGTTGTTTTTAATTAAAATTTAGTAATTTTCACTACTCATCAAAATATTAAAGTTATCCGAAAAGTACCAAAATTTCACCTTAGGCTAAATTCGATATTATGAATCAAAAAATGAAGTTCATTTTAAAATATAAAATATATATAATTCCAAAAGGTAGTTATTACTATTCATAACAGCTAGTTTGATCGGTTGTGGTGTGTGTTAAAACTCAAAGTCGCGTACAACACATGATACTGTATTATTCAAAGGAAAGCATACCGTGGAAGCTTGGGATGTTTCATTTTAAATTTTTTATGTCCCCATTTAGTCAAAAAGTTTAAAATATTGTATTTAAAAAAGGGTTCACTATTAAAAGTTGATAAAATTGCAAAACTGAAAATGAATTTGTTCTTGCATTATATCAAAGAAACTCATAATATGGATTCTAAAATTATAAAGATATAATAGTTTAAAATTTAGTTAATACTATTCATAACCTCTTTTTAATGTCTTGTTTGGTAAGTCATGGTGCGATTGAACTCGGTGTTGCGTGTAGTGCAAGTTATAGAATTAATTTGAAGAAATAACACACTATAAAATCATGGGGTGTTACATTCTCCCCTCCTTCAATAAATTGCGTCCTCGCAATTTGAAATTGTTCTTCGAAAATAAAAGGTTGAAAATAGAAAATATTTTTGTGGGAAAACCCACATCAGAAATTAGGTTACTAAAATTTAATCTTAATATGAGGAAAAGATAAATGAAAGGGTCACCACCAAATTATGATCTCAATTAGGAGAACATTTGTGGCAATTAGAGACATATAATTGGAGGAAAAACGTAAATATTTATAAGTAGTGATTGAGGTCATAAATCACAAACAAGTGTAAAATTGAGGTCCTTAAATTCATCAATCTATGATGATTTGAAATACCATCGGTTCAACAAAACATATGGTATTAGGATAAAAAAATTTTGGTTTTAGGATTCCTTAAATAAAGCATAAGAATTAATTTCTTCATAGAATAAAAGAAGAAGAAAAATATATTCTTGACAAGTAGAGTTCCACCCTTTAACTAATTTCTAAACCAAACTCATCTTTCACACTAAAAGATAATAGAACATAAAAAAATATTCTATTTATCCTATTCGTATAGGGTTTAAAAAAAACGAATTTATAATTCATCTACCAGATCTTTTTAAAAAAAACTACATTATTTAATCCCAAACATCACGTGGGTCAGTGGTAGGTGATACACCCTTGTCGCCTTTCGGTTGTGGGTTCAAGTCTCGCGGCCTTTCCGGTCGCGACGGGTTGCCGCCCGACCTCCGGGTTGTCCTTTTATGGCAATCCAAAATTAATCTCAAACTACAATTTATCCAAAATACTTCTGTCCAAACTCACAGTCCAACATTTATAAGGAAGGTAAACATAATGTAGATCCTTTTTACCCCTATAATAGCATATTAATACCTTCATCATGTATTATTTTAAAACACTGAAACATCCTGAATTACCATAATCCTTATTGATTAAATTCATGCTCCCTTATTCCATATAGAATGCTGGATATACTTCATCAATCCAAAAATGTTTTAAACCCCAACAATGATGGAATATAAAAATCATTAATCAGCTTCCAGGAAGTCTAGAATATCCAATATAATTAATCCAAATCAATCATGTATTATTCTAAAATCACTACCTCGGTATCAGAACCATATTATGATTTATATTTCTCTCAACCATATATTTTCCAAAAATTTAACTTGCTATTGAGTCACTTTTCTTTGTTCCACACAATCTCAAGTCCTTAATGAAATCGTACTGCAGTACAATCCTTATATACTCCATAATTATTATAATAGGTACATTGTTGATACAACTCTCAAATGACATAATCAACATAAGAAGTCTAATCATTCCTCTTCATCTGTGGTAGTATCATAACTTGATTATTATTCAATAGCATCATTTGCGGAATAGTCTGATGACTGGGACATAGGTTCGCGTAGTGTCCAAATTCCTTGCAAATTAAGCATTGTACACTTGAAACCATTTTCTTACCCTTGCAGTCACGTACTTTGTGCCCTTTTCCTCCACACTTATATTAAACTCTCATTCCTTTCAGGCATGTTCCAGGGTGTTTCTTTCCACAGTTATCACATATGGGAAAATTCTTCTTTTCCCTCTTCCCTTTATCCATCATTCTCTCTTCCATCCTTCTCTTCTCTTGCTTCCCTTCAAAGCCGTAGGACTCAGTAAACTTTTTTAATTATCTTATCAACACATGATATTATTTCTCCATAGGATGATAATACATGCAAGACTATTTCTATTATAAATTCTGGCTTAAGACCATGAAATATATGATCCTTCTTTCTCTTTGTATCATTTTCATTTCTAGAGTTCTCATTCCTTATACTGGGTGCCATTTCTAAACAATGGCATACATTAGATTAGTTTATGAATAACAATACCTAATCCCAAACTTGTAAAACACATAACATAAATTAAATATTTTATGGATATAATCCATAATCATAAAAATTTCTCCTTTGAGGAAGTATATACTCATAAAACCTTCATAATGATTTGTAAAGAAAATGAGAGTTATCCTAAGCGTATCCCCCGGTAGTGTCGTAACCAAGAGTGCAGCAAGGCCCGTTGTCGTGGACCAGTTCCCGTTCGAGTCTAGCTCAAAGCAGTGTTTTCGGGTTTTACCCCTAGGTACATCTGTGCTAGAGCCGCCTCTACCTGCTCGTATCCAGACATGGATGTATTGCTCAGAAAACTCACAAAATCTATACAATACCAAAATTCTAGAAAGTTCTTCTATACTAATCCTCAAAGTTCATCTCAGTTCTACGTGCTCTAATCAGAGTTTATCTAAATCTAGCTTCCAAGGTTTGTACTAAACTTCCTCTGATACCAACTGTAACGCCCCGACCCTAGTTAACCAGAGTCGGTGCATTATTACATAACATTGACATGATCACAAGAAAGATCAAATCTCGAAAGACCGATTGGTTTAGTATCCTTGGAAGCACAAGATATATTCATAAGTTTTACATTACATCATAAATTTAAAAACTACTACAACAACATATTGTCTCCATAGTCCACACTATTATCCCCTCATAATATCCCTGTAGGTCATTCATAACTTGTTCACATCCTGGGAAAAATAAAACAGAGAAAAGGCTCAAATGCCCAGCAAGGATAACAATATAGTGGAACTTTCAAAAATAAGCATAAACACTTAAGGCAATGCATAACTAAAACAAAAGCCTTTTAAACTTGAACTTCAACATAGTATGGCAAAAGTAAAATGAAATAATGCCATTTACTTATTCACATGGATATTCTACTAATCGAATAATAACATGTAATATCAATAACCACTTTCATAATGATGGAATGCATAATGCCAGACTATCATAACCACACAACCAATGCCTCGTGCCAAGACTACAAATAAGATTTTGTCAAGGCCTTATGCCAAGACACTAGTTTGTCTCATGAGACCTAGCGATGCATCGAGGAGCTATAGCGGGCTCCACCCGTCACATATTAAGTCCAATGCATTCCCATATGAGCAGGTTTAAACATAACATAAACATTCATATTAAAACTAGCATATGAAATGTCAATACATACTCCATAAACCATGAATGGTATAAAAATAACACATCCACAGTCAAACATATCAAAAATTCTTCAATACATTATGGAAGTTTTGTATAATAATAAATCAACCTCATATAATCATAAAATCCATCAAAGGATATTGACATAGATGAAATCAAAACTATTTGAGAGAAATATCTCCTTTTTTTGAAATCATTTTAAAGACACACATTTATTAATTAAAAAGGGATTTTTGAATCAAAGTGTCCCATTCCACTTTGAAACTTTTGAAAGGAATTAAAAATTTAAAAAACATTCATGTCCATATAAATAAATACTTAAAAACCATTTTGAAGACATGGACATTAATTAAAAATATTTAGAAAGATAAATTTTTAAAACATTTAAAATTCTGATTTTGATAAAGAGTACCTTTCTGAAATTCTAAAAATATTCATTTTGAAATCATTTAAAAGTCACATAATTATAAAATAAAACATTTACATTGAAAATATACTTTTAATCTTGTTAGGGAAGATTTGAAAATTTTATAACAGCGGTAAATAGCTGCACCCGCCGTGTGAATTAAAAAAAACATTTTTACCTTAATTTTGTCGAAAAGGTTAAAAAGCACCTTGTTTGGAAAACGACGGAAAAATTCATTTATAAACCTCTTATAAAAAGTCAAAAAAGGGTATGAATGACTTTAACACATATTCTAGTAAATAGTAAAAATGTTTTGAAATTCATTTTTAAGAAACATGGATGTGGATGATAAAGAGATCCCAGTAGATTATTACGTATAAGCAACCTCGGATAATGAAGAGATTGCGAAATAAACCCTTAACTTGTACTTTTCCTTGGTTGAGTTAAGTTAACCTCCTGTATAATGGTGAAATTATTGTTATTACATTATACAAGAATCATATACATTAATATGATATCATATATGATCATTTAACATTGATTTGTTAATAATATCTTAGTATTATCGTTGTTTCGGGTGTTAACTTACTTGTTTCCTTTTATATGTTTTGTTACATAGGCCATGTTTGTAATGGATAGGTTGTATCTTAATCATATCCAGAATTATATCAAGTCCATAGATACTATTATTAATCATAAAATGATAATTATACTTGAATGGATATGATGGATAATGAATCTCATCGCGTTCGTGGAGACGGTAGTCTGTTCGAATGTACGAGCGAAAATATCATTCTTTTGATATTAAAATAATATATAAATGGATGTTTTATAATATATACAGAATCATTATTATTTTATATTTATTATTTAAATGTGTTACACATCATTATTATACCCATCCAAAATAATAATATATTGAATAACAATTACACCACGACGTGGAGACGGCAAGTCGTACGTATGCACGTATGGTGACATGTTATTAAAAGGGTGGATAGAATACTGAATATGGTTATACCATATTTATAATAACATCACAGTATATTTATGAAACTGGAGTTATTATTTTAGAATGGTAAAAACAAAGGAAGAGGAAGTGGAAGAAGAAAGGAACTTGGAAAAGGGCGGTGAAATCATTACCTCTTCTTCGAGTTCTTCCTTTTGATTTGATCAAAAGGACTCCATAGGTTGGCTTTATGATCAAAATAAGGCCTCTAGGTTGTAGTTAGGGAATTTGGGAGAGTATTTGGGTAGATGTTGTCCGATCCAAAAGGTTTTGAAGGTGTAAGGAAATGAGAAGGAGGAGTGCCCTTTTATAAGAGGGGTGGGAGGCACCTTTGGAAAAGCTAGTAATATTAATTTATAATAAATTCATATTTGGTTTCTAATGGCTCCAAAGTTAATTATTCAAAGTTTAAGGTGGGGATGGGTCGAAAAGAACTCAACCAATAGAATTTAGACAGGTTTGGGTACTTATATTAACCTTATATTTAAGTATTAACTCTAAGTTAATTAGTTTCACTTTTACAATGTCGCTTCGTATTTTTATATTATATGGTAAATAAACATACCATATACATCCAAGAGACCCCCAAGTGGTCCATTAATGAGACACCTATCATGATATAAGTCTCTTGGACGAGCCTTATATTTTTATGAATTTAATACCAATTAATAATATAATATTTATTTTAAAAACTCTTTTATGTCAATTTGGACACTATTCAATAGTTGATTTTTGTGAAACTCATAACAGATTGATTACTTCGAAAAACGTCTATTGAATCAATCCTAATATATCATATTATCCTATAAAATTAGTTTAATTCATGAAAAGTTTCATATTATATTTATTTGGGTATTTATAATATCAATTATTTTGATTTTTCACTATTATAGTAATTACTGCATCATCATTGTGTCATAAATAAATTAAATTATTTAATATCTAAAAATTATAAATAAAATATAATTATGTAGTAAATTTTTTTATATTTATAATTAATATTTAGAATCCAAAATCCAACATATATAACCCTATGTAAAAATTGTTTTTCTAAAAGATATATGCTTGTGACATTTTTGTATTCATTTTAACTTAATTAAAATGAAGTGTCCCTATCACCTACAAGTGGCTCCATGGGGTCCCAAAATAGACCCCAATATGCCTATGGTCGAACATGTATCAACCACTAAGGCTAGGAAACATTTTAAGGTAATTTAGTATTATTATAATATTATTTTTTTAACCCTTATTTACCGGATTTACACTCAACCATGGTAAATAAAATATTTACCGCAGTAATTATTCAAAATGTCTAAAAATAAAAGTTACCTATTTACACAATTTGAACATCCTGATTCCAAATATGGAATCCATTTTTCCAAATTCAAAACACAGAAGTGGAATAAATTAATTTAAAATTAATTCCCGTTGTTAAAACAAAAAACGTGTTTTTAAGAGATAATAACTATCAAAAGATTGACACTTGTTTATGTCCGGTTTAATTGTAAAATTATGTCCAATGACCAAAATTGTATTAAATGGTGAAAATATATTCTAAATATACTTTAAAACCTCTGAAATTCATAATTTATCACTATTAATTATTTTGATTAAAAAAGTTGTTTTTAATTAATATTTAGTAATTGTCACTATTCATCAAAATATTAAAGTTATCCAAAAAGTACCAAAATTTCAGCTTAGGCTAAATTCGATATTATGAATCCAAAAATGAAGTTCATTTTGAAATATAAATTATATATATTTCCAAAAATTAGTTATTACTATTTATAACAGCTAGTTTGATCGGTTGTGGTGTGTGTTAAAACTCGAAGTTGCGTACAACACACGCTACTGTATTATTCAAAGGAAAGCGTACCGTGGAAGCTTGGGATGTTTCATTTTAAATTTTTGATGTCCCATTTAGTCAAAAAGTTTAAAATATTGTTTTTAAAAAAGGGCCCACTATTAAAAGTAGATAAAAGTGCAATACTGAAAATGAATTTGTTTTTGCATTATATCTAAGAAGCTCATAATATGGATTCTAAAATTATAAGGATATATTAGTTTAAAGTTTAGTTAATACTATTCATAACCTCTTTTGAATGTCTTGTTTGGTAAGTCATGGTGCGATTGAACTCGGTGTTGTGTGTAGTGCAAGTTATAGAATTATTTTTAAGAAATAACACACTATAAAATATTTGGGTGTTACATAAATAGAAATTCAATTCATAACCAAAATAAGATCAAACTCTACTAGAGGCAAAACAATATGGTTTTTCTGTTGACTATTTCTGCACACAATGACCAGATGGTTCATATAATTTAATTTTGTCTAAACATTTCCTCTAGGTGTTTTTTTATATGATTAGGATTCATATCTTGAGTTTTAATTCACAATTACTAGAAAACGTCTCAGAAATGAACGAATGTGTAGACCCTAAATCAAACAACACGTTGGCATAATCTAAACTAACAAACTGTGTACCAGATACTACTTCATTCGATGGTACACCATATTATGAAGTAGTTGGAAAGGATTTCACCACCCCTTTCTACTGGTAGTCTGGCTGCTTTCCCTCAGTTGGGTTCTTCATTGGACACTCATTTTCATAATGACCCATTTCATTTCACTTAAAAACATTTTTCTGACTGTAAATAATTTTTTTTTCTTACCATTACACAGCATTTTTCAGTGAAATTAAAAGCCTATTGTTCCATTTTACCACATCATAGAACATACCAAAATTAAAAAGACATTCACCAGAATTCATTTTACAACATTTTTCACAAACTGGAATCTTAGGTTTTTTACCATCATAATTTTTTGAAGAGTTCTTCTCTTTCTCCTACCACCTTGACCTCTTATTCTGTTATTTTTCAATGAAGACCTGATCATTGGAAAACTACACTACCACCTACAATACACATCGAACAAGTATTTCATAACATTTGAACTCATGAGAAGCTAAAGCCCTTCGATACTTTGGCTTTAATCCAATGTAAAAATTGTTTATTTTACTCTTATGATCTCTTATGAAATTTAGATCATACCCTGCCAATCGAGTGAATTTTTCTTCATAAGTAGCCACTGAGTCATCCTCCTGTCTCAATTCTAGGAATTATTTTCCATCCTAAGACTAACCACCATTGGAAAATATTTTTCAAGAAACATACCTTTTAATTCATTTCAATCATGAGCATCAATCTTCTCACTATCCCAGATATTTTTCACCATCGACCACCACGGATCAGATACACCTTCAAAATGGTAAACAACAGGACTACACTTTTGATGTTCTGAACACCCCATAACATCAGAAATCTTCTGTAGTGCATCAATCCACCCTTCAGCTAGCCCAATGTCAAATGATCCTCTGAATCATTGGCGATATTGCCTCATGAAATTATCCACTACTGACATGTTCCTGTGAGGAGGATCTAGTTGTTCTTGTGAATGGATTCAACCACCATTTATATCCTGATTAAACTATGACATCACTGCAACAAACTGTTTTTTTCTGATTCCAACCATCTCAAGTTACTGATTTGGAAGGTTGTCTTCCTACTTTTTTCGTCCCAACATAGTTGCCATGTTTCATCTTCTGAAAACCATTCTGTACACAGAAATATCTTCGGCGATGCAACAGGGTAATTTTTAAATTCTATATCATTTCAATATGAACAAAAATAAATTTATAGATATTAATTTAACAATACCCAAACTTCTATTGTTATCTAAACCGACTTTTGAAACCAACTATATGGACCCTCCCTCAAACATTACATTATCTTTAATTAAATTAATAATTCAAATTGAGGATCTTTCTCAATTTATACTTTTAGAGAATTAGTCCATAACTATTGAATTACATCTCAAAAATTACAAGGTAGACACTTATACACCACTTCCATTTTTTTCATAAATTAAAAACTTATGAAAAAAAAGAGTCATTTATAGTCCCATGATTTAGACAGCGTGACTTTTCCTTCATCCCATCCATGACCCTATTCATCTTTAGTTCTTGTGAAAAATATTTCAAAACTTTGGATGAGCATAAAAGGCCGAGTAAGGTTTATAAAAAAAGGAATGAAAACATTAGTTCATCATTACATATATAACATATGCTCTTTAACATACCTCATTAAATCAAAATATTTATGACTTACACATGGAAAACATAAATCATAAAGGTAACTTGTGGCATCCATATCATAATTACATTATAGCTATAACAGCTATATAGGTAGTTACATTTGGAATACCCATCACAGTATATTCCCTAATTCTCTTAGAATAAACATACATGTTTACCTCTGTCATGTTACCCAATGCACTGGAGAGCTTTCTCGGGCTCACCAACCCGTGATTTTTAATGGAACCACCTGTATATGTAAACAATTCTCACGAACTAGAACATATTAATAGCATATAAAACAAACATAAAGGAAAGATAACATTTCCACATTTCAATAACAATATAACATTTAAATATATTGAAATAGTAAATCCATTTTCAAAAAAAATTCAATACCAATATACATAAAAAGATTAAATGGTATTTACTTTCATTTTCAAAACATTACAGCTTGTTAATGAAGCCAAAGATAATAAAATACTCATGGTGGCAGAAAGGTCATTGTCACCACGTACGTTGAATGAAATAATATTTTTTGTTGTTTTGTAAAAATGATAGTTGATAAAATATTACTTTTGGATAAAAGTAAAATTCAAAGGTTTTTATGCATCATATAATATAATGTAGTGTATAAAACTACATATACCTAAATGAAATGAGTTTGAGACGATGTCCCTTGTCTTGTGCCTGACTTGACCTGTTCATTCTTTAATCACCAGAATAAAAAACTAAAGATAATTTCTACTTTATTAAGAACGTTTCTATATATTATTATTCCTTTTATAGCAATTATTAACATTTTATAAACATTATTTAATCATTTAAGTTAATAACGGTCATTTTTTCGATATTTGGTACTTGAGTCCAAAATGAACTTTTTATATTTACAGGTTTTCTATGTGGTTAAATGTCCAATATATCCCAAATGATATTTTTGATTTTGGTATCATCATTATCATATATATCTAGTATATACATGTATTTATAATAGTACATTACATTTATAGGTATGAAATTAAATTCACCATTCATGAAGAGGGTAAGATATATGTATGCGTGAACGCTTCTTCCATATCAATTTTGTATTTTAATATAATTAAAACATAATGATACATTGGTATATTATAATTACAGTATAATTTCATGTATAATATCATTAACTCCATCATTTATACATCCCACGTTTGGCATTAATGAGTCATATCACTTTTATGGGGCAGTATTTCGCACTTCCTAAAATTAAATTATCACGTTTACACATTATGGAACCAATAAAGGTGTGCTATAAATGGAAAATGCAGAATAATAAAGAAAACATAAACATAATATATATCCAATATAAATACTGTTCCATCATAATGACCACCTTGATAGTCAGTACGAGATAATTGAATAATTGTCATTTCGTGAGGCGTTCTTTGGCATCAACAGAAACAGTTTCTTCATTTCCCATTAGAACGAGGTGTGTGAAAGTGTAGTTGGAAACATTCTCATAAAAACTAATAAGTATATTTATTATAAATGTTTTGTTATAAAATAAATTAATAAAATGAGTTTATGGGTGGGATAAGTAAAATAAAATAATTTAAGAGAAACAATTACCTATAATTCAGGTAAGTCCCTTTGGTTTGAAACAAAAAGAATTCTTGAAGTGCCTTATTCCTATATTAAGACGTCTATGTGTAAAATAGGGATCTTGAGATTTTATTTGGGATGATTTCGTATGAGCCAAGGGGCACGATAGGTTTGAGGAATGGGTTAGATGTGAGGGATTTTTATAAGGGGGATGAGAGGCTCTTTGGGAATGTGTGAAAAATTTATTTTATTTTAGAATGAATTTCGGTTTCTAAAGATCCAAAATTTATTACAGTCGAACATAAAGTGACTCATTTTTGATATGAAATCATCCAATAATAATAATTGGACTGGTTTTGGACATTTTTTTAAAATTTATAATCTTATTTATTTAAATAATCTATTAATGATGTAAATACTGCCTTATTTTTGTATCATAAATAATTTTATTTCTTTTATGTATAAAAATTTTAAAAATACTATGATGTACGAAATATTTTCTATTTTCCAAATAATATTTATAGTCTAAAATTTAAATTATATAACATTATGTACAAATTAATTTAATAAAAGATATTTGTTTATGTCAATTTTGTCTTTACTTTAAATTAATTAATATAAAGTGTCATTATCACTCCCATATGGGTCTATGGGAACCCAAAATAGACCCAAGAAAGCCCATCGTCGGATATTTGTCAACCTATAGGAATTGGATGCAAGTTAGGTTAATTTTATATAATAATAACAATATTTGTTTCCCCTTATTTACCATATTTACTCATTAACCATGGTAAATAAAATATTTACTGATGTAAATATTCATAATGTCTAAATATAAAATTTACCTATTTACACAATTTGGACCTCCTGATTCGAAATATGGAATCCTTTTTTCCAAATTCAAAACACATAAGTGGCAGAAAATAATTTAAAATTAATTTATTTTGTTAAAACAAATGCATTTTTTTAAGAAATAATAACTATCAAAAGATTGACACTTATTTATGTCCTATTTCTATGTGAAATTACTTCTAATTACCAAAAAATGGCTTAAATAGTAAAAATATAATTTTATTATTATTTAAAACAAATGAAAAAGATTATTTAACCATATATATGAATTATATTTAAAGGTGGTTTTGAATTAAAATACAATATTTTTCACTATTCCTTAAGAAATGAATTTTATGAGAAAAATACAAAAATTTCATCCAAAGAAAATTTTGATGTCCCGATTATAAAGAAGAATTTTATATTGTCAAATAGAATACTTAAATGTGTCCAAAACTAGATTTAAGGAGGGTTCACCGTTAAAAGTTGGTAAATCAACATTTTAACTTAAATCATGCGTAAAATTAGATTCATTCACATTTTAAGTCTCTTTATTTTATTGGATAAATGTAAAATCATTTAACAAATAGGTATAATCATATTTTAGAGATTTATATTCATTCCCTACAATACAATGGCTAGGAATTAGCTACCATTTAAAATAATAATATTATATTATTATTGAGCAACGTAATATTTCAATGAAACTCGTTGTTGCATATCAGGTACGCCATCGCACATAGAATCCCCTTTAAAGTAAAATTAATATTTAATTCACAAATATTAATAAATATGAAAAATTATTATTCTTTATTAACTTGGGATGATACAGTCTAGGATTTCTAATTTGAGTTACCCATTATGAGTTATTAGGATTTTAAAATAAAATAAATAATTTTAATTATTTTATTTAAAATTATGTCTTTTCTGGTTTTTTTAAATTATACCCATGATGACTAAGGTTAAGTAATACCTAGGGTAAAGACACAACTAGAAGTTCAATGGTTCTTTTGGAATTCTGATCTATGCACTCATTTAGATGTTATTACAGTTTCTCAGGGAAACCACTCATGTATGCTATTAAAAAAACATAACATTTATCGACAGATAATTCAAGGCACACTAGGCCTCATAATCACATTCCATCTCAGTGTCTAGTCTCGTAATTTTTTGAAGAATTATCTGATAATACAATTGGTAAATTTGAGTCATGAAATCATACACAATTTCGTATTTATGTAAGGTCCCTTCCTTAAGCATTAAATAATCTTGAATAAAATGAATAATTCACATTGAGGATATTTTCAGGTATAGAGTTTTAAATAATTAGGCCATAACTATTACATTAAATCTCAAAAAATTACAAGGTTTACACTTCTACTCAGTTTCCATTTTTTTCTAAAATAAAAACACTCAAACAAACGAATCATGTCTAGTCCCATGTTTTAGATAACATGACTTTTCCTTGATCCTGTCTTTGATTTTATTCATCTTTATGTCCTTTTAAAAAAAAATAATAACATGGGATGAGAAAAAAAAGTTCAGTAAGGGTTATAAAACAAAGAAAAAAACATAAGTTGATCAATACATACATAACATAATCTCTTTATCATACCTCATGAAGTCATAAGATTTACATAGTAAACACAAACCATAAAGGTAACTTGTGGCATCCATAAAATACTTATATTTTATCTTTCATAGGTACGTAGGGAGTTTCATTTAGAATGCCCATCATAGTATATTCCATAATTCTCTTAGTAGAAACATTCACATTTACCTCTGTCATGTTACCCAATTCATTTTAGAGCTATCTGAGGCTCACCCGCCTGAGGTTTATCACAGAAATACTAGTATACGTAAAAAAATGCCCAATAATAAATGAAAACTCATAACACATAAAACAAGAACAATGGAAAGATAAAATTTTCAAATTGCAATCACAACATATCATTTCAAGATGATGGCCTAATCAATGATTTATCAAACCATTTTCAAAACCTTTTAAAACATTTAATAAAGATATTTTTGAATCAATGTTTCCCATAAAACATTGAATCTTTTAAAGGAATTAACATTTTATAACATTAATTTCCATATAAATTGTTCCATAAAACAATTTTTAAATCAAATACATTGATGAGAAATATTTATAAGAATAAAGCTTTAAAACATTTAATACAATATTGTAGTTGAAGACTACCTAACCAAATGAGATACACTTGAATACCAATTATTGAAGGATAACATTAATAAAAGCTTATTATATAATGATAATAACGTTATTAATGACATAATATTCCAAAAGACAGTATATACACCATGTAAAAGTGCATTTTTTCATACCAATAATGAATTCTAAATGGAATGTAAATTGAGATGAAATCACTTAGAAAGATGGTATCCATAGATTAAGGATAAATGAATGACATAATTATGTGTGAAAAATAAATAAATCCAACATTAGTGGAAATAAAGTGTAAAATAATCATAGGTTATACACACATCTTCATAGCATGATATAATCATGATGTATGTGTTTAACCCAAAGAATTGGAACTGGGGGAAGAAAAAATCTGACTGCCTAACGACGTCACATTAAAATTCAGAAAATGAGTTGAAGATTGAGAAAATGGTATCTCATCGCATGGAAATTAAATTTATAGAAATAAGGATATAGAAGAAAAAATCCCCAAATTGTACGATGTAAATTAAATTACATAACAAAAAGATGTCGTTTAAAAAGGAGAGGGTCAAAAGTTCCCTTACCGATTTGGTAACATATGAAACATACACCTCATAAAAGAAGGATAATTCAATGGAGCTGTAAATACTCTTAAATTAAATTATATTAAACAATGAATAAAATCATGTGAATTATATACACCACATAAAATGAAATAGTGAAAAATATAGCTTGAATCTAATAGGAATAAAAAGTGAGATGAAAACCCCTTATCACGTTGTTATCAATCAAGTCGTAAAAACAAAACTTAATAACCACCAAATAAATAATAGAATACATTGAAAATAAATAGAATCATGATAATATACATAAAATGGAATTAAACGACACACCACATGCAATAAATAACTGGTGGTTAATGGAAATGTCACGGAATTAAATGTGAGATAAGAAACACCTTACCTCATGCCCGACTTGACCTGTTCATTCTTTAATCTTCTGAATAATAAGATAATGTTAATTTCTAATTGATTAAGAATATTTTTCAGGTTTATAATTCATTTATATCACTTATTACTATGTTATTAATATTATGCAATCATTTATGTTAATAATGTCCATTTTGACGATATTTGGAACTTGAGTCAAAAATGAACTTCTTATAATTACATGCTGTTCATGTGGTCGAAATTCTATTATCTCCATATTGATATTCATGATTTAGATATCATATATATCATAAATATCCTGTATATGTATGTAATATAATATTACAAAACATTTCAAGATTAAAAAAAAAAGAAATGCACAATTCATGAAGATGGTTAGCTGTATGTAAGCATGAACGATACATTAGTTTCTACTTCATATTTAATGGAATGAAAAAAATGATACATAGGTATATTATAATTCCTGTATAATATAATATGATATATATGTTACATAATTTCATTAACTACATCCATAATATGTTCCATGTATGTCATTAATGAGTCATATCACCTTCAGGGGGTGGTATTCTGCACTTCCTCAAATGAAATTATCGTATTTACATATAAAGGTATGTTGGTAAATAAAAATTACAGAAACCAAGAGAAAACATAAACATAATATATTTCATATATAAATACAGTTCCATCATAATGGACACCATAAGAGGTGGTATGAGAAGATTTAACAATCATCGTTTTGTGAGGCATTAGTTTGCCGTCCACAGAAACAGAATGTTCTTTACCCACTAGACGGAGGTGTTTGTAAGTTTAGTTTGAATTGTTCTCTAAAAAAACCCATTATAAAGGGGTGTATGATCTATTTAGGAATGTGTGAAAATATTATTTTATTATACAATGATTTTATGTTTCCAAATGTCCAAGACTTATACAAGTCGAATATAAGATGACTCCTGGTCGAAATAAAATCATCCAATATGAATTGGGCAGGTTTTGACTATTATTTTAATCATTATAATCTTCTTTATTTAAATCATTTATTAATGAGGTAGACACTACATCATTATGGTTTCATAAATAATTTAATTTATTAGACGTCTAAAAATTATAAAAATATTCCATAATATAGGAAAATATATTTATCTTTTTATGGAAAATTTAGATTCAAATATATCAATTATATAACACCACATTAAAATTGATTTATAAAAATAATACATGTTTATGATATATTTATATTTACTTTAGAAAAAGTTATTAATATCATTAACATACCCAACTGGTGTTCAAAGGCCGAAAGTCTCACCCAATGACTGCCCCGGTCTGCCATTACATATACAATATGGTTAGGACAAGTGTTGATATAAATTTATATTATTATAATGTTTTTTCACCATGAATTATCCTATTTGTCTTTAACCGCTGTAAATAAAAGTCCAAAGCTAAAATTCTCCATAACAAATATTTTCATCATACTCAACCACATATTACTTACTAATAACAACCATGTATGTCGGATTTTCAAAAATCAATTCCGAGAAGTGGTATTATTTAATTTAAATAAAAAATGCATCGTTTTAACTACTACTTAGTATTTTCACTATTCATCAAAATTGATGTTTTTTAGAAAAATACCAACAATTCAGCCTTAGAAATATTGGATATTACACATTCAAAAATGATGTATATTTTACAAAATTCAATACATTGAAGTTTAATTAATTAATTTAACATCAATTTACATTGTCCAAACAAAAATCGTGTTATTAAGAAATAATAACTACGGAATGATTGACACTTCTTTATCACCAATTTCAAAGATAAAATACATCCAATGACCAAAATTGGATTAAATGGTAAAGATATAATTGAATTACACCTTAAAACCAATTAAAAATTCAATATAACCATATAAATAAATTATATTAATAGGTAGTTTTGAATTAAAATACAATATTTTTCACTATTCATTAAAAATGAATTTTATCAAATAAAATACAAAAAAATTACACAAAGTAAATTTTGATATCCCAATTATAAAGAATAATTTCATTTTCTCAAATAGAACATATGAAATAGTCCCAAACTATATTTAAATAGGGTTCGCCATTAGAAGGTTGTAAATCGATCTTTTATGGAATATTAGAGTATTTATCTTTAAAATTAGATTAATTCACGTTTTATGCCTCTAAAATTTATTGGATAAATGTAAAAACATTTAACAAACATGTATAATCATATTTTAGTTAGTTATGTTCATTCCTTCCATTACAATGGCTATGCATTAACAACCATTTCAAATAATAATATTATTTTTTTTTTATTATGACTCAGTTTTGTGTGCAAGGTAAGATATCCAAGAAACCCGTTGATGCGTATCAAGTAAGACATAGAACATAGAAACTATATTAAAGTATAATTAATATTTTATTCACAAATATTAATAATTATGATAATTTATTATTCTTTATTTAATTGGGATGTTACATCCTTCACTTCTTTTGAAAATTATGTCCTGGAAATTTTAAAATTGGGTTGGAAACATCATTGAAATTCCCACATCAAAAAAAAGAGTCAATAAAAATATCACATTAAAAGAAAGAAATAGAAATACAATGGTCACTCTAGATTTCCCATATTAGGACTACAAATAGGAAAACATGGATATGTAAGAGAAACAAACCATTAAGGTTTGTTGGAAAGTGGTATAAAACCTGATTATGAGAAATTTAACCACCAGAAAATCACAAACTTTTTATGGGTTAAACGGTCTTTTATTCCCCAGTAGGAAACGTTAATGGAGAATGTTTTTATTTTGAGTTTCTTTTTACAATATTGTGGAATTTATTTAAGATCTTTAATAAGAACATAAAGAAACATACTTACTTTCCAGGAAGACTTTCATCATTTACTAGATTTATACTCCAAACTCATTTTTCTCCAAATGATGAGTATGCATGATGAATCGTTCACATTGAATGTGATATAATCTACTTCTATAAATCACATAATCCATAAAAGATGAAATATATTTTTCCCATGTCTTTTGGCATTAACCAAAACCAAAATGGAAAGTACAAAATCTGATAATCCCCAAAAATGATAATCTTTTTCAAAATGAAAAATTACTCTTAATATGAAAAATTTGTCAAACAATACCCAATGTTCAACAAATAACATTCAGTAAACAACTTTCCAAAAAATTATGTAATGTAATCAAAACTAATATTGAATCCTAAATCTCTAGAGGATTAAATCCCATAGTCTTACAAGATAAATCTTAACATTTATCTCTAAACAACATCAGTTACTCTTAATGTTTCATACTAAACATTTATTAACCTAATCACATATTATACATGATTAGTTAATCATTTGCATAAATAAACGAAATAAACATATGTATTCAATAAAAACATAGATTCTTACAAATTAAAATTTCAACCATTACTCCATAAAAGAGATCCCATAGAATTCTATTTCCCTGAAGCATATAATGATTCCAAAAGAGTAAACATCTTCTAAAAAACCTTTATCACATAATCACCAAACCATTTTCTTATATAAAAGATATCCATTTGATAAAACATATGTTCCCAAAATCAACTTATTCTTGATCAATAAAATCACTTAACATAAATGAATAAGTCATACTAAACAGATACTTCACGTAGGATAGTGTTAGGATATGTGCCCTTTTCTCCCGTCGGTTGTGTGATTGACTCATGCAGCCTTTCTAGATGTGACATGTTGTCACTAATATTATATATTTTCCTTTTTATAAAACTCAAAAATAACAGTAACATATTTTAACCACAATGGTTTTCTTATACCATTCATTTTCATCCAAATACATTAAGACCTCAACTTCTTATATATTGTCAATATTTTCTCCTCCATATGATAAAATAAAAATATTCCCAATAGAAATAACATCGAACCTGGATAATGGTTTCTATATAGTTTCATTATCATCATGTTCACATAGGTAGAAGGTCCATGCATTGAAAAAATGATTTAGATATTATTCAAAATCATTTTCATCCTTTATCCAAATACACCTTGTACAACTTGTGTTATATGTTTTTTTGCATAAAAATGGTTTTGGAAAATAATCATGTATGACATATAATTTCAAAACATCTAATAAAACATGATTTTTATAAAATGGTCGGACCAAATTTGAGTGGAAACATTCAATCAATGGTCATTTTAAAATACCATAAGTATGTGATGAGGGGCTATATTCTAAAAGAAAATATAAATAGGTTTCTCAATGGTCTCCTTCTTCAACAACTTTTATAAAAATCATAATATGCTACAAAATAATGTGATAAGGTAAAATATTTGAAAATTCCTTGATAATATTTAAATATCATATAAATATGTGAATATTGAGAAAATATGATTTGATTAATTACAACCCATGATCCATGATGATGTCATAGTATAGTATAGGTGTTTTATATCTCAAACAACTACTTGCAAGTGAGTTGTATGCTAGAAAAAGATTCAAAATCATCTGAACATGACTTTGCGATAATTATTGCAAGCATGTCATCTTGAATAGATATGAATTTCATTTGAGATCCTCCTTCTTCAATTTGTAAACAAATTTTCGTGATCTATAAAATTTATAAAACAAGTATTTCACTAAAATAATAGATATAAGGACTAACCACGTGTTTAACGAAAACTCATAATCCCTAAAAATTTATAAACAGACCTCTGATACCAACTATAGGGACCCGACCATAAAAATTACATGATCAAGAATTAAATGAATAATTTACATTGAAGATCTTATCAGTTTTATATTTTTAGAGAATAAATCCATAACTATTACATTACATCTCAAAAATTACAAGGTAGGCACATCTACTCAGTTTTTTTTTTCATAAAATAAAAACTCATGAAAAAAAGAGTCATGCATAAATATCTATATCTCTTAGGAGAAACCTTAATGTTTAACATACATCATGAAATAATAAGATTTTAATAGTAAACATAGATCATAAAGGTAAATTGTGGCATCTATAACATAATTACATTGTAGCTTTCACAGCTATGTAGGAAGTTACATTTGGAATACCTTTCACAGTATATTCCCTAAATATCTTATGAGAATTATTCATGTTTACCTCTGTCATGTTACCCAAAGGATTGGAGAGATATCTCGGGCTCACCCACCCTAGGTTTATCACAAAACCACACATATACATAAAAAATGAAAAATAATCATATCATATTCATAACATGTAAAACAAGAATAAAGAGATGATAACATTCCCGCATTGCAATCAAAACATATTATTTCATGATATAGACATGATCAATGCTTTATCAAACCATTTTCAAAACCATCTAAAACATTTAATAAAGAGAATTTTTAATCAAAGTTCCCCATACAAATTTGAAAATTTCAAATGAATTGACATTTTAAAACATTAATATGCATATAAATAAACCCTTAAATTTTTTTTAAAACATGTAAATTAATGAGATATATTTAGAAGAAAAATATTTAAAGCATTTATAACTATATTATAGTTAAAGTGTTCCTAATCAAATGAGAGATGCTTGAATACAAGAAATTGCATGATAACATTAATCAATGATTATATTATCAAGAGAATAATGGAATTCACGATATAATATTGTAATGGCCCATGATGTGGGAGGTCCAGTAGTAAAAATCTGATGCTTGAGGTGTTCTGGGTGGTCTGGGAGGCCATCCCAACTTCTCGGTGATGTTTTACCCATTGTAGGCCTACCGGTATCCTTAGCCAATCGGTAGAAGGTCTACTGATATCTTGGTTTACCGGTAGCCATAGCCTATCGGTAGCTCATCCTACAGATAGCTCGGTCTACCGGTAGCTGCAGCCTACCGGTAGCTCGGCCTACCGGTAGCTCAGCCTACCGGAACCCGCAGCGTACCGATATCTTGGCTACCGGTAGCTCGGTCTACCGGTGGCTGTCAGCCACCGGTAGCTCTCGACTACCGGTAGCTCTTTGCTACCGGTAGCTCTCAGCTACCCTCACGTTTTTTTCCAATAGCGCCTCCTTTTGCGCAAATTGGGTTTTAAACCCTATTTTGACCCCTCTAATCTTGTTTTAAGGCCCAATAACACCCATAAATGGCGCCTAATTAGATTAAATGATTGTGAGGTGTGCATCGGTTTAAACTAAGGGGACCCATTAATGACGTGTGGGGTGTCTCAACTGCGTGGTCAACCCATGACCCCACTCCTAACGTGGTTTCACTTTCTTATCACAACCGTCCTTGGCCTTTATAACAAAAAGGGTTCTCCCTAGGTTTCTTTTCAAGATCACCCTGTAATCGGAGTACCCTTGTTCTGATGATCCGCATCGCTATCTGTGGAGTTCCACACCCAGGCTCAGCGTCAATCGTTGATCAACAGGTTGGGAATTTCTCCTTTTTATCTCCCTTTTGTGTATCCTGCGGGGTGGGCATGATTTTGATTTTGTTGAATTGGATGAACTAAACTTTAATGGAGATAATATATGGATTCTATAGAATGAAGCAGGAGGGGTGTGATCGACGATGCAACTTTTCTTTATGATCTTCCATGATTAATGTTGTTTTAATTTTGGGGGCTTACGCCTACTGAAAATCATGGTCGTTGGTGGTCTTTCTCTGTGCACTAACGAACCCCTGGTGATGTTTTAAATTACTTGTTTTGTTGTTGTGAACTCGTGCTGTGAAAAAGAATTTGGTTAATCACGTATATCGGGCTAAATAAATTGATAGCACCATGATCAACCTCTTATGTGATAACCTCTGTTAAGGCACATAAATTGAAATCATGGAGTGTGTTAAATCTTATAAATCTGGAAATACCAGCATGGGCTTGCTTTGTGTTGGTGGTGGTGGTTTGGTTGTTTTTCCTTCACTGGCTGTTTTCTAGGTGATGTGAGTGGGGATGGGATCCCATGTTGTTATACTTCGAGTGGTTGTGAATTTAAAGTTGGGTGGTTACCTTGATTATATCACGAATTGGGGTAGTATCTTGGGTTTTTCATTGTTTACAGTACTTCGAGGGATCTCACTTATCCCTTTGTTGTCGTGACTTTACTAGAGAACCAGATGTGAATGTTTAAGTTGATGTTTTACTGTAGTACTTCCTTGGCATGTGCTTATGCTAGGTAGTTTCCCAAGTAGGTGCAAAAAACTTATTTAAGCATTATTACTGAACATGTAAACCAGGAAGGGACAAATGGGTTTTGGTTTGGTGTGAGTTGTGACTTGGATGTTGTATTGATTGTGTTCTTTATGGAGGCTGAAGAAAAACCTAAACTTTGGGTTAGTGCTTGTTACCTATACATATACTTGTAGTTTTGTGTTTCTTATTCGCGCCCCACCCAAGTTTAGAACTTAGTGCCGAACACCCCCATTTCATGGGGGAGGGTGTTTTTCCCAACATTACTATTAGTGGCTGGTTATTAGCTCATTTTATGCTCCCTTTCCCGGATAGCCCAAGTATCTTCGAGTAGGCTGTGATGAAATGAGGTCCATTATTAGCCCAAGAACCTTCGAGCGTGGTAGTGTGGTGGTTGGCCCAGGTGTGTGCGGGTAGGTGGTTTCCCAAGTGTCTTCGGGATGAGGCCCAGGTGTCTTCAGGCATGGTAGTAGAACTTCTAGCATGGGTGTCTTCGGGCGTGGCGGTGGTTGTTCTGGCCTAGGTGTTTACAGGCATGGTTATGTGTGCCAGTTGTGGCCGATGTGTCTGCGGGCATGATAGTGGTTGTGGCCCAGGTGTGTGCGGGCAGGTTTTGGCAGTGGGACTGCGTGACGATATGGCCCAGGTGTGTGCGGGAGGGGTGTGGCAGTGGGACTGCGGTGAGAATGCTGGGATTGGTTCAATGCGTAGGATGTCTTCAATAACCATTGGGAAAGTGGCGCGGGGTACCCAAACATCAATGTGCTATTACTATATATTACTTTCTTGCGTTATTTGGTGACTGTGGCCGGTGAGTGGGATGGATGAACTCCTTGGTAGTGTTGGTTGTCTACTTCTCATGAGACTTTAGTACGTTCCACCACTTGTGCACGAGAGTCTTTGGTTTTTCCCTACTGAGTATACTTGTATGCTCACCCTACGTATATAAAAACTGCTATCAGGTTTCCAGGAGGACTTCGGTGATCGCATGGGACAATAGTAGAACATGACCTTTGGGACAGTTTCTGTTGTTTTTTTTCTTTCTTTGGTACTCTACCATTTCAGTCACTTTGTACTTTGTGGTATTTACTTTTGGAACATGCATATAGGAACAATTGTTTTGGATTTTCTGGAACTTTTAGTCTTGTTATTGTGGGATTTACCATCTTATCTCCCGATCCTATTAAAGGAAAAAAGGGTAATGCCTTACATTTAGTGAGTAATTCTATACCCTTGTAGCTGGTCACCACTTCTGGACCTATTGAAGGTGGGTTTCAGGGGTCATTATCTCTCCTTCAACATGAAGATGGAAGGGTTTAGAAATATGCTGACCCTTCCCTCCTTTTGGTGAAGGTGGGTTGTGATAGAATGGTAGCATAGGTGATGGTTGAGAGATAGGATGTAGTCTGGAGTTAGGAATAGTGAGGATTTCATGGGATGGTAGGGAAACAATGTTGGGTGACCTTGGTGTGTGAATTAGTCCAGGGAAGATTGGCTAAGACATGGGATTTTAGGGCCCCCCATGTTCCGATGCAAGGTCACTGGACCCACCGAACGACCAAGTAAGGCCACACTGATTGCAGGGTAGAGTGACCCTAAGAAATGTACATGCATCATAATGACATGTGCTCTCGTGTTTCTAGGGTGTTTTGGGAATTTGAAATAAATAATAAGTTTAAGAAATGTTAAGAACGATATTCTGCACTACTTGGGCTTAGGGATTCCTTGTTTACCTTGAAGCTATGGCACCCAGAAGACGATGTCGAGTTGTAGGAGCGATCTAGGATTCAGAGGTCAACCTAGCTAATCGACAGAGGTCTGAACGAGAGGAGGAAGATGACCAGTGGTAAAAGATGCTTCAGGCCTCCCAGAGACAGACCCTCGAGAAGTATGAGGGAAACACCTCTAATATGAAGATGGAGGGCTGGCTAGAGGAGATAGTGATAGCCTTTAGCTTGATACGGGCTCCGACAGAGTACTAGGTTCCTATGGCTGTCAAACAGATGGGGGGAGCAGCGCTTCAGTGGTGGACGCTTTACCTGGGGGAGAGGAGAGAGGCCGTGGTTTCATGGTATGATTTTGAGAAGGAGTTCCGGGAATAATTCCTCTCTTCTACGATGAAGGGAGAGAAGAGGAAGGAGTTACTCTCCCTCCAGCATGGGAGTATGTCAGTAAGGGAGTTGGGGATCAAGTTCAAGGATCTCCTCCACTTTGATATGGACCTCTTTCCCGACAAGGAGTCTCGGGAAAGACGTTTAGAGGAGGCGCTCCAACCCTCCCTCCAGTATACTATTACCCCCTTTACCCAGCCAGTGTACTCGGTGGTCCAAAAGAAGGCCGAAGTGGTAGAGATGATGCACGCTCTAGGGGTGTGTCACAAGAGGGGATCCAGTTGGGACCATTGAAGGGGAAGGCCTTCAGCAGCAGGCCTCTAGCGTCAGGACCCTCCAGGTTCTGACTAGCAGGGAGTAGGCTGCAGTAGTTTCAATTCTGGTCCCCTGGTCCTCGCCCTTTTCCTTCAGGCCCAGGACCACGGTGCTTCGTCTATGGGAGCGATGGACACCTCCGAAGTCAGTGCACGGACCGAGTACTACACAATGGTGGCGGACAACCCCAACACCTGCCCCCGCATCAGCTTCCAGCTAGGACTTTCCAGCAGCTGCAGTAGGGGCAGCGAGCTCTTGCTCCTCCGAGGGAAGATGTTTCCAGAGGAGGATGACCTCAGGGAACTCCTTAGAGACCTTGACCAGGGCGTGGCCAGGGAGGTGGCCAATAGCCTAGGGGTAGAGGAGCTGGGCATGGGATGCTACATGTCGCAGAGGCAGCAGTTCCAGCAGGATCATAGGTTGTTTGAGGTACGATCGGATTGTTTTGCACTCTTGCTTATGCCTTATTCGATGTCGTAGATTTGAACTCCTTTGTTGCACCCAGTCTGTCCCATGCGATGGGACTATGTGCCGAGAGACTTCCAGTGCCCCTGGTTCTGAGGACACCAGTCGGATGTTAGAACGACTTGTTATTTGTTTGTCAAGGATGCAGACTGATGATAGGGACACATCAGTTGGTCAGGGATCTTCTTATACTACAGATACATCCATATGATGTCATCCTAGGCATCTTCTGGATGTTCTCTGTGTGTGTCATCATTGACTGCATCTAAGTAAGGTTTGTGTTCTTAGACATGGGTGGTTGGCATGTTGTTTTCACTAGCGAGGGGAGCAGTCAGAAGGGTAGCAGGAGAGAGGAACCCCTCCTTTCCTTGTTAGCCGAGCTTTCAGTGGAGTCAGTGGATATTGAGATGGGGGAGGTGCCAGGGATCATCAGCAAGTTTATGGACGTTTTCCCTGAGGAGGTGACAACTCTACCCCCTCGACGTGATATCGAGTTTAGGATAGACATGCATCCTGGTACTCATCCAATTTTGATGGCTCCTTACTGGATGGGACGATCAGAGCTACGGGAGTTGCAGTTTCAGATTAACGATCTGATGAAGAGGGGTTATGTTCGACCAAGTGTGTCACCATGGTGTGATCCAATCTTGTTCGCAAAGAAGGAAGATTGTGGTCTCAGGTTGTGTATATACTACAAGAGGCTGAATCAAGAGACGATCAAGAATTGCTACCCTCTTCCGAGGATAGAAGATCATTTCGACCAGTTGAAAGGGGCATGATGGTTCTCAAAGATCAAACTGTGGTCAGGGTACCACCAATTCAGGGTGAAAGAAGGAGACATCCTGATGACGTCCTTCAGGTGCAGATATGGAAACATAGAGTTCGTAGTCATGGCTTTCGGTGTTACAAACGCCCCGGCCATGTTCATGGGGCTTATGAACTCCATCTTCCGTGAGTAACTGGAACAGTTCATTGTTGTGTTCAACGAGTACATCCTTGTCTATTCAATATCATAGGAGGACCATGCAGAGCACCTGAGGATATTTTTGGAGATCCTCCGAAAGCACCAGCTATATTTGAAGTTATCAAAATGCATGTTCTGGACACGAGAAGTGCACTTCTTTGGGAACGTAGTGTCTGAGCAGGGGGTAGCGGTGGACCCATCAAATGTTGAGGAAGTTTTTTCTTGGGCTGTACCCAAGAATATGGCAGAGGTTTGTAGTTTTCTTGTGCTGGTAGGTTACTATCAAGGGTTCGTACCCAACATCTCATGAGTTTCAGCCCCTTTGACGGTCTTGACCAAGAAGGATCATGTTTTCGTGTGGAGTGAGCAGTGAGAGGCATCCTTCAGCTATCTGAAGGAGAAGTTGGTTAGTGCCCCGTGGTGAGGCAACCAGAAGAAGGGGCATCGTATGAGGTGTTCTGTGATGCTTCAAGGAAAGGCCTCAGATGTGTGTTGATGCAGCAGCAAGGAGTGATCTCTTATGGGTTTTGGAAGCTACACCCTCATGAGCGTAATTATTCCACCCACGACCCAGAGCTTGCAGCGACCGTCTCTGCGCTAAAGATATGGCGGCATTACCTCATCGGAGAACGCTTTTTGGTCTTCATAGATCACAAAATCTTGATGTATATCTTCTCCCAGCAGGACCTAAAAATGCAACAGTGAAGGTGGGTGGAGTTCCTCTAGGATTAAAACTTCGATATTTCCTATACTTCGGGAAAAGAAAATGTAGTGGACGATGCATTGAGCAGGAGGTCGTAGAAGGATCCGGTCTGAGAGTCGGTAGACGCCTGGAAGGCAACAGAGGAGTTGGCTGCCTTGCTCCTTGATGCGAGGATGTATAGTGGTATAGGTTGCATATATCAAATTAATGTCTAGTATTCCCTAATGCGGAAAGTGGAGGAGTCTCAGTGGGGAGACCCAGAGTGAGAAGTGATGTGAGACCAACTTGACAAGGGAAATGCTCCGGAAGGATGGACAATGGATGGCCAAAACTAGATGTTTTCCTGGGAAAGCTGTTTGTTCCAGAGGCGATGTGTGGAAAGGTTCTCATTGAGTTCCACAGCTCACCCCTAGCGGTACACCCAGAATTTTCCAAGAAGTACCAGGGCCTGAGGAGTCAGTTATGGTGGCCCGGAGTAAAACGTGCAGTGGAAGAGATTGTAGCCAAGTGCCTAGTGTTTCAGCAGGTGAAGGCCGAACATCGTGTTCCATGTGGCATGTTGCAGTCTCTGGGTGTCCTCGAGTGGAAATGAGAGGATATCTCATTGGATTTATTCACAGGACTACTGAAGGTTCAAGGGTGATGTGATGCCATTTGGGTAGTAGTGGACCAGTTGACAAAATCGTCTCACTTTCTGGCGATTAAGGAGTCAAGTGCAGTGGATGCATTGGCACCAAGGTATGTGGATGAGGTAGAGCAGTTTCATAGAGTCTTATGTTCCATAGTCTCGAACAGGGATGCATGTTTTACCACACAAGTCTGGAGGGGTTTACAGTATGCTTTTGGAACCCAGCTATGCCTTAGCACAGCTTTCCTCCCTCAGACAGATGGGCAGACAGAGATCACCATCCAGATGTTAGAGGATATGTTGCGGGCATGCATCCTCGACTCATGAGGATCATGGGTGAGACACTTGACTCTGGTAGAGTTTTCCTACAATAATAGCTATCACTCTACCATTGGTATGGCCCCGTTTGAAGCCCTGTTCAGGAGGCCATGCCGCTCACCTGTGTGTTGGACAGAATTCAGAGAGTCAAGCATCCCTGGCTCGGAGGTGGTGCAGAGAACGATGGAGATGGTTCAGATTATATGGTAAAGGATTAAGGTGTCCCAAGACCGACATAAGCCGTATGCTGATAGCAGGAGAAGGCCCTTGGAGTTTGAGGTTGGAGAGAACGTGTTCTTGAAGGTATCCCCTCGGCGTGGACAACGGAGGTTCGGTAAGGGGAGTAAGATTTCTCCCAGGTTATTCAGACCCATTGAAGTGTTGAGAAAGGTCGGAGAAGTGGCTTATTAGCTATCATTACCACCACCGCTACTGAAGATACATGACGTCTTCCATGTGTCCTAGCTCCTTTGTTATCTGCACGACGATTCACACTTCCTCGACTGGGGAGAGCTAGACATCGAGGAAAACGTGACCATTGTGTAAAGACAAGTGATGATCAAGGATCATGAGGAGAATGTGCTTCTTGGGTGAACCATTCCCTTGGTTCGTGAGTTATGGAGACATGGTGGGCTTGAGGAGATTATGTGGGAGGGGGAAGCACAGATGCGTGCCCTGTACCCAGAGTTGTTTTGAGTTTTGTGATGTTCTGTTTATACTTATTGTGGTGGATCATTTTACCTTGTTTGCTATAAAATATGTCATTTTTTATTTCCACTCTCAATGTCTGTGAAAAGTCCTGGCTATGGGGAGGGGAGGACCAGACCACTAATCAAGACGCATTAAGGCGGATGTGATTAAAACCGTATGGATGAGTCAGTGCCGCCCAAAGAGGATAGTATCTTGACATGAGGGAAGAGACTCCCCAACCCACATACTGGGCAGTCTGACATGGTATGTTTCTTGGTTCTTAAGAGAAGTGTGCTGTTAGTTAACAATGGGGTTCGCTCTTGAGAGGTATCTTTTGATGTGGTTGTTCAGGCCCTCTCTTTCCTTTTGGGTTCTTTTTATTCTCGAGGGCGAGAATAGTTTGAGAGGTATCTGATGTAATGGCCCGAGTTGTGAGAGGTCCATTACTTAGTAAAAATATGATGCTTGAGGTGTTATGGGTGGTATGGGATGCCATCCAAACTTTTATGTGATGTTTGACCCCTGGTAGGCCTACAGGTAGCCTTAGACTACTGGTTTCAGGCCTACCGGTAGCTCGGCCTACCGGTAGCCACCACTTACCGGTAGTAGGGCCTACCGGTATCTCGGTCTACCGGTAGCCGCAGCCTTCTGGTAGTCCGGCCTACCGGTAGCTCAACCTACCGGTAGCCGCAGCCTATCAGTAGCTCAGCTACCAGTGGCTCGACTACCGGTAGCTTGGTCTACTAGTGGCTGACAGCCACCGGTAGCTCTCGACTACCGGTAGCTCTTAGCTACCCGTATGGTTCTTCTAGCAGCTTCTCCATTTGCGTAAATTGGGTTTTAAACACTATTTCGACCCCTCTAAGCTTTTTTAATGGCCAGTAACGCCCATAAATGGAACCTAATTAGATTAAATTATTGTGAGGTGTGCGTCGATTTAAACCAAAGGGACCCATTAATGACGTGTGGGGTGTGTCAACCGCATGGTCAACCCATGACCCCGCTCCTTACGCAGTTTCGCGTTCTTATCTCAACCGTCCCTAGCCATTATAACAAAAAGGTTTCTCCCTAGGTTTCTTTTCTCAATCACCCTGTACAAGATGTACCCTTGTTCCAACGAGCCTCATTGTTATCCATGGAGTTCCATCCACAGACTTAGCATCGATCGTTGATTAACAGGTAGGGAATTTCTCCATCATCTCTCATTTTTGTGTATCATGCGGGGTGGGCATGCTTTTGATTCTGTTGAATTGGATGGACTGAACATTAATGAAGATAATAAACAGATTCTAATGAATGAAGGGGGAGGGGTGTGATCGACGATGTTGCTTTTCTTTATGATCTTCCATGATTAATAATTTCTGAATTGTGTGGGCTTACTCCTACTGAAAATCATCACCGCTGGTGGTCTTTCTATGTGCACTAATGAACACCTGGTGATGATTTAAATGGCTTGTTTAATAGTTTCGAACCCATGCTGTGAAAAGTAATTTGGTTAATTACATATATCTGGCTAAATAAATTGAATGAACTGGGATCAACCTCTTCTATGATAACCCCTGTTAAGGCACGTAAATTGAAATCATGGAGTCTGTTAAATATTATAAAACTGGAAATACAGGCACATGACTGCTTTATATTGGTGGTGGTGGTTTGGTTGTTTTTCCTTCACAGGCCATTAGCTAGGTGATGTGGGTGCGGATGAGATCCCCTGTTGTTATACTTCCAGTGGTTGTGAATTTAAGGTCAGTTGGTTACCTTGATTATATCACGAATTGGGGTAGTATCTTGGGTTTTTCAATGGTTCCATTACTTCGAGGGAGTTCACTTATCCCTTTGTTGTTGTGACATTAAGAGAGAACCAGGTGTGAAGGTTTAAGTTGATGTTTGACTGTACGCTTTCCTTGTCTTGTGCTTATGATTTCTAGTTGCCCAAGTAGGTGAAAAATACATATTTAATCATTATTACTGAACATGTAAACCAATATGGGACAAATGGGTTTTGGTTTGGTGTGAGTTGTGACTTGGACGTAGTACTAATTGTAATTTTTTAGGAAGGCTGAAGAAAAACCTAAACTTTGGGTGAGTGCTTGTTACCTATACATATACTTGTAGTTTTGTGTTTCTTATTCGTGCCCCACCCAAGTTGAGCACATAGTGTCGAACACCCCCATTTCATGGGGGGGGGGGTGTTTTTTCGAACACTACTATTAGTGGCTGGTTATTAGCTCATTTTCTTCACCCTTTCCCAGATAGCCCATGTATCTTTGGGTAGGTTGTGATGGCCTGAGGTCCATTATTATCCCAAGAACCTTCGGGCGGGGTAGTGTGGTGGTTGGCCCAGGTTTGTGCGCGCATGTGGTTTCCCAAGTGTCTTCGGGATGAGGCCTTGGTGTCTTCGGGCGTGGTGGTAGATCTTCTAGCCCAGGTGCCTTCGGGCATGGTAGTGGTTGTTATGGCCTAGGTGTTTGAAAGAGTGGTTACGTGTGAGAGTTGTGGCCCAGGTGTCTGTGGGTGGCATAGTATTGTGGCCTAGGTGTGTGCGGGCGGGGTTTTCCAGTGGGACTGTGTGAGGATATGGCCCAAGTGTGTGTGGGCTGGGTGTGGTAGTGGGACTACGGTGAGAATTGCGGGATTGGTTTGATGCATAGGATGTCTTCAATAACCCGTGGGAAAGTGGCGTGGGTTACCCAAACATCGATGTTATATTACTATATATTACTTTCTTGCGTTATTTGGTGAGTGTGGTCAGTGAGTTGGATGGATGAACTCCTTGGTAGTGTTAGTTGTCTGCTTCTCATGGGACTTTAGTACGTTCCCCCACGTGTGCATGAGAGTCTTTGGGTTTTCCCTACTGAGTATACCTGAATGCTCACCCTACGTAAATAATAAATGCTTTCATGTTTCTAGGAGGATTTCGGGGATCGCTCAGGACCATACTAGCACCTGACATTTGGGATAGTTGTAGTTGCTGATTTTCTTTCTTTGGTACTTTACCTTTGTAGTCACTTTGTAATTTGTGGTATTTACTTTCGGAACATGCAGATGGGAATGGTTGTTTTGGATTTTCATGCACTTTTAGTTTTGGTGTTGTGGCATTTACCATCTTATCTCCCTATCATATTAAAAGAAAAAGGGTAATGCCTTCCATTTATTGAGTAATTCTATACCCTTGGTGCTCGTCGCCACTCTAGGAACTATTGAAGGCGAGTTTCGGGGGTCATTATCTCTCCTTCAACTTAAAGAAGGAAGGTCTGAGAAATTTTCTGACCCTTCCCTCCTTTTGGTGAAGGTGGGTTGTGACAAATATTCCCAAAGACAATATATAGACTATATGAAATTCAATTGGAGCATAACCACAATGAAGTCTCAATGGAATGTAAATTGAGACGAAATCCCTTATAAAGACAATATACTTAGATTAATGATAAATCAATGAAATAATTATGTATGAAAAATATAAATCCACACAAAATGAGTGGATATTATGTCTAAAACCATCATATGTTATTCACACATTTTCATAGCACTACATTATTAAGAAGTAGATATTGAACCCAAAGAATTGGAATTGGGTGAAGAAGAAATTGGATAGTATAACGACTTCAATTTAAAATTCAGAAAATGTGTGTATGAGAAAGAAAAGGTTATCTCATAAATTGGACATAAAATTTTAATCAATAAGGATATTGGAGAATATATCCCCACATAATAAAATGTAAATCAAAAGGCATAACAAAAATAAGTCTTTAAAAAGGAGGAGGGTGAAAGATTCCCATATCTATTTGGTAACATACGAAACATACACCCCATAAAAGATGGATAATTCAATATAAGTGTAAATACACATAAATTAATGTATATTACTCAATGAATAAAATCATGGGAAGTACACACACCACATAAAAGGAATTGGGGGAAAATATAGCATGAATATCATGGGAATAAACAATGAGATGAAAACCCCTTACCACGTTGTAATCAATCGAGTTGTAAGAGAAAAAGTTAATAAACACCAAATTATTCACGGAATACCATGAAAGTAAATATAATCTTGATAATATACATGAAATGGCATCAAACAATACACCTCATGCAATACATAATTGGTGAACAATGTAAATCTCACAGAATTAAAAGCGAGATTAGAAACACCTTACCTCGTATCCGACTTGACTTGTTCATACTTTAATCACATAAATAATAATATAAATTTAATTTATAATTTATTAAAAAAATTTATTAATTTATTATTCCCTTTATATCACTTATTAACATGTTATAAACCTTATGCATTCATTTAAGTTAATAATGGCCATTTTTCTAATATTAGGTACTAGGGTCAAAAATGAACATCTAATAATTAAAAGTGGTTCAAGTTGTCAAAATTCTATTATCTAAAAAGAGATATTATTGATTTAAATATCATATATATCATTTTTATAAATTACATGTATTTATTTATAATATTACATAACATTTGGAAATAAGAAATGAAATGCACCGTTCATGGAGATGGTAAGTCGTATGTAGGAATGAACTCAGATTCCATTTCTATTTCATATTTAATTGAATGAAAACCTAATGATACCACAGAATATTATAATAAGGTATAATATAAAAAGATATATATGTTAGATAATTTCATTAACTTCATCCTTTATATGTTCCATGTATGTCATGAACAAATCTTATAACCTTGACGGGGTGGTAGGCTACACTTTCTCAAATCAAATTATCGTATATACACATAAAGGTATGTTTATAAATAAAAATTAAAGAATAATAGAAAAAAAAATAAACATAATATATATCATATATAAATATTGTTCCATCATAATGGCCTCTATAATATTTGGAAGGATAAAATTGAAAAATCTTCGTTTCGTGAGGCGTTAGTTTGTTATGCACATAAGCAATAAGTTCTTTACCCATGGAGTTGTGTGTATGTGTATATATAATAATTATCCTAAAAACAACTTAGTATATTTATGATACTGTTTTTGTAAAAAAATAAAAGAATAAAAGTGTTTAGGGGGTTGGAGAAGTAAAATAAAACAAAAGAACTTAAGAGAAGACGTTACCTTTAAATCGTGTAACTTCCATTGGATTGAACCAAAAGGGTTTTTTGAAGTGTGTTCTGCCTAAGGTAAGGCTTATATGAGGAATAAATGGGTCATGAGAGATTATTTGGTCAGAGGTTGGATGACCCATGACGCATGAGAGGTGTGAGTAATGGGTTATAGGTGAGGGCTTTTTATAATGGGGAGGAGGGGCTCTTTAGGAATGTGTGAAAATATTATTTTATAATATAATGATTTTGGGTGTCTGAAGGACCAAATTTTTTTATAGAAGTAGATAAGATGACTAAATGGTCTAAATAAAATCATCCAATAATTATTGTAATGGTTTTATATATTATTTTAATCATTATAATCTTATTTATTTAAGTAATTTATTAATGGGGTAAACACTACATCATTATTGTGTGATAAATAATTTTATTTAAATGATTTATAAAAATAGAAAAAAAACCATAATATAGGAAATATTTTTATCTTTTTTTGAATATTTATAGTCAAATATATCAATTATATAACCCCACATAAAAATTGTTCTAGAAAAATAATACATGTTTATTATATTTTTATTTTTACTTCAAAAAAAGTTATTAATATCATTATCTTAACCAAGTGGAATTAAAAGGAAAAATTTCACCCCAAGAATAATATTGGTCATAAATTAATCATCCAATAAGTTTAGGACAAGGTTTACGGTAATTTTACATTATTATAGTATTGTTTTTACGTTGAATTACCATGTTTACCTTTAACCATGGTAAATAAAAGTCCAAAGTTACTAATCACCAAAAAAAATTATCTTATTGAACCAAATTTTACTTGCTAATAACAACCATACGTGTCATATATTCTAAATTAAAATCATATAATTGGTAAAATCATATATAAATGAAAACGTCAGCTTTTAAACAACTACATAGTGTTTTCACTATTCATCAAAATTGAAGGTTTTATGAAAAATGCCCAAAAATTCAGCCTAATCTATTTTTGATATTCCGAATTCAAAAACATAGTCTATATTACCCAATTAAATACATATTAGTTTCAATAATTAATTTAAAATTAATTCTCATTGTGAAAACAAAAATTGTGTTTTTATGAAATAATAACTACCGAAAGATTGACACTTATTTATCTCCAATTTCAAAGGGAAATTACTTCCAATGACCAAAAATTAATGAAACGGTAAAAATATAATCTAATTAATCATTAAAAACAATTAAAAATACAATATTTCCATATAAATAAATTATATTAAAGGCTAGTGTTGAAATAAAATACAGTATTTTTCACTATTCATTAAAAAATATATTTTTTCAGAAAAATATCAAAATTTTACCAAAAGTAAATTTTGATATCCTGATTCTAAAGAAGAATTTTATTTTGTAAAATAGAACATATAAAAGTGACCAAAAATATTTTTCTATATGGTTCACCATTAAAAGGCGGTAAATTGACCTTTTAAATAATATTTGAGTATTTATGCTTAAAATTATATTAATTCACATTTTAAGTGGATAACATTTATTGGATAATTGTAAAAACATTTATAATCATATTTTATTTATTTCTATTCATTCTCGCCATTACAACGCCTAATCATTAACTATCATTTGAAATAATAATATCTTATTATTATTTTTTTAGTATGACTCAGTCTTGTGTGAAATATATGATTTCAAAGAAACTCGTTGTTGTGTATCGGTTACGCCATCGAACATAGAAACCCCTTTAGAGTAAAATTAATATTTAATTCCAAAATATTAATAATTATGAAATTTTATTAATCTTTATTTGCATGGGATGTTACAATTTTTTTCCTTGAAAATACAAACAAGGTCGACTCTAACAAAATGTTAGAGTACAGAGACTGAATTTGATCATCCCCCTCCCATGTGATTTTCAAAAGATCCATGTGCTGTTTGGGAACATAAACTGAGGGAAAACGATCTTCCACGAAGGATCCTCAATCTTTAATGGGAACTGAACCCAAGTAACTCCTATGTTTATGTCTAAATTACCCTAGATTATGACATGCCAAGGGTTTTCCACATATCACCTCAGTTATGATACATTGTTGAAGTAGTGTACATGGTCCAACTATGGGGTAGAGACGAGAGGTACTCTACCTTTACAACTCTATGAACTACCCGAATGTGTGAATATTAACCTCATAGTTAACTTGTCACCCAAGTAAAATACTTTCAACCATTTTCGAGGGGAAATATAAGGGAAGACATGGTTTCCTTCTTCCAACTCTAATGGTCTCGTCCGTTTGTCAGACAAACATCAGATGGATTCGTGCATTCTTCATCCATTTGTATATGATCCACACATTCTATGCATTCACCTCCTGCAATCTCTTCCACAAGTGGGATGTAAACGAGCATCAAAATATGTAAAAATCATAGATAAAATGTCATGGGGTCGAACTGCCACCTACATATAGAGGCATCCTAATCTATCTACTAAACTCCACTCCTAGGTAGTTAGGATGTGGGCCAACTCAGTGAGTCTGTTAATGATCACCCATATTGTATTTTTTCTCTTGTATATATGTAGTAATCCCATTACTATGTTCACTGATATTCCTTCCAACATCTATCGTAGTACCCCTTGAAGGAGAAGGACCAACCCCTTCCACGCATAGTGGGATTGACATGGTGAGTTGAAAATCCATTAAACTAATTCAAACTAGAGTTCAATTGTTTTTCTAAATACTTAATTCCACCTTCAACCTATTTCATCATCCCCGGTGTCTTCCAGGAAACCCACATGAAAATCCCTAGGAATCTGGCCACTCTAGGTGTCCACTTCTACAAATAAGAATCCTTTGAAAATAACAATTTTATCCCCACCATTCGAGTATCGATCTAGTGTATTCCCTATAGACTACCGAGAACATAAACACTCATAGTCGGTATCATCGAGTTATGATTCCCTAACTCACATTATGAGTAGAGGGGTAACAACCAGTGATTGGAGGTAAGATCCATTATCTCGATCCATGAAGGATAACTACAATGAGGCCTACTACACCATTTCTTCATTCAAAAACTATGAACCTGATCTCTTGCTAAGAGAATCTACTACCACATTTACCTTACTAAGAGTATAGACTCTTTCCAAGTCATAGTCCTCAAGGAACTATATCCAACACCTCTGTCTGATGTTCAGAACCTTCTTAGATAAAATATACTTGTGACTCTTGTGGTCTGATTAAATGATAAACCACCCTCCCATTAGGTAGTTTAGTTACATCATCAATATGAAGAATACTACTACAAACATAATATCATGGGTCCCATAGTTTTACACAAGATATCTCAACTAACATGAATGATATGAAATCATGCACAACCTCAACATTAGGACAAAACCATGTCTGGTCCCTAATGCATCACAGAGCACCACGTACTCGACTCCATCCTTTGGAAACCTCTGGATTTTGGTTCTCTTCAAACTCTATCTTAACAGCTGAAAAGCCTAAAGGAACCATTTTATCCACATTAAAGGATGCCCCTTTCACTTGATCGAAGTGTTCATCAACCCTTTGGTAGTGGAAACTCGTTATCCATTGTCACATGGATAAAGGGTTGATTATCCACACATACCTTAGTACATTATGTATTTGTAATTCATTCCACTCCAAGTCCTCCACCTAAACCCTCTACTCGCGATGCTCTACAAAATCCAACTGATATACTGATACTAATATCGTTGAAATCTTGGGGTGTTGATGAATACATATGTTTATCAACCTATGGGGAGGTAAACATGGAAACACCTCATGGAAAAGATATCCTTGTACTCTTCTACTGCTATTGGGAACTCAAAACTCATAACAACCACTACCATAAGGGTAAGGATATGTGACTCAATAGTTATCAGATCCACCCTATTATGAATGACTCTATCATGTGCGTACTAGGTTTCATTTTTCTCTAATAAAGGAAAAAACAATTCCATCATTGCAAACAAACCAGACCTTTTCAAAAAAACAATCAACCTGGGCATAGACTATCAATAAGCAATATATACCAAGAATCACGTAATAAGGTGTACACACTACCAACAAGACAATCCAATAGAAAATCTCTCATCAATGTTCAGATCACACTATCAGAACTTGTATGATTATCGAGTCTCTATCTGTAGGCATCTTCATGAATTAAGGTTTAGTCAATGGTTTAACTAGAAACTATGGGTCTTGAATATTATTTGTGACAAGGATGAATGGGTAGCACCTATTTATATTAATACATCAACTCTGAGTAGACACATTCCATATCACAAATCCTTTATATAGACCTTTGGTCATATGGCTTTACTACATTAATCTATCCCTTCCCATGTCCTCCACCTTACTCAGCCTGGTGTGAAACATAATGGGGTTATGGTGAAAACTTGTTGAAATGTATACCACCTCATAATGATCTCCCAACTCATCTTAAAATTATTCCACCCAATATATCTAAATGTCCTTATAAATATCTCTGCCACATTGGTCCATACACTATTTCCCTTTCAGTAGCATGATGGGCCGGATAATCTCTAGAGGCATGTCTCATTTCATGACATGAAAAGAATTTCCTCTATCTTGGATGATTGACCCACCTTATGACCACAGATCTATAGATCCTCTATCATGGTACCTCTTCTCAAAACATCTCAAATGTCCATGTCTCTGATACTAACATCAGCTCCGTACCCCCAATGTCTTTTCTCCTGTTTGCCTACTGTTGACATCCACTAGATGAATCTGCTCAGTCTATGTACATTCAATCACAAAGGATCACTCTAGAACCCTAGCATAAGTAGGAATGCACAGAGGAGTAATTCAATCTCATATGTCCCTGATCACAACATGCATAAAGTCTTGAGCATTGAATTGTAGGTTATATCATAATCATCGAGTATATAAAACGATTAGTATGCCTCAATGAATACTCTACTAGATACATGTCATCCTACAAAAGATGTAGAATATCTTCAGAACACATAGACATTTACATTTATGATGGGATCCCCTTATCTAGAATGGTTCTGACACTATTTTTATAGGAGAGTCACCACATCATATGACCAGGTATCCAAACCCCACCATATCCCTATTGATCCATGTGTAAGGCTCATTGCTTGGACATCAATATCAACTAACAATGTCCTCACTAGATGAAAACTGCAGTCACCACCTCAAGCTTGTCCTTAGATTCTTATGAGTCAGGCCCACCTCAGATTCTAAGGGGTCTCTGTCACTAAAACTTGTGATGTGATCTCGTACCATGCATCTCATCTTATAGTACTATGAGTTCCATGTTCTACTCTACAGGTGCTGGTATAGTTGGTACACCACCAAGGGATGTGGTCTCTGATACAAATCCCTATACCCATATATTGTCACCACATGGAACATTCTCATGATCATGCAGTGGAATCAATAATTGGGGTCTATGTGGGAGGGTCTTCAAGAAAAAAAGATATACCATAATAAAAAAGTATACCTATTTTTTTGAATCAAGAAGTACCTGGAAAACACCAAAAATTGTTATTTGATGTGTATAGAATCATCTTTTCCTTCAAAATCTATTTTCATGTACCAAGTCAAAATTCATAATTCATTTTCCTGGTGTATAGATAAGTAGGTGGTCACCCCAAAACTTGATTCTCATGCCTAAATGATGAACTCCAAACACTGAACATCATTTCCCCAAACCAAACTCATAGACTACGGGTTATTAAGGTAGAACTAAACTCCTATAATGCCACTCTATCATGACCCATACCCCATGACCAATATAGTAACAACCCCATGCCATCCTCTAAAAGTCTAGGGGATGGAGACAAGAACTGAAAAGGAATATCCTAAAAATGTGGGGAATTTCATAAGAACCTATACTAACAAACAAACAACTCCAAGCCAAAGATGTTGTAACGTTAAAACTATAAGTATTGAAAATGAATTCATAACAATACAAACCAAAAGTTGTCTATGATAGAAAGAAAAGAAGTAAAGTAATACGAGAAGAGAATACAATCCCACCAAAATGAAAGAGTTTGTAACACATGTACTGAAGTACATCCGTTGAAAACCACACCTCATCCAACTGAAATGTATAAAACAAGACTGAAATTTGTAAGCCACAAGAACACATCTTTATCTGGATGATCACACAAGGCCCCACTTAACCCTAGTCTATCGGGAACACTGTCAAGTAGTTGGTCATCTGCACACCCAAAAACGTACATGAAAAACATGTGAAGGGGTGAGTAAAAAAATACGTAGTAGGGAACCCCAAAACACAAAGTAAAATATCACAACAGAAACACCACTAAGATTAAATAGTCATCTCAACAAAGTTACATGTCAATAAAACATATATTATTAACATCTAGGTATACTAATAATGGATTACAAGACTCATGGACTCATCCACTTCCATCCATGTGGTTATTCTCGTAGCATGATCAATTCTGGGAGATCTCACACCTCATGTTATATGATAGTAAGCATGTAGAAAAAGTCAAAAAAATATGAGAGAATATATAATAATGATACATTAAGAAGTTCCATAAAACATTTATTATTAGTAAGATAAGGAGTCTCAATTTCACAACCAATCCTTAGTCAATGGATTCTTTTGAGGTATTCCCATTCTAAGAGAACTCACTCCATGATACTTTATTTCATAGAGGAATCCTACATGAGGTTACACTAATTTAGGCCTTTCCCAATGACAAATATAAGTTAAAATATCATGATATAACAATAAAGGATTATACTAAGAGAATACCAAAAACCCAATCTATTATTACACACAATGTAGGGATTTTTCTCATAGAATACAACAAACCCTACTGATGTGGATCATAACATAGGGGATTCTCCCAAGGAGGATTCCAAAAATCTATATAAGACTCTCTCCTCTCAAGGGGATTTCAGCCCAACAACGTGGGAGAAATTCCATATCGAACCCTTGAAGAGAGAACCTAGGTGAAGCTTTGAACCTACAATAGTAGTCACTAAAAACCCATAAATCCATCTCTAAAATATTTGCCTCACCACGAGGTTACCAACACCAAAAATGACCAGTCATATGGATTTAAATTTTGAACTTTATGGGTCTTCTAGTGAAAAGGGTATGATATGGTCTGGGTCAGGTCCGACCCTGTCAGACCGACCCCATCTGGCCGGAGGTCCACCAACCCATCATGTCGGGTCGACCCTACCCGCTACCGCCTTGGCCTGATTGAGTAAGCCAGTTTATATATCCATGATGCAAAGGGAATTGTATCCCCGCCTGGTAAATATGGTTGATCCAAATGACCTACACACAACTGTGGATCTATTAGGGGTCCTCCGTCTGACACCACTCCAGCGAGTCACGACAGTCTACCGCCATCGCGACCCACTTGGACGCAGCTCCTTCACACCATCTATAGTCCCAAAACCATGGGATTTTTCCACGAGCCATCAATCCAGTAATATCCTCTTCCTACACTAGGGACTGACCTGGAGTGATGCCACATCCCGATCACCGCCACTGTGAGCTCCTTCCATGGCTGCAACTCGCTGTCGTGGTCCCTCAAAGACCGGGATTTGTGGCCGCCATTTCCTGCAACTATTCTGTGAGGACTTCCTGGATCATTATTGAATGAGGAATGTGAAAATGATTTGGGGAAAAAGAGTAATAACATAAAAATGCACAGTGTGGATGGATCTTCGCACTGTTCACATCAACCATGATCATTCCACATTTTAATTGAAGAATTGATGGACAAAAATTAATGAAATCTAAATTAGATTCAATTTTTGATAAACATCGCAATAATAAAAATTCATCCAAAAAAATATGCATGATTCTCTATTCAATACATTCATTTATTGATTCATGTTTATCGATGGAATTATATAATGGGGAACACAATTGAATAAAATCAAATTCCCTAACTGGATTCGGATTGATCATTGACAAAGAGCAATTGTGTTGTTAAAGTTCATCAATCCTCAATCCTAAATTGTCGATCTAATATCCTCGATCCTCGATTCATCATCTTGTCATCGTCCAATAGTGAGCAATGAGATTATTTCTCCAAGGCTCTTCTCCAACACTCCTAGGTAAATTATGCACAATTATTCCCTAAATTAATTGTCCATAACAATGTTTAATGAAGAAAAATGTGTTTCCACATTAAATGTGTTTCAGTATTTTTGCAACATTAAGATGCAGAGTCATTGAGTCACTATATCGTAGTGCTGATGTATTACATTGAAATGTAAAAAATAATATAATTCATTCAAATTATTTTATTCTTCATACATCTAAAAATTAACTTTTGTAGTCAACCCGCATTAGTAGATATCAATATCTACCCAAGGAAAACAATCCATTAAAAACTCAACGATGGTCTCAGAATTACAATCCGAGATTCTATTTATTAGTTATTAGGATTATAATATAAAATAATTTTATTTACTAATTTTATTAATGATTACATCCTTTTCTAGTATTTTCAATGAATACTCAGGATGACTAATGCTAAGTCATTCCTACGGTAATTCCACTACTCTAAGATCAACGGTTCCCTCAGATATATGATATGGGCACCCATTTGTATGTTATTATACATTTTTAGAAAAAAGGGTCTTTTGATCTATTTAAAAAACATAACTTTTTTAGATGGATCATTTCAGGAAAACCAGATGTAAGAATCACACATCGTCTCAGCACCTAGTCTCGTAATTTTTCCATAATTTTTTTAGAACTAGTGTTTGGAAAATCTGAGTTGCTAAAAATCAAATTTATATATTTTTATAACATCTATTTGGAAATATAATTCATATATGTTAAACTTATTAAAATTTAATACATATTTTAATTCCCTGAGTTCCCACCCCACAAATATAAAATAGAACCTCTATTTCCCTCATCTTGACTAAAATATGTAAATATATTTCTCAATCACTTAAAAATGATTTAAAAACATTGCATATAATTTCTTATTGGTATAGGTATCATTGAAAGACCATTTATAGAAATCATGGGGTGTAAGAGAAAGAGGTTATCCAAGGAGAAGGTATAAGTCATAACCAAATTGTTTCAATTTTATTTCTTCTTATCCTTATTCAACTCATCACACACCTTATTAAAATAAAAAATATGGTTCTTACATGAACTATTATTTTATTATGTAAATGTAATAACAAATATACATTTCCTCTTCTATCCAATTGTAAAGGAAACCACCATTTGTATTTTTAGGGGACCGTAACCTCACTGACATATGTAATTACATTTATTTAAACACCTCTCATGAATGGTAATACTGATTGTTAATAATGTATACAAAAAAAATATATTATATTCATGTAATAGTTATGATTTTTATGTCTATGATATGGTCAATTTACCTACCATTATATCTATGGAAAATGAAAACATCATTCATGTTATGTTTGCATTATCACCCTGACAAATAAATTTGATTCAATTTTCATCAACACACAACATATATTGTATATTTATGTGTATTTAGATATATAATTTTATTTTTAGGATATAAAAATAATTTATAAAAGATAAAATAGTATTTTTTCTATTACTAATTATTTTTTAAAAATTAGAATGTTACAAATGTGTATGTATGACTTATCATACCAAGGACTGAAATATAATTAATTATTCACAAAATTAATTCATTAATTATTTAATAGAAATTTTAATATATAAAAAACATAATTTTTAACTTATTATTATTCTTTATATATTATAAAAAACATCCATTTAATTTTGGTTATCATTTCAATGCCCATTTGTAATTCTGAACAGAACATCATCAAAATGAATGATGTGGACTTAATTGAAATAAATATTTAATTGAAATACCTAGAATAAATTATTAAATAATAAATTAATAAACAATAAAAACATCTTAGAAACTTTTTTTAATTTATTTTTATAACAAATGTAATAAAAGAAATATATTGAACATATATAGACAAGGTGAGGTATTTTGTCTAATGTTTCCTTCATTGTGGGATATTTTATTATTATGAACAACATTTTATTTATATTATTTATATAAATAACATTTTAAATTGTAAATTAGAGAGAATAAAAAATTTATGAAAATTAAATTTCAAACTCGTGTGATTTTTTCCACTGGGATATGTCATGAAAAAATCCAAGTAATTATAGATTTCTTAACAAAAAATCCATGGATTTGTTTAGGAGACATGCTAATTGACATTTTTAAGAATTTATTATGTGCTAGATTATCTATAAATTTTCATATTTTATGATTCCACTTGATTTATATGTATTTTTACATGTTTAAATAATCACTTCATTGGTTAATTATCACATCAAAAATTCTGGCCATTCCATTGGATTTAGTTGACTCAAACTCATTTTTTTGGGGACATGTATCATGTCGTTCAATAATATTTAATTATATAATGCAATATATTTAAAATGAATAAATTTTATCATATTTCTATGGAAATTATTTTTCATCATATATTCTTAAAATATTAATGTTTTCAATAAATTTTGTTTCAAAAGCTACAACAGTGATAATGGTTTTATGTTTCAAGTTCTTTTCCTTCTATGATTGTTAATGTTTAATGATCCATTAGGGGATATGGTATGAAATTATTTATTTTAACCACAAGTATATTATCCTCAAATGGTCAAGAATTTTATTTATTTATTTTAGTTTTATTTCCTCATTTATATATTACAGAATCATTAGGATAGTTGATTTTAAGTGATAATGATATATTATCTTATTTTAAAACTTGAATAATTCTATTAAATTTCCATGTTTTCTAAAATGATTTAAAAAATAATATATTTTAATAATATATTAATTCAAAATTTAATTTTGAATGATCATTAACAATATTTTAAAATGATAAAAATTAATTTTCATAACATTTTCCATTTCGGTCACATTATACTCAAATTTTTTTAATAGAATGATGATTATTTTAGTTTATGTCATGATAAAATTTTATGATAATAATAAATTTTATTTAATTTTAATCAACCATTATTTTTTGTTTTTTTCCCTAGAATTGGTTTTCCAAAATATTTTTTAAATTTTTTGTTAATAATGGCGATTTTCATAGTGGAATGTGTATTTTCCCCAAGAAATTTTTTATTAATATTTTAATGGTATTTTTATTCAACAAACTAAAAAAGATGGTCTTAAATACATTCCACTAAGGATATTATTTAATGTAAGCATTAAAATTTAACCATTTGATGTATACTAATTGTTTCAGAAATATTATCACGGTAACCATTTATTTTTCAAAAGTAAATCAATCTATAAAAGAAAAATTATTAATGTTATATTGAAAAGTAAAATGTTATAATTTTTTAAATTCATGATTCAGTTATTGGACATTATTGATGAATGAATGATTTTATATTGAACACATATCCTTAAAGTCCAATGTTTTATATTTTATGGAATGGTTTATCAGACCCCTCAATTGAATTGGGTAAAAAAGAAAGATTCAGAAATATATATGTAAATTATATAATATGATAGGGTAAAATAGTTAATAGGTCACCCATAGGAATTTTCTTATTAACAAGTTATGTTTATCTCGTTTACAAGGGAATATGTAATGTTTTTATGGAGATAATGTTTCTTAACATTAACTCATTTTCACTTTGATATCTATTGGTACATAATGTTTTCGTGGATCAATATTGAAATCATATATTTCATGATTATATATCTTATAAACCATGTTAAATATTTATTACATGAAATATTCTTATTGATCCCAATTTATTGGGTTATTAATTTTCATAAGATATGATTATTCATTGTGATTATGTCATGATACCCAAATAATCCTCATAAAGTCATTGATGATAATCAATTGTTATTTCTTATGTTTACCTGTACTGATCATTTGAGCTCACCCATCATATTATTACATTTCCCACAAATTATTATGAAATATTTCAAATTATATTCTTAAAGAATGATTCTAGTTTATTTAATTTTATTGGATATATTGAAGTCTTAATATGAAACATGAAAAATAGTTATAATTTTAAAATTTCAACCATTAATATTGGGGTATTATTCGATTACAGTTTTATATAACTCTCTAAAAATTAAATTTTAATGATCCTACTCTATATAAGAGACCCAAAAAAATTTATTTTGACGTTATATGTTATAAAGGACTAAAATCAAAAAATGTTATCAATATCAAGGACATGAACTTAAAAATTATTCTTTCAGAACTTGATCGAGGAGTCCATGTTTGGGGTTATTATATATAGTATTTGTGGTTATTTTAGACAAAAATAGAGGTTATGCTATTTTCATTTGTTGTTAACTTAATGTTTGATGATAGCATCATCTATTTTATGCTTAATGTAAAAAAAATTTCTAATGCCTAATGAATAGTATTAGAATCTCCCATTGGTTTAGTTTCAATATAAAAATATTATCAATTCGAGTATTCAGATGGCTCCATATGAAGCTCTATAAGGGAGGATATGTACAACTTCAATATATTTAGTTGATGTTTTTGAATGAAATCTACTTGGACATAATCTTATAATAGAGTTCATAAAGAAGGATAATGCTATCCAAAAACAAAAAAAAAAGATATTGAGATTTGACATAAGATCTATATTGACTTCCATTGAAGGGATCTATAGAATGGAGTTAGAGACATAGTCTTCTTATGAATGTCAATGGGTAAGAGATTCATGTATATTAGAAATAATTGTAATATTATCCTAAGATACATTGGCCCCTTTGGGATCCTTGATTGCGTAGAAGTATTGACTTATTAGCGTTTACATCAACAAAATTTGGATCAAGTTCATGTGGTGTTCCATGTTACTCTCTTGAGTAAATACATACATGAGCCTTAAATGTATTAATCTATAGGTGGTATAAGAGGATAATAAAAACATGAATGAAGATAAGATAGTGATGCTCTGGGATAGTAAATAAAATTTACTACACAATAAAAAAATTAAAAATTTCAATGTGTTGTGGAGGAATAATATAATTGAACTACTAACATGGGAACATGAGATGTAATCATATTGACTTACCCTCTCCTCTTATCACCATATTTTTTAAAATGAAATTTGAGGGTGAAATTTTTAAATAATGGATGAATATAATGAACTGATCATTTATCAATGGAATTTCCCTTCATATTTTTATAAAACAATTACACCACATTCACATCCAAATAAAAACCTTATTCTAATAAATAAAGGATGAAGTATGAAATATTTATAGAAATTAAAGATCCTATACTAGTAAAATATTTACCTAATACTTGGAATAACAATATTATCATTTGGAATATTTATCCAATCCATAGTATAATAACCTCATTAATGAATGTATAAACTAAATTTAGGTATCTTATAAATGAAAATATAATATAATTATTACATAGTGTAAGTAAAAAAATTATACATGATAGATTAAGCGTTAGAATTTCTGTGAAAGGTAAATGTTAATTTACTTATTTATTAATAATATATTTATTTAATAAGGAACTTATTTTCAGAAAATAGTTTCATAAATTAATATTTTTCATTATAATTAATAGTTTAATTCTTGAGACATTAATTAAATTTTCAATGTGTAAAACAATCAGTTATAATATAAAATTTCTTATTTCTTGTGTAAATGATTCTTTTAATTAGAGATAAAATTTCTTATATATTGAAATTTATTTTCCTAAATTGTTTTCAATTTTAGAATTAAACATTTCAAAACATGGTTTTACTGGGTTTTGGATATTTTTATAAAATATTTTAATTTTGGGGGATAATGAATGAGAAAAATTTAAGATATAAGTAAAAAACATGAATTATAGAGTCAAAGATGATGTCTGGATGACTTAAGAACCCATTGGTTTTATATATCCCAAACCTTATTATATATTTATGGAAATTATTCCACAATATTTATAGACTTGATAAAAAATAATAAACTAATGAATAAAATATTAAAAACCACCCCTCTTATCCCTATGAATATCACACCTAACCACCTCTTATCCTCAAACCTCCTAATGTTTTTAATATTTTCAAAATTACTCCAAATTCAATCATGAATCCTCTTTATAACATCTATGATCTTTTGGTCTCAAAAAGACACCAAACCCATGTGCCTTAATGAGGTTCTTATGAGACAACATCCAAGATGTAATATCCTCAATCCTTTTATTTTACTTTCTTTCATTTTTTATACACTCCTTAACTCACCTATAAAAATTATAATGATAACTCTAGTGTCTTATATATACAATAATTTTATTTTTTAATGGACTATCCATCGTAAAATCCCTCTTCTTATCCTTCTAATTTAAAACTGAAATGAATTTCTATGACGTGCCGATTCACCACCTTCATTGATGAAGATATTTCATTTTATATTATCACCTTCTAGATTGGTCATATAACTATTTTTATTTTTAAATAAAATTTTATAATAAGTTTTATAAGATATATAATGTTCTTTAACAAATATAGGAACATTAATTTAAAAATAATGACATAAGTTTGTGATGGTTGTAAAACCCACCAATATATATTAAATCATTTTCATTAATATTTTTTGTCTAATTAAGAATCCTGATACCATAATACAAAATGATATATAAAAGAATTAAAACTTCTAAAAATTTATTTAGAAAATATAATGTCAATTATAGAGACTAACTACAATTTTAACTGAACTCTTATACTTCTATACAAGCATACCAATAATGTAAACATATATACCAAATTCTATTTAAATAATAATATTGAACTCTATATGACATCAATATGGCCATGAAATAACAAAAAAAATTAATAATATATAATACATATATAAAATGTTCTGTATATATTAATTGATGAACATTACACAATTATCTAGTACATTAATGTCATGAAGTTATTTCTACATATGGTAAGGGTATTCATAAAACAAACCCTTCATTTTTGGGGTTTTCATCTTTCAGGCCAAATTTCAATGTGTATATTCTTTTATTATTAATTACTTATATTCTAATTTTCCATCCTGTTTCTTTTAGGAGGAAAAACTATTTTCATATCCAAATTTATAACAATGTAATTATTTTTAAAAATATGTTTTCTTTTTAATTCAAATATTGACTACTATTGAGATTATTTCTTCTTCACCCATGTTTTATGATTATTATACAAAATATGTTTTCCTATTTCAAATTTATGAACATCAAGTGTTATAAAGGAATTAATGATTTATGAATTAAAGCCCATTCCCTTCCATAGTTAATTTTTTGTCTAATCTTGATATACATTATATGTGGCAGGAATGATTATGTATATAATTTGATGTGACGGTTTCTCCAAAATTAAAATTTCACTAAAATGCATTGGGTAATGGTATGTTTCTCTTGGAATATTATTCAGTATTCATAAACAAGATTGTAAGTTTTTTACAATAATGATTTTATTATTATTCACATATTTTATATTAGATCATTATTCTATTTTTCTCATATATATGTTTGGTATTTAAACACCAATCTATGATGTTTAATTTTTATGCTTTTCCACATTCCATGACAGTAGGTAATGGTTCTTCTCATTATTATTATGGACATCCTGTGTGTATGTTTTGATGAATATTAATATTCTCACCCATGATATATTGATTAATGATGGTATCTATCCATTTATTGGGGCTTCAAATTATCATATTCTTTTATGTATGTCCTCGCATGACATCATGTAGTAAAGAAATTGTGATATTTCGAAGGACAAAGAGGAATATATTTTTTAATTATTTTTATTGTACACATGTGATGTGGGTTCCGAATTTTTCGTAGTCACCAAACCATTTGATCCTAGATTGTTAACGTTTTCCTATTATATAATGTTAAAATGATGTAATATTTGTGTAATAAAATATAGGGTAGTTATATTCAATATTACGTTCATAATATATTACCTTTATTCATATCATATTCATTCATATGATCATCGATCGATATCTCCCATGTTTCTCATCACTAATAATCAGATCATACCTATTATTATGGTTACATTTCCCTAGTAACGATGAATGGTTAATGTACTGTATATCAATGAAGAATCTTTTTTGGATGATATTTATTGGAGATATTGAAAATTGATTTTGATATAAGATTGTTGTGTATCTAGTCTACCACGAAACATTAAATTTATTGTACCTATATGAATATAATAGATATTTATATAAAATTCGTAAATAATATTTATTATATATTTATCTATAGTATGGGCTACTATAGTTGGTAATAGATGATATTTTTAGTCAATCCAGGGAAATTATAAAGAGAAAATATTTGGTAGATCTTTAGGGTCAGTCTATTTATATAATAAAATGCATATATTTTGGTATGGACCATTTATAAAATATGATAAACCTATTGATATATATATTAAGAAGAATGAATCATGATTTAAATATTTTTAAAATAATTTTCCATGATTGATCCCTCGGTTAAATCATTTATGATGTTATTGCTAACCATTTTTTCAATATGGTATTGAATCCAAAATGTTAAATCTTTGTAGTAATAGGTATGGTGAATTAATTAATTTAAAAAACTATGAATATTTAAATAAATTTATTTTTACCAGGTAATTTATCATAGAGTGGTAATTTATATCCAAAATGAAAATATGTAGTGTTAGATGTGAAAAACTAAAATAGTATGATGGTCACATATCAAGCCAATATTTCTTATCCCATTAAAACATATGGGAATGATCTTTCTAAAAAAATTATTCTTTAGGAATTTGAATTTTACTTCATTATAGGGTTTTATTTACATTACTTTTGATTATCTAATATTAATAGTTGATAAAGGTAAGTTGAATTTATTTATTTGAATGAAATTAAGAAATATTATTAGTGAACACATGCAAACCAACATCCCTTTAAATTACATATATCTTTTGGGACATAATTTCTACCCATGATGGAAATTTTTCACATATGATTTGGGATAAATTCAATAATAATTATATTCATATTTTATAGTTTTTTATTGATTCCACTCAGTAATATTTTCTTAGACGTTATATGATTCATGAAGTTAAATTTTTTGTATTATGCATACCTAGTAATTAACTTTATTAAAGGAATATTTATAGGATGGCCCTAAGTGGTATATAAAAACTGAAAACGAGTACTCATAGAATCATGATTAGGGATTCATATTCCATTGGGAATCACTGTGAATTTCAAATATTACTATTGTTTTGATGAATGATGGGTCAATGATTTTTTATAATTGATTATCGGGAATATAAAAATATCGCTTTCAATAATAAGATTCATTTATCCTATATTGATTATTATTTTCACAAATAATGTGGATTTAAATAATTTTCAATGATATTATTTTAATATATATATCCTTGGTTCATATTTAAGTTAAAGTATATTCCCAACAAAACATTACGTTTGAGGTGTGTTCATTATGAATTTATTATTATGCCCCTTGGGATTTCTAATTTTCATGTTATTTAAATAAATTTATTAAAAAGAACCATTAGAGATTACCTTGATTAGTTTCTAGTAGTAATTATAGATATTATTCTTATATATTCAATTATCAAGAAATAGAATGAGTATTTTATCAAAATTCAAAAGAAACCCATGTGGTAAGGGATGTTTTTTAATTATTTACAATTATGGAATAAAGGCTATACAAATATTTATTATTTGGACATATTTTATAATTTGAGGTCGTATCAGTATATCATTCGAATATATATTTGGTTGAGAAATGTCTGAGACCAACCATAGATACCAAAATCTCTATTTATCTACATTGTGATAGATATTTCCAATGTTTTTTTATTTTGTTAACATGACAATATAATCCAACCACCATGTTTGATCAAAATTGGAAGTAGTTATTTTCAATAGATGAATTATAATATAATTTCATGTCAGATAATAGGAGGATGGGAAATGAATATATTTCCATAATACCCTATAGTGGAGAAGGGAATGTGATATATAATGATCGATAAATGATGGGACTACAATTGTTTCTCATGATGGATGATATTATTATTTAATAATGTGTAATACAACTAAAAATATATGATAATGTTTACTCATATCATGATTGGGATATAGGATTGGTAATGTTTACATTGATGATATGGATAGGTATTCTTTTTGGAGAATGGTGTGACATATATATTGAATATGAAATGTTGAACTATATATTAAAAAAATGACATGAATATGCACAAGAGAATATGGTTTGAGTTTATTAATTATAATGATTTATTAATAAATTTCAAACCTAAAAAAATTATATGGAATATTCTCCAATTTGAAATGAATTGTAATGAGTGTACATGGTGAGATTTAAAAAAGATTCTAATACATATAGATTTAGGGAATATGAATATTGGAATTCTACTAAAAGGGTATGTATTCTATATTTTTTTAGATTAATTTTTCCCATATATAATTGTGATAATTAATGGAGTGCATAAGGATGGTATTTAACTTTATTGGAAGGCCTAAAATGTTGTTGAGGTCAATCGTGATTTTTGAGGAGTTGTATTGTTCAGGAAGCATGAGTGTGTCTAATAAAGACAACAATTTAAGGAGGTTGTGTTAGATTTTAGTGACTCTAATTTTCCTTGTATAATTTTTTGATATTTTATTGATTATTTTTTAAATACCCTAACATTTTACACATATTATATCATCGATTTATGAAAACATAGCCCTAAAATTCAAATTAAGGATGGTAAAGTATTATGCCTTATGATGATTAGGTATGTAATTAAACACCAAGAAACCAAATTAATTTGTTTTATTTAATATCTATAAAGATATACAAGCATTAATTGATCTCTTATATATTTATATGATAAACTTTGGAAGACATGAACAAAGGGATGAGCTAAAAAGACGAAAAAGGGAATAAGTATATGAATAAATAATATCAAATGGGTATGAAAGCATAAGATATTGAAAAAATGGAATGTAAGATATATAAACATATGGAAGAATAACATATAGAACATGGGATCATGTTATTATCGCATCATAGGAATGCAATAAAAAGCATAAAACGGTACATAAGCATGTGTCAAGGATAATCACTAAGATCATTGAAAATGGATGAGGATGAGTGAAGTCTAACCCCAAGACCATTTCTTATAGAAGAGAATGAGTCAAGGATAATCACCAAGACCATTTCAAATTAAATATCATGAGATATAAAAATTACCCAGTTTAGTGGAGGACAATTTAGTAATACCCATTATAACATTTTCATGAATATGTATTCCACATAAATAATCCGTCACAATTATAAGGGTTCTCCATTGAATATAATGGGTATTGTATTAATGTAATGGGACATAACAACTGGTCGTATTATATAAGATTCCTTGAATGAATAGATATAAATAATATATTCAAATTCAAAAATACACAATAGGAATATATCATGAAAATTTATGAAAAATTTAAATGGAAAAATTTTAAAATAGTGTTGAATACATGTTTGAATTGAAACATTTTAGCGCATTTTAAGGAACATATTAAGGGAAATTAAAGCTAGAAATACATATTTTAAATCATAAAACATGAAATTAACCAAGTTAGTTTTTCATTATAAAATTATTGATTAGGAAAAATAATGTTCTCTAAAAATATATTGTGGAGTGCACTTCATGATGGGTACAAAATCGAGAAGTTTCCTTTAATTGGGATTTCATATCGAAAAGAATTGATAAGGGACCCTCTTTAAAACATGAACTTACACATCATAGAAGGATGAAATAATCTATATACATTAAAATAGAATGTATAAAAAGATTTTATAGTAATTATATAAAATAATATAACAATAAAATTATAGCAAATAGATAGAAATTGTAAATCAAATGAAAAATTAAGGTTTAGAATGAATCCCTTTCCTTAAGTGTTACATCCCTAGTATTTATAGAATAATAAATTTTCATTTCTATTAATATTATTGAATTTAATATAAATATTATTTTATTGGATACAATATTTACAATAGTGTAGACAATACAAAAGAGTGATTTCCTCCGAAATCATATATTGCACACAACACTTAGTTACATAAAAAAATAATACACCAATAATATTTTTATTTTAAATGGTAGTTGATTCCAAGATGTTGTATTGATAGGAATAAAAAAATTAACTATATTATTATTTTACATATTTTATTAATTTTTTTAAATTTATCCAATGAATTTTATATGCTTAAAATGAGTATTAATCCAATTTTAATCATAAAATAGTCTAAAATTTTAAAAATGTCAGTTTTCCATCTTTTGATGGATAAATATTTTTAAAACTAATTTCCATCACATTTATATTTTATCATGGATAAAATTAAATTATTATCTATAAGGGGGACATAAAAATTTACATTGTTCAAAAGTTTTGTATTTTTCTGATAAAATCTATATTTTTCTGAAGAGGGAAAAATACTTCATTTTAATTCAAAACTATATCTTCATATAATTTATTTATAGAGATATATTGTCTTTTTAATTGGTTATAAAGTTTAATTGAATTATTTTATTATGCTTTAATCCAATTTTTTTCATTATAATTATGTTCATATTTAAATTGGATATAAATACTTATCAATCTTTTGATAGTTTATACTTCTTAAAAACCCAAATTCTGGTTTTGACAATGAGATTTAATTTTAAATTAATTACTATAATTTCTGTGTTTTCAATCTAGAAAAATAGATTCCATATTTGGAATCTGATGTCCATGATTGTATAAATAGGCACTTATTATCTTTTGAAATTATGAATTGTAACTACAGTAATTATTGTTATTTATTATAGTTAATAATAAAATAAGGTAAATAATATAAAAAAATAACATTATATTAATATGAAACTACCATAACAGGTGTCCTATTCCTATTGTATGCAATATGGCTAAGCTTGGGCATATATGGGCCAATATTAGGACCTCATTGAACCAATTGTGTATGATAATGACCTTTTATAATATTTAATTTAATGAAAAGGGAAATATTACATAATCATGTATCTACTAACTAAATCAATTTTAATTTGGTGTATATATAAGATATAACTGAATATAAATATTTATCTGATGGAAAAGAAATATTTCCTACATCATGTTGTTTTATTTATAATTTTAATACATTAAATATATAATTTTATTTATGACATAATGATGATGTAGTGATTACCTTATTAATGATATATGTAAATAAATGATATCATAAATATTATAATTAATGCAATTTAAAAAAGTTTATTCCATCCATGATTTTTTGGATTTACATTGACATGTAAGGTATGATTTAATGGATTTGGGACAAAGAAATCATGTTGTTTTGACTTTAAAAAAATAAATTACTAAATAGTGTAATAATTCACAATAATATGTTTTTAAACCAAATACTATTTTATTTAAAGATATAATAGTCATAATAATATAATACATATCCTAATTAATAATATAATGTTTGCAACGTCGTAATTGATAACCATGTTGATTTATTCGCATTTTATATTAAATATTTTAATCATATAGTAAAAATAGAAAACTTTGTTAGAGTTAATGTTTTTAACTAATAGTGAAAGCGAAAAGGTAAGATTAATTTTGTGACCTAAACTTTTCTACAACCTATTTGTTGAGAAAATCAGTACCCATCCTCATATTATACTATAAAGTTATCACTTTTGAACTATTATAATTCTAAAATGATCATATAAACAAATAAAATTTCAAGACATTCTTAAAGTTCCCCTCCTCCTTTTAATAAAATTCCACCACCTCCACCCACTTACTCACACCTATCAAGACCTTATTTTCATCCAAATACTGCTCAAATGATCTCAAAACATCCCTACCATCCTCATAGTAGCCTTTACTTGGGTAGAAGGAAAATCAATGATTCTTTTTGGCTCAAATCAAAAGGAGTTACTTAATTTAGAGGTAACGTCTTCTCTCAAGCTCCTTTCCTTTATGTTCCTTTCCCAGCCACTAACCTCTATTTATTTCAATACAATATAACAAAACCAGTATTCCCAATATACTATGTGGTTTTTTTCAATGTATTAGACCTAAAATTACAAACACATCAATCTAATGGAAGTAGAACATATTTTTTTGTGCATGCTGAACTACTGCCTCCCAATATGATGATTGATAAATTATTTGCTAACTCCTATCATGGTTGCCATTATGATGACAATATATTTATAAACGAAATATATTATATTTATTTTTCCTCTATGATTCTGTAATTTTTTTTACAACATACCATTATGCTTTCCATAAAGTGTAAATATGATAATTTCAATTGTTGAAATGTGGACTACCACCCCCTCAATGTTATATGACTAGTTCAGTCCATAATGGAACGTAAAATGGATGGTTTTATTAAACCTATGAGACATAAATGACATAAATATAATACAGGTATTATAATATAAATTTAAATCATTATATTATTATTCCTATTAACATGACAGAGAAATGATTGTAGTTTTCATGTGTACGTACGACCTACCATCTCCATGAACAGTACATTTCATTTCATATCTAAAAATATTATGGAAATCAAAAATAAATATATAATGGATATATATGATATCTAAAAATATTATGGAACTTCCTAACCCAATTTCCATTCTTGTTGTTAATCTTCTACTTCATGGTTATGTTGTGCTCTCATTATGTGAGAAATGAGTTTTGATATCCTATCTTGTACTTATACATGATTTTTGTGTGTTTATAGTGAATACACATAAAAAATCTATTTTATTTAAAAAATAATCATTACAATGGATTTTATAAACTCAATTTCCACTCTCTGTGTTTTACCAATACTTCGTTGATTATATTATCCCAAATTTTGTGCGGAATCACAGTTTTTTATTTATGTTGTAATCTTTTCCACTTGTTGTTTGGATATATTTTTTAAACACATAATCTCCCCATTACTAAATTATTATGTCATTTATACGAACATTTTAAGAGACCTTATTATCCAAATTTACATTATTTGGTTTAATATTTATCTTTTTCATTATGTACTAATATGATTATGTGAGACATATCATTTGATATCCTCTCCTAAATTTATAATTTCAACATGTGTACATATAATGAATACACATAATCGATCTATTTTATTTATAAAATGATCTTTGTAGGGGAATTTCTAAACTCAAATCCACACATTGGTTTGTATGCATACTTCATTGAGTTTATTATGGGAATATTATTTGGGGAATCATTTTTTTATTTATGTTGTAATTTCCACTTCCAATTTTGGGTATTTACTATTAATTCACACAATCACCCCATTTATAATTTCTTACAAAATTTATATAAACTTTTTATGTGAAATATTAACAAAATATTCATTTATTTAGTTAAATGTTCATTTCGTTTGTTTTTCTTTTCAAAGAATATGTGTGAATGAAATATGATTTTTTTTTCACTTAATATTAACTTATATTGTGTGTATAATTTTTACACATAATTACATCATTAATTTATCCTTAATCTAATGATACGATCTTTGAAAGTGACTATGTCCCAATTTCCTTTCATTGAGGCATAACTTGATATTGTGCCACTTTATTATACTATAAGGTGTATATACAACACTTTTGAAATTTTATATCATGTTTTTTTATATTATCATGATATTTAATCTTTAATTTGATATTATTATTTATTAATTTTTATTCATGTGTTTCCAAAGTGGTAAGGGATTCATTAATTAAAACATCAATTTAGAAGTATTAATGATTAATTTTTCTAAATAATTCTCATTAATGTCCATGTTTTCAAAATGGTTTCCATTATTTATTAATATGGACATAAATTTTTTGAAATGATATTCCATTAAAATTTTCAATGTGGTAAGGGACACTATGACTCCAAAATAATATTTTTAAATGTTTTCAATGTTTTTTTCTAATGAAGTGATTATATCAATATGTTGAAATGATGTATTTTAATTGCAATGTGGGAATGTTATTTTCCTTTACACTTTTTCATTTTATATTATTATGTAATGTTTCCTTAAAATTTCATAATTGTACGAGTGGTTCCATGATAAACTAGGGGTGGTCGATCTCGTGATAGCTCTCCAATGTATTGGGTAACATGACAAAGGTAAGTGATAAGGATTCTTCAAAGTGATTTAGGGAAAATATAGTGACAGGTATTATAAACCTAACCATTATAGTTACACTTTATAAAGCTATGAAAGCTAAAATTAATGTTTTATATGGATTCCACAAGTTACCTTTATATTTTATGATTTCGATGATGTTTTGTAGGATTATTATGATTACATTAAGTAGTCTATGTTGTTTATGTTTTATGGCTGAAAAGTATGTTTTTTTGACAAAAAATATCATAGGTTTTAAATATTCATGGACTAACTGTTTTATATTATATTCTATATTCTTTACTACGCTTTTTAATGTTCATCCCATGTAACTGAAATGTTTTCCACATGGTATTAGGATGGATAAGAGAACAAAATAAGTCAAGAAGATTTTTATTAGGAAAAATAATTTGTGTTTTATTTTTAATTTTTTTATTTTTTCAAAAAATCATAGTGAGTGGAGGAGTCATCTTTGTAAATTTTTGAGTTGTTATGTAATATTTATGGCCTAATTCTCTAAAATACTAAACCTGAAATGATGCTTGATGTGAATTTTTGACTTAACTCAACGATATGTTATATTTAAGGGTGTGTCCTTATAGTTGGTATAATATAGATTCCATAAGTTAACTTTATGTTTTAATAATTCTATGTAGTTTGGTAGGAATATTATGACTACATGTTGTAAGCTATGTAATTTTTGTTTTATGGGTGAAAGGTATGATTTTGTAAAAATGTTTTCATGGTTATTAAATAAGTATGGACTAACGGTTTTATAACTTATTTTATAATCCTTACCGATCTTTTTAAAATCAATTCTTGTTTTGGAAATGTTTTCCACATAGTATATGGATTTCAAAGAGAACAGAATAAGTCAAAAATATTTTTATCATGAATAATGTCAATTTTTATTTTAAATAGTATCATTTTGTGATAAAATAAATAGTGAGTGGAAGAGTCTAATTTGTAGATTGTTTAGTTGATATGTAATAGTTATAGACAATTACTTAAAACTCAAAACTTAAAAAAATCATCAATGTGAATTCTTAACATGAATCAAGATTATGTAATGTTTAAGGCTAGGGAATTATAGTTGGTATCAAAGGTCAGTTTAGACAAATTTGGAGATTTGTACATTTTCTTAAGAGTAAGGGTTATCATCATGTAATTATAATTTCAAGGATAATCATAAGATAAATATATTAGAAAACCCTTTTGAGTTTTTATGATTTTATGTATTGAGGGGACAAATTGTAATTTTGGATAAATTATGGGCAATTAGTTTTTTTAATGCAAAATGTGAGGGATGAAATAAATTTTGGGGTTGAAACAAGTTATGGTTATTTTTGAGTTATTTATAATATTTATGTAATGTTATAAGGATTGTATATTTTTTGAAAATGGAAAACATTCAGATCGTGTAACAACCTGTCAGATCAGACAAAGGTGTTGTAATCGAACCCACAACCAAAGTTCAACTGGGATTTTCGCCTATAATTAGACTATGTGATGTCCTTATTTAATAAGACTTATTAACATTAGTTAAATTATTTTATAAACCTGTAATATTTTTATTTTGGGATCTTATGTTTTATCAAATGGATATCCTTAGTTTAGGAAAGTGATTCGGTGAGTAAGTGATAAATGTTATTTTGGAAGACGTTCACTCTTCTGGGAACATTATATGCCTAATGAAAATAGAAAACCATGGGATTTAATTAAATGATTAATGATTAAATTATATTTTGGAAGAATATATGTTTTTATTGTAGATATATTGATTTTTGGGTTATTTATGTAAATGATAAACCAATCATGAGAACCAGTGATTAGGTTAATTACTTTTAAGTATGAGGCTTTAAGGGTTATCGATTTTATTTGGAGGTAAATGTTAAGATTTTTCATAAAAGACTGTGTGATCAAATTCTTATAAATTTTTGGGTTCAATCTTTTTATGGATAATTTTGTGGAATTTTAAAGACATTTTTGGGTTGAATTGTCAAAGTAGAATATGTGAATTACTATTGAATTTTGAAGATTAAAATTAGTCTTTGTCTTTCTAAATTATTATTCAATTTTTTGAATTATCTGTTATTATATTTACAATTTATGATTTTTGTCAATATTTTAATGTAATAGAAATAGATGGTTACCCTTTTGTTGATGATGTGACCTTTTATTAGTTTACTATACAGATTTGACTGTGAAAATCATCTTGAATACACATCATTTGAAGAAAAAGATGAGTGTGCGGTGGATATTGATTAAAGGATGGTACTCTAGCATTCAAGTAAGTGTATATTGAAACGTTATTATTCTTAGTAGTAAAATAATTCCTCAAAATTATGAAAAGGATATTAAAACAAAAAACTATATATTATTTCATTACACAACGGGATATCAATGACCTTTTAACCAATCACATATTTAAGGCTTTGTGATTTTTAACTTTCTCCTCATCTTGTCTTCTATCACTCTCAATCCGAACATGATAGTTATTTTTTCTTAGAGATCCATGAATTCCTACATAGAATAATATTATTTGTTGAACTAAATGAAATTTTTACTTCTCTTTCTTTCTTTTAAATTGATAGTTTGGTGGACACATTTTCAGATGTGGGGTTTTCAATGAAACTTTCGAGCCTAATTTAAAAATTATGAGGATGAAATTTCCAAAGGCTGTGAAGAATATAACATCCCATGAGTTTATAAAATAATACATTTTCCTGATTATTATTATTATTTAATTTAAAATCTATTTTAGTTTAATGGGGACACTATGTAGTATAGCATACTTGAAACACAACAACAAGTTTCTCTAAAATATTACATTCCATACAATACTAAGTTATACTAAAAAGTAATGCAACACTAATAATATGATTTTAAATATTAGTTAACACATAGTAATTGTATTAAATGTAATAAATAGAAATAAATATATTATGATTTAAGATATTTCTAAAATGTTTTTTCATTTATCCAGTGAATTTTAGAATCTTAAAATTAGAATGAATCCAATTTGATGCATAAAATACTCTACTATTTTAGAAAGGTGTTTATAACTCTTTTTCATGGGGAAACCTTTTTAAAATAGTTTAGGTCAATTTTATATGATCTATATGATAAAATAAATATCTTCTCTTGAATAAGGACATAAAATTTTACATAGGTTTAAATTTTTGTTTTTTTTATGATAAAATCCATATTATTATGAATCGTGAAAAATAATACATTTTAATTCAAATTTAATTATTCTTAAAATTTATTTATATAGATAGAATAAACATTTACATATATATAAAGTGAAATCATATTATTTATTTATCATTTAATCCAATTCTTTCCATTATAAGTAATTTGAACTTTAAATTGGACATAATCACTAGTCAATCTGTTGATAGTTTTTACTTCGTAAAATGCGTCTTTATGTTTTTGACAAAGGTAATTAATTTTAAATTAATTACTAAAATATATGTGTTTGGAATTTTTTGAAATGGATTAAAAATTTAAAATTAGAGTTCCAATGTTTGTAAATATGATTCTTTTTTTTTGGAAAATATGAGTAGTAACTTCAGTAATTATTTTTATTTACCATGGTTAAAGTGTAAATAAGGTAAATATAGTTAAAAATTAATATTATAATAATAGAAAAATACACTAACACGTGTTCTAAACCTATTGAATTATATATGACCAACCATTTTCATCCTTGAATAAGTTTTAGGACCCCATGAATCCACATGTGTATGATAATTACTTTTAATAATATTTAATTAAAAAAAGAGAAATATAACATAAATATAAATCTCGTAAGTAAAAATTTTTAGATTTGTTTATATAAATGATATATTTGACTATAAATATTAAATAGAAATATAAAAATATTTTTAATACATAATTTTTTTTTTATAATTTTTTGAAATTAAATAAATAAAATTATCTATGACATGATGATGATTTATTGATTACCTTATTAAGGAAATATTCAAAAAATGATATTATAAATATTTAAATAAATGTGATTTTAACATTTTTTTGTCATCCAAGAGTTTTTTGGACTACATTAACAAATTTTGGATGTGTTAATGCATTTTTTTAGAAGAATAAATTTATTATTAATTTATCAAAAATAAATTACTAAATAGTGTCAAAATTGAGAAAAATGAGTTCTAAAAAAAGTTCTATTTTATTGAATTAGATAATAGGGATATTAATCTATGATTCATCCAAATGAAATATAAACTGATAAAAATTCCATTAATGACCCGCTTATGGTTCTATAGGAATTTTATAGTAACTACATTAATCATATAGTATAAAAATACAAGAAGACATTGTTAGAGTTAATGTTTTTATCTTAGGGTTAATGATAAAATATAATGTTAATTATGTGACCTAAAATAGTATAAAACCTATTTTTGAGAGAATTTAGACCCATACTAATTTTATCCTCTAAATTTATCTGTTATTATATTTTATAATTATAAAATCAATTTATAATAAAATAATTTTTCAAGTAATTATTAAAGTTCCCCTTCTCTCTCTTACAGAAGGCCGCCACCTCTACCCACATACTTACACCTCTCATACCATTTGGATCATCAATATTATGTTAAAATATGTTATAAAAATCCCTAAATTACCCCTATAAGCCTAAAATTAGGTATAAGAGAACTCAAAGAAGCCATTTCCCTCAAATCTAAAGGAGTTACCCGATTTATAGATAACACATTCTCTTAGGCTCCTATACTTTATTTACCTTATCCAACACATAAAATATATTTATTAAATTCATTAATAACAAAAAAAAATCTTTAATATAATAGTACTTTTTTACAATATGTTTTCAACCTAAATATACACACACCTCAATCTAATGGATAGAGAACATACAGTTTTTGTGTACGGCGAACTACTACCTCACAAAACGATGATTGTTCAATTTTCTCAAACCACATCTCATTGTGGACATTATTATGGAAATTTATTTACAAATGAAAAATATTATCTTTATTTTTTCTCTATTGTTATGTAATTTTTATACAACATGCCTTTATTATTTCCATAATGTGTAAATATAATAATTTTATTAAAGGAAATATAAACTACCACCCCTCAAAAGGATATGACTCATTCATGAAATACATGGAATATATAATGGATGGTTTTATTAAACCTATGATACATAAATAAAATAAATATAAATATCATATTATTGTATAAATTTATATCAAGTTATTTTTATTCTACTAATATGAAAATGAAATGAATGTTGTGTTTATGCGTACGTAGGACCTACAATCTCCATGAATTGTGGATTTTAATTCTAATATCCAAATCTTATGGATATTTTTAAAAAAAATATTCTAGATATAAATCTTATTTAAATCCTGAATAATATTATGTAGATATTATTCCTTTTACCACATGGATAATTTATATCAAAACAAGTTCATTTCTGACTCAAGTACCAAATATCAGCAAAGTCACAAATATGGACATAAATAATTATGTAACAGTTATAACATCGTAATAAGTGATATAAAAAGAGTAATAAAAATGAAAATTATTCTCATGTAAGTATTAATTAACATAATTTTATTATTCATAAATATAATAACTGTACGCGAAGTGTCTGACTCAAGGTAAGGGAACTTCTTAACCAAATTTCTATTCATTTGATTAATCTTCTACTTTTTCTTATATCGTGATTTGATTATATGATAAATGAATTTTGATATCATATATTTTATTTATACTTTATTTAAGTTTATTTATATTTAAGACACAAAATAATTCAATTTTATTGAAAAAATGTTTTTTGTATGGGAATTTCTAAACTCAATTTTCAATCGTTGGGTTTTACGCACACAACGTTGAATATATAATGTCAATATTATTTGTGAAATAAATTATTATTTCATAATTCTTTAACTTCCACTTAAAGTTATGTGTATATACGGTTGAAACACATAATAAACCAACTGATAAATTCTAACAGCATTTATACGAACATAGTAAGGAATGATCTTAACCCAATTTTCATTATTGGGGATAATCTTCTACATTTGGATTTTGTCTTGCTATGATTATATGAGATATAAAATTTGATATATGCTCCTGTATTTATAATTTAATTACATGTACTTATATTGAAGACATATAATCGATATATTTTATTTACAAAATGATATTTGTAACATAATTTTTAAACTCAATTTCCCCTCATTGGGTTTTACACAAAATTCATTTAGTTTATTAAGCCAAAATTTAGTGAGGAAACACTTTTTATTTATTTCATTTGTAATTTCAACCTCCTTTTGTGTGGATATACTATTGATACCCAATATCATGCCATTGATATATTCTTATGTAATTTATAATATCTTTTTAAGGTAAATCTTAAGTCAATCCCCATTCATTGAGTTAAATATCTATGTCATTGGTTTTGTTTTTTCGAGAATTTGTGTGAATGGCCTATGATTATTTTAATCCTAATATAAATGTATATTGAGTGTAATTATTATATTTTACACCAAATTATTTCATTGATTTATCCTTAATATAATGATATGATCATTGTAAGGGACTACGTCTCAATCTCATTTCTCTGAGGCATATCGTGATATTGTTCCCTTTTATTATACAATATGGTGTATATATAACCCTTTTGACAATTTATATTAGGAATTTCAATATTATCATTATATTTAATGATTCATTTTATGTTATTCATTAATTATTTTTATTCAAGTGTTTCCAAATTGGTAAGGGATTCTTCAACTAAAATGTCATTTTAAATGTTTTGATGGTTTATTTTTCTGAATCATTCAAATTAATGTCAATGATTTCAAAATGGTTTTATGTATTTATTTATATGGACATTAATTTATTGAAATCATATTAATTTAATAATCTCTATGTGTTATGGAAAATTTTGATTCAAAAATCATATTTTTAAATGTTTTAAATGTGTTTTTTATTATTATTTGATTATATAAATTTCATGAAATGTTATCTTATGACTACAATGTGGAAATTTTATTTTTCCTTTATTCATGTTCATATGATATTATTATGTTATGTTTATTTGTAATTTCATAAGTATACGAGTGGTTCTGTGATAAACCAAAGGGAGGTTGTGCTTGTGGTTGATCTCCATTGTGTTGGGTAACATGAAAGAGGTAAATGATAAGGTTTCACCTAAGATGTTTGGAGAATATACTTTGATGGTCATTCCAAATGTAACATTGATGGTTACTCCCTATGTACTTGTGAAAGATACAATGTAAGTATGAGATAGATGCCACAAGTTACCTTTATGTTTTATGATTTCAATGTAGTTTTGTTGGAATCTTATGGTTAAATGATATATGCTATGTAGTTTATGTTTTATGGGTTAGAATTATGATTTCTTGAAAATGGTTTGTATGGGTTTTAAATATTCTTGGAATAATGGTTTTATAATTAATTTTTTTTTCTAACTGAGATTTTATGCTCATCCCATTTATTTTTTAATTTTTTCTACTATTTATAAGGATGGGTAAAAGAAAAGTAGTTGTCATGAATATTTTTTTTCTGGAAAAAGTATTTATGTTTTATTTTTAATAGTTTCATTTTTTGAAAAATTGGATAGAAGTGGAAGAGTCAACTTAGTAAATTTTTCATTTGTTATGTAATTATTATGGCCTATTTCTGTAAAAAAAATATACCTAAAAAGATTGTCATTTTGAATTAATGACTTAAATCAAGATTATGTAATGTTTATGGATAGCGGATTATATTAAGAATATGCCTTCATGACCAAAATATTGTGATTCCTTCTTCATCCATTTTTAAATCCAAAGATTTTTAAATTTTGATGGAATCTATCTTTTTCTAAATTTATATATAATTTCATTTAAAATCATTTATTTTCTCTAAGATATATGGTTAATAAATATTTTGAAAATAGATTAAAAATTTTCCTCCATTAATTATTTCCATTTCCATTATTTATATATATCATAATATTGGATCCATCCAAACTCTCATCATTGGTAAAGATACATGATCCACTCTACACAGATCACCTACAACTTTTTTTGTTGTTTTCCATGAAGGTAGTGGATATGGAAATCATAATCATTGATGAAAATAACCATTATCACTGGATGATATAAATATCTTTCTATGTGAATATATATTTGATGTTCTCATGATCACTATATATATCACAGTTCTCCCCATATTGATAATACCACAATATTTTCAGTGAAAAGATACAAGTCACTAATAAGAAATCTTGAATCAGATTGTTTTTCTTGTGAAATTTAAACATTCAAGAGGCACAAGCTATCAAATAATCATTTTCACTAGTAAAAATCATTATCAATTCTTTTAAGATTTATTATACACCAAAAATAGTCCCTCAATTATTTGTATTGTGTGAACTAGTGTAGTAATAAACATTATTTTCATCTTTGTAAGATTTTTTTTCCATTCACTGGTCTTTAAAAACATTACTCCCTTCAATTTCAGCATGGTTAATGGGATTGAAAATCATGATATATTCTTCCCAAATCACCAGTGATTCCCTACAAGACCATGTAAACAATGGATATATGTTACAAATGTTGTAATAGACCACTCAACAACTGCATTTGTCTTGCAAGGTTCCATTGATATTCCTTTTCTGGTGACAACATGATGCAAGAATGATACATTATCCTTCTAGAAATCATATTTATGATATATTTCTTAATGTTTTTACCGTCACAATGTCTTTATAACAATACTAAAATAAACCATGTATTCATCAATTCTCGTGGAATATATCATAATATCTTGAATAACGACCACCAAATATTTTATGAGGTGGTTTATAATTACAGTATTCAGTAAATACATGAATATTGATTGGTAATTGGTGGGTTAGAAGGGAATAATTATGAACTCATAGTGTCAATATCTCATTTTAAAGGAAGAAATGTGAATATCATCCTTCCTCACCATTAATTGGAGATATCAGGACCAAAATTCCACCATAGAAAAACAGTTGGCCATATGTTATTGATTGAAAAATTGATCTAACCATAGAAATTTATACTTTTTATTAATATTGATTTTGTTGAGATACTGATAAAAAATAAAAAGGCACATTTGATATACCCTTCATTTTGAGGAAAAGGATTGGTGCACACCATGGTGATAAACACAGACATATAAAAACCAGTTCTAAAATTATCCTATAACTATGAATTTTTTTCTTCTAACTCAATTGTTTCCATTCATTAACGATTCATTGATATAGCTATAGATATTGGAATAAGTTCAATTGATAAATCAACATCTCAGTCAGGATAAAGACTAGGAAACTCTTTAGGGAACACATCATTATAGTCCCCCAGAACAGAAAAGTCTTCAAGCACTATCCTCTCCTCTATCTCAATAACTCATCAATATATGCTTGATAATTGGGAAAACATATACACAATTAATAAAATGACTCTAAGGAACATTAATCATCCTTATTACCATTTTATGGGGTTGTTGGATACCTTAGGATGTGAAGAGCAGTCTTCCTTTAATGGATGTCAATGTTGGATTTGTGTAAACATTGTCAATCTACTCCCGATATATCATCAAAATCCACCAAAGTAATATAATATTATTTGGGTACTTGAGTATGAAAATATTAACAGGGGAGGATTTATATATTTGGGATTCAATAACTACACTAATTTTTGTTCTCAAAGATAACTCAACCTTCATATTTTGAGATGGTATTTGAATTGTTCAAATTAACAACCAATATATGAAAGGATGCGAAGAAATATATTTAAATAGAACATTCTATATTATTTATTGAATAAAAATTGTACTTGTCACCACATCAATTTTTAGACCCACCATTGTACCAGTGATAGAATATGACCATCTTTGCTACCATGAAGGTTGTTATTTTGGATATCCCCTAACCACCCTTGTCTTAAGAAAATGGTTCACATATTTCCCATGTTTGTTACATATGAAACACTGTAATACATTATGATTGTAGATATGAGCATTCTTTTCTTCCACAACCATAGATTTATTTTTCATATACCATTAGTAGTTGTTATCCATATGCACCATTCTTCTACATTTGATGCTTTTTATGGATCCATTTATATAGTTCCTTGGATTCTTCATCTCATGATTTTGACACATGGGAAGTTGGATTATCATTCATCATGGGATTTATCTACTGATCCTACCTTATTAAACACCATTTTCACTTTTTATCTATGGGACCACGAGACCACTAAGAGTTTACAATATAAATTTCAACCTTTTGGACACAACAAAAAATATGTTCATATTTGGTAATGTCTTGAATCATAAACACTTTTCATAAACCCAATGTTAGTCTGATAAAAATTTATATACTTTTATTAGTTTTCGTGGATATACTAGAGGTTCCAATGAGCTTGTACCCAAGTTGTACAAGCTCCTTCTTGGAATCCAAAAGACCCGGGATCAAATCTGGATAGGGATGAATTTCTGGGTTATTGTGGAAGTACTTTAGCTACACTATAGTAGGGAACAATAGCAGTGGTGGAACTGTAGCAGTGGTGGCAGTGTAGTGGCGGATGAACTATTGCATGGTACTGTAGCGGCGGCGGGTACTATAGTAACGCGGGTACTGTAGCAGTACTGTTTATTAAGGGGTCATTTGGGCCAAAAAATGGGCATTCAAGCCTTGTATTCATGCCACTTGGCCTTGGGCCTTCGAGCTATGTAATGGATCTCCCACTTCCCACATTAAAGAGGTCATTTCTTTAAATAATAAATTGAGACATTGGCCTGAAACTTTTAAAAAAATGGATATACCAGAGGTGTATCAGGAAATACATGTAAAGTTTGCCTCACATTCCAAAATAAAATAGTCTTGTATTTTCTTTAGTCATAAGAACACTCATTCAATCTTGAGACCAAGGGTTTATATAAAATTTTATTTGAAAAATATATTATTGAATTTTTCATGATCCGTGGAATCAGTTTCATGCTTGGGCATTTCTGTTATTGATGAGTTCCAACCATTGATGAGCTTCCAAGTCAAAATGACAAACTGCTAGCAAAAAATTCTCATATTTTTAGCACAACAGGATAATGAATATCTTCTCAATTGATTTAACCAATTTTTCTATGATGAGGGCATCATAATATCCACTAAACATGGACAGAATTTTCTTTATAAATTATTTGAACACTACATGATATTTCCTAGTAAGTGGAAGTAATTTCCCTTGACTCATGTTATTCTTGATAACTTGATCTAGTTTTTAAAGTACACTCAATATGTTTTGAGATCTCATTCCCCTAATATTTTTAATTGAATTATGTCAATCATTGAGTTGCATATCACATTTATCCATGGAATATGTTATCAAATTTCCATATATTAAATATGAAATTGAATGTAAAACTAGGTGGTCTTGAATACTTATCTAATAATACTATTAATGAAAATAAACATTGAACATAAATGGATAATCCTATAAAAATTAATTCTTAACATAGTATTCTATATCTTCCAATATAGTTTTTACATGGGGATAGAATTATACCTAGCATCCTTACTAAAGTTCTCTAGTTGTAATCTACAGAAACTAGTTAGAACATACTTTGGTACAAAATAAAATGATCCTTCCCTTTTATAAATATTTTTACATTGTTTTTATGATAAATAACCATGAAATACAAAATAAGTATCATTAATTATAATGACATTGGAATACTAGGTACATAATTAAATGACATGAAACCAAAATAAAATTATATTTTATTTAATCTCCATAAATATCTCCTAGATTCAATTGAGATATTACATTTTTATAGGATAAACATGGGAATGCAATAAATTTATTATGTTCTCAAAATAAAAGTAATGTAATAATCATATGAATAAATCAAAAAACAATGGTTAAAAGGCATAATATGATGACATTATAAATAATGAAACATTTGGGAAAATATTGGATAATATCATACAGAACATGGGATTATGTAATCATGGAATCATTAAATTTTGTATAGATCATAAAACAAGAAATATTCTTGATTCATGTCTAATCACTAGGAACATATCACATGCATGAGCGTGATTAAAGGCTAACCACAAAGCCCATTGCACATAGAGTAACATGAATCAATGCTAACCCCCATGACCATTTCAAATAATGTCTCATGAGATGAAACATTACACAATATATTCATAGAACTATATAGGTGAACCCATCATATCATATTCATGCATATGTGTTCCACATGTAGAGTCAAACATAAATATAATGATTAGCCATGGAATGAAAAGTGTATCATAATCATCTTATGGAGCATAACAAAAGGTTTTTTCACAAAATAATATATAAAAAATGGATTTAGATAATTCATTGACATTAATAAGGTATAATAGTAATATATCATGATAATTATGTCCAATTAAAGTGGAAAAATGTCAAAATTTTATTTATGAAACTGTAGAAATGAAACATTATGAATATTTCAGATCATAAAACAAAAAATGTACCCCAATTTTTCTTTATGATAATATTAGTTATAATATAAATATAATTGTTGTATAAAATGAATTATGGATTTAAAATGAAAATGGGTAAGAAATCAGGAAGTTCCCATAAATGGGGCCAGCATATCAGGATGATTTGGGAAGGGAAAATTATTAAAACTTGTATTTTCCAATAAATTAATGATAAAATGATCTAGATAAATTATATTGGAACATAAAATCATAATTTATAATAATTATATAAAAACAAATAATAATTTCACTAGGAAAATATAGAGAATAATGTAATACAATGGAAAAATTTGCGCTTCAGAAAGAATCTATTACCTGAAGCATGAATGTTTTCTATAAATTTACTTAATACCATGGATAAAAAAATTATGTTCATTAATCAAAATTTCAAAACCTTTTTAACAGTTTTTTATTTATTATAGTTTTCTTATGTACATTTATGTACTTTTTGATATGTTGTGTGATATAATTTAATCATTTCTAGAGGGTTTGTTTCCTTTGTTTTCATGATTTGTTTACTTGTATACATGATTGGAATATCATGTGAAATGAGAACAGTTTTTATGAATTGAAATTAATAGATACAAATGAACTTATTTAATAGTTATTGGTCTGATATATCATTTTATTTCCAGATATGATAATAGATTGTTAAATTAGTCATTAGTAATAAATTATTAGATAATTTTTGGGTTTTTTGATCTTTATGAACTAGTTTTGTTTTATACATTTATATTATGTATATATACTGGATCCAAAAAATCTAATTAATTTTAATAATTATATTATAATATTTTTTAACCAAAAAATTGTTTTATGAAAAAACATCACGGCCGTAATGGAAATTGAAAACTCATCGTCCTAGAATGAAAAACATTAACACTTCATAGACGACATATTCATTTTAAAAAAAAAAATAGGATTGAAGAGAAATAATTATGGTTTGTTCAATTAAAAATACAAAATTCATGTATATAAAAGATACTAGAGCTTCAATTTCACTTGTATAAGGGATGGTGAGGATAATTAAAAAAGAAAAGATATTGAAATGAAATTAAAATAAAGAGTAAGAGTTTTTTACCTCTTTAATTTTTCTCCTTGAGAACCTCCATTAGTGAAATGGGATTGATATTTTGTTCAGAAAAAATATCATAAACATAGTGGGAGACTTGGGATATGGTTTGGAATTAATTTGATAAATCCTAAAATATTTTTAGGTTTGGGGATATGATGTTTTATTTATATATTTTAAGTACAACGTGTGTGTATTTTTCCGAAAAGGGTGAAAATTTTTTGTAATGGTGATCAAATAATTGATATGTGGTCACCATTGTGTTTAGAATTCTATTTTTATCCTGTTAATTAAATCACCATTTTTGGTGTGTAGAGATTGTTTACAAGTAATCTTTGGAATAAAAAGAAATGAAAAATTTAAATAATATTATTTTTTTGATATATTGATGGATCAAACTAAATTAATCATTATGAAAATGAATATGATGAAATTCAATAATTATCTTCCTAACCCTAGAGCCATGGTAGAAACCATAGAGTGGTCATTGGAGGAACTCTCTTTGTTTAACATAAACCAACACATGGATTGACCATAATTTCCCAACATGATTTGGATTTCTCACCAACATGAATAATGTAGTCACATTCTTTGTTAGTGATTGATCTATCTCGAGGAAGGATATTGTTTTGATTGAATTACTTCCTAATTTTATATTTCTATAATTAATGTGAATCAATTAAATTATGTAATAATATAATGGCCATTCAGTTGGATGGGATTATTATAGTGATTTATTTGGATAAATTCATTATGATTATTTGTTATATCTTAATTCAATATTCTAATGAAAATAAATTGATCTCGACATGAACATTTAACAAGGTATATTCTTCTTGCTTTTTCTATGTACATTCCTTTCTTTTGGTTCATTGTTCATCATGGGTGTTCATATTTATCCCATAGATAAATAAATAATATAGAAATATGTCATTTCACACCTGATTCATGGTGTAACTATTCAATATCATATATATTGGATCATCACGATATGATAGTTGTGCGTTGATGGGAGAATAGGAATTCAAATTACTTGGATACCCTATTTCTATTTTTATTTGGTTTAAAATGAAGGAAAAAGTGATGTTGTTTTCGTAATATATTGAAATCTGGATTCTGATGATTACATAATGGATATTTTTGACTAATAACAGTCCTCAATTTTTGGCATTAGGTTCAGTCAGATTGGTTATTGAAGCAGTAAAGGAGAAACATGTTTTTAGATTAGGGTTTCTTGAAATTACCAATCTACATGGTCTATACTATGGAGTTACCTACTATTTTTAACTCATCTGGTAGCAACTAGATATCCAGAGGAAGATAAGGATCAAAAAATATGTAACCCTATCACCCAATGTGTAAAAACTCCCAATTGGGTCAGCATATACCACATAGTATAAATTAAAACGGACTGGAGTACATGGGAATGTGGTCTCCATGTACCCCAATATGTTCCTGGAATGGCTAGGTGCACACCAAAGTACTTGTGTTTTGGTTTATAGGAAGAAGTACATTAGCATCCATATTCTATGTAATATTAAAGATACATCAAACATATCTAATTCTTTTACATGAGAATGACCTGAGGATGAAAGGACAGAACATGTACCCCTACTACATGACATATACCCAATAAATGTTTTTTTCGGATCCCTTTAACTTTGCCACATAGACATGTTTTGTTTGGGAAGTTTCCCCATATTCATTCCTTGAGGTTTTGAAAATAATATTATCCTACATATAGTATAGTGATCCCTTCATCCAGACATTTTCGATACGGTTGTTGGAATCTATCCTTGGGGGCCACAGTGAGATATTTTATTCCTCTTATTTCATGAGGTGTAGTTCAAGGTATCTTGTGGAATAACACTATATTGTCTATTGTAATTTACTTACTAGGTTACCCTATATTTATTTGTTGGTATACCCCATTGAATTCATTGTGATCCTCATATAATTGTAATATCTCTTTGCACATTCAAAATGTTCTTCAAAAAGAGAGGCCTGAAAATAACTACCTCTATAATGGATGTCATTAGTTTTGTTTAACACATGGAGTGTTTTATCCTTAATGAGAACATTGTGGTGCATTCAAGTGGGATTTATGTTCTAGCATTACAATTGTTAGGTTACCTTTGAAAATATGTGTCTTTTTTTAAGTATATCTAGATATTCAGGTTTTAGGAATTCTATACATATACCTTTGTAATGATAGCTATTTATTTTTTATATATGTTTTTGTGGTTTCATGGTGTTTTACATGGTTTTATTATAGTGATCCATTTATGAGGTTTACACAAATATTTCATGTCTTTTACATATGATAAACTTTTTGACACAGTCTTTGAGGGATGGGGAAGTAGTGGTTCTTAGTGATATTGGAGTGACTGATTTGTGTTACATAATTATTCTGATAGCTTTCCCCAATTTACATTCCTATTGGATTTTTTTTTTCAGAATCATTTGGTGGGATTGTATTTTTATCTTTTTTCATTCCATTACATCTTTTCATAATCTAATTATGTGATTTATATGTATGGATTCATGTTTCTTCATTTGCTTTTATTTTACTACATTATGGACATGGAGATTTGCGTGTGTATAAAAGGTTAAAGACACCCATGTTAGTGATTTTCATACTCGATGCTAGACTATAGCCACTAGCCAGTTGGAGGCGAGATTGGGGAGTCATGGAATGAGATCCACTGAGATGAGTTGTGATAAAGTTGGATCACAGGAGGTAGTTCTTCCTTAGGACAAAATTCTAGAATTTTGGTAAGGGTAAATATTAAGGACCCCGCCTTAAACAGTACATAATCTTTAATTAAATGAATAATTCACATTTAGGATCTTTTCATTTTTAAAGTTTTAGAGAATTAGGCCATATGTTTTATATTATATCTCAAAAAATACAAGGTATACACTTCTACTCAGTTTCCATTTTTTCATAAAGTAAAAACTCTGGAAAAAAGAGTCATGTTTAGTCCAATGTTTTATAGAGCATGACTTCTCCTTGATCCCATCTTTGACCCTATTCATCATTAAGTCCTATGAAAAACATTTCAAAACATTGGATGACCATAAAATGCTCATCTAGGGTTATAAAAAATGAAATAAAACATTATTTCATCAATACATACATAACATAATCACATTAACATACATCATGAAATCATAAGATTTACATAGTAAAACTAAATCAAAAAGGTATCTTGTGGCATCCATAACATACTTAAATTCTAGATCTCATATCTAAAATATGTAGTTAAATTTCCATTACCCATCCCATTATATTCCCCAAATCTCTTAGGAGAAACATTCACGTTTACCTTCTTCATGTTACCCAATGCATTGGAGAGCTATCTCAAGCTCACCCACCCTAGGTTTATCACGAAACAACTCGTACACGTAAAAATTACCAATAACAATAGAATATTCATAAGACATAAAACACGAATAATGGAAATATAACATTTCCACATTGCAATCAAAACATATCATTTCAAGATATAGACATAATCAATGCTTTATCAAACCATTTTCAAAACCATATAAAATATTTAATAAATAGATTTCTGAATCAAAGTGTCACATAACACTTTTAAGAGTTTAAGGTAATTATGATTTTAGAACATTAATGTCCATATAAATAAATCCTTAGAACCATTTTTAAAACATGGACATTAATGAGAAATTTTTAGAAGAATAAATATTTAAAACATTTAAAATGATATTTTAGTTCAATACTTTCTAACCAAATGAGAGATGCATGAATACAAATAATTGTGGGATAACATTAATCAAAGCATATAATATCATTAGAATAAAGTTATTCAAGATATAATATGCCAAAATACAGTATATACACCATATTAAAGTGAATTGGTGAAAAACGACAATAAAGTCTAAATGGAATGTAAATTGAGATGAAATCCCTTTTAAAGACAATATCTTTTGATAAAGTATAAATCAAAGACATAATTATGAGTGAAAAATATAAATAATTCCAATATATGTGTATATTAATTGTAAAACAATCAGATGATATTCACAGATATTCATATCATGACATAATCAAGATGTTGATGTTCAACCCAAAGAATTGAAATTGGGTGAAGAGGAAATTCAACAACCTAACAGCATCACTTTAAAATTTAGAAAATAGGTTGATGAGAGAGAAAAAGGTATCTCATCAGTTAGACATAAAATTTACAGCAATAAGTTTATAGAATAAAATATCCCTACATAATAAGATGTGAATTAAAATACATAAAAAAGATGTCTTTTAAAAAGAGGAGGGAGAAGGTTCCCTTACCAATTTGGTAACATACGAAACATACACCCCATGAAAGAAGTATTATTCAATGAAAATTTAAATACCCATAAATGAAAGTAAATTACATATTTAATACTTTCATGGGTTATACATACCCCAAATATAAATAAATAGTGTAAAATATAGCATGACTCTCATGGGAATTAAAATTTAGATAAAAACCCCTTACCATATTGTAATCAATCAAGTCGTAAGAACAAAAGTTAATAACCAACAAAAAAATCACATAATACCATGAAAATAAATATAATTATGAGAATATAATCAAATGTAATTACACAATACACAACATTCAATAAATAAGTGGTGGATAATGGAAATATCACGGAATGAGAAGCGAGATAAGAAACTCTTACATTGTGTCTGACTTGACTCGTTCATTATTTAATATCCAAAATAATAATCTAAAGTTAATTTCCTCAGGGTTAAGAAACGTTTCGGGTTTTTTATTCATATTATATCACTTATTACTATGTTATAAACATTGTGAAATCATTTATGTTAATAATGGATGTTTTGTCGATATTTGGTACTAGAGTCAAAAATGAACATCTTATAATTACAAGTTGTTCATATGGTAAAAAATAAATTATCTCAGGAATCATATTAATGATTTAGATAAAATATATATCATATATATCCAGTATATTTAGGTATTTATAATATTTCATAACATTTGGAGATAAGTAATGAAATGAATCGTTTATGGAGGCGGTAAGCTGTAAGTACGCTTGAACGCTACTTTCATTTCTATTTCAAATTTAATGGAATGAAAAAATAATGATACATAGGTATATTATAATTCTAGTATAATATCTTATGATATATATGTTACATAATGTCATTAACATCGTCATTTATACGTTCGATGTAAGTCATGAATGAATCACATCACATTGAAGGGGCGGTATTCCACACTTCCTCAAATGAATTTATCATATATCCACATAATGGAATGTTTTTAAATAAAAATTAAAGAAGAAAAGAGAAAAAATAAACATAATATATATCATATATTAATACAGTGTCATCAAAATTTCCACCATAAGTGGTGGTAGGAGAATATTGAACAATCATCGTTTCATGAGGCATTAGTTTGTTGTCAACAGAAATAGTATGTTAATTACCCATTAGATGTAGGTGTGTGTAAGTGTAGTTCGAATATTTATCATAAAAATAGCCTAGTATATTGAGGATACTGGTGTTGTTATAAAATAAAAGAATAAAAATAGGTTTGGGGTTGGAGAAGTAAAATAAAGAAAAAAAACTTAAGAGAATACATTATCATTAAATCAGGTAACTCCCTTTAGATTGAACCAAAAGGGTTTCTTGAAGTGAATTATGCCTATGGTAAGGCTTCTTTGAGGAATATAGGGATCATGAGAGATTATTTGGGCTGAAGATGGAACATCCAAGGGGCTTTAGACGTGTGAGTAATGTGTTAGAGTTGTGAGCTTTTTATAAGGGGGAGGAGGGGCTCTTTAGGAAACTGTGAAAATATTATTCTCTTATATAATAATTTTAAGTTTATGAAGGTCCAAAACTTATTAAAGTAGAAGAAGATATTACTCATGGCCGAAATAAAATCATCCAATAATAATTGGACAGGTTTGGGATATTATTTTAATGTTTATAAAATTATATATTTAAATAATTTATTAATTTGGTAAACACTACCTCACTATTGTGTCATAAATAATTTAATTTATTTGATGTCTAAAAATTATACAAAAATATATAATTTAGGTAATATTTATATATTTCAAATAAATATTTATAGTCAAATATATCAATTATATATCCCCACATGAATTTTTTTTTTCGCAAAACAATACATGATTATTATATTTTTATTTTTTACTTTAAAAAAAGTTATTAATATCATTATCTTACCCAAGTGGAATTCATAAGCCAAAAGTCTCATCCAATTATTGTCTTGGTCAGCCATTAGTCATCCAATATGTTTAGGACAAGTGTTAAGGTAATTTTATATTATTATAATATTGTTTTTACATTGAATTACCCTATTTGCCTTTAACTGTGGTAAATAAAAGTCAAAAGATACAATTCATAAAAAAATATTCATCTTATTGAAACAAATTTTTGTTACTAATAACAAATATATTTGTATTATTTTGAAATTAAATTCTTGGAAGTGGTAAAATTTTATTTAAATGAAAATGAAATCTTTTTAACAACTACTCAATGTTTTCATTATTCATCATAAATTGATGTTTTTCAAAAAAAATATAAAAAATCCCCCTAAGCTATATATAATATTATGAAAAAAACAATGTCTATTTTACCAAATTAAATACATATAAGTTTTATTAATTAAATTAAAATTAATTCATGTTGTTAAAACACAAAAAAAGTGTGTTTTTAAGAAATGATTACTATCAAAAGGTTTACACTTGTTTATGTCCAATTTCAAAGTGAAATTACATACAATGACCAATAATGGATTAAATGGTAAAAATATTATATAATTACACCATTAAACCTATTAAAAAGAAAATCTATCCATATAAATAAACTAAATTAAAAGGCAGTTTTGATTTAAAATACAATATTTTTTACTGTTCATTAAAAATTTAATTTTATCAAAAAAAACCAAACAATTACCCAAAGTTCATATTGATGTCCTGATTCTAAAGAAGTTTTATTTTCAAATAGAAGATATAAAAGTGAAAAAAATTGATTTAAAGAGGGTTCTCCATTAAAAGGTGGTAAATCGACCTTTTAAAGAATAATAGAGTATTTAAGATTTAAATTATATTAATTCACATTTTAGAACTCTAAAATTTAATAGATAAATTTAAGAACATATAGAAAACATGTATAATCATATTGTAGTTATTTTTTATCATTCCCACCATTACAACGGCTAGGCATTAACTACCATTTAAAATAATAACATTATATTTTTAGTTTTGTAGAATGACTCAACCTTGTGTGAAACGTAATATTTCAAAGGTACTTGTTATTGAGTATTGGATACGCCATCGAACAGAGGAACCCCTTAAAAATAAAATTAATATTTAATTCACCAATATTAATAATTGTGAAAATTTATTATTTATTATTTACGTGGGATGTTACATCCTTCCCCTCATATGGAAATTGTGTCCTCGTAATTTTAAAATTGGACTTGGAAACATCATTGAAAGTCCCACATCTGAAAATGATACAATAGAAATATTACCTTAAAAGAAATAATGGGAAATAAAAAGGTCACTCGAGATATCCCATACTATTATTCCATGTAGGAAAACATGCATATAGAAGAGAAAAAAACCAGTATCTTTTGATACATAGTGGTAGAAAACCTTATTATGAGAAAGTTAACCACCAGAAAATCAAAAACATGTGATGGGTTAAATGGTATTTTATTCCCTAGTCGGAAAAGTTAATGGACAATTCTTTTGTAAGTTACATTTCATAATGTTGATTAATTTATTTAAGACTTGAATAAGAACATAAGGAAACATACTTAGTTTTCATGCATACTTTCATCCATTACTAGATTTATACCACAAACACATCTTCTCTCCAAACGATGAGAATTCCAGATGACTTGTTCACATTAAATGAGTATTAATCAACTTCTATAGAATCACATAATCCACAAAAGGTGAACTATATTTTTCCCATGTCTTTAGACTTTAACCAAAACCAAAATGGTTAGTACAATATTTGATGATCCCCCAAAAGGACAATATTTTACAAGGAGAAAAGATACTCTTAATCTCCAAAATTTGTCAGAAAATACCCATTGTTCAATGAAGACAAATCAGTAAACAAATGTCCATGAAATTCATCAAAGTAATCCAAACTAATATTGAAACACAAATATTTTATGGATTTAATCACATAGTCTTCCTAGATAAATCTTATCATTTATATCCAAATAACATCAGTTACTCTTAATTATTCATAGTAAAAAGTAATAAACCTAATGACATATTATCAATTATTGGTTAATAATTTCCATAAATAAACCAAATATTCATATGTCTACAATAATAACATAGATTCATCCAAAATTAAATTTCAACCATTACTCCATAAATAAGATCACATAGTATTCTATTCCCCTTAAGCATATAATGTTTCCAAAAAAGCCAACATCTTCAAAAATAACCTCTATCCCATAATCACCAAATCATTTTACTTATTAAGGATATCCATTTGACAGAACATAAGTTCTGAAAATCAACATATTCTTGATCCATAAATTCATTTAACTTAAAATAATATGTCATACTAACCAGGGACATCACGTAGGATTATGGTTGGAGATGCACACTTATCACCCTTCGGTGGTGGTATAGATTCCTGTGACCTTTCTGGATGTGACAAGTTTTCACAAATCTTACGTATTATCCTTTTTAAAAAACAAAAAAATAACCCTAACATATTTTAACCTCAAAGGATTTCTTATTCCTTTCATTTTTATCCCACGACATTAATACAACAACTGTAATAACCCACCAATCCTCATTGTCTTGAGAGCTCAATGAGTAATTACTATGCCTTAAGTGACATCCCCAAGGTGCAAAAGGCTGGAAATAAATTCCAAAGTGTTTCAAAATAGGTGGGGGATGATATTCACTTTTTAGAACATACCACTGAGCCAAAAACCATAACCAAAAAAATCAACTCAATGATGCATGATAACATCTAAGGAAACTCAACCATTTATATTACCATAACCAACCAAGAGTACCATAATGGAAACCTACACAATATCAGAGTAAACAGCAGAAAAACAAACTTAAAGACTACAAAACAACAACCCATCTCCATACTACACAAGCTCCAAGATCCAACATCATAAACAAGACCATGTATCACGAAGTAGTGCTATAATCATGTGACACTTTACCTTTTCCAATATCCCAGTATATGACATCTATAAAACACCAATGTGCCAAAGAAGGGGGTGAGTAATGAAACTCTGTAGGTTTTCCCCGATGACTTCCCAACCCATGCCTCTAGGATAAAACATGTTAGCACATTTATATAAATAAAATTTTATAAAACGATTCCAAAATAGTTCACAATAAGACATGTTCCATGTCAAAAACTTTTTCAAACAATACCATATTTTTCATGAAAAGAAACCAAGCTAAGTTTCTAATCAAATTCCCATTTCCATTTTGGCACATTCATTCTATTTCAAAATTCCACACAACCAACCATGAATGCAACATGGACCTCCCTATACTTGTGCGTGGTGAGTTATCCTTTCACTAAGCTGTCACTTTGTGGACTACCTTGACAGGGGTACGTCACGCCCTTATCTGTACCTTTTGATGGGGGTACCTCCCACCCTTATCCATTCCAACATTTTTATGGGGGTACTTCTCACCCATATCCATCCCAATGAATATGAACACACACCACAACCCATGAAAATCCATGAAAAAAACATGTGTGTTCAAATCCATTCAATAAATCATCAATCCTTTTATTGAAAACCATTTCATTCAAGAAGAAATACCCTAACCAGTTTAAAATCTCCATTTTCAATTCACTTCAACAAACACTTTACCAAAACAAACAATTTCCATCACCTGTTACATAAAAGGGGTTTCAACCATTCTTTCAGAGTAGATAAAAATCCATTTCAATCAAGGAAAACAATTTGAAACTAAGCCTTAAAGTTCTAAGAAGGTGGAATCGAGAGTGAATCCACCTACCTCAAAGGTTTTTATGAAAACCTTAACAAGTAGAGAACTCACAAGAAAACTCGGACGATTCACCAAGTATACTCCGTAGATCTCTTCTCCTTACACAACCAAGGCCAAAACTCATCATGTTTGGAAACCACACACTTATATCTACCCACAACTGGTGTAGATCTAAGAAACAGAGAGATGGGGAGAAGTAGATCTATGTATATCTGAGAAACCAAACAAGAACGATCACATACCTCAAGAATTTGGATTCGATTCGTCAAAAGAAGCATTCAAGTCGCCTCCAAAACGTTTGGAGGAACCTCTTAGACCTTAAGAGATCCAAAATCCCATGTTAGGGACACATAAGAGAAAAAACAATATACATTGAGGGAAAACGTGTGAGATCCACTTTTATAGGATCTCGTTTAAGTGGTTGTATGGTTAGTTCACGCGGTTTGACAAACCGTAAGCTAACCATGCATTAGATACTACCTCGGCCACTTTTCACGCACGGTTTTTCTACACGGCTAGACAAATCGTGTGCTGCCTGTGTGAAATCTACTACCTATAATACCCACTCCACACAGTTTAGCCACATGGTTTAGACAAACTGTGCACCTCCCATGCGACTTCCTTTTTTTCCCCAAAACTCATTCCAAGTTCTCCCGACTCGCCCATTCGTCAATGTTAACATTATAACCATTTAATGCATCAAGAAATGGTTACATACCAGAAACTGGGGGTACTACATTCTCCCAACCATTGGAATTTCAATCCCCAGAAAGTAGAAAACCATCGCTTTCCTGAAAGAGTTCTGGCCACTACTCTTTCATTTCATTCTCGTGTTCCCAAGTCTCTTCTTGAATCTGACCATGTTTCTATAAAACATGCACTAGACTCATGCTTTTTCCACGCAAGATATTCTCTTGCGTATCCAAAGTTTTCACCAGAATGTCTACTAATGAAGCATCTGACTCTAGGTCAACGTGATCCCATCTGATAACAAGGTCAGGATCGGGCTAATACTTCTTCAACTGAGATACATGGAACACATTATGTACTGCACTGAACAATGGTGGTAATGCTAACCGATATTCTACCATGCCAACCCATTCCAGTATCCCAAAAGGGCCTATATATCGAGGAGATAATTTTCCCTGCTTCCCAAAACGATGATGTCCAAGCCTTGGAGAGATTCTTAAAAACACATGATCACTCGCCGCAAATGACAACGGTCTTCGGTGATGATCCGCCTAAGATTTCAGACGACTCTATGCCTTTTCGATCCTATTTTTAATCAACTGAATTTTATCCATTATTTCTTGGACAAGGCTCATCCAAACTAGATAAGTCTCACCTGTTTCCACCTAACAAAGTGGCGAATGAAAAGGACGCCCATACAATGATTCAAACAGAGCCATGTGTATCAAGGATTGATAGCTATTATTGTATGGTAACTCCATTAAGGGTACATTCTCCTCCCATGATCCCCCAAAATCCATTACACAAGCCCACAACATGTCTTCCAACATTTGTATCGTCAGCTCGGATTGCCCATCCTTCTGAGGATGATACACCATGCTCATCATCAACTGAGTCCCAAGGGATTTCTATAATGATTTCCCAAAACGAGATGTGAACATTGGATCTCTATCTGATACTATGGATACAGGTACACAATTCCTTTTTACCACTTCTCGGATAAAAATTTTGGAAGATCTTCCACCGTATGAGTTTCAAGAATCGGGATGAAATGGTCTGACTTGGTTTGACGATCCACTATCACCAAAATGGAATCGTGTTACCAGACCGTTCTTGGAAGACCATTAACAAAATACATTGCTATCTGATCCCTTTTCTACACTGGGATAGGTAATGATTGTAACATACCAGCTAGGCACTGATGTTCTACTTTAACTTGCTGATAAGTTAAACACCTTGAAACAAATTCATCTACCTTCTGTTCCATGCTACTCCACCAAAACTGTGCCTTCAACTCCTTATACATCTTCTGTGTACCCAGATGTATAGCCCATATTTAATGGTGGTAAGCATGATGGAGTTGTTCTTGAGTAGTTAAAGGTACAAACATTCGATCTCAAAAACATAAAACTAAACTACCATCCATCTTTCATCTTTCAATGTTCTCCCCACCATTGAGTTTTGAAATCATCATAACATAGTCAACATCAGATCCTTGTGCCTTCTTTACTATGTCCACCAAATCTGGAAGGAGCAAAACTGGAATGAAAGCTACCACATCGGTTCGGTCTTTACATTCCATATGGATGTCGGCTAGGACCGATATCAACTGCCACTCATATGAAGCTTCTTTTGCCAACTGAGTATGCGACTTTCTGCTTAATGCATCTGCCACCGAATTTCCCTTAACCGGTGTATGCATCATGTCAAAGTCGAACATTTGGAGATACTCCATTAATATCCTCTGCCTCAGATTCAAATCCCACTATGTGAAAATGTGTTTCAAGCTTTTGTGATCCATAAACAGATTAAATTTCTCACCGAAGAGATAATGTCTCCATGTTTTCAATGCATGGACGACTGCAACCAACTCCAAATCTTGTGTTGGGTAATTTTTCCCGTCCACCCTCAACATCCTTGATCCATAAGCAACCACATGGTCTCCTTGCATGAGAACACAACCCAAACATGTTCCTGAAGCATCACAATACACAACATACCCTTGTCCTGATTCTGAAAAAATCAAGATGGGTGATAATGTAAGGTGAACTTTCAACTCTTGAAAAGATCTCTGATATTCTTCAGTCCATTGAAATGCACTGTTATTCTTTTTCAATGTTGTCCTAGGTGAATCTAGTCGTGAGAAGTCACAGACAACGCATCAGTAATAACCAGCTTGACCAGGAAAACTTCGTATTTCAAAGACATTCTTTGGCGGTTTCCAAGAAAGAACATCTTCTATATTTTCTAGATTCACTGAAACACCTCTATCCGAAACAAAATGGTTCATAAAGTGTACATCTTATATCCAAAAATATCACTTTGATAATTTGGCATACAACTAATGGTCTCTCAAGAATTCCAACACTATCGCCAAGTGTTTCTCATGCTCATCCCCTGTTCTTGAATACACAAATATGTCGTCTACAATCAACACAACAATTGAATCCAGATATCACTGAAATATCTGATTCATCAATGCCATAAATATTGCTTCTGCATTAGTAAGACCAAACAACATTACTACATATTTGTAGTGACCATATCTTATTCTGAATGCTATCTTCATAATATCCTCCTTATGAACTCGAAATTGGTGATATCCTAATCGCAAGTCAATCTTAGAGAACCACTGATCTCCCCTTAATTGATTGAATAGATCATCTATGTGTGGTAGTGTATATCTATAATTTATCATAACTTGGTTAAGTTTTTGATAATCCACACATATCCTTAATGGTCCATCTGATTTCTTTATAAACAAAACTGGTGTTTCCCACGGAGATACACTTGGCCGGATGAAACTCTTGCTTTCCAGCTCCTCTATCTACACTTTCAATTGCCGTAACTCTGTTGGTGCCATCCTGTAAGATGTAAGTGATATAGGACTGGTCCCCAGAAGGAGATCAATCATAAACTCCACTTCTCTTATAGGTGGTAACCCAATGAAATTATTGGGGAAGACATCTTGAAATTGATCCACCACTCCTGGAAAACTATTTTCCTCAATATCTTCCATTGATGCCAAATTCAATGCTTCCAATTGATTAGAAAATTTTCCCACCATTGGTTCCAACAAGCTCTTGGAGCCTTTCTTTACTATCCTTTCTCCTATAAAGAGATGTTCGATGTCGTCCTCAGTTATGAAACTAACCATTCTCCTATAACAGTCGATGTGAGCCTTAAACCCGGTCAACCAATCCATACCCAGGATTACATCATAGACATCCAAATATAGTAAGGGGAAGTCCCATTTCATCTCAACTCCATAAACAGTTATAGCACATGCTCTATAGTCAAAGGCTTAACATTCCCTTTCACCCAGAGGAGTTTTCAGTTTTAAGACAGAAGGCATCATTTCCAGTTTTAAACATATCAAGTCAACAACACGAGAAGCAATGAAGGTATGTGATGCACCAGTATCAAACAACACTTTCACAAAGGTAGAATTAAAAATAATCATACCTCTTACTGTTGATGGTCCAACCTGATCATCAAAAATCATCTGATCATCTCAATACAATTGCTTCATTGCTGCATTGTTCTCCTTTTTTCCTTGCCGAGATTGCCCTGGTTTAGGAGTCATGGTATTTAGAGAATCACCCTTTCTAGCTCTGTTATGCTGATGAGACTGACTCTGCTATCCTTGTCTTGTCGAAGCATATGATTCTTGCGATGCCTGAGAAGTGTCACGAACACCTGACTGTGGAACACTGCGACTATATCGCTTAAGATGTCCAATCTTGTTACAATTGTGGCATGCTCTTGATGGTGCTATACATTCTAGTTTCATGTGATCAATCGAGCCACATTGAAAACACCCTACTTTCAGCATGGGTCATGGAGGAAGATTCACCGATCCAGCCATCTAATTCTGATTCTCACTCCCACCTTGGATTTAGGTGCCCCTCTTCCGCTTGTTCCTAGCATTAGAGTTCCCACCCGTTCTTGTGGGTATCATCATACTTCCTCCTCCCAAAACTCACAAGATGTCTCTTTCAGCTATTGTTTCTATGTTTACCATTTTCTTATAATCCGTAATAGAGAGAACAACTATCTTTGAGAGAATCTCCTATCAAATCCTAATTCAAAGATGTGTTCCTTCAGCGACGCACTTGCAGCAAATTATAAGGCAAAGCGCACAAAATTCATGAATTTAGCCGCATACTCCAGGATAGAGAGACTCTCCTGCTTCATGCTGAAAAATTCCATCATCCTCTGGATCATGAACGTGTGAGGATAGAATTTTATATTGAAAAACTCCTTGAATTCCTCCCAACCCAGGCCTTGATCCACCTTATCATCCACCACTAGCTCCCACCACTGTCATGCAAGATCCTCCTACATATACTTCGCGAAATTTACTTTAAATTATGTTGGTGTGCCAATGAAATCGAATATACTAGTCATCTTACTCAGCCACACCTCCACCTTTTCTGGATCATAATCACCCCGAAAGGTGGGTGGATTCTGCTTCTGGAACTGGACAGAATGGTCTACATGCCCTAACTCATCCCTCTGATTCCTCGTGTCCATATCCTAGAACTCTTGTACGAGACTCTGGGCCATCTCTTGGTTCACATGTTGTTCATGTTCAACAACATTCTCCACAACGTCTTTAGTTTGGTTTCTATGAAGCCTAACGGGTGTCATTTTCTATACAAACAGTGCACACCATTAGTCTCACTACCTAGCAACCGAAGACTTAGCATTTAAAATTCTATCACATCAAATACCACCACATTGATTTCCAACCATCAAGCTTTTCCACATTCACTCATTTCTAAAAATAAATCTTTTCATTATTTTGAAAATAAATCTATTGTCAAAATACATCAACAATTCTCTTTTCAAAATCTTTCATTGGAAAACAAGTTTAAAATATTTAGAAATCACGCTTTCGCATCAAACCATAATCCATTTCTCAAAATTATATATGCACTCCTAGTGGGAAGACTTTCCTCTAATGCTTTTCATGCTAATCTCATTGGCTAAACCCATTAAAATGAGATTTGTTACCCTATAAGTGTCGCCAAAATACATTGTACCCAACACCCTGGAAACATTACATTCAGCATAAACGGGTTAGCTACATCCTTTTATGCTATACATTTCAAGTTCTGAAAATCATACTCATGTCTATGATTGCAAGCAAAGGAATAGACAAAAAGGAATTTCAACTCGATGACTAAGAACATCGATGACCTCTTGTTAGGAAAGGACCGAACATGGGGATAAAATTTGTAATGACACCCCCAATCCTCATTGGATTGAGAGCTCAAAGATTCATTACTAGGCCTTACTAGACATCCCCATGGCGCCAAAGGCTGGCAATAAATGCTGAAGGGTTTCAAAACAAGTGGGGGAAGATTTAACCTTTTTAAAACATACCACAGAACCAACAACCATAACCAAACAAATCAAATAAATGATGCATGATAACAGCTAAGGCAACTCAATCATTTTGATTACCATAACCAACCAAGAGTACCATAATGGAAACCAACACTAAATCAGAGTAAACAGCTGAAAGACAAACTCAAAGAAAACAAGACAATAAACCAGCTCCATGCTCCACAAGCTCTAAGATCCAACATCATGAACTAGTCCAAGTATCACAAAGTATTGCTATAAACATGTGACACTTTACCTTTTCCAACATCTCAGTATATGACATCTGAAAAAGCACCAACGTGCCAAATAAAGGGTTGAGTAATGAAACTAAGTAGTTTTTCCCCGATTACTTCCCAACCCATCCATCTAAGATAAAACATTATAGCACATTTATATAAAACAATTTATATAAAACAATTCCGAAACAGTTCACAATAAAACAAGTTCCATGTCAAAACCATTTTCCAAAAAAACCATCTTTTTCATGAAAAGAAACCAAGAAAATTTTCCGATAAAATTCACATTTCCATTTTGGCACATTCATTCCATTTCACAAATCCACACAACCAACCATGCATGAAACTTGGACCCCCCTATACTCGCGAGTGGTGCGTTATCCTTCCACTAAGTCATCACATATTGGACTACCATGTTGGGGGTACTTCACCCCCTTATCTATCTCTTTTGATGGGGTTACATCTCACTCTTATCCATCCCAACATTTTAATGGAGGTACTTCTTGCCCTTATCCATCCCAATGCATATGAACACACAACACAACCCATGCAAATTCATGCCAAAACCAAGTGTGTTCAAAACCATTCAATAAACCATCAAAACTTTTATTGAAAACCATTTAATTCCAGATAAAAAACCATAACAAGTTTAAAATACCCATTTTAAATTCACTTCAACAAACACTTTCCAAAAACACACAATTTCCATCATCTGTTACATAAAACGGGATTCATCCATTATTACACAGAAGATAAACAATCCATTTCAATCAAGGAAAACTATTTGAATCTAATCCTTCAAGTTCTATGAAAGAGGAATTTAGTTTGAAGCCACCTACATTAAAGGTTTTGATGTAAACCCTAACATGCGGAGAATTCACAAGATAATTCAGCCGATTCACCAAGGATCCTCCTTAGATCTCTTCTCCTAACACAACCATGGCCAAAACGCATCATGTTTGGCAACCACACAATTAGATCTACCCATAACTAGAATAGATCTATGAAACCGGGAGAAGAGGAGACATAGATCTAAGTTGATCTGAGAAACCAAACACGAACGATCTCATAACTAAAGAATATGGCTTCGATTCGTCAAAAGAAGCCATTAGATTGCCTCCAGAATGATGTGAGGAACCTATTAGCCCTTAGGAGAACCAAAATCCCAAGTTAGGGACACATAGGAGAAAAAACGAGCTACTTAGAGGGAAAAAACATTAGATCCACTTTCATAGGATCTCGTCTAAGTGGCTGCACAGTTAGTTCGAATGGTTTGACAAACAGTGCGCTAACCATGCTTTAGCTTCTGCCTCGGCCACCCTTCTCGCACGATTTGGCTACATGGTTAGACAAACTGTGCGCCGCCCATGCGGAAGCTACTGCCACCAATACCAACTCTGTAGGGTTTTGCCGCACGGTTTAAACAAATTGTGCGCCTCCCATGTGACATTCCTTTTTTCCCCAAAACTCATTCCAAGTTCTCCCGACTCTCCCATTCGCCATCCTTAACTTTATAACCATTAAAAGCATCAAGAAAGGGTTATATACCAGAAACTGGGGGTAATACAACAACATCTTATATATTGTCATTTTTTTCTCCTACATATAATAAAATAACACTATTCCAAAAAGAAAGAACATCATACCTTGATAATGGTGTCCATATGGTTTCGTCATCATCATGATGAAGAAGTTAGAAGGTCTATGCATTGGAACAATTATTTAGAGATTCTTCGTAATAATTTTCTTCCTTATTCCAAATAAACCTTGTACGACTTGTTTCATATGGGTGTTCAGAGAAAAATAGTTTCGAAAAAAATCATGCATGACATATAATTTCAAAACATATGATAAAACATGATTTGTATAAAAGTATCAGACAGAATTTGAGTTGAAACATTAAATAAATGCTACTTTTAAATACTATAACTATTTGACGAGTGACTATATTGTAAAAGAACATATAAATATGTTACACTAGGGTATCCTTCTTTAGCACCTTTTCCAAAATCATAATATGCTTCAAAATCATGTGATAAGGTAAAATATTTGAAACTTCCTTGATAATATATACCATTCTTGAAAATATGATAATATTGAGAAACTATGATTTGATTAAATACAACCAATGATCCATGAAGATATCGAGGTACAGTCAAGGTGTTTGATATATCAAACAACTGCTTGAAAGTGAGTTGTATGCTATAAAAATTTTCACAATAGTCTGAACATGACTTTGTAATAATTATTTCAAGCATGTCATCAGTCAGGGATAAGAATTTCATTTGAGATCCTCCTACTTCCATTTGTAATCCACTTTCCATGATCTGAAAAATTAATAAAACAAGTATTTAACTGAAATAATTGACATAGGGACTAACCACGTGTTTAACAAAAACTCATAATCCTTGAAGTTGTCTAACCCAACCATAGATACCAACTGTAAGGAACCAGCTTTAAACATTACATAATTTTGAATTAAATGAACAATTCTCATTGAGGATCTTTTTAGTTTTAGTTTTTTACATAGTTACACCATAACTATTACATTACATCTATAAAATTACAAGGTAGACACTTAAACTCAGATTATGTTTTTTCCATAAAATAAAAACTCTATAAAAAAAATAATTTCTAGTCCCATGTTTTAGACAGCATGACATTTCCTTGATCCCATACTTTACCCTATTCATATTTATGTCCTATGAAAAAAAATTCAAAAAATGGGAAGAACTTAAAAAGCTCAGTAAGTGTTATAAAACAAATAAATAAAACATTAGCTCACCAATACATATATAACATAAGCTCTTTAACATACCTCATTAAATCATAAGATTTATATAGTAAAAAAATCATAAAGCTAATTTGTGGATTCCATATCATACATATGTTTTAGCTTTCACAACTATATAGGAAGTTACATTTGGAATACCCTTCATTGTATATTCTCTATATCTCTTGGGAGAAACAATCATGTTTACATCCATCATGTTACCCAAAGCATTGGAGAGTTAGCTCAGGCTCACCTGCCCTAGGTTTGTCAAAGAACCACCAGTATACGTAAAAAATGCCCAATAATCATAGAATATTCTTAACACATAAAACAAGAAAAAAGGAAAGATTAAATTTCCACATTTCAATCAAAACATATCATTTAAAGGTATAAACATAATCATTTCTTTATCAATCCATTTTCAAACCCATTTAAAACATTTAATAATGATATTTTTTAATCAATGTGTCCCATTCAACATTGATGATTTTAAGGGAATTAACATTTTAAAACATTAATTTCTATATAAATAAATCCTTAAAACCATTTTTTTACATTGTCATTAATGAGAAATATTTTTAAGAATAATTCTTTCAAACATTTAAAATGATATTTTAGTTAAAGAATTCCTACCCAAATGAGACATGCTTGAATAAAAATAATTGAGGGATAACATTTATAAAAGATTATAATATCATGATAATAAATCTATTCATGATATAATTTTCCAAAAGACATTATATACACAATATAAATGTGAATTGGTGAACAACAACAATGAAGTCTAAATGGAATGTAAATTGAGAAAAAAATATCTTATAAAGATAGTATCCTTAGATTAAGGATAAATAAATGACATAATTATGTGTGAAAAATATAAATACACCCAATATAAGTGGATATAATTTGTAAAATAATCCTATGTTATTCAGACATATTTATAGCATGACATAATCAACAGGTAGAAGTTTGACACAATGAATTGGAATTGGGTGAAGAAGAAATTCGACAGCCTAACAGCGTCACCTTAAAATTATGAAAATTAGTTAATGAGAAATGAAAAGGTATCTCATCACTTGGAAATAAAATTTATAGAAATAAGGATATATAATAACATATCCCCACCTAAGAAGAAGTAAATTAAATGACAAAAAAAAGAATTCTTTTAAAAAGAGGACAATGGAAGGTTCCCTTATCGATTTGGTAACATAGGAAACATACACCCCATGAAAGAAGGATACTTCAATGATGATTTAAATACCCATACATTTAATTTATATGACATAATGAATACAATCATAGGAATTACATACACCACATAAAAGGAAATAGTGGAAAATATATCATTAATCTCATTGGAATAAAAAGTGAGATGAAAACCCCTTACCACATTGTAATCAATCGAGTCGTAAGACACAAAATTAATAACCAACAAATGAATCCTAAAATACCATTAATATAAATAAAATCATGATAATATAAATAAAATGGAAGTAAAAAAATACACAACATGAAATAAATAAGTGGTGAACAATGGAAATCTCACAGAATTAAATGTGTGATAAGAAACCTTGTACCTTATGTCCGACATGTCCCATTCGTTCTTTAATATCTTGAATAATAAGAGAAAGTTAATTTATAATTTATTAATAAACTTTTTCAATTTTATTATTCATTTTATATAACTTATTACCATGTTATAATCATTATGAAATCATTTAAGATATTAATGGTCGTTTTGTCAATATTTGGTTTTTGAGTCAAAAATCAACTTCTTATAATTACAAGTTGTTCATGTGGTCAAAAGTCCAAAATCACCAGAATGATATTCCTGAATTATATATCATATATATCATATATATATATTATATGTATGTATTTATAATATTACAATACATATAGATATATGAAATTAAATGCACCATTAATGGAGACAGTAAGACGTATGTACGCATTAACGCTACATTAATTTCAATTTCATATTTAATGGAATGAGAACATAATTATGAATAGGTATAATATAATTAAATTATAATATAATATGATATATATGTTAAATAATTTCATTAACACCATCCTTTATATGTTCCATGTATGTCATGAATTAATCATATCACATTGAGGGGGAGGTAGTCCGCATTTTCTCAAATAAAATTATCGTATATACAAAAAAATGTATGTTTGTAAATAAAAATTACATAAGAATAGAGAAAACATAAACATAATATATATCATATATAAATATATTGGAATCATAATGTCCACTATAATAGGTGGTTGGAGAAGATTGTACAATCATTGTTTCATGAGGTGTTTGTTTGTCGTCCACAGAAACATTATGTTCTTTTACCATTATATGGATGTGTGGGTAAGTGTAGATTGAATAATTATCATAAAAAAACCTAGTATAATGAGGATAAAGTTTTTTTTATAAAAGATAGGAATAAAAATATTTTAGGGGTTTTGAGAAGTCAAATAAAGAAAAAGATCTTTTGAGACGATTTTACCTTTATTAATGAGGTAAACACTGCAACATTATTGTTTCATAAATAATTTAAATTATTTGATGTATATAAATTATAAAATAATATTATAATGTAATTAATATTTTTAGATTTCAAAAGAAAATTTATAGTCAAATATTTCAATTATATAAACCCACATTAAAATCTCTTTAGTAAAGCAATACAAGTTTATAATATTTTTATATTTACTTTAAAAAAAGTTATTAATATTTTTATCCTACCCAAGTTTCATTAAAAGGACGAAATTCTCACCCATGGATTGTATTTATAGGTCATTACTCATACAATATGGTTAGGATAAGTTTAAAATTATTTTTATATTATTATAATATTTGTTTTCCCTTTAATTTCTCCATTTACCTTTTACTGTGGTAAGTAAAAGTCAAAAGTTAATATCCACCAAAAAAATTCATCTTATTGAATCAAATCGTACATACTAATAACAACCATGTATGGCGGATTTTTAAAATTCAATTCATAGAATTGGTAAATTAACATTTAAATGAAAAAGACATCTTTTTAATTACTACTTAGTACTTTGACTATTCATCCAAAAATGATGTTTTTCATAAAAATACCAAAAATTCAGCCTAAGATATATTTGATATTCCAAATAAAAAATATATATATATTTTACCAAATTCAATACATAGAAGTTGAATTAATTAATTTAAAATTAATTCTCTATGTCAAAACAAAAAAAATGTTTTTAAAAAATAATCACTATCAAATGATTGACAACTATTTATGTCCATTTTCAAACTGAAATTACATCCAATGACAAACATTGGATTAAATGGTAAAATTATAATCTAATTACACCATAAAAATAATTAAAAAGATAGTCTAAAGATATAAAATAAATTATATTTAATGGTAGTATTGAATTTAAATATAGTATTTTTCACTATTCATTAAAAAATGAATTTTATCAGAAAATTACCAAAAATATACCAAAAGTAAATTTTGATGTCCGAATTTTAAAGAAGAATTTTATTTTGTCAAATATAATATATAAATGTGACCAAAACTATATTTAAATAGGGTTCTCCATTAATAATTGGTCAATCGACCATTTAAATAATATTAGAGTACTTATGCTTAAAATTAGATTTATTCCCATTTTAAGCCTCTAACATTTATTGGATAAATGTGAAGACATTTAGAAAACATGTATAATTATATTGTAGTTAGTTCTTTTCATTCCCTCAATTACAGCAGAAAGGCATTAACATTCATTTAGAATAATAATATTATATTTTTTAGTATGACTCAGCCTTGTGTGAAACGTAAGATTTCAATGAAACCCGTTGTTGCGTATCGAGTACGCCATTGAATATAGAAACCCCTTTAAAGTAAAATTAATATTTAATTGAAAAATATTAATAATTATGAAAATTTATTATTCTTTATTTACTTGAAATGTTGCATAAATAGTTTTATGTGCTTTGAGGTCATATTTCAGGCCATGGGCTCCCGTGATGGTGGGCGGTAGACATATCACTATTTGAGGACTATAATAAGATTATTTTCAACTTGGTATATAAGAAAAATAGTTAAATAGAATGATTACTGTGTAAATACATCTAATCTAGTATTATCCATTTATGAATTCTAGAATATTGTTGTTTTCTAGAGTGAGTGTCCTTGGTAATTTATTGGATGAGAAGACATGACATGTGGTTGTTGACAGTGGGTGTAGAGGAGTAGAGAACACAAAAATAGGATACTAAACATAGTCTCAGGGACCTAGATTTGAGATATTCTTCAAGAGGATGTCCCATGATAGAGTTTATGATTTTACTACTGATTTTTAATCAAAGTTACCATAAAGTACATGTGTCTACTAATGAGGATCGATAACAAAATTGATTAGTTGAGAGGGTGATGATTGTTATAAAAAGTTGACCTCAGGTCCTGTTACCACTAGTTATGAGTATGATATACGGATATACCCATGAAATATGTAGTTGTCGATACAGTCACTAGGTGTACTTGGTGATGACATTTGGCTTGTATAACTTCCTAACAATGTTAATGGGAGACATGAATAAGATCTTTCAGCCTTCGTTAGACCGATTCATGATAGTCTTCACCCACAAAATCCTAGTGTACTCAATATCCAATGAGAATAAAATGAGACATTTTAGGATCATTATTGACATAAATTGATAATACTATGTTTTTGGGAATATCTCAATGAGTTAGTTAACAATTCAGGTGTTCCACTTTCTAAAACATGTTTTCTTAGTAGATGGAGTGGTAGTGGAGATAAACAAGGTCAAGGTGGTTCCATCTTGGGAGCCACCTAAGAGTTTGAAAGAGTTATGAAGCTTCCTCGGGTTGGATAGCTATTATAGGCATCTTACACCTACTTTCCCCATGGTATTATTCAACATGACATCTTTTATGTAACTGGGGTGGCCTTTCATGTTTACAGATAGGTTTCCAAATTTTTTCAACTCTTGATGAAGAGATTGACAAGCTATCCTATATTGATAATTATAGAGTAGGGTGTTTAGTATGTAGTGTTCTTCAATGCATTAAGAACCATGATTAGATGTGTTTTTATGTGAAGGTAGGTGAAGATTTTTTTTTATTCCTGGCAATTGATACCAAAAGAGAAAAACTACAAGACCCTTGATCTATGGTTAGTAGCCTTGTCTTCCCACAAATGATGTGGATACCCATCGATATGGGTGAGCAGTTTATCATATATTCTGATCATGTGATTCAATTATATAAATTATCTCCTAAATATATTCTCTTGAGACAAAGGAAAAGTATATAATTCATCCATGATTATGAAACTGATATTTTCTGTACTCTGTGGAAGGGGAATGTGGTCGGAGATTCTCTCAACTTGTGATACTCTTAGCAACTGCAAAATAAGGTGTCATAGGAGTTGGCCTCATTGAAGTTTCCATTTTTTGGTAAAGATTGATTTGTTTACCTGGAGTTAGTGGTTGTTATACATCCTCTTTTATATTGAGAAACTAAGAAACAACTTGGGGAAATTTACTATGATACCTAAAATACTCATATTTATAATATACATTCTCTTAATGGATTTGTTGTAGGTTAGGAAAATGTCATTCATTTCAAAGACTGTGATATGGTACTTATGTAGTTGTGTGAGTAGTTTCTGAGATATTTTGATACATATAATTTATATTTACATCTATCCTTGATAATGATGTACCTCGATATATGATGTTATTTCTACTGCATAGGGATGATAAAGTGTGTTTATGATTTTGTCTCTATATTCCAAAATTTTTAGCGAGTGAAGGTTGAGAACCATTTTTCATCGGGTTTAGCTCATACACATGAGGTTATATATTGGAATTAGGATGAGATATCTAGGTAATTCACAATGGATTACGACATATATCCATGTGAAATGATTCTGTATGGGTTATAATAGACACAACAACCATGTCGACCCACTTTATTGATTCCTTGGAGCCGAGATTTGGAGAGTTCTTGGAGAGCCTCTATATGCCGGAGAATATCTGATTCATTAGATTTTTATAATTGACTGATTATAACCATTATTCTCACTTCACATATCAAATATAGAATGGATTGTAGGAGGATTTTGGGATTCAATATTGTTTGGGAAAAGTATTTCACCACCAAAATGATGAAAAGACTGAGAAAAACATTATAATATTTGAGGATATGCCGCAGGATTGGATGATGTATATTGGTCGTCGTAATAAGTATCACATCACATTAGTATATTTTTCATGTAAATTGTTTTAATATTAAACCATTTGAATAGAATAATTCAATGATTTTAAAGGGATAGAAGATAGGTCGGCACTTTTCTGGACTGATCATCATGAGCCTACACTCATGGGACCACAATTGCAATTTGCTACTATAGAGAAATTGAATATCATCTATGAGTAGATGAGGACAATAGAGAGTAGTCATAAGTCTTATGCTGATAGATGAAGTATGTATTTTTTGTTCTATGATTGCAAAGATGTGTTCCTACATGATTCAACTAGATTTTAATTACATATTTTTGGATGGGATGAAAATATATCTCCAATATTCATTATCCCATTATGAATACATCTAATATTTTCTGAGGCATAATACTACATATCATTATAGAAACAGTTTTACTAGGATCATAAGATATTACAAATATCACAGTTGAGGAGTTACATTCAGAAAACTTCGCACATTATCGATTGAGGTGAGATGGACATCGAGGAAGGAGCTACCTTTTCTATGGACCCATTATAGATTGAGGATTTACATGAGATGATCCAGCATGGATGAGATATTATTTTAGTTCATTTATGGTGGTACCATAGAAATATCATAGAGAGCACTAGGGACCAAGAGGCACATATTCATATTATGTGCCCATATCTATTTGTGTATCCCTAGTTTTGGATTTATTTTTATGTAAATCCGCATATGGGGAGAAATTAATGAATTAGATTTTCTATTAATTTATTAGGATGTTTTAGGGATTATTTTCAAGACTTGATGCAGATAAATATTAAAATTCCGAGTCTTGGTGTTCCCAAAATAAATATTTGCAATATATTATTTATATTAAATTTCAAGGGCATGGTGTTTTCTCAAAGAAATTGAAATATCATCTAAATGGGGTCAGATAAGAAATATTACGACATTACTAATTTTAGACAGTGGGTTTACCTAAGGGGAAACCTAACCATTATCAGTATGGATAATCAGTAGATATTTCAATGTTATCATAATAATATATAAAACAATTAATCAAAATTATTTTTTATATGTTGATGTAGAAAACTACATGGTTATTTAACACATGACTATTTTGGAATTATTTGGTAAGCAGAATAATCCCTTAGTCATTGGATTATACCATGAGAGAGAGTTGATGGATCTCTCTCATGTTAAAATCAACATGATTGTGGATCGAAGATCAATGTGAAACATGATTTAGTAACCGTGATAATGACTACAACATGTCTTGGTTCATCATTAGAAATTGATCAATCTCAAGATAGAATGATTTTGAATGGGTTTTCCGCATATTCAATTTTTATGAGGAACACAAATCCATCAACATATTGATTTCCATGTCGGTTTCTTGTGGGATGGAATTATTTCGGTGATTTATTATCTTAATTGTTTTGATTATTTTTTATATATTAGTTATGAATCATAACATAGATGAATTTAGGTAGATGATATATCAACCGAGGTCTATTAATCATTATTATTCATTTTGATTTTCTTTCCCAAAATTCATTTCCCATTGCAAGAGTTCTTCCTTATTTTCATGGTTTGTAAAATAATGAGGAAATAAATTATTGTGCACTATATTCATGGCATAGTTATCATATATCATAGATCTAGGTTTAGCATGATATGATAGTGATGTGATGATGACTTTTGAAGTGGATAAGATGATGTAGATAGTCTGCTTTTTATTCTTCAACATGAAATGAATAATGAATTAGAATTTTTTTTTCTAATGGATTGATGGATAGATTTTGATGATTTCCTAATATCTTGGTATGGTTGGAGAAACACAGTGATTTTAATCATGAGGTTTGGCTAGATTGGTTGTTAGAGTAGGAAAGGATGTGCAAGATTGATGATCTAGAATTATGGGAATTTTTTATTTTGACATATTTATTGTGGGGAAACAATCCATACTGGTCCATTCTGGTGGAAGGTAGTGTTCTGGAGGAAGATAAGTATCACATTACATGTTACCCAATCACAGGGGTTGTGACCCCACCCATGTGGCTTTTTATGTTCCTCGAAGGGTACTCATGAACATTATGTATTATAATTGAACATTAATTCCATGTAATTCAACATAGAGATGTCCTATAAAGCTCTACTCACAAATATCTATGTGATGGTACACTGAATGATGTAAATGTGTAGGTAGAAACGGACACGATTCATTTACACAGGTAGGACCCATGGACAAACGGACACAGACTGTACCCCCACTGCATGTTGTGTACACAATAAATTTCTTATTGGAGTATTTTTTCACTATATCGTGGACATGCTTTATTATGGTATATTCACCATTTACATTCCCCAAGGTTTTGTATAGAATCATCTCATACACATATGACATAGATATGTTCAGCAAGACTTCTTCAATAGAGTTTTTATAATCCTTATATGAGGCCCTTAGTGTGATCTACTATTCACCTTCATGTCTAAGAGGGAGTTCTATATATCTTTATGACAATCACTCTGCGGTCATCGATCCTCTACTTAGAGGGCCATTCCAGATTCAATAATCATTATACCCCATGGATTTGGGAGTGATCATCATCTATTTATCATATCCATTTATAGATTTAGTGATTACTTTTTATAGAGTGACCTTATGAGCACTGCATCTCATATAGACATCATCAGTTATTTTTCCCCATGGAGTGTGTTCTCCTGGATGAGAGTATTGTGGAAATTTTGAGCAAAAATCCAAGGTTATCATTATAATGGTGAATTTATCTTTAATATTGTGTTTCTTTCTTATAATATCTATAAAATGTTTTTAAATTCATTATAAAAATATATATATGTAGAGATTTCTATTGTACTTTTATTTTATTCTTTGTGGGTTCAAGGTGTATTAATGGGTATTTTTATACTCACTAATGCACAAGAATTTCATCCTTGTGTTGTGTCTTGTGCAGATGATCGATCTATTGGCAGTGTCCTTGAGGGACTAAGACCTGGTAGATCATAACAAGGCTAGCCAGAACATAGTGTGTTCATGTTGTATTCTAAAAGTAGTCCCCATTTTTTGTTTAGGTTGGACTGCTTTTTTAGAAAAAATTTAGTGTGTTGTATTTAGACCTATTTAGTTTCCATTACATAATTTCATTTTTTTTGTTGTAGGATTTAAATGTATGTATGTATGTTTGATTTTTTTTAATAAATTTTAATATTTTAATCTTGTGGATTAATGTGCGTGTACAAGTATATAGCATAAGACCTCCCAGGATAGTGATAAACATAATCAGTGCTAGTTATTAGTCACTATTCTGTTGAAGGAGTTCGTTAATAGATATATAACTAGCACCATTGGTACAGGTTGTGACATAGATGATGCTCAAAGTTCATCATTCCCAATTCATCATGAATGTTTGATGATGTATAGATATATGACATAATATATCAAGTTGGAATACATGAAAAATCATATTTTATATTACATATGTGGATGGATTGTATGTTAACATGTTTTGTATGAAAATATATATCTATGGGGGTTTAAAACATTAACCACACCTAAATGGAAAAGGAAAAAAATACAATTGATTTCATTTTCCGACACCAATAAATGTATAAATTCAATATTTATATTTTTTTAGTCTATAAACTTATGAATTCAATACACATCTCTTCCATCATAGAAAATTTATCTCATGACTATATTTCTAGAATATACGTTATAGATGTTGTTATGTTTTATGGAGTACCATTGTTTTTTTATTGATCAGGATGTGGGGATTTATCTCTATGTTCTGATGAATCCATCGTCTATATCAAAATACAAAGTTTTGTTTCATTAGATATACTTGTCCACAAATATCCTATAATGAATGTTGAGATCTTGTTCTCTAGAAGTCAAATGTTGTTGAGTTCATCACCATCCAATAAAAATGTTTTCTTAAGAAATACACATTAGATTAGCATTAAGAAATATCCTTATATAAACCACTATTGTAATAAGTGAAGAAGCCCAATATAATATCATCATGTTGGGGGAATAATGTTACTAGGACCTAGTAAATATATGAAAATTTATGAGGAAGAAATAAGAAATTAGTATGAAATTATAGAAGCAATGAATTGATAAAATAATTTTTATTGTTATGTTCTTGATTTTTATGTTTGTGAAAACATATAGCTATTATTATAATCATTGAAGGAGGATGTGAGGATTTTTATCAAGGGATGTTGATCCCTAGATGTATCGACCCATTTGAAATTTTTAATCATATTGGTACGATATTATATGATTTGTAAAATACACATAATATCTCATAAGATTGTGATGTGATCAATATACATCCCCTAAGAAACTACATAGAATATCCTTTACATGAACTATACATTTTTTATACAAAAATTAATCTGCTATCTTTAATAAAGAAACATTGATGGATATTATGGATCGAAGTGAAAATGTAAAATAAAATTATACCACTAACCTCGTCACTATTTTAAAAATATAAAATAAATTAGAGGATTCGAAAATGGAATCTAAGGATGAGATGAAATTGATATTACCATAACATTTTATATCAAGATAGTGTAACATAAATGTTTAAATTTATGTTATAGGGGTAAAATTTACAATATTTAGGATGTGAATTAATTGATATTCCAATAAAAATTCTATTTTTTCGCTTACATTAACCCGAATTTCTAACACTAATAAAATGTTATCCTTGAAAAATGGAATACATAATTTGAAATTATATAAATCAAAGTGGGTAAATAGGTATCTTTTCATTTAGGTCCTTATAAATAGTAACCATATTATACTTCTTTAACCATGCTATGGGTAAATAGGAAAAACTGGTTTTAAACAACAGGATAATGCCTTCAAATTTCCGTAAAAATTTCTTTTTTCCTATTGTATGAGAGAATTATGGTCATTTCCATCCATTTTTGGAATATATAGAAAGTGTTTCATTTTTGTCTACTTAAAAATATTTTGAGGAAAACATAAATAAAAATTCTCACACTATTTGAATTATTATCTCTAATTTTTATAAATTATAAAAAAATGTAATTATGTCAAATAAATTTTATAGATTATTATAACCTATTACATAGGTATTATTGTATTATATTTGATTCCCTTGGTCGTAATTTTATTTTCGAAGTGAAAATATGTTAGTAGTTCATCAAATGAAATTATTAATATTTTATTACAAAAATATGTAATTAAATTATTTAAAATTCATAAAAATCACTCAATATACCTATTAGGATGATAATTGATCAAAACTATTGTCCTTTGTTCATTTATGAATCAATTGTTTCCTTGTACGTAACATTACAACACCTTAATAATAAAAATTCATTACCATGATCACGATTATAATGGGATAACCAAGGGCTCCAACCATGACATAAGGATTAAAATGATATGAATTCCTCTATAACCCTCATTTTATGATGATGTTTTGATATTATATTTTGTTGGAACTGTATCTATTTGGAAATAATTTTCATGACAGTTTCATAATTTGATTTTAATAATTTATATAGTATCATGAGATTTATCTCTATCCCTTATAAATGATACCCCATTTATAAAACCATTAAAGAACATTGATCCATCCAGAACATCTAATTATTAATCTAATATCATTTTAAATTTCATATCCCCAACGTACCTTAACTTTGAGGCATATGTTGTTGGCCAATAAATGATTAGTAACCAATAATTATATTTCTAATACGAGTATTGTCAATATATTTTCTTATTAAAACTTTTCTAAATTCTTTGTTTACCTTTTAAAATAAAGGATTTATGATATTAAATATACATTGTTTTCATTATTTTGATTTAACATCCATTATCTACCATATTAACATACATTAGAAAATTATAACATCACTGAATCCTACTTGTGGTTTATTACATCCATTATGTGATGCGAATTATTTTTCCATTAATATTTACAAAGATTGTAATAAAGACAAATATAATGAAGTTATTTTATATAATAAATATTTTAATAATGTTAATTTTTAATAAAATTTCATTAATTAATTGTATCATAGAGGAAATATAGTGTTATTATATACACATGACATACTATATCGATGAACTAAGTAATTAATTTCACTTATCTACATTCACGGATTGGAATATATTTATATATTGAATAAATATGTTATTTATTGATTTAATTAATTTATATAATGATGAATTAGGATCAATGTATATGGATCGAGACTATAGAACTAAAAAATGCAACAAAAATAAAGAAGTTATCACCCAGGTCATTGATTTTAATTACAAATTCATAATAAAAAGAAGATATGATTTCATTACAAGATTATATATTATGTGATAATAAATATTTTAATTCTTTAAGAAATTATTAATAAATTGATATTTATTATATAATATTTGTTAATATTTATGTAAAAATTCAACACTTATGTTGAGAGATTTTCGTCTCACTTTAACTTTTCTGAGATACATTCCATTATACCATTGTTTTTTATTTTGTGATGTGTATATATAAAATCGGAATATATATTATTATTCTTCACATGAATATTATGGGGATATACATCTCCATTTATGGTTCACTAATTGATGATAATTTCGATCAAATGTGAATAGTGATGTGAGGGAATTATGATTCAATCCCATTTTAACCATGATCATTTATTAAAAAATTTCAATTCAATAAATATATAATCATTATTTGATAAATCCATTTCATTTTATTTAAAACTTTTAATTTTAAGATACTACATGTTTTCCTTCCATTTTCCAATTTTAATGGACTCATATTATAAAACGAATGTTTCTAATGAAAATAGAATTTATTTCAATAATTGGTTAAAAATAATATACCTCCCACTTCATTATTTTCATTAAAATGTTTTAAAAATATTTATAACTATTTTTTTATGATTTATTAAAATCATTTTTCGGTAATTTATTTTAGTTAATATATTAAAAGGAATGCCTATTTCATTTCTTGAGTTGTAAATTTTTTACATTTTATATAAAATTTGAATAAAATATTTATTTTAAAATATATGGGATGAATTGAATTTTAGATTGTAATGATTAGTAAAATCATTTATGTATCCATTATAATTTTCCAAGACTCTGTTAAAAAATGAATTAAACAATATTTTTTAAATATTTTGAATTCAAATAGTTTTTTCAAAATGAAATGGGATTTTACCTTGATAAATATTCTATTTAATCATTAAATGTAATTTTAATATATGATAACATCCATTTAGGTAAATTATGTTTCATTGGGAATATGATCCAATGGGACCGTCATTAATTATAACATGGATGGTTTATGATCATGATTATGAGATGTTTATCAACCCTTCATATATTCCAAGGTTTATTTTATGAATAATTTCTAAAATATTAACGAATCTCGTTTTCATGGAATGGTTTATGTTGTGATGATATGATGAATGTTTTATTATCTTACAGCACACATATATAGATTTAATAGTAATTTAATGGTTGTAAAAATTATATAAAAACTAAACACATAATTTTTAAATTCTTTTACCTCTTGATAAAAATAATGGAAACAAGTCAACTTGCAGTATAATAATGTAAAAAATATGATTTTATATACCCATATATGAAATAATTCAATGTTCTTGATCTGTTATAGAAAATGGGCCATAATTAATTATATATTTTGATGTGGGAAACATGTGTTCATTCCTAATACCATATGGTATTTTATTTATTTCAATTAATATTGAAAAATGATATGGTTTATATATCTATGGTGGTGATAAAATTTTATAAAATAATGTTTTTTAATGATTTCTTTATAATGAATTCTCACAGTTGTAATTAATTTATATAGAAATGAAATTTTTTATTTCATTGATAATTTTATGATAAATGATATATTTTGAATGAATTTTTTTATGTTTATGATCGCCAAAACATATTCTTGTCAAATAAATTTACATGATAATCATTAGATATAAATAATTTTTTTCAAAACTCATCATCAGACCTCTTACATTTTTAATTTTTCATTCGTAATGTTAAGAACAATGAATTCAACAGTGTGATTTTATGGGGATTAAAATGTGGAAGATCCAAAATGTAAATTATGAAAATTATTCATGAATAAATAATATTTCTTATTTATTATATTTAATCCAAACTATTATTGTCCTTCAGTTTTTATTTTTTAATTACATTTAATACTGTTCAAAAAATATGTAAATATTATGTTTGATAAGTATGAGTATTTGTATAAATATCTTTTTATCTATAGTGTATGATAATGTATTTATATATAAACAATGTAAATACATAATCCAATAGTTAATAAAGCATCTAGTTATGGTTTATAGATAAAATGATACCCCAATACTACCACATAGACATACATACATCTGAAATGTATTTTTAAATCATTTTTTTAATGATGAACATGTTAAAGGACAAGAATTCAATATGGGATCATAAATTGATGTGTATAGATGAGTGTATAACAATACCACCAAGGGAAATTTAATAGAAGATATACCATGTGATTTTTATTTATGAATATAAAATCATAATACTATTTATTCACATCAACCACAATAATGGGGAATTCATTTTAATTACACTATATGAAGAAATAGATGATGATCATATAAAAAATTAATAATTTCGATTTGAAAAGTGCATTGGTTTTCCAATAAGAAAGTAGATAAAAATATAACGAATCATGGGATATATATCCATATTTTATTAGTGATATGTAATTAATAGAATGTTTTGATCATGAGTATAAATTAGATCATGAAAACTATGGTCGGAAAAATTCCAGATGAAAATTCATTAATTTAGATGTGTTGGAAGGATGTATTAATAACATTTATCAATTTCATTAATATATCCTAATTTGTTCTAATGAATAGAATACTATATATTTTATATTGGTTATGTGTAGTATTTTATGAAATAGATTTTTATTATATGGATAAAGATATTTTTTATGAATTCGATGAATTGTAATTTATTTCAAATAAGAATGTTAATTTATTTTTATTACATACATTCCAATGAGATTGAAATATAATTGTTCTATAAAATTGATTTTGATGTTGTTTGATATCAGTGATTTTAATTTTGTAAAAACCAATAGGACACTACAAACAACGATAGAACATTTTACTAAAGAGGGTGATGTGGAATTTAGTTACTCATGGAAATAATAAGGTACTATAATTTAAGATAAATAATATACTAATCAATATTTGAATTATTTTTACCATTTACCCAAAAGATTCCCAAAAAATATGAGATAAAATTCATGATCTAGTTATCTGTGAGAGTATATAGAAATGGTGAAAATGAGGAGAATGGATTATATATATGATACGTAATTTTTTTCCTTATAGTGAAGAATCATTTTAATTATGATTCCAAATAAGTGAATTGTGTCTTAGAGATCCATTAATAAATTGATAATGTTAAGAAGAATTTGAGTTGAGAAATTGTTTGTAGGATATCAAATAAAAAATCACATCGAGGAAAATTGGGTTATTCTTGAATATCATAACGATGCACACATGGTGATTCAAAACAATAAATGAATGTGGTACATGGGATACTACCACATTAAATTCATCGATGTAGATGAAAAAATAATCATTTTGGAAATACAGATATCATTAAATTATTAATGGATATTGAGCTACAACATCTATTCATGGTATTCTAGATATATAATTTATCATGTATTTTTAAATGGAGTAATATAATAAAATTATACATTGAGCTTGAATATGGTTTTAATGATAATAATTATAATAAAATGATTTTGTTGAAGACTTTTTTGAATAAGATAATGATATTACATATATTATTATATTATCAACATGATTAGTACATGATGTGGATTAGTTTATTGCACATTGTAGTTAATCATTTCAAATATATCAACCTTGAGAGGGTTCACATAGTGTGATGGTTCCTATATATATTGAGGAAATTTTTTCTAATGATATTCTACATTAGGAAAATATTTTGAATAATTAATGAGCTACTTATTTCCAATATTGAGTATTAGAGACAATGTGTTATTCCTCAGCCGCCAGGTAATATTTGGAATAAATGTAAAATTTACCTCTATATACTAATGTGATTATGGGAATTTAAAATGATTTGGGATAACATATTCATAGGTAATGAATAAACTAATTTCAACTCAATTTTTATTTCTAATAGATTAAAATTAAAAAGGTATCAATGTCTTTGAATAATGTCCAATGATTAGAAGACTTTTTCTCATAACAATGAGAATAACGAAAATTGTTTTTTAATCATTTAACGTGAAGTGAAACCATGTTCATCACAAGTAAAGAAAAATTTTAATACTCAAAAAAATACATTCATATCTCAAAATGATAGTTCATTTCATTTTTCACTATAAATAAACATTTGAAAAGAAGATAAGGGTTATAGTCATTATTATAAATTTAGTTAATATAAAAATATAAAATTAATATTTACTACTGTATTCTATCATGAAGGAAATTATTATTATTTGATATACAAGAAAATGTATTTCCTCCCTTAGAAACCATAATAGTTGAATATATTAAAACAATTAAATATTCTATGAAAAGATTATTTTATATGTAAATGTTTGATGATATGTGAGGTAAGTGTCATCTCTTATCAAAATCACCTATAATTAGTCATATGTTACAACACATAGATAACATAAAATCCATCACACATGATACATTTATATTTAAATCAATATTAAACTTGTTAAATATAAATTTTATCATAGTTTTATGAAATTAGGGTTTGTTCCAATGAAACCTCAAGTTTCATATATCATTATATATTTCATACCTAAGTAGTTTTGTGAGAACAATGAGGTTGCATTTGGATATCATTACACCATCTACGCATTGACAGTATAGTCCTAAAAGTCCTACTTCTTATGGTATAATCTAAATTTCTCCATGTTATGATAATTTTTATTTACCTCATAATATTCATTATGGAGTGAATTCCAAGTTCTCTAAACAAGTAAAGTGATTGGGGTCATGATATGGGGGAGAGATTTCTCAAAATCAATAAAGCGGTGAATACTGATAATAAATTGAGTAGATTTCTTCTTTTATAAATATGGTGGAGAACATAATTATTGGAAATAGAGAATTTATTGTTATCATTAATCTACAAATTCATATAGTTTCTAAGGTTTAAACATGAATATATGGGCACTTTTCATCTATGAACTAAATATTAAAATTAGGAATTTTTTTTCATTTTTTATGAGTATGTTTAATGTGTTGACCAATAGTGGAATGACTAAATACATTGATAATATTTTATTATAAATAAAGTTTCATATTTTAATCATGAACTGTGTGAGTATAAAGTATATATTTTGTGATTCTTTCATCAATATTTGTACTTGAATATGAATGGTGGTGTTTTAGGTAGAATGTAGGTACAAATTTTCAATAGGATGGTTTTATAGTTAAATGTTCTTTTAATAAAACCAATGCTATATTTTTTTTAACTATCCCATATATTTATTTTTCATGTAATGTGAAATGTTTTTATTGATGATAAAAAGTGAAAATTGTATTTTTTGGAGATATATATGGTTTAATTCTTGGGGAATTAATTTAGATGTTTTTTGTAGTCTGTTCAAGAAGTTTGTCTCATGATTTTATATAAAGGAATGATTGTGATGGACATTATGTTGACCATATAATGAATAGGATATCATATAGTTCTGTAAGAAAATGTTATATATTAAGTAATAATAACTATCTGTGGATATATATCTACTAACATGCACTATATATGATCTCTATAAATTTCGGTAGATGTGAAGTGATATTATTTTTGGGTAGGATGGATTTCATGATGGATTGGTACTATATATAAACAATTCACCAATCCTAGGATTACAAAGATATAAAGAATTATATAAAATAATAGTTCCCTATTTTTCTAAAATTATTGTGTGAATTTATTTATATATTTATAGAAATTTTTATTATAATAGGTTCTTGAATAATTAAATTACACGATTAGTGTTTATGTGCATTTGAGTTTAATAACTTTCATTTGTGCACATGATGTTAGTTCTATGATTCCAATAAAAATTATTTATTTTCCAAAGTGTAGTGGAATTCACCATTTTGAATAAATATGAGATTTATAATACACCAATTATAGTGTAATAAATAGTGATTCAAATCATAATAAGTGAGGACAATTTTATTAATGTGTAAAAATTAATAGAGATAGCAATGTAAATTCATCACATAATTTGAAGTGAATTAGGAGGTATAGTGTGGACACTACAGATAATTAAAAAATAAGTTATATGTATTAAGAGATATATAAGATCTCTAAATGATATTGGTTTTTTAAAATTATTGATTGGAAATCCATACTATATATTGTACACATGTTGGTTTTTAGTGATATAAGTACATAATCAAATCATCATATTATGAATATTTTATTTGACCATTATAGTTGAAACAAGTTAATGTTAGTTATTACCTTTATAAATTATTTAAATTTTTATCATTAGTGAGGGATATAGGTGTTAATTCAATTTCTGAAACAATATTATTGGTGAGATCCATTTTTCAAAACTCCCAAACACTAATTTGTGACCCCTACTCGATAGGTATTTACCATTCCAATTGATAAAAAATACAATAAAAAAGGAATTTTTTATAAAATGACTGGTAAATACCATATTAGTTTATCTAAAATAAATTAAATGATCATGAAAATACCTAACTACCCCATAATTAACCATTCATCAATAATTGTATAATAAATGAATTGATGTGTCATGGTTCACATTCTTTGTATCTTGATGAAAACAATTTCTAATGTTTGATAATATGTATATACCATAATTTATATAAATTATTTCCTGAAGAACCATGTGATATATATGTTTGGCTTAGTACAAGTAATTTGTCAATTCATATTGTCACATTATTTTATTCATTATGTCTTGTCTACTAATCATTTTTTTTCATTTATATGATTTTACTTCTATTAATAATATGTCATCATCACAAAGAAAATATTTATTAATAAATATTAGTCTTGCAATTAATAAACACATATATTGTGGGAATATTACCATTCGACTATTTATATAATATAAATTACATCAAAAGTAAAAAAAAGATAAATAGTGGTTTTATTTATTTTTTAACCATTATTTCGTTAACTAAAATAATATCTAATATCTCATGAATTTTATATAAATATATTCAATATGGCCTTCAAAACATTTATGTTATAATGGTTTTGTGAATGGGTTTTCTAAATTCATATATGTATACACCCAATAGATCATTACATCTCCCATTTCAATTACCTCTTGAATAAATCATTACATATAAATGATATTTTTGTAAAATTGGTCATAAAATAATTATAGATATAGAGAAATAGCTATATGATTTCCATTATTTGGGAAGAACTACACAACAAATTTTAAGAACCATTTCACATTCAAAAAAAATATCACTATCTAAATTCCATCCTTCTTAGATTTTTATACAGTGATGTGTTCTTCCTCAATTTCAATGTCTAATATTTTTTGATTTCATGGATCACATAATATTTAATGTTGGATTGTAATAGAATAATAAAAAATAATATTGATATATCATGTTCAATTAATTTGATTATAAAATAATATTTTTTTAAATATTCATAAAGATCTAATACCCACATTTTTTTATGAATATATCCCAATTTTTTATTACATACATAAGGAATATTCTTACAAAAATATTATTAATTTCACTATTATTGGGTTGGTATTGAAAAGAAGTTCAAAAATAATATATTTTATTTTGTTAATATTCTATATTAAATTCTTAATATATCATATGTTATACATAAAAATAATTAGACTAATACTTTATAACAAATTAAATGCTGTTTTTTTCTACATATGATCCTTTCAATTCAAAAATGGAAAACTACCCTTCATGGAGTTTACCATTATAATATTATTTTGAAATATACTAATATAGGTGTTTTTATTCAAACTAGTAATCCTCTTTGAGTTACCACAACAAATCATTATACCTAGTATGTTAGATAGTTTAACAATTTCATACATTGAGAGTCATTTTTGAAAAAATATATTTATCCACTGAAAATCTAGGACATCATTTAAAATATGATGTATGTCAATCATATACTACCACTCACACACTAATTTTTATGTATTCATACGAATAATCCATTTTCACAATGAAACTGAAAAATTAAATTTTATCATCATAGAATAGATTCTATCTCTAATAATACTGACCCATGACATATATAGATTATTTCATCTTCTAGACTTTATAAAAATAATATGAGTACATAAAACCTTTTTTGTTTTATCTTTTAATAATTATCAAATAAATTAATATTTAGTATAGTGTTTACTTAATAGATATTATATTTCTCATTTTTATAATGAGATGTATTAAAAATAATTATATGAATTAAATTTCTCATTTTAGTAGATGAAATGGTATCTTTACATTCGACACCATGATTTTTTGTCACTATTTTCCACTAGCATAAATATATTGGTTGAAATTATACCATTCACGTAATATTTATTTTATAAAAAATACTTTATATCTATGTTTCACACACCATTGGGTGTGTCAATCTGTTCAATGAATAATTATTTTTTATTGATTCTATTTTTTATCCCAGTGATTTCATCCATCTCTTAGAAATATATCTCTAAACAACATTTCTAAATGTGGTATGCTATTCAAAAATATAAATTAGATAAAATTTATTTTCCCATAATAAATTCATAACTCTTTAGCTCCAAGAAAATTAAACTATAAATTTTAGGTCTTTTACTAACATTAGTTCATAATTTTCCAATAATATTAATTGATCTTAAATGACTTCCATAATAATGAAATATTAATTTTTTTTAATATTAAATGTCATTATGGTCAATTTTCATCACATGGACATCATGATTCTTGTAGTAGTTTTTACATAAAACCCACATTTTGTGAAATGAAATCATTGTATTCGGTAATAGTATCCAAATTATATGCCATTATTTCCCTATTATATCTAATTTAATGAAATTTTCCCATTTAGTTTAATTTTATAGATCATAAAAAGTATTCATGTTTTTCAAAAACAAATAATCATAAATATCATAATGAGAATTTTCTTAGCAAATATATCATATAGTGTCTCTATGGTATCATTAAGTTGTTTTATTTTTACATAAATTTAATAATTTAATTCTCATATCCCAAGAGGAATGTTAAACAGATTCATCATTTACTAAAAAATTACAAAATGATATAATTCATTTTTTCTGAAAAATAATTCAATTATTATATTCATAATGGAATGAGTTGAGAATCAATTCCCTAATATGTTAGATATTTAATAAATTCCAAGATAATGTATTTTCCTTAAAAAAAATCATAGATATATAATCAATTTTCTTACATTATTGTACACTTGTTTTCAATCACTTAATTATATTCAAAAAATTTGTTCATGTATCCCAACTAAAAAATACCCAAATAAAAAACATCAATGAGAGCTTTGATATTCTGACAAATAATGTCATATCCATTCATTGGTCTATATAAATCACAATTTATAAGATAATTTATTCAAATAGTTCCAAAATGTTTTCTACTAAATGTTATGTTGAACAATTTTTATAATAAAAATGACTCATCGATATTAAATGATACTTAATTAAATGATTATAATCATTTGTATCTATAGTATCATTGATTTTTTTATCATTTCTTATATACATGGATGGATTCAAAAAGATGTGTGAGGATTGAATAAAATTGTCATTTTTTTGAAACATGATATCTACAATTATCCATTTCTATATTGTATAAAAAATTTACCATATTAAAGATTCCATGAAAATTTTCCTTCATATATATTTATCAGATACTTTTTTATTAGTATTGAAATAATATTCAATCTTTTCATAGAATAAATACATAAATTGGAACAAATTTCAATGGTAGGATGAAAATAATGATGTTTCCAGTCTAAAATTAATTCAATTGGTAGTGACAGATCATAAGTTCCCACCACAAATAATAATAACCATGCCTTAGTTCAAATAATAATATCTACATTACATTTTATTATTTATCTCATTTATCTAATAAATTATTTATATCAAAAATTTATAACTCACAACCTGTATCAATGTACTACTAAATTATAAAAAAAATTCATCCATGGATGATATGTTCTTCCAATATTAAACATTTATTTCCAATTAATGTGAATTTCAATTAATATCAACAAAAACATGGGATGCATAGATGTTATTAGATACCCATGCTCCAATGATGGAAATCATTATCACTGTAGTATTAAGATTCATATTAGAAGAAGGATTCTATTTGATAATAATTCAAAATGAAAGATACAAATCATAAATAATTTTACTTATAATTTATATAAGATCTATAAAAATGATATACCTGATTAGTGACAAAACCTACATGAAATATATGTTTCATTTTTAATATACTAAATTTTTTTACATTTAATAATGTTACATTAATTAATTTTTTTGACCTAATATATCCAATGAAGTAACCAAGTAACTCACTCCTAGATCTGCTATAAAAAACACAAACATTGGACACTGGTTTTGACACAACCTGATAAATCCTTTACAATAAATAAATATATTTTTGATCATTTCCATAATTTTGAAATTATCTCTCTAAATATATAGATAATCCTTGAAGTCAAATTTTTAGTTTCTCCAGTGATTAACTACAAAAATTTCCCATTACATGCTATTTAATGAAAATTCCTACTATTATTCCCCACACATTACTACATTCTAATCATCACTACTCATTTAATTACATAGAGGAATAGGTAATGAAATATGGAGTGATACCAAATATTTTAAAATGGGAAACATATCAAGAAGGTGAAAACTGATTACAACATAAGAATATGAGAAAATGTGTGAAATATAGAAATATCCTACTATAATGATCCAAAATCATATGATTTTTCAATATATTGTGACTGGTGGATATAAAAGATCACATGATAAAGCATATATAATCATGTGAGACAATGGAAATAAGGGACCATAATAACAACTTAGAGTGAATAACATAGGCAACATCCATAACATATACTTAATGCATAAAATTTGTTGTAGAAACATAGGAAAAAGAATTCATGACATTTTGAATATAGTTAAATAAAAAAAGTTCAATGAGGAATGTTGTGAATATAGACAAAAACCCCATTTCCACACACAATTTTCTTAACATATAAAAATATTATTAATTATCATGAACAATTATAATACACAAATAATTTTGACACAAGAAATAAATCATATATTTTTAAATATAAAATCCCATTATTGGTTAATGGTTCTAAAAACATGTTGCCATGCTATTATAAATTTATGTTAAGAGTTTTATTAGTTGATAGATAATTTCATTTTTCAGTTGAATATTATAATACTGTAAAATAGGGGATGAAAATAAACATTATTCCCTCATATAAAGTTTTTTTTAAATGTAAAGTAATATAATATATTTCATGAATCATTGTTTATGATTATAATAAATGAAGTGGTTATAATCCACTTTCAATTAAAAATTTTCGAGAAGGTAATATTTTTTAATGAAATAATTATTTTTTTGAATACATATTAATAGGTATTTTACATGAAATTATTCTCATGATTAGAAATCTATTTTTTAGGATGATAAAATTGATAAAGTAAAAGGAAGGATCAATTTTTTATATTTCAGTTTATTTATAGTAAAACATGCATAGACAAAACTATTATAAAACACAACATTAGAAAATGATAAATAGAAATATAGTGAGTAATATAGTTGTAAAATCAATTTATATCAATATAATAGTGGGAATAATTTATCTAATTAAATAATATTGTAATATAATATTGAAATCCTTTAGAAATTTATAAAATCAATCTCATAACAGCATATTTTTATCATGAAATAAATCCATCAAATAAGATGTATTTTATATGAAAATGAAATGTCTTAACAAAAAATTAAATAAAACAAAATAATAAAAAAAATTATAAATTATTATACTAAATGGATTATATAAATATATTAAAATTAAATGGAATGAAATTGGGTTTGCATACCCCTTGCTTATTTGGAAACTTCTGAATAAAAAACCCTAGATTGGATTTACATCAAATGACAATTTAAACACAATAAATAAATTTAGTAAAATTAAATAAATTTTTTTTACATTAATATATATAAAAATATTAATGAAAAGTGTATCTTAACTAAAATAATTTCTCAAATAATGAATATATTGAAAAAATAATCCTAAAAGACCTCAAAATTTCAATAGGATATTTTCAAAAGGATTTTACAGATAATTATGGTCAATCACCCAAAAATAGAGATATTTTTTTAATAAAATAAAATGATCTAACCCAATATATATATATATAATATCATTATCAAAAAGGTAGTAATACCACTCCAAAAAAGGTATTTTAATGATGGAAAACCATTAAAAAGGATTCTTTCATAGGATGATGAACTCAAAAATCATGTATAGTAAACTAATGACAAGAAGTCATTTCTTTAAAATGAATATTCATGTTTATTTTCATTTACTTTTATATTTAATATTATTACATTAAATATTTATTATATATATTTAAGTAATATTACTCATCATTTACTTATTGTTTTAATAGTTCTATTTTTGTCATCTGTAGAATAGTTTGGTGGGTCATTCAATTTTTGGTTGTTCATACTCCCTTTATTATTCATGAATGTATAATGTTTTAATCAATAATTATTTATTAATATCCATGATAATTCCACTGGATTCTTAGTTTTGAACCTCCATAATGCAATCCATAAAATTTTTATTATGGATACTTTTAATGAATAAATTGTGATGTGTTAATAGTGTGTTAAATAATAATATTATATAATTTTTTTAAATAATAAATATTCAAAATTATTTATTATTATATTATATAACCAATATTATATTTAACAAGATAATTCAAGATATAATCATTATATCTTGGTTCGTGTATGATTTAGATCCAACCCAAACAATAGTACATTAAAATAGCTTCACGTGTAAAACATAATTTTGTATTTTGATTATCTAGTTTTAATAAAAGGCTAATTATTAAAATATATCATAATTTGAGATGTTAACTCTAATTATAATTTACTTTTTTTATAATTTAATTAAACATAATAATTGTCTCATTATATATTTCCATTAAATATCTACCCTTAATAAAGACTTCCCACAAAACGATGTAATTCGGTGCCCTTATGTTGAACATTTGAATAAAATATGTTATAAAAAATATGATATGAATAATAGTAAGGGAATAATTAGTTATTCAATTTTAATTAATGTATTGTATTTGGTGGTAGTGAACATCATTTAAATGTTAAAATTTAAAAAATTTCCCTGTAATATTATTTTAAGTGACGGGTAATGTAGGAATTTCAAGGGTGTTAGGTTAGTAAGATTATGAAATGTTGGTTATAATTCTATTAGTGCCTCCCAAACCGAAATATGGTATTTTATAATCTATAATTCTATTCTAATTAAACCAAAATCTTCCAATAATAAATTACAACATTTTATAAAATATAATTTATTATCATGGAAATTATTTTTCGTCAAAAATTATTGGATAACCATTACAATATAATTATTGAATAATGATTATACAGTTAGACTCAATTAAATTTCATTAAAATAATATATATATATATATATTATTAAATTAAATATTATCTTAAGAGATTATATCATTAGAAAAAACATTAATAGAAAATGAATTTCTTATCATTATGTAATCTTATTATTATTTACCAAAAATTAAAATTTTACATGAGTGTTTTTATATTTTTTATTTACATACAAAATATTTATATTTTTCTTTTAAAATATATTAATTTTATTTACATAGATAAAAATAAATAATGAATATTTTTTTTCTAAATATCCCTTTTACCTAAACCATGATAACGAAATTTTTCATTGGTAATTTATTTTAATGCCTCAAAATGAAATTATGGTAATTACATAAAATTAAAATATTGAATGAAAATATTAAATATATTTTTTTGGATTTAACATTTAATGTCGATGGAAATTATTTTTACAGTAATAAGACATGAAGATGGAAAACTATTTTTTGATAATGTTCATTCTTATTAATATATTGATTATATTAAAATAAAATACATTTTAACTATCGCTAAATTAATCATAACAGATTTGATGTTGTATATTTCTAGATAAGTAATTGATTTAATTCTTATTTTATGTTGCATTATTTTATTGAGATAAAAATACCTTTCACAAAAAACAATTCCAAGAAAAGTAATCTTTTTATCATTAAATGTTTTATATTTATTTTTAGAAAATATATATTTAGTGCATGAATTATTTTTGAGATTTTATATTTATAAAAATCATATTATTTTGATAATAGTAATGTGAGAATAATATATTTTAAAATATCATTATAAATGTTTAAAAATATTTTCTACTATGTCAATATTTCCAGTAATGTCAAGAATTAAATCTCCCATATAAATAAAATTCTCCCCCATAATTTTATTGGTCAAAAATTCTTGAAAGAAGATAATGGTATCTATGTTATAGAAATGACAGAAGATATAATTTTAGATTAAATATTAACATTATTATATTGTATAATACTACGAATCCCATTCTTCCCTTCATAATTGAAATTTTTATAGTTATTAATTAGCCTCAACCATTTATAAAAATCATGGATAGATATTGTTGTGTATAATTTTTTTTGTTTTTGATGAAATTACATTCACATCTTCATTTTTATGATCCAGTACTAAACCATATACTAAAATGAAAATGGTTTTTACAATATATAATAAAAATTGTGGGAATTATTACATGGTTTTGAAAAATCAATCATAACATGTCTTTTCCAATGGAATATTCACTTGAAACAAATATTATATATTTTTTTATCTTTGATAAAATTGGATAAATTACAAAAAAATTCATTTGAACCTAGTATTCCATAAGTTTTCTCTTATTAATTTAAATAAAAAAATTAGTCAAAAAAACTATACCTTCCTTGGATACAAAATGATACCTCCTAGACATATGCTATATGATATAATTCTAAAAACACATGTATTACATACACGATCTTATGCCATGTGAGATGACCAAATATTAACATATATATTTTGCATCATTTTCATAATTTATTAATTACATCTCAAAAATATTCCAATAGTCTAATAAGTTTAGTTCTATTTTAGATTAGCTATGTGAATATATTATTACAAAATATTTAATTAAAATATCTTTTAGAATTATCCACACATGAAATCATTATATAAATAATAGTCTATAAAAATCCATTGCAAAATTGTAATCAAAATGGGTGTGCTAAATTTCTCAGTAATGGAAAACATATTAATGAGTCATAAATATGATAGCTCAAAATCATTTGGAAGAAAGTAACAATTAGAGAAATATTTTAATAAAATTCAATAGTAATTATATGATCTAAACATAATTATTATTATAATGATAAATAAACACTATATTTTAAAATTATACTATAGCATAAGAGCACTGGAGTAAGAGAGACAAATCATGACCATAGTGATTAACACTAGAATGTGTTATAACTGTAACATCCCAGGTAAATAAAGAATAAAGAATTTTCATATTTATTAATATTTACGAATTAAATATTAATTTTAATTAAAAGGGGTTTCTACGTTCGATAGCGTACTCGGTACGCAACGATGAGTTTCTTTGAAAACTTACGTTGCACACAAGTAATAAAATAATATTATTTTAAATGTTAGTTAACGAGTAGCCATTGTACTGGTGGGAATGGATAGAAATAACTAAAATATGATTATATATGTTTTTAAATGTTTTTACATTTACCCAATAAAAGATAAAGGCTTAAAATACGGAAAGAGTTCAATTTTAGGCATTTATACCCTAATTTTCACGAAAGGTCCACTTATAACCTTTTGACGGAGAACCGTCATTAAATGTAGTTTTGATCGATCTTATAAATTCTATTGGACCAAATATAACTCTTCTTTAGAATCGGGACATCAAAATTTACTTTGTGTAAATTTTTGGTACCTCTCTGATAAAGTTCATTTTTTAATGAATAGTGTAAAATGTTGTATTTTAATTCAAAACCTCTTTTTAATCAAATTTATTTATATGATTAGATTATATTTTGAATTGGTTTTAAAGTGAAATTAGAAAATATTTTTACCATTAAATCCAATAGTGGTCGTTGGAATTAATTTCACTTTGAAATCGGACTTAAACTAGTGTCAATCTTTTGATACTTATTGTTTCATAAAAACACGCTATTTGCTCTGACAGTGGGAATTAATTATTAAATTAATTAATGTGACTTATATGTTTTGAATTTTTTAAAATAGTCTTCATTTTTGAATTTGTAATATCAAATATAGCTTAGGGTGAATTTTTGGTAATTTTCTGAAAAACTTCAATTTTTGATGAATAGTGAAACCACTAAGTGGTACTTATAATGACTGATTTTCCTTTTAAATGAAAATTTGCCATCATTGTGTTTTGAATTTCAAAAATCCGACATACATGGTTGTCATTAGGAAGTAAAATGTGGTTCAATGAGATTATAATAATTTTTTGATGAATAGTAACTTATTAAGTTCTTAATCACGATTAGTGGTAATTAGTGTAGTTTAAGGTATAAATAATGCTTTAATAATATGAAATGACCTAGACACATGTCTCAAACATATTGGTTGTGTCATGGCCGACCAAGACAAGCCATGGGTCAACTTGGGGACCCCATGGAGACACTTTGTTTGGGAAATGACATAATTAACTTTTTATTTAATGTAAAAGTAAAAATGACACAAATATAATATGTTATAGAAATACAATTCTTACATGGGGTTATAAAGATCAGATTTTTTTATTATAAATAGTCATTGGAAAGCTAAAACGATTTCCTACATCATAGTAGTTTTCTTATAATTTATAGACATTATATAAATTAAATTATTTATGACATAATAATGATGCAGCGATGACATCATTAATTGATGATTTAAATAAAATGGAAAGATAATGTAAAATCTATGAACTACACATGTCCAAAACTTATTGGATGGGTGTATTTCGAAACCTTATCACCTTATCCACGAATTATATCAATGTGGGGCCTTTTAAAACCGAAACACATTTTCAAATAAAGTAATATTTCTTTACTTTCCAAAAGTGCCTCTCCTCTCCTCTTAAAAAAGGCCCCCACCTCTACCTCATTTCACACACTCCTCAAGACTTTGGATCGGCCAAACCCTTCCCATTTACTCTCTCCACATCCCTATCCTCATCCAAGAGGATTCCCTTTGGGCATAATCCTTTCAAAGGAAGCATTTAGGCTCAAATCAAAAGGAGTTACACTTTTAAAGGTAATTCATTCTCTCTTGTTCATTTGTTTTATTTTGCTTATCCAACCCTCTAAAATCATTTTATTTACTTATTTTGTAACAACAACAGTATCTTCAATATACTAGGATGTTGTTATAAGATTTATTCGAGCTACACTCTCACACAACTACATCAAATGGTTAAATAACATACGGTTTCCGTGGATGGCGAAATTCTGCCTCCCGAAACGATGATTGTTCAATACTCATTTAACACCTTCAAGGGTGGCCATTATGATGTCGCTATTTTATATATGATATATAATATGATTATTTTTTTCTTTAAGCTTATGTATTTTTCATTTTGGGCATACCTTTATGGTTTCCATTATGGGTAAACACGATATCGTCATTTAAGTAAGTGCGGACTACCACTCCCTCAAAGTGATGTGATTCGTTAATGCCATATGTGGGGCGTGTAAAGGATGGATTTAAAGTTAATATATATGATGTTATACTGGAATTATAATATACCTCTATATCATTATTATTTCTTTCCATTAAAGTATGAGATAGAAATGAAAGTAGCGTTCATGTGTACGTACGGCTTACCGTCTCCATGAACGGTGCATTTCATTTCTTATCCCCAAATGTAATGTACTATTAAAAGTACATGTATATAATGGATATAAATAATTAATGATATATCTAAATGATTAATATAATTCTGGAATTAAAATATACATACCTCTCATTTAGTATTAATTCCATTAATATGACAAAGAAATGAAAGTAGCGTTCATGCGTACGTACGGCTTACCGTCTCCATGAACGGTGCATTTCATTTCTTACCTCTAAATGATTAGGTAATATTATAAATACATGTATATGCTGGATATATATGATATATATGATATCCAAATCAGGAATTTCATTCTGTATATAAAGAACTTTTGACCACACGACAACATGTAATTGTAAGAAGTCAACTTTCGACTTAAGAACCAAATATTGAAAAAACAAACATTATTAACATAAATGGTTACATAATGTTTATAACATGGAAAAAAGTGATATAAAAGGAATAATGAACTTTAAAAAGGTTCTTAATCAAGTATAAATTATCTCAAGTTTATTATTCAGGACGTTAAAGAACGATCGAGTCAAGTCGGACCCGAGGTAAGGGACTTCGTCTCAATCTCCTTTCATTGAGGCATATTTCGTTTTATACAGAACTTTCTTTTATACGGTGTATAAACCCCTTTGACTTTTACTTTTATACAAAAGGAATCTTTTTCTACGAATCGTTTAACAAAACGACAAAAAGGAATGTTTCTTTTAACGTACGCGGCGACAACTACCTTTTCCTCCGCCGCGAGTATTATTTGGTGTTTGGCATTCTCAACAAGCCGTAATGTTTTTAGAATAAAATAAATACCATATACTCTTTTATGTATTTTGGTATTGAAAATGGTTTTGAAAAAGGATTCTATTATGTCAATATATTTATGATATATTTTGATTGAAATGTGGAAATGTTATCATTCCTTTATATTGGTTTTATGTTTTATGATTTTATACTGGTACTTGGACATTTTAATGGGTGGTTACGTTATAAACCATATGACGGGTGGTGCCGTGAATACCAGGATGGGTGGTTACGTTATAACCTCCAATGCATTGGGTATGGAAGTTGGCCGTATGGATATTCCATTAAGTATGTATGGAAATTGGCCGTATGGATATTCCATTAAGTGATATGTGTGGAAGTTGACCGTATGGTTATTCCACTTATGTATGTTTATGTCCCAAGTTACCTTTATATATGTTATGTGTTCTTTATATGGGTTTTATGGTAATACTTTGGTTACAAAAAGGTAAGTAATGATACTTTATTCAGTAAAGAGTTTTTACTACTTCATGAAGGTGAAGGTATTACTTTGATAGAGTATACATGGATTACTTGATTTTGAAAAACTAACAGTTTTCATTCTTTGTGTATCCCTTACTGAGCTTTTTATGCCCACCCCAAGTTTTTTTGAAATGTTTTTCACAGGACTTAATGTGGAATAAGGTCAAGGATGGGATCAAGGGAATGCAATGCTATATAAAACATGGAACTAGACATGTTTCTTTCAAGAGTTTTTTTTATTATGGAAACTTAGTATAAGTGACTACTTTGTAATCTTTTGAAATGTAATAGTTATGTTCTAATTCTCTAAAACTCTAAACCTAAAAAGATCCTCAACGTGAATTATTATTTTAATTCAATATTAAGTAAGGTTTAAGGCTGGGGCCTTATAGTTGGTATAAAAGGTCGGTTTAGACAACTATAGGAGTTAGAAAAGTGTTAAATTATAATATGATTGAAATGATATAGCATTTACGGATTACCATGTTGCTTCGCCTAAGATATTTCTGTGTTCAGAATGGTTTTCCACAGAGGAAACAAAGCAGCTATGTTGGGACGACATCAGGATGAAGATAACCTTCCAAATCAGCAACTTGAGATGGTCGGAATCGGAACTAAACAGTTTGTTGCAGTGATGTCACAGTTGAATCAGGCTATAAATGGTGGTGGTATCCATGCATGAGATCAGCCAGATCAACCGCAGAGGAACATGTCAGTGGTGGAACATTTCATGAGGCAACATCCCCCATCATTCAGAGGATCATCTGACCCTGTGCAAGCTGAAGGGTGGATTAAAGCACTGGAGAAGATTTTTGATGTCATTGGGTGTTCAGAACATCAAAAGGTTAGTCTTGCTGTTTACTTTTTTGAAGGTGAAGCTGATCAGTGGTGGTCGATGGTGAAAAATATAAGGGATAGTGATGAGATTGAGGATCTTCACTGGGACGAATTCAAAGGTGTGTTTCTAGAGAAATATTTTCCTAAGGTGGTTCGTCTTAGGATGGAAAAACAGTTACTAGAATTGAGGCAGGTGGATGATTCAGTGGCTGCTTATGAAGAAAAGTTCACTCGATTGGCAAGGTATGCTCCAAACTTCATACGAGATCTTGATAGTAAAATAAACCGTTTTTATTCAGGGTTAAAGCCAGATTATCGAAGGGATTTAGCTTCTCGTGAGTTCAAAAGTTATGAAAAACTTGTTCGATGTGCAGAGAAGGTGGAAATGGAGTTTGCCGATGATCAGGTGTTCTATGACAAACAACAGAATAAGAGGTCTAGTTGGCAGGCAAAGGGGAAGAATTCATCAAAGAAGCAAGGAGGTAAGAAAACCAAATATCCATCCTATGAGAAGTGTGGTAAAATGCATCCTGGAGAATGTTTATCCAAGTCTGGTAAGTGATTTAGGTGTGGTAAGTCTAGTCATATTGCTCTTAACTGTATGGAAGATGATCAAGAAAACACAGAAGCAAGACAGTGAGTTGCAGAAAAAGGTAGAGCTGGTTCAGAAAGGTAAGTTGCCTGAATTCAACATTGATAATGATTGTGTTTTGAGATTTGGGAAGAGATTGTGTGTGTCTTGTGATTCACAGTTGAAGAATGAGTTGTTATGTGAGGCTCATAGTTCTCCATTTTCAGTTCATCCGGGCAGTACTAAGATGTATAGAGATCTGCGGGAGTATTACTGGTGGGATGGAATGAAAAGAGACATTGCTGATTTTACTGTGAAGTGTTTGACATGTCAACAGGTTAAAGCAGAGCGGCAGTTACCGAAAGGGATGCTTCAACCTTTACCAGTGCCAGAGTGGAAATGGAAGAACATATCCATGGACTTTGTTGTGGGATTAACGAGGACATCTCGAGGTAATAATGCAATCTGGGATATTGTTGATCGCTTGACCAAATCTTCTCATTTCCTTCCTATACGGGATACTTTCTCTCTTGATCAACTTTCCCGTTTGTATCTTAAAGAGATAGTCAGGTTATATGGAGTTCCTCTCTCCATTGTATCGGATCGTGATCCCAGGTTTACTTCTAACTTTTGGAAAGGCCTTCAGAAGTCATTGGGTACTGAATTAAATTTTAGTACAGCTTTTCATCCTCAATCAGATAGGCAGTCAGAACGAAAAATTCAGACCTTGGAGGATATGCTACGAGATTGTTATATGGATTATCAGGGAAGTTGGGACCAACATCTTTCTTTGGTTGAGTTTTCTTATAATAACAGTTTTCATTCCAGTATACAGATGGCACCATTTGAGGCATTATATGGGAAGCGGTGTCGAACTCCAGCATTTTGGGATGAAGTGGGTGAAAGGAAGCTGATGGGACCAGAATTGGTAGAAGAGATGGTAGAAAAAGTTCAGTTGATTCAAGAGCACATGAGAACAGCTCGGAGCAGGCAGAAGAGTTATGCAGATAACCGGAGGAAGGATCTATCTTTCGAGGTAGGTGATCATGTTTTTCTCAAAGTCTCACCATCGAAAAGTGTGATGAGATTTGGTAAGAAAGGAAAGCTGAGTCCAAGGTTCATTGGACCATATGAAATTCTGGAGAGAGTTGGATCAGTTGCATACCGAGTGGCTTTACCTCCGAGTTTATCTCAGGTACACAATGTTTTTAATGTTTCAATGTTGAGGAAGTATATTCCAGATCCATCTCATGTTTTGAGTCCAGAGGTACTTCAGCTGGAAGAGAACCTATCTTATGAGGAACAACCGGTCCAGATTCTTGACCACATGGAGCAAGTGTTACGGAATAAGGTGATTCATCAGGTAAAGGTTTTGTGGAAAAACCATGTTATTGAAGAGGCAACGTGGGAATCTGAAAATGCTATGAGGGATAAATACCCCCCACTTATTTTGATAAGTGAATAAAATTGCGAGGACGCAATTCCCAAAAGGGGGGAAGGATGTAACATCCCAGGTAAATAAAGAATAAAGAATTTTCATATTTATTAATATTTACGAATTAAATATTAATTTTAATTAAAAGGGGTTTCTACGTTCGATAGCGTACTCGGTACACAATGATGAGTTTCTTTGAAAACTTACGTTGCACACAAGTAATAAAATAATATTATTTTAAATGTTAGTTAACGAGTAGCCGTTGTACTGGTGGGAATGGATAGAAATAACTAACATATGATTATATATGTTTTTAAATGTTTTTACATTTACCCAATAAAAGATAAAGGCTTAAAATACGGAAAGAGTTCAATTTTAGGCATTTATACCCTAATTTTCACGAAAGGTCCAATTATCACCTTTTGACAGAGAACCGTCATTAAATATAGTTTTGATCAATCTTATAAATTCTATTGGACCAAATATAACTCTTCTTTAGAATCGGGACATCAAAATTTACTTTGTGTAAATTTTTGGTACCTCTCTGATAAAGTTCATTTTTTATGAATAGTGTAAAATGTTGTATTTTAATTCAAAACCTCTTTTTAATCTAATTTATTTATATGATTAGATTATATTTTGAATTGGTTTTAAAGTTAAATTAGAAAATATTTTTACCATAAAATCTAATAGTGGTCGTTGGAATTAATTTCACTTTGAAATCGGACTTAAACTAGTGTCAATCTTTTGATACTTATTGTTTCATAAAAACACGCTATTTGCTCTGACAGTGGGAATTAATTATAAAATTAATTAATGTGAATTATATGTTTTTAATTTTTTAAAATATACTTCATTTTTGAATTCGTAATATCAAATATATCTTAGGGTGAATTTTTTGTAATTTTCTGAAAAACTTCAATTTTTGATGAATAGTGAAACCACTAAGTGGTACTTATAAAGACTGATTTTCCGTTTAAATGAAATTTTGCCATCATTGTGTTTTGAATTTCAAAAATCCGACATACATGGTAGTCATTAAGAAGTAAAATGTGGTTCAATGAGATTATAATAATTTTTTGGTGAATAGTAACTTATTAAGTTCTTAATCGCGATTAGTGGTAATTAGTGTAGTTTAAGGTATAAATAATGCTTTAATAATATGAAATGACCTAGACACATGTCTCAACCTTATTGGTTGTGTCATGGCCGACCAAGACAAGCCATGGGTCAACTTGGGGACCCCATGGAGACACTTTGGTTGGGAAATGACATAAATAACATTTTATTTAATGTAAAAGTAAAAATGACACAAATATAATATGTTTTACAAAAACAATTCTTACATGGGGTTATAAAGATAATATTTTTGATTATAAATAGTCATTGGAAATCTAAAACGATTTCCTACATCATAGTATTTTTCTTATAATTTTTAGACATTAAATATATTAAATTATTTATGACATAATAATGATGCAGCGATGACATCATTAATTGATGATTTAAATAAAATGGAAAGATAATGTAACATCTATGAACTACACATGTCCAAAACTTATTGGATGGGTGGATTTAGAAACCTTATCACCTTATCCACTAATTATATCAATGTGGTACCTTTTAAAACCGAAACACATTTTCAAATAAAGTAATATTTCTTTACTTTCCAAAAGTGCCTCTCCTCTCCTCTTATAAAAGGCCACCACCTCTACCTCATTTCACACACTCCTCAAGCCTTTGGCTCGGCCAACCCCTGCCCATTTACTCTCTCCACATCCCTCTCCTCATCCTAGAGGATTCCCTTTGGGCAGAATCCTTTCAAAGGAAGCCTTTAGGCTCAAATCAAAAGGAGTTACACTTTTAAAGGTAATTCATTCTCTCTTGTTCATTTGTTTTATTTTGCTTCTCCAACCCTCTAAACTCTTTTTATTTACTTATTTTGTAACAACAACAGTATCTTCAATATACTAGTATGTTGTTATAAGATTTATTCGAGCTACACTCTCACACAACTACATCAAATGGTTAAAGAACATATAGTTTCTGTGGATGGCGAAATTCTGCCTCCCGAAACGATGATTGTTCAATACTTATTTAACACCTTCAAAGGTGGCCATTATGATGTCACTATTTTTATATATGATATATAATATGTTTATTTTTTTCTTTAGGCTTCTGTATTTTTCATTTTGGGAATACCTTTATGGTTTCCATTATGGGTAAACACGATATCTTCATTTAAGTAAGTGCGGACTACCGCCCCCTCAAAGTGATGTGATTCGTTAATGCCATATGTGGGGCGTGTAAAGGATGGATTTAAAGTTAATATATATGATGTTATACTGGAATTATAATATACCTCTGTATCATTATTATTTCTTTCCATTAAAGTATGAGATAGAAATGAAAGTAGCGTTCATGTGTATGTACGGCTTACCGTCTCCATGAACGGTGCATTTCATTTCTTATCCTCAGATGTAATGTACTATTAAAAGTACATGTATATAATGGATATATATAATTAATGATATATCTAAATGATGAATATAATTCAGGAATTAAAATATACATACCTCTCATTTAGTTTTAATTCCATTAATATGACAAAGAAATGAAAGTAGCGTTCATGCGTACGTACGGCTTACCGTCTCCATGAACGGTGCATTTCATTTCTTACCTCAAAATGATTAGGTAATATTATAAATACATGTATATGCTGGATATATATGATATATATGATATCCAAATCAGGAATTTCATTCTGGATATAAAGAACTTTTGACCACACGAACAACATGTAATTGTAAGAAGTCAACTTTCGACTTAAGAACCAAATATTGACAAAACAAACATTATTAACTTAAATGGTTACATATTGTTTATAACATGTCAATAAGTGATATAAAAGGAATTATGAACTTTAAAAAGGTTCTTAATCAAGTATAAATTAACTCATGTTTATTATTCAGGACGTTAAAAAATGATCGAGTCATGTCGGACTCGAGGTAAGGGACTTCGTCTCAAACTCCTTTCATTGAGGCATATTTCGTTTTATACACAACATTCTTATATACGGTGTATAAACCCCTTTGACTTTTACTTTTATACAATAGGAATCTTTTTCTACGAATCGTTTTAAAAAACGACAAAAAGGAATGTTTCTTTTAACGTACGCGGTGACAACGACTTTTTCCGCCGCTGCGAGTATTATTTGGTCTTTGGCATTCTCAACAATCCGTAATGTTTTTAGAATAAAATAAATACCATATAATCTTTTATGTATTTTGGTATTGAAAATGGTTGTGAAAAAGGATTCTATTATGTCAATATATTTATGATATATTTTGATTGAAATGTGGAAATGTTATCATTCCTTTATATTGGTTTTATGTTTTATTATTTTATACTGGTACTTGGACATTTTAATGGGTGGTTACGTTATAAACCATATGACGGGTGGTTCCGTGAATACCAGGACGGGTGGTTACGTTATAACCTCCAATGCATTGGGTACGGAAGTCGTCCGTATGGCTATTCCATTAAGTATGTATGGAAATTGGTCGTATGGCTATTCCATTAAGTGATATGTGTGGAAGTCGACCGTATGGTTATTCCACTTATGTATGTTTATGTCCCAAGTTACCTTTATATATGTTATGGGTTCTCTATATGGGTTTTATGGTAATACTTTTGTTACAAAAAGGTAAGTAATGATACTTTATTCAGTGAAGAGTTTTTACTACTTCATGAAGGTGAAGGTATTACTTTGATAGAGTATACATGGTTTACTTGATTTTGAAAAACTAACAGTTTTCATTCTTTGTGTATCCCTTACTGAGCTTTTTATGCTCACCCCAAGTTTTTTTGAAATGTTTTTCACTGGACTTAATGTGGAATAAGGTCAAGGATGGGATCAAGGGAATGTCATGCTATATAAAACATGGAACTAGACATGTTTCTTTCAAGAGTTTTTTTATTATGGAAGCTTAGTATAAGTGACTTCTTTGTAATCTTTTGAAATGTAATAGTTATGTTCTAATTCTCTAAAACTCTAAACCTGAAAAGATCCTCAATGTGAATTATTCTTTTAATTCAATATTAAGTATGGTTTAAGGCTGGGGCCTTATAATAACAAAGGATTGTAGTGTATAAAATACATAAAAACAAATCCATAACAAATCATAACATCGTGAAAATTTCTAAATGATATCATGTAATTGAAAAAGTATATAAACATTTCGATAATATAATCATCCATACATATAATTTTATTAAACCAAATAGGAAAATAAGAGCACAAAATATTATATTCATAGAAAAAATCATGTAAACATTTATAATCACAATCACATGAGGTATGAAACCTTACTTAATGAATTTGGAGGATATATATTTGTGCCCTAAGAAACTAATTATAAATCATATATGGGATGAAATGTGCTAGCCCATTCATCATTGTGTTTGAATTGTTTTTGTTACCTGAATTATTTTATTGTGTTTTTTGAGTGTTTTTTGTTAAATGGGTTACCAGGTATAAAATTGAAATTATTATGGTTTTGAGGAATGTGTTGCATTTCAGTCCTTGTGGCCCGACATAGTGGATCTATTAGTGTTGTGGGTGTAATCAAGGGATCTATTTTCTAAATATATGTGACTATACTATGGGAGTTTACTGTATTTTAGTCCCATCCCAAATGTATAGTGGAGATGTGTGGAGTGATTGTATACAAAATATCTTTTTTTTGGGTTATTCTGTTATTTTAGAGGGTAGCTGTGACATGGGGATATGGGGTTCCCCAAAGCCATCAACATGGAAAATCCAGTTCAGCTACATGGAGGATTAGGATTTGCCAAATCCCCTAGATCACATTTCATGGATCTTCTGATGGAACTCATAAACACGGTTTTGTATGGGTTGTGTTTTCATCTCCTCCAAAAATTTCATAGTTGAGTTGATCTATTTCTTGGTCTATGGGGTTGCTTCATGGTCATATAATTTTTTTTACCTTCCTTTAAATTCACCAAAATCCATGACACCATACTTTAACTTGATTAATAAATATAACTCTTGGTTCCCTATGGTTGTTTTTTGAAGTCATTGAATTGGTTTTTTATAGGGATTGATACCATATTGTTGTATTTTATCTATATCAATCTTCGATACATTCAACTTGGATTTTATCACATTTTCTTATTAGATCAAACTATTTTACTCATGTTTTTTTGTTATAGAATTTTTTGCTGACATTATAATGGTTTCATTGTGGTACATTTCAATCATAGTTGTGGCAAGGAAACCATGGAGGGATTCATTTTCTTCTGGGATATGTTATCAATTATCTGTGAAATTGATCCAATCTTATGAAATGAAAATGGATTCTTTTTTGAAGACAATTCATTATGTAACCAATTTTGACGTGAATTAATTAATAAATCACTTTAAACCATTTTTATGTTTCTGAAATATACTTAATAAAATTAATCATGATTTTATAGTATAATTTTATTAAATTAGCAATCACACAAATTTTCATTCCGCCATGATAAAAGTGTTGATATTTATTTCATAGATAGTGAGCTATCAACACTATGATTTGAGTATAATGTTTTTTATTAATGTATTATTATTTTTATCATGATGAATTAGTAAATAAAATAAAGAAACTAAATAATTTATTGTATTAATATTTTCAATAGTCATATTTAATAAATATGGTGTATCATGAAATTTGATGTGAATCAAAACGATGTTATGTGAATATTGAATTTTTTTAGTATGTTCTTTCATGATTTGATGATTTTTAAATATAAAATGATGTAGTAATTATTTATTTGGTTAATTTCATAAAAATAAATTCTAATTTGGAATTATACTTCTCATAGTTTCATTAAAATGGTAATATACTGTAGAGAGTTTTTGAAAAATCAGATATCTTGTTATAGCTTATGCTTGTGCTCCTTGTAATTAGAATTTGTGACAATTGAATTGGTTAATTCAAAATGGATAAAGAGGGTTTATTTGGTAAATAATATTTTATGGGGATATGTGATAATTTTATCATTTAAATGGTGAATGAAATGTTTTTAGGGACGATATTTCCCTATTTTCTGGGGTTTCTAATTTTGTTTATTCTATGATTTATGGATATGAGCCTTATAATGTGATGTGATATTGATATGGATGATAATATATGGTTATTTTGGAGTTATTTTGTGTAATATTATGAATACTTTAATTGTTATATTCATGTGGATATTGATGATGGTTTATGGGATAAAACATATATGATAGAGGATGATATTATTGTTCTTACCCTTTTTTATGCTGAGATTTGTGTTGAATTACTATTGAATATGATTAATGTACTTAATAAATGAATTGATATGTTACTTTTTTATCAAAATTCATTTATGTACTGGTTCAGGAAACAATATATGCTTGGTTTCCTCTCTCTTGATTTTAGATTATGATGTTTTCATAGAGTAAATACTATTCTATAATTCTTAATAATGTTTAATATAGAACACATCATACGGGGTTTTCGTTTCTAGAATAAAAATACATATCCTTTTCAAATAATGAACATAGTCTTGATTATTCTTGGAGGGATTTGACATCACTGTGATGGTTAAAGAAATGTTTAATTTGTAATAATATAATTGGATAATAGTTAATGAAATAATTAATTAATGTAAATGCTAAAAATGAATTTAATTTCTTAATGAAGTATATTTGTTTCTTATGTGATGTTAGGATGTATCATCCCTAGTATTAGTTACCAAGAGTCTAGGTGATGATAGTTAAATTTTATCATGGTACAATATTATTCCCATAATTTGGGTTTGAGATATATTAATTCATTTATGTCTTTCAACTCTATATAAAATATACATATTGTTGGTTATGGAGGCTTATAACATGTGGATTATATGAGGGTGTGTTTCCTAACATCATTTTTAGTGAAGAATGAGGTAATGTAATACCCTCAGGATATTCTCCCTTTTTTGGTTGTATTTTGTTCCCGCATTCATGATGGTTAGTTTAAAAAATATGTGTACATAGGCCTCTAATGTATTCTTGTTGTTTCACACACATGTATATTTTGATATAGTATTAAAATTATTATTTTAAGTATGGAATGGTGAGGTTTTTATGAAATTATAACCTTCTTCGGAATATGTCCTAGGAAGGTATGAGTTATAATACCTAATGTGTGAAGAATGTAATATGAGCTATGGTGGATCCCATAATCTACTTGGATACTATATGAGGATATTATATGTGATTATTAGGTGATATGATACATGAGTTTCATATCATGATACATAGCCAAGGTCTGTTCTCTATATAATACATTCTGAGTGAGATGAATAATGAAATTCTATGTTTCGTAAAAGAATAAATATAGTTTGAAGGATAAATAAGGGTACCCATGTTTATTTATTATTATAATATGAACTCTTTCATGTGTTACACACTGAGAGATAACCATCGGGATCATGGAATCATTGAATACCTGTTTGGGTGAAAAATCAATTCATGTGTTTTTTAAATAGGTTTTAATATGAATTCTTTATCATTTGAATGAGGGGCTCTAGGGTGGATCACATTTAGTATATAGTTACCTCCGCCCCATTAATATAAAAACTATTATATTGAAATCATGATAAGGACAGAGACCACGATGGAGTTATGAATTGGTGGGATCTACATGAGTTATTAGGGAAATGGGTCTATATATAATTTGTTCGTTATGTAAATATGGGAGATCGAAAGTTATATGGGTATGTAGGGATGACAATGGCCTATATCATGGAACATTATGTTTACTGATCCTCTTAAAATAATTGGGGTAGGTTATGTGGTTGGGAACTAGGAATATATCACTGGTCATTTTTCTTATCATTTGTGTTTGATATGGATAAACCATGGGGTAGGATAAACCATAAATTAAAAAGAGTAATTATATAAATAATTAATAATATTTTTTGTATTCTAGTTTGATTAGTGAAACTATTATTTTTTTTATAGGATTTGCTTCAGGTAAGTATCCGTCTCAATTTTATGCCAATTTTTTTGTAGGATGTTCTAGAGGATCACAATAGATTATTAGTTAATTAAAATGACATGTGAGTGATGAAACTCTGATGGTTTCAATGAAAACATTTATAGAGCTATGATGGATCCATTTTGAACTCGTTGATAGAATTAGATTTATATGAAGTGAAAATAGATTTTAGTTTTATTTTTTGGGGAATTAAAACTATGTATGGATAAGTATATTAATAATTCATAAATCTAAAAGGAACTATTAGATCGTGTACTTGGATGATCTTGAGGGTTTCAAAATCTCTTAAAATAATATATGATTATTCCTCTAATAAGTTTCACTTTCTTCCAACACAATAGCATCCAATCACCATAAACAACTTAACCTTATATAGTGGAGTTATAGAATATAAGATTTTTGGATCAATTATATGGACCTTCTCTAATAATCAACAAATCCTATTTTAGATGTGGAGGATATATAATGGAAAATTTAGGATTCTATTCATCTAGAGTTGCAGATCCACAAAACCCCATTTAATTTGTCTACATTACATGATGTACTATAAAAATGGGAGGTTATTGATAGGGAATTTTCTATAACCATATCGTCATGAGAGGGGACTCTTCATGATCCCACATGATGTTTTATTGAGGTATCAGTTTCCTAGTTTCCAGTTAGAAGAGGTTATTTCCAATCCCTCATAATCTTGTTTCTCATGGTGGGTGTCTCTCAATCAATTTCTTATATTTTAGAAATAATTATTTTTTATGAAATCCACAGTCATTTGTGGAAATAGTGATCTATATTTTTGGGAATTAAAAATATGAATGTTTTTCCTTATTCTATTCCTACATTGATGCAATTTTTAATGAGTAATCTTTTTAAGGGTGCTATATATTGGGATCATCATATATGGAATATGATAGGAAAAGGAAAGCTCCATTATTCTACCTATCATAAGACAATAGAGCCCAACCATGGTTGTGGTAATCATCAAGGTCATACATTTCATAGAGATGGTTATTTTCAACATCATACTTAGGTGTTTCTAAGAACCAGAGAGATTGGTGTCGTAAAAATTACATTATTCATGTGCTCTGCATTGGTGTGTGATTTCATTAACATTGGATCTACCAAAACTTTCATATCATGCTCTATTACCCATAGCATCAGTCATGAGATGGTGAACATTCTAGTGTAATTAGAATTTACTACACTAGTTTGATGTTGAGAATATATGAATGATGTATATAGATAATATGGGATAGTTCCATTGAAACACAATACTTCAATTGTCTTCCTATAATTATTAATGTATCCTTAGGAAATTAATCTCAACATGGATTTCTTGTGTTCAATGAATTGTATTGTGGATTTATTTTGGAGATAATTTTAGTTCATTGATTTTCATGGAGTTCATATAGATTCTATTAGTGATAGTGACCCTTTCTTATGTTAGTGTTGTCTTTCATGCTTTTCATCCTTGATGGCAAAGATGATGTATAGTTCATCAGATGTCTAGCTGATAGTGTTTCATTGGGTTGTGGGAGAGTTCCCTGATGTTATTCCAGATGATGTAGGGATTTTACAACAAGTAATTACAGAAAAATTAGGATTTACTTATAACAAAAAGTATTTTATGTCTCGATGTATCCATGTATGTTAAAACATTCTATGTTGTTAGTGCAACGAATACACCCCGATGATCTATTTGAGAGATGTTTTATTTGTTCGGGTTTGTCACCATAGTATGCCCTAGTTTTTTATGCATAAGGATAGAAGAAATTCAGTTTTATATATTGATTATAATTTATTTAATTTGGTTATGTTGAAGAATTGATATACTCTTCCAAGGATTGGTGGATTTATCAATCATCTAAATGGTTCATGTTGGTTCTAAAAAATAGATCCTTGGTTAAGATAACATTTGATATGAGTTGTGGGAGATGATGCTACAAATACATCAATCTAGTATCATCATGGGAATACCTAAATCATTTTGATGATCTTTAGTGAAAAAAACACTCCAGTTATATTAATGGGATTGATTAACATAGTGTTCAAGGGGTTACACGATAAGTTCATGTCTGTTTTAATTGATGACACCATTGTGCTCTCTTTGAGTAAAGAGGAGTGTGAAAATAAATTTAATTTCATGTAAGGAATTTATCATTGTCAATAGTCTTTCAAGAATTTATCAATGAGAATGTTCTCATCTCATGAGGTTTGTTTCATGGGGAATATTGTATACAAAAAATGAGTAGTTGTGGATCTGTTGGTAGAAGTGATAATTTTTTATTATTAATCTCTTATGACTATCATATAGGAACGTAACTTTATTTGAAGTGTATGTTACTGTAGGAGGTTCATAGCCAATTTCATCTGGTTTTCATCTCCACTACAACCATTAATATAAATGACCTCATTTTATTATGTATTAAATATTTTAAATTATTTTTGAATTACATAATGGAGGAGCATGTTATCCTTTCAGGCCTTTTATTCTTATAGAGGGGTTAATTTTTAATGCTAATTGTAATTTTTTATCTATTGGGTTTTGAAATGTTCTATTATAGAATAGATATTTTTCTATTGTGGTTTTGGTATGTTATATCCACATACGAATAACTATCCCACCAACATTATTGATTTGGTAGTAGATGTTTTTTCTATGAGGATTTGACAAATTTACCCCATTGGGGAGAATTTTACAATTTTACCAATCATACATGACAAGGATATTTATTATCCCATCATGAATTCTACTTCTGATTGTTACTGTGGATGTAATTATTTTAGGAATTAATATATAAAATTTTATATAAAATGGTATAATATAATGTTATGTTTTTTTAAATAAGATGGAAGTCATGTAGTGATCCTCATCATGATTCTGTAGATTCATGGATTTTGATGGAAAAACATCAACCACTTATATTAATAATGGAGAGGTTAGAGGAATATATTGATTATTCATTATGGAAGTGTTGTTGACTTTTTTGCATCAGGTGGAGGAGTCACATATGGGGGACTTTGAGGAGGACATAAAGGGAGATAGAATTGGTTTTATTCCCCTAATTATTGTTTTATGGATGAGAAATAATGGGTATATCTCAACATGATCCTTATATTCCCTTTTCATGAATGTGGTGGTCCCTTATGAGGTACATAGCTTAAACATTGTGGTAGGTCCTACTTGGATAAGGATTCCCCAAGATCTGAGAGATATGTATCATTTCTATGATGAATTATTATGATACATACATCATGTATCAATGAATGGTCTATGAAATTTTTAAATCCATGGAAATTTTTCAAAAACAATCTTTGATATTTTCAATTTTCCACACTGGTGGTGAGAGCACAACTCGATGGTCTTCGATATAGATTTACCTTCAGATATAAATTTATTTAGGTCTATATATTTTAGTGTATTTTTTATGAAATTGTCCATCATTATTTTTGATATATATTTCATCTTAGAGGGGAGTTTTGAGGATATAACTAAAAGTTATTTTGATACCCCCCATTGAGTCTCACAGATGATCATCTACGAATATGATGCTCAATTTACATCTATGGTTTTCAGAGGTCTCAAGAAATATCATTGGATCTATGTTATTCCTTAGAAATAATTTTAATCAGTATAAGGATGGATAGCAGGAGCATTCTATCTAGACACTTGTATAAATGTTTCATTCATGGGTCCCATAATTTTTAGGTTCAAGGATAAATAACATGCATTGGGATGAGTTTTATGAAAACAATATTTTTCAATGGAATATTTTAATGGAACTAGATAATGATTTGTACGATAACTATTTAGGTTCACTATTTTTTTCAAATGGTGTCATAGCTTTAGAAAAACTAGGTCCGTATCTATTTTAGGACCTGATATATATTTTTCAAGCACATAAATAGATGATTGAAGTAGAAAAAGATTGTTAAAGTCCTATGCTTCTCATAGGAGGATAATTTGGGAGTTGATCATTAGAAATCATGTGGTCTATTAAGTGACTCCTCACCATGGGATATTATGGGTTTTTCATGGGAGTAATCTTTATTCTTAGTTTGTTATATATTATGAGGAGTCGGCTTCTATAGGAGTTGAGGTGTATTAGATAAATCATTACACACATATGTTCCAAATAGAGAAAAAATCATGTAACAAATCTCAATTGTCATCTTCATGATGACTCTCACATAATTCATGGGAGAAAGATGTTGATTATGAATGAAACCATAAAGGAGTGGACTATAGGGATACATGATCATAATGAGATTTTTTTTTGTTTGCATGTTATTCTACCAGTTTTTTATTATTATGGAATTATGGAATATCATATATTTCCTTGGGACATGAGTTGCAGATGAACATGCAATACTATACATTTTATGACATTTATAACCTATATTATAACATTTTCCAGTATTATTTTGGATCTTTACTAGTCAATGTGTAGGTTTGCCTCAAGATTCCTTATTGTGGCCCCACTATTGATTGGTTAGTCTCTCTACCAAGAGAGTGTTACACTATTGGTTAATTTTTTTCCATGTTTTTTCATGGATCATATAGTTGAGTCTGTTGTGGTATATTGATGTAATGATCATTATGAGTTATCTCATGTGGTGGTTTTTCATTAATCCCATTTCACCCATTCTATATGGGTGTTGTATTAAATTCGTGATGAGATGAATGCTTGCAGAGGTATCTGATGTTTTGTTCCAGATCTCTATAGCCCTTCCATTTTTCGGAGTGTCAGTGAATCCTAACATGTGTTTTAGGGTGTTTGAATAGTGTTTGGGAAAAAATGGTTATGGCATTGTAAAAAATAGAATGGAAATAATGTTATGGGATGTTTTTTTGTTATAGTGATGGTGGTTGTTTCATAGTTTATGCAACTAAAAAATAGGTGTGTTGGAGGGTCATACTACAAAAATATATGAGGTTATGTCAAGGTTGTTGGATATTAAAGAGGTCGTTCAAAGCTGTGAGGTGTTGTGGCATGTAAGTAGTGGATTTATCATATCCATTTTGGATAGTTTAACCTTTTTAGGGGTTAGCTACACAATGGGGTATAAGGATATGGGATAGACTCACTATTAGAATATGAGGTTCATCATCATTGAACCTTGTGTTGTTATATAGCACCTTGATCAACTTTTATTGAATCATCCAACGAAAATAAGAAACATGGTTTGACCGAGGGATGCACCATGGTCTTCTCTAACGGATATGTAGCTAAGGTGTTTTGTGGAATAGTTCATGGGGATTTGTAATAGTCTTTAAATAGTTTTTCTATCTATGAATTCCAATAGACCCTCAAACCATAGTTTTCTCCAATTTATTACACTAAATTCCAAGTCCCGCTATGGAGCTTTTCAATTTCATTGAATTCCCATTGGATTTGAATTGATCCCCATATCTCTTCTTTATTCTATAACAATCTGAGGCACTTTATTTTTCCTTATTCGTGTGGTTTGTTCTCATATTTATCTCGTTTCGTCACATTTATTATTTCAATGTAATATTTTCCAAAAAAAAATTAATCTAATATATTTTCATGTTTTCTTCATGGTTGTGGAGTGGTGTCCTTGGAGGGATGATTTTGATAATGGGATATGGGGTTGGTTATATGTGGAACTAATATTTTCTTATTTGAATAGTGTCGATGATTTTAATATTGGGGATTCCTTTCTTCTCCTATTTATTTACAATAAATAGTAAACTGGTTATTATTTATCTATTTTGAGGTTGGGGAAATTAATATAATAATGATTTATATATATTAAATTTTGGAATTGGTTTATTTTCTAAATCTCACATTTTTTCCTTCAACTTGGGTAATGGTTTATCTCTTAATGTCATTGATAATGTAATATATATGCTATGATTTTTATTCGTTTCGATCCCAACATCCCATTTACAATTATTTTCTTTTTATGTGAATGACGGTTTCCTTTTTTCATGAATATATATACTATTTATTATGATTGTTTATTACCAACATTATCGGGGATCTTCATATACTCATTGTCATGTGATATTGGACTAGAAGAGAATATATGAGACTGACTAAGACAACAAAGGTTCTGGGAGGAGTTTATGCATATGATTAAGGAAATTTTGGGGATATGAAAGATAGTTTTGGGGTAGGAACTGTGATGATAGAACAAGTTAATGGTGACATTTAAAATTTTTGTGATGTTGAGAGTTGGGATGAATTCCTATTATATCTATTGAAAGACAATTTAGGACGCTTTCTTGATTATATACTTTTCATTCCCTGCTGATTAAAAAATATTGATATGATTATTATCACCATTTTGAATGGTTTATTGTTATGTTTTCCAAGAGTACATCAAATGATAGAATTTTTTATAATGTTTAGTAATTTAAATTACCAATGGAGAGATTATTAAATGAATGATAATTAGATGATCTTTAGAATTAGTGGGAATTATGTGGAATGTGCAAGGATCGAATTTATTTCACCATATGTGTAAATTAAGTTATTAATTATGAATAAACTCCTTTTCTAATGTTTAATGAATCAATTAAATAATTTAAATAATAAAAATGAAATTTGTACATTAATTTATATCCTAATATGCGTATATTATTCTAGGATTTACAGTCCCTAGTAGTGGTATTCATGTGTTCATTGCTCCAATGGCCTGAAGGACTTCATTTTTTATTGATTTATGATAATCCAGCTTTCAAGGTGTGAGGAGGAAGCCTTACAAGGCCCATAGGTGTAAGCAATACTTGGACCATATTCCATAGCGGAATTATTTGCCTGTAGGATTGAAACATTACATACAACCCAGACTAACAACTTGGAACTACTCCTCCCTAGAATCCTCATTGTGAAATCTTCTCTCCACCTTTACATGGTTGTTCAGCTTGGCTTTCTCATCCATGCATAGGCATGTCCCGATGGTAGGTTCCCTACCCTCTCATTCATGAAATCCTTTGTAGATTCTTCTATATTGAAAAGTCCTTTGTCATCCTCTTTTTAGAGCTTTTTCCTTGTATATTTCCTGGTTTTCATATGCACTTAATGTCGCCTGAAGGCTGTAGGGTGGCCCAAGGCCTTACTGACCTGAAAACCAGGGTAGATCAAAGGCCTTAAAGGAGTCAAGGACTAAATTAGTGGCTCGAAGGCCCAAACATGGGAATATTTTAGATTGCTATAGTGAGAAATATTTCCCGCTCCATGCTTTGTAGCAATGCAATGTCTTTGAATCACCCAGTGCATAATACACACAGTGTCTATGTCTCGTGGGACTCGAGCTAGAGCTAGTTCCCATGGAGAGCAAGGGTTACAACCCGCAGGTACCACCCTACTAACACCCCATTGTGAAAATACGGGTTGCTAACACCGACTCCCAACGGGGGGCCCCGACCAAGACCATGTGCACTCCATGATTCCCAACTAAGTAATGGCTTTGAATATCCCTGTGTATAATATGGTTAGTGTCTGAGTCTGGCGGGACTTGAGACTAATCCAGTTACCATGGAGAGAAAGGGGTACAACCAGTGGGTACTAATCGGCTAACACTCTATGGAAAAAACGTGGGTTTCTAACAACAACTCCCAACGGGGGCCCCTGACCAAGCCCAGCTGCGCTCCACGCTCCCCAACTAAGTAATGGATTTGAATCACCCTTTACAAAATACCTACAGTGTCTGATTCTGGAGAGACTCGAGCCTAGGCCAGTTACCATGGTGAACGAGGGGTACAACTAGTGGGTACCACTGGGCTAACTCCCCAGTGGAAAAACATGGGTTGCTAACACCGAATCCCAACAGGGGGCCCCAACCAACACCAGGTGCGCTCTACGCTCCCCAGCTAAGCAATGGATATGAATATCTCTGTTAAAAATATGCACAGTTTCTGTGTCTAGCGGGACTCGAGCCTAATCCAGTTCCCATGGAGAGAAATTGGTACAACCAGTGGGTACCACTCAGCTAACACCTCATGGGATCAGGTGTTCATTTGATAAAAGATATCATTTTCCATATGACTTGGATATTCTCATACTGCATATGTGATATATGTTATATCTTTCAAATTTTTTGATTTGATACACCACCTCCCCCATGTATGGTCGGGTGACTGACATTAAGAATGTAGGAATTTATAATTTTATAAATATAATCTCATTTCATATAATATAAATCACATAAAATCACATATTGAACACACAAAAAACATTATAAATTATAAAAGAATGAAATATGTGGAATTTCTAGATAATAATAACCCAATAACAATGAAATGGTAACATAACCCAAGGAATTGTAACATAATAGTTTGGAATAGTTATTTGGACAATATATTACTAAACTCACCTATGAATGTATAAATAACATTTAGCTCTCTTATAAAAGATAATTTGATAATATTACATCATAGCATACATAAATATATATTTCAAAAAATTATTAATTAAGTGTGTGTATTTTTATTAAACCAAAATTTTTATTTATAAATTTATAATTAATATAATCATATCAATAAAAATTTATTTTCATAAAAAAAGAATCGTTAGTTATAATATCTTTCCCTATGATTATAAGATAATTTTATGAGACATCAGTTAAATTTTCAATGTGATATAAAACCCGTTACAATTTTAAAATTAGTATTGTTAAAGTAAAACTTGACTGTGAATAAATATAAATATTCTCATATATAGAAATACATTTTCATAAAAATTTGTTCACTTTTTAATAATACACATTGGAAAAATAGTAATGTGGATTTTTTTGGATTAAAAAAAACAGGAATTTTGTGTATAATAAAATATGATAAATTATGATAAAGGATAAATTCATGATTTTTTAGTCTTTTGTTATATAATGATCATGTATGAAAACAAAACTCAAACTATTATTAAATATTATAATATATTTAGTGTTATGGTTATAAATATTCATGTTCCTAAGAAAAAATAAATAATTAATTAATTACAGAATGTGAAAACAGCACACTCCACCATTATAAATACAACCCCTCCCCACCTCTTATACTAAAAGCATCCAAGACTAGAATTTTTCCCATGTTCTTCCCAATACACTTCCCTATTATACTCTCCATTTTCCAGTAACCCTTGTCCAAATCAAAATACCCAAGACATTTCCATAAAGGTGATCTCATTGAGGATAAATTCAAGAGTTAAAATCAACATTATTATTTTTTAATTTCATTTCAATTTAATTACATTTCTTATAATCCTAAAACTCCACATATCCATGTTGCATGACAACTCAATTCTAGAGAAACAATCTCATTTTATATGAAATTTTATATTTTTAAGCAAGTGAAATGATGATGAATATTATGAAAATGAAAACTCCCAAAAATGAAATTGAATTATATAGCTCATCGAAAGGTAAATAAATGAAGTTAATAATACTATAATAAATAAAATTAAATAGAATAAGTTCTGGATATTTTAATTAATATGTTTATTTTTATTATCTAGGATATTAATGTGAAGAAATCACTTAGTCATACAATGCGAGGAATGCTGAAACAAACTCCCTATCTTTGGTTTATTCCTATTTTTTTCAAAATGCCTATGTGGAAGTTATTTTAGTAACCATTAGACATAATTTTATTATACTTACCTCAATATTTAAGGATAAACATGGTTCCAATCCTATTTTATGAACAATTCAACGATTTTTTCTAAAATAAATCTTCTTTCCAAAGACACATGTTCTCATCTGGTTGATTCTTCATCACTCAATATTCATGATTATTATACCAAATATGTTATTCACTGATACTTGTGCTAGAATTTCTCTGACTTTTTCTATTGGGTAACTCATCTTCATGCTACACTGTGATGATTTTATCCCTGCATTCCCACTATCCAATGACAAGAATCATTCACCACTTCTTCAGAGATGTTTAATCAATGATCCAAACGGGATTGTGGAATGTCAGTTTCTCCTTCAATGGATTCTGTATAAGAATTTGGCAAATAGTCCCGATCTCTCATATATAAATGAGTCAATGTTCATGAATCTTATTACCACTGCCATATAATTTTAAATGAAAGTTAATTATACTACTTCAGTATGAAAATTCCTTGGGGTCTCAAAATTGAAGCAGCATTCGTTCAGAGTAGATAGTAACATCATTCATGTCGAGTAGTCTCTGGATGTGGGGACATTAGAAGGAAAATTTTCTTACTCATAATAGTGATTATCAAGGGCCTATAACCCAATGTATCCCACATCGGTCTTGGGTTATCTCAGTCTAGAGGAATGTTTTTGAGTTTTTCCTCAGCTTCCCTGGTTTAACATGGGGTATTATGCATGTTTTACATATTGAAGACAGGGTTACATCGAAGGAATAGTTTCAATGGTTTTAATTTGACATCTGATGTTCAACATTGGTATGCCTTGAGTTTTACATCTTGTGGTGATGAAATGAGAGGGATCAGAATGCCCCATGGAGGAGGATCAGATTGGTACACCCTAGGAAGGAGACCTGGAGTGTTTACAAGGTGGATGGATCAAAACCCCAAATAAGAGTGGACGATGGATGATGTGTCTCATAAAGGGATGATATCACACCATGATGTATAATCATTACCCCACTAAGGTAAGATCAGGGAAAGTTAACCCAAAAAGGGGGACGCTAGATTGATAGATCAGAATACTCAATGAGAGTGGACCCATGGTCGCGTGTCCCATAAAGTGAAGATATCACACCATGAAGTCTCATCTCGAAACTAATGATAGTGGATTAGGTAAATTTTACCCTATAAAGGGGGACACCAAATGGATGGATCAAAACACTCAATGAGACAATACATATGGTGGTGTGTCACATAAATGGAAGATATCACAATCGATGTATGATTTAGACACCACTATGGGTGGATCAAGGAACGTGAAACCAAGAAAGGGAAACTCCATGGTTCACCATTGGATGGGATTGAACCTCATATAGGATTCCTACATACCCTATTTAGATAGTAGGGATCATAAACCACATAGTTCAAATGGGTGAGTCATGACATCAAGGTGTAAAATATGGAAAAGGACATAAAGATATGTCGGGTCTTACACATTTTTAGCTTCCTATTGGAAGAGGCTAATTCTTCATTTGATGGATCTAGATTTTGTGGGTATTATGCGTGGTTTTCATCCCATGCACCACAAAGTATAGCAATTGGATGGATGGAATTATCTCACCAAGATGTGGCAGACCAATTAACGATCAGTATTGATGATGAGTGATTAAAACATGAGTGTGGATAGTAAATGTGATGGAACAAATATGAAGATGATGGAAGTGTTGGGATGGGACCTTGGGAAGTATTCCTACGTATCGCTGTAAATGGGAATCAAAGTCTACATAGTTTGGTTGGGAGATGGGACACCTGAGGAGGAAGCTAGTGTGAACGGAGTGCATGGATGGGGATCTGGAGGGAATAAATCCTCTGGAATAGGTCATTATCTTCTCCAAACAAAATGGCTCCAAGGATAGACCATGATGGGAAATTAATGATGGGTGTGAACCTTTGGGAGGCCTCCTACATATCCTTGTGGTAGGGAATCAATGTCCACGTAGTTCAGGATGGGGCATAGAATCATAGTGTACACAATCGACAATGACCCAGAGACATGATGGATCATATTTATTGTTAGAGACCCATTGGAAGAGGGGTACTCTTGGTTGGAGGAGAATGGATTGAGGGAAGGGCCTATGCAAGGCTTGTATTAAGAAAACTATTTTGACACCACCAAGGGGTGGACCATAGATAGGGGTCCCAACATAGGGGATTCCAATGTTTACTAGTGTTTGGGGTTTAACCTTAGTTAGGATTCCTATATATCTTGTCTATGAGATAGGTATCAAAACCCATGTAGTTCGAAACCATATAGTTTAGCATCACGCATGATGAAAGGGGGATACTACATAACATCATGCTGGATGATGGTAAACCAACATGATGTGGTTGGGACAGATGGGTGGTATGCTTGAACATCAGGGAGGCTTCCTACATACCTTGATTGAGAATGGAAAGGATCAAATTCCATGTAGTTTGGAAATAGGGTAGTGGGGATTACACATATGGAGGCCCAAAGAGGATTTCATGGTCAATGTTTACTCTAAGATCACATGAGTCATGCTTGGAGTGAGATACAAGAGGCAACAATAGACCTGATGATCATGGCACAATGATGCGTCCACGATGGGTGGTGATTGGGGATTACACGTGGATGTACACCGAGTGCCACAATAAAGTGCCAATGTAATATGGGGTTTATACATTGATGTTTTATGTGTGTTGCTAAGGAGGGAAAATTTTGGAAGGGGCTTATGTATGGATACTGCCTTGGTTCCACTATAGAGTAGAAATGGTGGATGGGGATTACAAATGGATGCTTCATGGGTGACAATGAGGGGAATTAAGGGTTGATGGGGATTATTCCTGGGAGATTCCCAGTTGCCGCTATGGAGAGAAAATGGTGGATGTGTATTATGATCGGAAGTTGTCTGGGTGCTACTGATGAGAGGAAATTGTGGATGGTGATTATGCAATAATGATTAACATAACGTCTTCATCATGTTTGGACATGAGGGAATCCCATCTAACTGGTGAGATGATGCATATTACTGAGTCCTACATATATATTCTAGTGCACATGAGGATAAATCCATGTGCATTTTATTTATTCCGAAAAAGGGAGATGAAAAGTGTGAATCATTTGAAAAAAAATTCAAAAAATAAAAATGGAGGTATGAAGAAGGGAGATAACTACTCACCATATTCAAAATCCAACATACACATTGCAATAAATTGAGATGAATGAAAACAAATGTGAACCAACCACTGACCATATTCGAATCATGGGGCCAAACTCGATACATCATCCAATTACTTTCTCGAAGTTCACTTGGAATTGTAGCTAATTCAATGATTCATGGGACCAATCCATTATAGGGTCCCTTCAGACATGAAAGAGGATGAATATGGGAGTGAGGGACATACGAAGCAAGAGGTGGAGTGATGTAATGATTGAATGGATTCCAATGATCTTGAAATTAGGCCACTATAATAATGTCATGAGTTATCTTATTCATGTCACATAAGGAAATAATATTTTGAACAAGAGGTACCCTACTATTGAAAGATTGAGAATGATATAGTTTGAATTCAAGTTGTGGATTCTATTGGAATCTTATGCATGAAACACACAGAATCTCTTATTCGGCGCATGATGCATCCTACGTTTTTCTTATATGATGTACTATAGTTTATAGTCATATAGAGAGGGTTGTTAGGTATAATGCAACTTGTAATGTGTAGTGAGGAACTTATGCAAGATCATCCCGTTCATGTTTAAACTGGTTTAATATTTAGGTGGTGCGGTTTGGATGAGTTTCTTAAGGGATGGATGAACTCAAGGTGCTCAGGGAATTGATGAAGAGAATCTAATCTCATGGCATATGAATGGGACCAATAAAAAATGGTGACTCAAGGTGTTTCACGAGGTGAAGAGGAGTAGCTCAAATCATGGTATTCCAAATGTAAAATATGGGTGCACATAAGGGATAAAGGTAATATATTAGTGACCGAACCTGAAAAATATTTTATGTGAATCTCCATTTTTCATGGGTTTCAGTGTGGCAGAAAAAGGACTAGCTAGGAGGACCAGGACTGCAGGCAGTCAATTTTATCATGTGAGGGTGCAGGGGTGTACCCCCATGGTATGGACCAGAGGATGTGACATTGGGAGCTTCATGAATGATAGGTCTTCATAAAGGAAAGTGGCTTGTGGAGAATAGGGTTATGTAATGGATGGGTCTTCATGAAGATTAGGGTATCATGAAGATGCTTCCTGAAGGAAGGGTGCTTCAGGAAGGAAGGGTGCTTCACGATGGAAGTACATCAGTGGTTCATGAATTTTCCTTAGAAAAGAAAACAATATTTTTAGAGTGCTCCATTTAGGATTAATTGTTCATAGAGAGTCTATAAACCTAAAAGGGGATCCATCCTTTGCGAAGGAAGAGTCCTTCACAAAGGACATCACATCAAATTTATTTGGAGAACCGCAAAATGGGTGATCAACCAATGAATGTATTGTGTAACCATCATATGAATGGGATTACCTGGCTATTTATAGTAAACAGAGTTCAGAAGGTCCCACCATAATGAAAATGGGACTCCGCAATGAGGATTATGCTTCGTGATATGTGATGTCTCCGTCTGACTCACAAAGGATTATGTTATTACTCCATAGTGGCATCACAAATGCATCTATTGAATAACAGTGTATTTCATCATGGTTATCTAAGGTGGTTGTGAACATATCTATAAAATCACATAGGCTTCCATTATTATTTTTCTGTGTTCATGAAGGGATATACATGAATGAGCTCTGCGATCCAGTTTTCCATCCTAATTTTGAATGGCCATAACATCTAATTTGTAACCCTATTCGGGATTTAAGAATAGTCAAATCAAATCCTTAAATATTTGATACACTAGGAGATCATATATTTCAGCATTGGCATAATATATTGGATGTTTTTTCTAGTTCCAACAAATTCATCCCTATGAATGGGATCCAGTAGGGACGAGGAGGGAGAGGCATACCATGTTCTGAGGGAACTGCTAAAGAAAACACATGCCATGGGTTCCACTATACCGTGATTTCATTGATGAAATAACCAAATAAATATCCAATCCCACACGAGTCAATATCAATGTGTAAATTAAGAGAAAATAGAATATCATTCAACTATATGAGAGTGATAAACAGTGGATGATGTGATGGGATTGAAATGGTCATTGATGACCTTTGGTAGTGTCCTGAAGAAGAGTGGTCACAACTGGAGAACCTGGATCTCTAGACAGCCAACACTCCTTACCCAATGCACTCTATCACATGATCGGGATAATGTCGGGGTCATTGGAATCAATTCAATCAAAGGGGAATAATGATTGTGAATCACAATACCCAAAATTCATAACAGAGTGATGATGGAATGATATTTGAGGATAACTTATAACACTGTTCAAAACAGAACTTCCATATTGCATTAGCCTCAAATTTGAACAATCAACTTAGGATTAACCACTGGCCATATTTGAAATGTGGGACTTGAATCAAATAATTGTTTGAGATCCACTTGGATGTTGGTATAGGATGATATTTGAGTAATCGAGGCATGAGAGAATAATGATAGGGGTTCCTTTAGATGTTGAAACTGATGTGGATCCTAAATAAAGGGCATGAAAAGCATGTTGATTGATAGAGGGGATGCTCTAATAGAATCCAAAACTCTTGAAATTATACAAATTGTGCACTGAATGAAAAACATCCCTGGATCATGACATAATGTTGGAATCTACGGTGTGATAAGGGCAGAGATACTTCTCCCAAAGTTGAATCTTTCATTCCCATGAAGTATTCACTTTTTTGGGAAAATATCATTTAAAAATTTTGCATACCAGTGAATATTTTTAATAGCTTCAAGTAGGGGGATATTGATTTTTACTTTCTAAAAAGTGTCTAGAATTTATTTTGATGTGTGTCTTCATGAAATTTCATTGATTCGATCATCCTTGTTGGATATAGAGGGGGTATGCCTTTATTCTCCCATTGTTTCCTTTACATTGGAGTTTCTTATTTTATAATATGTGGCATGTCCATCTTATAATCCTCTTATTTTTCAACTTCATGGTGGATTTTCACAAGATTATATGAATTTTTCACATCATTCTCCATCGAAATAGGCGGTATTGTTTCAGGTTCGAGGTTCGATGGAGGTTGTATTTATTTTCAACTTCTTGTTATGATTGAACTTACACTCTCTTTAGTATTTGGAATTGTTTGGGATGGAAGCTTCCCTAGATCCTTGGTCATGATTTCAAGAAGACTTCCAACTATGTTTTCCAGCTAGTCAACCTTATCTTCTAGGACCTCATACTTGGATTGTAGCTGTTCTATAGTTGGTTGTGTGCTAGTGGATGGCTGATCAAATGTCTATATTTTGAATGGTGGTGGTTGAAAGGATTGTTGTTGTTGGAAGGGCTGTTTATAGAATTTTTGGAATGGAGGGGGGTTCTGGTATTGCTTCTTGTGGTAAGGAGGTTGAATGGGGTGCTGGTTAGGATTAAATGATCTCATCGGGTTTTGATGGTTCCCATATCCTTATTGGGCTTGGGGTTGATGCAGTTGATTTTGTTAGAATTTAATTGGTTTAAAGGCCACATCACAGTATTTTTTCCCTTGTATCTCAGGGAACTAGTCATTATAATGAGTGAAAGAATAACATAAAACATATACCCGAGATGAAGCTTGTGGTTCATTTTCTTGAGTTACAACCATTTAACATACTAACCTTGCAAGGTCAGAAATTTTGGTTTCAATCAATGTCAATGAATCATATGTTTTTACCTCATGTATCGCATTATTTCCTATTCCACTTATTCCAAAATGTTATGAGTTTTGAGCAATCTTCTAAATTATTACTATGATATTTGCAGGTGACATGTCAATCATGAATCCCCCAAATGAGGCATCTAGAAATTTTTGATCATTATCCATAAGTCCTTGGTAAAAGAACCCAAGGAATTAGTGTTCCTCCATTTCATGATGTGGGCAGCTAGAACATAACTTCTTGAAGTGCTCCGAGTACTCGTGGAGGTTTTCTCCTGTTAATTGTCATGTGATGTAAATATCTTTCTTGATGGTTGTGCTCCTCGAGATTGGAATGAAAACATTCATGAAGCTTCGTTTTAGGTTTTCCCAATCACTGATCTCCCCTGGTGGTATATTGTACAACTATTTTTTAGCCGCTTCTTTGAGTGAGAAGGGGAATTACCTCTATTGAAATTGTTCTTCGGGTGCTCCTCTTGGCCTAAACCTTGGGCAAGTGTATCTAAATTCTTGCATGTTATGATTTGGATCTTCTCCTGGAAGACCATGAAACTTTGAAAGCACAAGAATCATATTGACACGTAATTCAAAATAATTTCATTTAGTGGGTGAAATGAGTTGGTTATTTTGAATGGAAAATTAAGGTTCACATAGATCACGTAGAGTCTGGTTGGGATTTCCAGCCATCATTTGTGATTCAGTGTGAACACTAAGAGTTTCACCTGAATCTAAGAGATATATTTCTTCAAATATTTCTGGTGGGTTTCTTTTCCTTAGTTGGGTTAATCTTCTATCAATTTCTGGATAAAAATCAATTAATGGTTCTTTTGAGTTGCGGTTCATTCAATTTTGAAATTGTTTTTTGTTGCACTGCCTCCCTGGTAATGATGCCAAATTTGAAGCACGCGTGTTGTAGGGCATGGAAAGAAATTATTTTTATATTCCCTAGTGTAGTCTAGTGATTAACTCTAGAATGTCTCCTGACTAGGAGTGAACCAAAAAACAGTTTTTCACTTTAAACCGAGTGTAAAAATGCTGTGTTTTTAAAGGAATTTTGAAATTAAAAAGATTGAATAATTATGATATTAAAAATGGTGATTAACTCAGGGTCAGTTTCCCAATTGTAATGTTACCATTTTGGAATTTATATCAATACTCTTCTTCATGGTTGATTAAAGTGAGTGTGCACAATCGATTTCTCTCACTTCCTTAGTGAAATTATGATAGTGAGAGAAAACATTACCAAGATGTCATTTTGGTCAACTCTCCTTCCATGAGAAAAATAGATGTATTGAATATTCATAATTGACATGGTCAATACCTGATCTGGTCTTGTTTATCCCAAACAATCAAGAACATTCACTACCCTATTTACATGTACTGACAATCTTCAAGTACTTCACCACTAATCTTTGGTCTATTCCATTGTATATAAACCAGAAATTAGTGGAGGGAAATATTATTATTTTACCAAGGAAAAATTAAATAACAGAATTAAAATTCAAAAAATGATCACACATGATAATAAAATCCGCTATATGAAATGGAATAAAAATTTTGAAGATGAAAGAAATTATATTCAATTACATCCAAGAACTAAAGAATTACAATGTAGAAAACCAACCCTTCCCCAATCACTCCAAACATTTACCCCACCATGGTAAAGGTAATCAAGATGAATATGTTAGAATAAGGAATTACAAAACTATGAAAAATAAATGAAATAAAAGATATAGTTGAAAAGTTCTCCTCCTTGGTTCCCTTTAAGGAATGAGATGGAATGAGAGATGCTTTGAGAGGGAGGATCTCTCCTCATTTTATATCCAGAATTTTTCCCCCTAATGTTGAAATGTTGTAGCCCCATTAAATGAAATATTTACATGTTTCTCCTTTCTTGAATATTGTATATAATTATCTTGGGTGTTTCCCCTAAAAAACTCAGTAGATTTGGACAAGTATTCTGAGAGTTTTTCCCACTTTACTATCGCAATTTATTCTGTCTAGTCAGACTCACCAAATCTACAATCTCCATATTAGGATGATTCAATGACCCTAAAAATAGACAATTCATGTGGCCTTCCCTTCATTAAAATATTTTAAAAAACTCCTTGTGTTTCCACCCACCGAATTTCACAACAATTGGGCTCCCCAAGATTTAGTCAGGGACCCCACACCAAAACATTGTAGATCTTTGTTCAGTTTTAATGTGCCCACTTATGAGCATCATTTGAGATTCCATATGACTGATTCATCTTTTGGTCCAAAAGGATGCAATGAATCCTTGTATGTGTAGATTCTGTAAATGAATTAATTTTTCAATTTAGATTAGTGTATAAATTTTATGGAAAAACTACTGTAATAATTTAAAATAGTTAAAAACATGAAATGGGTAATTTTTAAAATTAAGCTCAAAATATTACCAATATCATCAAAATGAAACAAGTAATCATAAAGTAACACTTTTTTTGGGATTTAAAAAAATAATATTCGATGTAAATTAATTGAAAATATTTTCTCTATCAATTCCCCCACTCATAGAACTTGGACTCCTGGACAAATAGATATCAAAATCAAATAAAATCAAATCCAAAGTACATACCAATGAGATCTACCAAATACATACCAAGAAACAAAAAGATATCATGCCTCGTCAATAAATATAATTTCAAGTTCTCTATATTGGATTATTTAATATATTCCCACTTCTTTTCTTATCCCATGCAGTCAAAAACACCTACCTCACATGAATTTTCTCTCATCTCACAAATATAAATGCTCAACAGGGATTTTATAATCCAAACCCACACAAGAGTTACCACAGGCTTGATAAATTTATACTTCTCCAACCGATGTGAGTCAAGGACATGTGTTTCTCATGAGGACATTTCAGGGTTGTTATGTGGCTTTCGATTAGTACGATTTAGATGTGAAAAATTCTAAGGTAGAAAAAGGAGGGCTTGGATCTTTATGAATAAAAAATTCAAGATTATAATTTTCCCTCAAGAATAGTCTCCTTCTCTTACCCTTTGTAAAAAATAGGCTCCATCATCATTAAATCAGCTCCAGATTTCAGCAGTAAAAATTTCAATCTTTTCAAACATGATTTTTCTTAAAAGCTCTTGAGAGAAATAACTTTCTTTTTACATCAGAATCTTCAGAAAGGAACAAATTCTCTTATCATGAATGATACAGAAAAGGCACAATTTTCAACAGACTAATTTTTCATCATCACACACTTCTCTTCAATAATTTATTTTGAACCCAAATATTCACCAAATGAGGTAGCAGAACACAAAACAGCTTCCCCCATACTTACGTTCAACTAGATCATTCAGTATAAATTCAAGAGCAGGTTGAATAAAAAAAGTGGATTGTAATGTGGCTAACCAAATAGGCTATTAATGGCTTCTATGGACTGAAGGATTAGTGTATGGTAGGCAATAATAAAAATGATTACTTTGAAAACGGGGCTTAAAACAAAATTAATCCCTCAATCATTTAAAACACATGTATCCAAAACCCTCAAGTTTTGAAATCAATAAATCAAATTATGGTTAAATCATGCATAGTCTGGTTCTCTCAAGAAATTATGTCAATGTAAATAATAAGAAAAAATGGGCCATAAGCCACACAGGAAAGTGATTTCAAAGATATAGACCGTAAAATATGTCATGGGATTCAAAAATCAGTGTTCTTTTCATGAATTTCCAAACGATTTGAACTTGAAACAAAGTCATTTCAGTATTCATTTAAGCTCAATTTCATAGAATAGACTGGACAATTCATTGATATGGGTTACAAAAATGGTATGGATAATCATTTCAGCTCAAAATTTTCAAAAACACACAAAAATAATTTACATATAAATACACAAAAATATGAAAACACACACTTTTTTTTGAAAAACAAACACAAAATGAAAATCATACACTACAATGGTTCCCTACTCTACACATAAATGATGCAATGTCCTTAATGCATTCAAGTGGTTTTAACTTGTAATACAATTTTTCAATGAATCACAACAATAAGCACGAGTGAAGGAGAGGTAAAACCTGATGGATCTTATTGATAGACAGTTTAGAGGAGTGTGATCTAATCCACTAGCTCTAATGGCAAGGTCCCAAAGAATTTCTTCAACTGATGCCCATTCATAGTGAATGGATCCTACTCTCTATCATTTATAATCTTTATAGCACCAAAAGGATATACATGTGTAACTATAAATGGTAATTCCCTTGTAGAATTATGTTTACCTACCATTATCTTGAGTCTTGTGTTGAATAACAACACTTTGTCTCCAAGATAAAATTATTTTGGTCGGATCAGCTTGTTATGGGCCACTCTTGTTCTATATTTATAAATCATGGAATTTTCAAATCCTTCCGTTCATATTTCCTCTAACTCTTGCAACATCTATCTTCTTTACTTTCTAGCACTTTCAAGGTCCAAAATCATTTTCCTTGCATCCCAATACACCTTATCCTCCAATTCCATGGGTAGGTGGAATCTTTTCCCATAAATAAACCCATATAGACTCATATGAATCAGGGTTTTGTAGGTTATCCAATAAGACCATAATGTATCTTCTAACCATTGGCTCCAATCCTTCATGTTTGGATTAATGGTCTTTTCCAAAATTCATTTGATTTCCCTGTTGGAAACATCACCTTTCCCATTATTCTATGGATGATAGGGAGTTGATGTTCTATGATGCACCCAATAACATTTCAACAAATTTTCCATTATCCAAATGAAAAAGTGATTCCCTTGATCACTGATGATTTCTCTGGGCACTCCATACCTACAAAATATATTAGACCTAACAATATCATAAACAACTTTAGCATCGTCACACCTTGTGGATTTTTCTTCCATCCATTTGGAAACAAAATCAACTCCAAGAAATATATAATAATTTCAAAGTGATATCAAGAAAGGTCCCATAAAATCTATTCCCCAAACTTTAAAAATTTCGCAAAAATTCAATGGATTTTTGCGCATTTATTGTCTCTTAGAAATACTTCTAGAAAACTGAAAATTTTAATATATTTTTCAAAATTTATGAGCATATTTAAAAATGGTGGGACAATAAATTCTAGATTGTAAAACCATCCATGCTATCCTTTGAGGTCCAAAGTGGCCTCTATAAGCTAAAGTGTGACAAAAATTAAAGACAGATTAACTTCACTTTCATGTAAACATATTCTTATTACTTGATCATTGAAAATCTTCCAAAGTAATGGATCATCACAAATGTAATACCTAGATTCAGTTTTCAGTTTTTAAATTTGTTGAGAATTCAAATGAGATGGGACATGAGATGTTACCAGAATATTGACCATGTTAGCATACCAAGGCACTTATCCTTCAATCATGTATAGTTGGACTCCTGGAATTTGATCAATCAGTGGGTCTCTTTCTAGAATATCAATTTCAGCGTTGTTTGGCAGTCTACCTAAGTGATCAACCAGTTGGTTCATAGGTCCCTTATTATACTTGATTTTTATATTGAACTCCTAAAATAGTATCATCCATCTCACTCACCTCAGTTTAACACCATATTTCTTCATCAAGTGCCTCCGAGATGAATGATCAGAAAACATAGTGATTTTAGTTCCAAGAAGATATGTTCTAAATCATTCTAAAGAAATTACTATTGCTAAGAACTCTTTTTTTGTGGTTGTGTAGTTGAATTGGGTAGAATATAAGGATCATGGGACATATGAAATGAATTTTGGTCTGCCCTCAATTTGCTGAGAAAGGACTGATCCATCTACTTGGTTGGAGGCAACACAAAGTAGCTCAAATGGTTATTCCCAATTTGGCTGTTGCATCATAGGTGGTGAAATCAATATCTTCTTCAACTCATAAAAGGATTACCTACATGCACCATTGAAATCAAAATTAGTATCTTTCAAAAGTAATCTAGTGAAAGGGAGATAAATCATACTATAATCTTTCATAAACCTCATGTAGAATCCTGTATGTCCTAAAAATGAACTAACATGTTTCACACAAGTAGGCTAAAGAAATGAATTTATCACTTCAATTTTTGATTTATCCACATCAATTCCATTTTGGGAAATGACATGACCTTGTATAACTCCTATTTTGACCATGTAATGAAAATTTTCAATATTTAGAACAATATCTTTTTCAATCTAGTCTTTCCAAACTTTTTCCAGATTTTTCAAAAAATGATCAAAAGAATCTTTAAAAACTAAGAAATCACCTATGAAATCATCCAAGAAATTTTTAGTGTTATCAGAAAATATACTCACCATGAACCTCTGAATTATACCTAGATCATTACAAAATCCAAATGGCATTATTTAATATGAAAAAGTACCAAAAGTTCATGTAAATGAAAAAAACAATAATGTGTTCTCCCTACCTACCTCTCTATCATCTGGTAAATGAAAGGAATGGGGAAATGATATTTTTAAGTGAAATAGTTCAATTTTTATAAATCAATGCATACTCTCCAGCTGTTTTGAATTCTCATAGGGATTAACTCATTCATTTCATTCCCCATAGTGGTCAGGCCAGTTTTTTAGGAACGACATGAATAGGGATAACCCACTGTGAATTCGAAATGGGATAGATGATCACAACTTCTAAGAGCATCTCGATCACCTTCTTCACAACCTCCAATAAGGTGGGATTCATCCTCATTTGGGGCAGTCTAATCGGTTTAGAATCTCCCTTAAGAAAAATTCTATGTGAGCATATTTTTGGGTTCATTCCTAGGATATCACCAAAGCTCCACCCTATTTCCTAGAAATTCTCTCTCAAATGATCAGTAAATGATTTTTTTGGGTTTTATATAGATAATTTGCAATTATCACTAGTAATTTCTCTCCTTACATAATATACACATATTTTAAATCATTGGGGAGTGGTTTTGATTCATGTTCAGGGGGATTCTCATAGGATGAAACTAAACTGACATTACCCACTTCCAAATGGCGAACCTCCTACACAAAATAAACAATATCATATTCTTCATCAATCAAAAAATCATTAAAAATCATATTTTCCTTATTCTTCCCACATAAAATTATAATATTCAGTGTTTTGGGAATTCATATATTCATTAATAGAAAAATTATATCCTATGTCTAATAATTCATTACACATACCTGATTCATCAATGGATTCAATAATAATTTCATGGGAGATTGAAAAGAGGGAGTGTTCATATGATGGGTAACTCATGGATTCAAAAATTTTAATGTGGACAGTGATATATCGTAATTCCATGGTGAGTATACCTTAATGAAGATTGATGATGGTTTTCGTTTTCTTAAAAAATGGTCTCCCCAAAATGACCAGTGAGTGTGACGGGATCTAATATTTATCCATATTTAGCACACATAAGTCACCTGGGAATAAGAGATCTTTGACATTCACTAGAACGTCCTCTGAAACCCCACCTGGGAAAACTATGGATCTCTTTACAAGCTGGACCACCACTCTTGTGGGTTTCAAGTCTCCCATCTACAAAGAAGTGTATATTGAGTGAGACAATACATTAATTGAATCAACTAGATAACACAAAGCATTAGAGATATTTAATGAACCAATGGTGCATGGAATTGAAAATGTCCCTAGATCTTGACATTTGGATGGAATCTGCGGTGTGATAAGTGTGGAGACACTTCTCTACAAGTTGATTCTTTTATTCCCATGAAGTCTTCCCTTTTTTGTGTAAAGATCATTCAACCATTTTGCATACCTAGGAATTGTTTAACCGATTCAATTACGGGGATATTTATTTCCACTTTATGAAAAGTGTCTTTAATTTATTTTTTAAGTGTTTCTTCATGAAATTTAATTTTTTCGAACATCCTTATTGGAAATAATGGTGGTATGTATATCTTCTCCCTTTGTTTTCATTTGCATTGGAGTTTCTTGTTTCTTATTATGTGGCCTATCCTTCTCCTCCTCCTATTCTTTTTCATCTTCCATATGGATTTTCACAAGATATTTTGAAATTTTTACATCATTCTCCATAAGAATATATTGTATTGTTTCAGGTTCATGGATGGATGATGGTGGGATTTCCTTTCCATTTCTTGTTATGATTGAATTAAAATTCTCATTAGGATTTGGCACTATTTGGGATGTAATCTTCCATGGATTCTTAGACATGATTTCAACAGGACTTTCCACCATGCATGCCATCTTGTCAACCATATCCGATAGGCCCTCTTTCTTGGATTGTAGTTGTTCCAACGAAGGTTGTGTGATGGTGGATGGTTGTTCATATATCTTTCTTTGGAATGGTTGGGGCTGAAAGGATTGTTATTTTTGGAAGGGATTTTTATAGAATTGTTGTAATGGAGGGGGTTTTGGTATAGTTTTGGTTGAAAGAAGGTTGAATGGGGTGTTGGTTATGGTTAAATGATATCATATGGTTTTGTTGCTTCCCATATCTTTATTGGGATTGGGGTTGATGCAGTTGATTTTTTGGAATTTTCATGGTTGAAAGGGTGCATCAAAGTATTGTCTTCCCCTGTATCTCAGGGAACTAGTTAGTGTAATGAGTGGAAGAATAGGAAAAACCACATACCTGAGCTGATGCTTGTTTTTAATTTTCTTGAGTTACAGCCATTTGACGGACTAACCTTCAAAGGTATTCAACTTTGGTTTCAATCAATGTTAAAAAATCATATTTTTTCCCTCATGTATCCCCTGGTTCCGATTCCTCTTATTCCAAATTTTTTTGAGGTTTGAGCAATCTTTTCAACTAGTACTCTGTTATCTGCTGGCGACTTGTCAATCAAGGATTCCCCAGATGAGGCATCTTGAATATTTCTACCATTATCCTTAAGTCCTTGGTCGAAGAACCCATGGAATTGGTGTTCCTTCATTTCATGAAGTGGGCAACTGGAACATAGCTTCATGAAGCTCTCCCCGTACTCGTAGAGGGTTTCTGCAATTAATTTTAGTTTGATGTAAATATACTACTTGATAGTAGTGGTCCTTGATGTAGGAATGATCCTTTGCATGAAACTTATTTTTAGGTCTTCCGAATAACTGATCTCCCCTGGTTGTAGATTTTACAACTACTCTTTAGTCACTCCTTCGTGTGAGAAGGGGAATGCCCTTCACTGAAATTGGTCTTCAGGTACTCCTCTTGACCTGAAGCTTGAGCAAGTGTATCTGAATTTTGGAATGTACCGATTTGGATCATCTCCTCACAGACCATGAAACTTTGAAATCACATAAATCATATTGACAATTAATTAAAAATTATTTGGTTTAGTGGGTGCAATGAGTGGGTTATTTTTAATAGAAAATTGAGGTGTACATAGATCATGTATGGTCAGGTTGGGATTTCAATCCATGATTTCATGTTCAGAGTGAACACTAAGAGTTTCACCTAACTCTGAGATATCTATTTCTTCAAATATTTCTGGTGGGTTTAATTTCCTTATTTGGGATAATATTAATTCAATTACTGGATCAATTTCAATTAATGGTTCTTTTGAGTTGAAGGTCATTAAATTTTAATTTTTTTATTGCATTGCCTCCCTGGAAACGATGCAACGTTTGACACACGCCTATCATAGGGCGTGGCAAAAAAATTATTTTTATATTCCCTAGTGTATTCTAGGGATTAACCATTGGAAGTCTCTCGAAAAGGAGAGCGCACAGAAAAATAATTCGTCACTTTAAAACGAGGGTAAAAATGTTGTGTTTTTTAAAAGAAAGTTGGAATCCAAGTAATTGAATAACTATGATATTAAAAATGGTGATTATGTTGGGGTCAGTTTCCTAGTTTTAATTTTATACTTGTTCAATTTAATTCATAACACTTCTTCTTGGTAGATTAATGTGAGTTTTCACAATTTTTTCATCTCCCTTACTTGGTGAAATTATGATGAAGAGATAAAACATTACCAATATCTATGTATGGTCAACTCTGCTTCCATGTGAAAAATAGTTGTATTGAATATCCTTAATTAACATGGGAAATACTTGATCGGGTATTGTTTATCTCAAAAAATCAAGAACATTCACTACCCCTTTTATAGGTACTGACGATCGTCGAGTACTTCACCACTAATCTCTAATCTATTCCATCGTATATAAACCAGAAATTAGTGGAGGGAGATAATGATTATTTTACCACTGAAAAATCAATAAAGGAATTAAAATTCAAGAACGATCACACTTGATAATAAAATATTCTATATGAAATTTAAAACAACTTTGATGAAGAAATAAATTTCATTCAATTTTGTCCAAGAACTCAAGCTTTACAATATTGAAAACCAACCCTTCCCTAATCACTCCTAATGAATACCTCACCATGGTAAGGGTAATCGAGATGAATGGGGAATAATAAGGCATTACAAAACTATGAAAAAAAATGAAATAAAAGATAAATCTGAAAAGTGCTCCTCCTTGTTACCCTTGACGGAATGAGATAGAAGGAGAGATGATTTGAGAGGGAAGAGCTCTCCTCCTTTTATAGCCAGAATTTGTCCCTTGACTGTTTTTTCATTGTATCCCCATTAAATTATATCTTCACAGGTTTCACCCTTCTTGAATGTTTTTCATAATTTTTTGGGACGTTTCCCCTAAATATATCATCGGATTTGGTCTAGTATTCCCAGATTTATGCCCTATTTACTATCACAATTTATTCTACCTAGTTAGACTCACAAAATTGCAAAAATATGTATTAGGATGCTTTAATGACCCTTACATCAGACATTTCCTTCATCCTTCTAATCACGAAATATGTTACAAATATTCTTGAGCGTCCACCCACCGAATTTAGAAACAATTGGCCCTCAATGAATTAGTTAGGGACCCCACACCAAAATATAAAAGATCTATAATCAGTTTTCATGCACCCACTAATGATCTTCATTTGAGCTTTTATATGATCTATGTAACATACCAAGTAAGTAATGAATAATAGATATTTTTATCTATGTCTGTTAATGATTAAGATAGTGTTTTAGAGGCTTAAAATAAAAAAAAACAATCTTATGCATGGAATACACTGATATTCTTAAAAGATTGTTTTACTGCCTTTGGTGGAAAACCCTTTTTAAATATATCTTTTGACAATTTTATAAGCTATCTTTGTCAAAATAAACTTATTTTTTATGATTGGGACATCAAAATTTACTTTGTGTGAATTTTTGGTATTTTTCAGACAATGTTCATTTTTTAATGAATAGTGAAGAATTCTGCATTTTACATCAAAACTGCTTTTTAATATAATTTATTTGTATGATTAGATTATCTTTTGAATTGGTTTTGAAGTGAAATTAGAATATATTTTTACCATTTAATCCAATGGTGGTCATTGGAATCAATTTCACTTTGAAATTGGACTCAAACTGGTGTCAATCTTTTGATACTTATTGTTTCATAAAAACACGCTATTTGTCATGACAGCGGTAATTAATTATTAAATTAATTAATGTGACTTATATGTTTTGAATTTTTTAAAATGGACTTCATTTTTGAATTCGGAATATCAAATTTATCTTAGGGTGAAATTTTTTATAATTTTCTGAAAAACTTCAATTTTTGATGAATAGTGAAACCACTAAGTGGTACTTATAAAAACTGATTTTTCCGTTTAAATGAAATTTTGACATCATTGTGTTTTGAATTTCAAAAATCCGAAATACATGGTTGTCATTATGATTTAAAATTTGGTTCAATGAGATTGAAATAATTTTTTGGTGAATAGTAACTTATTAAGTTTTTAATCACGAATAGTGGTAATTAGTGTAGTTTAAGGTAAAAATAATGTTTTAATGGTATGAGATGAGCTTGAAACATGTCCTACCCTCATTGGATGTGTCATGGACGACCAAGAAAATCCATGGGTCAACTTGGGGACCCCATGGAGCCACTTTGGTTGGGAAATGACATAAATAACATTTTATTTAATGTAAAAGTAAAAATGACACAAACATCATAAGTTTTACGAAAACAATTTTTTACATGGGGTTATAAAGATCAGATTTTTGATTATAAATAGTCATTGGAAAGATAAAAATATTTCCTACATCATATTATTTTTTTATAATTTTTAGACATTAAATAAATTAAATTATTTATGACATCATGATGATGCAGCGATGACCTCATTATTTAACGATTAAAATAAAATGGAAAGATAATGTAATATATAAGACCTAAACATGTCAAAAAACTATTTGATGGGAATATTTAGAAGTCGTATCATCTTATCCTCGAAATATATCAATGTGGGACCTTAGAAATTCGAAACACTTTTGAAAATAAAATAATAGTTTCATGATTTCCAAAAGTGCCCCTCCTCTCCTCTTATAAAAGGCCCCCACCTCTACCTCATTTCACACACTCCTAAAGACTTTGGCTGGGCCATCCCCTGCCCATTTACTCTCTCCACATCCCTCTACTAATCCTAGAGGATTCCCTTTGGGCATAATCCTTTCAAAGGAAGCCTTTAGGCTCAAATCAAAAGGAGTTACACTTTTAAAGGTAATTCATTCTCTCATGTTCATTTGTTTTATTTTGCTTCTCCAACCCCCTAAACTCTTTTTATTTACTTATTTTGTAACAACATAAGTATCTTCAATATAGGAGGATGTTGTTATAAGATTTATTCGAGCTACACCCTCACACAACTACATCAAATGGTTAAAGAACATACGGTTTCCGTGGATGGTGAAATTCTGCTTCCCGAAACGATGATTGTTCAATACTCATTTAACACTTTCAATGGTGGACATTATGATGTCACTATTTTTATATATGATATATAATATTTTTATTCTTTCCTTAAGCTTATGTATTTTTCATTTATGGCATACCATTATTGTTTCCATTATAGGTAAACACGATATCTTCATTTTAGGAAGTGCGGACTACTGCCCCCTGAAAGTGATTTGATTCGTTAATACCATATGTGGGATGTGTAAAGGATAAATTTAATGATATTATATATGTTATTATAATGGAATTATAATATACTCTTATATCATTATGATTCCATTCCAGAAAATACGAAATAGAAATGGAAGTAGCGTTCATGCGTACGTACGGCCTACCGTCTCCATGAACGGTGCATTTTATTTCTTACCTATAAATGTGATGTAATATTATAAATACATGTATATTATGAATATATATGATATATATGTTATCCAAATCATTAATATCATTTAGATATAATGAACCTTTGACCAAATTAACAACATGTAAGTGTAAGAAGACTATTTTTGACTTAAGAACCAAATACCGACAAAATGAACATTATTAACTTAAATGATTACATGATGTTCATAACATGGTATAAAAGGAATAATGAACATGAAAAAGGATCTTAAGCAAGTAGAGATTAACTCAAGTTTATTATTCAGGAGATTAATGAACGGTCAGGTCAAGTCGGATATGAGGTATGGGACTTCATCTCAATCTCCTTTCATTGAGGCATATTTTGTTTTATACACAACCTTCTTTTATACGGTGTATAATCCCCTTTGACTTTTACGTTTATTCTAAAGTAATATTTTTTATACGAAGCGTTTACTAAACGACAAAAGGGAATGTTTTTGTCATACATATGCGGCGACAAGGACTTCTCTGCCATCGTGACCGTTATTTGAGTTTCAGCTTCCTCTACAAGCCATACCATCTTTTTAAAAGAAAAATAAATACCATGTTTTACTTTTCATTTATTTTGGTATTGAAAATGGTTTTCATAATGTTTTTATATCAATGTGTTGTATTGATATCTGGTAATTTAATGGTGGGAATGTCTTGTTTCCTTTATGCATGTTTTATTTGATATGATTATGTTGAGGTTCTTGGGAATTATTATGAAGACGGGTGGTTCCGTGATAGACTAAGGGTGGGTGAGCCTGATATAGCTCTCCAATGCATTGGGTAACGCGAAGGGGTGAAACGTTATGGTTTCTTCGAAGAGATTTAGGGAATATACTGTGATGGGTTTTCCAAATGTAACCAAGAGGGTTACTCCCTATGTAAGAATGTTATGAATGCCTCAAGTTACCTTTATGTCTTATGATTTCTATGATTTATTCATGATTTGATGAGGTATGTTAAAGTGCTTATGTTTTATGGGTAAAGTATGATCTCATCATAATGTTTATATGTACCCATGACTCCTTTCTATATTTTTATATCCCTTACTGAGCTTTTTATGCTCATCCCAATTTTTTTTGAAATGTTTTTCACAGGTCAAGGGAAATGTACATGATATGATGATAGTGTCAAAGAAGTGTCAAGAAAGTATCCATGTTTATTTTAAATATGTTTCCATTGATGGGAATCAAGAATACTATTTTAATGTAACCACATTGTTTATATGTGGAATGTAATGCATGTTTTATGATCTAATTCTCTAAAACTCTATACCCGAAAAGATCCTCAATGTGTAATCTTGTAATAACTCAAGATTAAGTAAGGTTTAAGGCTAGGGCCTTATAGTTGGTATCAGAGGTCGGTTTAGATAACTTTAGGAGTTATAATTCTATTAATTGATTATCCAAAAATATTTTTTTTTTGAAATATAGAATTTGAAGATTATCATGTTGCTTCATCTAAGACATGTTTGTTCAGAATGGTTTTCCGCAGAGGAAACAGGGAAGCAGTGCTAGGAAGGCATACAGAAGGAAATAACCTTCAGAATCAGCATCCTAAGATGGTCGGAATTGGAACTGAACAGTTTGTTGCAGTAATGGCGCAGTTGACTCAAGCGTTAAATGGTGGTGGTATCCATACAAGAGATCAGCCAGATCAACCGTAGAGGAACATGTTAGTGGTGGAAAATTTCATGAGGCAACATCCCCCATCATTCAGAGGATCATCTGACCCTGTGTCAGCTGAAGGGTGGATTAAAGCACTGGAGAAGATTTTCGATGTCATGGGGTGTTCAGACAATCAAAAGGTTAGTCTTGCTATTTACCGTTTGGAGGGTGAGGCAGATTAGTGGTGGTCGATGTTTAAAAATATCAGGGACGTTGATGAGATTGATACTCTCGACTGGGATGAATTCAAAGGTATGTTTCTTGAGAAGTATTTTCCTAAGGTTTTTCGACTTAGGATGGAAAAGCAATTCTTGGAATTGAGGCAAGAGGAAGACTCAGTGGCTACCTATGAAGAAAGGTTCTCTCGATTGGCAAGGTATGCTCCAAATTTTATCCGAGACCTTGATAGTAAAATCAATCGTTTTTAATCTGGACTAAAGCCAATATATCGAAGGGAATTAGCTTCTCGTGAGTTTAAAAGTTATGAAAAGCTTGTTCGATGTGCTGAGAAGGTGGAAATGGAGTTTTCCGATGATCAAGTGTTCTATAACAGCCAACAGAAGAAGAGACCGAGGTGGCAAGAGAAAGGTAAGAATTCTTCAAAAAAGTCTGATGGTAAGAAAACTAAGTTTCCAGTTTGTGATAAATGTGGCAAAAGGCATGCTGGGGAATGTCTTATGAATTCTGGAAAGTGAAACCAATGTGGTAAGATGGGACATAAGGCTCGTGATTGCACTGAAAAGGATCAAGGTGAAGGTAAGACCAAATTTGATTTACAGTTAGTGAAATGTTTTAAGTGCAATGAGATGGGTCACTATGCAAATGAGTGTCCGAAAAGATCTTGAGTGATGGGAAGCAGTTAGAATACAAGCAGAAAGGGGTGGTGAAATCCTTTTCAACTACTTCAGCAGATGTTGGGCCGTCAAATGAAGTTGTATCAGGTACATTGTTTGTTTTTTCAGATTATGCCAGTGTGTTGTTTGATTCGGGGTCTACACATTCTTTCATCTCTGAAACCATTTATAGTAAAATGGGAATACCATCTCAAGAAATGACTCTTGAACTTTTGGTAAAAACACCTGGGGGAAATGTTGAGGCAAAAAGGATTTATAAGAATCTTCATATCCTTATCTGTGGAAAGAACCTACTTACAAACCATATTGTTCTACCTCTATTAGAGTTTGATGTTATCCTGGGTATGGATTGGCTCTCTATTTACCATGCTAAAATTGACTGTAGAGCTAAAGAAGTTTATTTTCATAAAGGCTTTCAGTTTGTTTACAGGAATTAACCCTTACCTTTGATAACATATCAAGAGGCTGAGAAACTTGTAAAAGATGGAAATGAATGTTACCTTACACACATTGTTGAAAATAAAGGAACTGTTCAGATTAATGATGTGCTAGTGGTAAATGAGTATCCTGATGTTTTTCCTAATGAATTTCTTGGAATAATACCAGATCGGGAAGTTGAATTTACTGTTGACTTTGTTCTTGATGCTAATCCAATTTCAAAACCCCCTTATCGAATGGCTCAAATTGAACTTTTAGAGGTGAAGGAGCAATTGCAAGATTTATTAGAGAAAGGTTTCATTCGACCTAGCACATCACCATGGGGTTCTCCTGTTTTATTTGTTAAAAAAAAGATGGTTCTATGAGACTTTTCATTGATTATAGGGCCTTGAATAATATCACTATTAAGAACAAATATCCTTTGCCTCATATCGATGATTTGTTTGATCAGCTCCAGGGAGCTCAGTATTTTTCAAATATTGACCTGAGATCGGGGTACCATCAGCTGAAGGTAAAGGAGGAAGATATTCCGAAGACCGCGTTTCGTATGAGATATGGCCATTATGAATTTGTAGTAATGCCTTTTGGGCTAACCAATGCACCTGCTGTATTCATGGACTTAATGAATAGAATTTTCCATGAGTTCCTGGATAAGTTTGTGGTGGTTTTCATTGACAATATTTTGGTGTTTTATAAAAGTAAATAGGATCATGAAAGACATTTAAGGGTTATGTTGAAAACCTTAAAAAAAGAAACTGTATGGAAAATTCATCAAGTGTGATTTTTGGTTGCAACAAATTTGTTTCCTTGGTCACATTGTTTCTAAAGATGGAATAACTGATGATCCTGCAAAAAAAAGTTGTGGAAGAATGGCCAAGACCCCCAAATGTAACCGAGATTCGTAGATTCCTTGGTTTGGCAGGCTATTACCGAAGGTTTGTTAGAAATTTTTCACGGTTATCCAGTCCAATGACTAAGCTAACTCGGAAGGGTGTTAAGTTTTTCCGGACAAAAGAATGTGATGATTTTTTTCAGGAATTGAAATGAAGATTGGTGAATGCTCTAGTTTTGGCACTACCTTTCAGGAATGGTGAGTTTGTTATCTACAGTGATGATTCATTGAAAGGACATGGTTGCGTCCTAATGCAGAATGATCAGGTAATTGCTTATGCTTCATGACAGTTGAAAACTCATGAAGTAAATTACCCTACACATGATTTGGAATTAGCTGCTGTTGTTTTTGCTTTGAAAATTTGGAGGCATCATTTGTATGGAGTAAAGTGTGAAATATATACTTATCACAAAAGTTTAAAGTATATATTCACTCAGAAAGAATTGAACATGAGACAAAGGAGATGGCTAGAATTAATCAAGGATTATGATTGTACAATTCATTACCATCTGGGAAAAGAAAATAGATTGGCTGATGCTTTGAGTTGAAAAAGTAATGCTTCATTAGCAATGTTGTGTTTGGAACGTGATCCTTTGGTTAAGGATTTGATGATCTTTGGCATAGAAGTTGTGGGTGCAGAATGTTCTTCTGTTTTATTTCAGGTATCAGTGAGATCATCTCTATCAGATAGAATCAAGCAAGCACAAAAGAAAGACAGTGAGTTGCGGAAAAAGGTAGAGCTGGTTCAGAAAGGTAAGTTGCCTGAATTCAACATTGATAATGATTGCGTTTTGAGATTTGGGAAGAGATTGTGTGTGCCTTGTGATTCACAGTTGAAGAGAGAGTTGTTATGTGAAGCTCATAGTTCTCTGTTTTCAGTTCATCCTGGCAGTACTAAGATGTACAAAGATCTGCGGGAGTATTACTGGTGGGATGGAATGAAAAGAGATATTGCTGATTTTACTGTGAAGTGTTTGACTTGTCAGCAGGTTAAAGCAGAGCGACAGTTACCGAAAGGGATGCTTCAGCCTTTACCAGTGCCAGAGTGGAAATGGGAGAATATATCCAGGTACTTTGTTGTGGGATTACCGAAGACATCTCGAGGTAATAATGCAATCTGGGTTATTGTTGATCGCTTGACTAAATCTACTCATTTCCTTCCTATACGAGATAATTTTTCCCTAGATCAACTTTTTCGTTTGTATCATAAAGAGATAGTCAGGTTACATGGAGTTCCCTTCTCCATTGTATCTGATCGTGATCCCAGGTTCACTTCTAACTTTTGGAAAGGCCTTCAGAAGTCGTTGGGTACTGAATTTAATTTTAGTATAGATTTTCATCCTCAATCAGATGGGCAGTCAGAACGAACAATTCAGACATTGGAGGATATGCTACGTTCTTGCTCTATGGATTATCAGGGAAGTTGGGACCAACATCTTTCTTTGGTTGAATTTTCATATAATAACAGTTTTCATTCCAGTATACAGATGGCACCATTTCAGGCATTATATGGGAAGCGGTGTCGAACTCCAGCTTTCTGGGATGAAGTGGGTGAAAGGAAGTTGATGGGACCAGAATTGGTATAAGAGATGGCAGAAAAAGTTCAGCTGATTTAGAAACACATGAGAACAGCTCAGAGCAGACAAAAGAGTTATGCAGACAACAGGAGGAAGGATCTCTCATTTGAGGTAGGTGATCATGTTTTTCTCAAACTATCACCATGTAAAAGTGTGATGCAATTTGGTAAGAAAGGATAGTTGAGTCCAAGGTTTATTGGACCATATGAAATTCTGGAGAGAGTTCGATCAGTTGCTTACCGAGTGGCTTTACCTCTGAGTTTATCTCAGTTACACAATGTTATTCACGTTTCGATGTTGAGAAAGTATATGCCAGATCCATCTCGTGTTTTGAGTCTAGAGGTTGTTCAGCTGGAAGAGAACCTATCTTATGAGGAAAAACCAGTCCAGATTCTTGACCACAGGGAGCAAGTGTTACGGAATAAGGTGACTAACCAGGTAAAGGTTTTGTGGAAAAACCACATGATTGAAGAGGCGGCATGGGAATCTGAAAATGCAATGAGGGATAAGTAACCCCATTTATTTGATAAGTAAATAAATTGTGGGGACGCAATTTTCTAAATGGGGGACGGATGTAACATCCCAAGTAAGTAATGAATAATATATATTTTTATCTATGTCTATTAATGATTAAGATAGGGTTTTAGAGGCTTAAAATGAAAATAAATACAATCTTATGCATGGAATACACTGATATTCTTAAAAGATTGTTTTACTTCCTTTTGATGGAAAACCCTTTTTAAATCTATATTTTGACAATTTTATAAGCTATTTTTGTCAAAATAAACTTATTTTTTAGGATTGGGACATCAAAATTTACTTTGTGTGAATTTTTGGTATTTTTCAGACAATGTTCATTTTTTAATGAATAGTGAAAAATACTCCATTTTACATCAAAAATGCTTTTTAATCTAATTTATTTATATGATTAGATTGTCTTTTGAATTGGTTTTGAAGTGAAATTAGAATATATTTTTACCATTTAATCCAATGGTGGTCATTGGAATCAATTTCACTTTGAAATTGGACTTAAACTGGTGTCAATCTTTTGATACTTATTGTTTCATAAAAACACGCTATTTGTCATGACAACGGGAATTAATTATTAAATTAATTAATGTGACTTATATGTTTTGAATTTTGTAAAATGTATTTCATTTTTGAATTCGGAATATCAAATATAGCTTAGGGTGAATTTTTGGTAATTTTCTGAAAAACTTCAATTTTTGATGAATAGTGAAACCACCAAGTGGTACTTATAAAAACTAATTTTTCTGTTTAAATGAAAATTTTCCATCATTGTGTTTTTAATTTTAAAAATACAACATACATGGTTGTAATTAAGAATTAAAATGTGGTTCAATGAGATTAAAATAAATTTTTGGTGAATAGTTACTTATTATGTTTTTAATCGCGATTAGTGGTAATTAGTGTAGTTTAAGGTAAAAATAATGTTTTAATGGTATGAGATGAGCATGACACATGTCCTACCCCCATTGTTTGTCTAATGGCCGACCAAAAAAATCCATGGGTCAACTTGGGGACCCCATGGAGCCACTTTGGTTGGGAAATGACATAAATAACTTTTTATTTATTGTAAAAGTAAAAATGACACAAACATCATATGTTTTATGAAAACAATTATTACATGGGGTTATAAATATAATATTTTTAATTATAAATATTAATTGGAAATATAAAAAGATTTCCTACATCATAGTATTTTGTTTATAATTTTTAAACATTAAATAAATTAATTTATTTATGACATCATGATGATGCAGCGATGACCTCATTATTTAACGATTAAAATAAAATGGAAAGATAATGTAATATCTAAGACCTACACTTGTCCAAAAACTATTGGATGGGAATATTTCGAAGCATTATCATCTTATCCTCGAAATATATCAATGTGGGACCTTAGAAATTCGAGAGAATTTTGAATATAAAATAGTAGTTTCATGATTTCCAAAAGTGCCCCTCCTCTCCTCTTATAAAAGGCCCCCAACTCTACCTCATTTCACACACTCCTCAAGCCTTTGGCTCGGCCATCCCCTGGAAATTTACTCTATCCACATCCCTCTCCTCATCATAGAGGATTACCTTTGGGCAGAATCCTTTCAAAGGAAGCCTTTAAGCTCAAATCAAAAGGAGTTACACTTTTAAAGGTAATTCATTCTCTCATGTTCATTTGTTTTATTTTGCTTCTCCAACCCCCTAAACTCTTTTTATTTACTTCTTTTGTAACAACACCTATATCTTCAATATACTAGGATGTTGTTATAATATTTATTCGAGCTACACCCTCACACAACTACATCAAATGGTTAAAGAACATACGGTTTCTGTGGATGGCAAAATTCTGCCTCCCGAAATGATGATTGTTCAATACTCATTTAACACCTTAAAAGGTGGCCATTATGATGTCACTATTTTTATATATGATATATAATATGTTTATTCCTTCTTTAAGCCTCTGTATTTTTCATTTATAGAATACCATTATTGTTTCCATTGTGGGTAAACACGATATCTTCATTTTAGGATGTGCGAACTACCGCCCCCTGAAAGTGATTTGATTCGTTAATACCATATGTGGGATGTGTAAAGGATGAAGTTAATGATATTATATAAGTTATTATACTGGAATTATAATATATTCTTATATCATTATGATTCCATTCCAGAAAATACGAAATAGAAATAGAAGTAGCGTTCATGCGTACGTACGGCTTACCGTCTCCATGAACGGTGCATTTCATTTCTTACCTCTAAATGTGATGTAATATTATAAATACATGTATATGATGAATATATATGATATATATGTTATCCAAATCATTAATATCATTCTGGATATAACGAACCATTGACCAAATTAACAACATGTATGTGTAAGAAGTCTATTTTTGACTTAAGAACCAAATACCGACAAAATGAACATTATTAACTTAAATGATTACATGAAGTTCATAACATGGTATAAAAGGAATAATGAACTTGAAAAAGGTTCTTAAGCAAGTATAGATTAACTCAAGTTTATTATTCCGAAGATTAAAGAACGGTCGGGTCAAGTCGGATACGAGGTATGGGACTTCGTCTCAATCTCCTTTCATTGAGGCATATTTTGTTTTATACACAACCTTCTTTTATACGGTGTATAAACCCCTTTGACTTTTACGTTTATTCAAAAGGAATCTGATTTATACAAAGCTTTTACTAAACGACAAAAGGGAATGTTTTTGTCGTACGTATGCAGTGACAACAACTTTTCTGCCGTCATGACCATTATTTGTGTTTCAGCTTCCTCTACAAGCCATATCTTCTTTTTAAAAGAAAAATAAAAACCAAGTTTTACTTTTCTTTTATTTTGGTATTGAAAATGGTTTTCATAATGTTTTTATATCAATTTTTTGTATTGATATCTTGTGATTGAAAGGTGGGAATGTTATGTTTCCTTTATGCATGTTTTATGTGATATGATTATGTTGAGGTTCTTGGGAATTATTATGAAGACAGGTGGTTCCGTGATAGAATAAGGGCAGGTGAGCATGATATAGCTCTCCAATGCATTGGGTAACGTGAAGGAGTGAAAGGTTAAGGTTTCTCCGAAGAGATTTAGGGAATATACTGTGATGGGTATTCCAAACGTAACCAAGAGGGTTACTTCCTACGTAAGAATGCTATGAATGCCTCAAGTTACCATTATGTCTTATGATTTCTATGATTTATTCCTGATTTTATGAGGTATGTTAAAGTGCTTATGTTTTATGTGTAAAGTATGATCTCATCCTTATGTATATATGTACCCATGTTTCCTTTCCATGTAATTATATCCCTTACTAAGCTTTTTATGCTCATCCCAAGTTTTTTTGAAATGTTTTTCATAGGTCAAGGGAAAGGTACATGATATGATGATAGTGTCAAGGAAGTGTCAAGAAAGAATCCATGTTTATTTTAAATATGTTTCCATTGATGGGAATTAAGAATACTATTTTTATGTAACAACTTTGTTTATATGTGGATTGTAATGCAAGTTTTATGATATAATTCTGTAAAACTCTAAACCCGAAAAGATCATCAATGTGTAATCTTGTAATAACTCAAGATTAAGTAAGGTTTAAGGCTGGGGCCTTATAATCAATTTAGTTTTTGGTCCAAAAAGATGAAATTAATCCTTGTACATTTAGATTCTGTAAAAGTATGAATATTTAAATTTGGATTATTGTAGAAAATGTCATGGCCAAACTACATAAATAATTAAAAAGTAGTTAAAAATCCGATATGGGCCATTTTTACAATTAAGCTCAAAATATTACAAATATCATAAAAATGTGACAATTAATCCTAAACTAACAGTTTTGTGGGATTTAAAACAATAATATTCAATGTATATTAATTGAAAATATTTTCTCTATCATATGGTTTTTGGATTTATATTGTTTTTTATGGTTTACAAGATTCTTCTGAGTTTTCTTGGATGTTTTAGAGTTTTTAGTGCTTAAGGGTTTTTATGAGTTTTTAGGGTTTCCATGGATTCTTATTAATTTTATAGTTTTTAGATTTTTTATGTATTTTAGGATGTTTACAATTTCTAGGGGTCTTTTTCTTTTTATAATTTTAGAATTTTTGGTGTCATCTGTGCTTTTAGGTTATCTAGGATTTCATAGGGGGTTTTTAGGTCATTGGGGGTTTTGATGTTGTTAGGTATTTTTTAATATTTGTATAGTTTTTAGGGTTTTTAAGGATTGTGAGGCTTTTTTTAGTTTTCATAGATTTTTATATTATTTAGTGTTTTTTAGTTTTTTGTTGATTTAAGTGTTTTTAGTGTATTTAATGTTTTTAGGGGTCTTGGGTTTTTAGAGATTTATTTGATTTTTACGGGTTGTTTCATTTTTTAGTATTTTATGGTTTTTAGGATTTTTTAAGAAGAATATGGTTTTTTGTGTTTTTAGGTTCTTATGGGTTTTATGTGATTTTAGTCTATTAAGGTTTTCTTAATTATTTTCAGAATTTTTTTTTTCATTTTTGGAGATTTTAAGTGATTCTTTACTATTTTAATGCGTTTTTAGAATTTTTATAGATGTTTATGGGGTTTGGGTGGTTTTAAGATTTTTTATGTTTCTTTGGGATATTAATTTTTTTTATTTTTTACGAGTATTATGGTATATTAGTGTTTTTTAAAATTTTATGGGTTTAAAGTGTTATTAGAGATTCAATAGTTTATATGGTTTTTTATGATTTTAGTGTTTAAATTTTTTAGGCGATTTTATGGGATTTAGGGATTTTTTTGGGATTTTTATTTTTTTTATTTTAATTGGGTTTAAGGTTTTTTTAATTATTTCTTAGGGGTTTTCAAGAATTTTAGTTTTTTTTATGTTTTTATCTATTTTAATATTTTTTATAGGATTTTTATGGTTCTCTGCTTTTTAGTGACCTTTTCGGGTTTGAGGTGGTTTTAGTGTATTTTTAGTTTTTTCTGTTCTTAGATTTTATAGATTTTTATTATTATTGTGTTTTTTGAGAGTTTATAATGTTATTAGTGGTTTAATGAAGTTTTTAGATTTTTTAGTGTGTTTTTAGGGATGTTTGGGTTTTTAGTGGTTTTAAGGTTTTTTTGGAGTTATTGTAGTTTTAGTTGTTTTAAGGCTCTATTTAGTGTTTTTAGAGTTTTTATTATTTTTATTGGATTATGATGGGGTTTTAGGGGTTTTTAGTTTTCAGGGTTTTCTTATGGATAATTCTTGTTTTTTGTTGTAAAATATTTTTATGGATATTTAGGGATTTTTTATATTTTTATGGGTATTATGCTTTTTAGTGATTTTGAATGTTTTTTGGGTGTTTGTAGTGGTGTTTGAATTTTTAAATATTTTTTTTGTGTTTTTACGGTTTTTTAATTTTTTTTAGTTATTTTGGATTTTCATTTTTTTAATAATTTTACATATTTAAAGGGTTTTTAGATTTTTGGCAGGTTTTTGGGTTTTAATGGGTTTAATGGGGTTTAAATATATTTAGGTGTTTTAGGATTTTTAGGGGTTTTAGGGTTTTATGCGTTTTTTGGTCTTTTGGGTTTTATTATCTATTTTCAGGGTTATTATGGGTTATTACATTCCTAGAAATTGTAATAAAATTTTAGGATATTTATTATTTTACATATTTGGAGCGGTTTTATGGTTTCATTGTGCTTCAAGAGTTTTTTGTTTTTTTAGGTTTTTATTGAGTATTCTAGGGGTTTAATGGTTTTTTAGAGTTCTTATGGTTTTTCCAGGTTTTAAGGGTTTTGAGAGTTTTTTGTTGGTTTTATGGCTGTTATGGATTTCATGGTTTAATGGGTTTTAATAGTTTTTATGTGTTTATGGTTTTTATGGATTTTAAGTGTTTTTAGAGATTTTAGTGTTATTAGGTTTTTAGGGGTTTTATGGGTTTTTAGGTTTTTATAGATTTCATAGGGGTTTTCAGTGATTGGGGTTTTTTTTGGATTTTAGGGATTTTTTTGTTTTTATTATTTCTTGGTATTTTTGGTGTTATTTTAAATTTTTAGGATTTTAGGATTTTTATGATTTTTTGATTTACTTTTTTTTGGTTTTTAGGGTTTTTATGGGTTTTAGTGATTTTTAACATTCTTAGGGGTTTTAAGGTTTTCGAGTGTTTTTATATATTTTTAGGGTTTGTATGGGTTTTTAGGGTTATTATGGTTTTTAGAGGTTTTCTATTTTCAGTGTCTTTGGGTTTGTATTGTTTTTACAATTTTTTATGTTTTTAGAAGTATATAATGTTTTGGGTTTACAAGTTTTTCATTGGGGTTTTTATGGTTATTTGGGGGTTTCACTATTCTTTGGATTTTTAGGGGTCTTAAGGGTTTTTATTAATTTTGGTGGTTTTGGGATTTCAAGGGGTTTTATGGTTTTTATAGTTATTATTTGGGTTTTTAGGGGTTTTTGAGGTTTTAGTGGTTTTTAGGTTTTTATAGTTTTTTATCATTTTAAGTGGATAAAAGTATTTTTAGAGTATATTATGGTTTTAGGGTTTTTTTGGAATGATTGGGTTATCAATGTTTTTATGAGTTTTTATGGGTTTTTTGTATTTTTTGGGATTTTAGGGGGTTTATCTATTTTAGGGGTTTTAAGTGTATTTAGGTTTTAATGGTTTTATTTGGGGTTTTCAAGCCTCTTTTTTTGTTTTTAGTGATTTTGTTGGGGTTTTTTAAGATTTATATGGTTTTCAGGATTTTTTTAGAGTTTAGAGGGTGTTATTTTTTAGGGTTTTTACAGATTTGAAGAGTTATTTTGAGTTTTTTAGGTTTCTTAAGTGTTTTATTGATTTTTTACATTTTTTAGGTATTAAATGGGTTTAGTGAATTTAGCGGGTTTTATGGGTTTTAGGGGTTCTACTGTTATTACGGTATTTTGTGGTTTTTATGGATTTTAGGGTTCGTTAGGTGATTTCATTGTTTTTAGTGTTTTTTAGGTTTTATGGGTTTTATGTGTTTTTAGGTTTTTTTAAGTTGACATAGTTTATTTCAAGAGATTTACATTTTTAAAGATTTTTAGGTATTTTTATGTTTTTTATGGTTTTTATGGATTTTGTGGTTTTTATGGGATTTGGGGTTTTTTTGTTTTTTTTGGGTTTATGGTGTTTTTTAATTTTTTAGGGATTTATGTGTTTTATAGTATTTAATGTATGTAGGGGTTTAAAGAATTTCAATGTTTTTAATGGGTTTTTATGTGTTCTAATGATTTTTATTGTTTGTAGGGATTTTAATTATTTTTATGGTTGTTTTCGTTTTAAGAGTTTTAATTGGTTTTTAGGGGTTTTAATAATTTTTTTTACGTTTTTATGGGTTTAAGGTGTTTTTAGGTTTGTCAGTTTTTCTAAGGATTTTTCATATTTTTACAATTTTTAGGATTTTTAGGATACTAATGGTGTTTATGTTTTTAGGGATTTTTAGTGGATTTGAGTTTTAGGTGTTTTATATGGTTTAGAGGATTTTAACGGTATTGTTAGTGTTTTTAGAGTTTTATAGTTATTTAGAGTTTTTTAGTGTTTGTGTCAATTTAATATGTTTTACAGTTCTTGGTAGTTTTAGGTTTTTTCGTGCTTTTCAGGGGTCTTAGGGTTTTTAGGGATTTGTGTTGTTTTTAGGTTTTAGGGTTTTTAGTGCTTTTAGGTGTTTCATCATTTTTAGGTTTCTAAGGGGGTTTATGTTTTTTTAATGCTTTCATAAGGTTTTTTATGGATTTTTAAATTAATATATATTTTTACCCCTTTTTGGTTATTTTAGTGACTTTTTAGGGATTTTAGGGATTTTAGGGTTTTAAGGGTTTTATGATTTTTTGGGGTTCTTGGTTTATTTAATCTTTTTAGAGTTTTTATGGTTTATAGAATTTTTAATCATTTTTAGGGTTTTAAAGGGTTTTTAGAATTTTAGTTGGTTTTTATAGTCTTTATGGGTTGGCGGTTTAAGGTTTATTGGGTTTTTATTCTTTTTTCAGTTATTAGGTTTTTTTGGCGATTTGAAGGTTTTCAACCTTTTTTATGTTTTTATGGATTTTAACTATTTTTATGTTTTTATTGTTTTCTTATGTTTTTAGGGGTTTTAGGATTTTTATGGTTTTGGGGATTTTTAGGCATTTTTTTGGATTTTCATTGGTTTTTTGGATTTTAGTTATTTTTAGGGGTTTAAGGGTTGTTTTAGGGTTTTTAGGTTTTTATGGTTTTTTGGGAGTTTATTAGATTTTTTTGAGTTTTTATGGTTTTTATGGTTTTCTATAAAATTTAGGCGTTTAAAGGTTTTTAATATTTTTAGTGGTTTTTAGGATTTTTATCGTCTTTCAGTGTTTTATTTTTTTTGGTAATATGGTCTTTATCAATTTTATGAGGATTTTTTCATTTTTAGGTTTTTTAAGGGGTTATGTTTTTTAGGGTTTTAATGTTTTCTTAAGGGGTTTTATTGTTTATAGGGGCTTATACATGTTTATGTATTTTTTATCATTAAAAGGATATTTATGGGGTTTTAGTGTCTTTATCGATTTTGACAGGGTTTTGTGTTTTTTGGGTTTTATCGCTTTATCATTTTTTGGCGTTTTATGGTATTTTGAGTTTTTTAGTGTTTTATAGTTTTTATAGGTTTTTAATGTTTTTATAATTTTCTAATGATTTTAGGGTTTCAAATGATTTTTAGAGTTTTTAGTGGGTTTTTGTGGTTTTACGTGTTTTTATGGGGTTTTAAGGGTTTTTGGTGTTTTTATAGTTTCTAGGGGTGTTTAGGGTTTTGATGTTTTTTTGGGGTTTTATGTTTTTGTTGTTTTTATGTATTTTATGGGTTTAAAATGTTTTTCTCGGATTTTATGGTTACCTAAGGGGTTTTAGGGGTTTATGGTTTTTATGTTTTTATATATAATAGGGATATTTTCGTATTTTTGTGGTTTTTTAGCGGGATATTTGAGGGTTTTAGGGATTTCATTGATTTTTCTGATTTTTTGGTATTTTAGGTTTTTACTATTTTGTTGTTTTTTAAATGTTTTTATGGTTTTAAATAAATTTTATGTGTGTAAAATAATTTAATAATTTTTAATGGGTTTTTAGGGTGTATATGGGTTTTTAACGAATTTTTTGGGTTTTATGGATTTTTGGAATTTTTAGGTGTTCTTATGATGTTTTGGCTTTTTGGGGCATTCATTGTTTTTAAGATTTATGGTTTTCTTAAAACTTTTCATTTTTTAGGGGTTTTTAAATTTTTTAGGGATCTTTTAGGATTTTTATTACTTTAAATGTTTTTTGGGATTTTGAGGTGTTTTATAGTTTTTAGTGGTGATTTTTTAGTTTTTAGGATTATTTATGATTTTATGGGCTTTAATGATTTTTAAAGTGGTCAAAAAAGTTTAGGGGGTTAAATTGATTTTAGTGTTTTTGTACATTTTTGGGGGTTTTTAGGGATTTTTAGTGTTTTTAAGGTTTTAGGGGTTTTTAAGATTTTTAGGGTTTTAATTCTTTTATTTTTTTATTAGTTTTACATGTTTTTAGATTTTTAAAGATTTAACTGTGATTTTTAGGGTTTTTAGGTATTTTATTCTTTTAGTTATTTTTTGATCTTTTTAAGATTTTTATTAGGGTTTAGGGGTTTTAGAGATTTTGAGGTTGTTATGTTTTTTTAGTTTTTATGATATTTTATATTTTATAACATTTTTAATGTTTTAATGTGTATTTATAATTTTTAGTTGGGTATCATGTTTTATAGGTTAATAGGTGCTTTAATTATATAAGGGGTTCTTTTTACAGATTTTACTAGTTTTTAGGGGGTTTTATTGGTTTTAAAGAATTTAGGCTTTTAGGGGATTAGATTGTTTTTAGGTTCTAATGTTTTCTAATGGGTTTTAAGGGGTTTATTTAATTATTTTTCCATATATGCTTAGTCATGTTTTATTTTCTATAGGTTTTTATGTTTTTTAGAGTTTTTAGGGGTTTTAGTGTTTTATTGTGTTTTTGGGTTTTAGGGATATTTTGAGTTTTACAGGGTTTCTTTGGTTATTTATTTTTTTAACTATTTTTGTTGTTTAAATGTTTTCATAGATTTTATAGTGAGTTTAAGGGGGGTTTTTTTGTTTTTATAGTTTTTATGTTTTTTAGGGGTATTTAGGGTATTTAGGGTTTTTAGTGTTTTTTAATTTTTTTGGTTTTTTGGGGTTACAGGTTTCTTATGATTTCTTATGGTTCTCTAAGGTTTTTTTTATTTATTTTGGGGGATTTTTGATACTTTTATTATTTTTAGTGTTTTAAATGAAAATGATGGGTTTTATTGGTTTTTACAGTTTTTTACAGTTTTTATGGGTTTTATTGTTTTTCTGGGAAATATGGTTTTTTGAGTTTTTTATGATTTTTTAAATATTTCTACAGTTTTTAATGATTTAGGGGTTTAAAATATTTTTAGAGTTTTTAGTGTTTTATTATTTTTTATATGGTTTTAGGTTTCTATGGGTATTTGGGGTTTTAGGGTTATTAGGGTTTTATATGCTTTCAGGGTTTTCATTGTTTTTAACATTTTTTAGATTTTTAAGGGTTTTTATTGTTTTCTTGTTTTAAGTGTTTCTTAGAAATTTTCTATGTTATTATGTTTTTATAATATTTTGGTGGATTTCTGGGGGGTTTGGTTTTTTGCTTTTCAGGGATTTGTAGGGTTTTATTGGTTTTTATGGTTTTATGGGGTTTTGTGTTTTCTGTGATTTTATTTATTTTTTAGGGGTTTAATTTTTTTTAGTTTTTTATCATTTCTAAGGGTTTAAAGGGTTTTTAGAGTTTTTAGTGTTAATTTTGGGTTTTATGGTTTTTTAGATTTTCATGGTTTTTAGGGGGGTTTTTGTTTTTTTTGTTTAAGGGTTTTTTGAGTTTTTATTTTATTCAAGATTTTTATGTATCAATGGAGTTTTTTATGTTTTTTGGATTTTAAGTTTTTCTTAGGTTTCTTTTTGGGTTTTACAGTTTTTTGTTCTTTAGTATTTTTATGGATTCTTAATGATCTTTATGGGTTTTAGTAATTTTAGTTATTTTTAGGGGTTTTATGTGTTTTCAGGTGATTCGTGTTTTTTTGGATTTTGTTGGGTTTTTTGTGTTTCATATGGTTTATAGTTTTTAGTGTTTTTAAATTATTTAGTGGAATAAAGGGGTTTTAGAGTTTTTTTGATTTATTATGTTTTTTGGTTGTAATTTATTTTTATGGGTTTTTATGGATTTTAGGTCTCTTAGAGTTTATAGGAATTTAGTATTTTTATGTGTTTAGAGTTTTATGTGATTTAGGATCTTTAGGATTTCTTTGGGATTTTCAGTGGTCTTAGCGATATTTTCTGGTTTTTGTGATATTTAGGATTTTTTTTGCATTTTCATCGATTTTAGGGTTTCAAGGGATTTTGAGGGTTTTTATGGTATTTTGGGTTTTCAGTTTTTTTTGGGGTTTTTTATTATTTTTAGTGTTTTGGTGGGTTTGATGGATTTTTAGTGATTTAGTGGTGTTTTAGTGGTTTTAATGGTATTTAGAGGTTTTATGGTTTTAGGTTTTTAATATATTTAGTGGTTTTTAGAATATTTATTGTTTTTTTAATTTTTGGATTTTTAGGGTTGTTAATTATTTTTAGGTTTTTCTTTGTTTTTCATAGTTTTTTCTAGGGATTTTAGGGTTTTTACATTTTTATGGGTATTTAAGGATTCTTTAGGAATATTTTGAGTTTTTAGGGGTTTCAAGACTTTTTGGCATTTTAGGGATATAGTTTTTTTTGGGTTTTGAGGATTTTTTGGGTTTTTAAGTGATTTATGGTTTTTAAGGAAATTTAGAGATTTTAACGTTTTTACGGGATTGAAGGGTTTTAGGAGTTTTCAGTGGTTTTTATTGGTTTTATCTTTTTTAGGGTATTTTTTGTTTATAGGTAATTTAATTTCTTTAGGTTTATAATTTTTTTTAGGGTTTTTAGAAATTTTAGGATTAATGGGTTTTAATCGTGTTTTGTTTTTTATTGTCTTCTCAAAGGTTTCCAAGGTTTTTAGGGTTTGGTATGTTTTTAGTAATTTTTAATGTTTTTAAGGGTTTTTGGGATTTTTTAGGTTTTTATGTTTTTTTTATTTTTATTGTTTTTATGGTTTGGGGGGTTAGTTATTTCTCTATTTTTAGGGTTTAAGGAGTTTTTTAGATTTTTTTAATGGCGTTTGGGGCATAAACGGTTTTTTTATTGTTTTTGGGGTTTTTGGGGGGCCTATGGGTTTTTAATAGTGTTATAATTTTTATTATTTTTATTATTTTTTTTGGCCATTAGGGATTTAATCATTTTTACATTTTTAGTGGTTTTTTGTATTTTTAGGTATTTAAGTTTTTATATGGGTTTTAAGTGTTATTAAGATTATTTACATTTTTAAAAATGTTCATGGTTTTTAAAAAATTTATAGTTTTTAGTGTAATTATGGATTTTCATTATTTTTAGTGGTTTTATAGTTTGTATGGTTATGTTTCTAGCATATTTTAATTTTAAATTTTTTAATGTTTTTTAGAGTTTTTAAAAGTATATTGGTGTTTATTGTATTTTTATATATTTTTAGCGGGGCTATGGGGTTTTATGTGTTTTTAGGCTTTTGTGAATTTCTTATTAGTTTTTTGGGTTTTACATTTTTAGGTATTTTTTATGATATTATTGGTTTATAGTGATTTTAGGTATTCTGAGGGTTTTTTTGGGGGGGGGGGGTTTGGGTTTTTAGGGTTTTTTTGAGTTTTTTGGAGATTACGATTTTTTATAATTTCTTAACATTTTTAGTGGTTAAAATAGTATTTGAATTTTTTTAGTTGTTATTAGAGTTTACATTTATATATTAGATTTTTATGAATTTTAGTGTTTCTATGGTCCTTTGATTTTTTGGTTTTTTATGTGTTATTAAGGATTTATCTAATTTCACATTGTTTAGGGTTTTAACTACTTTTATGTTTTTAGTTTATTAATATTTTTCAAGGACTTATATTTTTCCACGTTTTAAGTTAGGTTTAGGTCTTCTTTTATTATTTTTAGGGTTTTTATGAATTTTCAGGTTTAGTGATTTTTTGGGATTTAGGTTTCTTCTAATGTGTTGAGGGTTTTAGTGTTTTTGGTTTTTTATAGATTTTATGGTTATTTTGAGTTTTAATCCATTTTTGGGGATTAAATGGTTTTTAGAGTTTTAGTGGATTATAAGGATTTTATGGGTTATTAGGTTTTTATGGTTTTAGGGGTTTTATGGGTTTTATGGTTCTTGGGTTTTTAGGATTTTTAGGGATTTTAGGGTTTTTAGGGTTTTTAGTGGTTTTAATTATTTTGGCTATTTATGGTTTTCTTAGAGATTTTCATGGTTTTTTGGTTTTTTTCATTTTTTAAGATATTAGTGACGTTTTTGTAATTTCATGGGTTTTTTGGGATTTTAAGGGTTTTATGGATCTTAGGGTTTTTAGAGGTTTATGGTTTTTTTGTTATTAGGGTTTATGATTTTTTAGGGTTTTATGGTTTGTAGATTTTTTTTAATGTTTTTAGGAGATTAAAGAGGTTTGGGATTTTTTTATTTGTTTCATATTTTTATTTGTTTTTAGTGTTTTATAAGGTTTTAGTGGGTTTATGGGTTTTAGGGGGTTTTAGGGGTGCTTACCATTTTATGAGTCTTTTATGTTATTAGGTATTTTAATTTTTTTTAGATTTTTTAGATTTTATTAAAGCTTTCTACGTTTCTTTTTTTTTATGTTTGTAGGTATTTTTTTTGTTTTTAGGGGTTTTGGGATTTTGAGGGTTTTGTGGTATTTTTATGACTTTTTCAATTTTTTTGGGTTTTCGGGGGGGGGGGAGTGTTTAGTTTCATTTTAGATGTCTTTGATTTTATAGATTTTTAGATTTTTTAACATTTTTACAGAAATAAATGGTTTTTATTAGTTTTTAGTGGGTTTTAGGAGTCTATGGGTTTTCACGGTTTTCAGGGTTAATATCCTTTATAGAGTATTTTTCGTTTTTTAGCATTTTTATGAATTTTTGGGGTTTTATTTGATTTTAGCTTTTTATAGTTATCTTAGGGTTTAAAATGCATTAAATTACATTTTTAGATTTTTATGTATTTTTATGGTTTTTAGAGTATTTAGGGATTTTGAGGGGTTCTAGGGGTTTTTAGGGGCTTTATTATTTTTGGGGGTTTGTAGGGTTTTTTGGGGTTTTTAAAGTTCTTTTTGTGTTGTTTATTGTTTTTGGGGTTCTATGGGTTTTTAGAGTTTGTATTGGTTTTAGGGTTTTATTGGTTTTTACGTTTTTTAGGTTTTTGGGAATTTTATGGTTTTTATCATTTGTGATGTTTTCTATGATTCATGGTGGATTTAAGTGTTTATGTTTTTTTTCTTTTTTTTCTATGGGTTTTTGGGTTTTACCTTTTAGGTATTTCTTAGGATTTTTTTTGGGGATTTTGTATTGTTTATTTTGGATTTTGACTGTTTTTTGGGTCTATATGGATTTTTTAGTTTTTATGTTCTTTATGGATTTTATAATTTTTTAATGTTTTTAGGAGTTTAGAGGGAATTTAGTTTTTTTTGGTATTTTGGGTTTTTATGGTTTTTATGGTTTTTAGGGTCGTTAAGGGCATGGAAGATACAAGGTTTAGGATATTCCAGGCCCTCCCAAATTTAATAGAAAGAAAAAAAGAGACTCCACAGACTAGGGAGGGGAGGGGTCAAACGACCCACACCCAAAAATCCCTTACAACCCATGCCAAAAAAAGAAAAATCAAAAATGAAAATCCAAACAAGCACACCCAGGTCCAATACCAGCATCCAGCAGCATCACAACCAATCATCACAGCGACAAAGCAGCGGCAACACATCCAAACCAACCAGCCCCGACAACCAGCCGCACCAAAACCAACATCACAGCTAATCACAACCGCCAACATCAAACCAAGGCACAAAAACCGCAACCAATCGCAGCAATATTCACCTCCCAGCAAACAACCAGCAGCAGTCCCAACCAAGAAACAAACAACCTCCAACAGCTGCAAGAAACAACTAAACTGTGATACCAGTAACCATAGAGGTTTTTATAGTCTTAAAGTTTTTTTTTGTGTTTTTAGGATTTTTTTTTAGTTTTTTAGGGTATAAAGTGATTTTAGTGTCTTTAACATTTTTAGGTTTAAATGGTTTTTAGAATATTTATTGGCTTTTTAGATTTCTTATGGGTTATTTGGATTGTTTTGGGGGTTTTAGGGTATTCAGTGTTATTTAGGTTTTTAGTGGTTTTATGTGTTTTTAGGTTTTTATGGTTTTGTAGTGGTTTTAGGGGTTTTCAATGTTTTTCATATTTTTATTGATTTTATTTCACATTTAGGATTTAATGGGGTTTTAGAGTTTTATGGATTCTGATTGGTTTTTTTGGTTTTTATGATTTTTTTTTTTGATTTTGGGTTTTTTTAGTCTTTTAGGGTTTTTACGAATTTCATGTGTTTTATAAAAAATTTAGGTGTTCCAAGGGTCTTTATAGTTTTATTGGTTTTGTGTATTTTTATGCATTTTTACTGTTTTAATAGTTTTACAGGTTTTTATGGTTTTTACAATTTTTAGGTTTTTACAGTTAAATGGGGACATGGAATTTTTATGGTTTTAGGTATTTTAATTGGTTTTAGGCTTTTATGGTTTATTGAGGGGTTTTAATGATTATTAGGATTTTTTAATTTTTTTGTACTTTTTAGGACTTTTTAGATTTTTAATGGTTTTTAGAGTTTCTATGGGGTTTAGGGGTTTAAGGGTTTTTAGTATTTTTAAGGTTGTTATGGTTTATTGGGTTTAAGGGTTTCTTTTAGGTTTTTAGTGATTTTAACATTTTTAGGGGTTCAAATGGTTTTTAGAGTTCGTTGTGATTTTTAGGGTATTTATAGGTATTTATGATTACTTTTTTTTCATGTTTTATGGTTTTTTTGGGTTTTGACAGTTTTAATGTTTTTATGGTTGTTAGAAATTTTTAAAAAATTGGGATTTTAGGTGTTATTAGTTTGTTAGGGTTTTCCTACGGGTTTTCAAGCCTTTTATTGTTTTCTACATTTTTAGGGAATCATTAGGAAGTTTTAGGATTTTTTTTTGTTTTATCACATTTTTATGTATTTTGAAGGGTTTACTGGTTTTTATGTTTTTTGGGGGTTTTTTGAGTTTTTTGGGTTTATCTATTTTTAATTTTTTAACATTTTTAGGGCTTTAAAGGATTTTTTTAATTTTTAGTACTATTTAAGATTTTTATGGGGTTTGGGGAGGTTTTTAAGGCTTTTAAGGATTTCGTAGGGGGTTTCAGGGTTTCTAGTGTTTTCTATGTTTTTAGGTATTTTTAATTATTTTTATGGATTTTTTATTATTTTTAGTGGTTATATGGATTTTTATGGTTTATAGGGGTTTTATGGGATTTTTGATCTTTTATTTGTTTTAGTGTTTTCTTGTAATTTTTAAGGTTTTTCAGGTTTTTAGTGTTTTTAATATTATTGCTATTTAATAGAGTTTTTATAGTTGTTAGTGGTTTAGTGGTTTTATGGGTTTTTATGACTTCAAGGGTTCTTAGGGGTCTTACAGTTTTTATGGGTTTTAGTGTTTTTTTGGGATTTTAGCATTTTACGTTTTTAGGGGTTTTAAGTGTTTTTATGTTTTTTTGGATTTGAGGGTGTTTTGGGAATTTTATGTTTTAATGGATTTAAAGGGGTTTTAGGATTTTAATTTTTTTTAGGGTTTTAGGGTTTTTAATGGTTTTTTGGGGTTTTGATCTTTTTAGGGAATTATTGTTTTTTCTAGTTTTATAGTTTTTTGAGTTTTGATGGATTTAAATATTTTTGTTTTTTAAAATTTTTAGACGTTTTAGAGTTTTCAATCGGTCTTTAGGGATTTTATGGTTTTTTAATTTTTTTAGTGTTGGTCCTGGTTTTTAATGTTTAAGTATTTTTGGGTTTTTATCAATTTTTATGTTTTTAATGGTGTTATGTTTTTTTAGGAATATAAGGTTTTCTAAGGGGTTTTCTTTTTTTTAATTTGTTTGGGATTTATACGCATTTTTTGTATTTTTATTTGTTTATGGATTATTTAGGCATTTGCTGGGTTTTTAGGGGTTTTAGGGTTATTATTATTTTGATGCGTTGCCAAATGTGATAAATGAGCTAGTAAAGATGATGAAGTGAAATTTATCCAAAATGAACACAACTTAATGGAAAAAGAACTCACCAAGGTTTCTATAATCTTAAAGACTATGTCACCAGTAATGGAGTTTCACAACCATTTTTGGGAAAAAGATGAGGCAAAAGAAAGAAGGATGAACAACTGGCTATAAAAATTCATTTGATTCATGTTCCCCATTCCAAAGGTGTGAAAACACATTATAATGAAAAAATGATAAGTGTAAATGACCCAAATGAAATTACAAGTCACGATGCACGAAAAAGGAACTTAGAAAGGATAAAACCACTTCCTCAAGCTATATAATGACTCCACTAACAAAACTATAGAAAATAATTCGTAAGGCCTATTTTTCCTAGTTTTTATCAATTCTATATTGTGTTTCTATGTTTTTTCTTCCCTTTTCAATAGTATAATTGATTTTGGTCCCCAAAAATGTGTGTTGTGGGCCTCCGTTTTTTTGCATTTCAAAAGATTGGACTGGTCCAATTCGAATAACAATTGGGTTTAAAATTATTTTCAATCCCAAACTTATTCTCCTTGGGATGAATATGATCTATAAAATTCCACCTGTTTGTAGGGTATTTAACATCAAATCCATGCCATAATCTCCTTGATGTGTCATACATTATGAAATAATTTCATCATCATTTGAGTTCATCTTTCGCCAATTGAAACGATCATATATTATCTCCAATGTTTTTTGGATGCCCATATAAATAGAAAGTCCCATTTTACATTCCTCCCGAATGAGAAATTCCTTATAATTACCATTTGGAACACACAATTTTTTTTAAATACAAATCCATTATGAGTAGAATAATCATTCCTAAATACATTTTGATATTTGATTGAAATAACATTTAACTCTATATCATGTTGATAATATTGTTTCATCAGCTAAAATCCATGAATTCAATCATATAGAACTGTTTGTAATGCATGCCTTCATGATAAATCATTTTCCACAAGGTTATCTTTCCCCTTATTGTATTTTGAAACAAATTATAATGATTGCAATAATTTCCTCTAATTTTCAAACCTCAAAACTATATTGTGGATACAATTGATAAATCTCAATTGGTGATGTTCAGAATGAAGAACAAATAGTTTTGATCTCAAATAATGAGATCAATTATATAAGGCTTTCATAATTTCATAAAATTCTATATCATAGCTTATGTAATTACTCCTTGAATAATTCAATTTATCATTTAAATAGGTAATATACTGATTTATTTCAATGAGAATAGTACTTATCCGAACTCCAATTGAATCACACTCCAAATCAAAGACTTTATCAGAATTAGGTAATACAAAAACCAACGCTTCCCAAAAAAATAATTAATGATTTAAAGTTATTCATTTACAAAATTTGACCTCTAAAATTTCCAATTTTTAATGAATTTAGTGATAGGTTCCATGATTGTGCTGAAATTGGAAACAATTTGAGCATAAAAAAGATATGAAATCATGAAAACATAGAACATAAGTGATGGACCCTGGTTGTTTATAGTACATGCTTGCTTCCAGTTTTGATTGATACATATGAAATGTGTTTTTTTCAATAAATGGTTTCAAAACTTCATTCATGAGTCACATGAAATTATTAGGATAATCTGAGAGTCTTGATTACATTAAAAACCACTCAAACAATTTTCCTTTGGTTTTGAATGTTGTTATCCACTCATTCTATTCTTTAATTAGAATCTGGTGGCATATACTCTGAAGATCAACCTTAGAAAATATTAATAACCCTTTTAATTCATCAAGAATATCATAGATTCATGGAATAGAATACTAATATTTTATATTGAAATTATTTACAGTTGTACTACCAATAAACATTTTATATGTGTCATCATTATTCAGCACCAATAATACTGGAACTAAACAACGGATCATACTTGTCCTTATACATCCCAAATCAATCAATTTGTCCACTTGCATATGAAATTCTGTTGATTATATAGGATGGACATGATATGACGGTTTATTTTTAAAATTTTCACCAAGGATAAGATCAATATATTGTTAAAAGCCTCTAAAGGGTGGTAATTCAGTCGGAAGATCATTTGGATAAACATCAGGATATTCCTAATTCAATGAATGAGCCAACATATGGTGATGTAAATTCTCCTAATGGAATGAATCATCCATTATAAATAATGAAAAATTTTACTTTCCATATTTATTTCATTCCACACTAGAGATTTATTGATAATGAGGCTCTCATTGGGTTCTTTTGGAAATGTTTTTTCTTAATGAGTTTGAGATGGATTCAAATAAAAAAGTGTGATGTTCTTTTCCCCATATAAGAAAGAATATGTATTATTCTCACAATAGTATTTCACTTCACTATAAAACTTGTAAGGCATATCAACAATATGTTACATGAAAAAATAGGAATAGAATAACACAATACCTCGTCAACATAGTTCTTACTAGTGGAAAATTAATTTAGAGCCTTTTTTACTTGGAGTTTGCTCCCATTATTCAACCATTGCAATTTATATGACCAAGGATGATTCTAATTTGGAAGATTCAATTTCTCTACTAGTGTTCTTAAAGCTACAGTTGTATATCTCTCACTATCAATAATCACCATGAATACTCACAGATTAATGTTTCAATGAGTTTATAAAAAAATTTCTTGTTGATCTTATTTTGAGCATATTTGATCTTGGAATACTCTTCATAGAACAAGAATATTTCCCCCAACAACTTCTTCCACAACATGATCTTTATTTTTAGATTATCCATCACCATGTTCAACATCTTCGATTTCAATTTCAATATATTCAAATATTCTGTATTGTAAGAACTAAATTTTTAGAGAAATTTTCATGAAAGAGTTCATACCCATTAAATTTGAAATAATTTCATTTCCCATGTTCAATGGATTGGTATTTTCCCTTTGGTTGTTCAGTATAATTCTCTTCCCCTTTATCAAACATCTTGTTCTTTCCAAAATCTTTCTAAAAAACACTATACTTATTAAAATATATTCATTTATAAAATGATGTAACTGTATTATATTTCTTCAGTGTCAGTTACTTTGAGGTCCACTTTTTCTTTTCCACTTGGATATCTATATTTCAAACAACATATAGTGAGTGGAATGGTTTAAACTCTACTAAATGTCTAATTTATTCATTTAATACACCTATAATCCATGTAATGGTATCCTCTTTGTACTATGAAACATCACTTATCATCAATAAATGATAAATCTTCTAAATTTACTCTTCAAAATATTTATCTCTTTGTCACAAGATATACAATTAGAAATAAAGCTGTTGTGTGTAATTATCAGTTAGAAATATTATTCATAATAGATTCCTTAAAATATCCCATGAGATTAATATTTCATTCCCATTATGTTCACATTGTTTCTTCAGATTTTCCCACCAAATAGATGCATAATATTTAAATTTGTGAATGGATATCTTGCACTTCTTCTCATCAAAATATTTATTAAATTTGAAGAATCATTGAATTTTGAACATCCAATCTAGAAAACCATATTGATTCATCCTCTCATTATGTTTTGTATAGTAAATATTCAATCATATTTCAATATATTCACTATATCTTCTCTTTCACATATCATCCTCTAAATCTCTTGAATCATTTATATTTGTATGATCTTTATAAAATGGGGTCAGTTTGCACCTATTTTTTGGAGGTAGACGTCAGGGATGCCACTGTGGTTGAGGGGAGTCACATCACCACACTCTCAATAGTTGATAAAAGTTCTCGCTAATTTGAGTAATTTATTATTTTAGATGTTCATTGAAAAATTTCCATCGATCATGAAGAGTATAAGATCTTCTCTTATGAGGCTTTGTGGAGAGTAATTATATGAATGTGATAAAACATAATTATTAGAACCTAATTCTCTGATACCAAAATGATAAATCGAAAAAAACATTAAATGATTAATTATATATAATGTAATTAAAACTAGCTAAAATGACCATGTTTTAATGGAAACTCCACCCGCCAAGGTTTCTCCCAGCATACATGCAATGTCACCAGCAAAGGATATATACCCTAAATTCTTGGAAAATAGAAGGGGCCATAGAAATAAGGATGAAACAAAACATTAAAAATTCATAACAATAAAATTTCCTTATTAAAAAGTAGATCGAACACATTATAAATAAAAAATAAAGAGATTAAATGCTCCAAATCAAATTACATAGAATTGGACACTCGTATGGAATATAAAAAGCCTAAAAACACTTCTCTATGATTTTTGATGAACCCACTAACTAAAGTAGATATATTCATTCGTAGTGGTTCATTTTCTATGTTCTGCCTCTGGTTTAATTTTATTCTTTGAATTTACTTCTTTTCCATGTGGATAAATCATTTTGGGCCCCAAATAAGTTTTTTGTAGCCCATTATGGTGTTGGATGTAAAAACGTGTGGGTTGGTCCAATTGGAATAAATATTAGGTCTAATTTTTTTTCAAGCCCAAAAATATTCTCCTTAGGTTTAATAAGATCTATATTAGGGTTTTCATGGGTTTTTTGTGGTTTCATGAGTTTTTAGGTTTTTAATATTTTTAATGTTTCAACATGTTTAAAGGGTTTATTATAGTTTTGGTGGTTGTAAGGGTTTTATAGGGGTTTATGTGTTTTATGGTTTAATTTATTTTATGATTTTTATGGTTTTTAGTGGTTTTATGTTTTTTGGGGGTTATTTAGTGGTATTTAGGGTTTTCAGAGCTTTTATGTTTCTTTGGGGTTTTAAGTGTTTTTAGATTGTTAACGGTTTCTATGGGGTTTTCAGGGATTTAATTTTTTTATATTTTTATGATTATTATGTATTTTTTAGGATTTTATGGGTTTATAGTGTTTTTAGGATTTTTAAAAGTTAATGTGTTTTTTAGGTTTTTATGTTTTTTTAGGGTTTTATGGTTTTTTGAGTTTTTATGGGATTTATGTTTTTTAGAGTTTTTTTAAAAAAAATTATATGTTTAATGTTGTTTTGAGTGTTTATTTTGGTTTTAGTAGTTATTCGGTGTTTTATGGTTCTAGTGGGTTTTATTGTTATCATGATTTTTAATGATTTTACGGTTTTTATCATTTTTGAGGATTTTTAGGGGGTAATTTGTTTTTGGGTTTTAAGGTTTAGTTAGTGTTTTTTTGGGTTTTCTGTTTTTTAGGATATTTATGTATTTTTATGGTTTTTAATATTTTAGGCGTTTTTATGGTTTTAGGGTTTTATGGTTTTTAGGGTTTTTATACTTTTGAGGTTTTAGGTTTTTTGGAGTTTTTTTGGATTTTGCGGGGTTTTAGTATTTTAGGGGACTTATGGGGATTTATATATTTTAGTATTATTAGAGGTCTTATGTGGTTTTAGGGTTTTTATGGTTTTTAGGGGTGTTATTTTTTAGGTGTTTTGGTATTTTATGGTTTTTAGTATTTTATGTTTTAGGGGGTTAAAGCAATTTTAAATTTAATGGTTTTCATAGGGGTTTCATGGTTTTAGGGTTTTTACATTTTTATGGTTTTTTATTAATTTTGTAGGATTTATATGGTTTTTATATTTCATTATAATTTTCAGTGGTTTGTTGTTTTTTAGGGGGATATATGGTTTTTATGGGTTTTTAGGTTTTTATGAGTTTTTGTGTTTTTAATGGTTTATTTGTTTTTTGGAGTTTTTAATTATTTAGTTATTTAGAGGGTTTTAAGATATTTAATTGGGGTTTTAGGGATTTTATGGATCTTTATAGATATAATAGTTTTCAGGTGTCTTTATGGTTTGTATGGGATTTAGGGTTTTATATGTTTTTAATTGTTTTCAGCATTTCTTGGATTTTAGGGGGTTTATTTGTTTTTTGGTTTTAATTTTTTCTTCCAGATTTTTAGGTGGGTATAAATTTTTTAAATTTTTATTTATTTTTAAGTAAATTTTAATATTTATATGGTATTTCTAGTTTTTCATGGATTTTGAGTGTTTTTAGGGGTTTCTAGCGATTTAGGGTTTTTTTGGTTTTTGGGTTTTCAAGGATTGTTGTTTTATATGGATTTTAATGTTTTTAGAGTTTTTTTTACATTTTTATTAGTTTAAAGTGTTTTTAGTGTTTTTAGTGATGATTAATTTTTTTCATTGAGTTTATGTGGTTTTAATGATTTATGGGGTTTTTTGGTTTTTAGAGTTTTATAAATTTTTACGTTTTTTGGGTTTTTAGAATTTTTAATTTTTATGGGTTTCTTAAGGGATTTCATGGTATCTTGGGTTATTATTTTTTAAGTGATTCTTATCAATTTTTAGTATTGTTATGGTATATGGGTTTTTAGGGATTTTATAATATTTTTAGATTTTAGGGGTTTCTTAGAGTTTTTAGGGGTTCTAATGTTTTCTATGAGTTTTTTAATGTCTATAGGTGTTAAAGGGGTTTTATAATTTTTTATGGTGTTAGGGTTTTTAGGGGGTTTGGGGTTTTTACAGTTTTAGTGGTTTTTTGGGTTTTTTAATTTTTTTAGGTTTTTATGATTTTAAGTGTTTTTTGGGTTTTAATGTTTTCATATTGTTTTTGTGTTTTAATATTTTCATAGGGTTTTTTTTGGGTTTTTTTGGATTGTTTCAGAGTTTTGTTTTTTAATTATTTTTTTAATTTTAGGGATTTGATGGTATATGGGGTGTTTAATGAGTTTTAATGTTTTTGTTTTTTTGGGTTTTAGTGGTTTTTTTAGTTTTTTAGGGTTTAATGGTTTTTTATTGTTATTAAAAAAATTTGGGTTTTAAAGGGTTTATTTATTTTTAGTGGATTTTCATGTTTTCTTGGATTTTAGTGTTTTTATAATTTTAAGGGGTTATTATGAGTTTTATGAGTTTCAAGATTTTTATGGGGTTTATAGGATTTTTAGGGTTTTCATATTTTTTTATGTTTTTTAGTGTTTAAAATGTCTTTATGTTTTTGTGGTTTTATCTGGGGTTTTCAGTGTTTTTATTTTTTACTGTTTTTATGTTTTTTATAATGTTTGGTTTTTATTTTATTCCTATGTCGTTTTATGGTTTTTATGGATTTTTAGGTTCATTTGATGTTTTGAGGGTTTTCAACTTTTTTTTATTTTAAGGCATATTTTTTATTTCTTTTAGGGTTTTATGGGTTTTAAGTGTTTTTAAAATTTTTGAGATTTTAAATGTTTTTATCGATTTTACTATGTTTATGGATTTTAAGGGGTTTTAGGGGTTTTAGGGGTTTTTAGTGTTTTAGTTGTTTTATGATTTTTTTTTGTGTTTTATGTATTTTGATCATTTTTTAGATTTTTAGAGGTTTTATGTATTTTTTTTATGTATTTGTTTCATATGGATTTTATGATTCATTTTTAGGTATTTTTAGGGATTTTAGGATTCATATTTTATAGTATTTTATTGATTTTGAGGGTTTTATGGGTTTTAGATGTTTTCTGTTTTTTTGGGGTTTCAGTGTTTTTTTTTGGGTTTTTATGGGTTTAAGAGTTTGTAGAGTTTTTAATCATTTTTAGGGGTTTAATAGATTTTAGAGTTTTTATTAGTTTGTAGAGTCTTTATTTTTTTTCATTTTTTAGGGTGTTCATGGTTTTTACGGGTTTTAGTGTGTTTAGGGGTTTTTTTGGGATTTTAGTGTTTTTAGGTTTTTAGGATTTTCGTAGGTTTTTTAATGTTTTAAAGTGTTTTTTTACATTTTTAGGTTTTATAGGTCCTTTTTTGGTTTTATAACGTTTTTAGGGGTTTAGGGAGTTTGATGATTTTTATGGGGGATTTTTATGATTTTTGGGTTTTATGGGGTTTTTTGGGTTTTTGGGTTTTTTTTGTTTTTATGCATTTCAAGGGTTTTTAAATTTTTTTATCATTTGTAGTGTTGTAACATGTTTTTATAATTTTTAGTAGTTTTTATGGTTTTTGTGGATTTTTTGGGTTTTAGGTTTTTTAGAGTTTTATGGTTTTTGGGAGTTTTAGTGCTTTAAAGTTTTTATTGTTTTATTATGGGATTTCAGTGTTTTTAGAGTTTTTACTTTTTTATGGATTTTATGACTTTTTATAATTTTTTCTGTTTTTATGGGTTTTAGGGATTTTGATGGATTTTAGGGTTTTTATTTCTTTTAGGGTTTTTATGTTTTTAGGGATGTTTTAGGATGTTTTTGAGTTTTTTAGGGTTTTAAGGGTTTCAAGGTTTATAATGTTTTTATGCGTTTATAGAGATTTTGGAGTTTTTAGTGGCCTTTTTATTTTTTATGGGTTTTTTTATGGTTTTTAATGGTTTTTTCGGGTATTGGGGTTTTTTGGGTTTTTAAGGGTTTTTAGTGTTTTTATGCATATTTACGTTTGAATGTGTTTTTTTGTAATTTGGTTTTTAATGTTTCCATAGGGGTTTTAGGGATTTGGAGTTATTTTTGATTTTTGGGTTTTTGGAACATTTTTAGGATTTTTGGAGTTTTTAGGGACTTGGAGGGGTTTTAGGGTTTTAGGGTTTTATAGGTTTTGGGGTGTTTTAGGGTTTTTTTTAAATTTTTTAGTGTTTTAAATAATTTTAGTGTTTTTTAAAAAAATAGTTTAATAGGGATTTAGAGTTTTTTTAGGTTTTTAGGTTTTTATTGTAATTAAGGATTTGTATGGGTTTTAAATATTTTAGTGGTTTTTATAGTTTTTAGGGTTTTTGGGGGTTTCAGTGTATTCATTTTTTTATCAATTGTAGGGTTTTTAGAGACCTAAAATGTTTTTAGGTTTTTAATTTTTATTAGGGTTTTAAGGGGTTTTTTGGGTTTTTACATTTTTAGGTAATTTAGGTCTTATTCTGTGTTTTATGGATTTTTTTTGTTTTTTAGTGTATTTGATTATTTTTGGGAATTTTGGGATTTTTAGTGTTTTTAGGTTTTTAGGGTTTTTTTGAGTTTATTTTGACATTTTATGGTTTTTTAGAGTTTTTAATACTTTTAGTGGTTTAACATGTTTTTAGAGTTTTTAGAAGGTTTTAGGGTTGTTGAGTTTATTTTGAGTTTTTTACATTTTTTAGAGTTTTCTATATTTTGATTGGATTAAAGGGTTTTTAGAGTTTTTAGTTGTTTTCAGTGGTTTTATGTTTTAATTATGGTTTTAATGTGGTAATTTATTTTTTGGGGTTTTACGTGATTGTTATTTATATATATATATATTATTAATTTTATGGTATTTGAGGATTTTTAGGGTTTTTGATGGTTTATAAGATTTTTTGGGTTTTTTTGGTTGTTTGGTTTCCAATGTTTTTTTTGATTTTTTTGAGGTTTTAATGTTTTTAGAGTTTTTTATCATTTTTTTGCGATTAAATTATTTTTTGAGATTTAATTTTGTTATAAGTGTTTAATGGGATTTTAAGGATTTATGGGGTTTTTTGGTTTTTTGGGTTTTAGGGCTTTGTCGGGTTTTTAACGTTTACTAGGTTTTAATGATTTTATGTGTAATTAGGTTCTTATTTTTTCCCTTGGGACTTTAATGGTTTTAGTGTTTTATAATTTTTATGTATTTTTTTGGAATTTTTAGCGTTGTTATAGATTTTATGGTTTTTTTGTATTTTGAAGGAGGTTTAGGGATTTATGGATTTTAGGGTGTATATTGGTTTTTTGGGTTTTAGTAATTTTTTGAATATTATAGGGGATGTATATTTATTTTAAATTTTGTTGGGTTAAATGTATTTTTGGATTTTTTTAGTGGTTTTAGGGTCTTGACGGTTGATTAGTACATTTATGGTTGTAGGGGTTTCAGAGTTTTAGTGTTTTTAGTGGATTTTAGGTTTTAGCATATTTAGGGTTGTTAATGTTTTTTGGGATTTTAAGGTGTTTTTAGATTTTTTCAGGTTTTAGGTGTTTTCGTTATTTTGATATTTTTTGTGGTTTTCATGGTTTTTTGGGATATTAGTGTTATTTCAATATTTTTAGGGTTTTAAGATTTTATTTAGTTGTTTATCACTTTTAGGGGATAAAGGGTTTTTATAGTTTTTTGGGTTTTCTAGGTTTTTATTGTTTTTTAGTGTTTTATGGTTTTTAAGGCATTTATTTTTTAGGGGTTATAATGTGTTTTTAGGTTCTTTATCCTTTTTTATGTTTTTTGGAATTTTATGTGTTTTGATGATTTAATGGTTTTCTTATGGGTTTTCAGTGTTCTTATAGATTTTTAATCCTTTAGGGATTTTGGGGATTTTAGGATATTTCTGGTTTTTTTATGGTTTTGAGGGATTTTGAAAAATTTATTGCATTTTAGGGTATTTTTGTTTTTATTGTTTTTTGGGTTTTTAGGTTTGATTTTTGTTTTAGTGTTTTTATAGTTTTCATATTTTTTTTAACATCATTGTTATTTAAAGGGATTTGATGGTTTTTGGTTTTTTATTGTTTTTATGGGTTTTTTGGGTTTTATGAGTTCAATGGTTTTGTGGTTTACTTTTTTTAGTGATTTTAGGTATGTTAGCGTTGTTATGTTTTTATGGGTTTTAAGTGTTTTTAGGTTTATATGGGTTTCTTATAGGTTTTTATCTGTTTTTACGTTTTAGGGGTTTTTGGGTGTTTTTGGATTTTTAAGTATTTTATGGCTTTTAGGGATTTTAATGGTTTGATTGTGTTTTCAATGTTGTTAGTCTTTTTGTGGGTTTTATGAGTTTTTAGATTTTTTGCCATTTTTTATCATTTTCTAGTTTTTTAGGTTTTTTGAATTTTTAGGTATTTTTAGGGTTTTAAGTGTTCTTAGGTTTTTAAGATTATAATAAGTCTTTTCAGGGTTTTAGGGGATTGTACATTTTTAGGGATTATAAGGGGTTTTCTAAGAATTTATATGGGATTTAGGTTTTTTGAGAGTTTTTTGGGGTGTTTATGGTTTTTATTTTTTAATGAATTTTTTTTAATTATTTTTTGAGTTTTTAAGATTTTTTAGAGGTTTTTAACATTATTAGGGGTTTAAAGGGTCTATTTATTTTTTTAGTTATTTTTAGGGTTTTTATTGGTGTTTATGAGTTTTTAATGTTTTTAGGGGTTTTTATGGTTTTTTGCGGTTTTTATTATTTTTTAGTATTTTTAGAATTCTATATTATTTTGTGGTTTAGGTTCTTTTATGATTTTGAGGTTTTCTTTAAAATTAACTTTGTTTTTATGGGTTTTTAACATTTTGTGGATTTTTTTGTTCTTTTTTTGGATTTTAATGTGTTTTTAGAGTTTTTACGTATTTTGATGGGTTTCAGTGGTTTTAATATTTTTAAGGTTTTATTGTTTTTTGGGATTTAGGGTTTTCTTGGGTTTTTTTGGGGGTTTTGAGTCTTTAACATATTTGTTGTTTTAAAGGGTTTGTAGATTTTTTAGTCAGTTTTTGGGTTTCAGAGTTTTTATATTTTTAGGGTTTTTTATGGTTTTTATTGTGTTATATGATTTATAGAATTTTTTTGTTTTTTTAGTTTTAACAGTTTTTTTTTTATGATTTTCTTATGTTTTTAGGTGTTTAGAGTTTTTTTCATTTTACATGATATTTCTGTATTTTAATGATTTTTTTTGTTTTTAGGAATTTTGAGGATTTTAGGGGTTTTGGGTGTTTAGGGGTTTTATGGTTTTTTTGGGTTTGTTTATTTTTTTGAGTAATTAAAGGATTTAATGTTTATTGTAGTTTATTATAAATTTGATGGGTTTAATGGGTTTTTAGATTTTTTATTGGATTTTTGGGATTTTAAGAGATTTAGGGGTTTTAGGTGTTTTTGTGGTTTTTTTAAGGGTTTTACGGGGTTTATCCTTTCTATATTATTGAAGTTTAAGTTTTTTTAGGTTTTGAAGGGTTTATTTGGGTTTTTTGTGATTTTTTGAGATTATTAGGATTTTTATGGTTTTTATTGCTTTTGGGATTATTTAGGTATTTTGTGATTTTATGGTATTTCTAGGGTAGTAGGGTTTTTAAATTATTTGATGGTTTTAAGGGTTTTAAATTTTTTTAGCGTCTTATAGAATATATAGTTTCTAGTGGGGTTTTAGAAGTTTTATAAAGGATTATGCTTTTTATGGGTTTTAAGGGATTTTATGTGTTTTAGGGGTTTTGGGGTATCAATGTTATTAGCCTATTTTAGGTTTTTAGTTGTTTAATTCATTTTAGGTTTTTAAGGTTTTCTGTGTTTTTTAGGGATTTTATAGTTTTTATGTTTTTAGGGATTTTTATGAAATTACTATCATTTTTAGTTTCTCATTTGGGTTTTAAGGATTTTGAGGGTCTTTAGGGGGTTTAGGGTTGGTCTGTTCCTTATTGTTTTGTTTCGCTTTTGAGGGGGGGGGGGGGTTAGTTTTTTGGGTTTTTATAAATTTTATAACATTATTTGGGGTTTCAAGGATTTTTCTTATATTTTAGGTGTATTTAGTGTTTTAATGGTGTTTTAGGGTTTTTAAATGATTTAACATTTTTTTATATTATTATGGGTTTTTAGTGTTTTATGGACTTTTTGGGTTTTTATCATTTTTTAGGATTTTAGGGGGATTAAGTGTTTTTTATTTTTTTAAGGAACTCTTTAGTTTTTAGGGGTTTTTTACATTTTTGTAAATTTTAAGGATTTCTAAGGATTTTTTATGTGCTTAATTTTTTATTTTTATTCGTTTTGGGTGTTTTTAGTGATTTTTACAATTTTAGGGGCTTTAAACCTTTTTGGGGTTTAGGGATATTTTTTTCAGGTTTTAATGTTTTTTATTATCGATTATTATTATTTTCTTTTAATGAGTTTTTCCAATTTTTAGTGGTTTTAGGATTTTAAGGTTTTCTATAATGATTTATGGTTTTCTAGGTTTCTCATGATTTTTTGGGTGTTTATAGTTTTGTTGTAATTTTTGGGTTTTTATCTTTTTTTAGTTTTTAATGACTTTAATATTTTTTTGTTTTAATGATTTTAGTGTTTTTCTGGGGTTCGAGTGTTTTTTATCTTTTAAGGTATAATTATTTGTTTAGTATTTTTAGGGATTCAGGTGGTTTTTTTTGGGGGGGGGGGTACCATTCTTATATGTTTAGGTGTTTTAAGATTTTTTTTTAGTATTTAATATGGTATATCATGGTTTTAGGTTTTTTAAGTTATTTGGTATTTTATGGATTTTTTCAAATTTTATGAGGTTTTACAGTTTTAAGGTTTTGAACGGGTTTTAGGCATTCTAGTGGTATTATGCTATTTTTATGATATTTTAAGTATTTTATATTTTTTTGGTTTTTTAATTTTTTAAAATTTTTAGGTGTATAAGGGTGTTTTAGAGTTTTAGTTTTTTAGTTGTTTTATTGGTTTTTAGGGGTTTTCATGTTCTTGGGGGGTTTTTTTCTTTTTTGGGTTTTGAGGGTTTTTATGGTTTATAGTGTGTTCAAGGTTTTATATGGTTTTTAATTTTTTTTATTTAGTTTGTGTTTTCTTAGGGGTTTTATGGTTTTTAGGGTTTTTGGTGGTTTAAATGGTTTTATATTTTTCAGTGGTTCTATGTTATTATGGGATTATATGGTCTTTAGGGTTTTTAGCCAATTTTTATAGTGTTTTCTATTTTCTTTATGGTTTTAAGGTTGTATTAGGATTTTTAGGGTTTTTTACATGTTAGTTATTTTTATGTATTTTTTAGGATTTTTATGGTATTTTAGGGTTTTTAGGGATTTTGAAGGTTTTTAGGGTTTTAACGATTTTTATTATTTGTTATGGTTTTCACGGTTTTTTGATTTTTTTGCCATTTAAAAGGTTTTTAGGGGTTTTTAACATTATTATGGGAATACATGTTTTTTTAGATATTTCAGTTGGTTTTTAGAGTTTTTATGGGATTTTATGGCTTTGGGGTTTTTGTATTTTTTTTGGGTTTTAGGGGGTTTAGTGTTTTTGTCATTATTAATTTTTTTAAGTGTTTTTAGGTTCTTATTGTTTTTCATATTTAATATCTAGGTTGTAGAGTTCTTTAAATTTTAAGGGATTGTGATGGATTATTTTTGGGTTTTTTCATTTTTGGGTTTTTGATGGATTTGGAAGGTTTTTAGGGTTTTGGGGAGTTTTTGTGTTTTTTTTTGGTTTTTAGTTTTTTTATTGTTTTGGATTTTAATGATATTTATAGTATTTTAAATTTTTAAGGGTTTATAGGGGATATTTAGTTTCAAGTTGTATTATGGGGTTTTATGGGTGTTGATAACTTTTAAGGTTTTTAAGTATTTTTAAGGATTTTAGGGTTTTTGTGGTTCTATTGTTTTAATTATTTTCTAATGTTTTTAGTGGTTTTAATTGTTCGTATAGATTTTAAGGCTTTCTTAGCAGTTTTTTAGGTGTTTAGGTTTTTTTACAATTTATATTTTTAGGGATTTTTTGTTTTTTATAGTTTCATGGGTTTTTATGTGTTTTGAGGGTTTTAGGGTTTTTTTTATGATTTTTAGGGTTTTTATGGATTTTTTTGGGATTTTAGTGTATTTTTTTAATTTTTAGGGGGGGGTATTTGTTTTCTGAGTTTTTTAATATTTTTAGGGTTTAAAGGGTTATTATAGGATTTAGTGGTTTTTTGGGTTTTTATTTTTTTGGGTTTTTATGTTTTTAAGGTGTTTATTGTTTTTAGGGTTTTAAAGGGTTTATAAATGGTTTTTAGTATATATTTTTAAATATCATTAGGGTTTTATGTGTTTTTAGGATTAAAAGGCTTTATTTAGGGTTTTCTGGGTTTTTATGATTTTTTAAATTTTTAGATATTTTTTTCGGATATAGGATTTTAATGGGTTTTAGTGTTATTACGGATATAGAGTGTTTTTAGTGTTTTTAGGGGGTTTTGATTTTCATTTTTTTATGGTTTTTTTTGGGATTTTAGTGTTATTTTAGTTTTTATGGTTTTTATGGTTTTATGGTTTTTATATTTTTAATACTTTTTAGAGATTTATAGGTTTTTTATATTTGGTTTGTGGTTTTTAGGGTTTTTACTGGTTAATCGAGTTTTTTTTGTTTTATGGGTTTTGTGGTTTTCTTGATTTTTAGGGTTTTTTAGTTTTTTATAATTTTTTTTGGTTTTGAATGGGTTTTAAGTGTTTTTATGTTTCAATGGTTTTCTTAGAGTTATTTAGGGTTTTTTACATTTTAGGTTTCCTAAAGATTTTTTTGAATTTTTTACTGTTTTTAGAGTTTTTAGGGATTTTGAAGGTATTTGGGTTTTCATTGTTTGTTTGGTTTTTCTATGTTTAATTTGGTTTTTAAGAGTTTTAAAGGGTATTATATTTTTTAACGTTTTTAGGTTGTTAAATGGTTTCAATAGTTCTTAGTGGTGTTTTAGAGTTTTTATTGGGTTATTTGGTTTTTTGGTTTTTTCTGTTTTAAGGTGTTTTAGGGTTTTGATCATATTTATGTTTTATGGAGTTTTAATTGTTCTTAGGTTTTTAGGAATTTATGAGGGATTTTCGAGGATATTAGTGTTTTTCATGTTTTTAGGGATTATAAGGGGTTTTTTAGAATGTTTAGCGTGTTTTTTGGATTTTGAGGTTTTTTAAGAGTATTAGTGTTTTTATTGATTTTTATTCAGTTTTAAGGGTTTTTAAGGAATTATAAATATTTTATCCATATTTAGTCGTATGAAGGGTTTTTTTTGAGTTCTTAGATATCCATATGGTTTTTATGGGTGTATAGGAATTTTATTGTTTTTAGGGGTCTTTGGAGTTTTTAGGGTTTTTAGGGGTTTTATCATTTTCCATGGTTTTGGGTTTTTAAGTGGTTTTAGGTTTTTTACGGTTTTCATAGTGTTTATCTTGGTTTGTAGGGATTTTTAAATTTTTATGATTTTTTGTTTTTTTTTATTTATGTGTTTTAGGTTATTTTGGTATTTTGAGGGATTTAGGGTTTTTATGGTTATTATGGTTTTTAGGTTTTTAGCGGTTTTTTGAGTTTTTAGAGTATTTAGTTGTTTTGAGGTTTTATGGATTTTAACCTTTTTTGGGTTTTATGGTTTTAGGGTCTTAAATGATTTTAGAGTTTTTAAGAGTTTTTATGATTTTTAGAATTTTTTAGGGTTTTTGGGGATTTGAGTGTTTTTTGGTTTGTAAGGTTTTCGTAGGTTTTTACGGTATTTATGGTTTTTTATATATAAAGTGGATTTTAGATATTTTTTTGAAATTTAATTTTTTATGGTTTTTAAGGATTATGTGGGGGTTTTAAGGGTAATAGGTTTTTAGGGGTATTATGGGTTGTTGGGGTTTTTAGATTTTTTTTTATTTTTCTAGGTTTTAATGGTTTTTTAGAGTTTTTAATAATTTTAAGGGTTTAAAGCATTTTAGAGTATTTACTAGCTTTTAGGGTTTAGGGATAAATTTTTTTAAGATTTTTTAGTTTCATTATTTTTTTTATAAAATGTATGTTCTTTTATATTTTTTGAGAATTTTTTTATTTCTTCGGATTTGGAGTGTTTTTAGTGATTTTAAGTTTTTTATTGTTTTTTGATTTTTTACGATTTTTATGGGTATTAGTGTTTTTATGTTTTTATGGGATTTATGTTTTTTTTTAATGGTCTTTCTAGGTTTTTAATGTTTTTTAAAGTTGTATTTATATTTTTTGATATTTTAGGGCTCTTTTTTGGATTTTTAAGTATTTTAGGGTTTATAGGTATTTTGATAGAATTAATAATTTTTATGATTTTATGGTTTTTTTGGTTCTTAGTGGTTTTTTTCTATTTTTAGAGATTAAATGTTTTTTGATTTTTTTAACATTCTTACAGATTTAATGTTTTTAGTGACTTTATTGGTGTTTTATAGTGTAATGGGTTTTTTAGGGTTTTTATGGTTTTACAGGTTTTAGGATTTTAAGGTTTTACAATATTTTTGGGGTTTTAGGATTTTTAGACATTTACATTATTAGCGGTTTTAAGTGTTTTTTGTGTATTAATTTTTTCATAGGGTGTTAAGTTTTTTTTTGTTTTTAGATATTTTTATGCTTTTTTCTTGGTTTTGGGATTTTGAGGGATTTTAGTTTTATAGGGGTTTAGGGGTTTAGCATTATTTAGTTTTTTTATTTGTTTTAAGTGTTTTATGGGTTTTCAGGTTATCTTAGCTATTTTTAGGGTTTTTAGTGTTTTTTATAATGTAATGTACTTTTTTATTTTTAGAATTTTTTATTGTTTTTAGTGATTGTGAGGGGTTTTAGGGGTTTTATGAAATTTTATGGCTTTTAGTATTTTATAGATTAGTTAATATTTTTATGTGTTTTAGGCCTTTTATAGTTCACATTGGGGTTTTTAGGTTTTAGGTGCTTTTTACATTTTTATGGATTTTCATGTTATTTTTAGGATTTTTATGGTTTTCAAGGTTTTTTATGGATTTGAGGGTTTTTTGATTTGTTATGGTTTTATGGTTTTTATGTTTTTTTTGGATTTTTGGGGAATTCTTTCGTTTTTGGGGGGTTTTAATGTTTTCATATTTTTTATCATTTTTAGTGGATCAGAGGGTTTTGGGAGTTTTTAGTGGTTTATAGGGAAATTATATGGTATTAAGGATTTTTAAGGTTTTAGGGGTTTTACGGTTTTTAGTTTCATTTAGGATTTTTAGCATTTATTAGGTTTTTCTGGGGTTTTATCTGTTTCTAGATTTTTATGGTTTTCATAGGAGTTTTCTATGTTTTAAGGTTATTTTTCTTTTTAGGGGTTTTTGGTGATTTATTTAATGATTTTTATGGTTGTTATGGCTTTAAGAATTTTCAGTACATTATGGTTTTTTTAGGGTTTTATCTTTTTTAGGTTTTGGGGGTGTTTTATGTGTTTTTGGGTTTTAAGTGTATTGTTAGGGTTTTTATGTTTTTGAGATTTTTTATATTTTTATGGACGTTTATTGATTTATTATATTTTTTATGGTTTTTGTGGTTTTTGTTTACATTGATGGGTTTAAAGAGTTTTTTTTTACTTTTAGGGTTTTATTGGGTTTTTTGGGTTGGTTTTCATGTTTTCATGTTTCTCATGTTTTTTAATATTTTTAAAGAATTTTCATTTTAAATATTTTTTATATTTTTAGTTGTTTTATTGCTATTATGGATTTTTATGTTTTTAATGGTTTTATTGTTTTTTTGAGATTTTTATGACTTTTAGGGTTTTATCGTTGATCTGGTTTATTAAGGTTTGATGTGGTTTTTTTGTTTTGAGGTTTTCTTAGGGGTTTTAGGGGTTTTTACAAATTTAGGGACTTTAGGGATTTTATGATTTTTACTGTTCTTATGTTTTTTAGAGATTTGAGGTTTTTTGTTCCTTTTTTGTTTTTTTGGGGTTTTATATTTTTCTAGGAGTTTAGAAGTTTTATGTTTTTAGGTTTTTAATGATTACTTCGTGGTTTTATAGGTTTTTACAATTTTATAAATTTTAGTGGTTTTATAATATTTTAATGGGTTTTAGGGATTTTAGAGTTTTTAATGGTTTTTATGGTTTATAGGGGTTTCTTCATTTTTATGTTTTTTAGGGGTTTATGTGTTTATGTTTTTTTATGATTTTCTTTGATTTATTAGGCCTTTTATATTTTTTTATATTTATAGGTATTTATATGTGTTTTTATTATTTTTTGGGGTTTCATAGTTTTCAAGGATATTTAGGGTTTTGAGGGGTTTATGGTTTTTAATGTTTTTTGGGATTCTTGGTTTATTTTGAGTTTTTTTAGGGTTTTATGGGTTTTTAGAATTTTTTATCTTTTTAAGTGATTAAATAATTTTTAGTGGTTTTAATGGTGTTTTAGGGTTTTATGGTGTTTTAGGTTTTTATTGGATTTTATGGGTTTTAGGGTCCTTAGGGTTTTTAGGATTTTTATCAGTTTTTTGTTTTTGGGGTTTAAAGTGTTTTGGGGGTTTTATGGATTTCTATGGATTTTTAGGGTTTTAGGGTATTTATGTTTATTGGTATTTTTATGCATTTTTTTTTGTGTTTAATAATATTTAGGGATTTTGAGGGATTTTATTGTTTTAGGTGGTTTATGGTTTTGTAGAGTTTTAGAGTTTTTAAGGGATTTTAGTGGTTTAATTGTTTTTCAAATTATAAGGTTTTTAGTGCATTGGGGGTTTGGAGGGTTTTGTTCTTTTATGGATTTTTACGATATTTTTTATGCTTTTTTATTGTTTTCTGGGGTTTTAGGTTTTTTTTGAGTTTTTCAGTGTTTTAATGTTTTTTGGAGTTTTCTAACATTTTAGGGTTTCAATTGGGTTTTTCTGTTTATAGTGGTTTTTAGGGTTTTAATGGGGTATTAAAATTTTGATGGTTTTCATTTCATTTTATGGATTTTAGGATTTTTTTGGGTTTTAGCGTATTTAGGTTATTTTGGGTTTTACAAGTTTTTAGGTTTTTGAGGTTTTAATTGGGGTTATAGGGTTACTTTGGTTTTTTTATTTTTTAGAGATATTTAGTCCATTTTTAGGATTTCAATGATTTTTAGGGGTTTTTTGGATACTGACGGTTTTTAGGGTCTTTAGGGTTATGAGGGGTTTTTTTAGAGTTTTTAGCATTTTTTAGGGATTTTATGTAATTTTTGGGTTTTAAGAGTTTTTACGGGTATTTAGGGTTTTTAGGGTTTTAAGGGTATTTAGGGTTTTAACACATTTATGGATTTTTATAACCACTTAGGGTTTTAGGGGTTTTAGGGTTTTAAGGGTTTCATGGTATTTGGGTTCTTTAGGTTTTAGTGTCTTTTATAGATTAAAGGGATTTTAGATATATTTTAATTTTTTAGGCGTTGAAATTGTTTTAAAAAATTTATTTGGTTTTTAGTGGTTCTATGGGATTTTAGTGTTTTTTTGGTTTTAGGGGGTTTAAAGAGTTTTAAGGATTTTAAGGATTTCTTAAGGACTTTAAAAGTTTTTAGGGGTTTTTAAAAGTTTTATGGATTTTAATGCCTTTTAGTGATTTTGAGGTTTTCTAGGTATTTTTTAAGTTTTTATGGTTTTTTTGGATTCAGAGTATATTTAGTTTCATATTATTTAATATTTCAACAGTTTTTTATCAATTTTTGTGGTTTAAATGGTTTTTAGAGTGTTTATTTGGATTTTAGGGTTCTAATAGGGTTGTTTCGTTTTTAATTATTTAAGGGTTTTGTGGTTTTTTTATGTTTTGGGGTCTTTTAACGGGTTTAGAATTTTTAGGGTTTTCAGGTGTTTTAAGTGTTTTTAGGATTTTAATTTCTTCCTAGAGGTTATCCATCTTTTAGGATTTCTTTTCATTTTTATGGATTTTTAGGGTTTTACAATTTCTATGGGTTTTTTATGATTTTTTTATATTTTCATCGTATTTAGGGATTTTCTAATTTTTCAGGGTTTTTTATTTTATAGGTTTTTACATTTTCATAGGGTTTTTGGTGGTTTTTATTTTTTTATATCCTTTTAGGGATTTTAAGGTATTTTTAGTATTTTTGCGGTTTTTAGGATATTTATCGTTTTCTGTTTTTTATGGATTTTGAGGGATTTAGGATTTTTTTGAGGTTTCAGGGTTTTATTGGTTATTTTTGTTTTTAGTTGTTTTTTGAGTTTTTGGAGTCTCTTTGGTTTATTATTATTTTTAACATTTATAAGGGTTTAATATGTTCTTATATTTTTTAGTAGATTTTGTCAATTTTATGTGTTTTTAAGGTTTTATGGTTTTTAGGTTTTTAGTGAGTTTTATGGGTTTTGGGGTCATTTCAATTTTTTTAGTGTTTTACCATTTATTGATTTTTAATCAGTTTTAAGTGTTTTTAAGATTTTATCGTTTTCTTAGTGTTTTTTGGGTTTTATGGGTTATTTAAAAAATTTACTGGTTTTTTGTGTTTTTAGGATATTCACAGTTTTTAATGATTTTGTGGGTTTCTTGGGTTTTCAAGGGGTATTATGTTATAGGGTTTTCATTGATTTTAGGGTTTTTTGGGTTTTATGCATTTCTATGTTTTTAAAGTTATCTTTGTTTCACGGTTTTTTGGGGTTTTATAATTTTATAGATTTTTAGGCAATTTTTTGATTTTTATGAATTTTTATTGTTTTTAAACATTTTGTGGGTTTCTATGGTTTATAGTGTTTTTTATGATTAATAGTTTTAATGTTATTATGATTTTATTAAGGGTTTCCATGGGTTTTTTTGTTTTAATTGATTTCTAGTTCTTTTTTTATTTTTACGGTTTTTAGGGTTTTAAGGTATTTTTAGCGGTTTTAGTGTTTTTTATGGTCTTTATGGGTTTTTGGGGTTTTAGAAATTTTTTTATGTTTTTAGTATTTTATGGTTTCTTGAGAGTTATAATCTTTTAGGGGTTTAGAGGTTTCTTAGTGTATTTAGTGGTTTCATGGTTTTTATGTTTTTATGGTTTTTAACGTTTTATTAGTTTTTAGGTTTTTAATGTTTTTAGGTGTTTTAGGGTTTTTTTTAAAAAATTTAGGGTTTTTATAATTTTTACGTTTTTATGGGTTTTAATAATAATAAGGTTTATAAGGTTTTATGAGGATTTTTTTGGGTCTTTAGGTATTTTATCATTCTTAGGGATTTTTATAATTTTTATAGTATTTAGTGATTCGGTGGCTTTTAGGGTTTTGAGGGGGGTCCTTTTAGGGTTTTTCATTTTTTATGTTTTTAGTGTTTTAAGTGTCTTAAAAACATAAATGTTTTCTTTTGGTTGTTTGAGGATGTTTGTGTTGAGTAAATAAGCTTTTCCTTATGAGTTTTCCATTCCTTCATACTTGGGGGAGATTGTTAAGTCAATAAGGTTTCCTTAGTGACTTTATCATTCCTTATAGTTTTGAAAATCGCAAACACCTTATCTCAAGGAAAATATAGTTTTACCCCATGTTTTAATTCTATAACGAAAATTTTATTCCCCAACAAAATTTATCCTTATCTTGTTTTCATTGTTCATATCTTAATTTTTCTATTTGTGAAATTTCGTTTGAACCCAATAACTCAAAATCATATAAATACCTATATATGAAGGATTCTATTTTAGGATCTGAATTATCCGAATCTTGGTTACAAACATTCTGAGTTCTGACTCATAATTTTGAATACAAATTCTAGTTACGAACTCTACTGAGTTCTGACTCTAAACTCTGAATATGAATTCTGGTTATGAACATCATGATTTCTGACTCCGAATTCTGAATACGAATTCTGGTTATGAACTTTCTGAGTTCTGATTCTGATTTTGAATACGAATTCTAGTTACAAATTTTCTATTTTCTAACTCTGAGTTCTCTGAATACAGACACTGAACTCTCATGTGTTCTGACTCGGAATTCTTATGAACTCTGACTCCAAACTTTGTATGTTTTGGTTCCGAATTCTTGTAAATTCAGATTCTGAATTTCCTTGAAATTCAGACTCCAGAATTCTACAGAATTCAGGTTCTAAATTCCAAGAAAACAGAATCTGAATACCTTTTTATTACATACTCTGAATTCAATTTCTATTAGACTCTGAACATTCAATTTCCTACATTCCGAATATCAGATTTTATTTATTATTACACTTGTATTGTTATAAAACTATTTTGTGCTTTCCGTTAATCACTATTATTTTTTTGGAGTGACCCGTGTACAGGGCCTTCCAAAATTCAAAGAAAAATATGACAGTTGGAGGATGTAGCTGATTGTTGAAGCCATGCCTATAAATATGAACTCATTTGAAACAGCTCAGAACATTGAAGAACTGATCTTTGAAGACCGTGCTTACATATTTTTGAAGTGATTTCTAGAGAGAGAGGCTCTAATAAACTCTTATACTTCGTTCACAAAGTTTGAACGGCTTGTTCAAACTTTTCTTTGTGCAGATTTGCTATGTGAAGAGGTGCGATTTACATGAAGTCAGAGACTTCGGGTTGTGAAGTCAGAGGTGCCGATTTCCTTACAAATCGAGGGCTTGCAGGGATAGCAAGACAGAAACCTATCTTTGGATTGAGTGCTTACCTAGGTTTTGGTAAGACAAACTTTCTTGAAAGTATAAATCAAGGGACCTTTTATCCAGGGTTGTTGGATACTTTTCAATTTGGGTTAAAAGGGTTACTACTTGTTAATTTTACTATTTCTATATTGTTTTCCACTGTACTTTTATTGGTAGAGGAAAGTAAAGTCTTCTTATACTTCCTTATACTTGTACTCTAATTATATGGGACTCTATATGCTTTAAGGTAGAATCTTAGTTATTGTAAACTTTTGTTAAGATTCATTTCTAGAATCTCTTTTCTAGAATCAAGCAAGTTATTAGAGCTCAGAGGTGTTTTGAATTTTGGTTATGAAAAATTTCCTTAGGGATTTTTAAAGAATACAATTCACCCTCCTCTTGTATTTGAACATCTCATTTTAACATATTCGATCCAACAATTGGTATCAGAGCAGGTCTCTGAAATACTTATATTCACATAAAAGTTTTCTTTGCTCAAGTTTTTCATTGTTCTACTTTTTCCATGCTAAAGTAGACTACCATATACTCTAAAACAATCCCACCAATTTGTATCAGAGGAGGTGACCTCTGAATTAATCTCACGATTTGATTTAGAAGATAATTATCCTTCTTATTACTTTCAGAATTTAATTTCTGGATTAACACTATTTTCATAATCCTTTTTTTTCAGACTCGTATATTTCTGATTCATTTTTTCTTAGAGGTACACTTGTTCTATATTTTCCTTGCTTAGGAATATTCACCTTGTTAACGAAAATTTAGTATTAACAAGTTTTGTGGAATGAATTTTCATTAAGATGGCCGGAATCATTGTTGGTTCCACAGACAATCTCAATCCAACTAGACAACATATCTTTAATGGAAATTATTACAAATATTGGAGAGACTTCATGAAGACATTCATTATCAATATTAGAGTGGATAATTTTTTTATGCTTACTTGAGGATATAAAATCCTTGAAAAATAAGTTAGTACCATTAAAAATCAAGAAAAGAATGAATATCAACTTAATTATAAGGTACACAATACTTTGCTTTTCTCCATGACTAGAAAAATATATAGCCAAATTTCTTCTTGTGAAGCAGAAAATTGTATTTGGAATAAACTTGAAGTTACTCACTTTGGAACTTCAGAAGTAATTGAAACTAGAAGAGCCATGCTCAGAGCTGAATATCATGGTTTCTACATTCCTTATAGGGACCCCATAAGTAAGGTGAAACAAATATTCATGCCTATTGTGAATAATTTACAATCCATGGGTGAGAAGGGATTAGATAATGAATCTCTTGTTAATAAGATCATAGACATCATGTCGAATGAATGGGAATCTAAGAGAACAATTATAGATGAGAATAGAAAGCTTACTCAAATTTCTCTTGATGAGTAGTTTGGAACTCTTATTTAACATGAGACTAGAATGAAGAGAGATGTTGATAACATAATGAAGAATAATGGGAATAGCTGTGTTCCTTTTACTACAACTTCAAATCATATGAATGCTAAGACTCCAGAGAGAGTTACTAGATCCAAATCAAAGAAATTTGTTATCCAATCCTAATATAGTGAAATTGAATCCTTAGAAAATGAATTAGAAAATCTTGATCGAATGATGAACAAGATAGCCGGACAGAGGAACATTCAATCCAGATATATGAAAAAGGAAAAGAAAGATAAGAATGTTTCATAAGTCATATTTTATGAATTCAAGAGAGCTGGGCACATAAACCTTATTGTTCCGTGCTTAAAAGAAATGAAATAAATGAAAGGCATTCCAAGATAAACAGAAAGAAGTATTACAAGACTAAAGATATGAATGTCTTGAAAGATAATGACACTTGGAGTGCCAGTGATGGGGACTCTTTAGATGAATATTTAGATTATGAATCCTCTGGACAAAAGAATCGTGGAATAATAGCTAGAATACCTATTAACAACCATTGTTTAATGGCTAAGGTACACAATGCTGAATCATGGACCAATGTTTCTTTAAATGCAAATAAAAGTAATGATAAATATTATAACTCCATAGATGAAGAATCTTCTTCTGATGAAGATAATACTTTACATTCATATGAATAAGTATCTAGGTTTTCAAAACTTCTTGTGATTAAGAATTCAAAACTCATGAAAAAACATGATAAGAAAAAATCTAGGAATACTATTCTTACTAAGGAAATATCAGATCTTTCTAAAGATCTTGATAAAAAAATTTGATATTGAAATTATTTCAAAAAATCATGAGGAAGTAATTTATAATAAGAAATAACCTTTCTAATGTTGTAGAAAACATAATTTCTACGAAAATGTTTCTGAGCCGTGCTCTAGTTCAAAATATAATGTTTTTGAAGACCAGAACATGGATATCAAACTCAAATCTGAAATATTTTCCTTGAGGATGTTTTTATAAAACAATAGCTTTGGTAATGAAAATTTTGATAAAATGTATTCTCAAATCCGAACACTAGTGAATAGTTCTGGTTTTGGTTATACTAGTTCTAAACTAATTTTTTGTAACAATTAATTTGTTCCTTAAAGTGATCCATTCTGTACTAAGTGTTAGTGTGGTGGAAATTGGGCAATGAATTTCTCTCTAAAACAAAACCCTATCCTTAGGATTTCATAAAGCTTATTTTTCTATGAAGATGTGGGTGCCTAAAATTTTTCATTCCAAAATTTCCAAATCCATGAAATTTTGGATTCTGAAAGTCTAAATATTTTTTTAGGAATGTAGAGAAAATACCGATAGCAATATGTTTTACATGGATAGTGTATGTTCCTGTCTTATGACTGGTAACAAAAACTACATTGAAAATATTATCTAGACAAAAGGAGGAAAAGTAACATTTGGATATAATGCTCAGGGAGAAATTATTGGTATAGGTTACATCGTTCTTCTTGAAAAACCTTGACTTCAAATGTTTTATTTGTTAAGGGTTTTAATCACTACCTCATTAGCTTCAGTCAATTATGTGATGAAGGTTACCTTGTGAATTTTAGGAATGACAAGTTCTTAGTACACAATTCCAAAGAAGAGTTCAATCATTCTACCCAGAGTCAAAAGAATTTTTACACACTAAACATAGAAGACCTTAAGAGCCAAGACATACCTTTTCTTAGTGCAATGGGAGATCACTCTTGGTTGTGGCATAGATGATTTGGTCACTATAACCATAGGATCATATGAAAACATTCTAAGAAATGTTTAGTTAAGGATATACCGGAACTTAGATTTGATTCTTCAAAAGTTTGTGACCCTTGTAAATATGGCAAGAAACATAAATCTAGTTTTAAATATGTAGGTGAAGTCAAAACTACTGATGCATTACAGCTACTGCGCATGGATCTTTATGGTCCAACAAAAACTAGAAACATTGGAGGTAAGTACTATATATTTTTTCTATTTGATGATTACACCAGATTTACATGGGTGTATTTTCTAGAAAAGAAGTCTGAATCCATATAATATTTCAAAACTTTTAGATCCCAAGTTAAGAATGAGAAAAACCTTCCATTGAAAACTATTCATAGTGATCATGGAGTAGAATTTCAAAATTCTAATTTTGAAACTTTTTTGTAGTAGAAAAGGCATTAATCATAACTTTTCAACTCCCAGAACACCTCAAAAAAATGGTGTTGTTGAAAGAATAATCAGAATTCATCAAGAGATAACTAGAACCATGTTGACTGAATATTTTGTAGCCAAACATTTTTGGTCTGAATCTCTATGCACTGATTGTTATACTATAAATCGAGTTTTTATTAGACCATTTCTTAATAAATTTTTTATGTGTTATAGAATGGTAGAAAACCTAGACTTTCCTACTTTATGGTTTTTGGTTGCAAGGTATTCATTCTAAATACTAAAGATAATCTACATAAATTCACACCAAAATCTGATGAAGGAATTTTATTTGGATACTCCACAACATCTAAGGTATATAAAGTTTTCAATAAACACACTTCTAGTGTTGAAGAGACAATACATGTTAAATTTGATTCAACTGATCCTTTGTTTTTAAAACAACACCAACATACATCTTCGAATGTGTTTTCAAAAACTGATTATCAACCTATGTTAGATGATTTTTCGGATAAGGAAATTGTCCTAGAAGATAATTCAGAAACATTTACCCCAGAATATTTTCTACCCTATGTTGATGAATATGTTTTACCAAAACCAAATTAGTTGTTTCAAAAAATCATCCTAGTGATAGAATCATTGTTGTTGTTAATCAACATTTAAGGACTATATGTTCCTTACAATTGAAGTAGAACATCTAAAATGTATTTCCCAATTAGAACAAAAAATCACTAATGAAGTTTTAGTTGATGATGATTGGATTAAATCCATGCAAGATGAACTAAATAAATTCTAAAGGAAGAATGTTTGGACCTTGATTGAAAAACCTAAGGAAACTTCTGATATTAGAGTAAAATGGGTCTTCATAAATAAGTGTGATGAAAATGGAATCATTTTATGATATAAAGATATATTAGTTGCTAAAGGCGATAACCAATAAGAAGTAATAGACAATGAAGAAACCTATGCTCTAGTAGATAAACTTGAATGTTTTTGTATTTTACTTTCCTTTACAGCATTCTTCAATTTCAATCATTTTCAAATGGATGTGAAATGTTCTTTCCTTAATGGTTGTGTTCAGGAAGATGTTTTTGTTGATCAAACTCCTATTTTTTAAGATCCAAAACATCCTGATCATGTTTTTAGAATAAGAAAATCTTTGTCTGGTCTTAAACAAGCCCCTCGAGCTTGGTATGACAGGCTTACAGAATTTTTGCTTCAAAATAACTATGTTTAGGGAAATGCAGATCCAACCATTTTTATAAAGAAATAATAGAAAAATGTTTTTTTATTCACATATATGTTGATAAAATTATATTTGGTTCATATCATCAATAATTAATTTATTTATTTTCGGGTTTAATGAAATCTATGTTTGAAATGAGTGTGCTGGGTGAGTTACCATTTTTCCTTGGTTTTCAAATTTCTCAAAAACTAGAAGGAATATATATATCCCAACATATTTATATTAAAGAAATTCTTAAAAATTATGGATATGACAACTCTAAAAGTATTTGTACTCCCATTGGTACCTCAAAAACACTTGATCTTGATGAAGATGAAAACCCAATTGATCAAACATCTTTTATAGGTTTGATAGGATGTTTACATTACTTGACAGCCAGTGGTCCAAACATAAGGTTTTCAGTATTCTTATGTGCAAGATATCAATCTACTCCTAAGGAATCTCACATAAAGGCAGTGAAAATAATTTTTTCGCTACTTAAAGGGAACCATGGATTTAGGACTCTTTTATACCACTAAAAATGATTTTATTATAAAAAGTTTTTCAGATTCTAACTTTGGTGGATGTAGGATGGATAGAAATAGTACATCCATAACATTTTATTTCTTAGGAGATTCATTAGTCTCATGTTCATGCATGAAGCAACACTCAATAGCACATTCCACTGATGAAGCTGAATATGTAGCAGCTGGACGTTGTTGCGCTCAAGTATTGTGGATACAAAATACACTCACAGACTAAGGTATGAGTTTTAATAAGACACAAATTTTGTGTGAATATACAAGTGCAATTTTCCTTAGTAAAAACATTTCACATCACTCTAGTGGAAAACACATAGATATTAGGCATCAATTTCTTAGGGATCACACAAAAAAAAGAGATATAATTCTTCAATTTATCAGAACACAAGACCAACATTCCAATATTTTTACTAAATCTTTACCCTTTGATATATTTGAATACATTAAACATAAGTTAGGAATCATAACCATAAGGTAATATTCCTCATTAACTTCTTGTTGAACAAATATTGTTAAAGTAATAAACTCGCATTCATAGGGGGAGTACATTTTCTTGTTAGTTTTTCATATTTTTCATAATGATGTTTTTTGTATTTTTCATAATGAAGTTATTCAAAAAAAATCGTAATGATGTTTTAAAAATTTCTTGTAATGAAGTTTTCAAAATTATTCATAATGAAGATTTCAAATTATTTTCATAATGATGTTTTCAAAAAACTTTTATAATGATGTTTTCAAAAAAAAATCGTAATGATGTTTTCCAAAAAAATTATCAATGATGTTTTAAAAAATTCTCATAATTAATTTTTCAAAAAATTTTGAATTGATGTTTTCAAAATTTTTCATATCGAACTTTTTCATAGTCAGTCTTGTTTTCAAATTTTTTATAGTGTCTTTGTTCGCAGTCTAAAATTTTTGTAATGAAAATTTTTGTAATGAATAATTTCTTAATGATAATTTTTATAATGAAGATCTGCGTACTCAATTTTTTTCCTTACTCAAGTTTTTTAGGAATCTAAATTTCTTCAAGAAGAATATTACCCATTACAAATAATTCTCCTACCAATATGAATGGTATGATTCTTTCTTGATTTTTTGTAATCAATATTTACATGCTAGTAGTTTCTTATGTTTTTAAAAATTATAGGATTCTAGTTTCTTTATATCTGAATGTTTTCCCTTAAAACCCTCAAATGATTGGAATCTACCAAAATATTCCACGTGGCTATCATTTCAATGGTTAGATCTGATCAAAATAATTCTCAGCCATTAGATTTAAATATAATGATGAAATGTCACTTCAAGAACAATATTACCCATTAGTTTTTAATGTTTTTGTAAGGTTTTTAAGGATTTTCAGGGTTGAGGGGTTGTATGGCTATTATTGTTTTATTGTTTTGTGTTATGATTTTTCATTTTTTTGAGTTGTTTGAGTTTTCTAGGATCTTAATTATTTTTAGTTTTTAATGGTTTCATATCATTTTTAGCATTTTTAGGGTATTTTACATTTTTATTGCTTTATAAGGTTTTAGGGTTCTTTTAGATTTCTACGGGTTTTAGGAAATTTGACTGATTTCATTATTTTTTTAGATTTTAGGGTGGTTAACATTTTTATGATTTTTTGTGGTTTCCTGGGGTTTTAGGGTTGTTATCTTTTTTAATATTTTTTGGGGTTTTAAGTGTATTTGGTTTTTAAGGTTTTCTTAGGGGGTTTTACGGTTTTTATCATTTTTTATGTTTTTAAGACATTATAGTTCTTTTTTAGTATTTTTATGGATTTTTAAAATTTGTAGGGAATTTTATTTTTAATGGGATTTTATGTTTGTTATATTTATTTTTGGTTTTTTCGGCTTTTAGATTTTTAGGGGATTATGGTTCCTACTATTTTTTGAACATTTTTAGTGTTTTAATGTGTTTTTAGATATTTTAATGGGTTTTTAGAGTCTTTATGTGTTTAAAGGGGTTTTAGGTTTTTTGATGTTGTATGGTTTTAGGGTGTTTAAGGAATTTTTATGGTTTCTAGGGTCTATTATGGGATTTTTGTATTTTTCAGTTTTTAATCGTTTAAAATTTATTTGGGTTCTTATGGTTTTTATTGGTGTTTTCAAGGATTTTATGATTTTTTACATTATTATGGATTTTGGGTTTTTTTTTATTTTTATAGTTTATTTGGTTTTAGAGAGATTTTGGGGTTTTTTAGTTTTTTATTGTTTATATGGTTTTTGTAGTGTTTATCATTTTTAGGGGTTTTACAGGTTTTATATTTTTTATTATGTTTTTTGGGTTTTTATTATGGTTTTCAAGGTTATTATCGTTCTTCATAATTTATGGTATTTTTAGGTATTTTGTTGATTTTTATGGTTTTTAAGGTGTTTGGGGATTTTGAGGATTTTGATATTTTCACTGGCTTTTTATTTTAATTTTTATATTTTTTTTTTAGGTTTTAGAGTTTGTTTGAGTTTTTTAGGGTTTTATGTGTTTTTAGTGTTTTAAAAGCTTTTTGGGATTAATGGGTTTTGATGTTTCTTGTTAATTTTTGGGTTTTTGGGTTTTTAGGTTTTCTTAATGGTTTAAGGATATTTATGGTTGTTGAGTTCTTCAGGTTTATTGGGTTTTGAGTATTTTAAGGTTTTTAGGGGTTTTAAGTGTTTTTTCATACTTTAAAAAACTCTTAGATTTTAAATTTTATAGGGATTTTAATTTTTTTTTGATTTTTAGGGATATTTTTGGATTTATTTTAAATTTTTATGTTTCTAAGGGTTTTTATAGATTTTGAGGTTTTTTTGGGTTTTATGGTTTTTTTGGGGATTTAAATTTTTGTGACCTTTTGGGGGCATTATAATTTTTTTTATATTTTTTATCATTTTAATGAATTTTATGGGTTTTTAGATTTGTTAGTGGTTTTATGGTTTTTATCAATTTTTATGGGTTTTTTGATTTTTATAGGTTCTTATGTCTTTAGGGTTTGTATGGTTTTTGTGATTTTTTATGGGTTTTCATGTTTACTATGTTTTTCAAGGGTATTATGTGTTTGTAGGGTTTTATGGTTTTCATGGATTTTAGGGTTTATTACATTTTTATATATTTTTATGTATTTTTAGGGGTTTTATGGTTTTTTAGGGTTTTAAGGTATTTTTAGGGGATTTAGGGTTTTTTATTGTTTTTATGATTTTTTGGTGGGATTTACGATTTTTTTTTCATTTTTTTAGTGTTTAAACATTTTTAGTGTTTTAATCCTTTTTTGGATTTTAATGTTTTTTTAGAGTTTTTTTCTATTTTTCGTGCTTTTATGTATTTTAGGGTTTTTTTTAATGTACTAGGGGTTGTACCAATATTTAGCGTTTTTAGGTGTTGTAGACTTTTTAGGGTCTTTTTAGGTGTTTCAATGTTTTTTTGGGTTTTATGGGGTTTGTAGTGTTTTAGGTTATTTATGGTTTTGTTATGGGTTTTCAAGGTTTTTAAGGGCTTATAAATTTTAAGGGATTTGTAAGTATTTTTTATGATTTTTATTGCATTTTATGAGTTATAGGGATATTGAGGGGTTTTATGTGTTTTATGGGTTTTAACGGTTTTAGTGTTTTTTATACAAGTTGGGGTTTTAAGAGTTTTTTTTGGTTTTTACAATTTTCTTATTGTATTTTGGATTTCTTATGGTTTTTACATTATTAGATATTTTTATGGATTTTTTATTTTTTTATGGTTTATTTGTGGTTTAGGGATTATGAGGGTTTTTAGTGTTTTTAATATTTTGATATTTTTATTCATATTTATGGATTTTTCTTATTTTTATTGGTTTATTAGTTTTTTAGAGATTTTGAGGGGTTTTAGGGGTTTTAGGGTTTTTTTGTTTCTTTTCCGTTTTTTGGGTTTTTATGAGTTTTTAAGGGTTTTATGGTTTTTTATATTTTTTAACGTTTCTAGGTGTTTAAAGGGGGTTTTTATTATTATGTTTTATATAGTTTGTTTATGGTTTTTAACGGTTTTAATGGTTTTATGGGGTTACTGGTTTTTGTTAGATTCTATGCTTTTAGGGTATTTTTAGGTTTTTAGCGATTTTTATGTTTTTAGGGGTTTTAAATGTTTTTTTGGTCATTAAGGTTTTCTTAAAGGATTTGAGTGTATTTATGTTTTTTTATCAATTTAGTTATTTTTTTGGCATTTTTTTATTTTTATGTTTTTTTGGTTTTTAGGGTATTTAAGGATTTTTAGGGGTTTTAGAGTTTTCGGTGGTTTAAGGGTTTGCAGCATTTTCTAGGTTTTTATGGGATTCGTTTATTTTAACATTTTATGGATTTCTTTGGGGGTTTCCATTTTTATATTTTTTTTTGTTTTAAGGGATTTTCATTGGTTTTTTATTATTTTTAGGGGTTTTATGATCTTTAATGATTTTGATGTTTTTTATAGTTTTTACGGTTATTTGTATTTTATGGTTTTTTGATATTTATGTTTTTTATGGCTTTTATTAATTTTTGTATTTTTTTCGGTTGTAAAGGGTTTTTAGAGTTTTAGTGGTTTTAGTGTTTTTTAATGTATTTCGAGTTTTTAGGGTCTTTAGGTTTTTAAGGGTTTTTAGAATATTTAGGTTTATATGGGTTTAAAAAGTTTTTAGGTTTTAATGGTTTTCTTACAAGTTTTCATGGTTTTAATATATATTTATGTTTTTTGTGATAGTTTGGTATTTTTAAGATTTTTATGGTTTTTATGGTTTTAGGGATATTGAGGGGTTTTAGTGATTTTGAGATGTTTTAGGGATTTTAGAGGGATTTTTGGGCTTTTTTCATATTTTTTGTTTTAGAGGATTTAATTGTATTTAGTTTTTTATGGATCTGTTAGGATTTTTCAGGGATTTAAGGGTTTTTTAGGGATTTTACGTATTTTTATAGATTTTTTTTTGGTTTCTTTTCCTATTTCTAGGGATTTATTGGGTTTTTAAGGTTGTATGGATTTCTCTTGTTTTTAGGGGTTTTTTGGTCATTTTGGGTTTTGTGTTTTTTAATAATTTTATCGCTTATATTGGTTTAAAGGGTTTTTATAAATTTCGTGTATTTTTATGGGTTTTATCAGATTTTAAGGTATTTTAGTGTTCTTATGGGGTTTATGGGTTTAGGGTTTTTAGGGTTTTTAGTATTTTCATGTATTTAGGGGTTTAAAGTGTTTTTAGGTTCTTAAAGCTTTCTTTGGGGGTTCTCAGTGTTTCTAGGGGTTTCACATTTTAGGAAATTGTAGTGAAATTCAAGGTTTTTTAACGGTTTTAGTGGTTTAGGGATTTTGATGGGTTTTTGGGGTTATTTACTATTTTATAGGTTTTATGTTTTTTTTTTCAGGTTTTAAGGGTTTCTGCTTTTTTAGGGGTTTAGTGTTATTTGATATTTTATCCTTTTTTTTGTTTAAAGGGTATTTAGATTTTTTCTGTTATTTTCTAGGTTTTTGGTGGGATTAATGGATTAGGGGTTTTTAGTTGTTTTAGGTTATTCCTAGTGTTTTTTTGGTTTTCTATATTTTTTTTGGTTTTGTGGTGTTATATGAGTTTTTATGATTTTAATGTTTTCTTCTGGTTTTCCAGGTTTTTAACATTTTATTTTATTTTTATTCATTTTTGGGGATTTTTAAATATTTTTAGGTTATTTATGGTATTTGGGGGTTTATGTTTTTTTGTGGTCTTTAAGAGGATTAGGGTTTTTTAATTTTTAATTTTTAGTTTTTAGGATTTTTTATTATTTTATAGTTTTATAGTATTTTTAGGGTTTTTAAAGCGTTTTAGGGTATTACGTTGATTTTATGAGTTTTATGGGTTTTACTATTTTAAGGGGTATTGGGGGCTTTATGTTTTTTAATTTTTTTTAGGTTTTTAGTGTTTTCGGGGCTTTTGTGGGTTTTAAGCGTTTTTATGGTTTTCTTAGGGGTTTTCGAGGTTTTTAGTGGGTTTATTTTACATTTTTAGGATTTTTTATGGTTTTAAGGATTTTTATGGGTTTTGGGGGTTTATTGATTTTTTGGATTTTCTGGGTTTATTGGGTTTTTTAGGGTTCTTAGGTTTTAAGGGTATTTTACTGTTTTATGTTTTTCAAGGTTTCCTTTTTCTTTTTAAGGGTTTTTATGTTTTATGGTTTTTATGGTTTTTAGGGATTTTTAGGATTTTATATATTTTTTAGATGTTTTTGGTATTTTTTTGTGCTTTTTAGGCTTTTAGGATTTTTTGGAATTTTTTAGGGGTTTAATGTTTTTTAGAGATTCATTATGTTTTTATATATTTAAATGGATTTGGGAGGTTTTAGTGATGAATTAGGTGTTTTGTTGGTTTTTTTTGATTTTAAGATTTTTAGGGGATTACATGTTTTTATGGTTTTTATTGTTTTTATATTTGATTTGAGTCTTATAGGGGTTTTAGCATTTTTAGGTTTTTAGGGTCTTAAGTTTTTTAGGGTTTTATGGATTTCTTATTTGTTTTATGGGTTTTAATGGGTGTTTATACATTATGAATTTATATTACATTCATATTATTTGTATGGTTTTTATTAAATTTATGGGGTTTTAGGGTTTTTAAGATTTCTTAGGGATTTATGGGTTTTAAGGGTTTTTAGTGTTTTTTATGTGTCTATGGGTTTTAAGTGTTTCTATGTTTTTGGTATTTCATATTGTTTTTGTGGTTTTTACAATTATAGGGAATTTGGGTATTTAACAGAAATTTATGGGGTTTTCGAGTTTTCAGGATTTTTGTGTTTTTAATGTATTTACGAGATTAGGATTATTATGGTTTTTTGGGTTTTAGGGGTTTTTTGAGTTCATTAGGGGTTTAAGGTTCTCTTATATTTTTTTAACATTTTGTGAGGTTTAAAAGGAATGTAGTGTTTTTAATAGTTTTTTTTATTTTATGGGGATTTTATGCAGTTATGGGTTTTTATTTTTAATGTGCTTTGGGGTATTTAGGAACTTATTAGGTTTTTAGGAGTTTTAATAGTTTTAGATTCTGAGGTGTTTTAATTCTTTTTTAAATTTTATTAGGTTTTGTCAGGGATTTAATATTACTTATGTTTTTATGGATTTTTGGTCTTTTTTAAGGAATTTTATTGGTTTTTTTGGGTTTTTAGGGATTTGGGGGGTTTAAAAGGTTTTTTATGTATAATGGTTTTATAGATTTTTGTAGAATTTTTTTTTGGTGTTTTATGATTTTTTAGATTTTTTATTATTGTTTTAAGGGTTAAAAATAATTCTAGAGTTTTTAATGGTTTTTATTGGTTTTAGGGGTTTTTATGTTTAAGGGGTTTTTTGGTTTTTTGGGGGTTTAGGGTTTGTATTATCTTTTATGTTTTTTTATGTTTCTAGTTTTTAGGTGTATTAAGTGTTTTTATATTTTTAATGTCTTCTTAGGGATTTTCAATGTTTTTAGGATTTTTTTACATTTTTTGATTTTTAGGGTGTTTTATAGTTTTTATGGTAATTTACAGTTTTTTAGTAATTTGGATGGTTTTTAGTAGTTTTTGGAGTGTTTGGGGGGGGGGGGAGGGGGTTGGATTTATATTTTTAAATGTATTATTTGTTTTATGTTTATTAGGTTTGTATGTTTTTCTTATGGGTTTTCAACGTTTTTTGGATATTTTACATTTTTTGGAATTTTTTGGGCTTTTTTATGTTTTTATAGGGTTTTGGGGTCTTTAGGGATTTGAAGGGTATTTAGTGTTTTTAGTGATTTTAGGGGCTTGTGGTTTTTTGGGGGTTTTGGTGTTTGTTAATGTTTTTAGGGGATTTAGAGTTTATTAACATTTTTAAGAGTTTAAAGGGTTTCTACAGTTTTAAGGTTTTATATGTTTTTTTAGGGGTTGTCATGGTTTTTTTTCTTTTTTATGTAAGTTTATGGAATTTAAGGATTTTTATGTTTATTTTGGTTTTAAGAGATTTTGAGGGATTTTAATTTGTTATTGTTTTAAATTTTTTTAGTTTTTCATTGTTTTTTACTATTTCTACTGTTTTAATATTTTTATTATTTTCTTAATGTTTTTAGGGGTTCAAATGAATTTTAGTTATTTAGTAGGTTTTTAGGGTTTTATGGGTTTTTAGTGGTTTTATGGTTTAGTGGTTTTTATGGTATTCCTGGGATTTTAGGTGTATTAGGTTCTTTTAATAAATTTGGGGGTTTCTTGGTTTTTTTAGGATTTTTAAGGGTGTTATGTTTTTTTTGTTTTTAAGGGTTTCTTTGGGGTATTAAGGTTTTCATAGGGCTTTAAAGGTTTAGGTATTTTTTATTATTTTAGGTATTTTTCTGTGTTTTTTATGATTTTGAATGTTTTTTGGGTTCTTATGTTTTTTTTTTGAATTTATAGCTTTAGGATTTTTTTGATTTTAAGTGTATTTAGGTTTTCCAGTATTTATTAAAGCCATTTAGGGGATTTCGGGTTTAGTATTTTTTAGGATTTTTAGGGATTTTATATTATTTTATTATTATTTAGCGTTTTTAGGGATTCTGATGGGTTTTTGGGGGGTTTTAGGGTTTTTATGATTTTTTCGTGTTTTAGGAGGTTTTTGAGTATTTTAGGGGTTGATGGAATTTGTATTTTTTTAACGAATTGAGGATTTAAGTGGGATTTTATGGTTTTTAGTGGTCTTTATATATTTTATGTGTTTTAGGGGTTTTAAGGATTCTAGGGGTTTTTTGGTTTTAGGGTCTTTTTATGGATCTCATAATATTTTTTAGGGGTTTTCAATGTTTTGAGGGTTTTAATGTTTTCTTATATTTTTTCAAGTATTTAGGGGTTTTGATGTTTTTAGGGATATTTAATGATTTTTTTAGGAATTTTATGCATTTTAGGGGTTTTAAGGACTTTTTAGGCTTTTAGGGTTGTATGGGGTGTTATTCTTATTAGGGTTTTCTTGTTTTTAGTGTTTTTTAGAGTTTCAGGTGTTTTAAGTGTTTTTTCGTTTATAAGTTTTTTATAGGGGTTATTAGTTTTTTTGGGTTTATATATTTTTATGGTTTTTAGTGAATTTTAAGTATTTTTTTGGTTTTTTTGGTTTCTAAACACTTCTAGTTTTTTTGTGGTATTTATGATTTTATGGGTTTTTTGGTTTTCTTGGTGTATTTTCCATTTTTAGGGTTTTTAATGAATTTTATAATTTTTTAAAAAAAAATTGTGGTGTAGATAGTTATTTGAGTATTTTTAATTTAGGATTTATATGGGGTTTAAGGGTTTTTTATGTTTTAGGCAGTTTTATTATGAATTTTAGGTTTTTAGAGTTCCATTGTTTTTTATGTTTTAGAGAGTTTTAGGTTTTTCAGTTTTCTGGATTTCCTAAGGGGTTTTCTGGGTTTTTTTAATTTTTATGGGATTTTGATGTGTTTTTAATGATATTTTAGGCTTTTATGAGATTTAGGGATTATGAGGGATTTTAGAGGATTTCAGTGTTTTTTGGGTTTTGGGGGTTTTTTTGGGTGTTTATTGATTTTTTGGTGTTTTATTGTTTTATGTTCTTTTGATTTTTTTAACATTTTTGGGGGTTTAAATGGTTATTTTTTTTTAATTTTTTAGGTTTTTATGTGGTTTTAGTTTATATTGGTTTTAAGGGATTTTATTTCTTTTAGGGTTTTATAATTTTTGTGTTTTTAGGTTTTTATAGAATTTAAGTGTTTTTAGGTTTTTATGGTTTTCTTATGGGGTGTTTATGATTTTAATGCTTTTTATGTTTCTTTTTTGTTTTAGTAAAGTTTTATTATTTTTATGGTTTTTTAGGTTTTTAGTGATTTTTAGGGGTTTTAGAAGTTTTAGGATTTTTATGGTATTTTGTTTTTTTAGGGGATTGAAGTGTTTTTAGGATTTTAGGGGTTTTAATTGTTTTTAAGATTTTAATATTTTCTTAGGTATTTCCAAGTTTTTAGAGTATTTAGGATTTTTATAGTTTTTAATCATTTAAGGGGGTTTAATGTTATTTAGAATTTTTAGGGTCATTATGGTTTTATATATTTTCTTATGGGATTTTCCATTTTTTCATTATTTATTTAATTTTTAGGTATTTATAAGGATTTTTATGTTTTTTATTGGTTTATACAGTTGAGAGGGATTTTTTTGGGATTTTAGCATTTTTACGGAAAGGAATATGCAAGGCTAGGCTGCTGTTGGTCCCTCCAAAATTTATAGAAAAGATAGAAAATCTAAAAAAAGGGAGGGGCACAATCCAAATGACCCACACACAAAATCCCAATCAGCCCCCCCACAAACCTAGTTCCCAAAAACACCCAAAAAACCAAATGTGGACACAAAAAGGGACACATTAGTCAATGTCACCTCTAAAGTCATGCACCAGGCCCTCAAAATTCTATTTTAGTTTTTAGTGTCATTATGGTTTCTTAAAGTTATTAATATTTATATTGGTTTTTATGGGTATTACTGGTGTTTATCATTTTTTATGTTCTTTTTTGTTTTTTAGTGGTTTAATTTTTTTTAGGTTTTTATGTTTTGATTATAGTTATTAATATTTATAGTGGTTTTTTGGGTATTATGGGTGATTATCATTTTTAGGTTTTCTATGTTTTTTGGGTCTTTAGAGTTTGTATGTTTTTTAGAGTTTTTTTTTTGATATTTTACTGTTTTATGGGTATTTTTATCATTTTTAGTGTTTTGAAGAGTTTTTATATTTTTATGATTTTTCAGGTTTTTTTTCTTCTATGGTATCTTTTTGTTTTTATTGCTTTTTATTGTTTTTATGGTTTAAGGGGTTTTAAGGTTTATAAATATTTTTAGCATTCGTAGGTTTCTATGTGTTTTTAATTGTGTATAGGTGTTTATGTTTTTCCATAATATATTTCTGGTATTTTAGTATTTTTACGTTTTAGGGATTTTATGGGTTTTATGGTTTTTAGTTATTTTTGTGTTTTTAGGGCGTGTGGGGTTTAAAGGGTTTTATGGGGTTTTTTGTTTTTAGGAATTTTTTAGTTTTTTGGGTTTTTAATTTTTTTTTTAATGTTTTTAATGTTTTTAGGTGTTTAAAGGGTATTTAGATTTTTCTATGCTTTTGAGTTTTATTGGTTTTTAGGGGGTTTTAGGGTTTATTTAGTTTTTATGTGTTTATGGGTTTTAATGTTTTTAGTGGTTTTTAGTGTTTCAAGGTTTTTATGGTTTCCTTAGGTTTTATCTAGGGCTTTTGTGTATATATATGTTTTTAGGGATTTTTATGTGTTTTTTAGGTTTTTTATATTTTTATGGGTTTTTAGGGATTTTAATTTTTTTATGGTTTTATGGTTTTTTCAGTTTTAAAGGTTTTTCTTATTTTTATAATGTTTACTATTTTATAGAAATTTTTATCATTTTTAGGATTTTATAGTGAATTTAGTGGTTTAGTAGGTTTTAGGGTTTTTGAGTTTTAAATGTTTTTATGGGGTTTTATTGTTTTTACCATTTCAAGGATTTTTTTTTGTTTTTTTGGTTTTTAGTCCTTTTCTGGTTTTTAGTGTTTTTCTTGTTTTTTGGAGTTTTATGTGATTTTGGTTTTCAATTTTGTCTTATTAGTATTCATGGTTTTTATGGTTTTTATGTTCTTTACAGATTTATATGTCCTATGAGGTTTTTTCGGTTTTTATTATTTATTTTGTAGTTTTTAGGGTTTTTTGGGGTTTTATGGTTTTTGGGGGTTTTAGGGTTTTTTTATTTTAAGGGGTTTTAATTTTTTTATGTGTTTTAAACATTTTTAGGGGTCTAAAGGATTTCAATATTTTTACTTTTTTTAGGGTTTTGTGATTTTTGAAGGGTTTTTAATGTATTTAGTGCTTTATGGTTTTTTGGTTTTTTGGGATTTTGTGGATTTTTAGGGATTTCTATCTTTCTTAGCAATTTTGAGTTTTTTTGTTTTAGGTGATTTTAGGTTTGTAAGGTTTTGTTATGGTTTTTTTGGTTTTTTAGATTTTCATGTTTTAATGATTATACAATATTTTTATTACTTTTATGATTTTTAGGGGTTTTAGGGATTTTGAGAGGTTTTAGATTGTTTTGGAGTTTTTTGGTTTCTTTTTTTCAATTTTTGGGCTCTTTAGGGACTTTAGTGTATTTAGAGTTTTTTATTTTTTCAGGGGTTTTAATGGTTTCCAAGTGGTTTAAATACTTAGGTATTTTAGGGACTTTTAGTTTTTTTGGGGTTTTTGGGGTTTTTTGGGATTTTGAGGTGTCTTAGGTTATTTAAGGGTTTTTATTGTTTTTAGGTTTTTTAGGTTTTTGAGTTATTATGGGGTTATGATTTTTTATACATTAGTAACATTTTAGGGTTTAATTTTTTTATATATTTTAGTGGGTTTTTAATGATTTTAGTGGTTTTTAGGTTTTTTTATGTCTTTAGTGTTTTTTATGATTATGAGGTATTTTAGGGGTTTTATGTGTTTTTAGGGGTTTTAGACATTATTTGTTTTTAGGAGTTTAAGTGTTTTTAGGTTTTTATGGTTTATAGGGGTTTAATTATTATTTACATTTTTTGTGATTTTTTTTGTTTTTCAGCTATTTATAGTTTTTATATGTTTAGGGGTTTTGAGAGTTGTAGGTTTATAGGGTTTTAGGGGTTTATGGTTTTATTTGTTTTTTTTTTTGGATTTTAAGGTTTTTTATGTCTTTAAGAGTGTTATGGTTTTTAGTGTTTTTTAAAAAAATATAACCTTAACGGTGTTTTATAATTTTGAATGGTTTTTATGGTTTTTAGGGGTTTTTATTGTTTTATGGGCTTTTATGGTATTTAGAGGGGTTTTATGGTTTTTATGGACTTTATCATTCTACGGGGTTTTAAGTGTTTTTATGTTTTGATGGATTTCTTATGGTTTGGGAGGATTTTCACATTCTTTACCATTTTAATGGATTTTTTCTCCTTTTTTATATTTTTATAATTTTTAGGGATTTCATGGGTTTTAGAGTCTTTTATGGTTTTAGGGATTTAGAGTTTTTTTTTGTTTTTTATGTTTTTTTTGGAGTTTTATTAGTTTTTAGGTTTTTTATATTTTCTTAAGGGTTTTCTATGTTTTAAGGGGTGTTTATGTTGTAAGGGAATTTTGTTGGTTTTTAGGTTTTTATGGGTTTTTAGTGTTTTTAGGGATTTTTAGGGTTAATAGCGGTTTTTAGGATTTTTTCGTTTTTTGGGGTTTTAGGGTTCCTTTTTGTTTTAAGTGTTATATTTTTATTTAGTGTTTTTAATGTTTTCGGGGGTTTATTTTTCTGATTATAGATTTTTAATGATTTTTAGGGTTTTTATTGTTTTTATGGGTTTTATATTTTGAAGTGGATTTTTTGATTTTCTATTAATTTTTTGGATTTTTTTGGTTTTAATTATTTTTAGGTTATTGTGTTTATCAAAGGATTTTTCAAGGATTTTTTGGATTTTTAGGGTTTTAGTTATTTTTTTGGATTTTTTAGGATATTAATGATTATTTATGGTTTTTAAGTATTTTATGGTTTATTTGGTTTTTAGAGTTTCTAAAAGTTGTTTAATTGTTTTAGGGGTTTTAGGGGTTTTAGGGGTTTTTAGAGTTATTTTATTTTAGGGTTTTTAGGGGTTTTTAGGGGTTTAAATGTTTTATAGTATTGAGAGGTTTTGTGTCTTCTATGATCATTTAGTGTTTTTAAGGTTCGTAGTGTTTTTTGGGTTTTTGGTATTTTAATTTTTTTTTGGTTTCTATGGTTTTATTAGGGGTTTCAAGATATTTATGGTTTTTATGTTTGTATGGATATAAAGTTTTTCTATCTTATTTAAAATTTTAGTGAATTTGAGGGAATTTTGGGTTAAGTAGTTTTTTAATGTTTTTAGAGTCTTTTAGGTTTTTAGGTGTTTTATGTGTTTTGAGGATTCTAAGGATTTATTAGGTGTTTTCAGGGTTTCTAGGTTTTCTTATGTTTTTAGGTATTTTAGGAATTTATTTGGATTTTTATGGTTGTTAGGGATTTTAAAAATTTTGATGGGTTTTTAGGGTTTCTCTATTTTTTGGGTTTGTATGGTGTTTGGGCCTTTGACGGTTTCTTCATTGTTTATAGGTTTTGTTAACAATTTTAGGGGTTTAAAGGATTTTTAGATTATTTTGTGGGTTTTAGAGACTTTAAGGTTTTAGGAGGTTTTATGGTTTTTAGTCGTTTTAGTGTTTTTAGCATTTTCTAGGTGTTTTAGAGATTTTAATTGTTTTTAAGGTTTTATAATTGGTTTTCCGAATTTTTATGGGAATTTATGTTTTTAGGGGTTTTTAGTCACCTGGTTAATGTTTAGTGATTTTTTGGATTTTTTTGGGTTCTTTTGGGTTTTTATGTTTTTTTGGTTTTTTAGTGATTTTATTTTTTTTGGGTTTTAAGTGTTTTTAGGTTTCTTAGTTTTTATTTTGGTTTTTTATAAATTTTATGTTTGTTTAAACTTCTTGGTATATTTAGGTATTTTTGGATTTTAATGGTATTTAGGGGGTTTATGGGTATTGATGGTTTCAGGGATTTTGTTTTTTTGCATTTTGTTGAATTTTTGGGGTTTCACGTTTTTAATGTTTTTTAAGGTTTTTAGGGATATATATGGGTTTGATTGTTTTAGTGGGGTTTTATGATATTTATGCGTTTTTAACGGTTTTTATGGTTTTTAGGGGATGTATGGGTTTTAAGGGTTTTGTGTTTTAGGGTCCTTTATTGTATTTTAAAGTTTTTTTACATTTTTTATTGGTTTTAAGCGTATATAGGTTTTTTAGGATTTATAATTCTCTTTCAGGGTTTTATTTTGATTTTTTACATTTTTAGATATTTATAGGGCTTTTTTAGGATTTTTATTTTTCATAGGGCTTTCAGGTATTTTGACGGTTTTTAAGGATTATTATAGTTTTTAGGGTCGTTAAGGTTTTGAGGGATTTTAATTAATTTTACTTTTTTAGGGTTTTCATAGGGGTTTTAGGGTTTTGAGGGATTGTTATATTTTTATTAATTTTTAGTGATTTTATAGATCTTTTAGGGAATTTTTGCGTTTTTAGAAATTTAATGGGTTTTTAGGGGTTTTTTTGGATTTTTATGATTTTTTATGTTTTTATGTTTCTAAAAGTTTTTATGTTTGTATATAATTTTAAATTTTTTTATGGTTTTAAAGGGATTTTAGAGTTTTTGTTAGTGTTTTAGGGTTTTATAGGGGTTTTGAGGTTATTTGTTATTTTAAAGGGATTTTATGTTCTTTATGATCCTCATAGGGTTTTAAGGGTTTTAGTAGTTTTTAGGTTTGAAGGTGTTGTAAGTGTTTTTAGGTTAATAATATTTTCATTTGATTTTTCATGTTTTTATGGTTTCCTATTTCTTAGTAATTTTTTTGGGATTTTTTAGGATTTTTATTAGTTTTAAACGATTTATGGATTTTGGGGTGTTTTAGGGATTTTAGGGTATTTTATGGTTTTGGGTATTTTGGGTTTTTTTATTATTTATGGGTTTTATAGTTTTATAGGATTTATATAATTTTTAGATCTTTTAATAGTTTATATATTTTTTGTTGGTTTTAGCATTTTTATATATTATTAGTGGTTTATGGGTTATAGGTTTTTTATAGGTATATGCGGGTTTTATGGTTTTTATGGACTTTGGTTTTTATTCTTTTTATTTATTTTACAAATGTTATGTTTTTTAGGATTCTAATTATTAATTCGGGGGTTTTCTATGATTTTAGTGTTTTTCATTTTTATAGATATTTTTTTTGGGATTTTTTGTTATTTTTTTCGGTTTTAGGGGTTTTATGGATTTTAGTGATTTAGAGGAGTTTTATTAGTTTTAATCTATATTATTTGTTTTTTGGGGTTATATGTGTTTTTATCTTCCTATGGTTATGATAGTGTTTTTTGGGTTTTTAGGTTTTTTATGATTTTAGTAATTTTTAGGGTTTTTTTGGATTTTTACGGTTTTTAATTTTTTTAGGGTTTTATAGGTTTTTAATTTTTTCAGTGATTTAGGATTTTATGATTTTTTTGGTTTTAGGGTTTTTAGTGTTTTTTAAAAGTTTTATGGTTTTCTAGAGTGTTTTACTATTTTAGGGGTTTAAAAGGTTTTTTTATATATCCTTGTATGTTTTTAGAGGATTTTAAAATTTTAGTGATTTTTATGGTTTATTATGATTTTTATGGTTTTTAGGGTTTTTAGGGATTTTGAAGTTTTTTATAGTTTTTATGGAATTTAGGATTTATTTGTGTTATTTTGGTTTTTAGGTATTTTTTGGGTTTCAGTATTTTTATATTTTTCTAATGTTTTTAGGGGTTAGAAAGATATTTATAGTTTTTAGTGTGGTTTATGGTTTTTATGGAATTTTATTGGTTTTTAATGGTTTAGGAGTTAAAGATTTTTATCAAATTTTACAGGTTTTAGAGTTTTTTTGGGGGATTTTTGTTATTGGTTTTTTTGTTTTAAAGTGATTTTCTTATTTTATGGTCCCATTAGAGGTTTTTAGGGTTTTCAGGGTTTTTACATTTTTAGGTATTTTTAAGGATTTGTAAGGATATTTCGAGTGTTTTGTATTTTTGGGGCTTTTTTTTCTATTTTTACTTATTTTTGTGTTTTATGTGTTTTTGGGTATTTAAGGATTTTATAAGGTCTTTTAAGGTTTTTAGGGGTTTTAAGGTTTTAGGTATTTTTTAATATTGTTATGGTTTTTAGTATTTTAAGTATTTTGATTGTATTTAGGGGTATTTACAGTTTTTGGGTCTTTATAGTGTTTGGGGTTTTAGGGGTATAGTGATTATTTAGTGTTTTTATCTTTTTATGGTGGTTTTTACAGTTTGAGGGGTTTAATTAGATTTTATAAATTTTAGTGGTTTAGGGTATTTATTGGTATTTTGGGTTTAAATTTTTGTAGGGGCTTAAGGTTTTTTAGTGATTTTTAGAGTTTTTAGGATTCTTTCAGGGTTTTTAAGGTTTTTAGAATCTATTATGTATTTAGGGGATTTAATTTGATTTATGGTTTTAAGGTTTTCATATAATTCATCTATTTTTTAGGGTTTTTTTTATTTTTTAAATTATTTTAATGCATTTTCTGTGTTTTTAGGGATTTTGTGTGTTTTTATGAGCTTTAGGAGTTTTTAGGTTTTTTAGAATTTTATAATGTTTTATGGATTTTAGTTTTTTTGGGTTTTTTTGTTTTTCATAGGGTTATTCAGTTATTTTAGTGTTTTTACGAATTTAGGGGGTTTTAGGGATTATATTGGTTTTTATGGTTTTGTATGGATTTTAGGTAATTTGATAGGTTTTCGGGTTTTTTAGGATTTTTAGGGTTTCTTTTTGTGTTTTAAGGGTTTTTTAGTTTTTGTGGTTCTTAAATTTTTTTTGAGTTTTGAAACTTTTTAGGGGTCTTATATATATTTTTTGATTTTTTAGTGTCTTTAGGGTTTTTAAGGGTTTTAGTGATTTTTATTGTTTCCTCAGGTTTTTACGGTTTTAGTGAATATTTGTTTTTTTTTGTTTTTAGGAATTTTATCATTTCTTATATTTCATAGGAGTTTTAAGTGTTTTTATTATTTATGGTTGTATAATGTTTATGGGATTTTAAGTCAGTTTTTAGGACATTTCAGGTTTTTTATGGTTTTATGGATTTTGAGAGACTTTATCTGCTTTTAGTGTTTTTTGGGTGTTATGGGTTTTTAGGTGTATAGGGAATTTTTTAGGCTTTTAGTGCTTTTATTTTTTTATTTATTTAATGTTTTGGGTTTTGAAGGTGTTTTAGAGTTTGTAGTTGGTTTTTTGAGTATTTTTTTAGGGGGTTTTAAGGTTTTGTGTGCCTTTAGATATTTTAGGGTTTTATGGTTTTTAACGTTTTATGGTTTTTAGGGGTTTTATATGTTTTTAGGTTTTTAAGGCATTATTTAGGGGTTTCAGGGTTTTAATGTTTCAAATTTTTAAATGACTTTTTAATTACATTAATAGTTTTTAGATTTTTTTTGGAAATTTTATGTTTTTATAGTATTTTAGGGGTTTATGGTTTTAAGTGATTTTTGCAAATTTTTTCTATTTTAGGCGTTTTAATTGCTTTAATGATTATAATATTTTAATTGTTTTTTGGGGTTTTTGTGGATTTTATTTTTATTTTTTATATTTTTTTATATTTTTAGTTTTCTGGGATTTTTAGGTATTTTCTGGTTTAAATGAGTTTTTAGGTTTTTTAAATGTTTTAGTATTTTTCGGGTTTTTAGGGGTTTTGAGGGTTTTTATGTTTTTATGGTCTTCTTAGGGGTTTTCATGGTTTTTACGGTTTTTATGTTTTTAGGAATTTTTGGGATTTCTTAAGATTTTGACTGTTTTTTGGTTTTAACAGATTTTGTGTGGTTTTATGCATTTTATCATTTTAGGGTTTTATGGTTTTCATGTTTTTTAACTATTTTCATGTTTTTAGGGTTTTTAGTGTTTTTAAAATTTGTGGGGGTTTATATGTGATTTATATTTTTACTAGATTTTTTTTTTGGTTTTTATGGGTTTTTATGGTATTTTAATATTTTTGGATTGTTATGATTTTTAGGGTTTTTAGGATTTTTTATGGATTTAGGGTTTTAATATTTTTTTTTTGATTTTTTTCAGGGGTTTTATGTGTTTTTCGGTTTTATGGTTTTCTTAGGGGTTTTATGGTTTTATGGTCTTCAAGAATTTTTTTAATTTTTTAGGTTTTATGTGTTTTGGGGGTTTTGAGGTTTTCTTATAAGTTTTTATGGTTTTATGGGTTTTTATGTTTTTTGGGAATTTTAGGGATTTTTTAGATCTTTATAGATTTTAGGGATTTTGATGGTTTTCATTGTTTTTAGGTTTTTTTGGTTTTTTTTGAGTATTTTTGGATTTTTAATGATTTTTAACATTTTTGGGGTAATAGGGTTTTTAGATTTTTAATAGTTTTCATGTGACTAGGGGTTTTTACTATTTTTTATTGTTTTTAGGGGTTTTATGGTTTTTATGGGGTATTATGGTTTTAGGGTTTGTTTAGGGGTTTTAGCATATTTTAGGTTTCTTAGTGGTTTTATGTGTTTTTAGGTTTTCATGGGTATCTTTGGGTTCTATAGGGTTTTTAGCATTCCTTAAATTTTTTAGTATATTTAAGGTTTTTTTTTGGATTTTTATGATTTTTTTGGTTTTTAGAGATTTTGAGGGGGTTTACGATTTTTTTTCTTTTTTTGGTTATTCGGGTCATTTCATTTTTTTTTTGGTTTTTAATTGTTTTTTTAAGTTTAATAACTTCTATAGGGATTTAAAGGGTTTTTTAGATTTTAATTTTTTAGGGTTTTTATTGGTCATTATGGTTTTAGGATTTTTTATGAATTTTATGGTTTTTATGGTTTTTAGATTTTCATGGTTTCCTTAGCATTCATCTTTTTTATGGATTTTTACATTTTTTTAGATTTCTAGTGTTTTAGTGTTTATATATTTTTAGAATTATCGGGGATTTTTTTGGGTTTTTTGGGGATTTTGGTTTTTTTGAGTTTTAGGGTCTATGTTGAGTTTAACATTTTTTAGGTTATTTGGATTTTTTTAATGTTTTTATGGGTTAAATAGTTTCTGGAGTTTTTATTGGGTTTTTAATATTTTTACGGATTTTTCGGTTTTGAAAGGGTTTTTTTTGGGGGGGGGGGTGGTGTTTACAGTTTTAGGGTTTTTTGGTGTTTTATCGTATTTTTGTTTTTGTTTTTATGGGATTTAGGTGTTTTTAGGTTTTATTGTTTTCATAAGTGGTTTTATGGTTCATAGGTTATTTATGTTTTTAGGGATTTCTTGTTTTTCTTAATGATTTTTATGTATTTTTAGAGTTCTTAAGAGTTTTTAATTTTTTTTTCAGGAATTATGATTTTTTTGGGATTTTAGGGTTTTTTAGTTTTTAAGGATTTATTAGACTTTTTAGTTTTTTTAATGTTTTTAGTGGTTTAGAAGGTTGTTATAGTTTATAGTGGGTTTTAGGGGTTTTATCATTTTGTGAGGTTTTAATGTTTGTAGAGTTATTATGGTTTTAGATGTTTTAGGTTTCTTATAGCCTATTTTATGTTTTTTAATATTTTTTATGTTTTTAGGGGTTCTATGTGTTTTTAGGTTTCTATAATTTTCATAGGTGCTTTCTAGGTTTTTAGGGGTTTACATTTTTATATTTTTTGGTATTTTTTAGAATTTTTATGGGTTTTAGTTTTTTAGGTATTTTGAGTGTTTTAGTGTTTTCAGGGGTCTTAGGATTTTTATGGTTTTTTGTTTTTTTTTGTTTTTAAGGGTTTTAAGTGTTTCTAGATTTTTAAGGATTTTTTAGAGCATTCACATTTTTTATTGGTTTTTATGATACATGGATTCTCCATGTTTTTTTTAAAATTTTTCTCATTTTAGAATTTTTATGTATTTGGATGGTTTTTTGCTTTTGTAGGGATTTTAGGGGTTTTGGGGTTTTGTTGTTTTAGTGTATTTTTTCAATTTTTTAGTGTTTTGATGTTTTTTTGGAATTTTGTTACATTTTGGGTTTTAATAATTTTTTTAATTTTTAGTGAGGTTTTTATGATTTTTAAGGGATTTTATGGTTTTTATGCGATTTTTGATATTTAGGGTTTTTAGGGTTTAACATTTTTTTACTTTTTATGTTTTTCATAGGTTTTTTCAGGGTTGTAGGGTTTTTATATATTTTTTCATATTTTTATGTATTATATATGTTTTTTTATTTTATTTGGTTTTTATGGATTTTAATCTGTTTTATGTGGTTTATGGTTTTTTTTCTTTTTTTTGGTTTCTAGGGGTTCGATGAATTATTATGGATTTCTTAGGATATTAAGATTTTTAGTGTTTTTACATTTTTAGGGATATTTAGGGATTTTATATTATATTTAGAGTTATTATGGGTTTTATGGATTATGAGGGTTTGTATTGGTTATTAGGGTTTTAATGATTTTTTTTCGGGTTTTAGTGGTTTAAAGGGTTTTCATTTTTTTCTAATGGGATTTCGGGATTTTATGTATTTTTATGGTTTTTGGGGGTTTAATTGTATGGGGAATGGTAGGGGTAGGGCCAAGCCATTACAACCCCCCCCCCCCCACCACCCAAAAAAATACTATAAAAATGACGCAGCAGATAAGGGATGGGAGAAGTCAAACGACCAACACCCAAAAAACCCCCAAAATCCAAAATCCAACAAGCAAGGGAAGATTCAAGTAACCCATTCCCAACAAAAACTACATTTCATATAGATCAACATCTCGATAGGGATCTCCATATGGGTCTTCATGAGAACCATATTAATATGATGCATCTAACTTTGCCATCTCCCACTCGAAAACAACCTTCCTAGAATGGTCCATATCCATAGAACGAGTCTTATATATGTCCATTAGCCTTTCCAACTCCTCAGATGACTGTGCCATGAGGTTCTCAGCCCACCCAAAATCCAAAAAAGCTTTCTGCTAGATCCCCTTAGTGGAGTCCCTAATAGACATGGTTCGTTGAAGGATTGTGTAGCTCATTCTTGGATTCTGCTTTCTTGAATCTAAATTTTCAACAGAAGAGATGTTTTACTTCCCACAAGGCTCAACAACCCCAATCATGGCCCTCTCCATCTTGATTTGGGCCATATTCGAGTTGAGACGTCTAGCATCCTCGGTATACAACACACCCAACCGATCAGCCTCATCCATAACGTAGGTATTCCCCTTCTAAGAACCACTGAAACGTTCCTCCACCTCCATGTCAAGTAGAACCACACAACAAGGCCCACCAGTCGAGGATCCAACCACGGCCAGTTTTCCATGAAATTTTCGTGTGTCTTCCTTAGCTAACAGTGTGCATCCATCCATACTCTCAGCACAAGCCACACCAATTTTCCCCATCACCTCATCCTTCTCAGCAACCTCCCCCTACGCATGACCAATCAGAGCAGTGTCCCCATGTTGAAACACACTACTAGACCCACCAGCCAAAGACTCATCATGAAATATCAAGGCTAGCTTCCCCTAACCAGGCAGCACATCAGGATCACCATCATTCTAATCCAAGGGAAAAATATCCATCCTATAATCACCAAAAACATTCTGAGCCACAGACCCCTACTCATAACTAGTTTTAATATTATCAACCACAAAGTTAGTGTCACCAATATTTACAAGAATCAATTTTAATCCCTCATCCTTCTCACAAGAAATCTGTACAGCATTTACTTCCTCTTGAGAAATAATGGAAGCTTCTTCAGGCCCCAAATCAATCCCAACACTAGTATCACAATTGGATAGGGGCACCTTCACATCAGCACCATCAAACTATATCTCATTACCAGAAAACTGAGCAACAAGTTCTCCCTCAAGAACCAAAGAATCATCCCCTCCAATTCGAACTGGATATCTATTCACACCAACAATGGAATCTTGCATAGTATCATATTCCTCATCCCCCAAATCTTGAAAAGTAGAACCCCAAATCCCATAGGAAGAAATATGCTCTGGTCATTCATCAATTTCATTGACCATCATCAGTTTCACAACCTACTGCTCCTAGAGAAACTCCTCCAAATCTAAGATTTCAAACTGATTTTGTAGAGGGACACCAACACTACCCTCATGCACATTAAATTGTTCCTAATAATCCCTAGCCTACTCGAAACAACCTGAAATAGATAAAGACCCTAGCAGCACCATTTGTTGTCTCTCCACTGTCCTCATACTATTGCATCCTTCTTCATTTTACATCACCCCTACCAATCACAATTCCTAGGTCACTTTTCAATTTATGAATCAAATCACATACCCTCATGTTGGGAGGAGACTATATAGAAAACTTCAGTGGAACATCCCCAACCAGTATAACATCATGATCATCATCCAGAGGAACATTATCCTATCCACCATGTATATCTGCTACATGCATTCCATGACCTCCCCATAGAGGCACATCTGTTTGAAAACCATAAGAAGGTGCATTCTGCCACTACAGTGAAGACTTTAAAGAAATACTAACACACATATAGGTTGAGTAATAATGGCCCAGTCTGTGGAGTAATGAACAAAAAGAGACCCAAGATTAAAAAAACATCTGATGCCATAGGATGTCACCTTCAATCTCAACGTAGACATAATTCACTGGATCATGACACACATCCACCTCTTTGGAAATCCTCAGCGCAATTGGGTGGCAGGATACACTAGTTCAGGCATCCATACAAGGGTGTCTAATAATGAGGTTTCCAATGATGTGGAGGATGTCTAGGTTTTGAAAGGGTAGGGAAAGACCAGGAAGGGTAACCCATAAGTCCATGATCATGGGATCCCGACGTAGATGAAAGTCAAAATTCCATTGGAACAATGAATAACAAAGTCCATCAACCATCCGTGCTGCAAAATCCCAGACAAAAATAAAATCTACTTCATTCTTAAACCTGATTATGAAGTTTTGAGCATGAAAAAACACTACAATATCTTATTCACGAATATTCCAAGAAGATGCAAAAAACCAGATAAAATCAACAACGGAAGGATGGTTCCTTCCAAAACAAGCCACCAGCGTAAGATCTAGGAGTTCATATGCCATTAAGAACTCCCAAGAAGTGATTTGAAATAAAGGTACACCATTCTCGCAATGGGGGACTTTGGGGAAAATTACATTCTCCGGATATCAAGGATGATGCACAGGGTTAGAAGAATTCAGATTTCGCAATGAAGGCCCATCCTTCACCTCCCCTGGCTAGGGCTCAGGGAGGGGAATTTTCATCATAGCCATCAGCTATGTCTCTGTCATCTTCCATGGTGAGAGAGGAACACCCATCGGGAGATACAAAGCACAACCATCTCAATCTTTTGGAATTCTATTTAGGGTATAGGGGTTTTATGGTTTTTATGGTTTTAGGTGTTTTAAGATTTTTATCATTTTAGAGGTTTTCAGTGTTTTAAGTGTTTTACTTTTTTTCATATATATTTTTAGTTTTTTAGTGTATTTAACATTTTTAGGGAATTTTGTAGATTTTTTCTAACTTTTTTGTTTTTATGCATTTTGAGGGTTTTAAGATTCATTAGGGTTTTTTTGTTTTTATGTTTTTAATGGGTTTTAAGTGTTTTTAGGTTGTTAATGTTTTCTTATTGATTTATGGGATTTTATGGTTTTTAATGTTTGTAGGGATTTTTGGGGGTTTACGTATTTGTATTTTTTATGGATTTTGAGGGTTATAAGGGTTTTTATGGTATTTTGGGTTTTTAGTGTTTTTTTTGTTTTTTGCCTAATTATGTTTTTTTGGGAGTTTTTAACATTTTATTTGGTTAAAAGGATTTTTAGAGTTCTTATTGACATTTTTGTTTTTTTGGGTTGTAGTTTTTTTATGTTTTTTGGGGTCTCAATGGTTTGTGAGGGGATTCAGTGTTTTTAGCATCTTTTAGGTTTTTTTGGTTTTATGTGATTTTAGGTTTTTATTGTTTTCTTTGGGGTTTTAATTGTTTTTTGTATTTTTTTATTTATTACGGGATTTCAATGAATATTAATGATTTGTATGTGTTTTTTAGGATTTCAAGGTATTTGAGGGGGTTTGGGGTTATTATTTTTTTATGGGTTTTATGGATTTTATGTGTTTATAGGGTTTTATGGTTATATTAGGTTTGTTCAAGGTTTTGGAGTTCTTTTATTTTGAGGTGTGTTTTTTTAATTTTTAGGATTATTAACGATTCTAATGGGTTTTAGTTTTTTTTAGTGTTTTATAGGTTTAAGTGTTGTTGGGGTGTTTCTATTTTTTTTGGGTTTTTGGATTTTTTTTGGGTTTCTTAATGTTTCATTAGTATTTTAAATTTTAATTTAATTTTTCAACATTTTTAAAGATTTAAATTGTCTTCATAGTTTTTAATGTCCTTTTAGGGTTTTATATGGTGTTAGGGGGTTTTCAAGGTTTTATTGATTACTATGGGTTTTAGGAGTATTTTGGGGATTTTGGGTTTTAGGGTTTTAATCTTTTTTAGGGTTTGGGGGAATTATGTGTTTTAGTTCTTAAGGTATTCTTTAGATTTATTTATATTTTCAAGTTTTTAAGGTTTTTAGGATTTTTAGGGAATTCATACGATATTTATTGTTTTTAGCGTTTTATGGAATATTTAGAGTCTTTATTGTTTTTGTTTGGTTTTTTTGGATTTTTGGATTTTTTAAATTTATATATGTTTTTTACGTTTTAATAGATGTTAATATTTTTAGGGGTTAAGAATATTTTAATAGTTCTTAATATTCATTATGGTTCTTATGGTTTTCAAATATTTATTTATGTTTTTATGGGTTAATGGTGTTTTAGGGGTTTTGGGGTCTTTTTACGGATTTTATTGTTTTAGGTTTTTATGTGTTTAATGTTTTCTTAGATTTTTATGTATTTTTATGAATTTTCAGGATTTTATGTGTTTTTTATTTTTTGTGATTTTAAATGATTTTAAATAATTTTTATGGTTTTTAGTTTTTTCGGATTATAAGGTTTTATATAATATTTAGGGTCTTTTGGGTTTTTTGTGTCTTTAGCATTTTTTAGGTTTTTAGGGGTTTTAAGTGATTCATGATTTTTATGATTTTCTAAGGGTTTTTTATGTTTTTTTATGGTTTTGGGTCTTTTTAGTTTTTTAAGGTTTTATGTTTTTTCATGTTTTTAGGGATTTAGACAGTTAGGTATTTTTAGGGTTTTATTGGTTTTTTATTGTTTTACTTTTTTAAGGTTTTCTTGAGTTTCTAGGGTTTTTATGGGTGTCTAGAGTTTTTTAATGTTTTGTGGTTAAAATATTTTTAGTTCTTTTAGGGGGTTTTAGTGTTTATATGATATTTTGGGTTTAAGGTTTTTAGAGGTTTTTATATTTTTTTTGGTTTCTAGGGTTTGTAGGGGTTTTAATTTTTTTATCATATTTAGGGGTTTCAGTGTATTTTGGTTTTTAAGCATTTCTTATTTTTATTAATCGTTTAAAGGGTTTTTTTAGTTTTGTAGTAAATTTTTGGGCTTTTTGGTTTTTATTGGTTTATAGCGTTTTGAAGGATTTTGAGGGTTTTTATGTTTTTTATACATTTTTTGGGATTTTAGTGTTTTCGGTGTTTTTAGGGGTTTTAATGATTCATAGTATTTTTAATCATTTTTAGGGGTTTATATGTTTTTTAGAATTTTTATTAGTTTTTAGGGGTTTATGGGTTTTAGGATTTTTGAATGTTTTTGGGGTATTTGGGTTTTTCTAGGTTTTAAGGGCTTTTTTTGGGCTTATATGGATTTTAGAATTTTTGGTTTATTAGGGGTTTTAAGTATTTTTATGTTTTACAGTTTTCTTAGGGGTTTTCATAGTTATTATGGTTTTTTTGTTTTTTTCGAATCATAATTGTTATTATTGGTTTTTATATATTTTTTGGGCATTTGCGGTATTTTAAAATTTTATGGTTTTTATAGTTATTAAAATATTTAGTCATTTATAGGGACATTAGAGTATTTAATATTTTTATTTTTATGGGTTTTTAGGGTTTTTATGGATTTCAATTTTTTTGGGTTTTAGGGTTTTTTGGGTTTTAGGGTGTTTTGGTGGATTTAGGTTTTTGATGTTATCTTAGGTGTTTCTATGGTTTTTATGGGTTTTAATTTTTTTTTGTATTTTTAGGGATTTTATAGGATTTCAATGGATTGGGGGTATTTAAGGATTTTAATGGTTTTATGGGTTTTATGGATTTTTTTGTTTTTAGTATTTTTGGGGTTTTTTTCAAATTTTTAGAGTTTTTATGGGTTTTTATAGTGTTTAATATTTTTAGGGTTATAAGGGATTTTATAGTCATTATGGTTTAAGGGGGTTTTATTGTTTTAGTCCATTTAGGGGTTTTAGGATCTTTTATGTTTTTAGGGCTTAAAACATTATTATGTTTTTATGGGGTTTTATTTTATTTTATTTTTTACGGTTTTATAAGGGTTTTTTACATTTTCTGGTATTTTTCAGTTATTTAAATGTTTTATGGTTTTTAAGGGTTTAGGGATTTTGCAGGGTATTGTGGTAGATAATATTTTTAGCTATTTTATGGTTATTAGCAGTTTTCTGTGTTTTTATGGAATATAAAAGTTTTTATGTTTTATATTTTTCTTACGGGGTTTATAGGGTATATAGGGTTTTTATGTTTTTTGTGAATTTTAGGGAATTTTATGGATTTTTTTGGGGTTTTAGGATTTTTATGTGTTTTTAGGGTAGTTAGGGTTTTATGGTTTTTAGGGTTTCATGGTTTTTTTGGATGATAAGGGTTTTTTGGAAGTTTTTTTAGGGTTTTAGGTATTTTAATGTTTTTAGCGGATTAATGGGTTTTTTAGAGTTTTTTGTTGTATTTTAGGGGTTTTATGGTTTTTATGGGTTTTATGTTTTTAGGGGTTTTATAATTTTTAGGGGCTTGAAGCATTTTTAGTATCTATTTAGGTATTTATAATTTTTTCTGTTTTTATGTTTTTCATGAATTTTAGGATATTATGAATTTCTTACTCATTTTTAAGCTTTTTGGGTTTTTATTTTTTCAGGGATTTGTAAAGATTTTTAGGATTATTATGGATTTTTTGGGTTTTTGGGGATTTTAATAGTTTTTGGGTTTTTAGGATTTAAGGGCATATAGCATTTTATGGTTTTTACGAGTTTTATTTATTTTTAGGGATTCTTGATTTTTTATGTTTTTTCTATATTTTAGGGTTTTTACATATTTATAGTTTTTTAGGGATTCGTATGATTTTTATTTTATTGATTGTATTTTATGGATTATAGCAATTTTGATGGGCTTTAGGGGTTTTATGGATTTTTTTAGGTTTTAGGTTATTTTTGAATTGATTGTGGTTTTCTATGGTTTTCAGGGTTTTCTAAACATTTTTTTTTGTGTAAAGGGTTTTAGAGTTTTTAGTGGTATTTTAGGGTTTTTGGGGTTATTAGTGTTTTTAAGGTTGTAGGGATTTTATGCTTTTAAGGGTTTTAACATGTTTTAGGTTCTTTTATGGTTGTTATCACTTTTTTGGGGTTTTATGTGATTTTTGGTTTTTATGAATTTTTAGAGGTTCTTAGGGGATTTAGGGATTTTATGTTTTTAAGTATTTTAGGGTTTTTAGGAATATTTTGAGTTTTTCGGGTATTTTTTGATTTGAGTGTTTTTAGGGGTTTTAGTGTTTTTCAGTTTTTAGGGATTTTATGTGTTTTAGGTTTTATTAGTGATTTTCATTGTTTTTAGGGTTTTTCGATTTTTTAGGATATTTAGGGTTTTATGGTTTTCTAGGGTTCTCGGAATTTTGACGGTTTTTATGGATCTTATGAATTTTTAGGGTTTGGAGGTTTTTTAGTGTTTTAAAATTTTTAATGGGGTAAAAGTGTTTTTCTGATTTTTTTTAATGTCTTTTAGTGCTTTATAGTGTTTTAGGGGGTTTAAGGTTTTTAGGGGCTATTTCATTTTTAGGGGTTTTATGGGTTTCCAGATTTTTAGGGTTTTTATGATTATTCTGTTTTCTAGGTTTTAAGTGTTTTCAGTATTTTAGTTTTTAGGGGTGGGGGTTAGGTTTTTATGGTATTTAGGTATATTAGCATATTTTAAGTTTTTATGGATTTTATGTTTTTATGTTTTTCGAGTTTCTTATTGATTTATAGTGTTTTTAATGTTTTTAGGTGTTTAGGGCTTATTTACTATTTTGATGCCTATTTGGATTTTTTTTACGGTTTTTAGGTTTTTTATGGTTTTTTTGTTTCTAGGGTTATTTTTTTATGGTTTTTAATGTTTCCTTGTGTTATTAATTATTTTTTTCGGTTTAGATATTCTTTAGACTTTTTTGTGTTTTAGGGGTTTTAAATGTTTTTATAGTATTTATGGTTTCTAATAGTTTTTATGGTTTTTTGTGATTTTAGGGTATTCTATGGTTTTTATGGATTTAGTTATTTATATGGTTTCTTATGGGTTTGTTTTTATGTTTTCTGGTTTTCTTCGGGGATTTCTGATTTTTTAGTTGTTTTTTCTCTTTACAAGACATTAAGTGACTATTTAGAATCATTTAGTTTTTTTGGGTTTAAACGATTTTGAGAGAGTTTAGTGTTTTTAGTGCTTTATTGTGGTTTAATGGGTGTTTAGGTTTTGTTTTTCAGTTTTTTGGGTTTCAATGGTTTTTAAATAGTTTTTAATGTTTTTAGTCTTTTAAAGGGTTTTTATTTTTTTTGTGGATTTTTATAGTATTTATGTGGTTTTATGGGATTTTATGATTTTTTTTGACTTTTAGGGTTTTTGATGTTTTATGGTCTTAGGGGTTTTATGTGTTTTTAGGTTTTTACGATTTTTGTTAGGGATTTTATGGGTTTTAATATTTTTAATGTTTTAAATAATATTTAGGAATTTTTAGGATTTTTATGGGTTCTTAGGTTTCTTAGGGAAATGGAGGGGTTTAGGGTTTTTTAGATGTTTTTGGTTTTTACAATTTTTCATATTATTCAGTTTTCAGGGTTTTATGTATTTTTAAGTTCTTATTGTTCTCTTATGTGTTTTTAGGGTTATTAGAGTTTATTACATTTTTAATTTTATAGTATTTTTATGGGTTTTTACGATTTTATTGGTATTCAGAGGTTTTTAATGGGTTTTTAGGGTTTTAAATGTTTTAGCATTTTTTGGGTTTTAGGTGTTTTAAGTGTTTTTATGTTTTTACGGTTTTCTTATCATTCTTCAAGGTTTGTAGGGTTTTGTTTGTTTTTATGGAATATATGGATTTTCAAGGATTTTGAATGTTTTATGGATTTTTAGGGATTTTGAGGGTTTCAGGGTTGTTTTTAACATTTTAGCATTTTATGATTTTATATTTTTTTTATTTTTTAATTGTTTTTAAGTTCTTTTATATTTTTAATCATTTTTGTGGGATTCAAATGAGTTTATATCTTTTACCGTCTTTCAACGGTTTAATGGTTTTCTATGGGTTTTAATGTTTTTAGGGGTTTTATGTTTTTTAGGGTTTTAGGGGTTTTAATGTTTTTTTGTTTTTAATCATTTTTAGGTTTCATGTTTTCAGGGTTTTTAAGTGTTTTTAGTTTTTTAATGCTTTATTATGGGCTTTTTTGGTTTTATGTGTTTTTAGGTACTTTCAGGACTTTTTAGGTTTTTTATGGTTTTTAGGGATTACGATGGTTTTTATGGTTTTTAGGATTTTTTGTTTTTTATTGTTTGTTTCGATTTTACATATTTTAAGGTTTTTTAATGTTTTAAGGGGTTTGAATTGGTTTTGGATTTTTTAATGGATTTAGGGAATTTACGGGATTTTAGTTTTTTTTATGGATTTTGGGGTTTATGGATTTTAGGGGGTTTAACGGTTTTAATGGTTTTTAGGGTTTTAAGCATATTTGAGGTTTCATAGGGCAAGGAAGGTGTGAGTCCAGGTTATTCCTAGCATCCAAAAATTTATAAAATTAAAAGAAAAGTAGAAAAGGGATGGATGGAGACAAACAACCCACACCCAAAAAGCCCTGGACCGCCCATGACACCAAAACCCCATAAGACCCAAAAAGCAGAAGAGAAAAAAGCAGGAACTACAGTTCAGCGTCTCCATCCCCATAATGGTCCCCATCAGCACCATAACCGGATGAAGCATCTGAATCCACCTATTCCCATTCAAATGATTCACATTGCTTTAGGAAGGCAGTATAATACTCTCTGAGATGTTGCTGCTCCACATTCTATTGCGCCTAGATAGGCTGACCTCCACTGTGAGAGGCAACATCCATAGCTTTTCAAGAGGCTCTCAATGACACTGTCTTAGGAAAAGTCGAATAGTCTTTTCTCGGATTCCTCTTTCAGGGATCCGAAGTGTCCCAAGTAGTTTTTTTCATCCCATATAGAATGGACACCTCCAGAAGGGCCTTCTCCTTGATGATCATAGTCATATTTTGATTCATTCTTCTATGATCCTCCTAGAAAATGTATTGATCTTGGATGAAGAAGGCATCATGATTAAGGGAACAGTTAGCAAGAACCCCACATTGCGGCGCGCTATGAACAAGCAGGGAAGGATCCTCAACAACCAGATCAAGAGGGGATACTACACCAGATAGGTCCCACTATAATTTCCCCTCCACCCTAGGTAGCATGATTTCATCCCCTAGTAAGAAGGCACATTATGCAAAAACCCTTGCAATTCCCTTTTCCCCCGCTCAACAACACCATATGTGTTCCCAATTATGTCTAGCATTAGCTCAACTTCACTATCATTCAGGGCCGCCATCCCTCCACAACACCTAGCAGCGACAACCTACACCTCACTCAACGCGTGTACAACAACCCTCACATTCCCAACATCAGCAATCTAAGGCCCTATTCCCTCCTCCATAGGAAGAATGATTACTTTCCCCTCATCTAAAACAATTCCATCATGATTGTAAACAAGCACCTACAACTCCCTTCTCTCTTGCTCAACAACACCACTGAAGTGCATTGTGGTTTCCAATGAAATTGAAGCTTCACTAGAATTCGGGGTCACACTCCCTCCAACCCGCTCAACATCAATTGATTTCACCTCACTCTCCTATACAGAAGGCCTCTGACCACAACATCAACAAGCGGAGACCCTTGCACCTCCTCCTCATGCTCCGTCCCTTCAATGTGGTTGAAGGTTGGTACGGCTTCCATCCAATGCTTCAAATTGCTATCCGAGGAAATAGACACCCCACTAGTAGCATCCTCCCTTTATAAAGAACATACAACATTTGAGAGCATCAATTCGCACCTCAACTGCCTATAAATGTCACTCACCTAGTGCTCTGGTTGACACAGAAAACAACTTTCCCTAAACAATGATCACCTACTATAGGTACATGGCCCCCAAACACAATCGGAAGACCATCCCACATAGTCATCTGGCTGAGAGATCCAGAACCAAGACCTGATCCTGGTGCCACCCCCTCAGCAGCAGTCCATCCATGACCTCATAAATAGCTGATGTCATATTCGTAATATACACCCCCACCCACGTCGGACCCACTTCACCAGGCTCGACCTGAACTTGAGGGAGCATGTGCACATCCTCCATCACCTCTCCCAAATTCTTCTTTCCTTCACCAATAACCTTATAAAATTGGTTTGTAAGACCAGATTTCCTGCCGCCACACCTGCAAGCCTGAACACTATGACCCAGATTCCAGCAGGAGGAGTAGAAATCGGTCCACAACTCAAAGATCACTGGTTGTTTCCATAGAAGCTCCTCACTAACAACAATCCAAATAAAATCAACTTATCTTTTAGATTCATCAATATCAACAAAGGCCCTTGGGTATACATAGTGAAAAAGGGCCCTAGTTCTACTGTCCACACATAAGAACCTTCCCACCAGAATCCCGAACATGGAAATAATGGAATTTTTTTGAAAATGAAGGGGAAGTTCTAGAAATATAAGCCCTGATTCCACCATTAGTGAGTCATGGTTCAAATGCAGATCAAAGACCCACCGAGAAAGGAAAAAACAAGCACTTTTGTATCTTCTTGGACTGAAAACTAGGCATGGAACAAATCCTCCTCCGATGAAAAGATAATCAAAATGCTACTAATATCAAGAAGGCTTACCATTGTGCTATTATGGAGGTCCCAAAATTCAAACACCGATATGTCAATAACATCCACCAGAGGTTGCTAGTTCACGAATTGAGCAACCAAAGTCAGCCTATGCAAGGCCAAGGCTCGTTGAACTCTGTAATCGACAAACAAAATTTGTGTACACCCTTCATTTAAATCATTGACATTATGACAAATATCACTCTGTGGAAAAGGGGGAAGCAGGTTAGGAACCGATAGTGGAACAAATGGATGCTCATCATCATAAAACGGTGGAGGCCCATCACCCATAGAGGGGGGTGGGTGAGGTAAAAAATTGATCATCATCTTCAAGATTACTGTGGGAGTGAAGAATCCCCATCGCAGGAGATCATAGTCGACTACTTGTGGTTTAATTTTGAGGTTTCATAGGGGTTTGTGTGTTTTTTGTATTTTAAGGTTTTCATAGGATTCTTTATTGTTTTGAGGGGCATTTAATTTTTTTTGATTTTAGGTCGTTTTTTGTATTTATAATATTTTTTATGGTATTAAGGGATTTGGAGTTTTTTATAGGTTTTTTTTGTGGTGTTTTATGGGTTGTAATATTTTTTAGGGTTATTAAAGTTTTTTAAATTCTAGTAGCTTCTACTGAATTTTAAATGGTTTTATAGTTTTTAGTTGTTTTAGGTTTTTTATTGGTCTTTTTCATTTTCATGGTTTTCAGGTGTTTTATGGTTTTTAAAGATTTCAGGGGTTTTATGTGTTTTTAGGTTTATAAGGTTTTCTTGGTGTTTATCTTTTTTAGGGATTTCTACACTTTTATGTAATTTTAGTTATTTTTTGGGTTTTTATATTTTTTCGTTTTTTAGGGATATGAGGGGTTTTTTGGGGGTTTAGGGTACCTTTTTAGTTTCTAGGGGTTTTCATGTTTTTTATATTTTTTCTGAGTTTTTTAATATTTTTATGGATTTTAGGCATTTTATGATTTTAGGTGGTTTATAGTTTTACTGTTTTTAGTGTATTAGGGGTTTTATGGGGGTTATCATCTTTTTTTGTTTTTAGGGGATATTATTTTTTAGGTTTTAATTTTTTTTCATGGAGGTTTTCATGGTTATTAGAGATTTTTATGGTTTTAGATATTTCTAGGATGATTTATAATTTTTTTGGAATATTTTTTTGGCATTTTTAACGATTTTGAGAGTTTTTATGGGTTTTTAATAATTTTTCAGGTTTTCTGGTTTTTTGGATTTTTATTGGGTTTTTAGTTTTTAGGGTGTTTTTAATTTGTTAGTGTTTTTATTATTTCTATAGGATTAATTGGTTTTATATTTTTAAGTGGGTTCCTAGGGGTTCAATGGTTTTTGTGGGGTTTTAGAAGATTTTATTAATTTTATGGTTTTAGGGGTTTTATGGGATTTATGGTTTTTTCTTTTTTCAGATTTTCAAATGGTTATTATTTTTTTAGGGGTACATTGTGTATTTTGGATTTTTGGATTTTTATAGGGTTTTTCTGTGTTTTCAGTGGCTTTACCTTATTATGGATTTTAGTGCTGTTTAATGATTTTTATGGTTTTATCTATTTATAGATTTTATGGTCTTTTAATTTTTTTAGGGGTTTTATAGATTATTGTTTTTTAGATTTTTTAGGTTTTATGGTTTTTAAATTTTTTTATATTTTTATGGTTTTCTTAGATATTTTATTGTTTTTTATGTTTTATAGATTTTAAGGGAATTTTTGGAATTTTTATGGTTTTACAGTTTTTAGGGGTTTTACGATTTTATGGTTTTTGTCATTTTCCTAGTTTTAATGGGTTTTGGGGGTTCTATGGTTTAAAGTTTTTTTCATTTTTTGCGTTTTTAGGGTTTGTTAAAATTTTTAACATTTTTTGGGTTTAATGATTTTTTAAAAAATTTAGCATGGCCTTATGGGTTTTATGGATTTTTTTGTGGGTTTTAGGATTTTTAGGGGCTTTAAGTGTTTTTATGTTTTTATGATTTTCTTATGTTTTTTAGGTTGAAGGGTTTTTATATTTTCGTTGTATTTTTAGGTTTTTTTATGATTTTTGTTTTTTAGGCTTTTAGGGATTTTGTTTTGTTTTAGGGGTTTCAAATGATTTTTTACACTTTTTATGCTTTTTGGGGTTTTATGCAAATTTATGTTTTTATGGTCTTCTTATGGTTTTTTCTTTAGTGTTTTTAAATTTTTAAGAATATTTTGGGATTTTTAGGATATTTATGATTTTTCTGTGATTTATGGATTTTGAGGAGTTTTACAGGTGTTTTTGGTTTTTTGGGTGTTTGGTTTTTTCATGTTTGTGGGTTTAAAGGGTTTTAATTATTTTTAGAGAGTTTTTAGGGTGTTTAGGTATTTTTAGGTTTTCTATGGGTGTTTATGGTTTTAGGGGTTTTATGTGGTGTTATAGTCTTTGGGGGGGGTGTTGTGATTTTATCATTTTAGGTATTTTATTTATTTTTATTTTTTTAAGGGTTTTTCAGGTTTTTAGTGTTTTTATCATTTTTAGTTATTTAAAAAAAATTATCACTTTTAATGTTTTTAATGATTTTTCAGTTTTTATGATTTATTATGATTTTTTCTATTTTTATGTTTTTAATGGGATTTAAGTGCTTTTAGGTTTTTAAAGTATTCATATGGGTTTTATGTTATTTTTTTATTTTTATGGATTTTTGTAGTTTATTAGGATTTTTATGGTTTTTATGGATTTTGAGGGGTTTTTTGGGTTTGAAAATATTTTTAGTGTCTTAGGTATTTATGTTCTTCTATTTTTATAATTTTTTTATCGGTTTAATGGTTTTTTAGAGTTTATAGTGGGTTTGGGGTTTTTTGTGGTTTATGGTTTTTATGTTTTTTAGGCGTCACTGTGGTTTTTAGGGGGTTTAGAGATTTTAGCATTTTTAGGTTTATTTTTGTTTTATGTGTTCTTTGGTTTTTATGGTTTTCTTATGGTTTTTTCAATGTTTCTATCCTTTTAACATTTTATGGGATTTTTGGGGATTTTTTTAGATTATTATGGGATTTAGTGTTTTTAGTGATTTGAGGTTTTTATTAGGTTTTATTGTATTTATGGTTTTTAGGGGTTTATGTGTTTTATGTGTTTTTAGGGTTTTATGGTTATCTTAGAGCTTTTTATGGTTGTTATTTTATATGTTTTTCAAGGATATTTGGGGGAGGGGGTAGGATTTTTATGGAATTTGATGGGTTTTAGGGATTTTGAGTATTTTAGTGTTTTTAGGATTTTAGGGGGGGGGGGGGTTTGATGTTTTTCTGGGCTTTATCAGTTTTTTTCATTTTTCTAACATTTTTATTGATTTAAAAGGTTTTCATAGTTTTTATTTGGGTTTTAGGGTTTTTATGGGGTTTGGGGGTTTTAAGGGTTTTAGTGATTTCTATGGTTTTTAGAGATATTATAGTTTTTATGTATTTTTTGGCTTTTTAGTGTTTTTAGGATTTTATTGATTTTTAGTGTTTTGGGGTATGAAGGTTTTATTTTGGGTTTATAGTTCTTTTATGGTTTATTATGTTTTTAGGGATTTTAAGGTATTTTTAAATATTTTGTAATTCGTACTATTTCTAGGGATTATGTGAGTTCTTAGGGTTTTAGAATATTTTTGGTTTTTTGGGGTTTTTAAGGTAATTTGAGTTTTTATGAAGTTTTATGGTTTTTTAGAGTTTTTAATTATTTAGGGGTTCAAATAATTTTAATAGATATTATTGGCCTTTAGGGTTTTTATGGGTTTTAACTTTTCTATGGGTTTAGAGGTTTTTTGGTTTTTAGTGACATTTAGGGTTGTGCTGTTTCATTTTTATAAGTGTTTATTTTTTTTGGTTTTTAAGTATTTTTAGGGGTTTTAAAGGTTTTAAGGGGTTTTATGTTTATATGTATTTTAAGGGATTTTAAAAAAATTATGGTTTTTAGGGTTTTAATGGATTTTATAGTTTTATATAGTTTTTAGGGTTTTTAAATCCTTTTCTTATATTTAGGGTTTGAAAAGTTATTTCAGTTTTAGAAGTTTAAGTTTTTTTATGATTTTCTTATAACTTTTCATGATTTATGGGTATTTAATGTTTTTAAGGATTTTTAAAAAAAATTAGGGGTTAATAGTTTTTAGGAGTTTCATGGTTTTGACCGGTTTTATGTATTTTTAAGCATTTTATTGGTTTTATGTTTCTTCAGGTTTTAAATTTTTTTTAGTTTTTCTAGGGTTTTATAGTTTTTTACTGTTTTTCAAAGTTTTAGGGTTTAATGGTTCCTAGTTTTTTTAGTGTATTTTTGTGTTTTTTGAGTTATTGGGGTATTAATGGTATTTAGGGTTTTTATTATTTTAGGGTTTCTATGGTATTTTAGGGATTTATGGTTTCTATTATTTTTGGGGTTTTTAAGGGTTCAAAGAGTTTTTTGGATTTTAATTTTTTACTATTTTAATTTAGTTTTTTATGTTTTTTTAATTTCGTAGAGATTTTTAGGTATCTTTTTATTTTTATTGGTTTATAATGTCATAGGAAATTTTTAATGATTTACGGTTTTATGGGATTTCTGGGGTTATTATGTTTTACAGAGTTTCTAGTGTTTTTAAATGATTTTAGATTTTTTTAAGATTTCTATATATTTAAAGTGTTTTTGGAATTATTAGCAACATTTAGGGATTTTATCGGATTTAGGGTTTTTGAAGGGTCTTGGGGATTTTAGTGTTTTATGGTTTTTTGGGTTTTTGATCCATTTTAAAGGGGGTTTAGGGATTTAAATTTTTTTGGTTCTTTAGGGATTGAAGTGTTTTTAGGTTTTTAATGTTTTCTTATAGGTTTTAGAGTTTTTAGGGTAGTTTAATTTTTTTAGTATCTTTATCATTTTTTGGGTTATTATAGTGTTTTTGAGGTTTTTCTGGTTTTTAATGTTTTTTAGTTTTTTAATGTTTTTAACTATTATAGTGGTTTTAAGCGACATTAGTTTTTATAGTGTTTCTAGTTGTTTTATTGATTTTTATGTTTTTTTTGTTTTTATGGTTTTTAAGGGGGTTCATGGGTTTTAGGGTTTTCATGTTGTTTTAGGGGTTTTTCGGTTATTATGGTTTTCTTAGGGGTTTTAGGGTTTTAAATGGTTATTATATTATTAGGTACTTTTTGAGAATTATTAGGTTTTTTTTTTGATATTTTGGGATTTTTAGGGTTTTAGGGTCCTTATGGGTTTTATGTTTTTATTGATTTAGGGGTATTTTGGGTTTTTTATTGTTTTTAGGGTTTTAAGAGTTTTTATATTTTTTATAATTTTTGTGGTTATAAATTTTTTTATAATTTTTAGTGGATTTTAGGGTTTATTATGTGTTTTTACAGTCTTTAATGTTTTTAGGAGTTTTGTGGGTTTTAGCTGTTTTTAGAGTTTTTAAGATACATTAGGGTTTTTAAGGGTTTCTATCAGTTTTATTTTTTTTTGTGGGGTTTTATGTTTTTTGGATTTTTAATGTTTTATTATGGTTTTCTACATTCTTCATGTTTTTTGGATTTTTTGTATTTTAAGGGTTTTTATGTGTTTTAGGGGTTTTAGGGGTGCAAGTATTGATAGTATTTTTATGGATTTTTATATATTTATGGGTTTTAAATGTTTTTAGGTTTATATGGTTTCCTTAGTGGATTTTAGGGTTTCTAGGTTTTTTATATTTATTTGGAATTTTCGGGATTTTAATGGATTTTTATGGATTTCTAGGGTTTTTACAGATGTGGGGGTTTTATGGTTTTTATGGTTTTTGGAGGTTTTCTGGGTTTTTCGGTTTTTTTTATTATTTGTATGGTTTTAATTTTTTAGATCATTTTTATCTTTTTTAGTAGTTTAGTAGATTTTTTAGTTTTTTGTGGTATTTTAGGCGTTTTATGGGGTTTTTCTGTTTTTTGTATTTTTAGTGGTTTTAAAGGTTTATATAATTTTATGGGTAAAATTAAGTTTTTAACATCTTTTTGGTTTTTATGTGTTTTATATGTTTTTAGGTTTTAATGTTTATCTTTGTGGTTTTCATGTTTTTCTATTTTTTCTATTTTTATGGATTTTAGGGTTTTTTATTATTATTATGGGTTTTGTGGTTTTATGGATTTTGAGTATTTTAGGATTTTAGGGATTTTAGGGTATTGGACATTTTTAGGATTTTTATGAGTTTTATGTATTTTTAGTGTTTTATAATGTTTAATGTTTTTATAAGATTTTAGGTTTTTTTACATATTTTGATATTTTAGTTAATTTTAGTATTTTCATGGTTTCTTATGTTTTTTTGGGATTTTGAGGTTTTTAAAGTTTTTTTTTGTTTTTTTGGTTTTTTGGGTATTTTTTATTTTCTTATTGTCTTCAACAGTTTTTAGAGTTTTTTAAAATGTTTTAGGTCTGTAATGGGTTTCATTTCTTTAGTGAGGTTTCAGGATTTATGGGGTTTTAGAGTTTTTAATGGTTGTTGGGATTTTATGTTTTTAGGGGTTTTATTTGTTTTAGGGTGTTTTAGAGTTTTTAGCTATTTTTGGATTTTAGGGATTTTATGTGATTTTAGGTTTTTAAGTTATTCTTATAGGTTTTCATGGGATTTAAGGGGTTTTACATTTTTATTGATTAAAGGGATTCTTTAAAAGAATTGGGGTTTTTATGGGTTTTTGGGATTTTGAGGGTTTTTATTGTTTTTGGTGTTTTTGGGATTTTTTGGGATTTTATAGTGTTTTAAGGTTTTGTTAGAGGGTTTTAGGGTTTTTAGGGGGTTTTATGTTTTTAAATAATTTTAGGGTTTTTATAATATTCTATGTTTTTATGGATTTTGATTGTTTTAGGTTTTTTATGAGATTTCGGAGTTTTTTAGGTTTCATAGTGTTTTTAAAATTTTTAGGGATTTAAATTGTTTGGAGAAAATTTAATCATTTTTTGGTTTTATATTCTGTTTTAGTGGGTTTTATCGTCTTTAGGGCTTTTTGTTTTAGGGGTTTTATGATTTTTCTTGTTTTTAGTGTTTTTGTATTTATTAGGATTTTATAGTTTTTAATTATTTTTAGGTTTTTGAGGTTTTCTTAGGTTATTTTTACGGTTTTTAGGGTTCTTATGTTTTTAGTGATTTTTAGGGATTTTAACAACTTTTATAGTTTGTTAGGGATTTTAGGGATTTTGAATGGTTTATAGATTTTTGGGTTTTTAGAGGTTTTATGATTTTTTTGCTTTATTAGGTATTTCTAGTTTATATTATCTTTAAGAATATTCGATATTTTAAAATTTTTATGTGTTTTATTATTTTCAGGTATTTTGAGGTATTTTGGGTTTTTATGGTTTTTAGAATTTTTATGGGTTTTTGGGTTTTCCAAGTTTAATAGGGTTTTTAAGAATTCAGACAGTTTTTAAAAATTATAGGGTTTAAATGAGATTTTCTGTTTTACAAATTTTATACGTTTTTTATATTTTTTAGGGTTTTAAAGGATTATGGGTGTTTTTTTTTGTTTTTTTTCGTTCATAGGGATTTTATTATAGAATCTATCATTTTTTAGTTTTTTCGAAGGTTTTATTAGTTTTTATGTTTTTATTTTTTTTCTTATTATTTTTAGTGGTAATATGGTTCTCTATATTTTTTTTCGGTTTTTCCATTTTTAGGGATTTTTATATCCCTTTTCAGATATTTGTGGATTTTTAGGAGTATTATAAATTTTTAGTGTTTTGGGGTATTTAATGTTTTTTAGGATTTGTAGGCATTGAATGTGTGTCTACGTTTTTATGGTTTTCATTGGGGTTTTCAGAAATTTTTCTGTCTTTTACATTTTTAGGGATATTTAGGGTTTTTAAAAATTTATATGGGTTTTAGGGTTTTCATGGATTTTGAGGGGTTTTAGGGTTTTTATTTTTTTATGGGTTTTTAGGGTTGATTTTTTTTAGTTTTTTTGTTTTTGACGATTTTTTAGTTCTTAACTTGTTTAGGGCTTTAAAGGATTTTAATAGTTTTTTTGGGATTCAATTTTTTATGGGTTTTTAGGGTTTTTATGGTTTTATGGGTTTTAATGGTGTATAGGGTTTTTTGGTTTTTTTAGGGTTATACAGTTTTGAGAATTTTTTAGGTATTAGGTTTTTTATGTTTTTTAATATTTTTACGGTTATTATTTTTATTCCTTTGGTTTTCAGTTTTTTAATGTTTTTTTGGATTTGTAGGTCTTTTTATGATTTTTTCAGTTTTTAGGGGTTGTTTGTATTTTAATGGATTTTAGTGTTTTTAATGTCCACATTTATTGGGTTTTGAGTTTTTTATAGGGGTTTTAGAGGTGCTATAGGTTTTTATATTTTTTAATGTTTTTAGGTGTTTTAAAAGTTTTTTGTGGCATTTTGGGTATTATGTTTTTTTATGTTTTTAAGTGTTAAGTGGTTTTAGAGTTTTAGGGTTTTTAGTGTTTTATAGTTTTTTAGGTTTGTAGGGGTACATGTTTTTTATGTTTTTTTTTTAATGTGTTTTTGGTTTTTAAGGTTTAATTAAGGATTTTTTGGAATTTTGTGATTTTAAATTTTCATGGATTTGTAGGTATTTTTATGATTTTTATAGTTTTTAGGGTTTTAATCTATTTTGATGGGTTTCGTGTTTTTTAGGGTTTTAAGGCTGTAATGGTTTTTGGGTTTTTAGGATTTTCGTAGTTTTTAGGGTTTTTAAAGTTCTTAAATGCGTTTTTCATTTTTATGGATTCAATGTTTTATTATATTTTTATATATTCTATGTTTTTTTATGGTTTTTTACTATTTTGTAATTTTTTTAGGGTTTTATGTTTTTAAGAGTTTTACGGTCTTTTAAAGGGTATTTGGGGTTTTTAGCGTTTTAGGGGTTTTAGTGTCTATGTTTTTAAGGATTTCATTGGGGTTTTCCAGGTTTTCTTGGTTTTTTTACATTTTTAGGTATTTCTGGGGATTTATATCATTTTTAGGGTTTTTAGGGATTGTGTGGTTTTTTTGGGTTTTTAGGATTTTTGGGTGTTTATCTTTTTTTAGGGTTTAGGGGTTTTCTAATTTTTATTTTGGTTTTAAAGTTTGTAATTTTGTTTGTTTTTTTACATATTTATAATTTTTTAAGGATTTTTTCAAATTTTTATAGTTTTAGGATATTTTTTGTATTTTTGGGTATTTATGGTTTTTAATGTTCTTTCTGGTTTTGAGGGGTTTTAGATTCATTTCACCTTTTTGGTGGTATAAATAGATTCTATATTTTTTTAAATGTATTTTAGGTGTTTATAGGTTTTGTTGTTTTGTAATTTTTTTAGGGGTTTTATGGGTTTTAGTTTTTTGAAGGTTTTTAGGGTTTTTTGCTTGTTTTTAGGTTTTTACGGGATTAACTTTTCTTATTTTTAGTAATTTTTTATTGTTTTTCAAGGTTTTGTGGTTTTTACATTATTATGGGTTTTCCACTTTATGTGTTTTTTGTGTTTTTTGAGTGTTTTTAATGAATTTTGTGGTTTTATGGTTTTTTTTGTTTTTATAGTTTTTGAGTTTTCTTATGGTTTGTTAGTATTTTATATTTTTGAGAAAAAATTATGGGTTTAAATAGTTTTTATAAATTTTATTGGTTTATAATTTTTATTTTCTAGGGGTTTTTAATGATTTAGGTTAATTTATTTTTTTAGTGGTTTTATGTGTTTTCTGGTTATTATGGTCTTTTAAGGGTTTTTAGGTATTTAAGCGTTTTTATGATTTAATGGGTTTCATGTATTTTTAGGGTTTTAATGTTTTATTATACTTTATCATGGTTTTTAGGGGTTTATAAAATTTTAGTGCTGTTGTGGCTTTTTTGTATTTATATGGGGTTTTATTTTTTTAGGGATTATGGATTTTAGTGGGGTTTTTTTATAGTTCATAGGGTTTTGCTAGGGTTTATAGCATTTATTAGGTTTTTGGGGGTTTTATGTGTTTTCAGTTTTTATGGTTTTCTTTGTGGTTTTCTAGGTTTTAATGGTTTTTTACATTTTTAGGGATCCTTAGGTATTTTTATAATTTTTTATGGTGTTTAGTAATTTTGAGGTTTTTATGGTTTTCTTAGGGTTTTGTGGTTTTTAGTTTTCAGGGAATTTTAGTTTTTTTGTGTTTTTAATATTTTTATGGGTTTCAAAGGTTTTTAGATTTTTACTTCATTTTAGAGTTTTCATGCGTTTTATGGTTTTTTATGTTTTTAAGGGTTTAATGGTTTTTTTGGCATTTAATGATTTTTAGGGGTTTTTTTTAGGTTTTTTGGAATTTGCATTATTTTTTTGATTTCATGGTTTAGTTAGTGTTTCTAGAGATTTTTTTTACATTTTTAGATATTTTATGTATTTTTTTATTATTATGTGTTTTTAGAGTTTTTAGTGATTTTGATGGCTTTTAGAATTTTTGTATTTTTAGGGTTTTAGGGGCTTTAGTTATTTTAGCAATTAGTAGGTTTTTAGGGGTTTAAATTTTTTTAGTGATTATTAGGTCCATTTTTTATGATTGTTTTATAGGGTTTTAGTAATTTTGAGGTATTTTAGGCTTTGGGGGGGGGGGTGTTCTTTTGGTTTTTTGGGTGTTTTGGAATTTTCTACGGTTTAATGGTTTTTTTGGAGTTTTTTAATGTTTTATGGGTTTAATGGGGTTTTTGAGTTGTTAGTGATTTTTAGGGTTTCTAAGGGGATTTTGAGTTTTTAAAATATTTATGGATTTTATTTTTTTAGGGAATTTTAATGGCTGTAGGTTCTTTTTTGTGTTTTTTAATGTTTTTAGAATATTTAGGTTTCCAGTGGTTATATGTGATTTTTCATTTTTAATGATTTCTTAGATGTTTTCAAAATTTTTATGATTTATATGTATTAAGGTAATTTTTAGGATTTTTATGGTTTTTACAGTTTTAAGGAATTTATTGTATTTTTAGAATTTTAGTGTTTTTAAACCGTTCATGATTTTTAAGTTTGTTAAGTGTTTTTAGTTTTTTATTATTTTTATATGGTTTTTCAAGGTTTTATGGCCTCATTCATTTATCCGTATTTTTAGGGATTTTATTATTTTTATGATTTTTATGTTATATAGATATTTTATACTTTATATGGGCATTCTAGTTTTAGGGGTTTTTAGGGTTTTTTAGACCTTTATGGATTTTTGTGTTTTTAATGTTGTTAGGGGATTAAGGGGTTTTTTGATTTTTTAGAGGGTGTTTATGGTTTTTATGTGTTGTTATGCTTTTTATGGATTCTGGGGATTTTATGGATTTTAATGGTATTATAGTTTTTTAGGGTTTTTAGCATTAATATGTTTTTAGGGGTCTAAAGTATTTTTTGAATTTAGGGTTTTGATAGTGTTAATCACGGTTTTAGGTGTTTTACCTTTTTTGGATTCTTCTGTTTTTAGGACTCTTATAATTTTATTAGTGTTTTTAGGGACTTTTTATATTTTATGGGTTTTTAGTGTTTTTATAATTTCATGGCTATTTGTAGGTTGATTGGGGTTTTTTGAGTATTTCAGTATTTTCAAGAATTTTATAGTTTCTTGACATTTTTATGGTTTTATAGGGTTTTTAGTATTTTTTGTCATTTTACGGTTTTTAGGGATTTGAAGTGGTTTTTAATGTTATTAGAGGTGTTTATGGTGTTTATGGTGTCTTAGGGTTTTTAATATCTTTTCTAGGGTTTTTTGGGTTTTTTGGTTTTTTGGGGACTAAAGTGTTTTTAGTTTTATTATATTCACTTATGGTCTTTTAGGGTTTTTAGGGGTTTATGATTTTATGTATTTTCTATGCTCTTTTTATTTTTATGGATTTTATGTTTTTTTAGTTATTTTGAGGGTTTTTAGGGTTTTTAGGGTTTTTTCATTTATTACGTTTTTAGGGGTTTTAGTGTTTTGGGTTATTTAATTTCTTCTTAGTGGTTTTTAGGGGTTTTATTATTTTTCACCGTTTTATTAATTTTTAGTGAATTTTTAGGATTATGATGGTTTTTTGGGTTTGTAGGGACAATGAGGGGTTTTTTGGGTTTTAGGGTTTTATGTGTTTTTTTATGTTTTTCGAGTTTTTATAGGTTTTTATGGGTATTAAATTTTTTATAGTTTTTTTTAAATTTTGATAGGTGAAATGGATATAAGTGTTTTTAGTGTGTTTAATGGATTTTAAATGTTTTTTATATATTTAGTGGCTTTATGTGTTTTATTTTTTTAATGATTTCTATGGGGATTTCATGGATTTTAGGCATTTTTACCTTTTATGGGATTTTTAGGTAATTTATAGGATTTTAATTATCTTTTTGGATTATTAGGGATTATGAGGGTTTATATATTTTTTTAGTTAGTGGTTTTTATGTTTTTTTGGGATTTTAGGATTTTTTTGGGATTTTATGGTTTTAAGTGGTTTTTTTGTATTTTTAACCTTTTTTGGGTCAAAATGGTTTTTAGATTGTTTATGGGTTTTTATGTTTTTTTGGTTATTTGATGATTTAGGGGGTTATAGGGTCCATTTAGGGTCCTTTAGGGTTTTTAGAAATGCTTAGGGTTTTTGGGGGTTTTAGTGTTATTTGGTTTTTAAGGTTGTCTTAGGGGTTTATTGGATTTATGGGATTTTATGTTTTGTGAGGTTTTGGCTTTTTACAATTTTTATGGGTTTTTGATATTTTGAGGGTTTTTTCTGGTTTTTAGGATTTTTAGGATTTTAGAGGGGTTTTTACGTTTTTTGGGGGTTTAATTAGTTTCTAGGTATGTAAGATTTTCTTTTTGTTTTTCATTTTTAGAGTTTTTTATGTTTTTTGGTATTTTTTTGGTAGTTAGGGTTTTTATAGTTTTTAGGGATTTTGATGGGTTTAGTATTTTTAGTTGTGTTAGTGGTTTTAGAATTTTATGGGTTTTAATGTTTTCATAGGGTTTTTTCAATATTCTTAGGGTTTATTATGTTTTAAGGGAGTTTTAGGGCTTTTTAGGATTTTTATGTTTTTAGGGTTTTTAGGGATTTTGATGGTTTTCAGGGTTTTAATGGTTTTTAAAAAAAATTATGTTATTAGGGGTTTGAATGGATTATATCATTTTTTGATGGTTTCACGGTTTTTTGGATTTTTTGGGTTGTAACGAATTTAGTGGTTTTAGGTTTTTAGGGGGTTTAGGGGTTTTTATATTTTTTTTACCATTTTTTGATTTATAACGATGTTAATTGTTTTTAGGTATTTAAGGTTTTTTGGGATTATATAGGATTTAAGTGTTTTTATGTTTTTAGGGATTTAATCATTTCTTTGAATTTTTTTAGTTTTTTTGAGTTTTTAAGTATTTTCAGGGATTTTAGTTTTTCAATATTTTTGTGGTTTTTAATGGTTTTAGAATTATTAGGGTTATAGCAGTTTAACTGTGTTTAGGTGTTTAAGGTTTTTATGGGGGTTAGGGATTTCTTGGTTTTTTTTTACAATTTTAGCTAATTATTAGTATTTTTATGGTCTGGATGGAATTTGAGGGGTTTATGGTTTTTGTTTTTTAAGTTTTTTTACATTTTAGTGGTTTTAAACATTATTATAGTTGTGAACTCATTAATTGGTTCAATGGGGTTTTGAAATTATTTAGTGGGTTTTACTCTTTTTATCTGTTTTAATGAATTTTTATTGTTTTTAGTGGTATTATGGTTTTTGGGATTTAGGAATTTTTAGGGTATTTAGTGTATTTCAGGGTCTTAGGAATTTTAAATTTTTTTATGGTTTTGATTACATTTTTAATGTTTTTAAGGGTTTTAGTTTGTTTATTTTTGTTTTTTATGTTATGGTATTTTTTAATATTTCATTGTTTAGGGGTATTATGTATTTTGAGGGTTTTTATGGGTATTTAAGGCTTTTACGATTTTTTAGATTTTTAGGGTTTTAACATTTTTTAGGATTTATCGGTTTTCAAATATTTTAGGTTCTTATGTTTTTCCTAGGGTGGGTTTTTATGTTTTTTACATTTTACGGATTTTTAGGGAATTTTTATGTTTTTTATGTTTTTTTACAGTTTTTAAGATTTTTTAGTTTTTTTAGTTTTTTAAAGGTCATTTAATGTTTTTTAATGTATATTGGGGTTTAATGGTGTTTAAAATTTTTTAGTGGTGATTTTTTGTTTTAATGAGTTATATGGTTTTTGAGGGTTTTTTCAGGTATTAGAATTTTAGGAATTTTTTCGGTTTTTTTGTCTTCTAAGGGATTTTTTGAGTTTATATTGTTTTTTTATGGTTTTTTTGTTTTCCCATTTTTATATGGTTTTATTAGGTTTAATAAGGGTTTTTTGGGTTCCTCAAATTATAGATATTTTTATGTGTTTTTTAGGGTTTAATTTTTTTAGGGTTTTTAACAATTTGGAGGGTTCTTAATGATTCCTTTGGTTTAAAGGTTTTTAGTGTTTTAATTTGGTGTGGATTTTTATTGATTTTAATTTTTTTTATGTTTAATTTTTTCCTCTTGGGTTTTCAGTGTTATTTATGTTTTTATGTTTTTAGGTATTTTTAAGGATACATAGGGATTTATGGTTTTTTGTGGTTTTAGGGATTTTGGGGGATTTAGGGGGATTTAGGGGTATGAAGGGGTTTTTTTTTGGGTTTTATTGTTATCCAATAGTATCTAGGGATATAATGGTTTTAAGAAGTTTTTTTAAAAAAATCATGGGTTTAAAGAGTATTTGGTGTTTTTTATGTTTTTAGGTACTTTATGGGGTATTGGTTTTTTAAGGATTCTAGGGATTTTTAGTTTTCTAGGGGTTTTTAGGGGTGTTTGGTTTTCATGGGTTTTATGTTATTTTTTATTATTAGGTATTTTTTTGATTCCTATATTTTTTGCACTTTAATTATTTTTAGTGGTTCTAAGGGTTTTTTAGTTTTTAAGGTTACTAGGGGTATAATGGGTTTTCAAAATTCACAGTGGGTTTTAGGGTATTTATGGGTTTTTAATTTTTTTTTTGTGTTTGTATGTTTTTTGTGTTTTTAGTGATTTAAGGGTATTTTTACTCTTTTCAGTTTTTGGGGTTTTTATGGGTTTTAATTGTTTTTATTATTTGATGTTTTCTTATTTTTAGGGAATTTTACATTTTTATGGATTTTTTTGGATATTTTTGATTTTTTTTGGTTTATGGTTTTTATGGATTTTGAGTTTTTAGGGGGTTTCAGGTTTTTTAGCGTTATTAGGGGATTTATGTGGTTATAGGTCTTTACAATTTTCTTTTGGATTTTCAAGGATATTATTGTTTTCATACTTAGGTTTTATGTGTTTTAATTGTTTTTAGGTATTAATTTTTTTATAAGGACTTTTTAGGGTTTGTAGGTTTTTTTATTTTTGGATTTATTTTTAAGGCTTTTAATGTTTTTATGTTTTTTAGGTTTCATAGGGATTTTGAGTGATTTTTGGGTTTTTTAGGTTCCTTATGTGCATTTTTGGGGTTTTAGGGTTTTTAATGGTTTTTAGAGTTTTCAATATTTTTAGGAGAATAAAGTGTTATTTGTGTTTTTATAAACCTTAGGGGGTTTTAGTGTTTTTAAATTTTAGGTGGTTTATGATCTTTCGTGGTTTTTATGTTTCTATGAACATTTAGCATTTTTTTATTGTTTTAGTGTTTTCTTATTTTTATGGGGTCTATGTGTTTTTAGGTTTTCATGTTTTTTATTAGTTTTCTATGATTTTATATTTTTATATGTATTTAAGTATTGTTATGGTTTGTTAATAGTTCATTGGAATTTTTTGGGTCTTTAGGGATTTGAGTGCTTTAAGAGGGTTTTATGGTTTGTAGTGTTTTTGGGTATTTATGGATTTTAACAGTTTTATGTTTACAATCTTTTCATTAGGGGTTTTAAGGTTTTATGGGTTTTTTACATGTTTAGGGACTTCTATTGTTTTATTATTATTTGTGTTTTCATGGGTTTTAAGGTTTTTTGAATTTTTAGGGTGTTTGAATTTCTTAGGGTTTTATATTTTTTAGAGTTTCTTAATGTTTTATGTGGTTTAAATAAATTTTAGAGTTTTATGGGTTTTTAGTGTTTTTATGAGGTTTTAGGGTATTTAAGTTTTTGGGGGGGGTTTATGGTATTTAGACTTTTTAGGATTTTTAGGGTTTTTTGTGTATTTATCATTCTTCAGGTTATTTAAATGGTTTAACAGTTTTTATAATTTTATAAATTTCTTATGGTTTTAGGGTTGTAGGGTGTTTATATTTTTTGGGGTTGTATCATTTTTTAAGGGTTTTAATGAGTTCTTAAGGGGTTTTAAGATTTTTTGGGAGATTTTTATTCCTTTTAAGGGTTTAAATGGGTTTTAGTATTTTTAGTGTTTTATGGGTTTTATGGGTTTTAAGGGTTTTTATGGATTTTTTGTTCTTAAGGGTTTTAGGGATTTTTTTTATCATTTTTCAGGGATTTTAGATTTTTTTTTAAATTTTTAGGAGTTTTAGGTTTTTATAGTTTTTATTGAATTCTCTTGTTATTTAATGGTTTTTAAGGTTTTTGATGTTTATAATTGTTTTAGGGATTTGTATGTATTTTTATGTTTTTTGGGTTTTTAGGGGTTTTAGGGAATTTGGGAGATTTATATAGTTTTTAGGGTATTATGTTTTTTTGGGTTTTTTAGCTTTTATTATGTTTTTAGGGGTTCTAATAATTTTTATGTTTTTATGAGCATCTTTTGTATTCTAAATGAGTTTATAGTTTTTTAAGGGATTATTATGTATTTTTTATAATGTTTATGTTTTTTATGATTTTTATAATTTTTAGGGATTTTAATGGTCTCAGGTTTTTTAGGGTTTTAGCGGTTTGTTGAATTTTTATATTTTTATGGTTATTTTTTGAAATTCATATAGGTTTTATGGTTTTTATATATTTTAACGTATTAGTTGTTTAAAAAAATTTAGAGTTAATAGTGGTTATTCTATTTTACAGATTTTTAGATGTTTTTATGTTTTTCGGTGGTTTAGGGTATCTAGGGGTTTTGAATTTTTATGGTTTTTTATGTTTTTATCATTTTCTCTCGTTTTTGGGTTTTTTAAGTGATTTTATATATTTAAGGTTTTCTTAGGTTTTTCATTGTGTTTTACATTTTAATGGTTTTTTAGGATATTTAGGGATTTTTATGGATTTTGAGGGGTTTTTTCTGTTTTTTTTGGTTGTTAGTATTTTTATTGGGTTTTAAGGTTTTAGTTGTTTTTTTGAATTTTTTCTAGGTTTTAACGATTTCTAACATTTATTAGGGTTTAAAGGGTTTATATAGTTTTTATTTTTTTAGTTATTTGTATGGGGTTTTTCGTTTTTGTATGTTTTTGGGGGTTTTAGGGTTTTATGGGTTTTAAGGATTTAAGTGGTTTTTAGGGGTTTTAAGGTTTTCATTGGGGATTAAGGGGGTGTCAATTGATTTTTGTTTTTTAATGGGTTCTTATGTGTTTTTCGGATTTATAGGGTTATTACATTTTTAGATATTTTTTCATTTCTTGGGAATTTTTTTGTTTTTAATATTTTTAGTGATTTTGAGATTTTTTGTGCTAATTCTTTTTGGATGATTTTAGGGTTTTAATAGTATTTTAGGGGTTTTGATTTTTTTATTTCTTTTAATGTTTTTTAGGTTTTAATGGAATTTTATTGTTTTTAGAGTTGTTATAAGTTTTTATGGGGTTTTAAAGGTTTTATTGGTTTTATGTATTTTCTTGGGTTTTAGGGAATTTTTAGAGGTATTTGGGGTTTTTATCCTTTTCTTTGATTTAATGAGATTTATGTGTTTTTTAATTTTTATGCTTTTCTTATGGGTTTTTAGGGTTTTCAAGGTTTCCTTACTATTATTGGGATTTTCACGGATTTTTTGGATTTTTTTGGCTTTTAGGGGCTTTTGAGATTTTGTGGGGTTTTAGGGGTTTTCAGGGTTTTAGGCATTTTTAGGCGTTTTATGTTTTTTTGGTCTTTAAGATTTTATTAGGGTTTTTAATCTGTTTAAGTGTTTTTACGTTCTTCCGGATTTTTAGCAATTGTTTTCAAAATTTTAATGGTTTTTTGTGTTTTTATAGATATAGAGGGTTTTCCAAGGGATTTAGGGTTTTTAGGGTTTTCATGGGTTTTTAGGGTATTTTTAGTTTTTAGGGGTATTTAGGATTTTAGTGTTTTTATCATTTTTTTGGGGTCTAACGAGGTTTTAGTGTTTTTGGGTTTTTGGGTTTTAAAAATTTTTGGGGTTTTTTGGGATTCTAATGTTTTTATGAATTTTAGGGGGTTTTAACAATTTTTTTTATTTTTAGGGGATTTAATTGTTTTTTGGTTTCCAGGGTTTTTAAGGGTTTTCAAGGTTTGTAGGGTCATTTTACCTTTTATGGATTTTAGAGGTTTTCAGGATTGTGATAATTTTTCTGGGTTTTTAGGTATTTTGAGGGTTTTATGGATTTTTTGGGATTGGGTGTTGGATTTTTTGGGAGGTTTTAGATGTTTAGGGGATTAACATTCTTACAGTTTTTAACAAAAATCGGGGGTTAATAAGTTTTTAGGGTTTTTAGTAGTTTTCACGTTTTTTTTGAATTTATCATATTTGATGATTTTTAGGGGTCTTAATGATTTTAGTATTTTTTATGTTTTTTAACAGTTTTGTCTGTTTTTATATTATTATTGGTTTCCTAGGTTTCTTTAACAATTTAGGTTGTTTTATTTTTTTAGGGATTTTTGTTAATTCTTATTGAATTTTAGAGTGTTTTGGGTTTTATGGATTTTGGGCATTTTAGAGGTTTTAGTGTATTGTGTTTTTTTTTCTTTTTAAGGGTTTTGCTGAGTTTTTTTTATCATTTTTATGTTTTTCTATTTTTATATCATTTAAATGGTTTATAGAAGTTTTTATTTTTTAGGGTTTTTAGGTATTTAGGGGCTTCATGGTTTCTAGTGGTTTTATGAATTTTATGGTCATTTAGTGTTTTTAGCATTTGTGGGAATTTTTAGGGGTTTTAATTATTTTTAAGTTTTTAATTTTTTCTTAGGGATTTTTTGGGATTTTATTTTTTATTACCTTTTTATAGAATTTTAGTTATTTTCAAATATTTTTATAGTTTTTAGGTTTTCTTTAAATTTTGAGGGATTGTAGGGTATTTTTGTGGTTTAATGGATTTTTGCATTCCTAGAATATTTTCGTGTTTTTAGGGTTTTAGAGACATTAAGTGTTTTTACTATTTTATTTTTTTCTTATAGATTTTTATAGTTCTTTTTGTTCTTTATATTTTTGTGATTTTATGTATTTTCTAGGACTTTTTATGTTTTAGGAATATTTTTTTAGGGATTTTATGGTTTTTAGGGATTCTAGGGTTTTATTATATTTTGATGTTTTAGTGTTTTTTGGGTTTGAAAGGGTTTTTTTAGTTTTTTAAAATCTTTAAGGGTTTTAATGTGGTTTTAGAGTATTTAATACTTGTTATAGTTTTCATGTACATTATGGTTTTATATAGTTTTATGGGGTTTTATGGTATTTAGGGTTTTATGGGTTTTAGTTGTTTTACATCTTTTAGGGATTTTTGGGTTTACAGTTTTTTAGAGTGTTTTAATGTCTGATGGGTTTTTAGAGGTTTTAGTGTTTTTTGGGGTTTTATGGGTTTTAAGACGATTATGGTGTTTTATGGTTTCAATGGGTTTAAGGATCGCTTTTGGGTTTTTAGGGTTCTAGCATTTTTAGGTTTTCTAGGGGTATTATGTTTATAAAGTTTTTAATGTTTTCTGAGGAAATTTTATGGTGTTTAAGGATTTCACAGTTTAGGTATTTTATAGGTTTATAATGATTATTAATTTTTTGTAGTTTTTAATATTTTGAGCATTTTAGTATTTTTAAGTTTGTAAGGGTTTTTACTGCTATGAGGTTTTTAAAATATTTTATTTTTGTTTTTATGGTTTTTCTAATTTTAGAATTTTTAGGTTTTTAGGGGATTAAAGTGTTTTGAGGTTTGTTAGGATTTACTAGGGGTTTCCAGGGTTATTGTAGTTTTATATAATTTTTCAGAATATATTGTATTTTTATGTTTTAATGTTTTTAATGTTTTTTAATGTTTTATAACTTCCCTGGTTTTAGAATTTTTTATGGTTCTTTTGTGTTTCTATATTTTTTTTATTTTTTAGGGTTTTTTGGTTTTTTGGAGCTTTTTAACATTTAAAGGGAAATTATAATTATTTCATAATTTTTGGTTTTTAGTGTTTTTAAAAGTTTTTATTTGTTGTTATAGTTATTAGGGTTTTCAATTGTTTTTATGGTCTTTTATGGATGTTTAGGGGTTTTAATTTTTTTAGTTTTTTATTGGTTTCATAAGAATTATTAATGTTTTAATGTTTTTTTGATTTTCTTAGTTATTTTTATGGATTTTAGGAATTTTATTTTCTTGTCTTTTATGGACATTGAGGTTATTTAGTGTTTTTAGTGTTCGAGGAATTTTTTAGAATTTTTATGTTTTTAAGGGCTTTAATTATTTTTTTGGTTTAAAGGATATCTTAGGGGTTTTTTGGGTTTTTAGGGGATTTAGGGATTTATGGTTTCTAGAATTTTTATTGGTTTTGGGGGTTTTCATATTGTTTTTTAACTTTTATGATTTTTAAGGTATTTTAATGGTTTGAGGATTTCAAAGGGGTTTTATTGTTTTCTATGGTTTTTTAGGATTTTATAGAATTTGGGGGTTTTATGGTTTTTAGGGGTTTTTACAGTTGTTAGGGTTTTAGGGTTTTTATGGTTTTTAGAATTCTTTAGTTTTTTGGGGTTTAAAGTGCTTCTAGATTTTAAAGGATTCATTATGGGTCTTTATGGTTTTAGATATTTTTACATTTTTACGAATTTTTAGTGATTTCATGGATTTTTATGTTTTTAGTTTTTTAGGGATTTTGAGGGTATTTTGGATTTTTTAGGTTTTTTTGTTTTTATGTAGGATTTTATGGTTTTTAGGATAATTTTTTTTCTTATTTAGGAGTTTTATAGATATTATTATGTTTGTTACTTTTTAGGGGTTTAATTAGTTTCATATTTTTCAGTGATTTTAGGGGTTTTATTGGATTTTAAGGTTTGTTAGGGTTTTTATTGTTTTTATGATTTTTTGGTATTTTATGGTTCTTTTGGGGGTATTAGTGTTTTGTTAGAGTTTTGTATGGGTTTTAATGTTTCTATTCTTTTTAATTTTTTTAGGAAGGATTTTTATAGTGTTTAGTTGTTTTAGGGTTTTTGCATGTTTTTAGGGACTTTAATATTTTTATGAGTTTTAAAATTTCAAGGTGTTTTAGGGTTTTCAGTGGTGTTGCAGATTTTTATGGGTTTTATGTGTTTTTATGGTTTTATGTTTTTCTTATTGGTTTATGTATTTTTGTGGTTTTTTAAATTTTTAGGGATTTTTTTGGTTTTTTATTATTTTCAGGGTTTTTACAGATTTTGAGGTTTTTAGGGAATTTATTGGTTTTAGGGTTTTTAGGGGTTTTTTCATTTTAAAGGTTTTATGTTTGTTAAATTTTATTAGGTTTTAACGTTTTCTTAGTGTCTTTAGGGTTTTAAGGTTTTTTATGTTTCTATGTTTTTTTGGCTTATATGTGTTTCTTATAATTTTATGGTTTTATGGATTTCAAGGGTGATTAGGGTTTTTATGGTATTTATGGTCTTTATTTTTTTTGTTTATTTAGGTTATTTTTGAGAATTTTGATGTTTATGGTTATTAGAGTTATTAAACATTTTTATGGCAGAAGTGGTGTGAGACCAGGCTAATCATGGCCCCCAATATTTATTATAAAAAAGACACTACAGACATGGGAGGTGAGGGGTTAAACGACCCGCTCCTAAAAACCCCTTAAACAAGCCAAACAAAGAAAAAGAAACCCAAGAAGTCAAGAAACAAAACAAAACCAAGAAAAAATCACACAAATCATAGAAAAAATTATCACCATCATCCAGCATCCAGCAGCTCACAGCCAACCAACAACCAGCATCCAGACTCTCAAAATCCAGCATCCAGTACCTTCTCAACAAAAAGATCCACCGCCAGAAGCATAAACCAACAACAGAAAAGTCATAAGCCTCACCTTTATCACTTCGGAGGGATGTAGCAGCCGTTACCAAGAACCAGTAGCAATAATCACCTTCAATCCAATCTGATTCCAGCAACTCACACCTCGTAGCACACCCAGAAATACATCTGCTTCACCCAAAGTCAAGACAACCTCCAACAACACTTAACAGAACCAATAACCACCATCCACATCAAATCACAACCTAACCAGCTACCAAACAACAGAACACACACCAAAGTAGGAGACATAACACAGTGCTTAACAAGCCTGTCATCAACAGCTTTAGGGGTAACCAACACCCATGCCCAGAGACCAACCACAACATCCAAAGAAGCACCAATCACCACTCAACAGAACAAAAATCCAGCCTCTACAACAAGTCACAAGAAATCCATCAATAGAACAAAATTCTACAGTCTAACATAGAATCCATAGTGCAACATAACGTAATGAGCCTTTCAGAAAAAGCATGAAACAGATCCAAAAGAGAGAAACCCGAAATTTGAACCTGTATCTTCCACACAAAATGAAGCCAAACCAATCGCATATGCACCTCCAGCCGCCTATCAGTAGAACCGGAAACCTTGCCTTGACTACTTATAAGCCACTTAACTCTGTGCAGTATAACAACATGTGGTTCCGTCTGCAACATCGCTCTTCGAGTCCACCATAACTTGTCATGAAGCCATAAGGACAAAAAATCCCCTTCACGACTCAGATAAAGAAGCACATATCTAAGCACAGGATCGTGTAGTCCACCGCCACGAAGTCGCAAAGCCAACCACACCCACCAATCCCCAAAATGATTTTTGATCCCTCCCAGATCTGGAACCAGCCACCGATCTAGCGACTGAAATGGGTCCATCTTAACCTACTGGGTTATTTCTCTACACCATCGATGAGAGATGTGGCACTAAATTCCACGGTAGCTAAACTTCCAAAACCGAGCCCAGATCTGACAAACAGATCTGAAGACTGGGACCAGAACGTCCCTTCCCAAATGTCGGGACACAAAACAACACCTTCTTCCATATTTATGAGACCCAGGAGACCATCAAAAACTCAGGTCTAGATATGGATTTAAGAGTCGCTTCATCATTGATTGAGAAAGGACCGAATGAGACCGCCATACTAACCCACTGCCTCACTGATGAGAGAAACTTTATCCAATCCTCACAGTTTTCCGAGACCGTGCCCCAACCACCGAGAAATCGACGCCTCCACTAAGGAGAAATAGAGGATCTTAGAATGAAGGTGAAGTCATTAAGAGAATTGATAAGGGAGACCAGGAGACTCAGCTGCCATCTTCTTCTCCTTCAATTAAACATTATTAGTGGTTTAAATGTATTTGTGTGTTTTTAGTCAGTTATATGGTTTTTATGGGTTATTTTAGTTTATATGTTTTATATGGGATTTTTTAATTTTTTTGGTTTTATAGATTTTTAGGGGTTTAAAAAAATTTTAGGTTTTAGGGGTTTTAGGTTTTTTTATCTTTATAATGTCTTCTTAGTGGTTTTCATGGTTTTAGGGTTTATTACAATATTAATTTTTAGCCATTTTTTAGGTTTTTTATTATTTTGAAGGTTTTTTGGGATTTTTATTGGTTTTATATTGCATAGGTTTTTATGGTTTTTTTTGTTTTAGGTTTTTTAATTTTTTAGTGATTTTAGGTTTTTAGGAATTTTTAGCATTTATAGGGGTTTAAATTATTTTTATTGTTTTTGTGTGTTTAATGGGATTTAAGAGTTTTTAATATTTTTAAGTATTTTATAGTTTTTATGGGTTTTATGGGTTCTGGGGGTTTTAGTTGGTTTTGGGGGTTTTATGGGTTGTAACATTTTTCCAACTTTTAGGACTTTCTAAGGGTTGTTCGATGTTTTTAAGAATTTTTACTTTTTTGGGTTTTTTTGGAATGTTTACGATTTATATGTTTTTAGGGTTTTATAGATTATGGGTGTTTTTAGATTCATCAGGGATTTTTGGGTTTTCTAGGGTTTTTATCATTTTTTAGGTTTTTAGTGGTTTTATGAATTTTTTATTTTTATGGGGGTTTTAATGGTTTTCTGGGTTTTTAGGATTTTTTTACATTCGAGGAATTTTTAATGAATTATATAATTCTTTTTTATGTATTTTGAGGTATTTTAGTGGTTTTAAGCGTTATAATTATTTTTTAGGGTTTTTAGAGTTTTTTTACATTTTTAGGTATTTTAGTTTTTTTAACATTTTTAGGGGATTAAAGAGAAATTATATTTTTTAATGGTTTTATGTGTTTCATGGGGTTTTAATGTTTTTAAAGGATATATGGATTTTGGGGATTTTAAAAAAATTTATGGAATTTTTAGTGAATTTTAGTGTTTTTATTGTTTTTAGGTTTTTCATTGGTTTTATGATTTATTAGGGCTTTTAATTTTTCAATGATTTATTCTGGGGTTTTATGGTTTTTTACGCTTTTGTGCATTTTGAGGGTTTCTAGGATTTTTTTAGGGTTATCATGGTTTTTAGAGTTCATAGAGTTTCTAGGTTTTCTATTTGGTATTAAGGGTCACTTATGGGTTTTCGGGGGTTTTTACATTTTTAGGGATTTAGAAGGGGTTTTTAAGATTTTAATGGGTTTTTTGGTTTTTATGGGATTATGAGTGTTTTTAGGGATTTTACGGTTTTAAAAAAGAAATTAGGTATTTTTAGTGGGTTTATGTATTATTAGGGTTTTAATTTTTTCTTTGCGGCATTTAGGTATTTTATGGTTCATTTTGTTTATAAGGTTTTTTTTGGATTTATGGGATTTTGTGAGGTTTAGAGTATATGATATAATTTTATTGTGTTTTATGTATTTGTGTTGTTTTTTATCATTATAGGATTTGAAAGGATTTGTATGGTTTTTGGTGGTTTTGGTGGTTTTTATGGTTTTTATGGGGGTTTTGGGATTTTTATTGTTTTTAAGGGATTGTGGTTTTTAGAGTATTTTCGGGGGTTTTAACTTTTTTTAAGGTTTTGAGGGGTTTTATGTCTTATTAAGGTTTATAATTTTTTCATAGGTATTTTTCGGTTTATAAGTGTTTTTTATATTTTTAGAGATCTTTGGTGATTTTAATGGATTTTTTGGATTTTTATGCGGTTTTAGGGTTTTTAGGGATTTGGAGGGGTTTTATTGGGTTTTAGGCATTTTAGGGTTTTTAGGGTTTTTGGGATAATTTTTTTTATGTTCATTTTTTTGGGGTTTAAATGGTTTTTTGATTTTTTTTATTGGGATGTAGGGTATTTATGTGTTATAATGGTTTTTATGGTTTTTATGTGTTTTTAGGGCATTTATGGTTTTTATGGGTTTTATGGTTTTTCCATTTTTTAGGTTTTTATGTGTTTTAATTGTTTTTAGGAATTTAAAATATTTAGAGTTTTATAGTATTTTTGTTAATTTTATGATTTAGCTTTCTTTACATATTTTTTAGGATTGGAATGATTTTCTAGAGTTCTAGTTATTTTAAGAATTTGTAGTGTTTTTAGGGTTTTAATAATTTAATTGTTTTTATGGTTTGTTCATGTTTTTTTTGGGTTTTAGTTTTTTTAGGTTTTTTTATTGTTTTCAGAGTTTTTATTTTTTTTTAATGTTGAATGGGTTTTTAGATTTTTGGGGAATTTATAGGGTTTTATGGTTTTTTTGTTTTTTATGGGTTTTTGGATTTTTGGGTTTGGGGGGGGGGGGGGGGGTGGGGGGGTTACGTCTATGGGGTTTTTATAATTTTTAGATTTTAGGGGGTTTTGTGTGGTTTTAGGCCTTTAAGATTTTATGATAAGTTTTAAGTGTTTTTGGGGTTCTTACATTTTAATTGATTTTTAGTGATTTCTTCGGATTTTTTATTGGTTATAAGGTTTTCAGGGATTTTGAGGTTTTTTATAGTTTTCTGGTTTTAGGGTTTTTATTTTGGTTTTTAGTATTTTTTTATGTTTTTTGGGTTGTTAACATTTTTTTTCAGTTTTCAACATAGTTTTGGTTAATTGGGAATTTTTTATTTATAGGGGATGTTTTATGTTTTTTGGGGCTTTAGGATTTTTTTATGTTTTTTAAGGGTTAAATGTGTTTTCATGATTTTAATTGTTTTTACTTAAGGGATTTTATGGTTAGTAGGGCATTTTTTGAATTTTGAGGGTTTATTTTCAGTTATTTTGGGTATTTTGGGTTATAAATGGTTTTAGGATATTTGGGGATTTAATTGTTTTTGTTTTTTATTTTTTTCCTAGGATTTTTAAGTGTTTTGGAGTTTTAAACATTTTTATGAATATTTTGGGGATTTTTTTGTTTTTTAGTTGTATTTTAGTTTCTAGGGATTTCTTATTTCATTAGGGTTTTAGGATTTTTTGGGTTGTTAGGGTTTTTTTTGTTTTCATAGGCTTGTAATGAATTTTTTAATGTTTTGTTGGATTAAATGGTTTTTAGGTGTTTTAGATGTTTTATGTGTTTTTATGTTTTTCATGTTTTTAGGGTTTTTATTTTTTATTTTGGGGTTATAATGATTTTTGGTGATTTATATGGGTTTTTTCATTTTTTTGGGTTTTTAGGGTTTCTATGTGTTTTTAGGTTTTTAATGTTTTATGAGGGGTTTTAAGTGTCTTAGAGTTTTTTTCATTTTTAGATATTTTTAGGGTATTTTGAATATATTTATGGTTCTTAGGGTTTTTAGGGAATTTTTTGGGGTTTTAAGGATCTTTAGGGTTTTTAGAGGTTTTAGTAATATTTGTGGTATTTGTGTTTTTTTAGTTTTTACTTGTTTTAATGTATTTTATTTAAAAAAAATTACAAGTTTAAAGGGTCTTTTAGAGGTTTTAATGGATTTTAGGTTATTATTATTTTTTAGGATTTTTACGGTTTTTGTGGTTTTTGGGCATTTATGGATTTTATGGGTTTTTATGATATTAACATTTTTAGGTTTTTAGGTTTTTATTTTTTTCTATAATTATGTTTTTCATAGGTTTTTTCGAGGATTTAGGGTGATTTACATTTTTTGGGGGTTTTATGGATTTTTTTGTATTTTTATTGTTTTTGGGGAAAAAGATAGTTTTATAGTTTTAGGGGTTTTTAGTTTTTATGTTATTTAAGGTTTTTAAGAGTTTCCCATTTTTTTAGAAGTTTACAGGGGTTTTTAGGGGTTTTAGTTTTTTAGGGTTTTTGGGTTTTTTAAGGATTTGGGGGGTTTTATGGTTCTAAGGGTTTATAGGGATTTTAGTATATTTTAGTGTTTTTAGGGGTTTTATCATTTTAATGATATTCATGGGTTTAAAACATTATTATGTTTTTAAGGTTTTCTTAGGGGTTTTCAAGGTTTTTATGTTTTTAATATATTTTGGGATTTTGATGTACTTTATAGATTTTAATTGTTTTTTTATGTTTTTATGGTTTTTAAGGGTTTTACATTTTCTTAGGATTTTTAGGGATTTTCAGGTTTTTTCAAGTAATTAGGGTTGTTATCATTTTTTAGGTTTTTTATATGTTTTTAGTGTTCTTAAGTTTTTATGATTTTCTTATGGTTTTTCAAGGTTTATTGAGTTTTTTATATTTTTAGCGAGTTTTCGAGATTATTAAGATTTTACAGATTTTTATGGGTTTTAGGGATTTTGATGGTTTTTGGGGGGGTTTTGGGATTTTATGTGGTTTCTGGGTTTTAAAGGGTTTATTGAGTTTTTATGGGGTTTATGTTATTTTAGAGGCTTCTAAGGGGTTTCTAGGCTTAAAGGGGTTGTAGAGATTTTATTGGTTATTTTTTGTTTTATTGGTTCTTACGGTTTTTTTAGATTTTTTATGATTTTTATTATTTTAAGAGACATTTGAGGGATTTATATTGTTTTTTAGGTTTTTTGTTGTTTTTTGAGTTTTTATGTATTTTTAGGGGTTTTTGGATATTTATGGGTTATAGGGTTTCTAGGGATATGATGGTTTTTTTCATTTTTAGTGGTGTAGTCCTGCTTTATTTTTAGGGTTTTTAGGTTTTTAGGGGGTTTTAAGAGTTTATGTTTTTAGTTTTCCTTATAATTTTTTAGGGCATTTGGGGTTTTTTTGTGTTTTATGTTTTTTTTGAGATATTTGTGATTTTTATGGTTTTTTTGAGTTTTTTAGGGATTTTGAGGGGTATTTGGATATTTTTTTACTATTTCTTGGGGTTTTTTATTTTTTTACGGGTTTTATGTGTTTTAAATTTTTTTAATGGTTTTTGTGGTTTATAGAGTTTTTTATCTTTTTAATTTTTTTATTTTTTATGCGGTTTTAATATTTGTTATGGTTTTTAAGGTATTTTTTGTTTTTGTGGTTTTTATGGTTTTTTCTATATTTTGGTATTTTTAGGTTTTTTAGGGTTTTTACAGTTTTTAGCATTTTGGGTTTTTAGGAGAATTAATTTTTTTAGGTTTTAAATATTAAGTTAGGGTTGTTTTCGGGTTTTAGGGGTTTTGAGATTTTTTTGGGACTTTTTGGGATTTTTTTGGGTTTTAGGGTTCTTTAGGGTTTTTAGGGATTATTTGTGGTTTTCTTGTTTTATTAATTTTTGAAAGTTGGTTAGGTGTTTTATAGATTTAGAGGTCTTTAGAATTTTTTGGGTATTAAATTTCTTTTAGATATTTAAGTGGTTTTTAATTAATTTTATGTGTTTTTAGGGACTTTAGGGGTTTTAGTTTTTATGGGTTTTTATAGTTTTTTGGGGGTTTTACAGTATATAGGTACTTCTTGGGGTTTTTAGGTTTATTATCATTTTAGGGGTTTTAAGTGTTCTTAGGTTTTTGAGGTTCTCTTTATGTTTTTTTTTCGTTTTATATATTCTATGTTTTTAAATATTTTTAGACATTTTTTGGAATTTTTATGGTCTATAGGGGCTGTTGGTATTTTGAATGTTATTAAATTGTTTAGGGTTATTAGGGTTTATATGGTTCTTTAGGGTTTTTAGTGATTTTTTTAATTTTTTAGGTTTTTAAGGGTTGAAGATTTTCTATCATTTTTAATAGATTAAAGGGTTTTTAGAGATTTTAATTCTTTTTATTTGGTTTTTATGGGTTTCAATGGGTTTTTTGTGTTTTATTATTTTTTTTGCTGACTGTATGGTTTTTTGGGGTTTTAAGGATTTTTGGGTCTTTTTGTGTTTTTAGGGTATTTAGAATTTTTAAGGATATATTGTGGTTTTAAGTGTTTTTAAATTTTTAAATATTTCTTATGGGTTTTCAGTGGGTTTACGGTTTTTAACATTTTTTTCGAATTTTTCGGATCTTTTGAATTATTATGGGTTTTTATATTTTTAGGGATTTTGTGGGTTTTTAATGTTTTTTGTGTATTAGTGTTTTAGTGTTTTTATTCGTTTTAATTGCTCTTAGGTTTTTACAGTTTTCTTAGTGGTTTTTATGTTTTTAGGATTTTTTCTAGATTTTATAGGAATTTAATGAGTTTTTAGGTATTTTATGGATTCTGATCATTTTAAGGGGTTTTAGATGTTTAAATGTTTTTTTTGGTATTTTCGATTGTTTTTTTAAGTTATTGAGGGGTTTTATGTTTTTAAATTTCTTTTATCTTTCTTATGGTTAAATGTGTTTTTAGGTTTTTATTGTTTTCTTAGTGTTTTTAGGGTATTTACATTTTTTGAGTTTTTTGTGAATTTTTTGGATATTTATTCTTTTTATGGGTTTTTTTTATTTTGAGCACTGTTGATGATTTTTAATGTTTTTGTTGTTTTTATGGTATTTTGTGTTTTTTTTGGTTTTTACAGGTTTTATGTGTTTTTAGGTTTTTATGGTTTTCTTGGGGGTTTTTCGGATTTCTAATGTTTTTAATGTTTAGGGATTTTTAAAGATTTTATGGTGTTTTAGTGATTTTATGAATTTTGAGGGTTTTTATGGTTTTTATGGTTTTTTGGGGTTTTTTGGTTTTTTTCGGGGAATTTTGGGGATTTTTAGGATTTTTAGTGTTTTGAGGTTTTTAGAGTTTTTAAAGAATCTAGTGGATTAATGGAATTTTAGTGTTTTTAGTATCATTTAGGGTTTCAATGGTTTTTTTTTTGATTTTTTATAATATTTTGAATTTTAGGGGTTTTTGGGATTATTAGGGTTATTAGTGTGTGTATTGTATTTTTTCTAATATTTTAGGTGTTTTAATGGTACATAGTTCATTATGTTTCTCATTGTGATTTAATTTTTTGGGGCTTTAATGTATTTAGCGATGTTTATGGATTTTTTAGAGTTTTATATTTTTTTGGTGTTTAATAGATTTTTAGGGGTTTTATGTTTTTTTTTGTTTTTTTGTATTTTATGTTTTTTTTGTGTTTTTATAGGTAATTTACTATTTTTAACATTTTAAGGCATTTAAAAGGATTTTATAGTTTATAGTGGGTATTTTTTTTTATTTTTATTGATTTTTATGGTTTTTCAGGGGGTCTAGGATTTTTGGGGCTTTATGGTTTATACGGTCAATTAGGAATTTAGGAGTATATTTATGTTTTTAATGTTATCTGAGGGGTTTTTAGGGTTTTCTATTTATGTATTTTTAAGATATCTAAGTGTTATTAAGGTTTTAGGCATTTTGAGGGTTTCTTAAATTTTTAGTGTTTCAAAGGGATTTCGGTTTTTTGGAGTTTTATGGTTTTTTAGATTTTTTGGATTTTTGGTTCATTAGAGTGTTTAAATGATTTTAGGGTATTTTTGTGTTTTTATGGGTTTTGGGCCTTTTAGGGGTTTTTGGGGTTTTGGATCTTTTTGATATTTACGAGTTTAATGTGTTTTTAGGTTTTCATGGTATGCATAGGGGTTTTTAGTGTTTTAACAGGTTTTTATGTTTTTTGGGATTTTTTATGTTTTTTGGAGATTTAGTGACTCTGAGGTTTTCATGTTTTTTAGGGCTTTTATGGGTGTGTAAGGATTTTAGCATTTTTTAAAAATTTTATGAGTTTTATATTCTTTAATGTATTTAAGGGTTTATTAATGAATTTGAAGGTTTTCTGGGTTATCTAAAATTTTAGGGATTTTGAGAGAAATATTATGACTTTTATAGGGTTTTAGGGTTTTTAGATATTTATGATATTTTTTAGTGTTTTTTTATTATTATAGAGTTTTTATGGGGTTCTTTTGGATTTTTTTGAGTTTTTAAGTTTCATTAATGTATCTTATAGATTTATTTTTTATGGGTTTTAAAGGGGTTTTTGAGTTTTTAATGTAATGTATGGTTTTTATTTGTTTTATAGGTTTTCTAAACGTTTTTAGGTGTTTTTATGATTTTTTTTGATTTGGTTTAGTTTATTATGATGTATTTTTGGATTTTTAAGGATTTTTAGGTTTCATGTGTTTTTAGGTTTTAAAGGTTTTTTTGGGGTTTTAGGGTCTTTAGTGTTTTAACATTTTTCTTCATTTTTTAGTGTTCTATTTTTTTATATTTTTTGGGTTTTTAGTGATTTTTTGGTTTTTTATGGTCTTTAGGGTTTTATGGGATATATTATTTTTTACATTTTATGGGATTTCCTGAGTTTTTATAGATTTATCGTTTTCATAGGTTTTTAGGGATTTTATCTTTTTTAAGTTTTTAATTATTTTTAAGACACTTTTGGGTTTTTATGTTTTTAGGATTTCTAGGGATTTTGAGGTTTTTTAGATTGGGTTTTAGATTTTTTGTGTTTTTATGGTTTTACAGTTTTTATGATTTATAGGGGTTTTATGAGTTTTTAGTATTTTTATAGGTATTTAAGGCTTTTTTAATGTTTTAAGGGGTTTATGGTTTTTAGTATTTTTATGGTTATAGGGTTTCTAGGCTTTTCTGGGGGTTTAACCGTTTTTTGGGTTTTTAGTTTATATAGTTTTTTTATTTTTATGTATTACATATGGTTTTATAGGTTTTTAGTGTTTTTAATGTTTTTATGGATTTTTTTATGATTTTTAGGATTTTTAGGGTTTTATGGTCTTATAGGTTTTTTTTACGGTTATAGGGTTTTTTTTCAGTATTCTAGTATTTTTTTACTCTTTAGTGTTTTTTAATGTTTTTAGGGGTTAAAAGTGTTTCTATTCTTTTTAGTATTTTTTATGGTTTTTAGGCTATTTATGGTTTTTATGTTTTTTTGTTGTTTTTATGTTTCTATTGGTTTTTAGGTTTGATGGTGTTTAGAGATTTATTGTCTTTATAAGGTTATTAAGTTATTTATCGTATTTTAGGGTTATAGGGAAAGGGAGGCTCAAGACCAGGGTAACCTGGTCCCCTAAATATTATACCAAGGAGACAAAAGAGAAACAGAGTGATACAAGGAAGGGGTATATAATCGTGTGTGCAACGTACCCCTCATGTCAGAATCCACTAAGAACAAGCAGGAGGGTGTGGAAACAAAGGACCACAATGAGCAGCTCTTCACAATGGCCTATTTGGAGAGAGCATCCGCAACCGCATTCGCCTCCCAGTAGGCATGTGTCATAGTAAAACACAGCCTTTGGCACATGTTGAGGCATTCCATCCATTGGGGGGATCCTCCAGGGGACATCAGTTATTAAATAACAAATGTAAAAAATCATTCCCCAAGAATTTAATACATCTATTAGAAAATAACGGATACAAAATACCATTTCTTTTTTATAAAACAGTGGAACCATTACTATGCTCTGCCAAAGTAGACCAGAAACAAGGAGAAACCAGACCAAAAGAAGTCCAAAAACAGATCATAATTCATACCATAAAAACATCAAAACTAGACCAAAACAAGAAGAAAAAGAGAAAAATTAGACATTTACATATATACCATTCTAAACATACATTTTCTTCTCAAAAACCCCTAAATACAACTATAATAACTACAAAATACACAATTACAATTATAATTATCAAAATGAAATTTAACACTACAAACAAAATAAAATCCAATAGTACCTATAAAATTATTCAACCATTCAACTTGTAAGTGTTTGGACTCTTGAGAACAATATGTTTGAGGGTCATAAAATAGATTCAAATTAAAAGGAAAGTAGTTAAAATGAATATTGAAAAAACAAAGGAAATTTTATGGAAATGTTTATAAGAAAATATAACCAGGTCAATGTTCATTATTGTTCAAGTTGTAATTATTTAATATATAAATCCTAACATATAATATCTTTATTTTATGACACCTTATTTTTCATGAAGATTCAGTTTAAATGAGTGTTAATTCAAAATATCTTTTTTCAGTAATACCTCAAAACATACAAATTAAAATTGGATATTTACCTTTACTTTTACATATTTGATCTTCGAACTCATTTTATTTGTATTTTTTCAAAAGTATGCCCATTCGCTGTTAATAAAAATTACGAATTAGATAAATTTAAAATTAATTATAATATAAAAAACTATTATGAAATTGAAACATACTTTTCCAGCATATTCTTTAAACTTTCCCGTGCATCACCATGGACAGAGCATATCAAATAAAGTGTTTTCTCCCTGAAAAAAACACATAACATCCAATTATCATTGATATAAAATAAAATTTATCATTTGTGGTTTTTATGTGAAAAGAAAAAGAATAATTTACTAAATATATGTTTCATACCTCTCACAAAAAGGCATCATCCAACACTACTTGATTATATTCTATTCAAATCTTTTAGCAATATAACATTTTCTTTGTTCCTCATCTAATGCAGGTGCTTCGTTGGAAATCATATACAGTTCCATGAATCTATATAAATCTCTCTAATAATTCTTCTCACACATGTTATTAATATACCTAATACAAAATAGACATGAGTATACATTTTTAATAAATATAATGTAGGGAATGGTGTTAAGACTTACATTAGAAAACTCTCCACCACGTTGATGCCCAACTTATCTCCAGTAACAAGATCCATGTTATTAGTTTTCACAATCCCAATATTTATTGCACGTACAAAAACATGATATTCCATATGAAACAAATAATTATCTGCCAACAAATTTGAATATCTTGAAAATCTATAGTGGTTTAAAGGATTTTTGGTGTTTTCAGTTGTTTTAGGGTTTTTATTAGTCTTAAGAGTTTTTCTCATTTTCAGGAGTTTTATGGTATTTAATTATTTTTTGGTATTTATGGGTTTTTATGTTTATAAGGTTTTCTTAGGGATCATTACATTTTTATGGAATTTTATTGATTTTTAGTGTTTTTATATCTTAATGGGTTTTAGGGATTTTGAGGGGTTTTTTGTTTTTTGGGGCTTCAGGGTCCTTTTAAGAGTTTTTTGTGGTTTTTAGAGTTTTTTGAGTTTTTAATTATTTTAACAGTTTAAATGGATTTTATAGTCTTTATTATGTTTTAATTTTTTATATGGATTTTTAGGGTTTTTACATATTTGGGGGTTTTACGGTTTTACAGTTTTTAAGGTTTTAGGGTTTTTAGGGGTTTTAGCATATTTTTCGGTTTTAAGGGGATTTTAATTGTTTTAGGTTCTAATTTTTTTTCTTAGGAGTTTTCAAGTTTCTGTGATATTTTTTTGTTTTCTGTGATTTCTAGGTTGTTTTATGATTTTTATGGATTTTGATTTCATTTTTAGTGATTTTGAGTATTTTTGGGGTTTTTATTAATTTTTGAGGTTTTATGGGCGTATTCGTTTTTAGTGGATTTAGATTTTTTAGTGTTTTTAATCATTTCTAGAGTGTTAAATTTTTTTGAGTTTTATGGGGTTTCTAAGGGGTACTATTATTTTGTGGGGTTTTAATGGTTATTATTGATTTCATCGTTTTAGTGGTTTCATGGTATTATAGTCCTTTTCTGTTTTTAGGTTTTTTAATTTTTATTATTTTTCAGGGCTTTTATGTGGTTTTGGGTTTTTAATATTTTCTAAGTGTTTTTCTATGTGTTCATCACTTTGTGGTTTTATTGGTTTCAGGTTTTTATGTATTTTTATGTTTTTTAGTTTTTATGGATTTGTAGGGGTTTTAATGTTTTGTATGGGTTTTATGGTTTTATGGTTTTTAAATTTTGTTAGGTTTTTATGGGTTTTAACTTTTTTTAGATATTAAAGGCTTTCTTAATGATTTTCTGGGTTTTTATGATTTATGTATTTTCAAGAAATTTTATAATTTTTTTGGTTTTTAATTTTTAAGGGTTTGACAGTTCTTTTGGGTTTTTTAAAAAATTTTGGCATGTTACGAGTGTTGGGGGTCTTTAGTGTTTCATGGATTTTTTATATTTTAGCGTTTTTATGTTTTTTTTTTAAAAAATAACATTTTCGGGGTTTGAAAGTTTTTTTAAAAAAATTAGCAGGGTCTTCTGAGTCTTATAAATTTTTAGGGGTTTTAGGATTTTAAGTTGTTTTAAGTGTTTTTAGGTTTCAAATATTTTCTTTGGTTTGTTATGTTTTATGGGTTTTTTTTATTTTGGTTGTATTTTTATGTATTTTTTACAGTTTTTATTACTTTTAGGGTTTTAGGGATTTTAAGTTGTCTTAGGCGTTTTAAAAAAAATTACACATTTTATGTTTTTTGGGGTTTTATGAAATTTTATGATTTTATGGTTTACATAGGATTTTAGGTTTTTAGTGGTACTACATTATAGGGATATTTGGGATTTTTTAGGATTTTTGGATTTTTATGTGATTTATGGATTTTGATGGGTTTTAGGGTTTTTATGTGTTCTGGGTTTTTTTGTTTTTTCAGGTTTAGGGGGGGAAAGTAAGATGTGGAGTCAAAATATTTCTGGAACCCCCAAAACATATATAATGAAAAAGAAGACATCACAAGGGAGGGACAGGGCTAAACAACATGCACCCAGAAATCCCAACAAGACTGACACCCCAAAAAAGATCAAAATTAAAGACACAAAAAATGAGTAAGTCTATCAATATCACTGCCAAAGTCATCCAGCTCCACAACGTGGGAAACAAAGCTCGCACCAAGACAAGCACCCACATCAGAAAATAAAAAGTATGAGTCAACTCCTATATCCATATAGTCATAGCTTGACTCATAGTTCTCATTCATTTTGAGCATAGACAAAAGTTTCTCTTTGTCCCTCTCATGCTCAGCATTTCACAGAGTTCGCTCCCATATATTGACTTTGAGACTCATATTGGCCACCCTAGAGGTGGCCCGGGTCTCCATAGGTCATGGAAGGGTAGAGTAATCCTTCCGCTGCCATCACTAGGGGGTAGAGATGGAACCATCTTCATAGACTGCCTTCTCACGTATAACACCATCGTTGGCTGCACTTGAATCCTCTTTGTTCCCATTCTAGCTTCCAGACCCAAGAGTTGTGGCACCCCTTTTGGAGATTTTTCTTTTCTTTCTTGGTCCTGGACATGACAGCATTAATCATGCGGGCATCCTCAACAAACTACACCCCAAGTCTCTTAGCCTCACTCTCAAGGGGAAACCATTTGGGGATTTATGTGTTCTTAGGGTTTTATGGTAATCTTATTGCTTTTCAGGGTAGTTATTTCTTTATATTTTAGGATATTTTTAGAGGGTTTTATGATAGATATTATATTTGATGGGTTTAGGGATTTTTGAGTATTTTAGGGGGTTTTATGGGTGGGTTTTTGAATTTTTTCGGGTTTTAATAGTTTTTTTTACAATTTTTTATTGATTTAAATTGTTTTCATAGTTTTTAGTGGTGTTTTACGGTTATTTTGGGTGTTTGTATTTTCAAAGGATTAGGTATTTCAATGGTTTTTATAGGTATTGGGGTTTTTAAGTATTTTTTGGTTTATTATTAGTTTTTAAGGTATTTTATGTGTTTTTAGGTTTTATGTTTTCCTTTGGGTCTATAGTGTTTTTAGGGTTTTTTATGTTTTTATGGATTTTTAGGGATTTCTATTTATTTTTTGTAGATGTTTGGTTTTTAGAGATTATGAGAGTTTTTAGGGTTTTTTAGTTATTATGGTTTTTGGGTATTTATGTTTCTTTTGGTTTTTGGGGGTTTTAGGATTTTTTTAAGTTTTTAATATTTTTAATGGTTTAAATAATTTTAATAGTTATTATTTAATTTAGGGTTTTTTAGGATTCAACATTTCTATGGGTCTACGGGTGTTTGGGTTTTAGGGCATTTTTGTTATTTTATTGTATATATATTTCAAGCATTTAATTCTTTTTGGGTTTTATGTATTTTAAGTGGTTTTCATGATTTTAAGGGGTTTTATATTTTTGTGCATTTTAAAGGATTTTAAATTATATTTACGATTTTAGGGGTTTAATGTATTTTAATATTGTCTATGGTTTTTAGTGTTTTTAATGATTTTTAGTATTTTTAGGGTTTTTAACATTTTTTAGGTTTTAGAATTTTGAAGTGGTTTCAAGATTTTCTTATAGCATTTCAATATCTTTGGATTTTTTATGTTTTTAGGGAATTTTATATATTTTTTAAGAGTTTATGGATTTTATGGTTGTCATGTTTTTTGATTGGTATTAAGTATTTTTCAGGTTTTATTGGTTTATTTTTGGTTAGTTTTTTAATGTTTTTATTGAGTTTTTCTAGGGTTTTATGGTTTTTAGTGTTTTTAAAGGTTGTAGGTTTTAATGGGTTGTAGTGTTTTTAAGGGATTTTCGGGTTTTTTTGGGTAATTGTGGAATTAAATTTTTCTATTTTTTACTGTTTTTAGGGTTTCTATGGTTTTTAGGTTTTTTATTAATTTCATTCATTTTAGGGGCATAATGTGTTTTTTGGTTTTTTATTTTTTATTTTTTTATTCAATTTTTTAGGTTTTTTTAAATTTCCTATGGAGTTTTAGGGAGTTTATTATATTTATTGGTTTATAGGTTTTTAGGGATATTTTTAGGGTTTTAGGGTTTTTATGAGGGTTTTCGGGTTTATGTGTTTTATTGAGTTTTTTGGTTTTTAAATGTTTTTAGATTTTCCTTAACATTTATGGAGATTTAAAGGGTTTTTATAATTCATATTGGATTTTAGTGAATTTATTGGTTTTAGTGGTTTTAAGGATTTTAGTGGTTTTAGTGTATTATGATTTTTTCTGTTTTCAATCCATTTTTTTGGTGTTTTATGGATTTATATATTTTTGGTTCTTTTGTGTTTAGGTGTTTTTATGTTTCTATGGTTTCATTGGGTTTTATGGATTTTTAGGGTAGTTTAATTTTTTGATTATTATTATGGTTTTTTAAATTCTGTAAAGAATTTGGGGTTTTGGTGGGTTTTTAGATTTTTAGTTTTTTTATTGTTTTTAACTATTATAGTGTTTTTAATGGACATGTGTATTTTTAGTGTTTTTAGGGGTTTTATGGAATTTTAGGGTTTTTTGGTTTTTTATAGGGTTTATTGGTTTTAGTGTTTTCACGATTTATTTTAGGTTTTTGAGGTTATCTTTTGATTTTTTAGGGTTTTTTCATGTATTTAAAATTTTAGGTACTTTTATAGAATTATTATGATTTTTATTTTTTTTGAAAATTAGGGACTTTTATGGTTTTAGGGTCTCTATGGGTTATAAGGTTTTAATAGTTCTTTTGGGATTTATGTTTTTTTTAGTTTTCCTAAGAGGGTTAAATGTTTTTATAATTTTTATAATTTTTAGTCTTATAAATGTTTTTAGGGTTTTAGTGGGTTTTTATGGGTTTTTATGTGTTTTTATAGTCTTTAATGGATTAAGGGGTTTTATGGGTTTTAGCTATCTTTCGAGTTTTAAAGGCCCTTTAGGGTTTTTTAGAGTTTTCATCATTATTAAGTATTTATGGGGTTTTAACTGTTTTTAGGTTGTTAAGGGTTTACTATGGTTTTTTTACATTGTTAAGGATTTTTTGGGATTTTTTAGGATTTTTAGGGTTTTTATGGATTTTAGCAATTTTTGGGGGATTATGGTTAATAATATTTTTTATGGATATTTAGCTTTTTTGGGGTTTTAAATATTTTTATGTTTTTTTGGTTTCCTTTGGGGATTTTAGGGGTTCTAGGGTTTTTACTTTTTTGTGGAATCATAGGGATTTTTTGGATATTTATGGATTTTAGGGTTTTTAGAGTTTTATGCGATTTTCGGGGGTTTCAGGTTTTTTTGTTGTTTTGTATGTTTTTATGTTATTTATATTATTTTTTAATTTTTTGAAGTTTAGTATTTTTTTAGTGTAATTTTAGGCATTTTATGGGTTTTTAGGGTTTTTTATATTTTTAATGGGTTTATGGGTTTATATCATTTTATTGTTATTTTTAGCCTTTTAGCATCTTTTAGGTTTTTATGGATTTTATATGTTTTTAGGTTTTTAGGGTTTTTATTTTTTTAGGGATTTTTAAGGATTTTTTAAGACTATTAAGTGTATTATTGTTTAAGTGATTTTGACAGGTTTTAAGGTTTTAGGGATTTAGGGTATATAGAATCCTTAGGAATTTTATGTTTTTTATGTATTTTTAGGGTTTTAAATGTTCTATGTTTTTATAGGTTTTTTTGTTTTATTAAATATTTAGATATTTTTCTAAATTTAATTATTTTTATGGTTTATTAGTTATTTTAGGGATTTTTGGGGTTTTATTGTTTTTAGGTTTTTTATTGTATTTTTGATTTGATTATTATTTTCAACAGTTTTAAGAGTTTTTAAAACATTTTTAGTTGTGTAAAGGGTTTCATATTTTTTCGTGGTGATTTAAGGTTTTTTTTGGGTTTTAGAGTTTTTAATACCTGTATGGATTTTTTTGTTTTTAGGGTTTTTAGGTGTTTTGGGGTCATTTAGATATTTTCGCTCTTTTTGGTTTTGTGAGGTTTAAAGTGATTTTATGTTTTTATGTAATTCATAGAGGTTTTCAAGGGTTTTAAAGGATTTAAAATTTTCAAGTACTATATTTCTTCCTTAATATTTTTTGGGGTTTTATGGGTTCTTGGGATATTGATGGTTTTTATTGTTTTTAGTGTTTTTTGGTTTTTTTATGATTTCTTTATTTTTAGTGTTTTAAGGATTTGTTAGTGGTTTTTAGGGTTTTTAGGGGTTTTTATGTTTTTAAATATTTTTAAGGTTTTTAGGGTTTATATAATTTTCTAGATTTTTATGGATTCTGAGGGGTTTACGGTTTTTATGAGATTTTAGTGTTTTGTGGTTTTTTAGTGTTTTTTAATTTTTTAGGGGTTTAAATGTTTTGGAGAATTTTTATTGGTTTTTAGGTTTATATATGGTGCTTTAGTGGGTTTTATAGTATTTAGGGGTTTTATGGTTTTACATGTTTTTAGTGTTTTGGTGTTTATTAGGATTTTATAGGGTTTAATAATTTTTTGGTCTTTGAGGATTTCGTAATTGTTTTTCATAGTTTTTATAGTTATTATGTTTTTTAATGATATTTTATTGAATTTTATCAAATTTTATAGTTTCTTAGGGATTTTTGGGATTTTTAAAAGATTAGGGATTTTAGGGATTTTATAGGTTTTATGATTTTTTTTGGGATCTAACATTTTTTTATTTCATATTATTTTTAGGATTATTAGATATTTTTAATTTTTTAGGTGTTTAATGGGTTTTTAGAGTTATTAGTGAGGTTTGGTGGTTTTATGAGTTTTCAGTGTTTTTAATGTTTTATAGGGTTTATTGTTTGAAGGGGTTTTAGTTTATTTGGAATTATCTTTGGTTATTAGAATTTCTTTTTGAGTTTTAGGGGTTTTATGTGTTTTTAGGATTTTAATGTATTCTATGGGGGTTTTAGGGTTTTTAGGTTACTTTATATTTTATTTATTTTAAGTAATTCTATTATATTTATGGGGTTTTATTATATGTTGTTATTTTGAGGTATTTCGGGTTTTTATTGTTTTTTGGATTTTTATAGTTTTTTAGGGTGTTTGGGTTTTTTGAGTTTTTTAGAGTTTTTAAAAATTTAAAGGTTTTTAAATTTTATTAGGATTATATGACCCTTTTTGTTATTACTAATTTTACATAGTTTTTATTTATTTTTAGAGTTTTAATTATTGTATGTGTTTTTAATGGGTTTTGGGTGTTTATAGGGTTTTTATTATTGATTCTATCATTTTTAGGTTTTAATGGTTTGTAAGCGTTTTTAGGATTTTATTTTTTTCTTATTATTTTTCCGAGGTTTTATGATTTTCTATATTTTTTTTGGGTTTTTAAATTTTTAAGGAATAATAGATTGATTTTATGATTTTTTTGGATTTTTAGGAGTTTTACAGATTTTGAGAGTTTTATGGCTTTTTAATGTTTCTTTAGGTTTTGTAGGGGTTGAATGTGTGTTTAGGTTTTAGAGGTTTTCATAGGGGTATTTAGTTTTTTTAGTATTTTTTACATTTTTTGGAATTTTTAGGGAATATTTAGGAGTTTTAGGGTTTTTTGGGTTGTCATGGATTTTGAGGGGTTTTTTATGGGTTTTTTGTTTTTTTAATGATTTTTATGGTTGAAAGGTTTTGTTGAGTTTTTTAGTGTTTGATGGTTTTTTTAGTTTATCATTTTTATGTGTTTAAATGGGTTTAATAGTATTAATTGGTTTTTTAGTGTTCCTATGGGATTTTAGGGTTTTTAATGATTTAGGGATTTCAACGGGGTTTTAGGGTTTTGGGAATTTTTAGTTGATTTGGGGTTTTAGGGTTTTTATTGTTTTTATCGGTTTTATGGTTCTTATGAGTGTTTTAGGGGATTTATAGTTTTTGGGGGATTTTTAATCATTTTTAGGTTTTTAAATCCATTTTTTATTTTTTAGTGATTTTATGGGATTTAATGGTTTTTATGGGTTTTTATGTTTTTAGGGGCTTTAGGAAATATTTATCATTTTTTTGGGATTTTAGATTTTTTTTAAAAAATTAGGAGTTTTAAGTGGTTTTAGGTTATTATGTAATTCTCTTCGTATTTAATTGTTTTTAGGGGTTTTTCATGTTTTTAGTGTTTTTCTGGGAATTTTTACGGATTTTAATGTTTTTAGGGTTTTTAGGCTTTTTAGGGATTTTGTAAGTTTTTAATGGTTATTAGGGTATTATGTTTTTTAGGTTTTTTAGCATATATTTGATTTTCTAGAGGTTTTAAAAGTTTTTATGTTTTTATGGGTATATTAGGTATTCTAAAGGCATTTATGGTTTTTTTGATTTTTAGTTTTTTTAGGGAGTTTTTAGAATTTTTTATGGTTTTTATGTTTTTTAGGGTTTTTAGAAATTTTAATGTTCATATAATTTTTAGGGTTTTTAATATTTTGTTGATTTTTAGATTTATAGGGTTATTTCTTGAACTTCATAAGGGTTTTAAGGTTCTTAGTGATTTTTACATTTTAGGGGTTCAAAATGGTTTTCAGAGTTAATAGTGGTTTTACTATTTTCTGGTTTTTAGCATTTTTTATATTTTTAGGGGGTTTATTGTATTCAATGGTTTTATGTTTTTTATGGGTTTTTAGGGTTTTTATCCTTTTTAGGGTTTTTGGGTTTTGAGTGTTTTTAGATTTTTACGGTTATCAGAGGTTTTTCATTGTGATTTACATTTCAATGGATTTTTATATTTTTATGGGTTTTTATAGATGTTGAGGGTTTATAAGGTTTTTTATTATTGTTATGGTTTTTATGGTTTTTAAGGTTTTAGTGGTGTTTTTTAATTTTTCTATGTTTTAAGTGTTTTAAACATTTTAAGGGGATTAAATGGTTTCTAGAGATTTTATTTTTTAGGGGTTTTATGGTGGTTTTGGTTTTTTGTATGTAGTTTGGGGGTTTTATGTTTTTTAGGGTTTCAAGGGTTTAAGGTGTTTTAGGGGTTTTAATATTTTCTTTTTGGATTGTTGGTGTTTTAATTTATCTTATGTTTTTAATGGGTACTTATTGGTCTTTAAGGTTATAGGGTTTTTACATTATTAGGTATTTTTTATTTTTTAGGAATATAATGGTTTTAAGGGTTTTATTGATTTTTAGGTTTTTTTGTGTTTTTTATTTTTTGGGGTTTGAGGGTTTTTTTATTTTTTTAAGGTTCTGAATATTTTTTAGAGTTCTTAATGTTTTTAGGGGTTTAATGTATTTTTATAGTTATTAGAGGTGTTTTGGGTTTTATATGGGTTTTTAAGTATATTTATTAGTTTTAGGGGGTTTTAATGGTTTTAGGGACTTTAGGGTCTTTTAAGGGTATTTGGGGTTTTTATGCTTTTTTTGGATTTTATAATATTTACGTGTTTTTAGGTTTTTATTATTTTCTTAGTGGTTTTATGGGATTTTAGGGTTTCATTAATATTTTAGGAATTTTTATGGATTTATAAGGTTTTTTTGGATTTTATGTGTTTTAGGGATTCTATGGGTTTTAAGGGTTTTTAAGGTTTTCATCATTTTTAGGATTTCTATGTTTTTTATTTGGATTGTTATGATATTTTATGGTTTTTAGGGATTTTGAAGGGTTTATGGGTTTTTAGGGATTTAGGGGGTGGGTTTTTGGGGATTTTTAGATTGTTAGTGATTTATGGTTCTTAGAGTATTTGGAAATAAATTCAAGGTTTAAAGGGTTATTAGAAGTTGTAGTAGTTTTAAGGGTTTTACAGATATTAGGTTATTTATGGGTTTTATGAGTTTTATGGATTTTAACATTTTTTATGTTTTTAAGAGTTTTATCGGTTTTTAGTATTTTATTGGTTTCTTAGGGTTATTCAACATTTAATGTTGTTTTATGTTTTTAGGTATTTGCGTTTATTTGTTAGGATCATTATAGTTTATAGGGGTTTTTAATGATTTTTTTTGGGATTTTAGGGTATTTTGTTTTTTTTAAGGATTTTGCTGAATTTTTTATCATTTTTATTTTTTCTATAGTTTTATACCATTTAAATGGTTTTAGAGTTTTTTATGGTTTTTAGCTTCTTATTTAGTTTTTTCGATATTTTGGGGTTTTATAGTTTTATGGGTTTTTATGAAATTAATGTTTTTAGGGTTTTTAGAATTGTTTTTTGATTTTAAGGGGTTGTAATTTTATTTATGTTTTTAATGTTTTCTTAGGGATTTTCTAGGATTTTATAGTTTTTCATTTTTATATAATTTTAGAGATTTTCTATGTTTTTTAGGGTTTTTAGGTCTTTTATGAATTTTGAGGGGTTGTAGGGTATTTTTGTGGTTTAATGGTTTTTTGTGTTCCATGCATTTTTTGGTGTTTTATGTGTTTTATGGGTGTTAAGTGTTTTTAGAGTTTTATGGTTTTCTTATGGTTCTTTAAATTTTTTGGATTATAGGTATTTTCTAGGTTTTATATTTTTTATTGTTTTAGGAATTTTGAGTGTGTTTTGGGATATTATTTTTTTTTGGTTTTTAGGGTTTTATTGCATTTTGGGGTTTTCGTGTTTTTAGGGATTTAAAGGTTTTTTTTTGTTTTTTAGACATCATTAGGGGTTTTGATGAGGTTTTAGATTATTTAATAGTTTTTTTCTTTTCATGGTGTTTTACGGTTTTACAATGTCTTCAGGGGTTTTTATGGTATTGTGGGTTTTAGGTGTTTTAGGGGTTTTTAACGCTTTTAGGGTTTTTTGTGGATATGGTTTATTAGAGTGTTTTAAATTCTAAAGTGTTTTTAGAGGTTTTATTGGTTTTTGGGGGTTTCGTGGGTTTTAAGGCCTTCAGGGGATTTTATGGTTTCTAGGGTTTTAAGGTTCCCTTTAAAATATTTAGGGTTTGAGGATTTTTAGGGGTTTTATGTTTATATAGTTCGTTATGGTTTTATTATGAAATTTTATGTTGTTTAAGGTATTTAACATTTTAGTTGTTTTTTAGGAATCTAGTGTGTTTTACTGTTTTTAGGGGTTTTATTATTTTGATTATTTTTAGAATTTTCGGTGTTTAAGGGTTTCTACTGTTATGATGGTTTTAAATTTTTTAGGGATTTCATAGAAGTTACTATTATTATGGTTTTTGGATTTTAATGTATTTTTATGTATTTTTTATCATTTTTATGGGTTTTTAGAGAGTTAGAGGGTTTTATAGAGGTTTTGGGGGGGTTTTGGTTTTTTCATTTATAGGGGTTTTGAAGTATTTTATTGGTTTATCGTTTATTTGTGTTTATTTATATTTTTAGGGAACTAAATGTATTTATTGTATTTATTGGTTTTTAGGTTATTAAGAGTTTTATAAGTTTTTATGGTTTTTAGATGTATTTTTATGTTTTTATTGTTTTTCATGTTTTATCATTTTTTGGTTTTTAGGGGTTTTAAGTGTTTTGGGGGTTTTAAGGGTTTTCTAGGGGTTTCTAGGGATTTGAAAATTATATATATATTTAAATATTTAATTGGATTTTTTTATATTTCGTTGTGGTTTTATTGGTTTTCTTGTTTTAAGGGATTTTGAGGTTCCTTTGGTTGTCTAGTTTTTTTTATTTTTTAGGGTATTATGGTTTTTTTGAGATTTTTAGCATTTAAAGGGTATTTAAATTTTTTTCATTTTTTTTGGATTTAGGGTTTTTAAATGATTTTAGTAGTTGTTCAGGTTTTTAGCAGTGCCTAGGTATTTTAGGGTCTTTTATGGATTTTTTGGGGTTCTCTCGGTTTTAGGTTTTATAAGGGTTTTAACTATATTTAGTTTTTTTATTTGTTTCATAGGTTTTTTCAGGATTTATTGGTATTTTTATGTTTTTAGGTATTTTTGGAATTTTAGATTTTTTACTTTTTTGGTTTTTATGAATTTTGAGTTTTTTTATGGTTTTTAGTGTTCTAAGGATTTTTTTTATTTTTTAGCATTTTTATGTTTTTAAGGGTTTTAATTATTTATTGGATTTTATGGTAATATTATGGGTTTTTAGGTTTTTTATGTTTTTTAGGATTTAATGGGGTTCATGGTTTTTATTATTTTTAGGGGTTTTATGTTTTTATGGTTTCTAACATTTTTATGGGTTTTTGGGTTTTTGGGAGTGTTCTTTAGCTTTAATGATACCTATAGTATTTTACATTTTTTTATGGTTTGATGATTTTAAAAGGATTTTATTGTTTTCTTCGGTTATTTAGGATTTTATGGGCTTTAGGGGTTTTTACGGTTTTAAGGGATTTTAAGGGTTTTAAAGGTTTTTTTGGGTTGTTAGGGTTTTAAGATTTTTAGTGTTTTTATAATTTTTTAGTTTTTTAGGGGTTCCAAGTTCTTTTAGATTTTAAATATATTATTATGGGTGTTTATGATCTTAGGTATTTTTTACATTTTTATGAATTTTTAGTGATTTAATGGATTTTAATGTTTTATATATTTTTCGGGATTTTGAGGGGTTATTTGATTTTTTATATTTTTTTTTGTTTTTACATGAGTTTTTTATGGTTTTTTGGTTTTTGGTGTTTTTATGGGGTTTTAAGGATTTTATTTTGTTTTTTAAACATTTAAAAGGTTTAATTAGTTTTCATATTTTTTAGTGTTTTAAGGGGTTTTATGTTGTTTTATGGTTTGTAAGGGTTTTATTGTTTTTATGATTTTTGGGATTTTATGATTCTTTTGGGTTTTTAGTGTTTCGTTTGAGTTTTGAATGGGTTTTAAGGAATTTTATAGTTATTAAATTTTTAGGGAGGGTTTTTAGAGTGTTTAGTTGTTTTGGAATTTTTACAGGGTTTTAGAGACGTTAATATTATTAGGATTTTTATGGTTTTTAGGGTTTTTATGGTTTTTAGTAGTGTTGGATATTTTTATGGGTTTTTTTGGTTTTTGGGATTTTAGGCTTTCTTATGGGTTTTAGGATTTTATGGTTTTTACATTGTTAGGTATTTTCTTTGGTTTTTTATTATTTTTAGCTTTTTATGGATTATCGGTGTTTTTAGGGTATTTATTGGTTTTAGGGGTTTTATAATTTTATGGGTTTTTATGTGTCTTAATTTTTTTAGATTTTATGGTTTTCTATGTCTTTTTTGGGTTTTAGGGGTTTTTATGTTCCATGGGATTTTTTTTGGCATATTTAGATTTTTTATAATTTTATGGTTTTTAAGGATTTCGAGGTTGATTAAGGTATTTAGGGTTTTTATTTTTTTATTTTCTTTGGTTCTTTAGAATATTTTTAAGTTTTTAGAGGTTTGATGTTTTTTAGAGTTTTTAATAATTTTTTGTGGCTTAAATGGATTTTTGAGATTTTAGTGGGTTATATGGTTTTTATGAGTTTTTTAAGTTCTTATGGGTTTTAAGGGATTTTTAAATTTTTAGGGTTTTACAATTTTTTGGATTTTTACCATTTTTTAGGTTTCAGGGTTTTTATGTGTTTATAGGTTTTTAGGTTTTCTTAGGGGTTTTTAGGTGTTTTAAGGTGTTAATGTTTTTAAGGAATTCTATTGTTTTTAGGGGTTTAAATTGTTTTTATTATTTTAGTGGAATTTTTGTTTCTAAATGGATTTACGATTTTTTTACAATTTTTAGGTGTTTTATGGTTTTTTGGGGTTTTCTGGGTTTTAGTGGGTTTTGGGCTCATTATGGGTTTTAACATTTTCCAGCCATTTAGGATTTTCTTAGGGTTGTTAGGTTTTTTAAATTTTTTTTTACTTTTTTGGGATTTTTGGGATTTTTTACGATTTATATGGTTTTAGGATTTTAGGTAATATGAGGGTTTTAGATTTATTAATGATTTTAGGGGTTTTTCTGGGTTTTTAGCATTTTTTAGGTATTTTAGTGGTTTTAAGACTCTTTAATTTATTTGGGTGTTTAAGGGTTATCTGGATTTTTAGGGTTTTTATATTCTATGAATGTTTAAGGAATTTTGTGATTATTTTTTTGTGATTTTGATGGATTTTAGGGGGGTTTTGCACTTTTATTGTTTTTTTTGGGTTTTTATGTTTTTATAGTATTTTAGGTTTTTTACGGTATTTTATATTTTTTAATTTTTTTTGGGGATTGAAGAGAATTTACATTTTTAGTGGTTTTCATGGTTTTCATAGGTTTTTAATGTTTTTTGGGATTTTAACGATTTTGGGGTTTTTCGACTTTTTATGGTAATTTTAATGATTTTTAGGGTTTTTAGTTTTTTGAGGTTTTTAAAAGGTTTTATGTATTTTTTTGGACTTTAGGTTTTCTAATGTCTATTCTTTGGTTTTTATGGTTTTTTCTCTTATAGGTATTTTAAGGGTTTGTAGAATTTTTAGGGTTTTGAGGTTATTTAGACTTTTTTAGTGTTTTTAGGTTTTTCTGGAATCTTAAGTGTTTATTTTGGTATTTCCGGGGGTTTTTAAATTTTTAGATTTTTATAAAGAGTTTTTTTTGGTGTTTTAGAGTTTTTAGGGATTATGAGGGTTTTTAGGGTTTTTAATAATTTTAGTATTTTTATTTGTTTTATGTCTTCCTAGAGATTTGAGGTTTTCATTGTGGTTTTTAGTTATTTTATGGTTCATTATGTTTTTAGGGATTCTTTTTCTCTTTATTTGATTTTATTGGTTTTTATTTGATTTTAAGGTTTTTACGGGTTTTTGGGGGAGTTTAGGGTTTATATAATAGATTTTTGGGATTTATGTTTTTTTATACTTTTTTTATCATTTTATGGGCTGAATGGATTTTTATGGTTTTTAGTTTTTTTTTGTTTTTATGGGGGTATTGGATTTTTTATTGGTTTTATGGATTTTGTGGTTTTTAGAGTTTATTTCGGGGTTTTATCGCTCTTTACGTATTGATTTGTTTTGTGAATTATCTATGTTATTAAGGTTTTCTTAGGGGTTTCAGGTTTTATATGTGTTTTTTACATTTTTAGGGATATTTTGGTATCTTTATATATTTTTAAGATTTTTATGCAGTTTTATGGTTTTAAGGGATTTTGAGGCGTTTTAGGTGTTTTAGGTGTTTTAGGGTATTTAGGGTTTTAGGGATAAAAATGATTTTAATTTCCTTAATGTTTTTGGGTTAAAATGGTTATTTTAGTTTTTATTGGGATCTAGGGGATTTATGTGTTTTAAGGGCATGAATGGTTTTTATGGTTTTTTAGGGAATTTATGGTTTTTATGGGTTTAGGGGTTTTTTGAATTTTTTATCATTCTTTTGGGTTTTTATGTTGTTAGTTTTTGAAGTTTTTTTTATATTTTTATGGTTTTTATGTTTTAAATGATTTCGGTATTTTTAATTATTTTTTAGGATTTGTATTATTTTCTAGGGTTTTAGTTATTTTGAGAATTTTCATTGTTTTTAGGGTTTTCAGATTTTTATAGTTTTTATTGTTTGTTTGTGTTTTTATGGGGTTTTATATTTTTTATGTTGTTAATGGTTTTTATTTTTTTTTAATGTTTTTTATATTTAAAGGGATTTATAGTATGTTTTTATTTTTAGTGTTTGATGAGTTTTTTTGGTTTTAACGGGTTTTTAGTTTTTTTAGGGTTTTTGGGGGGTTCTAGGGCTTTTGGTTTTTTAGCGTTTTTAGGTTTTATGGGTTTTGTGTGATTTTCGGATTTAATGATTTTATGAGGGGTTTTTGGGGTTTTTGGGGTTTACGTTTTAACAGTTTATAATGATATTTTAAGATTTTTTATTGGTTTTACGGTTTTTATGGATTTTGAGATATTTAGGAGTTTTTAGGTTTTAGTGTTCTTTGTTTCAGATTTTATGAGCGTTTAATGTTTTTTGGTTATTTATGTTTTAAATGTTTTTTAAATATTTTGTCGTTTAATGGGGTTTTAGAGTTTTTTTTTGGTTTTTATGTGTTTTATGGTTTTATGATTTTTTAGGTTTTTAATGGTTTAAAGTGTTTTCATTAATTTAATTTTTTTTCATAGGGATTTTATGGTTGTTAGTGCATTTTTTAAATTTTGAAGGTTTTTTGTGTTATTTTGGGTTTTTTGAGTATTTTGTGATTCAAATGGTTTAAAGATTTTTAGGGTTTTTATTGTTTTTTGTTTTTAAAGTTTTCATATGGTTTTTAGGGATTTGGAGTTTTTTTATAGTTTTACTGATTTATTTGGATTTTAATGATTTTTAAGGGATCTTAGGGTTCAAGGGATTTTTGGTTTCATTAGGGTTTTTTGGGTTTTTACTATTTTTATGGTTTTTTCGGTGTGTTAGGGTTTTTTTAGGTTTTCATAGGATTTCAACGAATTTAATAGTTTTTTATGTTTTTAGGTGTTGAAATGGTTTCCAGGGTTTTTAGTTGTTTTACAGGTTTTTATTTTTTTCATTTTTTATGGGATTTTTTTATGTTTTAGTGGTTTAAAGGATTTTTTGGGTTTTATATGGTTTTTATCATTTTTAATGTTTTTTGGGGTTCTATGTGTTTTTAGGTTTTTATGGTTTTCTGAGGGGTTTTAGGTGCCTTAGTGTATTTTTACATTTTTAGATATTTTAAGTATATTTTCAATATCCTTAGGGTTATTAGGGTTTTTAGGAATTTTTATGGTTATTAAGGATTTATAGGTATTTTTAGGTTTTATGATTATTTGGGGTTTTAGAGTTCTTTTAGTTTTTTAGGTGTTTTATGGGTTTTTAGTATTTTAATTTTTTTACATATTTAAAGGAGTTTTAGAGTTTTTAAGGGTGTTTAGGTCTTTATTATTTTTAGGTGTTTTTTGTTTTTAAAGTGTTATTCTATATATATGTTTTTCATAGTGGTTTTCATTTTTCTAGGGTTCTTTACATTTTCTGGATTTTTGAATATTTTTTAGGATTTTTATGTTCTTAGTTTATTATGGGATTTTTATTGTTTTAGGGGCCTAATATTTTTTTTATCATTTTAGGGTTTTTTGACTTTTTAGGGTATTTGAGGTTTTTAGAGTTTCTTAATGTTTTTAGTTGTTTAAAGGGGTATCATATATTTTTTTATTTTAGGGTTCTTAGGTTTTTAGGGTTTTATAAGGTTTTTCGGGGTTTTATGGTTTTAAGGGGTATATCTTTTAATGTTTTTAGGGGTTTTATCATTTTATATTTATTCATTGGATTAAAATATTTTTAACATTTTCATTGTTTTAAAATGGGTTTTTAGGGTTTTAGGGTTTTAATAATTTTATGGATTTGGAGGTACTTTTGGATTTTAAATTTTTATTTTCCAGGCTTTTAGGGATTTTAAGGTTTTTAGTGTTTCTTAGGATTTTAGGGTTATTTAAGGTTTTTCTAATATTTTTTGGTTTTTAGAATTTTTTGGTTTTTTATATGTTTTTTGTGTTCATAGGTTTTATTATTTTTGTTGGTTTTTTAAGGTTTATTGAGTATTTTAAATTTTTATGGATTTTTTTATATTTTTAATATTCTAATTGATTTTTAAGGGTTTTAGGGATTTTGAGGGGTTTTAGGGGTTTTCATATTTTAATGTGTTTTTTGGGTTTAAAAGTGTTCATTGAGTTTTTTAGGTGGTTTGAGTTATTTTAGAGGCATTTAAAGGTTTTATGGGTTTAAAGGGGTTATAGAGATTTTATTGTTTATTTAGTGTTTTATGGGTTTCAGGGTTTCATTTTGAATTTTAGGTGTTTTATGAAATTTACTAGATTTTAGTATTTTTAGAGTCCTTATAAGGGCTTTTTGGTTTTTAAGGTTTTATGGGTTTTAGAGTTTTTAGGGATTTTTAGGGTTTTTAGGTTATTTATGGGTTTTAGGGTTTTTAGAGATTTAAAGGTTTCTATCATTTTTAGGGGTGAAATACTTTTTCGGATTTTTAGGCATTTTTAGGATTTTAGTGGGTTTTAAGTGTTTTTAGGTTTTTAGGTTTTCTTATAAATTTTCAAGGTTTTTGAGGTATTTACATTTTTATGTGTTTTTTGTGTTTTTTTGAATTTTTTTGGTTTAGGGTTTTTATTGATTTTAGGTATTTTTTGGTATTTTTTGTTTTTTTCAAGGGTTTTTTAAAAATTTAGGGGTTTTTAGTGTATTTTGATTTTTTTTTAATCTTTTTAGGGGTTTAAATTTTTTGTATTGTTTTTAGATGGGTATTTTTATTTAATTGGGTTTACGATTTTTTACAATTTTTAGGTGTTTTATGGATTTTAGGGGTATAATGGGTTTTAGGATTTTTAGGGGTTTTAAATTTTTAGTGGGTTTTGGGCTCATTATGGTTTTTAACATTTTTCAGCCATTTATTATTTTCTTAGGGTTGTTAGGTGTTTTGAATAATTTTTCATTTTTTTCAGTTTTTTGGAATTTTTTATGATTTATATGGTTTTTAGGGTTTTAGGGAATATGGGTGTGTTTAAATTTATTAGGTATTTTAGGGGTTTTAAGTATTTTTAAATTTTAGGTGTTTTTAAGGGTTATCTAGGTTTTAAGGGTTTTTTACATTCTATGAATTTTTAAATAATCTTTTGATTCTTTTTTAGAGATTTTGAGGGATTTTAGGGTGTTTTTGCACTTTTATTGGGTTTTTTGAGATTTTAGGTTTTTATATTTTTTTCGGTTTTTAAAGGTATTTTAGATTTTTTAACGTTTTTTGGGGATTAATAAGAATTTATAATTTTTAGTGGTTTTTATGATTATCATGGGTTTTTAATGTTTTCTGGAATTTTAAGGATTTTGTGGTTTTTTGGATTTTTTATAGTAATTTTAATAATTTTTAGGGTTTTTAGTTTGTTTAGATATTTTAATGGTTTTATTTATTTTTTGTGTTTTTAGGTTTTCTAATGTTTATTCTAGGTTTTTAGGGTTTTTTTTCACTTTCTGGCATTTTGCGGGTTTCTAGGTTTCTTTAGGGTTATGAGGGTTTTTAGAGTATTTAGTGTTTTTAGGTTTTCTATAGTATCTTAAGGGTTTATTTTCGGTTTTCGGGGGTTTATAAATTTTTAGATATTTATAAAGTGTTTTTAGGATTTTTATGAGTTTTAGGGTTTTTTGGGATTATGAAGGGTTTTTAGTGTTTTTAACAATTTTGGGATTTTAATTCATTTTAAGTCTTCTTTTCGATATGAGGTTTTCATAGTGGTTTTTATTTAATTTATGGTTCATCATTTTTATGGGTTTTGTTATTGGTTTTTATTGGTTTTTAGGGGTTTTTCTGGTTTTTTTTAGGGGGGGGGGTTTAGGGTTTATTTAATAGATTTAGGGGATTTATGTTTTTTATGATTTTTTTATCATTTTAGAGGTTGAAATTATTTTTAGGGTTTTTAGTTGTTTTTTTTGTTTTTATGGGGGTTTTTGATTTTTGTTGGTTTTATGGGATTTGTGCATTGTAGTGTTTTTCTGGGGGATTTGTTGCTTTTTATGTTTGGGTGGTTTTATGTCTTATTTATGTATATAATGTTTTCATAGGGGATTCCGGTTTTATAACTGTTTTTTACATTTTTAGGGATATTTTGGGATTTTTATATGTTTTAAATATTTTTATGTGTTTTAAGTGTTTTAAGGGATTTTGAGGGGGTTTAGGTGTATTAGGGTATTTACGGTTTTAGGGATAAACATGATTTTATTGTCCACAATATTTATGGCGTTTAAATGGTTATTTTTGTCTTTATTGGGATCTAGGGGATTTATGTGTTATATCTTTTAATGTTTTTAGGGGTTTTATCATTTTATATTTATTCATTGGATTAAAATATTTTTAACGTTTTCATTGTTTTAAAATGGGTTTTTAGGGTTTTATGGTTTTAATAATTTTATGGATTTGGAGGTACTTTTGGATTTTAAATTTTTATTTTCCAGGCTTTTAGGGATTTTAAGGTTTTTAGTGTTTCTTAGGATTTTAGGGTTATTTAAGGTTTTTCTAATATTTTTTGTTTTTTAGAATTTTTTTGGTTTTTTATATGTTTTTTGTGTTCATAGGTTTTATGATTTTTGTTGGTTTTTTAAGGTTTATTGAGTATTTTAAATTTTTATTGATTTTTTTATATTTTTAATATTCTAATTGATTTTTAAGTGTTTTAGGGATTTTGAGGGGTTTTAGGGGTTTTCAGATTTTAATGTGTTTTTTGGGTTTAAAAGTGTTCATTGAGTTTTTTAGGTGGTTTGAGTTATTTTAGAGGCATTTAAAGGTTTTAGGGGTTTAAAGGGGTTATAGAGATTTTATTGTTTATTTAGTGTTTTATGGGTTTCAGGGTTTCATTTTGAATTTTAGGTGTTTTATGAAATTTACTAGATTTTAATATTTTTAGAGTCCTTATAAGGGCTTTATGGTTTTTAAGGTTTTATGGGTTTTAGAGTTTTTAGGGTTTTTTAGGGTTTTTAGGTTATTTATGGGTTTTAGGGTTTTTAGAGATTTAAAGGTTTCTATCATATTTAGGGGTGAAATACTTTTTCGGATTTTTAGGCATTTTTAGGATTTTAGTGGGTTTTAAGTGTTTTTAGGTTTTTAGGTTTTCTTATAAATTTTCAAGATTTTTGAGGTATTTACATTTTTATGTGTTTTTTGTGTTTTTTTGAATTTTTTTGGTTTAGGGTTTTTATTGATTTTAGGTATTTTTGGTTTTTTTTTTGTTTTTTTCAAGGGGTTTTTAAAAATTTAGGGGTTTTTAGTTTATTTTGATTTTTTTTTAATCTTTTTAGGGGTTTAAATTGTTTGTATTGTTTTTAGATGGGTATTTTTATTTAATTGGGTTTACGATTTTTTACAATTTTTAGGTGTTTTATGGATTTTAGGGGTTTAATGGGTTTTAGGATTTTTAGGGGTTTTAAATTTTTAGTGGGTTTTGGGCTCATTATGGGTTTTAACATTTTTCAGCCATTTATTATTTTCTTAGTGTTGTTAGGTGTTTTGAATAATTTTTCATTTTTTTCAGTTTTTTGGATTTTTTTATGATTTATAAGGTTTTTAGGGTTTTAGGGAATATGGGTGTGTTTAAATTTATTAGGTATTTTAGGGGTTTTAAGTCTTTTTAAATTTTAGGTGTTTTTAAGGGTTATCTAGGTTTTAAGGGTTTTTTACATTCTATGAATTTTTAAATAATCTTTTGATTCTTTTTTAGAGATTTTGAGGGATTTTAGGGTGTTTTTGCACTTTTATTGGGTTTTTTGAGATTTTAGGTTTTTAGATTTTTTTCGGTTTTTAAAGGAATTTTAGATTTTTTAACGTTTTTTGGGGATTAATAAGAATTTATAATTTTTAGTGGTTTTTATGATTATGATGGGTTTTTAATGTTTTCTGGAATTTTAAGGATTTTGTGGTTTTTTGGATTTTTTATAGTAATTTTAATAATTTTTAGGGTTTTTAGTTTGTTTAGATATTTTAATGGTTTTATTTATTTTTTGTGTTTTTAGGTTTTCTAATGTTTATTCTAGGTTTTTAGGTTTTTTTTCACTTTCTGGCATTTTGTGGGTTTCTAGGTTTCTTTAGGGTTATGAGGGTTTTTAGAGTATTTACTGTTTTTAGGTTTTCTATAGTATCTCCAGGGTTTATTTTTGGTTTTCGGGGGTTTATAAATTTTTAGATATTAATAAAGTGTTTTTAAGATTTTTATGAGTTTTAGGGTTTTTAGGGATTATGAAGGGTTTTTAGTGTTTTTAACAATTTTGGGATTTTAATTCATTTTAAGTCTTCTTTTCGATATGAGGTTTTCATAGTGGTTTTTATTTAATTTATGGTTCATCATTTTTTATGGGTTTTTTTATTGGTTTTTATTGGTTTTTAGGGGTTTTTCTGGTTTTTGGGGGGGGGGTTAGGGTTTATTTAATAGATTTAGGGGATTTATGTTTTTTATGATTTTTTTAATCATTTTAGGGGTTGAAATTATTTTTAGGGTTTTTAGTTGTTTTTTTTGTTTTTATGGGGGTTTTTGATTTTTGTTGGTTTTATGGGATTTTTGCATTTTAGTGCTTTTCTGGGGGCTTTGTTGCTTTTTATGTTTGAGTGGTTTTATGTCTTATTTATGTATATAATTTTTTCATAGGGGTTTCCGGTTTTATAACTGTTTTTTACATTTTTAGGGATATTTTGGGATTTTTATATGTTTTAAATATTTTTATGTGTTTTAAGTTTTTTAAGGGATTTTGAGGGGGTTTAGGTGTATTAGGGTATTTACGGTTTTAGGGATAAACATGATTTTATTGTCCATAAAATTTATGGCGTTTAAATGGTTATTTTTGTCTTTATTGGGATCTAGGGGATTTATGTGTTATAAGGGCTTGTAAAGTTTTTATGGGGTTTTAGGGCATTTATGGTTTTTAGGGGCTTAGGGTTTTTTTGTATTTTTTAGCTTTTTTAGTGGTTTTTATGTTGTTAGTTTTTGATGTACTTTTTATATATTTCTGGTTTTTATTATTTTTACTATTTTGGTATTTTTTAATTATTTTTTAGGATTTTAATTATTTTCTAGGGTTTTAGTTATTTTTAGTATTTTTATTGTTTTTAGGGTTTTATGGGTTTTTTTTGGTTTTTACGTGTTTTTTAGTTTTTTTAGGTTTTTTGGGGTTTTAGGGGTTTGGGGTTTTTATCATTTTTAGGTTTCATGGGGTTTTGTGTGCTTTTAAGATTCATGATTTTATAATGGGTTTTAAGGGTTATTTTGGGTTTTTATGTTTTAATGGTTTTTAGATAATTTTTGGATTTTTTATTGGTTTTAGGGTTTTTAGTGATTTTGAGGTTTTTTAGAGTTTTCAGGTTTTAATGTTTTTATTTTGGATTGTATGTGTTTTTTATATTTTTTGGGTCACTTATGTTTTAAGAGATTTTTAAATTTTTTGGGTTTAATGGTGTTTTACAGTTTTTAGTTGGTTTTTAGGTGTTTTGTTCTTTTATGTTCTTTTTAGGTTTTTAAGGGTTTAACGTGTTTTCATGAATTTAATTTTTTTTCTAAGGCTTTTTATGGTTTTTAGGGAATTTTTTGAATTTTGAAGGTTTTTGAGTTATTTTTGGTATTTTGAGTTTTTTGGGATTTAAACAGTTTAATGATTTTGGGGGTTTTAATTGTTTTTTATTTTATATGTTTTCATATGATTTTTAGGGTTTTAGAGTTTTTTTACATTTTTGGAATTTTTGGGGGATTTTAATGATTTTTAATGGTTCTTAGGGTTCTAGGGATTTTTGGTTTCATCAGGGTTTTTAGGGTTTTTATTGTTTTTATGGTTTTTTCTAGGTGTTAGCGTTTTTTTAGTTTTCATAGGATTTTAAGGAATTTTATAGTTTTTAATGTTTTTAGGTGTTGAAATGGTTTTTAGGGGGTTTAGTTGTTTTATGTGTTTTTATTTTTTTCATGTTTTTATGGTTTTTTTTGTTTTAGGGGTTTAAAGGATATTTTAGGTTTTATATGGTTTTTATCATTTTTATGTTTTTTGGGGGTTTATGTGTTTCTAGGTTTTTAAGGTTTTCTAAGCGGTATTAAGTGTCTCAGAGTTTTTTACATATTTTGATATTTTCAATGCATTTTTAAGATCATTAGGGTTTTTATGGTTTTAAAAGTTTTTTCATAGTTTTTAAGGATTTCTATTTTTTAATGGTTTTATGATTATTTGGGGTTTTATGGTTTTTATTAGTTTTTTAGGTGATTGAATGGTTTTTTAGAATTTTAATGTTTTTACCTATTTAATGGATTTTTAGAGTTTTTAATGGTTTTAGGTCATTATTATTTTGTAGGGGTTTTTTGGTTTTTTTGGTTTTTAAGGTTTTTATGGTTTTTTGGAATTTGAAATTTTTCGGTTTTTTGGTTTTTAAGTGTTTTTCTATATATATGTTTTTCAAAGTGGTTTTCAGGGTTTTAGGCTTTTTTACAATTTTTGGTTTTTTATGTTTTTTTTAGGATTTTTAGGTTTTTAGGGTATTAAGGTATTTTTTAGTTTTAGAGGCATAATATTATTTTTATCATTTTATGGTTTTTTTAATTTTTAGGTTATTTAAGGTTTTTTATATTTTCTTAATGTTTTTAGTAGTTTAAAGGGTTTTTATGGGTTTTTATTATTTTAGGGTTTTTAAGGTTTTAGGGTTTTATATGGTTTTAGGGGGGGTTTTATGGTTCTAAATTGTTTTTGGGATTTTATTATCTTTTATAGTTCTTGGGGTTTTATCTTATTATGGTTATTCCTTTGCTTAAAATATTTTTACACTTTCATTTCATAGGGGTTTTCAGGGTTTTAGGGTTTCAACGTATTTAGAGATTTTGAGGTACTTTTGGATTTTAAATGTTTTTCATGTTTTAGAGATTTTTAGGGTTTTAGTGTTTCTTAGGATTTTAAGGTTATTTAGGGTTTTTTCTGGTATTTATTGGATTTTAGATTTTTTTTGGATTTTTATATGTTTTTAGTGTTCTTAGGTTTTTATGATTTTCATAGGGTTTTTTATGGTTTATTGAGTTTTTTAAATTTTTAGGGATTTTTTGAGATATTTAATATTTTAACTGATTCTTAAGGGTGTTAGGGGCTTTGAGGGTTTTAAGGGGTTTTGGGTTTTTTATGTATTTTTTGTGATTTAAAGAGTTTATTGAGTTTTTTAGGTGGTTTGAGGTATTTCAGAGGCTTTTAAAGGTTTTATGGGTTTCAAGGGGTTGTAAAGATTTTATTGGTTATTTATTGTTTTATGGTTTTCAGGGTTTTTTGTGATTTTTAGGTGTTTTTATGATTTTTAATGGATTTTAGTATTTTTAGAGTCCTCTTATGGTTTTTAAGGTTTTTTAGGTTTTTCTGGGTTTTATAATTTTTAGGGGGTTTAGGTTTTTTAGGATATTTATGGGTTTTATGGTTTTCCAGATTTAATTTTTTTTATCATTTTTAGGGGTGCAATAGTTTTTTAGATTTTTAAGGGGTTTTATGATTTTAAAGGGTTTTAAGCGTTTTTATGTTTTTAGATTTTCTTATAATTTTACAAGGATTTTGAAGAATTTACATTTTTAGGTGTTTTTGGGTTATTAGGATTTTTTGGTTTTAGGATTTTTAGGCATTTTTAGGGGTATTTTGGTTATTTTTTGTTTTTTGTATTTCTAGGGTTTTTATAAAAATTTGGGGATTTTAGTGTTTTTAGAATTTTATATTTTTTTAGGGGTTTATGGAGATTTTAGAGTTTTTTTAATTTTTTATGCATTTATGGGTTTTTAAGGTTTTTTATTGTTTTTCAGGGTTTTGTGGGTTTTAACGTTTTTTCAATTTTTGGGGTTTTTAGGTTTTTAGGTTTTTTAGCGTTTTTACGGTTTTAAGGAGATTTAATTATTTTTATGTTTTTAATATTTTCATTACAGTTGTTCGGGTTTTTTAGGGGTTTTGATATTTTTGGGACGTTTTGTAATTTTGTTGGGTTTTTATAGTTTTTAGTGATTTTGATGGGTTTTTGGGGATTTTTGGGGTTTTTATGTTTCATTGTGTTTTTTATAGTTAGAAATGAGTTTTAAGGTTTTTAGAGGTTTTTAACATTTTTAGGGGATTAAATTTCTTTTAGAGATTTAAGTGGTTTTTAATTATTTTTATTGGTTTTTAGGGGTTTTCGGTTTTTATGGGGTTTATAGTTTTTTGGGGGTTTTAGGGTTTGTAGGTTCTTCATGGGTTTCTTTAGGTTTATTATCATTTTTTGGGTTTTTAGTGTTTTTAGATTTTTGATGTTTTCTTTAGGTTTTTAGGGGTTTTAGTTTTTTTATGTTTTTAGGGATTTTTAGCAGTTTTATGATTTTTATTGTCTTTAGTGGTTGTTGGGAATTTGAATGTTTTAAATATTTTAGGATTATTAGATGTTTTATGGTTCTTTGGGGTTTTTAGGTAATTTTTTACTTTTTTTAGGTTTTAGTTATTTTATATTTTTTATCATTTTTAATGGTTTAAAGGGTTTTTAGCATTTTTAGTTCTTTCTACGGTTTTTATTGGTTTTAGGGTTTTTAGTGTTTTTTGGGGTCTATATGGTTTTATGGGTTTTTATGGTTTTTAGTTTCATTTTAGTTTTTTTAGGGTATTTATCATTTTAAGGGTTTTTAGGGGTTTTAAGTGTTTTTAGGTTTTTATGTTTTTCTTATGGGTTTTAGGGTTTTTTACGTTATTAGGAATTTTTTGGGATCTATTGAATTAATAAGGATTTTAATGTTTTTTATGGCAGAGGAGACTCGAGACTAGCAAGCCAGGTCCCCCGAAATTTATACCAAAAGGACAGAAACAAACATAGAGCTATAAGGAGGGGTTACATAACCGGGTGTGCAACTCACCCATTATGTCAGAGTCCACAAGCGAGAAGCAGAAGGCGTGGAAAAAAAGGACCACATCGAGAACCTCTCCTCAATGGCTTGTTTGGAGAGAGCAGCTGCAACTGCATTTGCCTCCTGATAGGCGTGTGTCACAGAAAGATTCAGCCTTTGACACATAGTGAGGCATTCAATCAATTCGGTGAGGATCCTCCAGGGAACACACCTAGATCTGTTTTTAAAAGCATTCATAGAAAGAGTGGATCATACTCAAGCCACATGATGCTCCACCCAAAACTGAAAGCATACTCAATCGCCTTTATCATGGCCAACAATTCAGCATCACGTGGACACATGTCGCCAATGAAGTGCTAGATGCAACCTTTAACAAAGCCCTGATAGGTGTGAAAGGCTCTACTGTATCCCGCAGGAACCGATGCACCATGGGCCACACCATCCATGTTAACCTTAATCTAGGAGGGGAGTGGAAGGATCCGTCGAATAAATATGGGAACCATTGGTTTTTTCCCTTCTAGAGATGCCATGCAAGCGAAGGATAATGAGCTATCGAACATCATTCGATGTATGACCCGTCTGAAAGTGGGAAGCCTCATAAACAACCCTGTAAATCATCACCACACCGCCATTAATGGAAATCCATTTCTTATTAAATGAAACTGAATTCTGAGCGGTCCAGATAAAGGTGATAGTGGCTGCAACAGATACTAGCAGAAGATTGCAGACCTGATCATTGTAATCCAAGTTGGACAGGTCTGCCAGGATCTCGAAGAGAGGCATGTCCAGGCCACCTGGGAACCCCAAAATCCGCTGTAAGTAGCCCCAGTTTTCTGCACTAAACCTGCATTGGAGGATGGTGTGCTGAATATTTTCTTCCGCACCAAGGTATAGGAGACATACAGAGGCAAGACTGTGCCCGCCTTTCTGCAACTCGTTCTGTATTGGCAGCCAATTCGTCCATATTTTCCAGAGATGAAGATGGATGGATGGGGAGATGAAATTCCTCTTAAATTTGGAGAGCTAGGCCATGGGAGGGGATCCCTTAGCACAGTGGTACTGATAATAATCCTTACCGGTTAATCACCCTACTAGGACGGGATTCCAGATCAATATGTCAAAGTCAATGAAGGCATATCATTGAATTTTAAGCAATGCTTCATTTTGGAGGAGGGATTCAATCTATTACAGTGGTGGAATGAACACCACAATGGGAAACCTCTTAAAGCACGGAGGTGGAGTAATGAAATCTAGAAGGGCCTTTCAAATTAAGGTGTGGATAAAGAATTTAATTATGAGTACTTTGAAATGATCCATTTATAGTGAGAAATAATGGCATTGTACGAATCACGAATTTCTAGCTAGATAGAAGAGGGAAAGTATCCTGCATCTTCATCGCAATGTTTGATCCCAAATCTTTCCCGGGTGAAACCAAATCCCCCACCTCGAGGATTAAGCAGTCCCAAGTGAATTTAGAAAGAAGAGCATCATTGTATCGTCTGAGTTCTTTGATACCAAGACCTCCCAGCTCAATTGGTTTGGTACAGTACTCCTAGGCCAATGTAACCAATTTCCTTTGACTTAAACACCCCGTCCAAGTAAAATTCTAGATCGTTGCTTTCAGATCCTTAATAAGATTAAACAACCATCTATAGAGGGATAAAGAATAATTGAATATATAAGTGATCACCAAGCTGATAAGACATACCCTTCCAGCTTGAGAAAGGGATTCCCCTTTCCATTTCATTAGATGTTGGGTAATTTTGGTTGTGATACACCCAAGGTGGCAGTATTTTACACATCCCCAAAAAATAGTGACACCCAGGTAATCAAAGGGAAGTGACCCTCTCTTGACACCAAGGGACCGTGGAATGGAAATCTGATGGGAGTATGGGACCCCCTCCATAATAACGATCAATGAATTTCTCCAAATGATAGATTTCCCCTCCATGTTTTCATAATGCCGTAAGATCATCGGATGGATTGAGAGGTCTATTTATCATCTTTACCATACATAAGAATATCATCAGCATACAACAGGTGGGATGGTATATAATGGTCCCTCCCTGCCCTAATGGGATTGAAGAGACCATCCTAGAAAAGGACAATGATGCACCTACTCAAGTAATCTTCTGTGATCGCAATGAGGATTCCTGAAAGTTGGTCTCCCTATCTGACTGCACGGGGGTAGGGGAAGAACCCCTTTTGGGATCCATTTCAGAGAACCAAGTCCCAGACACTACTTAGAATGGACATCACAATCTTGATAAAATTGTTCGAGAATCCATACTTGTAGAGGACCGGGGAGATAAATCTCCACATAATGGTGTCAAAATCCTTCTAGATGTCAATATTAATCTCAATGTTTCATTATTTGGAATGCTTAGGCATAACATTGATGCTCTCCGAGTCCGTGAAAAGACAATCCTAGATGTTCTTCCTTGAGACGAACACGAACTGATTAGGGGTTATAATTTCCCCCACAAACATCTTTATTCACATGTCAATAATCTTACGGATGATTTTGGGGACAGAGTTTCCAATGGACACTGGTCGAAAGTCACCGATATCAATGGAATTGTCCCTTCTAGGAATCAAGGAAATTAAATTAGAGTTGACCCCATGTGGAAACTTACCAGAGAGAAAAAATTCCCTAACAACGCTGGTAATGACCTCATTCATGATATCCCAGTAATACATGAATAAAATGTTAGTGAAGCCATCTGGTCCCGCTGTACTGTCAATGTTAGGAGAGAACAGAGCAGCCATGACTTCCTCTGCAAGGGGGGGAATCGTTATAGCCATGTTATGTTGATTGTCAACACAGGATAAGATGGATTCCATCAAAGGGAGGGTGTAATCCCCACCATCATCTATGTAAATCCATTGGAAGTTATTGATAACAACATCAACAATATCATCCTCCTAGGTGAAGGTAGAACCCAAAATGTGAACCGCTTTAAGACTCTTTTTTGCCTTTTTCTCCCTGTGAAGCTGGTGGAAAAAAAATTTAATTGTGATCCCCATATTTATGCCATATAAAATTAAAAATATTATTGGAAAACGTTTATTTAAGATCCAGAAGATCATCATGATTTAAGTGGTTCTACAACTCTTCCCGAGAGGGAAGGCTCAGGTGTTGATTAGAGTTTTGAGGGAGGGTGAGTTATTGCTCGACAACGTGAATGTCATCATCTAGACTAGTGAATCATCATCTGATCCATTCTATGAGTGATGCTTTTATTTATTTGAACCTAGATACCATCATATTGTAATGACTACCCCAGATGTCTTTATTCTAGCAGCAGATAACAATTTCCCTGAATCCTAGGATCATGATCCAGGCATTGTTGAATTTGAAGGGAAAGGGTGATGACCTTAGAGAGCCTATGGAATAATCAGAAACTAGGGGATTGTTGTCTGAATGGAATTTGGTTAGGGTATCGACCACGAAATCAAGGGGGGCTCCCATCATTGATCCTATAAAATCACATGTCTAGCTTGCTGGCCTGCGTTCCATTAACAGTGAAGCACCCCAAAGTGAATGAGGCTCCAAACACAAGGACATCTGTTAGATTACAAGTATCAAGGCATAGGAAGAAGTCCTCAGCTGCCGAGCGAGAGAAGATGGAGCAAATATTCTCATCCGAGCACAGTATAGTGTTGAAATCCCCAACCACAATCCCATTATTCTCAATGAGCCCATGTAGCATAATTAGTTTTTTCCATAGACCCCGTCTCCTCATGTAGGATAAATATGCATACACAATGGACAGGGAGAGAGTGGTATCATTGTAAATGGCATACAAAGTGATTACCTAGGAGATCACATCCACAGATGTAAACATAATGTCATCATTCTTTAACACCCATTGGATATCCAAACCATTCTCATTATTAGTATTGGCAATGCAGGAGTACCTAAGACTACCCCATTTAAATCCTGTCCTGTTGTCGAACGAGATCATTCTATTAGGGTTTTAATGATTTGGTAGTGTTTTTTATGTTTCGAGGTTTTTTTTGGGATTTTATAAGATTTAATGGTTTTTAGGTATTTTATGGATTCTGGTCATCTTAAAGGGTTTTTATGGGTTTTTTTTTGTATTTTACGGTTTTTTGGGTTTTTTTAGTGTTTTTATGTTTTTTATAGATTTTAAATTTTTAACGGTTAAATGGTTTTTTTTGTTTTCAGTGGTTTTATGGGGTTTTTATGGGTTTTATGAATATTAGGGGTCATTTAGTTTTTTTGGGCTTCTTATGGATACACGGTCTTTTTTGGGTTTCATAGGGTTTTATAGTTATTAATATTATTATATATTTTTTAATATTTTATGTGGTTTATGTGTTTTTATGTTTTTAATTTTTTCTAATGAATTTTCAATGTTTTTTTTCAGTTTATTTACAATTTAGATATTTTTTGGATTATTATGGGTATTATGATTTTTTGGGACATTCCATATTTTTAGTATTTTTTTATTGTTTTTTTTGGTTCTTAGTGTTTGTTAGTTTTTAGAGTTATTAGGTTTTTTATATTTTTAATGTTTTTTGCGGTTTAATGAGTTTTTAATGTTTATAGTGGGTTATATCGTTTTTAGGGTTTTTAGGGGGTTTTATGCTTTTAGGGGTTTTATGGCCTTTATGGGCTTTAAGTGTTCTTAAGTGTTTTAGAGTTTTATAAGTAGTTACTTATTTAATGTGTATTTAGGTTTTCAAGGTTTTCATGGAGTTTTTCGGGGGGTTTTTTACATTTTTTTTAGATTTTTATAAATTTTTAGGATATTAATTGTTTTAGGGGTTTTTGTTATTTTTATGGTTTTTAATGTTTTTAGGGGTCTTTGGGTTTTTATGGGTTTTAGTGGTTTTATGTTTTTTATGGGTTTTATGTTTTTTTTAGGTTTTTAAAGCTTTTATAGGGGTTTTTGGGATTTCTAGTGTTTTTATAGTTTATGTATTTTTAAGGATTTTTAGGGATTTTATAGGGATATAGGTATTTTAGATAGTTTGAGGTTTTTTGGGGGTTTTTTGATTTTGGGGATTCTTTTGGGGTTCTTTTTGGGTTTTTAGTGTTTTGATGTTTTTTAGAGTTTTAGTTGTTTTTAGTGGTTTAATGGGATTTTAGTGTTTTTAGTGGGGATTATGGTATTAATGGGTTTTTATTATTTTTTATTTATTTAGGGTTTTTAGTGTTTTTTAGGATTATTAGGGTGTTTATTGTTTTTTTAATATTTAGCGGTTTTAAGGGTTCGTAAGTTATTATGTTTTTCAGAAGGGTTTCCTGGGTTTCTGGAGTTGTAATGTTTTTTGGAATTTTTATGGATTTTTTAAGAGTTTATTGTTTTTTAGGGGATTAATGGATATTTGCGGTTTTAGGATTTATTTGGTTTTTTTGGTTGTTTTGGATTTTAGGTATTTTTGGTATTTTTTATTTTTTTAAAAGTTTTTTAGTGGTTTTTAACACATTAAAGGATTTAAATAGTTTTTATAGTTTTTAGTGGTTTTTTTTATTTTTATGTGTTTTATGGTTGTTTAGGGGGTTTTGGTTTTTTAGGGTTTCTACGGCCCTTTAGGGAATTATGGGTATTTTATAGGATTTCTGGGTATTATGTGTTTTAGCTTTTTAATATTTTCTTAGGGGTTTTCAGGGTTTTTATATTTATTTATTTTTAGTATTTTTATTCTTTATTAGGGGTTTTGGTATATTGATGGGGTTTTTTGAATTTTAAGGGGTTTTAGGGGTTTTAGGTTTTTTGGACTTTTGTGGGTTTTTAGTTTTTTTTAGTTTTTTGGTTCATTAGAGTTTTTAATTGATTTTAGTATTTTTTTTAGTTTCTTTTATTTTTTAGGGTTTTTGGGTTTTTTTATGGATTTAGGGTCGTTTAGGGGTTTTTCGGGTTTTATGTTATTTATGGGTTTAATGTGTTTTTAGGTTTTTAGGGCGTGCTTATGGGTTTTTAGTGTTTTTATGATTTTTTATGTTTTTAGGGATTTTTTGGGGTCTTTATGTATTTTTATAGAGTTTTAGTGATTTTATGTTTTTTGTGGTTTTTAGTGTTTTTATGGGGGTTTAGGTATTTTAACATTTTTTATGATTTTTATGTGTTTTAATTTTGTTTAGGTTTTTAAGGTTTTATTAAAGGATTTGTGTGTTTTTTTGGTTATATACATTTTTTGGGATTTTAGAGCTATTTTATGATTTTTATAGATATGTAGTGTTTTTAGGGATTTTTTTAGATTTTTTAGTGTTTCTAATGATTTTAGGGTTTTAATCTGATCTTTTGGTTTTTGGAGTTTTTAAGTGTCATTATGGTATCTTAGAGTTGTATATTTTTAGGGGTTTAAAGGTGTTTTAGAATTTGTATTTTTATTTATTTATTTTTATTGATTCTATAGGTTTCTTAAATGTTTTTAGGGGTTTTTATGATTTTTTGGATTTTTATGGTCATTATGTGTTTTGGGATTTTTGGGATTTTTGGGATTTTTATGGATTTTTAGGGTTTTTAAGGTTAGGGTTTTCATATTTTTTCGGATTTTTTAAGACTTTTTTTTATTTTTCTGTATTTTTAGATTTCATGTGTTTTTAGGTTTTCAAGGTTTTCTTTTGGGGTTTAAGGGATTTTAGTGTTTTATACATATTTTCTCATTTTTAGTGTTTTTTGTTTTAATTGGATATTTGGTTTATAGTGATTTTATTGTTTTAAGGGTCTTTAGTGTTTTAGGGGTTTTAGTATTTTTTACATTTTAAGGTGTTTTATTTTTTTATAGTTTTATGGTTTTCTTAGGGTTTTAGGGATTTTAGGGTTTTTATGTTTTTATTTATTTTTAAGAAACTTTTAGGTTTTTTATTGTTATTATGGTTTTTTTGGATTTTAGGGCTTTTAGGGATTTTTAGTTTTTTAGTGTTTTTAGGGATTTATGTTTTTTGTGATTTTTTGGGTTTTTATGAGTTTTTAGTATTTTTATAGGTTTTAAGGTTTTTTAATGTTTTTGCAGGTTTATAGTTTATAGTATTTTTACTGTTCTAGTGGTTTTAGGGTTTTCTTGGGTTTTTACCATTTTTAGGGTTTTCAGTTTTTTAGTGTGTTTATATTTTTAAGTCTTACATAGGGTTTTATAGGTGTTTTAGAGTTTTTCATGTTTCTATGGAGTGTTGTACAATTTTTTGGTTTTCTAAGGTTTTTAGGGGTTTTAGTGTCTTATATTGTTTTTTATGGTTTTAGGGTTTTTTGTAGTTTTCTATTATTTTTAATGATTGTTTTAATGTTTTTAGGGTTTGGGGTTTTTATAATTTTATTGGTTTTTTGGGTATTTTGGGCTATTTATGGTTTTTATGGTTTCTATACTTTTAGTGGTTATTATGTTTTTTATTTGGATTAGGGATTTATTGACTTTTTGTGGTTATTAGGGTATTTAGTGTATTTTAGTGTTATAGGGGTTCTAAGTGTTTTTTGGTTTTTAATGTTTTCTTAGGGTTATTTAGGCTTTTTAGTATTTTAGGGATATTTTGGAGTTTTTAGGATTACTAGGATTTCTAGGGTTTTCAGGGATTCTGATATTTTAAACAGTGAAGAAAATGTTATTTATGTCGGCTATTTTTTATTTTTTTTACATAGGTTTTTATCCTACATTATTAAATGTGACGTTATAAATATTATTTTTATGTCTATTTTTTTAAACCGAAGTAAAAAAGCATAACATGAATAGTTTTTCTAGTCGGTTTATAAATAACCTAAATGAAAAACCGTTCGGATGCTCGATTTATTACATCAGTTATTGAATAACTATTGTTGTATATAGTTTATTACATTAGTTATTAAATAACTGACATGGTATATAGTTTATAACATCAGTTATGTAATAACCAATGTAATATATTGCTCCTCTGAATCATTTTTTCTCCGGTTATTATATAACTGACGTGAAAAACTATATACGACGTCAGTTATAGAATATTCGACGAAAAACACTGTACCAAGGAATTTATTACATCGGTTATAAAATAACCAATGTAATAACCTATTTGCGAAGAGGTTTTCTTGTTGGTTATTGTATAACGAGCAAGAAAATTGATATACAACATCAGTTATTAAATAACCAATGTAAAAACCATTCCCCGTGAATTTATTACAATGGTTATAAAATAACCGATGAAATAACCAATATTTTTATAAAACTATTAAACCATTACTATGCTCTACCAATGTAGACGTGAAACAAGCAGAAACCAGACCAAAATTATTCCAAAACAAGACTAGAATCCATACCATAAAAAACCAAAACTAGAACAAAACAAGATGATCCGGAAAAAAAATTAAACATTCACATATTTAACATTCAAAACATACTATGTCAACTAAAAAACCTAAATACAACCAAAACAACTACAAAATAAACAATTAAAATTACAATATTCAAAATTAAATTTACACTATAAACAAACTAAAATCCAATCAAACCTATAAAATAATTTGATCATTCCACCTGTAAGTGTTTGACCTCTTGAGCACTATAGGTTTTAAGGTCATTAAATAACTAAAAATTAAAAGTAAAGTAGTTAACATGTATAATGAATAAATAAAGTGAAATATTATTGAATATTTTATGAAGAAATCTAACCTGGTCAAAGTTCATTATTGTTCCAGTGGTAATTATTTGATACATAAATCATAACATATAATAAATGCATTCAATGAAGCATTTTATTCATGAAAATTATGTTTAAAAGAATGTCAATTCGAAATATCAATTTTATGTAATACATCAAAAATTACAAATTATATATAGATATTTACATTACTTTTACATATTTAATCATGGCACTCCTTTTTGTTGAGTATTTTTAAAATTATTTCCATCCCATGATAGAAAATAATATAAATGGGATAAATTTAAAATTCATTATAATATAAACAACTATTAAGAAATCAAAACTTACTTTTCCAACAATATCAATGAACTTCCCCGCACATAGCCATGGACAGAGCATATCCAATAAATCATTTTATCCCTTAAAAACACCTAATATCCAATTACCACCGATATAAAAGAATATTTTTGGTTAGTGGTTTTTTGTGTTAAATGATAAAGAACACTTTTCCAGATATATTTTTCATACCTCTCACAAAAAGGCATCATCCAACATGACATGATTATATTCTGTTCAATTCATTCAACAATATAAAGTGTTATTTTTTCCTCATCCAATGCATGTGCTTCAGGGGATATCAAATTAGGGTCTATGAATCCATATACGTCTATCTGGTCATTATTTTAACACTTGTTATAATAATACCTAATACAAAATAGACATAAGTATACCTTTTTAATAAATTTAACGCAGGGAAATGTGTTATGACTTACATGAAAAAAATATGTACCACATTGATTCCCAACATTTCTCCTGTGACAATCTCCATGATATAAGTTTTCATAATCCCTAAATTTATTTCATTTCCACAAACATGAGTTTCCATTAGAAATGAATAATGATCTGTCATCAAATTTGATTAACGTTAAAATCTGTAAAGATTACTAGAATCTCTATCGGATGTCATACCCATTTTTATTTATTGTTTTATATAAAGTATTTCATTACCTTTGAAGTATTCATGTCAATAAATAGAAAAATATACTAATTTTTAAATGATAAATCAACTTAAAAAATTTATTACATATATAACTCTATGGTAATGAGTCACAGAAGTCTGGATGGCCAAAAAAGTGGCTAATACTTTTTCCAACGGTCATCACCTCATCTATAGGTGATGGTACTCAAGTTGAACTATCTATAATATCCTACACAGTGACCCTATGATGCTCTACCTCAAACTATTGATGATGAAATGTATCTCCTATACAGTATACCATCCCATCAGTAACTATATGATGTTGAGGATCATCAACATACAACTCACAATTAGTAGGAAATTTTGGTAGAGGAGTAAGATATAAATGGGGTCCAAATTCTAAGGTGGAGGATAAATAATAGGGTTTAGAGGTGGGGTGATTGGAAACTGCTGGCGGAGGTGGAGGACAAATAATGGGGTCACCAGGGGATGTGGAGGAGTGGAATCTTCCATCTAAATTTTTTTTTCATGTCTGTAATCATAGACTATACCCATGGTCCAATCTTTTCCCCCATCTTCGCATTATTATTATCAACATCAGTCTCAAAGGATTCTATTTATTTTATAATAACCCTAAATGGATGAAGTTAAAGAATTTAGAAACACTTTTCTTATTGATACACCCTTTAAGTATCCTCGTACATGAACGGGGTGTTCGGGCTTTCCCAATGCTACAGATAAAATATATTGCCTCCCAACTACTATAATTACCCTATGCATGATATGTTCCTCCATATAATCCCTGATTAATTAATTGAATATTTCTGTAATGATTCAATGTATATAAAGAATATAATTAACATAAATAAATAAAATAAATATCTTACAATATTCTCAACTACGATTCTAGATTCATCTGAAAGATATTGCCCCTTTTTTCTCATCTGAATTGTCTTTCATTTTCATGTCTAGATGTATGGGATGGAGGGGTGACCTCTCAAGTGTTTGAAGACTTAAATCTATGTTTTTATTAATTTTTCCACCATTATTTGTCCTTCCAATAAACAATACCATCCTTGAGATAGACAATAAGGTTAAACATTTTTAGATAGGATCTTCTGATGATATGTATTTGTTTTCTGTAAATTAAGAATAATAAATCATCAACATAACATTAATAATATCCTTTATATAAGAAATTTTTATAATTATTTACATTTTACTTACGAAAAATTCTTCGTTTCTTCTAATTTCAACAAATTTTTTCAATGTTTATTAATCTATGAAACGATATATATAACATGGACTGTCCTGTTACTTATGACCAAAAATGAAATCAGATGTGAGGGTTGATTTCAAATCCCTCCATCCCTTAGAAGCCATCGTTAACATTTCCTCTCGACTCCTCTAGTGTCAAGAATATCAAATATCATCTAATAAAGAAGATATAAAATATTATATACTATAATCTTTAGATGACTAGTCAAAAAATATCAAAATATATTACCAAATTTTCACCAATAATTGAGATACTATCTCTTTTTCCACACTTCTCCAATCATTATACAAAATAATTACTATTCGTTTACCCTAAGTTGATATAAAAATCATAAAATATTTGGCATTTTGACCTCTATGAATATCATTCTCGTAAAACTAAATGAGTATCCATTGGTCCTGGATATAGGAAAGTGATAATTTTGGTAAACATGTGAAATCACGTTTACCAACTCTTGAAATCATTTTTTACATTGTGGGAGCACATGAGGATGATTGGGGAATATCAAGAGGAGCATCTGAATGTTCTTCCACAGAGTTATAATCATGATGCTCATCTCTAGAATCTTGTGGTTGATCAACTGATTGATCTACCATTATCCTTCAAATTAAAAATGAAATAATTAGTTTCAAATATATATATTCAAATATTACAATACTTATGTTAACCGAAAATGAAAAACTGAAGTATGTTACATAATAGAAAACATGGTAAATATGGTAAGGATGTAAAACAATGCTAAAGATGGCTAAAATGGTAGTGTAATTTCCATTAAAAAAAATAAATAAATATATAAGTTATGTAAAGGTAAACTATAGTAAATTATGATAAACATGGTCAACCTGGTAGTCATGGTATGTTAATTGTCATTCAATAAAATCAATAGATATATATGTTACGTAATGTTAAAAATGATAAACAAAACTAAACAAAATTAAAATAAACAAACAATTCAACTAATTTTTTAATATGTTTTTAATAATGAAAAAAAATTAATATCTAACATTTTATGAAATTAATAAATGTAAACAAGAAATAAACATATGTTACCTAAAATATTAGAAATGTAGAAATGGATTTTTTTCCCAAATTCCTTCATCATGGTCTTTCTTAATGGGACAAATGATGTATTCAAAATGATCATCATTATTTTCTGCTAATCATTCCATGGAATATGGGATATTACATAAATCAGCATCTTTATAAAGTTGATCCTGACTAACATATTGTTTTTCCCTTGAAAAACAATAGACCACTGCATACCTGATTGATTAACAACATAGAAAATCTATTTTTCATGTGTTGCCATTATAAATGAATCTGATGTGTATTCCAATCTATTCATATTAACCACTATCATTCCGAATTTATTAGGTCTAAAAATATTATTACCAATATCCCATTTGTAGTTAATAACATTAACATTAATTTTATAGTAATCACCCTCCCATATTTCTTCAATGACTCCATAATATGTACTTGATACAGAAATTAGGTTTTTGCCGTTAGAACTCGAAAACTGTGTTGCTTCTGGAAACACCAATACACCACTATTCTAAACTGAACATATTTTGTCCTGATATTTCGTTTGAAATGTATATCCATTAATGTCAAATCCATACCATGTTATCACATTTAAACTATGACCACCCACTAACTATCTTAATCTCTCTGATACATGAGAACTACCATGAAATGTATTTTTAAACCATAAAAAAATGTTTGTTGTGATCAGTATGAATAAACATTTTGTTCTTATTTGGATGACATTATTTCAACTCATTAATATGCATTGCGATATATGGTTGAGCATTAGCAATGTTATTTAAGATGTATAATTGTACCTTATTTATATGCTTAGCTGACAACGATTGGACTTTCAAGCCATGAATCCCCTATCCCTCATTAGTAACATGTTCATGGTGAGATGGAGGCAAACCTATGTGCTCCGTCATAGCCAGGTAGCTGGTACAGAACACTACAGCCTCATCAAAAATATACTTTTTAATAATGTAGGTTTCAGTACGAAATGGATTCATAATACACCCCTACAATATTTTCATATAACATTCAAAATGATACATCCAATGAAGATATACAGGTCTACAAATCATTATTTCTTAAACCCGATAAACAATTAAATGCACCATTATATCAAAAAAAATACGGAGGAAAATACATTTCCAATTGAAAAACTATAGAAATTGCATCATTTTCCAAAATGTTCAAAGCATTCACCAAAATCACCTTATTTCAAATTGAATTAAAAAAATAACACACCTTCATTATAGACTCCCTAACATGGATGGGAAATATTCCATGAAATGAAAATGGTAGAATCTGTAGCATCATGATGTGATAATCATGAGATTTTATACCTATCAAAATCAAATCCTTCAAATATGAAAAAAATTACATTTGAAGAATGACCTTGATTCACTTTGATATCATGAAGACACTGAAAAAATCTAGTTTTCTCCCTCATGGATAATGTATGACAAGCTGGGGGAAGAAATGTTCATCTTCCATTAGGAGTGGGATCTAACTCCTAATGTATTCCCATTTTTAGTAAGTCAAATATTTCATTCAACACAAATTTTGTATTTTCTTAAATATCTTACAATGTTCCAATAAAACTACAACAACTATTTTTCTCCCCATGCAGGACATCAATATTATGCTTCACATCATGATATATCCAATATCATAGCTCAAAAACTATTGATCATTTCATCCAAATATGACTATCATTTCCATATTTAAATATCTTTCCAAATATCACATCATGGTTTAAACCCTCTCAAAATACAGATCTGGGGATAAAGGTTTTGGAGCAGTGTAAAATTCTTGTGAGCCATTGAATGGCTTTGTTAGTCTTCTATAAGAGTTATATACCGGGGGGAAATTAGTTGAACCATTTATATTGTTTTCCTCTCATGATGCAATTGAATATATGAAGTATATTGTTTGAAAATTATACTTTCTTTATGCCCCTTAACACTATATCCAGACAAATTTACATACACTAGGAAGTCATTTATAGTGTACATAAGCACTGATTTCTGTTGAAAATATTCAATTTTTTAATAATCCTACTCCCTAATACCATCCTCCCATAAAAATTTACAATCATCGATCAATGGTGACAAGAAAACATCAATATCATTTATAGGTTGTTTCTGTCCATAGATAATTATACTCAACATGATATATTTCCATTTTATAAAAACATCAAGAGTGAGGTTGTAAATTTTCAATAAAATAGGATATGAACTATGTGTGCTTTGGAGGGTTTGATATAGATTCATTCCTTCTGTTCATAACCCAAGTCTAAGATTTATAATTTCATTTCTAAATGTATGATATTTCTCATCAATTTTCATCCATTTTGGACAATCAGCTGGATGAAATATTTTTCCATCACATATCCACTCATCATCATGTCATCTTAACCATTTTGCATCATGTGAATTATAAAATAAACATTTTAAATGATGAATTATAGGAAGATACCAAATTAACTTAGCATGGATCTCTGTAATCTCTACATCAGCCTGTGATTTTTCTTTCAACTTATACCATGATGTACCAAATTTAGGAAACTTTGATAGAAATTCATATTCCTTCCTATATATCTTACAGTCATTCATACAAGCATGTATTTTCTTGTATCTCAATCCTATGAGGCATAATATTTTATTGGTCTTATAATATGAATCTATAAAATAATTTTCATTTAGAAGAATGTCTTTCAACAATTGTAGTTTCTCTATAAAATTTATTCACTCCATTCATGTTTCTCCATCAGGTTAATCAATCATAATACCGCCTAAAAACGGTAAAATCCATACAACCTGGAAATAATGGTTTTCAACACCACCAAGTAGACGTGCAACAATCGATTCTATCCCAATTTGTTATACTGTAATATCACAACCCATTTCTTTAATAAAACATGAGTTACCATATTGCAAGTCATTATCATTAGTATATCTGACTTCATGTCCAGTTTCACCATGTCAAATCCAAGGGCTGTAACTAGGAATAAAACAATGACATATCAGAAGATCTTGGATCTCTCTACATTTCATCATATTTATATTCAATCATTTTAGGCATGGACAAAAAAAAATTCATTTCCTAGAACATTTCATTTAGAAAATTCTAAAAAGGCGCAAACACCGTCCTCGTATTCATTACTCGTTCAATGTGCTGTAATCCAACATCAACTCATTATTACCTATAAAAAATATCAAATTTATACATCTATTTAAGATAAACCAATTTTATGTTTATATAAAAAATAACATAATTTGAATGTAAAATAATTTTGAAATATAAAATGAATATATGCATATTTAAAAAATATGTGCAAGGAAATAATTTAAAAAAAAAATATAGTGAGATATAATAGTTTTATATTTATATGAAAATAATTTTGGTATTACTTATCTCACTCTCTTATGGATCATAATATAATACTATAAATTCATCATGGATCTTTTCTTCTTAACATAGACCATGAATACATCCATATGCAACTGGAAAACAAATACACACATATTTAATCAAGAAATAAGAAGTATAAATATTAAAATAGGTATATATTCACTACATAAAATTACACCAATCCCAATGGTATGAAACTTTTGGGATATCCCTTGAAATCGCAGGGATAGAATATCCCAACAGTTTTACACACTTTTGGCATGATGGTCATTGCAATAGCCCTATATCAACTGTTCTATAGTAATTGTGAGTATAGACTGTATGAAGTTAATATATGCCAATAGTTTCAATGAAATATTTGGGATATATATTACAATGATTCAAGAACCATTTTTCTACATGTTTTCCCTCATATAATCTATTCTAGTAGTTTCATGGAAACCATTGGAATATATGTATACCGACAAGTCAAGAACTGTCACCATACACTCTCTATTATATAATATATTTAAACGAGGGGTTGCGTGGGTGGGGTGTGTTCAGTGGGTGGGGGATGTCCAAGGTGGCTGGGGTGTACATGGGGTGGGGGTGTCTAGGGGGTGGGGTTTGTCTAGGCGGTGGGGGTAGTGTTAATGTGGTGGGTGTGTCTTGGAGGTGTTGGGGATTTTCATAGGGGTTTCCAGTTTTATAACTGTTTTTTACATTTTTAAGGATATTTTGGGATTTTTATATGTTTTTAATGTTATTATGTGTTTTAAGTGTTTTAAGGGATTTTTAGGGGGTTTAGGTGTATTAGGGTGTTTAAGGTTTTAGGGATAAACAAGATTTTATTGTCCATAATATTTTTGGCGTTTAAATGGTTATTTTTGTCTTTATTGGGATCTAGGGGATTTATGTGTTATAAGGTCTTGTATGGTTTTTATGGGGTTTTAGGGCATTTATGGTTTTTAGTGGTTTAGGGTTCTTTGTATTTTTTAGCTTTCTTAGGGGTTTTTATGTTGTTAGTTTTTGATGTACTTTTTATATATTTCCGGTTTTTATGTATTTTACTATTTTGGTATTTTTAATTATTTTTTAGGATTTTTATTATTTTCTAGGGTTTTATTTATTTTTAGTATTTTTATTGTTTTTAGGGTTTTATGGGTTTTTTTGGTTTTTACGTGTTTTTAATTTTTTTAGGTTTTTTGGGCTTTTAGGGCTTTCGGGTTTTTATCATTTTTAGGATTATGGGGTTTTGTGTGCTTTTTATATTTCATGATTTTAAAATGGGTTTTAAGGGTTATTTTGGGTTTTTTTGTTTTAATGGTTTGAAGATATTTTTTTGGATTTTTTATTAGTTTTAGGGTTTTTAGGGATTTTGAGGTTTTTTAGAGTTTTCAGGTATTAATGTTTTTATTTTGGATTGTATGTGTTTTTTATATTTTTTGGGTCATTTATGTTTTAAGATATTTTTAAATATTTTTGGGTTTAATTGGGTTTTACAGTTTGTAGTTGGTTTTTATGTGTTTTGTGGTTTTATGTTTTTTTTGGTTTTTAAGAGTTTAAAGTGTTTTCATGAATTTAACTTTTTTTCTTAGGCTTTTTATGGTTTCTAGGGAATTTTTTGAATTTTGAAGGTTTTTTGAGTTATTTTTGGTTTTTTGAGTTTTTTGGGATTTAAACAGTTTAATGATTTTGGGGGTTTTAATTGTTTTTTATTTTTAATGTTTTCATATGATTTTTAGGGTTTTGGTGTTTTTTTACATTTTTTGGAATTTTTGGGGATTTTAATGATTTTTAATAGTTCTTAGGGTTCTAGGGATTTTTGGTTTCATTAGTGTTTTTAGGGTTTTTATTGTTTTTATGGTTTTTTCTGGGTGTTAGCGTTTTTTTGAATTTTCATAGGATTTTAAGGAATTTTATAGTATTTAATGTTTTTAGGTGTTGAAATGGTTTTTAGGGGTTTTAGTTGTTTTATGTGTTTTTATTTTTTTCATGTTTTTATGGTTTTTTTTGTTTTAGGGGTTTAAAGGATATTTTGAGTTTTATATGGTTTTTATCATTTTTATGTTTTTTTGGGGTTTATGTGTTTCTTGGTTTTTAATGTTTTCTAAGGGGTATTAAGTGTCTCAGAGTTTTTTACATATTTTTTTATTTTTAGTGCATTTTCAATATCATTAGGGTTTTTAGGGTTTTAAAAGTTTTTCATAGTTTATAAGGATTCCTATTTTTTAAAGGTTTTATGATTATTTAGGGATTTATGGTTTTTTTAGTTTTTTAGGTGTTTGAATGTTTTTTTAGAATTTTAATGTTTTTTACCTATTTAATGGATTTTTAGAGTTTTTAATGGTTTTAGGTCATTATTATTTTGTAGGGGGTTTTTTGGTTTTTTGGTTTTTAAGTGTTTTTCTATATATATGTTTTTCATAGTGGGTTTTAGGGTTTTAGGATTTTTTACAATTTTTGGTTTTTAATGTATTTTTTAGGATTTTTATGTTTTTATGGTATTAAGGTATTTTCTAGTTTTAGAGGAATAATATTATTTTTATCATTTTAGGGTTTTTTTATTTTTAGGGTATTTAAGGTTTTTTAGAGTTTCTTAATGTTTTTAGTAGTTTAAAGCGGTTTTATGGGTTTTTATTATTTTAGGTTTTTTAGGGTTTTAGGGTTTTATATGGTTTAGGTGGGTTTTATGGTTCTAAATTGTTTTTGGTATTTTATTAACTTTTAGAGATCTTGTGGTTTTGTCTTTTTATGGTTATTCCTTTGTTTAAAATATTTTTACACTTTCATAGTTTTCATAGGGGTTTTCAGGGTTTTAGGGTTTCAACGTTTTTAGAGATTTTGAGGTACTTTTGGATTTTAAATTTTTTTCATGTTTTTAGGGATTTTCAGGGTTTTAGTGTTTCTTAGGATTTTAAGGTTATTTAGAGTTTTTTCTGGTATTATTTGGTTTTTATATTTTTTTTTGATTTTTATATGTTTTTAGTGTTCTTAGGTTTTTATGATTTTCATAGGGTTTTTTATGGTTTATTGAGTTTTTTAAAATTTTAGGGATTTTTTGAGATATTTAATATTTTAACTGATTTTTAAGGGTTTTAGGGACTTTTAGGGTTTTAAGGGGTTTTGGGTTATTTATGTATTTTTTGTGATTTAAAGAGTTTATTGGGTTTTTTTAGGTGGTTTGAGGTATTTCGGAGGCTTTTAAAGGTTTTATGGGTTTCAAGGGGTTGTAAAGATTTTATTGGTTATTTATTGTTTTATGGTTTTTCGGGGTTTTTGTGATTTTTAGGTGTTTTTATGATTTTTAATGGATTGTAGTATTTTTTGAGTCCTATTAGGTTTTTGAAGGTTTTTTAGGTTTTTCTGGGTTTTATAATTTTTAGGGGGTTTACGGTTTTTAGGATATTTATGGGTTTTATGGTTTTTAGGTATTTAATTTATTTTATCATTTTTAGGGGTGCCATAGTTTTTTAGATTTTTATGGGTTTTTATGATTTTAAAGGGTTTTAAGCGTTTTTATGTTTTTCGGTTTTCTTATAATTTTTCAAGGATTTTGAAGAATTTACATTTTTAGGTGTTTTTGGGTTTATTAGGATTTTTTTGGTTTTAGAATTTTTAGGTATTTTTAGGGGTATTTTGGTTATTTTATGTTTTTTGTGTTTCTAGGGTTTTTATAAAAATTTGTGGTTTTTAGAGTTTTTAGAAATTATTTTTTTAGGAGTTTATGGAGATTTTAGAGTTTTTTATTGTTTTTCAGAGTTTTGTGGGTTTTGTGGGTTTTTACGTTTTTCCAATTTTTGGGGATTTTAGGTTTTTAGGCGTTTTAGCGTTTTTACGGTTTATAGGAGATTTAAATATTTTTATGTTTTTAATATTTTCATTACAGTTGTTCGGGTTTTTAGGGGTTTTGATATTTTTTGTGACTTTTTGTTATTTTGTTGGGTTTTTATAGTTTTTAGTGATTTTGATGGGTTTTTGGGGTTTTTAGGGTTTTTTACATTTCATTGTGTTTTTTATATTTAGAAAAGAGTTTTAAGGTTTTTAGAGGTTTTTAACATTTTTAGGGGATTAAATTTCTTTTAGAGATTTAAGTGGTTTTTATTTATTTTTATTGGTTTTTAGGGGTTTTCGGTTTTTATGGGGTTTTATAGTTTTTTGGGGGTTTTAGGGTTTGTATGTTCTTCATGGGTTACTTTAGGTTTATTATCATTTTTTGGGGTTTTTAGTGTTTTTAGATTTTTGATGTTTTCTTTAGGTTTTTAGGGGTTTTAGTTTTTTTATGTTTTTAGGGATTTTTAGCATTTTTATGATTTTTATTGTCTTTACTGGTTGTTGGGAATTTGAATATTTTTAAATATTGTAGGATTATTAGGTTATTTATGGTTCTTTGGGGTTTTTAGGTAATTTTGTAGTTTTTTTGGGTATTAGTTATTTTATATTTTTTATCATTTTTAATGGTTTAAAGGGTTTTTAGCATTTTTAGTTCTTTCTACGGTTTTTATTGGTTTTATGATCTTGAATGTTTTTTGGGGTCTTTATGGTTTTATGGGGTTTTATGGTTTTTAGTTTCATTTTAGTTTTTAGGGTATTTATCATTTTAAGGGTTTTTAGGGGTTTTTTGTGTTTTTATGTTTTTATGTTTTTCTTATGGGTTTTAGGGTTTCTTACGTTATTAGGAATTTTTTGGGATATATTGAATTATTAAGGATTTTAATGTTTTTAGGGTAGGGGAGACTCGAGACTAGGCAAGCCAGGTCCCCCGAAATTTATACCAAAATGACAGAAACAAACATAGAGCTATAAGGAGGGGTTACATAACCGGATGTGCAACTCACACATTATGTCAGAGTCCACAAGCGAGAAGCAGAAGGGCGTGGAAAAAAGGACCACATCGAGAACCTCTCCTCAATGGCTTGTTTGGAGAGAGCATCTGCAACTGCATTTGCCTCCCGATAGGCGTGTGTCAGAGAAAGATTCAGCCTTTGACACATGGGGAGGCATTCAATCCATTCGGAGAGGATCCTCCAGGGAACACACCTAGATCTGTTTTTAAGAGCATTCACAGAAAGAGTGGATCCAACTCAAGCCACATGATGCTCCACCCAAAACTGATAGCAAACTCAATCGCCTTTATCATGGCCAACAATTCAGCTTCAAGTGGACACCTATCGCCAATGAAGTGCTGGATGCAACCTTTAACAAAGCCCTGATATGTGTGAAAGGCTCTACTGCATCCGGCAGGACCCGACGCACCATGGGCCACACCATCCATGTTAACCTTTATCTAGGAGGGGAGTGGAAGGATCCATCGAATAAACATGGGAACCATTGGATTTTTTCCCTTCCATAGATGCCATGAAAGTGAAGAATAATGAGCTATCGAACATCATTCACCGTATGACCCGTCTGAAAGTGGGAAGCCGCATAAACAACCCTGTAAATTGTCACCAAACCACTATGAATGGAAATCCATTTCTCATTAAATGAAATTGAATTCTGAGCGGTCCAGATAAAGGTGATAGTGGCTGCAACAAAAACCAGTAGAAGATTACAGACCTGTTCATTGTAACCCAAGTTGGACAGGTCTGCCGGGATCTCGAAGAGAGGCATGTCCAAGCCACCTGGGAACCCCAAAATCTACTGTATGTAGCCCCAGTTTTCTGCACTAAACCTGCATTGGAGGATGGTGAGATGAATATTTTCTTCCGCACCAAGGTATAGGAGACATACAGAGGTAAGACTATGCCCGACTTTCTGCAACTCGTTCTGTATTGGCAGCCAATTCTTCCATATTTTCCAGAGAAGAAGATGGATGGCTGGGGAGATGAAATTCCTCGTAAATTTGGAGAGCTAGGCCATGGGAGGGGATCCCATAACACAGTGGTATCGATAATAATCCTTACCGGTTAATCACCCTACTAGGTTGGGCTTCCGGATCAATATGCCAAAGTCAATGAAGGCATATCATTGAATTTTAAGCAAGGATTCATTTGGGAGGAGGGATTCAATCTATTACAGTGGTGGAATGAACACCGCAATGGGTAACCTCTTAAATCACGGAGGTGGAGTCATGAAATCTAGAGGGGCCTTTGAAATCAAGGTGTGGAAAAAGCATTAAATTATGAGTGCTTTGAAATGATCCCTTTATAGTGAGAAATAATGGCATTTTACGAATCACGAATTTCTAGCTAGATAGAAGAGGGAAAGTATCCTGCATGTTCATCGCAATGTTTGATCCCAAATCTTTCCCGGGTGAAACCAAAGCCCCCACCTCGAGGATTATGTAGTCCCAAGTGAATTTAGAAAGAAGAACATCATTGTATCGTCTGAGTTCATTGATACCAAGTCCTCCCACCTCAATTGGTTTGGTACGGTACTCCTAGACCAATGTAACCAATTTCCATTGACTTAAACACCCCGTCCAAGCAAAATTCCAGACCATTGCTTTCAGATCCTTAATAATATTAAACGACCATCTATAGAGGGAGAAAGAATAATTGAATATATAAGTGATCACTAAGTTGATAAGACATACCCTTCCAGCTTGAGAAAGGGATTCCCCTTTTCATTTCATAAGATGTTGGGTAATTTTGGTTGCGATACACCCAAGGTGGAAGTATTTTACACATCCCCAAAAAATAGGGACACCCAGGTAATCAAAGGGAAGTGACCCTCTCTTGACACCAAGGGGTCGTGCAATGGAAATATGATGGGAGTATGGGACCCTCTCCATAATAACTATCAAAGAATTTCTCCAACTGAGAGATTTCCCCTCCATGTTTTCATAATGCCGTAAGATCATCCGGATGGATTGAAAGGTCTATTTATCAGCTTTACCATACATAAGAATATCATCAGCATAAAACAGGTGGGATGTTATATAAAGGTCCCTCCCTGCCCTAATGGGATTGACGAGACCATCCTGGAAAAGGTCAATATTGCACCTTCTCAAGTAATCTTTTGTGATCGCAAAGAGGATTCTTGAAAGTGGGTCGCCCTATCTGACTGCACGGGGGCAGGGGAAGAACCCCTTTGGGGATCCATTTCAGAGAACCAAGTCCCAGACACTGATTAGAATGGACATCACCATCTTGATAAATTTTTTCGAGAATCCATACTTTTAGAGCACTGGGGAGATAAAGCTCCACATAATGGTGTCAAAATCCTTCTATATGTCAATATTAATCTCAATGTTTCATTGTTTGGAATGCTTAGGCATAACATTGATGCTCTCCGAGTCGGTGAAAAGACAATCCTAGATGTTCTTCCTTGAGACGAACACGAACTGATTAGGGGTTAGAATTTCCCCCACAAACAACTTTATTCACATGTCCATAATCTTACTGATGATTTTGGGGACAGATTTTCCAATGGCCACTCATCAAAAGTCACCGATATCAATGGCATTGTCCCTTCTAGGAATCAAGGAAATGAAATTACAGTTAACCCCATGTGGAAACTTACCAGAGAGAAAAAATTCCCTAACAACGCTGGTAATGACCTCATGAATGATATCCCAGGAAGACATGAAGAAAATGTTAATGAAGCCATCTGGTCCCGCTGTACTGTCAATGTTAGGAGAGAACAGAGCAGCATGACTTCCTCTGTAAGGGGGGGAATTGTTATAGCCATGTTCTGTTGATCATCAACACATGATAAGATGGAGTCCATAAAAGGGAGGGTGTAATCCCCACCGTCATCTATGTAAATCCATTGGATGTTATTGATAACAACTTCAACAATATCATCCTCCTAGGTGAAGGTAGAATCCAAAATGTGAACCGCTTTAAGACTATTTTTTGCCTTTTTCTCCCTGTGATGCTGGTGGAAAAAAAATTTAATTGTGATCCCCATATTTGTGCCATCTAAAATTAAACATATTCTTGGAAAATGTTTATTTATGATCCAAAAGATCATCAAGATTTAAGTGGTGCTACAACTCTTCCCGAGAGGGAAGGGTCAGGTGTTGATTAGAGTTTTGATGGAGGGTGAGTTATTGCTCGACAACGTGAATGTAATCATCTAGACTAGTGAATCATCTCCTGATCCATTCTATGAGTGAGGCTTTTATTTATTTGAGCATAGAGACCAACCTATTGTAATGACTACCTCGGATATCATTATTCCAGCAGCTGATAACAATTTCCCTGAATCCTGGGATCATGATCCAAGCATTTTTGAACTTGAAGGGAAAGGGTGATGACCTTAGAGAGCCTATGGAATAATCAGCAACTAGGGGATTGTTGTCTGAATAGAATTTGGTGAGGGTATCACCCATGAAATCATGGGGAGCTCCCATCATTGATCCTATAAAAGCACATGTCTAGCTTGCTGTCCTTCTTTCCATTAACAGCGAAGCGCCCCAAAGTGAATGAGGCTCCAAACACAAGGACATATGTGAGATTACAAGTATCAAGGCATAGTAAGAAGTCCTCAGCTGCCGAGCGAGAGATGTTGGAGAAAATCTTCTCATCCGAGCACAGTACAGTGTTGAAATCCCCAACCACAATCCTGTTATACTCAATGAGCTCATGTAGCATAATTAGTTTTTTCTATAGAGCATGTCTCCTCATATAGGAGTAATATGCATACACAATGGACAGGGAGAGAGGGGTATCATTGTAAATGCCATACAAAGTGATTACCTGGGAGATCACATCCATAGATGTAAACTTAATTTCATCATTCTTTAACACCCGTTGGATATCCACACCATTCTCATTAGTAGTATTTGCAACGCAGGAGTACCTAAGACTACCCCATTTAAATCTCGTCCTGTTGTCGAACGAGATCATTCTATTAGGGTTTTAATGTTTTGGTAGTGTTTTTTATGTTTCGAGGTATTTTTTTGGATTTTATAAGATTTAATGGTTTTTAGGTATTTTATGGATTCAGGTCATCTTAAAGGGGTTTTATGGGTTTTTTTGTATTTTAGGGGTTTTTTAGTTTTTTTAGGATTTTTAAGTTTTTTTATAGATTTTAAATTTTTAATGGTTAAATGGGTTTTTTTGTTTTCAGTGGTTTTATGGGGGTTTTATGGGTTTTATGAATATTAGGGGTCATTTAGTTTTTTTGGGATTCTTATGGATACAAGGTATTTTTTGGGTTTCATAGGTTTTTATAGTTATTAATATTTTTATATATTTTTTATTATTTTATGTGGTTTATGTGTTTTTATGTTTCTAATTTTTTCTAATGAATTTTAAATGTTTTTTCAGTTTTTTTACACTTTAGAGATTTTTTGGATTATTATGGGTATTATGATTTTTTGGGACATTCAGGATTTTTAGAATTTTTTATTGTTTTTTTGTCTTAGTGTTTGTTATTTTTTAGGGTTATTAGGTTTTTTATATTTTTAATGTTTTTTGCGGTTTAATGAGTTTTTAATTTTTTTAGTGGGTTATATCATTTTTAGGGTTTTTAGGGGGTTTTATGCTTTTAGGGGTTTTATGGTCTTTATGGGATTTAAGTGTTCTTAAGTGCTTTAGAGTTTTATAAGCAATTACTTATTTAATGTGTCTTAAGGTTTTCAAGGTTTTCATGGAGTTTTTCGGGGTTTCTTTACATTTTTTTTAGATTTTTATAAATTTTTAGTATATTAATTGTTTTAGGGGTTTTTTTTGATTTTTATGGTTTTTAATGTTTTTAGGAGTCTTTGGGTTTTTATGGGAATTAGTGGTTTTATGTTTTTTATGGGTTTTATGTTTTTTTTATGTTTTTAAGGCATTCATAGGGGTTTTTGGGATTTCTAGTGTTTTTTTAGTTTATGGATTTTTAGGGATTTTTAGGGATTTTATAGGGATATAGGTATTTTAGATAGTTTGAGGTTTTTTGAGGTTTTTGAGTTTTTTGGGGGTTTTATGATTTTGGGGATTCTTTTGGGGTTCTTTTTGGGTTTTTAGTGTTTTGAGGTTTTTTAGAGTTTTAGTTGTTTTTAGTGGTTTAATGGGATTTTAGTGATTATAGTGGGGTTTATGGTATTAATGGGTTTTTATTTTTTTATGAATTGAGGGTTTTTAGTGTATATTAGGGTTATTAGGGTGTTTATTGTTTTTTTTAATATTTAGGGGTTTTAAGGGTTCTTAAGTTATTATGTTTTTCAGAAGGGTTTTGTGGGTTTCTGGAGTTTTAATTTTTTTTGGACTTTTTATGGATTTTTTAAAAGTTTATTGTTTTTTAGGGGATTAATAGATATTTGCGGTTTTTGGGTTTTTTCGGTTTTTTTGGTTGTTTTGGATTTTAGGTATTTTATATATTTTTTATGTTTTTAAAAGGTTTTTTAGTGGTTTTTAACCCTTTAAAGGATTTAAATTGTTTTTATAGTTTTTAGTGGTTCTTTTTTATTTTTATGTGTTTTATGGTTGTTTAAGGGGTTTTGGTTTTTTAGGGTTTCTATGTCCCTTTAGGGAATTATGGGTAATTTTTAGGATTTCTGGGTATTATGTGTTTTAGCTTTTTAATATTTTCTTAGGGGTTTTCAGGGTTTTTATTTTTATTTATTTTTAGTATTTTTATTCTTTATTAGGGGTTTTGGTATATTGATGGGGGTTTTTGAATTTTAAGGGATTTTAGGGGTTTTAGGTTTTTTGGACTTTTGTGGGTTTTTAGTTTTTTTTAGTTTTTTGGTTCATTAGAGTTTTTAATTGATTTTAGTATTTTTTTAGTTTCTTTTATTTTTTAGGGTTTTGGGGGTTTTATGGATTTAGGGTCGTTTAGGGGTTTTTCGGGTTTTATGTTATTTATGGGTTTAATCTGTTTTTAGGTTTTTAGGGCGTTCTTATGGGTTTTTAGTGTTTTTATGATATTTTATGTTTTTAAGGATTTTTTGGGGTTTTATGTATATTTATAGAGATTTAGTGATTTTTAGTTTTTTGTGGTTTTTAGTTATTTTATGGGGGTTTAGGTATTTTAACATTTTTTAGGATTTTTATGTGTTTTCAGTTCTTTTAGGTTTTTAAGTTTTTATTAAAGGATTTGTGTGTTTTTTTGGTTATATACATTTTTTGGGATTTTAGAGCTATTTTATGATTTTTATAGATATGTAGTGTTTTTAGGGATTTTTTTAGATTTTTTAGTGTTTCTAATGATTTTAGGGTTTTAATGTGATCTTTTGGTTTTTGGAGTTTTTATGTGTCATTATGGTATCTTAGAGTTGTATATTTTTAGGGGTTTAATGGTGTTTCAGAATTTGTATTGTTATTTATTGAATTTTATTGATTTTATAGGTTTATTAAATGTTTTTAGGGGTTTTTATGATTTTTTGGATTTTTATGGTCATTATGTGTTTTGGGATTTTAGGGATTTATGATATTTTTATGGATTTTTAGGGTTTTTAAGGTTTGGGGTTTCAGATTTTTTTTGGATTTTTTAAGATTTTTTTTATTTTTCTGTATTTTTAGATTTCATGTGTTTTTAGGTTTTCAAGGTTTTCTTTTGGGGTTTTAGGGACTTTAGTGTTTTATACATATTTTCTCATTTTTAGTGTCTTTTGTTTTAATGGGATATTTGGTTTATAGTGATTTTGTTGTTTTAAGGGTCTTTACTGTTTTAGGGGTTTTAGTATTTTTTACATTTTAAGGGGTTTTATTTGTTTTTATAGTTTTATGGTTTTCTTAGGGTTTTAGGGATTTTAGGGTTTTTAATTTTTTATTTATTTTTAAGAAACTTTTAGGTTTTTTATTGTTATTATGGTTTTTTTGAATTTTAGGGCTTTTAGGGTTTTTTAGTTTTTTAGTGTTTTTATGGATTTATGTTTTTTGTGATTTTCTGGGTTTTTATGTGTTTTTAGTATTTTTATAGGTTTTAGGGTTTTTTTAATGTTTTTGCAGGTTTATAATTTATAGTATTTTTACTGTTTTAGTGGTTTTAGGGTTTTCTTGGTTTTTTACCATTTTTAGGGTTTTCAGTTTTTATTTTTTTTTTATTTTTAAGTCTTACATAGGGTTTTATAGGTGTTTAAGAGTTTTTTATGTTTCTATGGAGTGTTTTACAATTTTTTAGTTTTTAAGGTTTGTAGGGGTTTTACTGTCTTATATTGTTTTTTGTGGTTTTAGGGTTTTTTGTAGTTTTCTATTATTTTTAATGATTGTTTTAATGTTTTTAGGGTTTGGTGTTTTTATAATTATATTGGTTTTAGGGTATTTTGGGCTATTTATGGTTTTTTATGTTTTTTTATATTTTAGTGGTTTTTATGTTTTTTATTTGGTTTAGGGATTTATTGACTTTTTGTGTTTATTAGGGTATTTAGTGTATTTTAGTGTTATAGGGGTTCTAAGTGTTTTATGGTTTTTAATGTTTTTTTAGGGTTTTTTAGGCTTTTTAGTGTTTTTAGGTATATTTTGGAGTTTTTAGTATTTTTAGGATTTCTAGGGTTTTCAGGGATTCTGATATTTTAAATAGTGAAGAAAATGTTATTTATATCGGCTATTTTTTATTTTTTTACACAGGTTTTTATCCGACATTATTAAATGTGACGTTATAAATATTATTTTTATGTCTATTTTTTTAAACCGATGTAAAAAAGAATAACATGAATAGTTTTTCTCATCGGTTTATAAATAACCTACTTGAAAAACCGTTCGGATGCTCGATTTATTACATCAGTTATTCAATAACTGATGTGGTATATAGTTTATTACATTGGTTATTAAATAACCGACATGGTATATAGTTTATAACATCAGTTATGTAATAATGAATGTAATATATTCCTCCTCCGAATCATTTTTTTCTCTGGTTATTATATAACTGGCGTGAAAAACTATATACGGCGTTAGTTATAGAATATCCGACGAAAAACACTATACCTAGGAATTTATTACATCGATTATAAAATAACCAATGTAATAACCTATTTGCAAAGCGGTTTTCTTGTTTTTTATTGTATAACCAGCAAGAAAATTGATATACAAAATCAGTTATTAAATAACCAATGTAAAAACCATTGCCCTTGAATTTATTACATTGGTTATAAAATAACCGATGAAATAACCAATATTTTTATAAAACTATGAAACCATTACTTTGCTCTTCCAATGTAGACGTGAAACAAGCAGAAACCAGACCAAAATTAGTCCAAAACAAGACAAGAATCCATACCATAAAAAATCAAAACTAGAACAAAACAAGATGATCCTGAAAAAAAAATTAAACATTCACATATTTAACATTCAAAACATACTATGTCAACTGAAAAACCTCAATACAACCAAAACAACTACAAAATAAACAATTACAATTACAATATTTAAAATTAAATTTTACACTATAAACAAAATAAAATCCAATCAAACCTATAAAATAATTTGACCATTCCACCTGTAAGTGTTTGACCTCTTGAGCACTATAGGTTTTAAGGTCATTAAATAACTAAAAATTAAAAGTAAAGTAGTTAACATGTATAATGAATAAATAAAGTGAAATATTATTGAATATTTTATAAGGAAATCTAACATGGTCAAAGTTCATTATTGTTCTAGTGGTAATTATTTCATACATAAATCATAACATATAATAAATGCATTCAATGAAGAATTTTATTCATGAAAATTATGTTCAAATGAATTTCATTTCGAAATATCAATTTTATGTCATACATTAAAAAGTAAAAATTATAAATGGATATTTACATTGCTTTTACATATTTAATCTTGGCACTCCTTTTTGTTGAGTTTTTTTAAAATTAATTCCGTCCCATGATATAAAATAATATAAATGGGATAAATTTAAAATTCATTATAATATAAACAACTACTAAGAAATCGAAACATACTTTTCCAACATATTCTTAGAACTTCCCCGCACATAGCCATGGACTGAGCATATCCAATAAATCATTTTATCCCATAGAAACACCTAATATCCCATTACCACTGATATAAAAGAATATTTTTGGTTAGTGGTTTTTTGTGTAAAATGATAAAGAACACTTTTCCCGATATATTTTTCATACCTCTCATAAAAAGGCATCATCCAACATGACATGATTATATTCTGTTCAATTCATTCAACAATATAAAGTGTTCTTTGTTCCTCATCCAATGCATGTGCTTCAGGGGATATCAAATTAGGGTCCTTGAATCCATATACATCTATATGGTCATTATTTTAACACTTTTTATAATAATACCTAATACAAAATAGACATAAGTATACCTTTTTAATAAATTTAATGCAGGGAAATGTGTTATGACTTACATGAAAAAAATATGGACCACATTGATGCCCAAATTTTCTCTAGTAACAAGCTCCATGGTATAAGTTTTCATAATCCCTAAATTTATTTCATTTCCACAAACACGAGTTTCCATTAGAAATGAATAATGATCTGTCATCAAATTTGATTAACGTTACAATCTGTAAAGATTACTAGAATCTCTATCTGATGTCATACCCATTTTTATTTGTTGTTTTATATAAATTATTTCATTACCTTTGAAGTAATCATATAAATAAATATAAAAATATACTAGTTTTTAAATGATAAATCAACTTAAAAAAATTTATTACATACATACCTCTATGGTAATGAGTCGCAGAAGTCTGGATGGCCAAAAAAAGTGGCTAATACTTTGTCCAACAGTTGTCACCTCATCTATATGTGATGGTACTCAAGTTGACCTATCTATAATATCTTACACAGTGACCCTATGATGCTCTACCTCAAACTATTGATGATGAACTGTATCTCCTATACAATATACAATCTCATAAGCAACTATATGATGTTGATGATCATCAACATACAACTCAAAATAAGTAGGAATTTGTGGTAGATGAGTAAGATATAAATGGGGTCCACATTCTATGTTGGAGGATAAATAATAGGTTCTAGAGGTGGGGTGAGTGGGAACTGCTGGCGGAGGTGGAGGATAAATAATGGGGTCACCAGGGGAGGTGGAGGAGTGGAATCATCCATCTAAAATTTCCTTTGCATGTCTATAATCATAGACTATACCAATGGTCCAATCTATTCCCCCATCTTCGCATTATTATTATGAACATCAGTCTCAAAGGATTCTATTTATTTTATAATAACCCTAAATGTATGAAGATAAAGAATTTAGAAACACTTTTCTTACTGATACACCCTTTAAGTATCCTCATACATGAACGGGGTGTTCGGGATTTCCCAATGCTACAGATAAAATATATTGCCTCCCAACTGCTATAATTACCCTATGCATGATATGTTCCTCAATATAATCCCAGATTAATTAATTGAATATTTCTGTAATGATTTAATGTATATAAAGAATATAATTAACATAAATAAATAAAATAAATATCTTAGAATCCTCTCAACTACGATTCTAGATTCATCTGAAAGATATTGCCCATTTTTTCTCATCTGAATTGTCATTCATTTTCATGTCTAGATGTATGGGATGGAGGGGTGACCTCTCAAGTTTATGAAGACTCAAATCTATGTTTTTATTAATTTTTCCACCATTATTTTTCCTTCCAATAAATAATACCATCTATGAGATAAACAATAAGGTTAAACATTTTTAGATGGGATATTCTGATGATATGTATTTGTTTTTTGTAAATGAAGAATAATAAATCATTGACATAACATTAATAATATCCTATATATAAGAAATTATAATAATAATTTACATTTGACTTATGAAAAATTCTTCGTTTCTTCTAATTTCAACAAATTTTTTCCATGTGTATTAATCTATGAAAAGATATATATAACATGGACTGTCCTGTTACTTATGACCAAAAATGAAATCAGATGTGAGGGTTGATTTCAAATACCTCCATCTCTTAGAAGCCATCATTAACATTTCTTCCCGACTCCTCTAGTGTCAAGAATATCAATTATCATCTAATAAATAAGAGATAAAATATTATATACTATAATCATTAACTGACTAGTCAAAAAAATATCAAAATATATTACCAAATTTTCACCAATAATTGAGATATTATCACTTTTTCCACACTTCTCCAATCATTATAAAAAATAATTACTATTCTTTTACCCTAAGTTGATATAAAAATCATAAAATATTTTTCATTTGGACATCTATTAATATCATTCTCGTAAAACTAAATGAGTAACCATTGGTCCTGGATACAGGCAAGTGATAATTTTGGTAAAAATGTGATATCACGTTTACCGACTCTTGAAATCATTTTTGACATTGTGGGAGCACACGAGGAAGATTGGGGAATATCAAGAGGAGCATGTGAATGTTCTTCCACAGAGTTATAACCATGATGCTCATCTCTAGAATCTTGTGGTTGATCAACTGATTGATCTACCATTATCCTTCAAATAAAAAATGAAAGCATTAGTTTCAAATATATATATTCCAATATTACAATACTTATGTTAACTGAAGATGAAAAACTATAGTATGTTACATAATTGAAAACATGGTAAATATGTAAAGGATGTAAAACAATGCTAAAGATGGTTAAAATGGTAGGTTAATTGCTATTAAACAAAATAAATAAATATATAAGTTACGTAAAGGTAAACTATAGTAAATTATGATAAACATGGTCAACCTGGTAGACATGGTATGTTAATTGTCATTCAACAAAATCAATAGATATATATGTTACGTAATGTTAAAAATGATAAACAAAACTAAAGAAAATTAAAATAGACAAACATTTCAACTAAATTTTTAATACGTTTTTTAATAATGAAAAAAATTTATATCTAACATTTTATGAAATTAATAAATGTAAACAAGAAATAAACATATGTTACCTAAAATATTAGAAATGTAGAAATGGATTTTTTTCCCCAAGTTCCTTCATCATGGTCTTTCTTAATGGGACAGACAATGTATTCAAAATGATCATCATTATTTTATACTTATCATTCCATGGAATATGGGATATTACATAAATCAGCATCTTTATAATGTTGATCTTGACTAACATATTTTTTTCCCTTGTAAAACAATAGACCACTGCATACCTGATTGATTAACAACACAAAAAATCTATTTTTCATGTGTTGCCATTATAAATTAATCTGATGTGTATTCCAATCTATTCATATTAACCACTGTCATTCCAAATTTATCAGGTCTAAAAATATTATTACCAATATCCCATTTGTAGTTAATAACATTAACATTAATTTTATAGTAATCACCCTCCCATATTTCTTCAATGACTCCATAATTTTCACGTGATACAGAAATTAGGTTTTTATCGTTAGAACTCGAAAACTGTGTTGCTTCTGAAAACACCAAAACACCACTATTCTGAACTGAACTTATTTTTTCCTGAGGTTTCGTAAAAAATGTATATCCATTAATGTCAAATCCATACCATGTTATCACATTTAAACTATTACCACCCACTAACTATCTTAATCTCTCTGATACACGAGAACTACCATGAAATGTATTTTTAAACCATGAAAAAAATGTTTGTTGTGATCAGTAAGAATAAACATTTTGTTATTCTTTGGATGACATTATTTCAACTCATTAATATGCATTGCGATATATGGTTGAGCATTAGATATGTTATTTAATATGTATAATTGTACCTTATTTATATGCATAGTTGACAACGATTGGACTTTCAAGCCATGAATCCCCTATCCCTCATTAGTAACTTGTTCATTGTGAGATGGAGGCAAACCTATGTGCTCCGTCATAGCCAGGTAGCTGGTACAAAACACTGCAGCCTCATCAAAAATATAATTTTTAATAATGGAGGGTTCAGTACGATATGGATTCATAACACACCCCTAAAATATTTTCATATAACATTCAAAATGATACATCCAATGAAGATATACAAGTCCACAAATCATTATTTCTTAAACCAGATAAATAATTAAATGCACCATTATATCAAAAAAATATGGAGGAAAATACATTTCCAATTGAAAAACTATATAAATTGCATCATTTTCCAAAATGTTCAAACCATTCACAAAAATCACCTTATTTCAAATTGAATTAAAAAAATAACACACCTTCATTATAGTCTCTCTAACATGGATGAGAAATATTCCATGAAATGAAAATGGTATAATCTGTTGCATCATGATGTGATAATCATGAGATTTTATACCTATCAAAGTCAAATCCTTCAAATATGAAAAAAAAATTACATTTGAAGAATAACCTTAATTCACTTTGATATCATGAAGACACTGAAAAAATCTAGTTTTCTCCCTCTTGGATAATGTATGACAAGCTGGGGGAAGAAATGTTCATCTTCCATTAGGAGTGCGATGTAACTCCCAATGTATTCCCATTTTTAGTAAGTAAAATATTTCATTCAACCCAAATTTTGTATTTTCTTAAATATCTAACAATGTTCCAATAAAACTATAACAAATATTTTTCTCCTCATGCAGGACATCAATATTATGTTTCACATCGTGATATATCCAATATCATAGCTCAAAAAATATTGTTCAATTCTTTCAAATATGACTATTATTTCCATATTTAAATGTCATTCCAAATATCACATCATGGTTTAAACCCTCTCAAAATACATATCTAGGGATAAAGGTTTTGGAGCAGTGTAAAAATCTTGTGAGCCATTGAATGGCTTTTTTAGTCTTCTATAAGAGTGATATACCAGGGGGAAATTAGTTAAACCATGTATATTGTTTTCCTCCCATGATGAAATTGAAAATATGAAGTATATTGTTTGAAAATTAGACTTGTTTTATGCCCCTTAACACTGTATCCAGACAAATTTACATACATTGGGAAGTCATTTATAGTCTACATAATCACTGATTTCTGTTGAAAATATTCAATTTTTTAATAATCCTACTCCCTAATACCATCATCCCATAAAAATATCCAATCATCAATCAATGGTGACAAGAAAACATCAATATCATTTATAGGTTTTTTCTAACCATAGATAATTATACTCAGCATGATATATTTGCGATTTATAAAAAAATCAAGAGAGAGGTTGTAAATTTCCAATAAAATAGGATATGAACTATGTGTGCTTTGGAGGGTTCGATATAGATTCATTCCTTCTGTTCATAACCCAAGTCTATGATTTCTAATTTCATTTCTAAATGTAGGATATTTCTCATCAATTTTCATTCATTTTAGACAATCAGCTGGATGACATATTTTTCCATCACATATCCACTCATCATCATGTCATCTTAACCATTTTGCATCATTTGAATTAGAAAATAACCATTTTAAATGATGAATTATAGGAAGATACCAAATTAACATAGCATGGATCTTTGTAATCTCTACATCAGCCTGTGATTATTCCTTCAACTTATACCATGATGTACCACATTTAGGAAACTTTGATAGAAATTTATATTCCTTCCTATATATCATATAGTCATTCATACAAGCATGTATTTTCTTGTATCTCAATCCTATGAGGAATAATATTTTATTGGTATTATAATATGAATCTAAAAATTAATTTTCATTTAGAAGAATGTCTTTCAACAATTGTAGTAGCTCTATAAAACTTTAGTCACCCCATTCATGTTTCTCCATCAGGTTAATCAATCTTAATACCGCCTAAAAAACTGTAAAATCCATACAACCAGGAAATAATGGTTTTCAACACCCCCATATAGATGTGCAACAATCGATTCTATCCTAATTTGTTATACTGTAATATCACAAATCATTTCTTCATCAGAATCTGAGTTACCATATTGTAAGTCATTATCATTAGTATATCTCACATCATGTCCAGTTTCACCATGTAAAATCCAAGGGCTGTAACTCGGAATAAAACAATGAAATATCAGAAGATCTTGGATCTCTCTAATTTTCATCATCTTTATATTCAATCATTTTAGGCATGAACATAAAAAAATTGCATTTCCTGGAACATTTCATTTAGAAAATTCTAAAAAGTCGCAAACACCGTCCTCGTATTCATTACTCATTCACTGTGCTATAATATAATATCAACTCATTATTACCTATAAAAACTATCAAAATTATACATCTATTTAATATAAACCAATTTCATGTTTATATAAAAAATAACATAATTTGAATGTAAAATAATTTTGAAATATAAAATGAATATATGCATATTTGAAAAATATATGCAAGGAAATAATTTTAAAAAGAAAATATAGTGAGATATAATAGTTTTATATCTATATGAAAATAATTTTAGTATTACTTATCTCTCTCTCATATGGATCATGATATAATAGTATAAATTCATCATGGATCTTTTCTTCTTAACATACACCATGAATACATCCATATGCAACTGGATAATAAATACACCCATATTTAATCAATAAATATGGAGTATAAATATTAAAATAGGTATATATTCACTAATTAAAATTACACCAATCCCAATGGTATGAAACTGTTGGGATATCCCTTGAAATCGCAGGGATAGAATATCCCACCAATTTTACACACTTTTGGCATGATGGTCATTGAAATAGCCCTATATCAAAGGTTCTATAGGAATTTTGAGTATAGACTGTATGATGTTAATATATGCCAATAGTTTCAATGAAATATTTGGGTTATATATTACAATGATTCAAGAACCATTTTTCTACATGTTTTCCCTCATATAATCTATTCCAATGGTTTCATGGAAACCATTGGAATATATGTATACCGACAGTTCAAGAACCGTCAGCATACACTCTCTATTATATAATATATTTAAACGAGGGGTTGGGTGGGTGGGGGGTGTTCAGTGGGTGGGGGCTGTCTAAGGCGGTTGGGGTGTACATGGGGTGGGGGTGTCTAGGGGGGTGGGGTTTGTCTAGGCGGTGGGGGTAATGTCAATGTGGTGGGGGTGTCTTGGGGGTGTAGGGGATTTCCATGGGGGTGGGGGTGTCTAGGTGTGGTGGGGGATCAAGGGTAGGGGGTTCTAGGGGGTGGGTGGTGTCCAGGGGTGGGGGATATCCAAAGGGTGGGGGGGGGGTCCAAGGGGGTGGGGTAGTCCAAGGGTGTCAATGGGTGTGGGGGTGGTGTCTAGGGGGTGAGGGGGTTGTCCAAGGGGGTGGGGTGTCCAGGGGCGAGGGTGTTCCGATGTCCGGGGGATGTCCAGGGGGTTGGGGGTTTTCAAGGGGGTGGGTGTGTCCATGTGGTGGGGGTGTCCAGTGGTCGGGGGCTATCTAGGGGTTGGGGGTGTCCATGGGGGGGTATCCATGGGGGTTGGGGTGTCTAGGGGTTTGGGGTATTGAGGGGGTTAGGACTATATAAAGGGTGGGGGTGTTAATAGGGGTGGGGGTGTCTGACGGGGGTTGTCTAGGGGTGATGGGGGTTGTCCAAGGGGGTAGGCGGTTTCTGGGGGGTGTCAAGGGGTGGGGGCTTTCTATGGGGGATGGGGGTGGGGATTCTAGTGGTGGGGGTGTCCTGGGGGTGGAGTGGTGTACAGGGGGGCGGTTTTCCCTGGGGTGGGGGTGTTTAGGGGTGTGGGGATTGATTTTCAACCAAGTATATTTTTAAAGTGAATGGTCGAGTAATTTAGTTTAGATTTAAAAACTAAATAATGAGTATTATCCTATAAAGTGAAATTTAAAAATGAATATTAATGTAATTTTAATTTGAATATATTACCAAAATTATGAATTAAATAATGATACAATTATTAATGGTAAGAAAATGTATTGAATAACATCCTTTGTTATAAGGTTGTAGGGCATAACTTCCATCATAATGATTTCATGGTAGCACGCACAGAGAAGTACATGCACACTCACATGGTAGAACACACATAGTAGAAATAAAAATTATAGAACATGCATGATATCAATTCCATGGTTTATTTTAACAAAAGAGTACATAGCATGGTATAGAATAAATCTATAACACTTACCATGATATCAAAAAAATGATAAAAAAATAATATCTCAAAACATAAATTTTGGGCATCACAAAAAATAAAAAATGAAACTGAGGCAAGTGAGGATTACTTGAATGTATCAATTCAACCTAATAGATCGGGTGACAACAAATATAATGAATGGTGTAGAAAAAATGAGTTTGGAGGTAATGAATTCGAAGAATCCTTTCTATTTTTTCCCATCTAGATTGACAATTCATTAGTTTCCTGGTTGAAGAAAACCGAATGACACAAATGGGGCTCAATAAGTCATTTAAAAGATTTATCATGTCTATTATTAAATAATCAACATGATAAACTATTTTTTATGTTTATCATGTTTTTTATTTAATAAATGATTTAGAAAAGACTGTATAACGTTGGTCATTTTATAATTTTCAGGAAAAGTCATTGAGATTTGATTTGTCACATTAGTTATATTATAACTGACTTGATACGGCACTGAGATTCGATCATTAACGTCTATTCTGAAATAACCAAAGTGAAAGATCAAATCTCAATGTTTTTGACATCGGTTATAAAATAACTGAAGTTATAAATCCATTCTCAGTACTTAATCACATAGGTTATAAAACAACTGATCTAAAAACCCAAATTTTACAACATTGCACGTCAATTATATATAATCAACTTAAAAACTGCTGACGTGGTAAACATTTTTTTCTCTAGTGTTTTAAATTTTTTGATTTTTATTGTTTTTAGATTTTATATGTTTTCAGGGGTTTTATATTTTTTTAGGTTATAGTTTATTCTTTTATTTATTCATGTCTTTTAGTGTTTTTAATTTTTTAGGTATATTTTTTGATTTTTTTATTTTTATCATTTCTAGGCATATTGAAGAGTTTTTTGTTATTTGGGGATAGTCTGTTATTTGGGATTTTAGTTTTTTTATGTTTTTAAATGTTTAATGTGTTTTAGGTGTTTAATTTTTTCCCTCTAGATTTCTAAAATTTTTAGGAATTTTAGGTATTTTAGGAGTTTATTCGGATTTTGAGGGTTGTTAGGGAATTTCTGGGGTTTTTTGGTTTTTAAGGGTTTTATACATTTTTTTAGGGTTTTGGTGTTTTTGTTGTTTTCTTGTTTTTATGGTTTTTTAGAGTTTTTTAATGTTTTGAGGGGTTTAAAGGGTTTTTAGTGTTTTTCGTGATTTTTGGGTTCTATGGATTTTTGGGGTTTTATTATTTTTATGGGTTTTAGGTGGTCATTTGGTTTTTATGGGATTTGAAGTTTTTAGGGTTATTATTATATTTTTTATAATTTTTGTAGTTTTATGGTTTTTTAGGTCTTTTTGGTTTTATTTTAGTATTTTGGATATTTAGGGTTTTCTATATTTTTAGATATTTTTTGGGATTTGTTTAGGATATTATAGGTTTTTAGGTATGTAGGGATTTTTAGGTTATAGTTTTTATGTTTTTATGGGTTTTTGGTTTTTTGAGTTTTTAGGGATTTTAAGGGGTTCAATGGTTTTTATGTTTTTATGTTTTAAGGGTATTTATTGTATTTTTATGTATTCAAGGGTTTTCTTGGATTTTAGGGGTTTTCTAGGTTTTTTAGGGCTTTTAATATATTTAGATGTTTTTATCATTTTGGTAGGTTTAAAGGGTTTTTAGTGTTTTTAGTGGGTTTAGGGTATTTATGTAGATTTACTGATTTTTAACATGTTTAGGGGATTTAGATTTTTAGAGTTTTAGGGGTTTTAGCGTTTTAAATGTTTTTAGGGTGTGTACGTGTTTTTTTTATTTTTTTTATTAGGTAATATGGTGGTTTTTAGTGTTTTTTATCTATTAATGGGTTTTTAGGAATTTTTTTTATTTTTTATGGTTTTTATGGTTCATATGGATTTTGATTGTTTTTATTGGTGTATTATTATTTATTTGTTTTTGGTTTTTTGGTTTTTTGGGGTTTTAGGATTTTTTTTGAGTTTTTATGGTTTTTATGGTTCTTTTTGGGTTTTTAACTTTTTTGGTGTAACAACGTATTTTAGAGTTATTAATGGTTTTATAGGTTTTATGGGTATTTTTTGTTTTAATTGTTTTAGTTGATTTTATGGTTTTTAGGGGATTCTAGGGGTTTAATGTTCGTTTTAGGGTCTTTAATTATCTTGGGATTTATTATGTTTTTGGGGGGTTTTAGTGTTTTTTTGGATTTTAAGGTTATGTTAGGGGTTTTTAGGGTTTCTATGAGTTTTTAGGTATTTTGTTAATTTTTATGATTTGTATAGTTTTTTATAGGTTTTATGGATGTTTAGGTATCTTTGGTTTTTCAGAATTTAAGGGTTTTTACTTGGGGGGGTTAATATTTTTAGGTTTTGAAGGTTTTCCTAGATTTTTTCATGGTTTTTTGGGATTAATATTGTTTTAGGTATTTAGCGTATTTTTTGGATTTTTATTCGTTTTAGGGTTTCTTTGGATTTTGGATGGTTAAAGAGGGTTTTAAGGGTTTTTTGGTTTTTAGTGTATTTTTTATTTTTAATATATTCATAGGGTTATAGGGTTTTTAGTTTTTCTTACATTTTTAAGAATGTTTTGGGTTTTTTTTTGAATTTAGGTTTTTAGGGTTTTTAGGGTTTTGTGGATTTTGAGGGATTTTAGGGTTTTTAGGATTTTTATGGATTTTTTGGGATTTATGGGTTTTTTAGATTTAATTGATTTTATGGGTTTTTAGATATTTTAAACGTTTTTTATAGGATTAATGGGTATTTATAATTTTTCGTGTGTTTAGTGTTATTGTGGGTTTTAATGGTTTTTGGGTTTGTATGGTTTTTGGGGGAATTTTGTTTTTTTATGTTTTTTTATTTTTTTAGGTTTTATATGGGTTATATGTTTTTTTTGGTATTTAAATTTTTATTTGGGTGTTATAATTTTGAAGGGTTTTTCTATTTTTTTAGGTTTTTCTTGCTTTTGGTTATGATTTTTATGGTTTGTATTTTTTTTAAGGATTTTTAGGGTTTAAGGGTTTTATGTGTTTTTAGGGTTTTTAGCATTTTGTTTATCTTTATGGGATTTAAGTGTTTTTAGATTTATCATTTTCTTATGGGTTTTGAGGATTATTGGTTGTTTTACATTTTAAGTGTTTTAGGGATTTTTTATTATTTTATGCCATTGAGGGAATTTCAGGATTTTTAGAGTTTTTATGGTTTTTTTTTGTTTTTTAGTATTTTTCGGAGTTTTTTGTGGGTTTAAATTTTTATGTGTTTTTAAACAGTTTTATTTGACTAATGGGGTTTTAATTTATTTAGTGAGTTTTAGTGTTTTTATGGATATTCAAAGATTTAGGTGGGTTTTAAGGGTTTTAGGGTTTTTAGGGTTCTAGAGTTTTTAGGATTTTTAGGGTTATTTAGGTTTTTAATATTTTTTTATGCTTTCAAGGGTTTTTTTCTTTGGTAGGGTCTTTCATATATTTTTTATGATTATAATTTTTAGGGTTTTAGAGATTTTACGGGTTTTATGGGTTTTTAGCACATTTAGGGATTTTATGGTTTTTAGGGTTCGGAGGGGTTTTAGCATTTTTCGAGTTATATTGGTTCTAAGTGTTTATAGTTTCCCATAGTTTTCTTCGTGGTTTTCAATTTTTTTGGTTTTTTTAATATTAGGGATAATTTGGCTTTTTATGATTTTGAAGTGTTTTTACAATTTTCATTATATTTTATTATTTTATGGTTTTTAAGTGTTTCAAAATACATTTATACTTTTTTAATTTTTATACTGGTTTAATGGGTTTTGAATGTTTTTATTACTTAGTTATTGTTTTTATGGGTTTTATGGTCTTTAATGGTTTTAATGGTTTAGGGGTTTTGTGGTTTATTTGGGATTTAGGGGTCTTTTCATGTATTTTGGGTTTATAATGTTTTAGGTTTTTAGGGGTTTTATGTGTTTTTTATTTTTTTAATGTTTTAATGGTGTATTAGGTGTTTTATAGTTTCTTACATTTTATAGATTTTTAGGGATTTTTATCATTTTAAGGATTTGGAGGGGTTTATTGTTTATTAGAGTTTTTAGGGATTTAACATTTTTTATGTTTTATAGTGTTTTACTTGATTTTACAATTATTTTTTTCATAATGTTTGTCAGGGTTTTATCGTTTTTCAATTTTTATGGAATTTTATGGATTTTTATAGTATAAGATTTTTTATGATTTTAGGTATTTGGGTTTATTTTTTATGTTTTAGTGGTTTTATAGTCTTTATGGGTTTTAAGGTTTTTTTTGGGTTTTATGGTTGTTCAGAGTTATCTAGGGGGGGTTATGGTTTTAATATTTTTTTAAAAATATTAGGGGATTTTTATTTTTGTTAATTTTTTACAGGTTTTTACGGTTTTTATGGGGTTTAATAAATTTTTAGGGGGTTTAAGGGACTTTATGGTTTTTAAGGGTTTTTTAAATTTTTAGAGATTTTTATTGTCTTTTTAGGGGGTTTTAGATGTTTTAGTTGTTTTTCGGTTTTTAGGGGTTTTAAATTGTTTTATGTTTTTCTAGGATTTCCTACAGTTTTAGGGTTTTAATAGTTTTTCATTTATAAGGTTATTAATGATTTGTTAAGGATTCATAACATTTATTTGTATATAGGGATTTTGAGGGGGTTTTGCGATTTTTTAGTGTTTTTTAGATTTTAGGGGTCTCATGGTTTTTAGTGTTTTTATGGTTTCTAAGTGTTTAAATGGTTTTCATAATTCTTATAGGTTTTTAGCCTTTTTATGGTTTTATGGTTTTAATTTTTTTGGGGATTTCTATGGTTTAATGATGTCATTAGGGTTTAAGTGTATTTTTACTGTTTTTAGGATATTTTATGTTTTTTTTTGTTTTAATTGTTTTTATGTTTTTTATGTTTTCATAGTATTTATGTAATTTTATTTTGTATCTATTTTTTGTAATTTTGGAATTTTTTTCGGTTTTTATAGCTTTGAGGGATTTGTGGTTTTTAGGGATTTTAGGTTTAATGATGTTTTAAGTGGTTATAGTTTTTATTTGTTTCATTGGTTTATTCATTTGTTTATTATTTTTATGTTATATTGGATATTTAGGGATATTTAGGGGTTTTATTGATTTTTATGAACTTTGTGGAGTTTAATGGTTTTTTATGTCTTTTTGGGTATTTAGGGTTTTTTGATTTTTTTAGGTTTTTAAGGGTTTTACGAGTTTTTAAATATTTTATATTTTTAAATGGTTTTTATATTTTTTAGTTATTTATTGATTTTATGGGTTTTTTGCGTTTCTACGGTTTTTTGGGGTTGTTATAATTTGTAATGTTTTTTGGGTTTTTCGTATTTTTATCAAATTTAGTTTTTAGTGGTTTTAAGAGTTTTTTGGTGATTTACTTTTTCTGAGGACTTCTCTAGGTTTTTAGGGGTTTTTTATGTTTTAGGTATTTTTATGGATTTTAATTATTTTTATGTTTTTAGGTTTTTTAGGGATTTTGAAGGTTTTTGAGGGTTTTAGGTATCTTATCGGATTTTAGTGGTTTATGGGTTTTTTGAGTTTTTAGGGTTATTAATGGTTTTTATATTTTTTAACATTTTTTGTGATTTAAATGGTTTTTCATTGTTTTTATTGTACATAGTGGTTTTAGGGTTTCTAACGGTTTTGAAGAGGTTATATGGTCTTTAGTGTTTTTAGGGGTATTATGGTATTTTATATTTTTTAGGGTTTTATGGTTTTAGGTTTTTTGGGGGTTTAAGTGTCTTTAGGTTTTCATAGTGATTTTAATTCTGGGATTTTATGTTATTATATGTTTTTATGGATTTATAGGGTGTTTTAATAGTTTTTTAGCTTTTTTGGTGATTTAGGGATTTTTAGGGTTTTGAGGATTTTTATTCTTTGTATATTCTTTTATATATTTAGGGGTTTTAAGTGTTATATGTTTTTAATCTTTTATTAGGGTACTTCATGGTTTTTGGGTTATTTACTTTTTTAATGATTTTTAGGGTTTTTTAATTTTTATTTCTTTTTAGGATTTTATGGTTTTTTTATTTTTATGGTTTCTTGAACTTTTTAGGGTATTTATGGGGTTTAGATTTTCTTAATGTTTTTATAGGTTTAAAGGAATTTTGGTGTTTTTAGTGGTTTTAGAGATTTTATGGGGTTTTTGGGGGGTTTTGTCGTTTTAGGGGTTTTGTGGTTGTTAGAGGTTTATTGGGTTTTTATCATTTTTTTGGTTCTTTAGGGGTTTAATTAATTTTATAGATTTTAGGTTTTCTTAAGTGTTTTGGGGTTTATACGGTATTTATGTTATTTTTGAAATTTTTAGGTATTTTTTAGTTTTTTATGGATATTTAGGGTTTGTAGTGTTTTTTAGTGGTTTAAGGGGTTTTTTGGGTTTTATGGTTTTTTTTGGGTTTTTAAGGTTTCTGTGATTTTTTCGGCATTTAATGGTTTTTTTAGTTTTGTTACAAATTTTATGGGTTTAAACAGTTTTTGATTATTTAGAGGTTCTTATATTTTTTATGGGTTTTATGGTTTTTTATTGTTTTTTTGGTTTTTTCTGGTTTGAGGATTTTTAGGGTCATTTTAAATTTTTTTATGGTTTTTAGCATTTTTTTAGATTTTTAAGGGGTTTAAGTGCTTTTAAGTTTTTATGGTTTTCTCTAGTTCTAAATGGGTTTTAAGAGTATTTTATGTTTTTAGTGTGTTTTTTGTATTTATAAGGATTTTGTGGTTTTTATGGTTTTTAGTGATTTTTTTTGATTTAGGGGTTTTAGTGTATTATGGTTTTTAGTGTTTTTTAGATTTTTTAAATGTTTTATGGATTTTTTGGTTTTTAAGGTTTTTCATTGTTTTTATCAAGGCATTTATAGTTGTTTATATTTTTAGTTATTTTCAGGTCTTTTTGGAATATTATGGTATTTATGGTTTTAATGGTTGTAAGGTATTTTATGGGTTTTAGGGATTTTAGGGTTTTTAGGGTTGTGTTGAATTTTTTTAATTTTTTTTTGTCATTTTTTGAATATCTTAGGGGTTTTAATGTTTTTTATAGTTTTTAATATTTTAGGGGTTTAAATGGGGTTTCAGTTTATATAGTGGTTTTAGTATTTTATGAGATTTTAGGGATTTTGGGATTTATATTATTTTCTAGGGTTTTTATTATTTTTATGTTATTTGGGGTTTTAAGTGTTTTTATATTTTTATGGGTTTTATGGTTTTTATTGTTTTTTAAATTTTTAGAAGTTTTGTGGACTTTTATGGGGTTTTGTGTTTTTTGGGATTTTGAAGGTTGTTAGTGTTTTTATGGGTTTGTCATGTTTCAGTGGATTTTTGAGCTTTTAATAAGTTTTAATGGAATTTAATTTTTTTAAGGTTTTTAAGGGTTTCTAGTATCTCTAGTTGTTTTTAGGTTTTTATGGCTTTTTAGGGTTTTTGTATGGTATTCATGGTTTTTGATGGTTTTTAGGTGTTTAATGTATTTTTTGGTTTATATGGGGTTTAGTAAATATTAGGTTTTTAATTTTTTCTTATGGAGTTTAGGATTTTTAGGGTATCTATGTTTTTAGAGATTCATTACGAAATTTATGGTTTTTAGTTATTTTTAGGTTTTTAGGAATTTATTCTTTTTTGGGGTTTCAGGGGTTTTTTATTTTATCGTATTTTTGATGGTTTTTAGAGTTTTTTAATATTTTTAGGCTTTTAAAGGGTTTTTAGTGTTTTTAGAGGTGTTTTTTTTTTGGGTTTTTTTGTTTTAAGAGTTTTTAATGGTTTTATGGGTTTTCTTGTTTTTTCAGGGATCTTATGGGTTTTAAGATCTTTTAGGGGTTTGGTGATTTTAACCCTTTTTAGGTTTTTGGGTTTTCATAGAGGTTTTCTTGGTATTTTACAATTTTATTGATTTTTAAGTATTTATAATGACATTTATTGGGTTTTAGGGGTTTAAAATATTTTGAGGGTTTTAGAGTTTGTAGGGATTTTTACGGTATTAAGAATTTTTGAAGGTTTTTAGGGATTTTAAGTGATTTAGGGTTTTATGTCTTTCTTATGGGTTTAAATTTTTTAGGTTTTATATATTCTTCTTTATTTTTAGTACCATTTTTGTATTTTAAGGGTTTCTTGTGTTTTATAGAATTTGGGTGTTTTTTTTGGTTTTTAGGGTTTTCATGGGTTTTAGGGTTTTTTTATTTCTTAGGGGATTTAAGGTTTGTTAGATTTTTTTAAATTTTTTTGGGATTAAAATGTTTTTAGTGTTTTATAGTTTTTTCTGGTATTTCTTGTTTTTTATGTTTTTTTATGGTATTGAATGTTATAGAATTTAGGGGGTTTACCATTTTAGGTTTGTAGGGGTTTTATGTGTTCTCTTGATTTTACGGTATTATTAAAGGTTTTTAAGGTTTTTAAGGTTTTCATTCCCTTTTATTGATTTTGAAGGTAGTTTAGAATTATTTTGGTTTCTAGGGGTTTTTGGGGTTTAAGGGTTTTTATTGGTTTTTTGGGGTTTTTTGGGGTTTTTTTGTTAATTTTGGGTTTTTTTCTATATGGTTTTTAAGATTTTTATAGTTTTTTTCATTTTCAAGGGTTTAAAGTTTTCTATAATTTTTAGTATATTTTAGGTTGTTTAGGGATTTTAGGATTTTAATTTCTTTTTATGCTTTTTATGCTTTTTATCATTTTTTGTATGTTTCTTAATTTTTTTAAGTGTTTTTAGTTTTTTTAGGTTTCTTTGGGATCATCAAGTTTTTTAAGTTTTTTTTTGGTTTTAGGGATTTTTAGTTATTTTAAATAATTTTATTGTCTTTAGGGTTTTAGGGATTTTGAGGTTTTTAGGGTTTTTAGGGTTTTGTGGTTTTTAGGGATTTTTCTGAGTATTTTTATCAATTATAAGGCTATTATATTTTTTTACTATTTAAAGTCTTTATTGAGTTTTTAGTGGTTTTTTGGATTTTTAGTCTTTTTAATGTTTTTTTTGAGTTTGATGGTTTTTGGGGGTTTTTGGACTTTTAGGGTCCATTTCAATTATTAGTATTTTTTTATTTTTCAAGGTTTTAATTGTTTTAGGTATTTATTGTTTCCCTATGGGTTTATAGGTTTTTATATTTTATTATGTTTTTAGAATTGTTTAGGGATTTTCTAGAAATTTTATGGTATTTATGTTTTTATGTATTTTGATATGTTTTTCGGTATTTTAGAGGTTTATATGATTTTTGGGGTTTTATAATTTTTTTTTGTTTTTAATGGTTTTAAGCTTTTTATGGGTTTAAGGTATTCTTATGTTTTTTTAGAGTTTTATGGATTTTTTATTTTTTTGTGATTTTAAGGACTTTTTTATGATTTTTATTATTTTAGGGTTTTAGATATTTGGAGGGGTTTTAGGGAGTTGATGGTTTTTAAAGTTTTATGGTTATTTGGATTTTAAAGGGATTTTATGGTTTCTTTGGTTTTTTGAGTTTTTTAATTTTGTTAGGTGTTTAAAGGGGTTTTTGAGTATTTAATAGTTTTTAGGGATTACATGGGATTTTAATGTTTTATAATTTTTAGGGGTTTTTATGATATTTAGGGTTTTATGGGTTTTTAGCCGTTTTTTTGTTTTTGTATATTTTTTTGGGATTTATTGGTTTTAAGCATTTTTTGGATTATAATGATTTCTTAGTGTTTTTTGGAATTAATTAATATTTTATATATTTTAAGGGGGTTTTAGGATTTTAAGGATTTTATTTTTTCTAAGGAATTTGATGTTTTTTATTTTTTTATGGTTTTGAATGTTTTCAGGTTTTAGGGGTTATATGTTTTTTTAGGATCGTAAGGTTTTCAATTGAGTTTTCAGGGTTACTTCTATTTTTTACATTTTTAGGTACTTTTAGGGATTTTTTATATTTTCATGATTTCTTAGGTGTTCTAATGATTATAACGGTTTTTTGGTTATGTACGGGATTTATGTTTTTATTTGTGTTTCTAGAGTTCTTTTAGTTTTTAGGGGATTTAATGGTTTTAATGCGTGTTAGGCTCTATATTTTGTTTTTAGGGTTCTAGAATTTTCATATTTTTAGAAGTTTTATGTTTATTTAGGTTTGTATTGTTTTCATAGGAAATTTCAGTTTTTCTTGGTTTTTTAAATTTTTTGTGTTTTTTTAGGATTTAATTTTTTTAATGTTTTAAGGGGTGTTAGGATTTTTATGGTTTTAGGGGTTTTTATGTCTTTAGTGGTTTAACTATTTTTAGGGGATTAAATTTGTCATTGAGGTTTTCATGGACGTTATTGTTTTATGTTTATGGAATTTTATTGATTATTTGGTTTTTTTGGATTTTAGGGTTTTTAGGGATTTGGATATTTTTTGGTGTTTTATGGGGTTTTGGGGATTTTTTTAATTTTTTTGAGATGTAAGGTTTTATTAAATTTTTTAACTTTTCAAGGTTTAAAATGTTTTTATAGTTTTTAGTGGTTTTTATGGTTTTAATGGCGTTTTGTGTTTTTATGGATTAATGGAGTATTTTGGTTTTTATGGTTTTTATGGTTTTTATGGTTTTATAAATTTTTAGGTGTTTTAGGGGTTTTATGTGCTTTTAGTTTTCTAAGGATTTTCTAAGGGTTTTGATGGTTTTTATTATTTTATGAATTTTTACAATTTTTTTGAATATTTACGTTTTTATGGGTTTTTGGGATTTTTTGGGGTTTTGGGTTTTTAGTAATTTTATGGTTCTTTTGGGAGTTCTTTTATTTTTTAGGTTTTTTAGTGGTTTCTATGGTTTTTAGGTCTTTTTGTGGTTTTAGGGGTTTTGAGTGTCCTTTTAGGTATTTTTAGTGTTTTTAGAATTTATAGATTTTATAAGGGGCTTAAGTGATTTTAGGTATTTATGGTATACAAAAGGGTTTTCATGATTTTTATAGAATTTTCTATTTTTATGTATCATTGGGTATTTTTAGGAATTTTAATTTTTTAATGTTTTTAGGGATTTAGAGGGTTTTTAGGAATTTTAAGGGGTTTTAGGTTTTTTATGTTTCTAGGGTTGTTTTGGTTATTTTTTCTCTCTTTGGAGTGCTTTGAGTTTTTATTATTATTAATGTATTTTAGAGTTTTTAACGATTTTAAGGGTTTAAAGGGGTTTTATAGGTATTTTTGTATTTTTATGATTTTGTTGGTTTTAGGGTTTTAATGGGTTTTTTGTGTTTTTATGGTTGTTAGGGGTTTTTGGATTTTTCGAGTTTTTATAATTTTTAGGTTTATTTGAAGGTTGATGTTATTTTAGGTTTTAATAGTTTTATTAGGGGTTTCAGGGTGGTTTTTATTTTGATTAATTTTTTGCGATTTAATGGTTTTTATGGATTTTTGGTTTTGTCAGATTTCGATGGTTTTGGGGTCTTTTAGGGATGATTGCTTTTCTATGGTTTTTACGGGTTTTATGGTTTTCTTAGTTTTTAAGGGGTTTGAGTCTTATTTTGTTTTTAAACCTTTTATGGGTTTAATGGGTTCTCGTAGTTTTTTTGGGTTTTTAGGGGTTTTATGGGGATTATGGGTTTTTAAGGTTTATAGTGGTTTTTATAATTTTTAGGGTTTTTATGGATTTTACGGGTTTTTAGGAATTTTAAGGGGTTTTAGGTTTTTTATGTTTCTAGGGTTGTTTTGGTGATTTTTTCTATTTTTGTGGTGCCTTGAGTTTTTATGATTATTAATGTATTTTAGAGTTTTTTAACGATTTTACAGGTTTAAGGGTGTGTTTTATATGTATTTTTGTATTTTTAGGATTTTGTGGGTTTTAGGGTTTTAACGGGTTTTTTGTGTTTTTATTGTTGTTAAGGGTTTTTGGATTTTGCGGGTTTTTATAATTTTTATGTTTATTTGGGGGTTGATGTAATTTTAGGTTTTAATAGTTTTATTAGGGGTTTCATGGTGGTTTTTATTTTGAATAATTTTTAGAGATTTAACGGTTTTTATGGATTTTTGGTATTGTTGGATTTCAACGGTTTTGGGGTCTTTTAGGGATGTTTGGTTTTCTATGGTTTTTATGCGTTTTATGGTTTTTTTAGTTTTTAAGGGGTTTAAGTCTTATTTTGGTTTTAAGCCTTTTATGGTTTTAATGGGTTCTCATAGTTTTTTTGGGTTTTTAGGGGTTTTATGGATTTTATGGATCTTCAGTGTTTTTTAATGTTTTTAAAGTGGGTTTTTTGAATTTTTGGTTGTTTTAGTGTTTTTCAGGGTTTAAGGGTCTTTAAGATTTTTGGGGTTTTTATTGGTTTTAGGGGATTATGGGTTTTATGGGTGTTTAGGGTTTTTTGGTTTTTATCAATTTTTATGTTATTTATTTGTCATATGTGTTTTAAGATTTTTTTTGTTCTTATAGTTTTCAAGGTTTTTTTGTTTTTTTACATTGTTAGGGAGTATTTTATAATTTTTAATATTTTTATGGTTTTTATGGATTTTTAGGATTTTAGGATGTTTAAGGGTTTAACGTTTCAAGGGTTTTTAGAATTTTAAGATTTTTATTTGTTTTATGTATTATTTGGTTTTTAAGGTTTTCTATGAATTTTTATTGTTTTTAGGGTTTTTATGAGTTTATGAATTTTTGGGGATTTTTAATTTTTTTTGGTTTTTATGGTTTTTAAGGATTTCAAGGGTGTTTGGGGTTTTTAGGAAATTAGGGTTTATATGGTTGTTGTAGTTTTCTGGGTCTTTATGGTAAGTTTGAGTTTATAGAGTTTTATGGTTTTTTAGTGTTTTTATAAAATTTAAGGGGATTAAATGGTTTTTATGGTTTTAATGGGTTTTATGATTTTATGGTTCTAGGGGTCTTATTGTTTTAGGGTTTTTATCCTTTTCAGGTTTCATAGGGGTTTTAAGAGTTTTCTGTTGTCAAGGTTTTCTAAGGGGTTTTCATCATTTCTAGGGATCATTATATTTATATGTTTTAGGGATTTTTTAGGATTTTTATAGTTTTTGAGTGACTTTGGAGATGTTTAGGGTTTTTTTAGTTTTTATGTTTTTATGGGTTTTTGTGGTTTTTTTGATTTTTTTAAGGTTTTATGTTTTTAGGGGTTTTTAAAAATTTTAGGGGTTTAATGTCTTTTTAGAGTTTTTAGTTGATTTTAGTAGGTTTTTATAGGTTTTACAAGTATTATTATTTTTACGCTATTATGGTTTTTAGGGTTTTTAGGACCTTTTAGGGGTTTTAAGTGTTTTATGGGTTTTAGCAGTTTGTTGGGTTTTTTCGGTGTTTTATATTATTTACGATTTTTAATGTTTTCATATGGTTTTTCAATGTTTTTAAGGATTGTTTATGTTTTTTTGATATTTTTAGGGATGTTTATGATTTATATGGGTTTTCGTTGGTTTTTAAAGATTATGACAGTTTTTAGATTATTTCGAGATTTTAGGGTTTTTACTATTTTTATCATTTTTTAGGTTTTTAGAGGTTTTAATTTTTCTTATATTTTTATGGGGTTTTTATTTGTTTTTAGGGTTTTTTACATTTTTTTGAAATTTTAGGGAATTTTAGGATTTTTTAGGGTTTTGATGGTTTTTAGGGGTTTTTTGATTTTATTGTTTTTTGGGGTTTTATGTTTTTTAGATTTTTTAATCTTTTTTATGATATTTTATATATTTTTTAATGTTTTTACGGTATTAAATATATTTCAGAATTTTTAATGGTTTATAGGGTTTTCAAGGGTAATTAATTTTATTAAGGTTTTTTTGGATTTTGGGGGGTTTTAGAGTTTTTAGGGTATTTCTAGTGATTTTAGTGGTATATTCATTTTTATGTTTTTCAGTGGTTTTAATTATTTTTGATGGTTTTTTTGGGTTTAGTAGGTTTTTAGTGTCATTTTTTATGCTTTTTACGTTTTTTAGGTATTTTATGATTTTTAAGGATTTTTATTTTCACAGAAAATTTGCAGGTTATTTGGAATCTTTAGGGTTTCTATGGTTTTAGTGTTTTATGGTTTTTTATGGGTTATGGGGGTTTTTTATGGGTTGTCTAGGGTTTTTTACATTTTAAAGGATTTATAGGGATTTTTATTATATTTATTGATTTTTAGGTTTTTTAGGGATTTTGAATGTTTTTAGAGTTTTTAGGGTTTTTAAATTTTTTAGATTTTATTGGTTTTATGGGTTTTTATCTTTTATGGTTTCATTTGGGGTTTTTGTCGATTTTATGGTTCTTTAGGTTTTTAGGGACTTTTTGGGTTTTTATTGAGTTTATTAAAAATTTTAAGGGTTTAAGGTTTTTTAGGTTTTTATAGGTTTTTAGGGTTTTTAGGGTTTTTCTCGTTATTTATGAGGGTTTTGGGTTTTTATATTTTTTAGGGTATTATGTCTTATCCCAATTTATACGTCTTTATTAGGGGTTTTTATGTATTTTTAGTGTTTTTCATATTATGTGGTGTTTAGGGATTATTATGATTTTTTTAAATTTTTATTGGTTTCTAGGGATTTAGTGATTTTGAGGTGTTTTAGGGGTTTTTAGTGTTTTTAGTGTTTTAATGTTTTCTTTAATGGGTTTTGGGTTTTTTTAGTTTTGAAAGTTAAAAACATTTTTAAAGACATTAACGGTTTTTTGGGTTTAAAGTGACATTTTTGTTTTAATTTTTTTATGGTTGTTATATGTTTTAACTTTTTATTGTTTTTATGGGTTTATAAGTCATTTAGGGGTCTTATAGTTTTTAGGGTTTCTTTAATTATTTAGTTTTTTAGTGGGTTTAATTTTTGAATGTTTTTAAAGGATTTTTTGGTTTTTTGGTTTTTTTATGTTTTTATAGATTTTTAGTGACTTTTTATGTTTTTTATGATTTTCTAGGGTTTTAGGTATTTTATAGTTTTTTAAAGTGTTTATGGTTTTAGTTTTTTATAATATTTATGTTTTGATTGGGTTTTTAGGTGTTTTTATTTTTTTATGGTTTTAAAGGCTATTTAGAGTTTTTATTATTTTTATAGGATTAAAAGTGGTTTTATATTTTTTTGTTATTTTTAGAGTTTTATGTGTTTTTAAGGTTTTTAAATGTTTTTTTGTTTTTTTGTTTTTTTAGGGGGGAGGGGTTAGGGTTTTTAAATTTTTTTATTATTTTTAGGTTTTATGGGGGTTTGAGTTTTTTTATTTTAAGGATTTATGAGAAGGTTTCATAGTTTTTTTGGGGTTTTACATTTTTAGGGGTTTTAATGATTTTTTTAGGATTTTTAATAAGTTTTTACGGATTTTGGTGGTTTTTAGAGTTTTGGGTTTTGGTTTTTTTTGGTTTTTTTTTCATTTTTTGGGGTTTAATTATTTGTTTTCAGCTGTTAAGGGTTTAAAGGATTTTTTTTATATTTTTAATGGTTTTGGTGTTTAAAGGGTTTTTATATATTTTAGAGGTTAGTTGGGTTCTTTGAGGTTTTATGATTTTTAACATTTTTGGGGTTTTAAGTGTTTTCTTATTTTTAATATTTTCCTAGGATTTCCAAGGTTTTTTGTGTTTTTAAAATTTTTAGGGATTTTTCATGATTTTTTAGATTTTAATGGTTTTATGATTTTATTTAATTTTTTTAGTTTTCTGGGTTTTTTAACATTTTTAGTTTTTTTAGGGGTTTTCTATGTTTCTTGTTTTAAGGTTTTCGTAGTTTATTCTAGGATTTTTATACCTTTCATTACATTTTTAAGAATTTTTAATGAATTTAATGAATTTTAAGGATTTTAGGGTCATAGGTATTTGGTGTGTCTTTAAATTCTTAGGGGTTCTATGGTTTTGAGGTTTTTTCAGGGTGCTAGGTTTTTTTAGTTTTATTGGATTTAATGATTTTTTAGAGGGTTTTAATTTTTCTAATGGTTGAGTGGGTTTTTACAGTTTTTCATTGTTTAGTATTTTACGTGTTTTTATGTTTTTATTTATTTAGGGGCTGTATGGTTTTATAAGTGTTAATAGATTTTATGGGTTTATATGTTTTTTTTGCATTTTTTTCTTTTTAAGGGATTGAAGTGTTTTTAGGGTTTTACTGTTTTTCAGTGTTTTTTTTGTTTTTGAGGGTATTTTATATTATTATAGTTTTTTAGGGCCTTTTAGGATCATTATGGGTTAAATGGTTTTAAATATTAATAGAGTTTTTATGGATTTTATGGGTTTTGTGGTTTTTGGTTTTTGGTGTTTCAGTGATTTTTTAGTTTCTTTTGTTGTTTTAAGGGTTTCATGAGATTCTATAAAAATTTTACGTGTTTTATGTGGATTTATAGTTTTTAATGTTTCAATATTTTTAATAAATTTTAATGTTTCTATTGTTTTTATGGTTGTAGGGTTATCATTTTTAGGATCGATGAATTTTAAGAGATTTCTGATATTTAAATTTTTCTTCGTGTTTTTCTGGGTGTTACGGTTTTTAGAATTTTAGAGTTTTTAAATATTTTTTTGGATTTTGTTTTGCTTTTTACTTTATTTGAAGATTTTGAGAGTTTGTTGGGGTTTCAATGTTTATATTATTTTTTGGGTTTATTTTATTTTTTTAGGGTATTTAAGGTTTTTATAGATTCTTATTGGTATTGGGGGTTTAATGTTTTTTTAGAGTTTATAGTGTTCTGGGTTTTGTATGGTTTTAGGGATTTAATGGTTCTTAGTGGTTTAGGGTTTTTAAATTCATTTTGGTTTTTGGGGGTAATAACATTTCTAAATTGTTTAGGGGTTTAATGTTTTTTTACGTTTCGTTGGTTTTTATAAGGGTTTTTGGGGTTTTTAGGGTTTTACCATTTTAGGGATTTTGAATATTATTTTAAAATTTTAATGATTTTTAGGTTGTTAGGGATTTTAATGGTTGTTTAGGATTTTAGTGATATTGAGGGTTTATTAATTCTTAGTATTTTTTTATATATAAGGGTTTTTTGGGTTTTTAGCATTTTTAGGTTTTTATAGTCATTTTTTATTCTTAGATTTTTAAAGTTTTCTTAATGATTTTCTGTGTTTTTTTATTTTTTACAATTTTTATGTATTTTTAGATATTTTTCAATTTTTATTTGTATTTTAGGCATTTTATGGATTCCTAGGGATTTAATGATTTTTTTGTGCTTTTATGGGTTTTTTGGTGTTAAATTGTATTTTTTTGAGTTTTTTGTGTTTTTATGTCTTTTAGAGGCTTTTATTGCTTGTAGGGTTCAATAGGGGGTTTCAGATATTTTATTGTTTATTTATTATTTTTTTGGGTTTTAGGGTTTTTTATGATTTTTGGGGATTTTATGATTTTTATGTGTTTATAGGATTTTTAGAGTCCTCTAATGTTTTTTTAGGTTTTTAGGGGGTTTAAAAGCTTTAGGTATTTCTAGGGATTTATAGGATTTTCGTTTTTGTTTTAGGGTTTCTCGGTATATTGGTCATTTTTAGTTGTTTTTGGGGTTTTTTGGTTTTTAGGGTTTTTTAGGATTCTACCGGTATTAAGTGTTATAATTTTAAAAGGTTTTCTTAGAGGTTTTCAAGACATTAAGGGTTTTCATGATTTTTGCTGTTATTTGGGTTATTCTAGGGTTTTATGGGATTTTGGGATTTTGATGGGTTTTTTGTTTTTTTAGATTTTTTATTTCTAGTTGTTTTTAAATTTTTATGCGTTTTGAAGGTTTTAGGGTGTTATTATTGTTTTGGGGGGTTTTATGGGTTTTTAGTTTTATTTGGGTTTTTACGGTTTTTAGGGTTTTTACAGTTTTTTGTATTTTTATGGTTTTTAGGAGATTTAAATATTTTTTGGTTTTAAATATTTTCTTAAAATTTTCTGGGTTTTTAGGGTCTTTCTAATCTTTTGGTACTTTTTGGGATTTAATAGTTTTTTAAGGTTTTTAAGGATTTTGATGTGTTTTAGGGGTTTTAAGGTTTTTATGTGTTTACGGTTTTTTTGGGTTTTATGTGTTTTTTGAGTTTGTCTAGGTTTTTATTGTTTTAGAGGTTTTTAATATTTTTAGGATTTTATTGTGGTTTTATAGATTTAAGCGGTGTTTAATTATTTTTATGGGTTTTTTGGGGTTTTATGTTTTGTCTTTATTTTTTTTGGGTTTTTGGGGTATGTAGGGGGTTTAGGTTATGTTTAGGGTTTTTTAGCTTTATTTTCATTTTATATGGTTTTTATTAAATTTTATCTTCTTGATGCTTTCATTTTTATTTTTAGGGTTTTTACGGTTTAAGGTATTTTTATGTTTTTTATAGTCCTTAGGGGTATTAGGGATTTTTGAACATTTTAAAATTTAATTTGTTATTAAGGTTTTATGGTTTTCTGGGGGTTTTATAGATTTTTTTTGAGATTTTATAGTTTTAATATTTTTAGTGTTTCTATCATTTTTAGGTTTCAATGGGTTTTTAAGTATTTATAGAGAATTTTTAAGGTTTTATGGGGTTTTTAATATTTTTGGGGGTGTAAGGGTTTTATGGGTTTTATGGTATTTTTTTGGTAATTTAGCATATTTGACCATTTTAGGGGTTTTATGTGTATTTAGGTTTTTATGTTTTTCTTATGGGTTTTCAGTGGTTTTAGGGTTACTTATTTTTAGGTATTTTTCGGGATCCATAGTATTTTTATATGTTTTTGTGTTTTTTATGGATTTCAATGCTTTTATGGGTTTTAGTTTTTTGTTTATAGGGTATTTTAGATTCTATAAGGGTTTTATGTACTCTTTGTTTTTATGATTATTTTTACATTTTATTTTTTTTGGGTATTTTATAGAATTTTAAAGGTTTTTAGTGATTTTTTGTATTTTAGGATTTTATGGGATTTTTACTGTTCTTTGTGATTTATGGGATTTTTTTTGGAAATTTTGGGGTTTTTTTAGGAGTTTAAAGTTTGTTTATTTCTCCAAATATATTTTGTGGTAAAATGGGTTTTTAGAGATTTCAGTGGTTTTCTTGTGTTTTTAGGGATTTTATGAATTTTAGGGGTTTTATGGGTTTTAGTGGTTCCTTGGGATTCATGGTCTTTTTTGGATTTTTAGGTTTTTTAGTGTTTTTTGGTTCTAAGTGCATTTATGTTTTTAAAGTTGTTATAAGATTTTTAGGTTTTTTTTTCAATTTTAGGGATCTTTAGAGTTATATGTATTTTTATGGTTTTTAGTATATTGGGGTTATTTAACGGTGCTTGGGGTGTTAAGGTTTTTAGATTTTTTTTATTTCAATGTTTCTTATGTTTTTTGGCACTTTATGTGTTTTTATGTTTTTATGTTTTTCTTATGACTTTTCAATTTTTTTACAATTTTTACATTTATAAGGATTTTGGTTCATTTTTTGGGATTTTTATGGTTTTTAGACTTTGTATTGATGTTGAGGGTTTTTATGGTTTTATGTTGTTGTTTTTTGAGTTTTTTGGTGTTTTTTTAGTTTTAAGGTTTTTATGTTTTTGTATATTTTTTTATCTTTTTTAGTGGTTTATGAGTTGTTAGATTTTTTTAGTGGGTTTTTTAGAATATTATGGGGTTTCAGTGATTTTTTACAGTTTTGAACGGTTTTATATTTTTTAGTGGTTTTAGAGTCTTTTTAGAGATTCATAATGGTTTTATTCATTTTACAGTATTTAGGGATTTTATGTGTTTTTAGGTTTTTATGGTTTTACCTAGAGATTATTATAGTTTTTTATGTTTTTAGGTTTTTTAGGTATTTTGTTTTGGAAATTTATGATTTTAGGGGCTTTGGTGATTTTGATGGGTTATTTGGATATTTGGTTTTTTATGGTTTTTAGGGATTTTATTATTTTTATGTTTTTATGGGTCTTAAGTGTTTTTGGGTTTTAAGGGTTTCTTAGTGTTTTTGGGTACTTGGTTTTTCTTTGGTTTAGAAAATTTTAATGATTTCTATGGGGTTCTATGATTTTTAAGGACATCGAGAGTTTTTATGGTTTTTGGGGTTTTTAAGGGTTTTTGTGTTTTTGAGGTTTTTTAGAGTTTTAACATTTTCAGTGGTTTAAAGGGTTTTTAGAGTTTTTAGTGGTATTTAGGGTTTTTAAGGGTTTTTGGAATTTTCAAGGTTTTTAAGTGTTTCAAGGTTTTTATTATTTTTATGGTTTATTATGCTTATTGTAGTTTTTAGTGTATTTTTGGATTTTTCGGGGTTTTAAGGGTTCATAGGTTTTTATGTTTTTATTAGGTTTTTTACAGGTTTTTTGGGGTTTTTAAATATTTTACTAAATTTAATTTATTTATAATTTTTTTGGTTTTTAGGGGGATTCGGGTTTTTTAGGGTTTTTAGGGTATTTAGGGTTTTTTTTTGTGATTTTAGGGTTTTTTTATTTTTTTGGGTTTTAAATTATTTTAGAGTTTTTTAATATTAATAGGGATTTAAAGGGTTTTTATAGTTTTATTAGTTTTTTTTTTACTTTTTTGGGTTTTATGGTTTTGATGGTGTTTTTTAGTTTTTAGGGGTTTTTAGGGTTTATATGGTCTTTTATGGATTTTTATGGATTTTTTGGTTTTTTGGGATTGTATGTGTTTTTATGTTTTTAATGGTTTCTTATTGGTTTTAGGGTTTTTATGTTTTTTGGATTTGTTGGTTTTTTATTTTTTAGGGTATTTAGGTATTTTCACAGTTTTTTTGGAGTTTTAAGGGTTTTAAGGTTTTTTGGAGTTTTAGGGTTTTTTGTGTTTTTAAGATGTTTATGGTTCTAAAGAGTTTTTAAATTATTTACATTTTCTATACAGGTTTTGGGTTTTTTTGGGTTTCTTAGGGAATTTATGGTTTTAGGGTATTTTAGAGGTTTTAGGGTTTTATGGTTTTAATGTTTTTATGGGTTTTAATGTGTTTTTGGGATTTTTTGGCATTCTTATGGGTTTTTACTGTTTTTAGAGGGTTTTATGTTTTTAAGGATTTTTAAGGATTTTTAGGATATTTACGGTTATTTTGGATTTTTAGCGATTTTGAGGATTTTATGGGGTTTTAGTGTTTTTATAGGGTTTTATAATTTTTTAGGATTTTTATTCATTTTATATTATTTTAGGTTTTTAAGGATTTATTAAGGGATTTCAACAGTATTTTTGGGTTTTTTACATTTTTAGGTATTTTACTATTTTTAGGATATTTATGGGGATTTATGGTTTTTAGTTATTTATGTTATTTTTTAGTATTTTTAAGGATATAGGGTTTTATGGTGTTTTGTGGGGTTTTTTTGAGTATTTAAGCGGTTTTAAGGTATCTTAGGGTGTTTAAATATTTTTAGGTGGTTAAATGGTTTTAGTGTTTTAGTAGTATTTAACGGTTTTTATTGGTTTCATAGGTTTTATAAAAGTATTTAGGGGTTTTTATTATCTTTTATGATTTTTACGGGCTTTAAGTGTTTTTTGGATTTTATGTATTTTTAGAATTATTATTGGTTTTTAGGGTTTTTAGGAATTACAGGTTTTTTGGGTATTTAGGGATTTTATATTTCTTTTAAATTTTAATTTCTTTTAAGTGTTTTTAGGATTTTATGTTTTATTTAAGGATTGTCCTGATTTTTAGTATTTTTTATTAGTTTATGTTTTAAAGGTATTTTTTAGGATTTTTATGGATTTTTAGAGGTTTTTGATATTTTCAAGGTTTTAGAGATTTTTCGGGTTTTCAGTGTTTTTTGGGATTTTAAATTTTTTATTTATTTTTTAGCGGATTTATGTTTTTAGGGTTTTTAGGAATTCATAGTTTTTTAGGATTTTTAAGGATTTCTACATTTCCAGGAATTTAAAAAAAAAATATGGTTTATGTTATTTAAGGATTTTGAGGGTGTTTATGGTTAATAACAGTTTTTAGGTTATTTTTGGTTTTTTTAGATTCTTGATATTTTTTAGCTTTTAGGGGTTTTAATGTTTTTTTGAGTTGTTAAAATTTTATGGTTTTAAATGTTTATTATATTTTTTCATATTTTTTTCATGTGTTTTTTGGATTTTTATTGTTTCTGGTGGTTTTAATTTTTCAGAGGTTTTATGGGTTTTTAGGGTTTTAGGGGTTTTTTATTTTTTTTTATTTATAGTGGTTTTAAGTGTCATTTAATTTTTTAGGTTTTATAATTGTTTTCTAGGGTTTATAAATTTTTTCATATTTTTATAAAATTTTTTAGTATATTTGTATTTTTAGGGGTTTTAGTGATTTTGTGTGGATATACGGTTTTTTGGGTTTTCGTTGTCATTTGGGTGTCTTACGGGGTTTTTTGAGTTTTTTAGGGTTATTAAATTTTTTATTGTTTTTACAAAATAATTAGGGATCTAAACGGCTTTTTGGGTTTTTAGTTATTCATTTAGTATTTTTTTTAGGGTCTATAATTTTTATGGTTTAAGGGTTTTTTAGGATTTTTAGGGGTTTTAGGCTCTTTTTACGATTTTTAGGGTTTTTAACTTATTCGGGTTTGTAGGGGTATATTTTAATTTGGGTTTTGATATTTTTATTAATGGTTTTGCATGTTTTTGGGGGATTTATATTTTTAGGGATTTTTAGGACTTTTTAATTATTTTAATGGTTTTTAGGGAGTTCATGGATTTGGAGGGATTTAAGGGATTTTTTGGGGTTTTATGATTTTTTACGCTTCTAGGGGTTTTATGTATATTTTTGGTTTTTGAGGTTTTCTTATTGGTTTTCATGGTTCCTAAAGGTATTAAGATCATACAAAATGAAATGTATTTTATTATTTTTATGGGTTTTTTGGGGTTTTAGGGATTTTGGTGATTTTTAGAGTTTTTAAGGGTTTTATGGTTTTATGGTTTTCTTGGTTTTTTATTAAATTTTTTCTATTTTAATGGTTGTTTAGAGTTTCTAACCATTTCATGGGATTTAAAGGGTTTTTATATTTATTTTGGGGTTTAGGGTTTTTTTGGGGTTTTGGGGTTTTTTGGATCTTATGGGTTTTTATGGTTTTTTGGATTTTTCTGGGGGTTTTGGTGTTTTTATAGATTTGGGGGGTTATATTTTTTTAGGGTTTTTCACTTTTTATAGGTTTTCCCAATTTTATTAGGGGTTTTAGGTTTTCAGGGATTTTTTTGGGATATTTTTATTTTTTCATGGGTTTTTATAGTTTTTAGGGACGTTGAATGGTTTTTGGGGGTTTTATAGTTTTTATGGTTTTTATGGGTTTTTTTGGATTTTAGTTGTTTTTTTAGATTTCTAGGTTTTCAGAGTACTTAGTGTGTTTTATGGTTTGTATGGGATTTTAATGTTTTTAGGTGTTTAATTATTTTTAGGGGTTTCACTGTTCTAGCGAAATTATGTTGTTTCTAACATTTTGTAGGTATTTTAAGTGTTTTTTTTATTTTTTATAGGTTTCGTTATGTTTTTCATGGTTGTTACATTATTAAAGATTTTTAGGATTTCTATGGTTATACGGTTTTAGATATTTTTATTATTTTAGGGGGTTTAGAGTCTTTTATGTTTTTTATTATTTTTATATATTTTTAGGTGTTTTTTCATGTTTAGCTTTTGAAGGTTTTCTTATGGGTTTTAATGGGTATTAGGTTTTTTTTTATGTTTTTAGGGATTTTTAGGCCATTTAGGATTTTCATGGGTTTTTAGGAATTTTAAGGATATTGTGGGGTTTTTGGGTTTTTATGGTGTTTAAGGTTTTTTGGTTTTTTTGGTTTTTAAAAATTATTTATGGTTTTTAAAGAGGTTTTATAGTTTTTAGTGGTTTTATGGTTTTTATGGGTTTTATAGTATTAAATGATTCTTTTGGGTTTTACATTTTTAAGGGGTTTTTGGTATTTTAAGGGATATTTATGGGTTTTAGTGTTTTTTAAATTTTATGGGTTTTATGTGTTTTTAGGTTTTAATGTCTTATAAGGGGGTGTTCAATGTTTTTGTGGTATTTTAAGGCTTTAGGGGTTTCTAGTGTTCTTATGGTTATTAAAGATTTTATTGTTTTCATGGATTTTGAGGGGTTTTAGCGTTTTTAGTAACTTTTTGGTTTTTATCATTTTTTATGTTTTTAAGGGGTTTTAAGGGTTTTATGTGTTTCTAGGTTTGTAATGTCTTATTAGGGGTTTTATGGTTATTTACTTTTTTATGTTTTTAGGGATGTTTTTATGTTTTTATGGTTTTTAGTGTCATTATTGAGTTTGAGGTATTTTAGTATTATTTAGGGGTTATGAGGTTTTTGGATTTTATGGGGAGTTTCGGTTTTAGGTTTTTTTTAGTGTTTTGGGATTTTTAAGGATTTTACTAGTTTTTATCGTCTTTAGGGGTTTAAAGGGCTTTCAGAGTTTTTTGTCTCATTTTAGTGTTTCTATTTGATTGTAAATATTTTAGGTATTTTTATAGTATTTATGGGTTTTTATGTTTAGTAGGTTGTTTTTAGGGGTTTTTAGGGTTTTTAGTATTTTTTATGTCTTTTGTGGGTTTTACGTGTTTTTAGGTTTATAAGGATTTATTATGTAATTTTAGGTTTTTTTCAGATTTTATTGATTTTTAGGATCATTAATTTTGTTAGGATTTTTATGGAATTTGAGGGGTTTGTTGTTTTATGGATTTTTTTATGGTTTAGGATTTTTACATTTTTTTCATTTTTAGGGTTTTGTTTTGAGATTTTAGTGGTTTTAAGGGTTTTTAGAGTTTTTAAACCAATTTAGGGATGTAAATGGTAGTTAGATTTTTTTAGTGGGCTATATGGTTTTTTGGGTTTTTGGTTTTTTTGTTTTTAGTGGTTTTTATGGTTCTTATGGTTTTATGGGTTTTTAAGGAATTATTTTTCGAGTTTTTAAGGTTTTGAGTATTTTTTGTTTTTATGGGTTTGAATTTTTCTTGATTTTTACAGTTTTCAGCGGGGTTTTTAGGGTTCTCATTTTACTAGGTAATTCTTGGGATATTTTCATATTTTAATGGTTTTATGGTTTTTATGGTTTTTTCAGAATTTGAGGGGTTTTAGGGTTTTTAGTTTTTTTAAGGATTTAATGGTTTTTAGGGTTTTTTTTGATTTTGATGGATTTTTGAGTTTTTAAAAAAAAATTATGGTTCATAGAGTGTATTGATATTTGAGGTTTTTAAAGGTTTTTTGGAATAATTAGTTGTTTTTTTAATTCCTATGGGATTATAGGGGTTTTAATGGTTTTTTGGGGTTTTATATTTTTTAGTGGTTTTATTGAATTTATGGTCTTTTAATGGATTTTAGGGTTTTTTTATTTTATATATTTTTTTGTTCTATTAACTTTTTAATGTTTTTAGGAGTTTTCTGGTTTTTAGGGTTTTTACCTTTTAGTGATTTTTATAGATTTTTTAGTAATATATGGTTTTAAGATTTTTTTGTTTTTAGGGTTTTTTGGTTTTTTGGGATTTTAGGTTTTTTTCCATATTTTATGGACTTTATTGATTTAGTTTTTTTATTATGTTTTAGTATTTTTAGGTATTTAATGTTTTCTTTGGGTTTTTTCATGGTTTTTAGGGGTTTTTACATTTTTTGTACTTTTAGTGATTTTTTAGATTTTTTTGATTTAGGGATTTTTTTGTATTTTTTGTTGTATTAAAGGTTTTTTATAGTATTTCCAAGGTTTTTAATGGTTTAAATAGTTTTTAGAGTATATAAAGGGTTTTTGGGGGTTTTATGTATTTATAGCGTTTTAATGGTTTCCAGGGTTTTTATGATTTTCATTGGTTTTTATTTGTTTTAGGGTTTTACGGTTTTTACAATTTTAATGTCATTTTGGTAATTAAGTGTTTTTATGTTTTTGAGTTTCTATTATCATTTTTAGGGTGTTTTGGGTTTATATGGTTTTTTATATTTTTCTGGAATTTTTGGGATTTTTTGGAGTTTATATATTTTTAGGTTTTAGAGGGTATTTGGGTTTTTTGTGTTCTTGGGTTTTTTTAGTTTTTATCATTTTTTAGGGGGATAGTGATTTTTGGTTTTTAAAATTCTCTTTGGGGTTTTAAGGGTTTTATAGATTTTTTTCATTTTTAAGGATTTCTAGTGATTTTTCTATATTTTAAGATTTTATAGTTTTAAATAGTTTTTGTGTTTTTATTTTTTATAGGGGTTTTGGGTTTTTCTTCTTTTTTGGTTTTAAGGTATTTTTTAGATATTTTGGGTTTTTTAGGTTTTGATGTTTTAAACATTTTATTAGGTAAAAAGGGATATTTAGATTTTTTTTATATTTTTAGGGGTTGTATGGGTTGTTTGGAGCTTTTATGGTTTTTAGGTGATTAGGGTTTCTTGGATCATAGAGGATTTTTTTGTTTTTTTAGGTTTTCTAGGTATTTAAATTGCATTGGGATTTTTGGGTATTCTAGGGTTTTCATGGTTATTAGTATCATTTAAATTGATATGATTTTTTGGGTTTTAATCATTTTTATGGTTTTTCAGTTTTTTTGTGATTTTGAAGGTTTTTAGTTTTTTTAGGGGTTTGGGGGTATTTAGGGTGTTTAGAATATTTTAGGCTTTGGTGTTTCAAATGATTTTATGTTTAATGGTTTTCTTATAGGTTTCCATATTTTTTAGGTGTTTTTCCATTATTATGTATTTTGAGTGAATTTTTGGATTTTATTTTTGTTTTTTCGATTTTTAGGTATTTTTGCGGTTTTAGGTTTTTTAGGTTTTTTTTAATGTTTCAGTTTTTTTAAAATTTTATGGGTTTTAATATTTTTATACTTTCTTAATGTATTTAAGGGTTTAAAAGGTATCATTTTTTTTAGTTTTTTAGGGTTTTTATGGTTTTTAAGGGTTTTTATGGTTTTTAGAGGATTTATGGATTTTATGGGTTTTAGTGTTTAAGGGTATTTTTGGTTTTTTAGCAATTTATGGGATTTAATGGGTTTTAAGTATTTTTAGGTTTTTAATGTATTCTGAGGATTTCTCAGGGGTTTTAGTGGATTTATCATTTTATGTGATTTGGGGTCTTTGTAGTATTTTTATGGGTTTTTTGGGCTTTTAGGTATTTTTAGAATATCAGTGTTTTTCATTGTTTAATGGGTTTTTAGCATTTTTTGGTTTTTAGGGGTTCTGAGTGTTTTTAGTATTTTAAGGATTTTTTAGGGGTTTTGATGGATTTTAGAGTTTTTTACGTTTTTAGGAATTTTTAATTTTTTTAGGATTTATGTGGGTTTTAAATATTTTATGGTATTTTGAGGATTTTAAGGGCATTTATGGTTTTCATGGATTTTATGATTTTTAGATGTTTAGGGTTATTTTTCAATTTTTATGATTTTTAATATTTAAAAAAGTTTTTAAACATTTTTAGGGGTTTAATGTGTTTTATATTTTTTATTTTTTAAGGGATTTTATGAGTTTTTAGAGTTTTGTACGATTCTTGGGGGCTTTAAAGTTTCTATGTGTTTTAGGGTTTTTATATTTCCTTAGGATTAATTAGGATTTGTAGTGTTTCTTTTGTTTTGGGGGGTTTAATGTGTGTATATGTTTTTAATTTTCTTAGGGATTTTAGGGTTTTTAGGGTTTATTATGTTTTTAGGGATTTTAGAGAATTTTTTGGATTTTTATCACTTTTAGGGGTTTTTTGGATTTTTTGGTTTTGACGGTTTTTTGGATTTTTAGGATTTTTATTGTTTTTTTATTTTTATGGTTTTATTATTTTTTAGCTGTTTTAATGTTTTTAGAGATTTTATCAATTTTTAAGGATTAAAATGGTTTTAGAGTTTTCTGGGGATTGGGGTTTACATTGGGGTTTTAATTTTTAATTCTTTTGAGGGGGTGTTATGGTTTATAGAATTTTTAGGGTTTTAAGTAGTTTGAGGGTTTTTGGTTTTGCTGGGGTATTATTATTAGTTAGGGTCCATAGGGATTTTATTTTTTAAGGTTTTATTATGTTTTTAGTGTTTTTTACATTTTTCATAGTTTTTATGTATTTTAGGTGTTTTTGGGTTTTTAGGATTTTTATGGTTTTTAGGGGTCTATTGTATATTTGAGTTTTTCAGGGGATTTAGGGTTTTTAGAGTTGTTAACATTTTTAGGGGTTTAAATGTTTTTTATAGATTTGTTATTGGAGGTTTAGGGTTTTAAGAGATCATTAGGATTTTTTAATTTTATGAGTTATATGGTTTTGAGATTTTTAGGGTTTTTAGATTCTTTTTAGGGTTTTAGTGGTTTTTCCATTTTTTAGGTTTTAGAGGTTTTAAGTGTTATTAGAATTTTCAGGTTTTCATAGTGGTTTTAGTGTTTTCATGATTTTAGATATTTTTTAGGATTAATATGGTTTTTAGTGGTTTTAGTGATTTTGATATTTTTTAGTGTTTTTATGGTTTTTACGGTATTTATGGTTTTTAGCTTTTTTTTTTGTTTTTAGTGGTTTTACGTGTTTTTAGGATAATAAAGTTTTCATAGGTTTTTAGGGGTTTTTATCTTTTTTGGGAATTTTAGGGAATGTGTTTGGATTTTTATGGTATTTTATGATTTTTAGTTATTTTGATGGGTTTTATGGTTTTTAGGGTTTTTATGGTTGTTTGGGTTTTTAAGGGGTTTTTTGGATTTTTTAGGGCCTCAAATGTTTGATGAGTTTATAATTGTTTTGAAGGGTTTAAATTTTTTTTAGAGTTTTTAGTGGGTTTTTAGTGTTTTTTTATGTTTTATGGTTTTTGGGGGATTTTGATGATTGAAGGGTTTTTTGGGGTATTTAGGTTATTTATAGTTTTTAAAGTTTTTATGTTTTTATGAGTATTAATATTTTTGAGGGTTTTCCTGGTTTCTTAGTTGTTTTATTGGATTCTATGGATTTTTACATTTTTAGAGATTTTAGGGGATTTTCCGGGATTTTTTATATGTTTTTAAGTTTTTTGCAGTTTTTCAGGTTTTTAGGATTTTTAGACTATTTTGGGATTTTTTTAGTTTTTGGGGTTTTTAGGATATTTTTAGTTTAATCGGATATTTATGATTTCGTAGATTTTTTCAATGTTTCTATGGTTTTAATGGGGTTTTAGAGTTGTTATTGTGTTTTTATGATTTTTATAGGTTTTTAGGGTTTTTAAGATTTTGAGGGGTTTTTATGTTTTAGGGGCTTCAGGGGTTTTGTGGTCTTTTGGGTTTTTTAGGTTTTAGTTTTTTTTAATGTTTTTATGGGTTCTAATTTTATTAAATTTTTAATTTTATTCTTAATTTTTTATTATTTGTATATTTTATTACATTTTTAGGGATTTATTGGGATTTTTAATGATTTTTTGGGTATTAAAGGGTTTTTTAGATTTTGTGGGTTTCTATGGTTATTAGGGGGTTTTAGGGATTTAGAATCATTAGGATTTTAGGGTTTTAAGTGTTTCTATATTTTTACGTTTTTCTTAGGGGGTTTCAAGGATACTTGGGTTTTTATGTTTTTAGGTATTTTTAGTGATTTCTTAAGATTTTTATTGTTATTAGGGTTTTTGGGTTTTTAGGACTTTTAGGGATTTTAGCGTTTTTATGTTTATAATGGATACTTTGGTTTTTAGGTTTTTTTTTTATTTTTTTTGTGTTTTTACGGGTTTTAAGAGTTTTTTTAACATATTTAGGTGTTTAAAGGGTTTTTATAGTTTTCTATTGGTTTTAGGGTTTTTATGGGTTTTATGGGGTTTTAAGGTTTGTATGGGTTTTATGGTTTTTTGGAGGTTTTAGTTTTTTAAACATATTTTTAAGGGTTTTAAGGTTATTTAGGGTTTTTTGGATTTCATGTATTTTATGTGTTTTTATTTATTTTTATTATATTCATAGGGAAATAATGTTTCGGGAATGATAACCCCGCCAAAATTTAAAGAAAACTAAAATAAACAGTTATAAGGAGGGTTTACAAGCCTGTGAGAGTATCTCAACCTTCATATCTAAATCCACATATGACTTGCCAAAGGATAGGGCTACAAAAGATCACATCGAGCTTCGTTCCACAATTGTCTTTTTAGAGAGTGCATCTGCAACTAAGTTTGCCTCACTATAGACATAAGTGACCCGTAGACTGGGAGTATGAGTGACATTGAGGCACTAAATCCATTGTGGTAGAAGTATCCATGGGACTTCCCTGGATTTGTTCTTGAGGGAATCCATCGCGAGCATTGAGTCAGACTCATTCCAAAGAGATTTCCACTTAAATTTGGCGTCAAACATTACCACCTTCATCGTCACCCATAACTCTGATTAATAAGAACATATGTCTCCAATAAAATTGTAAAAGAATCCTTTAACAAAGCCTCTGTAGGTGCGAAAGACCCCACCCCACCCAGCGTGGTGAGGTGCACCCAACGTCGTACCATCCACATTGACCATTATTCTTATTGGGATTGGGGGAATCCATCAGATATATTTCAACACATGTGGCTTCTTCCCCTTACTAGAAACTCAAAGTGAATGTAATAAGGTAAGATCATTAACATTATTTTTCATCGAACCTGTTTGAAGATGGGATGTAACCAAGATCACCTTGTGGATCGCCACCACCCCACTAGGTTATGAGAGAGGCTAGTGGTTAAATGCCATTGCATCACGGGCATCCCAAATATAATGGATGGTCTCTAAAAAACCTTCAAGTAGCAGATTGTGAACCTAGTCACTATATTTTAGATTCAATAGGATGAAGATGAAGTCCCGTATCTCCACATGCGTGCCACACTTCAATCTGAAACATTGCAGCAGGAAACTCCACAGTTCTGTAGAAAATTTATAGTGAAACATAACTTGTGAGTTTTTCTCCTCAGCATTCTTGCAGAAAAGGAAAGACGATGCAAGGTGCCACCCAACCATCTTCACTTTCTCAAAGAGAGGTAGAATATTTCTCCAGATTTTTCAGATCCTCACATAATGGGTCAATGGGTTGAAACTTATTCTGAACATTAAAATCCAAGATGGTGAGGTGAGGCCTTAAGGGAAATTCAGCTAGTAGTAGTCACAGGTGTTGAACATTCCAACCATATTGTGCCTATAAATGGGTGTTATATTGTATATCAAAACATATCTCTATATTTGTGAAATCATATGTTCAAGGACACCCATAAGAATGCCCCATTTTTCTGAAAAAGGATAGCAATCGACATGTCCCTCTGCTCATGGGGAGGTGTCACTATGTCAGAAAGCGGTTTCTCAAGCCATGGAGTTGCCATTCAATTTAGAGTTGATGTCATTGACATAATCCACTTTGACTGGGAGATTATACCCTTATATTAGTTTCTTATATTTGGCCAAATCGATAAGGATATGTATCTACTGAAACCATCAAAAATCCCACACATGAACCTCTTGGTGAGAAAATCCATGAAATCATCATGTGGGTTGAGCAAGCTCCAAGATAACATTCCCAGTAGGGAATTATTAAATCTTATAAGGTCTTTAATAACAATCCCACCCATCTCAATAGGTTTTGTACAGTGCATCGAGGAAACCGAGATCAACTTTCTTTTGATGACGCATACCATCCAAGAAAAATTCCTGATACTTGCATTCAATCATTTAATAAGGATGTACGACCATATATAGATTGAAAAAGCATGGATGAACATGGAGGTGATGGCCTAATTGATCAGTCATACTCTTCCATATCGGGAGAGGTAATTTCCCTTTCACTTGGCGAGTTGTTGGGTAATTTTAGATGATATTCACTCCTGTAACTACATTTTGACTCTCACCAGAAAAGAGGGACACCCATGTAGGTGAAGGGGAGTGAGCCTCTCTTCACTCCATTTTATCCAACAGTGTTGAAGTTCCTAGAGGGGGAGACTCCACATCCAAATACAACTGAGGATTTTTTTCTAGCTGATAGTTTTCCTAGCAACAATCTCATAGTGGTGAAGGATCATCTTTATGGAGGATATTCATTGCTTGTTTTCCTTCCCAAACAGTAGAATTCCATCAACATAAATGTGTTGGGAGGGAATATGTCGATCCATCTCTTCCTTACTTTATGATTAGATTCTAGCCTAAAATAATTCGATAAGGCACCAGCACATGTAATCCTAAAAAATATAAGATAGAAATCCAGAGAGAAGGTCCCACTGTCAGACACCCCGGGAGCATTTGAATAAAAACTTTGCGGAACCATTGATGAGAACTGAAATTCAGGAACTGTTAAGGAGAGTATTTATCTTCTGGATAATATTTATAGAGAAACCATACTGGTCAAGAAAATTAAATATAAATATCCACTTTATCGTGTCAAAATCCCTTGAAATAGCATGTTTCAAAGTGAAGCTCCCATGATTTGTTTCCTTCTTCATAATGTTTATAACCTCAGATGTAGTGAAAAGACATGTTTGAATGTTTCTCCTAGGAATGAAGCCAAACTGGTTTTGAGTGATAATGTCCCTCAAAATCATCCTCCACTTGATGAAAATAATTTTTCTTACAATATTATGTATGATGTTCTCCATGGTAACTAGGCATAAGCCACCAATCTCAATGGAATTTTATTTCTTTAGAATCAAAGATATAAAATTGGAGTTCATTCTATATGGTATTGATCAAGAAAGGATGACTTCACTAATATCCTTGGTAACATCCTCATGCAAAAATTCTCAATAAAACCTAAAAAAATTTATTGCTAAGCCTGTCGGGTCCCACTTTGCTATCCATGTTCCAAGAGAAAAGCGCGATCATTACCTCCTCTTCAACAGGGCACCACTATGGGGGCCTCATTCTAATATTAAGCAATATAGAGTGCTATGGAATTTGAGAGGACAAAGGGATCAACACCATCATCCATGTACAACCCCTAAATTTTCTCCACCATTGCTTTGTAAATTTCATCCATTGAAATAATGGTATATCCTTCAACAATGATTTCATTCAGATTATTCTTAACTCATTTATCTCTGTAAAGGTGATGACAAAACATATAGTTTCGATCCCAATACTACTGCTATTTGACAATGAAACGAGCCTTTTCCAGCCTCTCTGTCTAGGCTAGTAACTCATCCATTTGGGAATGGAGTTGCTGCTCCTCCCAGGATGGGGTATGCTACTGGTGATTTGCAATTTTACAGATGTCAAGCTGAGATTCTGCAGTCTTGATGTCATATTCTATCCATGAAAATGACTTCCTGGTATATTCCTTTATGAGGCACTTTTGACAAAGGCATTGTGAAACACTTTAATAACCACTTCCCTGCACCAAAAAATTGTGATCCAAGCATTGTTAAATTTAGAGGGATTGGTGACCGACTTGGAGTTACTCTCCTGCAACTCAACAATGATGGGATTGGGGTATGGGTTAAACTTTGGAAGAGTGAACCCAGAGATGGACATGGGGGAACTCTTGTCACTGATTTGGGAGAGACACCTATACAACATACTAGATTTTTTACTATTTATAGTGTACCTTATCTATGTGAAGGTTTGTCCAGCAATGGATATCTCAAAGATATCACACTCGTCTTGGAATGAGGAAAATTCCACTACTATATTGTGGGAAATAATTAGGGCCATCCTTTCCCTTAGGACTCAGGAAAGTATTAATATCACCAATTGTAATCCAATTTTGGGAAATTGACTCATTCATCTGGACCAACTCCCTCTAGATATATCTTATTCTGATGTATGAACAGGAATCATACACAAAGGATTGGGTTTGGGTGGTTTCATGGAAACAAATGGTAATTGAGATCACTTATGGCCTCTCTTCAACTACCACAAACTTATCACCATTTTTCATTAGAACCCAAATGGTTTCCATGACATTGTCCTCACTATTAGCAGAAACAAGGGAGTACCCAATGAGGCTCCGCTTAAATCCCCTCCAGTTTTCAAAATTGATCATGGGCTCAGCTAAACCAATTAAGATTGGACTGTGAGAAATAATGTGTGAAAGGGATACGGCCTTGGGAACATTCCCAAACCCTTATAAATTCCATAACATGATCTTCATTGTAGAAGGGTTTTAATAATGGAGGGGGAGGGAGTTCTTCCCTTGCACTTACCTTTCTTTCCCTACTTCTTGTTGTTTCAAGTATACTGCTTTTCAGGTTCTGGAGCAAGGTATTTTTCCATCTACCTCTCTATATCATTAGTATTATCTTTGGAACAAGTACCAATGACATGATCATTATCATCATAGGAATGAGGTCCCCCATCCATGTCACTCCAAAACACCCCACTCAATGGGGAAAATTATTCATTGTGCATATGGATACCTCTGCAAGAACACCAATTGGATTCCTCATAGCCTTGATTGAGGAAACCTCAATGAATGATTCAGTACCCCAGTCCATCACAGCTCTTACCCTAGGCATATCATCATTCCAATGGGTGGCCAGAGCCGGTGAGGCCGAGACCATAGTGGAGGGTCCATCCGGTGTGTCTTACCAGAAAGCATGTAAAGCAAGAACCTTGGTGACAAGCATGCCAGCTGTTGAGTCTGGGGAATCACACCATATCTGGCTTTGAGAGGCTTGCGTAGTGTGTGAGACCATTGGCATCTGGACCAGGGAGACCAGTACATGTCCAACAATCCCTTTCCCTCAGATAAGATGGCTGGATCATGTAGGTTCCACCCAATTAGAGGTAACTAGAGGAGGATTAATAGAAACTATATCGACATTGCATCTAGTGTCCTCAACCACATTGGGAGGATCATATGTAAGGAATAGAGGATGAGAGCTAACATCATCCTATGGGATACTTCGCAATGATTTACTCGTCACACTTTGGGATGATGAGGGGTCCTCATTGGGCTTCAGATTATCTTTACCTGCCCCATGTACCTTCCTACAAAATAATGAATCATATCCCTATAGGATAAAAATTGAAAAATTCTTCGACCTCTTTCATTCTAAGAGAGTATGACAAAAAAACGTGTAGGTATGGCAAAATTTGGCCCTTCTATTATACTAAAATTCCAAGGAAAAATTGTCTTAAAGGGTATTGAAAACAACCTCCTCATCCATGGTGTTCTCTATATTGACTTTAAAAAGAACCGTTGCATAGTTCCATTACCTTGGGTTTACCATTTACATAACAATTCTGATGGGGAAGCAAACCAAAGGGGAAATGTGCAATTGTATTTGAGCGTGCTAATAGAACTAATGTAATTTTCAAATCCCAATCCATACCTATGAATTAGTGTTTTTCATCCAGAAAGGGTCAAAATTATTGTCCCAATCCTAGATCTAGAGAAGACCTGGCTTATGATTGAGGGATCCAATTCTCTAGGACCTCCATTTCTATTCATAAAATGGGATTATGATATGATAAAATTCCCTTTCCATGGTTGTCTTTTTTCACTCTATAAACACCTAGATATCAGCATTGTGCTTTTTCAAATCGCCACTTACCAAAATCATCACCCCTATCGGGGAAAACTAGTCTTTCAGTAATGTAGAAATGACATAAACTATCTCGATCCTATATTACCTCCTAATCTTCTAAGACATGAGTAATATGAACCTTCTTGAACACTTGACTTGGGGTGGGAGTGCAGAAATCTATAAAGGTAAGAGATGATGCTGACTTTACAACATCCATAAAGTTCTTATTGGATCATGTCATTCCTGGAGCCTCCCAAGGAACCTCCACCTCCACATTTCAGTTTTTATGATGATGAAAAAGTTCTTCGTGCCATATTAGGTCTGATTAAATAATGGTCGACCTTCCTTTTTTCCATCGGTTGTAGTCGAGGTCCTAGGCCACATGGGATCCCCAAGATTTCTTAGTTCCGCATTATTCTACATCTCATGGTATTCATAGGTATTTTTTTATTTTTCATGTGTTTTAATATATTTTTATGTATTTTTTATGATTTATATGGGTGTTTAGAGTTTTCGGGTAATTTTAGGGGTTTTATTGTTTTTAGATTGGGGGGGTAGATTATTATTGGATTTTTATGTTTTTTACTTATTTTATGGTTATAATGTTTTCTGAGTATTTTTAGGGGTTTTAGGGTTTTTTATGTTTTGGGGGATTTTTAGGACCTTTATTGTTTTTAGGGATTATGGATTTTCAAGGTTTTTTGGGGGGTTTTCAGTTTTTAGTGTTTTTTTTGTTTTTTTTTTGGGTTTTTAGGGTTTTTGAGTATGTAGGGTCTTTATGATTTATTATATTTTTTCATGTTTTTATTGGTTTAATGGGATTAGGGTTTTTTAGGGTTTTTTGGGTTTTGAAGGTTTTTTATGGTTTTTAGGGTTTTTTTTTGGATTTTAGGGTTTTTGGGATTTTGATATTTTTTTTATTTAGGGGTAATAGGTTTTTTAGGTTTTCAATGTTTTCTTAGTGGTTTTCAGGGTATTTTGGGTTTTCTATGATTTTGGGATTTTAGGTATTTTTCTGGATTTGTATGGGTTTTTAGTGTTTAAGATTTTTTGCTTGTTTAAGAGTTTTTAAGGCTTTTGGGGTTTTATGTTTTTTTTGGGTTTTTATCTTTTTTTAGTACATAAGGGTTTCCATAATATTCAATAAATTTAATTATTTTTTGTGATTAAATAAATTTTAGAGTTTTTATTTATTATTTGGGACTTATGGATGTTTTTATGTTTTTAAGGGTTTTTGGATTTTAGGGGTTTTAGATGTTTTAGGGTCTTCTGGGTTTGGGGTTTAGAGATTTTTAGGATTTATGACATTATTGTTTTTATTATTTTCGTGTTTTAGGTATTTTTATGTTTTTAGGTTTTTTTATTTCTATGCTTTTTATGTTTTTTATTTTGTTTAGTTTTTAGGCGTTTTATGGTATTACTGATTTTTGGGTTTAATGGGTTTTGAGTGTTTTTCAGGGGTTTAGTGTTTTTTTTTGTGGTTTTATGGTTTATTTAGTTGTTTATGGGTTTTATGGGAATGTGAGTTGTAGGGTCAGGCTATTCCCAACCCCCCCACCCCCTTAAATTTATTAGAAAAAAGACGCAGCAGATAAGGGAGGGTAGGTGTTAAACGACCTCCACCCAATGAACCCTTGACAACCCCAAACCCAAATAATCCCAAAAAACCAAAAAACACACAAAATCCCAATAAATAAGTATTTTAGAATTGTCCCCAACAACACCACCTATCCAATCTGCAACTAGCATCCAGTAGCACCATAACCATAAGCAGCAACATCATCAACATTCATCAACACAATATCAGTTTCCCCACTATAAAACTTGGACTCAACAACACCATATTTCAGCACTGTTCCAGGTTCATAAACCATCATTCAATACTCCAATATTAACTTATATAACCTACACCACTTTATAATGCCTCCCCGCTAAGACGCACACTTAACGCTGAGCTAAACCACCAACACCATCCAAACACCACCACGTGCACCATCATACAAAACCAAGATGAGGTTCAATGAGATGAGAAGGGAAGCAAGAGTAGGGGTCGGTGAATGAGTCATGGGTAAAAATAACGGTGAGTAACCACACCCTATATGGGGGTGCACGAGTCCAGATGGGGTTTTAAGGTTCTTATGGACTTTTCGGTTTTTTAGGGTTTTTAGCATTTTATATGTTTTTAAAGGATTTAAGTGTTTTTAGTTCATTTTTCATAACAATTATGCTTTATTATGTTTTTAGGGAAATTTAGGATTTTTATAGTATTTTATGTACTTTTAGAGTTTTTAGGTATTTTCATCATTTTTAGGGATTTTAAGGGTTGTATGGTTTTTAATGGAATTTAGTATTTTTTTGGTTTTTTGGGGTTTTAAGTGTTTTTAGGGATTTTAGGTTTACTTATTGATTTTATAAATTTTAGGGTACTATATGATTCATTGTATTTTTAAGGATTTTTTAGATTTTTTAGGGATTTAGAGTTTACATATTTTTTTAGGGTGTTTAGGATATATAATGCTTTTAGCATTTTATGGTTTTTTAGTATTTTTCATTTTTGTTTCAGTTTTTTGGGTTTTAACGGTTTTTAGAGTTTTTTATATTTTTTGGGTATTAAAGGGTTCTTGTATTTTTGTGGGTTTTTTTTCATGGGTTTTAGTTTTTTATGGTTTTATGGGGTTTTCTGATTTTTAGTGTTTTTAGGGTTTTTAGTAATTTTTAGTGTTTTTAGCATTTTTAGATTTTAGTGGATTTAAGTGTTTTTATGGTTTTTGATCATGTTTTTCATGGTTTCTTTAAATTTATAGTTATTTTTATGGATTTGAAGTATTTTTATGTGGGTTCAAAGTTATTATGGATTTCGATTGAATTTAGGGGTTTTTACTGTTTTCATGGTTTTTGGGGGGTTTTAATTTTTTTAATTTATTAGGGCTCTAAATTTTTTTAATAGTTTTAAACGCTGTAGTGGATTTAATGTATTTTTAGAGTTTTTAGTTCTTTATGTATGATTTTTATGGATTTTATTTTTGTATGGTTTTCTTGGTTTCATTGTCTTTTAGTGGGTTTGGGGTTCTTTTAGGATTTGGAGTGTTTATAACATTTATTCTATTTAGGGATTTAATTTTAAATAAATTTTTATGATTTTCTTATGATATTTTACAGTTTTTGGGGTTTTTAGGATTTTATGCATTTTAGGAATTTTTTTATAATTTTTATGGGTTTTAGGTATTTTAGGGATATGGAGAGATTTAGGGTTTTTTAGGGTTTTCGACTTTTAGGTTTTTTAGTGTTTTTAGGATTCTTTGGGATTTATGTTTTTTAATTTTTATGGTTTTATTATAGATTTATAGGGTTTCTTGTGTTACTTAGGATCATTGAAAATTTGAGGGACTTTTAGGTCTTTTATGGACTTTTAGGGTTTTTATGGAATTTGGTGATTTTTTGGGGGTTTTTATGGTTTTAGGTTTGGTTTTCATGATTTTTCATGATTTTTTGGGGTTTAAAGTTTTTTCTTTGTTTTTTTATATTTTTAGGGGTTTTATAGTTTTTATTGGGTTTTTATGGTTTTTATTGGTATTGGGGTTTTAATGAACTTAATGGTTTTTATGATTTTTAGGGTTTTTAAGGTTTTTAGGTTATTTTGGTCATTGGGGTTTTTTTCATTTTTAATGTATTTTTGAGTTTTATATGGTTTGTGTTTTTATTGTTTTCGTAATGGTTTTAGGGTTTTTTATATATTTAGTGATTTTTTTTGAATTTTTAGAATTGTTATTATTTTTTACTAATTTTTTGGTAATTTGTGGACTTTTAGGGTTTTATGGATTTTTTTATGGTTCTTATAAATTTTTTGGGTTTTTTAGGTTTCTTTGGTGTTTTTAGGATTTTAGATTTTTTTATTTTTTAGGGCTTTTATAGGTTTTTATATGGTATTTATATTTTTATGGGTTTTGTGGTTTTTAGGAGGTTTAGGGTTTTTAGGATCTTTGTAGGATTTTTAGTGGTTTTTTGGTTTTTTGGTTTTTAGGTTTTTTTAATTTTTTTTTTGCTTTTTAAGGAATTATTTGGGGTTTTCATGGATTTTAAGTTTTTAGGGATTTTTAGGATTTAAATGGTTTTTAGGGTTTTTAGAATATTTAGGGTTTTAATAGTTTTTATGTTTTTTTCATTTTATAGGTATTTACGGGTTTTTTGTGTTTTTAGGTTTTTCAGGTTTTCTATTGGGTTTTCATAGGTGTCAACGTTATTTGAGTTTTTATGAAATTTTAGCCCTTTTCAAAGTTTTTAAAAGGTTTTTAGTGATTTTAGGGATATTAAGGTTTTTATGGTTTTTAGGGTGTTTAGGTTTTTTTTAGAGTTTTTAATGTTTTTTGGGGTTTAAAGGGGTTTTAGACATTTTAGAGGTTTTATGGTTTTTTATGGTTTTGTAGGGTTTTTAAATATTTTTGGGAATTTTTTTTGGGGTTTTAGGGTTTTTGTACTCTTTTTAATGATTTTATGGTTTTTAGAATTTCAAATGTTTTCTATGGGATTTATGAGTTTTTAGTATTTTTTCATAGCATTTTTTAATGTTTTAGTGTATTTTGAGATTTCATGGGGTTTTTTATATTTTTAGGGTTATTTGTGTTTTTATGGTTTTCATGGATTTATAGGGATGTGAGGGTTCGTTGAGTTATTTGTGTTTTTAGTGTTTTTAGTGTTCTTAGTGTCTTAAGGTATTTTGAGGGGTTTTATTGTTTTTAGGTTTTTTGGCGGTATTATCAATTTTGTGGATTTTTGGGTGTTTTATATTTTAAATGGGATTTTTGGTTTTATTATGATTTTCAAGGTTTTTAGGGTTTTTTATGTATCTGGGTATTTTAAGTATTTTTATGGACTTTCTGGTTTTTAGGGTTTTTATATATTTGTTGGGATTTTATTTGTTTTTATTTTATTTATGGTTTTATTGTTTTTTATGATTTTTTAATTTTTGAAGGTGTTTAAGGTTTAATTGAGTATTTCAATGTTTTTAGGGGTTTAAATAGTTTGATTGTTTTTAGGGTTTTATGGTTTTTATTTATTTTTATTGTTTTTTGGTTTTTTATGGGTTTTTTAGGTGTTTTAGGTGTTTTTTTATGGATTCCATTGGGTTTCTCTGGGTTATATGAGGTTTTTATGTTTTAGGGATAATTATAGTTTTTTTTGGATATTTATGGGTTTTTAGTTCTTTTATAAATTATGAGGGGTTTTAGGGTATTTAGGGTTTTATAGTTTTTTGGGTTTTTAGGTTTTTCGGGTTTTATTGCTTTTTTTTGTTTTAAGGGTTTTTACATTTTTTTGATTTTTTAACGATTTTTGGGTTTTTAAGTGTTTTTAGAGTTTTTATTTTTTTGGTTGTTATCGGTTTTTAGTAATTTTTAATGGTTTTTTTGTTTCTTAGGATTTAAGGGGTTTTATGTAATTTTAGGGGTTTTAGGGTTTTTAGGTATTATGTTGGATTTAGGGTTTTATTTGGTTTTAAGGATTTAGAGGGTTTTTGTGTTTTTTATTTTTATGTTTTTTGGTATTTTAATTTTTTTCTGTTTTTAGGGGTTTAATGTTTTTTTATGTTTTTTTTTGGTTTTAAATAGTTATAATAGTTTGTAGGGATTTTAGTGTTCTTATGGGGTTCAAGGGTATTTTATCACTTATATGTGTGTTTATGGTTTTTAGGGGGTTTAGAGTTATTAGGGTATTTTTAGAATTTATAGGTTTTAGTGCTTTTAGGTTTTTAAATTTTTTTATAATTTTTAGAATTTTTTGGTTTCTTAAGGTTTTTGGATGGTTTTACGGGGTTTTTTGATGAATTTTATTTCTATCCAAAAAATTAATGGATTTTTATAGTTTTAAGGATTTTTAGGGTTTTTTTGGGATTTCAGGGTTTTTATAGTTATTACGAATTTAGGGGTTTTTATTTTTTTTGGGTTTTTATGTTTTCTAATATTTTTCAGGGTTTTTATGGTTGTCTTTGTTTCAATGTATTTTTATTGTTTTTTTTATTTTTATAGTTTTAGTTTTTTCAAGTATTTTGATGGTGTTTTGAATTTATAAAGGTGAGTAGGGTTTTGTGGTTTTTTTTTGGATTTTTCATATTTGTCATATTTTTAGTTTTTAGGGGTTAAATGAATTTTAGAGTTTTTAAAATATTTAGACTTTTAAAGGTTTATTATGGTGTTCATTGTCATTTTAGTTTTTTCATATGTTTTTGGAATTTTTATGATTTTTAGATGTTTTATTGATTTGTTGGGGTTTTAGGGTTTTTAAGGTTTTCTAGGGTTTTTGCATTTTTTAGGTTTTTTAGTCGATATATTTTTATTTGTTTTTTATGGTTTTCTTTGAGTTTTTCAGTGTTTTTCATAATTTTAGGGATTTTTATGTATTTTAATATATATTTTTAGGTTTTTAGGGGTTTTAGGGATTTTGAGGAGATTTTGGATTTTTAGGGTTTTCATGGTTATTCTGGGGTTTTTATGTTATTTTAGGTTTTTAGGGTTTTACCTATTTTAATGTTTTTAAAGGATTTTAGGGATTAGAAAAGGTTATAGAGTTTTTCGTTCTTTATTTAGCATTTTTATGGGTTACTATGATTTTTACGGATTTTAGGGTTTTTTGGATTTTAAGGTTTTAGGGTCTTTTAGGATTTTTAGGGATTTTAGAATTATTGGATTTTATAGGTTTAATTATTTATAGGTTTTTATGGTTTTCATAGGGTATTTAAGGTTTTTTTAGGGGTTTTATATTTTTATGTAATGTTAGGTCTTTTTATTTATTTTTAATCATTTTAGGGATTTTAGATATTATGAGGGTTTTAAATTATTTTTAGGGTTTTTAGGGTTATTATCATTTTTAGGCTTCTTGGGGTTTAAGTGTTTTTTGTTTTTCAAGTATTTCATATAATTTTTAGGGTTTCTAATGTTTTCTATGATTTTATAAATCATAATATATTTTTATGATTTTTATAGTTTTTTTTTGTTTTTTGCGATTTTTTTTGTTTTTATATTTTTCTAGGGTTTTATAGTTTTCTTGAATTTTTATGAATTTTTATGGGTTTTAAAGGATATTTATAGTTTTTATCATTTTTAGGTGATTTAAAGGGATCTTAGTCTTTTAGTGGGTTATTAGGGCTTTTATCATTTTCTGGGTTCTGTAAAGATCTTATGGGGTTATTATAGTTTTTAGGGGGTTTAGGGGTTGTTTGGCGTTTTAAACGGTTTTTAGGGTTTTATATTTTTCATGTTTTTATAGTTTTCTTTGGTTTTTTCTAGGGTTTTAGGGGTATTTACATTTTCTTGTATTTTTTGTGATTTTTTTATATTTCTTACCGTTTCTTATGGTTTTTAGGGATTTTGGGGTTGTTGAGGATTTTTTAGAGTTGTTAAGGTTTTTATGGTTTTTCTGTGTTTTAAGAGTTTTTTTTTGGAATTATAGGGCTTTTAGTGCTTCATTGGATTTTAGGATTATATGTTTTTTATGGTTTTTATGGTTTTTAGTGGTTTTATGATATTTATGGGTTATAGAATTTTTTGGGAAATTATATGGTTTTTAGCATTTTTAATGTTTTAAGGGTTTTTAAATGTTTTTAGGGTTTTATAGTCTTCTTAGGGGTATTCTGGGCTTTTACGTTTATATGGATTTTAATGTAATTTTTAGGGTTTTATTATTTTTAGTGATGTATGTATTTTGAGGTTTTCTTGGGGTTTTAGGGGTTTTATGGGGTTTTCAAGTATTTTTTTCTTTTTATAGGTTTTTAAAGGTATTTTTACTTTTTTATGATTTTCTTTTAGTTTTTAAGGGGAAGTTGGGTTTTTTTTATTTTAGGTATTTTTAGTTCTTTTTTGGATTTTCATGGAGTTTTAGGGATTTTAGGGATATTAAGAGTTTTTAGGGGGTTTTAGGGTGTTGAATGTTTTTTTTTCAGTTTTTTGGGATTTTTTATGTTATTTATGAGTTTTATGGGTTTTTAGAGTTTTTTAATGTTTTTAGGGATTTAAATGGATTTTATTGTTTTTAGTTGTTTTTTAGGGTTTTATGCATTTTGTGGGTTTCTAAGTATTTTGGGGGGTTTTGTGTTTTTTTGGTCTTTTAGTGATATTTGGTTTTTAGAATTTTTTAAATTTCTTAGGGGTTTTAAGTGTTTCTATTTTCTTAATGTTTTCTTATATTTTTTCATGGTTTTTATGGTATTTTAATGTTTTAGAGGTTTTTATGTTTTATATGTTTATTATGGATTTTATGGTTTTCATGGATTTTGATGGATTTTAATTTTTTGTAGTGTTTTTATCATTTTTTACAATTTTTACGGTTTTATGTGCTTTAGGTTTTTAATGTATTATTATGGTTTTTAGGGATATAAATTTTTTTATGTTTTTATGAGTTTTTGAGGTTTCTTTTGTTTTTTTTTTGGGTTTTTGTCGAATTTGATGTTTTTTAGTGTTGTTTAGGGGTTTTGGGATTTTAGGGTTTTTTGGGTTTTATGGGTTTTCTTCGATTCTTTTGGTTTTTTATGATTTTTTATGTTTTTTCACCTCATTAGGTGTATAGAGGGATTTTAGATTTTTTTTAGTGGATTTCTAGGGTTCTATTGGATTTAAAATATTTCTAGGGATTTTTATGGTTTCTGTAGGATTTTAGGGTCATTATGGTGGTTTTAGGGTATTTTTATTTCTAGCATGTTTAGGTCTTTTGTGGGTTTTAAGTGTTTCTTGGTTTTGAAGTATTTTATAGGGGTTCTCATGATTTTTTACATTTTTAGGGATTTTTATGGATTTTTTAGGATCATTTTGAATTTTTATGATTTTTATTGATTTTTAGGGTTTTTATTCTATTTTGATTTGTTTTGCTTTTTGGGGTTTAAAGGTATTTTTGTCTTTCTTGGTTTTTATTTTGATTTTTTATTGTATCTAATAGTTTTTAGAGTTTCTTAAACTTTTTAGGGGTTAAAAATTAACTTATGTTTTTAGTGGGGAGTTTATTGGGTTTTATGTGTTTTTAGGTATTTTTTTTGAGGTTTTTATGGTTTTAGGGTTTTTAGGGTTATTGCGGTGTTTTTCATGTTTTTAGGGTTTTTAGAATTTTTTATGTTTTAAAGTGTTTTACTTGTTTTTTTAGGTATTTATGGATTTATTATTGCATTTTAGGGTTTTGTTATTTTTTATATGGATATTTTGGATTTTTTTGGATTATAATATTTTTAGGGTATTTTGGGATTTCAAGCTCTTATGGGGTTTTTATGGGTACTTGTATTTTTTTATTGGATTTTTAGGGTTTTGAGGTATTTTTTTATTTTTAGGGGTTTCATGGTTTTTTTGTGTTTATTAACATTTGTAGGGGGTTTAGAGTGGGTTTATTGTATTTAGTGGGGTTTTAGAGTTTTATGGGGTTATAGGTTTTTAGTGGTTTTTAGGGATTTTTTAGTGTAGCTAAAGGAAACACTGTTAAATGGGTATTATTTGGACACCTATGTGCCTAACCCCTTTAACAGTGCTTCGATGGCCCCTTTAATAGTGCTCCACACCACCTTTATCAGTGTTTCTCACCCCATACCCCTTTTATCATCACATTGTGAATTTCCATCCTCATGTGTGCCTTCCCAGATTCGAACCCTCTACCTCTCCATCAAAGATGGAACGCCTTTACCACTACACTATGTAGATTTCCTTTCTGTCTAATGATATTTCTGTATATATATATATATATATTTACATGTATTTATTTAAATATTTTAAATGACATTTTTACAATATGTGTGATTGTGTGATATATTATATTTAATTAAATATATTATATATTATATTCATTTGCATTTATTTGATAATAATATATTTATCTGCTTGTTAATAAAAACACATATGTATATATAAAAATTATAAATTTAATTTTATATTGTAAAAAATAGTTAGAAAATTTATTAAATATATTTATAGAATATTTATTTATTTAGATATATTACAATATACATTTATATGTAAATATATCGATATATGTATTTATATAAAGGATTAATTATAAGTGAATATAAGAAAAATAGCATATATTTAAAAATAAATAGCATTACATTAGAATAAATAATAAAATTTAAAAACCATAATATCAATATGAATGTAAGAATGGGAATAAATTCGGTCACCACTGAAAATAGACAAAAATACCCCTTTAAACTAGCCTGAAAATCAATCAAATGTTAAACAATCAGGGTACACCGACTAAAAACTCAATTTTAGTTGTTTTCTGGACAATTTGTCCATGAAAAATGTGTCAAATTTTTTCCTCTATTACTAAGGGAATAGATCTCATCGTGGGATTTGATATGATATGTTGTAGAGCCCGAATAGACAACCGAATCAAAATTTATGGTCGTTTGATGTCCGAGATATATTTTTAACTTATTATAAATATTTTTTTTAATTTTTTTTTAATTTTTCTATATTATAATTGATATTAAATGACTATTACTCGGAAATAATAGCCAAATTATTATTAAAATTTTATTTATTTATTTTATAATCCATTTTCAGTAAATATCTTATTTGTTAAGTGTAAATATCTATTTACCTTATGAAAAAAATATTTCAATATATATATATATATTATATTTAAATCAATATGAATATATATATATATGAATATATTTTATTTAATGAAAAATAATTTTTTTACGTATAATTTTATGAGCGCTTGTAAAATAACACTAATAAACACTACCGCATTATCAACACTTTTTTACAATCATTGATAAAATACACCATTTATCAGTGCCCTTTTAACAGAACTGTTATATGGTAGGACATTATCCTAACATTACAAAAAGAACCGATAATGGTGGGTCTTTAACAAAAAAAATTATTGCAGTTAAAGAACCCATTTGTCAACGGTTTTTTAGCACTCACAATGAGGGTCTATAATAGATATTTTAACTAGCACTACTATAGCCCTAGAACTAGATAAATATAGTTATGATGTAGAGAATCATTTCCTATGTAAGGGTCATACCTGTATAAGGATCCCCTCTCACCGGTTGGAAGAGAACATCGTTACCTATTCCCAGGATATTTCGGCTTGAAATTCCCCCATTCAAGTTCAGGAACTCACTTTTCACGACCCATACTCTGTGTCTATATGGGTATGAATCCCGAAAACCCCCCATTTCTATCAAAGATAGAAGTCCAGTGTCTTTTGGATACCTTTGTTTGACTATGCACGTAGTGCCCCAACAACTCTGCATACATTTTCCCTAAAAAACATCCCATCATCCAAAGGAATACTCACCCTCAGGAGAGTATTTTCCAATTTTTGTACGCACTATGATGTTTATGTTTCATCACATTCCATGGTTTTGGAAACCCCTTATATTACAATTTACATCCTTTACCCCCTCTCATTCCTAAAGATGATGAATAATTTCTTTTCAAACTATTGTAGCATGGGACAATTAGTTTACCACTCTTCTTTGTCTAAGTATGGTGACTTTAAATGTTGATTGTCAAATTTTTTGGTTGCTCGAGGTTAAATTGAACCATTATTTATCCCCCTCTTTAAACATGTCAAATTTTTTTGGGAGTGTAATTCTCATTTAAAACCATGAAAAATTCATATATCACTTTCATATATCATTCAATTAAAAGGCCATCTATTATGGTCATTCAAACCCCCAAAAATCGAAATTTCCATAAATCTACTTGGCCATCGTAAGTGGGAGGTCAGTTTATTAATGACACCTTTGTTTGACTAATTCTTACAATACCTCAGCGGATCTTCATAAATGGCCCAAAAAGATTTCATGTTACCAAAGTAAAATTTTTCCCTAAGAGATTCTTTCTCATCTTTTGTACTCCCAATGGCTCCTATTCTCCATATCATCTTCCATTACAAATAATCACAAAGTCAGCATCAAGAAAAAACATGTATCCATGTCTAAAATCTTTTTTGACATTATCGATTAACGAGCACTAAAATGGAGAGATTTACCTTTAAATCATGGTCAAAGATATTTTACCTAAATCTTCAGTCATGATAGTATATATAGAAAGTCATTAAACTTATAATGAAAAGGAGACCACACTTTCCTGGACGAAAATCTGAAAAGGTCGCCGTTGATAAAATATGAGTGTTGCGTCGCTAAACCTAAGCTATGTGCAGTTTATGAAATAATATTGAGCAAGAAAAAATCATGAGACACAAATCATGTTAAGTCAAAAAACTATAATGTGAGTCCTATGAAAAAGTCAAGTTACACATGCTAAGTCCACACCACAATGGGGTTATGAAAAAAATTATGGTTATAATAGAAAATATGCAATGTTTTCCGGGATTTCCGTATAACCCTGGAAATTGTTAACCTATTTTCATTGAGTCCCCCGTCTCAAGAAAAATTTAGATAATGACTAAATTATTTCAAATTTATTATCCCATATTGGAGTTCAAATTCAAATTTTGTGGAAATTATTGTTTAAATGTAGTCAATTATGTTTGATTGACATTGTAGGAAAAGATGAATAGGATGCACTGGAGAGAAAAATGTTTCTATACCATAAATTGAAAAAGAATGGGGGTACATCCACAATATATAGACTCTCCCTAAAGTCAAATATAGGTAGTACATGATATACTAATGGGTTAAAATGAATCCAGGCTTTCTATTTCCAATAGATTGGTGGTCTCCTAAAATAGAACATCAAGGGAATATTCCAAAGTAGTCCTCTATTCAGATTAATCTTCTACTACTGTACATACTCCTTTCATGAAATCCTTGAGGTATCCCCCATTCTTTTTGACAACCTCAAAATTGGCACATGACAAAGCTAGTCATGCCTTTAGTCTGTCCATATGAGCCTCTCACTCTTATAATTCCTCAATTTGGTTAATCACATGATCATGAGCATCTACTTCCCCACACTCTAAATGGAAAACTTTTCAGTAATATCATTAATGTCCTTCATTTTATGGTGTGGCGATTTGAACTATGAAAGGTTACCTTCACAAGTTGTGAGATCCTCTCAAGCTATTACAAGTTGGTACCCATGGAGATACATGTGATTGTAGTCAAATCCACCCAAACCCAAGATGATGAATAGTCAATGAATGTTCTATCCTTCATTATACAAATATTCTAGTGGAGTTTTTGGGGCAAGAGTATAGATTTGATTCCATGTCTATCCTAGCATGGATCGATGTCTCTTAATGGCATCAGAATTTTGGCATTTACCCTTCACAACAATAGGAATATATCGCGAAGTTCCATCATAGCAGACAGAGGCTCCCAATTTTGTGTCAACCAAGAGGGAGGAATTTCCCACCCACTAGACGATTTGGTTTCTAGAACTAGGAATTGGGGATTTAATACAACTTCAAGAATGCCTATCGATGTCCCACTCAAACCAGCTTTGATATGATTGCGAACTGTATCAGCTAGATATATGGAGTCGGATTCTCTCTCTACTAATATAGGCTAAGTAGGATAATCCCCCTCCGAACTTGTATGATGATTAATGAAATTCCTTCTTATGACTGGAAAGGAGGGAGATGGTGCATTCGACATAATTTTGACAAGATTTATGGTAGTCAACATATTCTGAACTCTCTGAACTAGCATATCCAGTATCTGATCATGGTAACAATCCACCCATAGATGAGCATATTCTAGAGACAGGTAAGTTGAATCCACTATGGGATGAATATGGACTTCCACATTAGCATCCTACCACATCACCGTCGACTATAGTTGGCGATGGATTACGGGACAAGATTCCATCTTCACCAGGGTTGTGGGGAGAGATGTGTTTTGTTGAAGGCATCCAAATTTTCTAGAAAACCTACAAGGGATGTAGGTTTCTCAAATATCCACTCTACCTATGTGAGCATTCAATATTTCATCCCAAAGTTCAATGATATAATAGCGTTCTTATAGAGAGCCCCTCCCAACATCCAATACTATTCCATGGGGCACATTGTGAGGTGTAAATGAGAATTTAGAAACATCACTCAAAAATTAAACCACGCCATAGATGCTCAGAGATTTCAGGTGAATGGAATATATGTAAAAAAGAGCTCGATTAATGTCAGAATGAGGAACCCTTAGAGTATGCTGATACTCATAACAAGGAATGTGCGCCGCCATCCATCCATACAATAACTGAAAGGGCCTTCTAAGGTAATGTGGAGACCTTACCTAATGTATCATCCCTTATAGTTCATCGATATGCGCATGGGTAGGAATATCCCAATTAATGGGTTATCTATCAGCTAATGTAGCTTCCATAATTAAAGTGAATGTTATGACACTGGTGTGTACATCGTGGGAAGGGAAAATTAATTCACTCAGGGACATGGTCAAGAAAACCACTAATATGAGATCTGATGATACATATGAAAGAATCTCATAACCCTATGTGGTGTATCTACCCACCTCAAGGGTATCACATTATGAACCAATAATATGTCGTGACTGTTGAGTTAGATGTGTTCAGTTGTGGGAAATTTTTGGATTTTGTCTACTCACATTCAAGAATAGCTTTATCAAGCCCAAGAATTAAATATGTGAGAGAGGATAGAGAGGTTGGACAAGAAGTTCGGCTACTCTAATCGATTAATCCCTCAATAGAGGATATACCTATTTGATATTATCCCAGGTGTTGGTCACGTAAAGAACTCTTCATACATATTTCAAATTACGGTAATCCCTCCATATTGGAAGAGTCCCCACAAGATAATTCCCACTTTCCCATGTGACAAGTGGATGGTGATGGTGTTCAAACAGCAAAAAATAAGTAGTTTGGGTAGTATTTCACCTAGTGAATATATTGAAAACATGAAAACCTATACTGCTTGATATATATTTACAGCCTCCAACAAGTAAGGGGATTCCAAAAACTTTTGATACACCCAGAATTCCAAGGCCCATTCATTGGAGAAGCTCCCCCATATCATGGGTCCCATTTGAAGGTCCACCCTCCATTTGGATTCTCCCATGACATGTTGATAATATATGGGTAGTCTTGGTTGACTGATTCCAAAGAAGTGTGATGAACTCATTGGTTACTTGGAATCCACATGTACCCATCTATAATGAATGTATCCTCTTGGATTTATATTGTTGTGATTTCTCCTATGGAATATATATTTTCCAAATCATGTTCTCAAGTTGTTTCAAGGAGAACAATAAGGCTAATCCAATCAACCCTTGGAATGCAAGCATCTTCTGGGACTCAAAAGTTTTAAAGAGGCAGTTGGTTAGACATTGGATAGGCATTTCGTTTCGGTGAATGGATATCTCATATAGTACCCCTTTGAGGGAAAATGAAATAATAAAGGTTTTCTTTAATGTTATCAACTATAGATGACATTCTTCTGTACGTTCCAATTAAAATAAAAGGAATATCCTTTCTCTTCCTACATCAAAAGACCCAAACAATTGTTCAGTCCAACAAAACGTTTTGGAAAATGTATAAAAAAAATGGAAAAGGACCAAAAGAACTCTACATGAAGAATCACTCCACGTACTAAAACCTAGAAATGATATGTGGAAGGAGCCAAACATGGACTAGCAATTCGCAGAAACCCATGAGCCATTATCCCAAGGGGCATTGGTCAGCAAACAAAACAATTTGTGGTACAATCAAGCGACACACTTAACCTTTCTATGTGTAAATTCAAAATCATCAATAAATGTTTCAACCAATATTTTATAGATTTAAAATTAAAATCACGGACTATGGTGACCATGGGAGGTATTCAGTTTTTGGGATTGAAAGGTCAGTTTGTGGGGAAAATGGAGTCACAAAGGGAGATGTTTAATGGAAGCATGGTGAACAAGAGAAAATAGAGAGTGAGGAGTTCTCTAAGAAATGCGGAAAATGACAAAGACTTGGGGACCATATATATAGGCATGGACCCTCATATAGGTATAACCTTATACACAAACTAACTTATGTTATCACCACATTCTACATCGATATAGGCTCCTCTTATTCTTGATCAGAACCCATTCTGATGGGGGGAATTTGATGCTTCCTAAAAACATTTCAAACAGAAAGTAAATGCTCCAATAATTTTTATAAATAAAATAAAAATTAATTGGATGAAGATTTTGAAGAGGAACATTGATGAATAAAAATTTTGTAAAGGGAATGAGAGAAGTCATGGACCGCCACTCTGCATGGGGGTCCACAACCTCACAAAGTAGCTATGAACAAAATGGTTAGAAAACAATATATGATTGAATTGGTTCCCATGAACCTTATCATTGGTGAAATGGAGGAGGAGAAGTTCATCCCCCCCCCCCCCACATGTACAGTCTTCCCCGTGAACTATGTCATTGGAGAAAAGGATGCATAGATACCCTCTACTTCATATTGTCCCCATGAAAATAATGGTTCATGAGCACGTTGAAGCTGGTGGTGTCCCACGAACGAGATGAATTTGTTCATGGGATGAGGTGGCAATCTTCACCACTGTAAACCACAACATCGTGGCCCTCTGTTGACCAATTTTTCTATTGTTCTGGTGATTTCTCCATGGGATTCTGGAAAATGTGTCATGCAACCCATATATCCAAATTCCCTAACACACTATAAAAGGATCCCGAGGGGACCCTGGAAAGGGGTATATAGAGAAAAAAGGACTTTGGGGTAGATGGACATTAACTCATAGAGTCTTTAGAGGATGATTTTGAGAAAAAGACTAATAAAGTAAGGAACCGTGAATGATTCCTGATGGGTAGAAACCCACAACACAAAATAAATACCAGGAATCATAATATTAATTTGTATACCTCAATCCTAATTTAAGAACCCTAGAACATATCCCAGAGGCGGATGAACATCCCGTAAACTATTGGATTAATTCCCCTTCTTCAAACTAGCATCCCACATTGCACACCTCTATGAAGATGAAACCCTGCCCCATGTAGCATCACGCTACATAGATGAAATATTGCACCACATAGCAACATTCTATGTAGACAGAACCTAAGGTTGCTTACCACTATGGTACATGGACCTCATCCAGGTACGCTTACCACTTCGGTACACAGACATCCTCTCCACCCCCATAGATACATGTTATGTGAGGGGATACCCCATCCTATATGAAAACAATTATGTGGAATAGGGTACATTTTGAATTTCCACCTTCCAGCTCCGATCATTTCCTTTTATTTCTATAGCCTCATCCACAATCCATTTGTTATCCATTCCAATAAAATTAGGCCAAATCCCCTTCCAAATCCACCTGACCCGTATGATAGAACCATCTGCCACATCGGTGTTCCCTTTTGAGTTTACATACCCATGGTAAGGGGAGTCACGTGGATAATCCCTAAAATGGTGCGAACCCCCAGAATTTCCATTAGTATACATTCCCATGGTAACACAGGTTCCAAACATGGGATACTAATCCAAAAATCCATATTTGAAAAACCAAACTCCCAATATTGAGGTCCAAAAATTTAACAAGCATTAGAAAATTGGTCAACCTTAAAAATCATCTTCATAAAAATCATCCACACTCATTCAATATTATATTATTTTATCAAGAATCATATTTTTTATCACTTTTAACCTCTGATCAATGATATTTAGCAATTTCATATTTTCTAAGGATATTATTGAAACTTATATGTATTCTTAAAACATTTATATTACCAATCAAAAATGAATACAATTGAAAAAGAATTCTACCACTTTCCGTTATAACGATTCCATCACATGTTCTCCACACATCTTATAGTATTAATGAAATAAAAATTCACAATTAATCATCATATTTTACTAGTATAATTATTAAACTATGAAAACCAATGTCATTAAATGGATCCATTACAATTATACAAGATTTACCTTTGTACTCAAAGTCTTAAAACCATTAATGTGTTTCAAGGAATATCATGAATTGAGGACTTCATCCAAGCACCATTAACACTGGAACAACTTTATCCTATTGAATGTAATGATATCTTATTATCTCATTGAACACCGTTGAAAATTAGTTTATAGTAAATAAAATCCATACAAAAAGTGGTCTCTACAATCTCTTCCTTTTTATTTGTTGGAAATACCTTCAAATATCGTTTCAAATGAATGCATCAATATGTGGAAATATTATCTTATCTCTCCCCATTACATTTAAAACAATAATTTCAATTTATCTCCCTCTTATTGTCTAGAAATATAAAATTCATAGGAAAAAGGGAATCAGTCCATAATTAAGCAATGTTCCATCAATCATTTCACTTTAAATCTATTTGATCTATGATCAGTGTAGAAACAAAAAGATTATATTTAGAATAAAATTTGTCCATTACAATAATCATGATACCAAAATAAAAGAGAACTCATATACTTGTTTTCAAGGATTATTTAATTTTATTCCAGGATGAAGTTACTAAATGTGAGATGAATCTTTTTAAGAACAATCAACCTAAAATTCATACACTCACATCAACCAATAGATCCAAAACATTCAAGTACAATATGAAGAATAAGTGACCTTGGTACACATCCATTATTATTATGTCATTGACTAATTAAAAAATCCCACTTCATTGAAAGTTTGTTATTTTTTAACCATAGATGAGAGATTTAGAGATATAGATCATCTATTGACATGATATTCAAGAAATTTATAGAATAGTCATATTTGATAAGATTTAAATAATAATTCTAAAATAATATTCATTTGTCTCCACAAAGTGAAAAAAATCTCATAATCTTCATAATGGTGAATCTTATCAAGAATGGATTTCATGAAATTCAAGTATAGAGAGTACATCAGGGTGGGTCATCAACCTATGATAGTCCATATTGGAAAAATTTCACAACTGTTCCAAGGAAGATCTCTTAGAATATATGTTTTTTAGAAAACCAAGAAATAAGATCAAACCAAGATATAATCATTATTATCCTAGATATCCAGCATAGAACAAATTCTTCAGCTTCATCAAGGATTATCCTCCATCATATTAGTATTTTTTTAGAATCATTCACAAATGGTAAATTTTTCAGTTTTACTATCAAGATTTGACATCAATCACTGCTTTTGAAGTTCTCCCCCTGAGAATTTGCGTCACCTTAAATTCACTATACTATAATCACAAATTAAATAAAAAATTATTCAGGGAATAAGGTGGATATTTCATGATTCATTAATATAAACAACTGGGTTTGGATAATCTTCCCAACCAAGTTGATCTATTTTCTCGAGTATTCATTCTTTTCCATCTGAACAACTGTTTTGATTTATATTTAAGTAACATATTTCAATTCACATCCTCTTCTTCTCAATGTGGATAATTTTTCTTTTTAACAGTATTCATGGATGATAAATCATTACACATTTTAGGACTACATCTTGTTCTAAAAATAAAGTTAAACAACTATTGGTAATGTGACCATATTTCTTGAATATCTCACCCAAAACATATTTTACACAAGAGTTTTCTTAGGTTTCTATCCTATCATTCAATTTTTCATAATAATGTGGAATCCTTTCATTTCTTATTGCACTATCCTTAGTTTGTGCATCTTTAAACTTCCTCACTCTTTCCATGTCTTCGGGATAAATAACTATGACCTCATTAGGAATAATGGTAGAATGTTTGGACCCTTCACATGGGTTATTCTGATTGTCATCCCTATTATTAGTTCTTTTGTATTCAATATGTCTTAACATCTTGGATTCAGATTCCATGGTATTATTACCTTTATTTCTAATAATATTCTTTGGGGAATTTTTGTTCAAAAAATTATTTATATTTATTCCCTAGGAAGATTCTTAATTTATATCCGTATTATATGATCTTATTTTCTTATTAACTTCGGATACATGTTGATATGATCAGGTACCAACCATGTTACCACTGCCACTGCATACATCACAGATAGTATCAAGAATTCCAAATATATTTACAGTATACATATGCCTCTAGACTTTTGGATGTTTATTCATCTTATCTAGATTACATTCCCTTGATATTAGATTCATTTGTCATTTTAAATTCTTTTGAGTGTACCAACAATTTAATACACACTAAAAAAATATATTTCAGCAGCATCATTGACCCATAAATGTTGATTTCCTGATATCTTTTATATCAGATTATTATGTAGTTTTTTAAGATTTGTTTTGATTTCTATTGGGAATCAACTACCACATTCGCTTTCTTAAACACCCTAGTCATGGTAGTAGGCTTCTTCTCACCATTATTCCTCCACACTTGTTTAGATTTTATTTAATGACCTACATTGTTCACTATATAATGTTAAGAAATATTAGTAAAATATGGTTTTGATGGTACCTCATTCATCATAGATTATTGTGATAGATAGTTGAGCAAATAAATAATAATATTTTCATATGATGGAGGTCTTTCATCCTTATAATCCTCTAATGAACATTTAGTACCATTAGTAACTTTCTCCTTATTTTATGAAGACTCTATATGTGTATTATCAGGACTGGAAAACTGAGATTCAAAATATATACATTTCATATTGAGGATGATTTTATAATATTAAATAGTAATAATATTTTCTCCGCAACCCCTATTAAATATTTAATCTTCCTCTTCATGCATTAGAACATTGTTTTGAAACAAAGAGTCATGTTTTGTGATCTTCTTGGATATTTAGTCAATTTGTAAACCATTAACATAATTTCTATTTTTCAATTTCTCCTCATGTGCATAGAACGTTCCATATTGGTTCCATTTGAATACATATTTCTCTTCATCTTCTTTGATCCATTTTGAGTAACTTAATTCATGTTCCCTCTTTTTTGCTTCCGAGGTTCCAACATGTCTAGAGACAATTAAAAATTCAATAATTTTTTATTGTAATCATTTCTCCAAAACATTTGTTTCTTATTCTATCTGGGTGATATCGTCCTACATATATTGAAATTCTCCAAAAAAAGGATGCAATTTCTTTTGGAATACCATACATAATAACTCTTAATCTATCAAGTGATAACTCTTGAGAAGTTTTAGATCGATCAACATCAGTACATGTTATAGAATTTTCATCATCACGAATGATTTTAAATGTAGTACCACATACCTCATGATCACTTGAGATATTAAGTTTATCCATATTCTTGGTTGAATATTGTTTTACCTTCTCATTACATTCCAAGACTGATATGTCTTAATTGTCATCAAGGTATAAAGAAACCGTTACTTACTATTTTTTAGATAAGAGGGACTAATTATTCAACTTCTTATTCTCTTTATTTTTATTGTTCATCATTATCATATTAGTTATAGAATTTTACTCATACGTAACCGAATATTCACAAAAGCATCACTTTATTCATTAGTGTGGGAGGAAACTAAAATCTTAAAAATATAATATCTTCACTCTAATGAATCAAAAATAGGTCAAAATAGCTATGAAACCAATTATATGGACCACATTGGGATATTTCTAACACTGATAGAGGGGTGAATTAGTATTTTGGGATTTTTAATCCAATTTCACATTTTATCCCCTTAACTCCATGACATGTTGGGATCTCAAATCTATTATTCCATTCTCCCTATCGTATGCAATAATATTAATACAGTAAAGAGAAGAACATGATATTTTTCTATGGTTCACTACTCAATAAGAGTATCTAGTACTTGGAATGGTTGAAAATAATACTAACAACATAATTCATTAGAAAAAAATCCTTTTTTGTGGATTACAATGATAAGGATATGCCTTTAAAATAGGAAATCACTTTGAAAACAATCCAATAGTTCTTGTTTCAGAAAACATGTTTGGATATTTATACTGCCTTCCAATATAGTCTTCTCCTTATTTATGAGGGAGTGTAACCCCGTGACTGTTCTATTCATGTTGAGTCATATCTGATGTAATTGTTTTGATTTATTCTTCAACATTCTTCTTTTTCACTTTGTTACTTTCACAGCAGCATGAAAGCAATTCAAATTATTTATTCCCAGAATAAAACATGATAGCTACACTATCTTCTTCTTCTATTAGTCACAATAATATTAATCGTTTGTGGATAGATGAATGCTGAATTTTATCGAACACAAATTATGATCAATTAATCCCAATTTGGTCACCAAATATTATTCCTTTCTTCTTAATTTCTTCTTCAGTGAAAAACAAACTGCACTAAGATCTATTATTCTTGTACATTATGGAATCAAAAACATACTATGTGACTATTAAATAAATGATGATCAGCTCAATATATCACCATAAGAAATAATTTTCCCGGAACAATAAATTATATTTAAGTGGGAACACTTTATTCTGGTTGTACAGACAATAATATTTTCAAGTTCATTACTGCATTGATCTCCTTTTATTCTACCTTTGAGAAACTATTAGTTTATGTTCACATCTTTATCTTCATAACATAAAAACTATATGTGTTTTTATTATCTATCAATTGTCTATTGACTAGGTACAAACACAATATTACAAGATTTTTCACCTTCGTGGTCTATCTTATATCCTCTAGAATCTTCCCTGCACCATGTTGTGTGAGTGCTTCGCAGACAACCCTCCATTCTGCAAACAATATCTACTTCACAGAAAACTGATTCCAGGCATATTTCCATTGCTCCGTAGACCACCACTACTTCATGGATGACTATTTCATCAAGGGATGCATTTACTTCTATATACCACTTATTCTGATTAGGACCATTTCATCTTCTTCGGAATTCCACTCCTTCCGAAAACTACCTCTTCTTCCATGGACACCAATTTCTTGGCAGACTGCCTATGTTGTATGGTCCCTATTCCATTATAGACAGTAGTGCCCCAAAAATATTTTTCCATGAGAAAACTCTGGGGAAAATGCTCTCTTATGTGGAATCTTTTCTCGGTGAATTACTATTCGTTGTAGGATTTTCCCCGCGAACATCTTTTCCTTTGTAGAATCCTACCTCATGAACTCGTTTAGGAATTCTAGAATTCTTATTTCAGTGAAGATGTTATCTAATGAAATTATATATTAATAATTATGGGATTAGGGTCTTTTAGATTGGAAAAAAAATCCTCAAATCTTGATAATCTTATTGAACAATACTTTCAATGTGGTATAGCCTTCCCTGAGGATAGTTATCATTCGAGGAACCATTTTTCCTCCATGACCCACATAGATCCTTTATTCCCTTTCAGCATCTAATTTCATCCACAAACTGATAACCACCTCTTATCTGTAAAGAATGAACCTCTTCAAAATTCAATCCGTCCATGAATGTAAAACCTCCCATGAACCGTTTTCCCTACGTGATCCATGTAGCACCCATTGCGGTTGACATAACACTACTATGAGAAAATCATTCCTTTTTTTGATTTTCCATTTCCATTCTGCACACATCATATGTGGTCTATGAACTATCCTTCATTGTCTTGGAGTTATGTTCTATGAATAAACAACCCATTGATAAATAATCAATCTCATAATATTGAGGCCCAAAATGTTGGTATATAATAGGAAACTGAGCCGACATAAAAATATCATAGGCAATAACATATATATTCATTCTTTATAATATAATTTTTTCTGGAACCTTTTATTCACAATTTATAACCTTTGCTTGATCATCTTTAGTATCATCACATTTTCTGATAATAGTATTGAAACATATCTATCTTTCTGAAACATCTTTCATTCTTAATCAAACCTGAATATGATTGAAAACCATTCCCCCTTCCTTCATAATTATTTCATCGCATGTTCACAAAACAACTTATGATATTTTTTAAATAAAAATACCCAAATCATCATCATATTTTATAAGGACAATTATTCTGCTATGACATCCAATGTCATCAAATTAATCCATAAAAATTCACCAGGCATTACGTTGAAACACCAAGCCTTTTAAGAATTCACATGATTCATGGAAAACGATGATATTAAGACTTCATCCAAGCCTCGTTAAATTTGGACCTACTTTATGATATTGACCAAAATGAGATCATCTTATCTCATTAAACACCATTAAAAATATGTTAATGACAAAGACAAATCACACACAATGTGGGAACTAAATTTGTTTTCGTTTTTTATACCATAATATATTTTTAGTTATTTTTTGTTTTTTAATTTTTTTGGGGTTTTTTAGATTTTGAGGATTTTTATTGGTTATTGGGGTTTTTTGGGTTTCTATAGTTCTTTAGAGGTTTTAATTGTTTTTATGGTTTTATTTTTTTCATTGGGATTTTTTGTGTTTTAGGGAAATTTTCATTTTTTAGGATTTTTAGAGCTTTTTTTAATTTAATTAATTTTATGGGTTTTTTTGGATATTTATGGTTTTTAGGGTTTTATGGTATTTAGGGTTTTCTTTTTTTGTAGGGTTTTAATTTTTTTTAGAGTTTTTTACAATTTTTTTGGAATAAAGGGATTTTAGATTTTTTTTCGTGTTATTAGGGGATTATGGTTTTTAAGGGTTTTTATGTTTTTAGGGGTTTTTTGTTTCGAGTGGGTTTCATGGTTTTTAGAGTCTTTTTTGGGTTTTAAGGTTGTTATAAATTTTTAGGTTTTTAGGGGTTTAAAGTGTTTTTATGTTTTTAAGCATTTCATATGAGTTTTTAGGTATTTATGGGTTTTTATGTTTTAGCGATTTTTAGGGACATTTTAGAATTTTTAATTTTTTTTAGTGTTTTAGAGATTTTGAGGGTTTTTATGGATTTTGAGGGGACTTATGATTTATAATGATTTTTGGGGTTGGTTAGTGTCTCAAGCATATTTTAAGTTTTTAGGAGTTTTATGTGTTTCTTTTTAGGTTATGTGGTTCTCTTTTAGTTTTCATGTTTTTATAGGTTATTACGTTTTTTTGGATTTTTAAGGAATTTTTACGATTTTATGTGTTTTAGTGATTTTAGGGAATCTGATGTGCTTTAGGGTTTTTAGGGTTTTTAGGGTTTTTATTTTTATTAGGGGTTTAATGATTTTTAGAATTTTTTTATGGTTTTTGAGGTTTATAGAGTTTTTTGATGTTTTTCGTGATTTAAAGAGTTTTTAGAGTTTTTTCCACTTTAGGGTTTTTATGGGGTTTTAGGGTTTTTACGGTTTTATGGGTTTTATGGTTTTTAGGGGGTTTAGGGTTCTTAGGGTCATTCTATATTTTTCAGGTTTTTCATTTTTTAGGGTTGTTAGGGCATTAATGTGTTTTTAGGTTTTTATGGTTTTTATAGTTGTTTTTTGGGGTTTGAGGGGTTTTGATATTTTTAGGGATTTTTGTTGATTTTTTAGGTTTCTTATTGTGGTTTAGGATTTTATGGGATTTTTAAGGGTTTTAGTATTTCAAGGTTAATAGGGTTTTGTGTTTTTTTGGGTTTCATGGTTTTTTACTTTGTTGTGATTTTATAGTTGTTTAGAGTTTTTTAGTAATTTTGGGGGTTTAAATGTTTTTTAGCTTTTTAGTGGGTTTTATGGGTTTTATTGGTTTTTATGGGTTTTAATGATTTTATGAGTTTTTATGGTGTTTAATATTTTTAGATACTTTTAAATTTATTAGGTATTTAGTGTTTTTTAGGGTTTTAGAGGTTTAATTTGTTTTTTGGTTTTTTTAGGTTTTCTAATAATTTTCTAATAGTTTTAGAGTTTTTTATGTTTCTAGGGATTTTTTAGGGTTTTTAGGATTTTTTTGGGTTTTATGAGATTTATGTTTTTAGGAATTTTGAAGGCCTTATTAAAATTTTTATTGGTTTTTGGGTTTTTTGGGATTTTGACAGTTTTAGGGTTTTTATGGGTTTTATGGTTATTATGGTTATTTAATTTTTTTTACATTTTATGACTTTTAAGCGTATTTGACATTTTTTAATGTTTATAGGGGTTTAATGGGTATTTTGAGATTTTTTATTGTTTTATTGTTTATAAGTGTTTCAAAAAGTTTTATTGGTTTTAGGATTTTTTAGGATTTCTAGAACTTTTTAGGTTTTTAATTATTTTAAATATTTTTTTTGGTTTCTAAAGTTTACTTAAGGTGTTTTTGGTTTTTTATGTTTTTTATTTCTTATTTATATTTTTTATTTTTTGTATTTCAAGTTATTCACGGTTTTATGGGATTTTGATGGGTTTCGGGGGTTTCATGGGTTTTTAGTGTTTTAAGAATATTTATTTTTTTTATGGTTTTATGTTTTTTTAGGTTTTCATAGTTTTTGTAGTTGGTTTTAGGGTTTTTATTTATTTTTATGCTTTTTACGAATTTTAAGGTGTTTTTATGTTTTTATGGTTTTTTCGGCTTTTTAATGATTTTAATGGATTATTTGGGGTTTTAGGATTATCTCTTTGGGGGGTCTTTATATTTTTCTAGAGGTTTTATGGGTTTTAGTGTTTTTAATTTTTTTGATGGGATTAAAGATCCTTAGAGTTTTTAGTTTTTTAGTTTTTTATAGGGTGTTAGGGTTTTTATTTTTTCTTATGAATTTTTATGTGTTTTAGGTTTTTTAAGGTCCTTATGTTATTTTTATTTGGTTTATAATTTTTATGTATTTTAGGGGTTTTTAGTGTTTTTTGGTTTTTAAGGTGTTCTTAATATTTTTCAGGTTTAAGTGTTTATTATGTTCTTGGGGATTATAATAGGATTTATATGATTTTTAGGGTTCTATGGATATTCAGTGTTTTTTGGGTTTTATGATTTTTTAGGTTTTTTGGGTTTTTTTTAATTTTCTTTGGTTTTATATGTTTGTTATTGTTTTTAATATTTTAGGGGTTCAATGAGTTTTAGTGATTTTTTTAGGGTTTATTGGTTTTAGGGTTTTTAGGGGTTTCAGTGGTTATTATGATTTTTATGGTTTTAAGGTGTTTTAGGGTTTTAATGTTTTTAGTTTTTCAGGAGTTATAAGTGTTTTTTCATTTTTTAGGTTTTCCTAGGGTTTAAGTGTTTTAGTAATTTTTTTAAGATATTTTAACAATTTGTTTAGGATTTTATGGGTTTTTAGTGTTTATAGGTATTTTACTGTTTTAACATTTTTTACAGTTTTTAACGTTTTTTGTGTTTATAAATTTTTTATAGTTTTTATTAGTTTTTATGGTTTTTATGGATTTTTAGTTGTCCTTTTTGGTTTTTGGGGTTCTTATTTTTTTAGTGTTTTATGGGTTTTTTAGGGTGTTTTGTGTTTTTAAGCATTTTAAGGATTTTATGTGTATTTATTGTTTTGTTATGGTTTTTCAAGATTTTTAATGTTATCTACATATTTATGATGTTTTAGGGATTTTGTTTTATTTTTATGGTTTTTATTGTTTTTTTTATATTTTGAGGGTTTTTTTAGGGTTTCTAGAATGATTGTGTTTTTTTGTTTTAGAGTTTTTTTAGTGTTTTAAAGAAATTTTAGAGTTTTTAACATTTTTATGTTCTTAAATGGTTTTTAGAGTTATAAGTGGTTTTTATGGTTTTTATGGGTTGTTAAGAAAGTTTGAGGTTATTATGGACTTTTAAGGGTATTTAGTGTTTTTAGGATATTTTAGGGTTTTTAGGTTTTTAGGGGTTATATGTAATTTTTTGGATTTTAATGATTTTGTTGAATTTTAAGGGTATTTTCTGTTTTTTACATCATAGGGGATATTAGTTTTTTTTTTGTATCTTTATTGTTTATTGGGGTTTGTATGGATTTTAAGGGGTTATAGTTCATTTGGATTTTTAGGGTTTTAATGGTTTTTAGAATTATTTAATGTTTTCGTGGTTTTTATATTTTTTAGAGTTTGTTGTTGGTTTTGGGTTTTTATGGGGTTTTATGGATTTTATGGGTTTTAAGGTTTTTCGAGTTTTTTTGGTTTTTAGCGTTTTTAGGTTTTTAGGGGTTTTATGAATTTTTAGGTTTTCCAAAGTTTCTTTGGATGTTTTAGTGTTTTATGGGTTTATATGTTTTTTGGTATTTTTACGGATATTTTTGGAGTTTTATGGGTTTTGAGGGATTTTGGGGGATTTGGAATGTAATAATAGTTTTTTAAATTTTAATTGTTTTTTATGTTTTTATGATTTTGTTTAATGATTTAGTGATTAATGTTTTTTTGGATATTTTATCATTTTCATAGGTTTAAATGGTTTTAGATATTTTATGTGGTTTTATTGGCTCATTTTATTTATTAATATTTTTAGTGTTTTTATGTTTTTAAGGGTTTTTAGTATTTTTTGGGAATACTGGGAGTTTATTGGATTCTTAGCATTTTTTATTTGTTTAAGGTGATTAAATGTTTTTTCATTTTTATGGTTTTCTTTTAGGTTTTCAGGGGTTTTAGTGCTTTTTGACATTTTATGTGTTTAGGGATTTTTTTGGATTTTATGGATTTTATGAATTTAGATGGTTTTTAGGGTTTTTATGTATTTTTTGGTTTTTTGGTTATTTGAGATTTTTATGGTTTTAAGGTTCTTTGGAATTTTTTTAATGGGGGGTCAAAAGGGTTTTAGGGTTTTAACTGTTTTTTTGTTTTGGGTTATTTTAAGGGTTTGGGGGTTTTATGGGATTTGAGGCTTTGGGGACATTCTAGAATTTCTTAGGATTTTATCATTTTTGTGGGTTTAAGAGTATTAAGTTGTTTTAGGATTTTAAGGTTTTCTTTCAATTTTCATTATTTTTAGATATTTTTATGTTATTGGGATTTTTAGAGATTTTTATTTTAATTTTATGGATTTTATGGCCTTTAGGGACTTTGAGGGGTTTTATGGTTTTTTATGGTTTTATGGATTTTATGCCATTTTTTATGTTTTTATAGGAATTTAAAGAGTTTTAAGAGTTTTTAATGTTTTTGGTAGTTTAAGGGGGTTTTAGAGTTTTTATGGGTTTTCATTGTTTTTTATGAATTTTTTAGTTTTGAGAGGATTTATGGGGTTTAGGGTTTTCTAGGGTTTTTTGTATTTTATTCTTTGTGGGGTTTTAAGCGTTTTTTAGGTTGCTAATGTTTTGTTAGTGTTTTTAGGGTTTTTAGGTATTTTTACATTTTCATGCATTTTTACGGATTTCGTATTTTTATTAGTTTTTAGGGTTTTTAGGGATTATTAGGGTTTTATGGTTTTTAAGGTTTAAATTGTTTTTAGGTTTTTAGGGGTTTTATGTGTTTTTTGATTTTTAAGGATTTCATAGTAGTTTTTTGGTTTTTTTGTGTTTTTAAGGATTTTTTGGTATTTTATAAACTTTTCTGTGTTTTTTGTGCTTGTAGGAAATTTGATGGATTTTAGAGTTCTTATGATTTTATGAGACTTTTAGGTATTTAGGGATATTTTTTGTTTTTAGTTTCTTGTGGTTTTTAGAGATTTTAATCTTTTTTAAAGGTTTAAAAGTTTTTCATATTCATTAGTAGTTTTTAGGGATTTATTGGGATTTAAGGATTTTTATGTTTTTAAGTATTTCATTGATTTTAGGGGTTGTAGGGTGTTAGGGTCTTTCTTATGATTTATAATGGATTTAATATTTTTAGGAATTTTAGGGATTTCATGTGTTTTAGGATTTAAAGGATTTACTAGGGGTTTTTAGGGTATTAGTTTTTTTTTTTGCATTCTTATGAATTTTAGGGTTTTTTTAGAATTTTAATGATTTGAGGTTTTTTTGAGATTTTTTGGGTTTTTAATGATTTTAGAGATTTTTAGGGGTTTTATCATTTTTAGGAATTTAGGTATTTAATTATTTCATACGGTTTTTTGGGATTTATCATTTTTAAGTATTTTTAGGGATTTTAAGAATTTTTATGTTTTTATCGGGTTTTATGGATTTTGAGGATTTTTGGGTTTTTAGTATTTTTATGGGTTATTCAGGTTTTGGTGTTTTTTTGTGTGTTTTTAGGGGTTTTTTTTGTTTTTTAGATTTTTTAATGTTTTTAGGTGTTTAAAGGGTTTTGAGATTTCTTTAGTTTTTCATGCGCCTTAGGGATTTTAATGTTCTAAGTGTTTTTTATTGTTTTTAAGGGGTTTAGGATTTCTAGTGTCTTTTAGTGTTTTTTGTTTTTTTAAATTTTTATGTTTTTTAAAGTTAGTGATTTTAGGTTTTTTTGGTTTTCATTGGGTTATTAGAGTTTTTATGTCTTAAGGTATTTTTAGGGATTTTTTTGATTTTTTATTGTTTTTTTTCGTTTTTTATAGAAAGTGAGGGATTTTATAGTGTTTTAGTCTTATTAGTGTTTGTATGGTTCTTTTTGGTTAGTATGATTTTTTGAGTTTTTAATGGCTCTAATTGTATTTTAGTATTTATAAAAATTTTAGGGGGTTTTTTGGGTTTTTTGGGTTTTAAGGTTTTTTATTGTTTTGTGGGGTTTTATGGTTTTTAAGAGTTTTAGAGATTTTTGGTTACATTGGGTTTTTACTGTTTTTATTTATTTTAGATTTTTTCTTTTTTTGGGTATTAATGTTTCTATGGTTTTAAGGTATTCAATGGGGTTTGCACGGTTTTTATTATTTTTTACATTTTTAAGGATTTTTAGGGATTTTTAGGATTTTTATTGTTTTGGGGGTTTTAGGGATTTGGAGGTGTATTAGGGGTTTTTCGGATTTTGAGGGGTTTTAGAATTTTTTAGTTTTTATGGGATTATTTTGATTTAGGATTTTATCATTTTTCTAAGGGGTTTTGGGTTTTTAGGGTTTTTATGTTTTTATTGACATTTACGGGTTTTTAGGATTTTCTTTGGCTTTTTATGATTTTTAAGGATTTGGAAGTTTTTTAGTGTTTTCGGTGTTTTATTGGTTTTTTGTGTTTAAGTGAATAATTTCAGTTTTTTATCGTTTTAATGGTTTGTTAGTATTATATTTGTTTTCTTGGTTTAATGTTTCTTTACATTTTTAGTGGGGTTTTAGGGTTTTTATGTGTTTTTAGATTTTTTGAGGTTTTTAGGGGTTTTATGGGATTTTTTCATTTTTTAGATTATAGTGGATTCATGTGATTTTATATTATTATAACTTTCATAAGGGATTTCTATTTTTTAATATTTTTAATATTTTTATGGATTTTTAGGGATTTTTAAGATTTTTATGGGATTTTTGGGGTTTTACAGATTTTGAGGTGTTATAGGGATTGTAGGATTTTTTAGGGTTTTATAATTTTTTAGGTTTTTGTTGGTTTTAATTTCTTTTAGGTTTCAATGTTTTCTTATGGGTTTTCCGGTTTTAAGGAGTTTTTGTATTTTTAGGTTCTATTAAGATTAATATGGGTTTTTTTGTGTTTTTTGGGTTTTATGGAATTTTTGGGGTTGTAGGATTTTTTAGTTTTTTAGGTTTATAGAGTTTTTAAATGATTATAAATTTTTAAAAGATTTTATGACTCTTCAGTGGGTTTTTATGGTTATTTTGAGTTTTTAGTAGTTTTATGTTTTTGGGGTTTTTATAGTTTTTAATTGTTTTTTGGGTCATTTCAATGTATTGTAGTTATTTTAGTGTTTTTAGGTTTTTTAGACGTTTTAAGTGGTTTAGGATTTTTAATCTTTTCCTAGGGTTATAGAGGTTTTAAGGGTTTTTATGTTTTTATAAATTTTAGTGGTTTATTAAATTTTATCGATATTCATAGTTTTATGAATTTTGAGGGTTTTATAGGGTGTTTAGTGTTTTTATTTTTTTAGTTTTTTATGGGTTTTACAGTTTTTTTGTTTTTATGGTTTTCTTTTGGTTTTTTTATGGTTTTTTGGTTTCCTTATGATTTGGAAATTTTTAGGGACCTTTTAGGAGTTTTATAGATTCTTATTATTTTAAGGGATTTTTTAGGTATTTTCTTTTTTTAGATTTGTAATGTTTGTTTTTGGTTTTTATTAATTTTTTGTGTTTTTATAGGTTTTATTGTTTTTATATTTTTTAATAGTTTTTTGGGTTTGAAGGGTTCTTAGTGTTTTTAGTGGGTTTTGATGAGTATTATGCATTTGTGGATTTTTATGGTTCTTATTTCTTTTCATTATTTTTAGGGGGATTGAGATGCTTTGGGGTCTCTTTGGGTTTTTTTAGCTTTTATAGTTTTTAGGGTTTTTTAGAGTTTTTAGGTTTTAGGGTTTTCTTTAGGTTTTTCAGGGATTTAGGTTTTGTTTTTTTTTTGTTTTTTGGGTTTCATTATTTTTATGGTTTTTAGGGTCTTTAGGGTTTTTGAGAGTTTTGGAGGTTTTACATTTTTAGTGTTTTTTGTGTTATTAAGGGTTTTAGGGATTTTAATTTTTTTTTTGTTTTTAAGGTTTTCATAATGTTTTTTATAATTTTTAACAGTTTTTACAATTTTAATGATTTTATGGATTTTAGGATTTTCATGGTTTTTATGGATTTTAGGGATCTTTATGGGTTTTAACGGTTTTTAGGGTATTATTAGTTTATATGTTTTTTTTTGGTTTTTTGGTGGGTTTTTTGAGGATTATAGGTTTTAATGTTTTTAGTGTTTTTAAAAATATTTTGGGGTTTAAAGGTGTTTTAGATTTTTTACAGGATTTTTGGATTTCAATGGGGTTTTAGAATTTTCTGGTTTTTTGGTTTTTTGAAAATTTTGTTTTTTAGGGGTTTTAAGGTGTTTAATGTTTTTTTGTAATTCAAGGGGTTTTAATGAGTTTTAGGTTCTTATGTTTTTCATAATTTTTTAATATTTTTTTTGGTTTTTATGTTTTTACAGTGTTTAGGGATATTTAGTATTTTTTATTTAATTGGGAGGGTTTTATATACTTTTAGAGTTTTAGGGTTACTTTTGTTTTCTAATGTATTTATGGGTTATTATTATTATTTTTCATCTTAAAGGATTTTTAATGTTTTTAAGGCTTTTAGGGGTTTGATGGGTTTTATATTATTAGTGTATTTTTAGGGTTTTATGCCTATTTAGGGTTTATTAATATTTTTAAGTGGTTTGAGGGGTTTTATAGTTTTTAGTTGGGTTTTAGAGTTTTTAGTGAGTTATTCATGTTTTTTGGTATTTTTGGTTTTAGGGGGTTGGGGGGGGGGTTTGTTGATATTTGGGTTTTATGGCCTTTTGGTGTTCTTTATTAATCTTAGAAACTTTTAGGTTTTTAGGGGATTTGAGTTTTTTAGGTTCTTAAGCATTCCTTAGGGGATTTAGAAGTTTTTATAGTTTTATGGATTTTTTAATATTTTTAAAGATTTGTATGGATATTTTTTATTTTTGGAATTTTGAGAGGTTTTTGGGTTTTTAGGGATTTTAGGGTTATTATGGTTTTTAACATTGTTGGGTATTTATGGGTATTACATTTTTCTTGGTTTTTATGTCTTTCGTAGGGTTTTTAGGGTTTTTACATTTTTAAGAATTGTTAGGTAATTTTTTCAATTTTTTAGCGTTTTAAGAAATTTTAAGGGTTTGGGGGATTTTTCATTGTTTCTTAGGTTGTTATGATATTTTTAGTTTAATATTGGTATTATGGTTATTTAGAGTTTTCCAAAAAATTAATGGGTTATAGTGATTTTAGAGTTTTTAGTAATTTTATGTTTTTATGGTTTTTATAGGTTTTTAATGTTTTAGGTCTATTTACTATTATTAGGGGAATTATTTTTTTAGGTTCTTTATCGGATTTTATGATTTTTTACATTTTTTTGTTTTTTAGTGGTTTTAAGTGGGTTTATGTTAATTTATTTCTAAATGTTTTTTTGGGGTTTTAATATTTTTCATGTTTTTAGGGGTTTCTGTGTTTTTTAATATTTTTATGGGTTTTGTAGTTTTAGAGATTTTGATAGTTTTTAGGGGTTTTTTGAATTTTAAGTTTTTATGGGTTATCAACATTTTATTAGGGTTTTTCAGTTTTTTAGGATTTTTTTAGGATATCTAGGATTGTTTATAATTCTTATGATTTTTAGGGTTTTTAGGAATTTCGAGCGATTTATGGTTTTTATGGGTTTTAAATGTTTTTTGTTTTTTTTTGTCTTTGCAGGGTGTTTTGGTCTTTATGGGTTTTTTATTTCTTTAGGGTTTTTATGGTTTTAAATGTTTTTTTACATTTTTAGGGGATTTAAGTGTTTTTAATTTTGTAGGGGTTTTTAGAGTTTTATTGGTTTTTAATGTTTATATGATTTCTTATAGATTTTAGGGATTTTAGGTATTTTAGGGTTGTTAGTATTTTGTAGGTTTTTGGGTTTTTAATTATTTTGTGGTTTTAAGGTTTCCTTTGAGGTTTTTATGGGAATTTATGGTTTTATGTTTTAAGATATTGTTATGTATTTCTTATGTTTTTTTTGGTTTTTAGGGTTTTGATGGTTTTAGGGTTTTCATGAATTTTCTGGTTATTAGGGGTCTTTTATTTTTACAATTTTATGGGCTTCAGGTGTTTTATGGTTTTTATGGTCTAATAAAGATTTTTAGGGTATTAACTGTTTTTTATGTTTATTTGGATTTTTAGGATTATTTCATGATTTTTATGGTTTTCTGGGATTTTCAGGATTTTCGGGATTTTCAATGTTTTTGGTGATTTTGGGGTTTTTGGGTTATAATGGGTTTCTTTGTTTTTTTCATCTTTAGGTTTTTAATGATTTTGAAAATTTTAAGGGTTTTATAGGAAATTTTGAGTTTTTAGTGGGGGTCGCAAGGGCTTAAAGGAAATTTAGGTTTTATATATTTTTAGAGATTTCTATGGTTTTAGGGTTTTTTCCCATTTTGGGGTTTTATGTATTTTTATGTTTTTATGGTTCTTTAAGGGTTGAAGGGTTTGTATTGGTTTTTTATGCTTTTATGGATTATTTGAGCTTTTATGGCTTTTAGGTTTTTTGGGATTTTGTGGGTTTTAAGGGTTTTAAGGTTTTTATGGGGTTTAGGGTTTTTTGAGTTTTTATAAATTTTTAGGTTTTTTATTGTTTTTTTCTTTTTTAGGGTTTAAATGGATTTTTGTGTTTTATTGGGCTTTTAGGGGTTTTATGGGAATTTTTTTTATGATTTTATATGTTTTAGGGTTTTAGGGTTCTTCGGGTAATTTAGGGGTTTTGCGTTTTTAGTATTTTTTATGTTTTTTGTTGTTTTAAGTGTTTTTAGGGTTCTCTTTTGGTTGTTCCAGATTTTAGGGTTTTTATGATTCTATGGAATTTAATAATTTTGAAGTATTTTTATAGTTTTTAGCGTTTTAAAATATTTTGATGGTTTTTAGTGTTTTTAGGGTTTTATCTTTTTTTAGTGGGTTTTAGGTTTTTTCAGGGTTTTTTGTTTACTTTGTTTTTCAAGGTTTTCTTTTGGGTTCTCAAGGGTTTTACTATTTTTAAAATTTTTATGTATTTTTAGGTATTTTTTGGGTTTTTTTCAGGTTTTTTTCAGGTTTTTTGGGGTTTTATATATTTTGAGGTGTTTTATGGTTTTTATAGTTTTTATGGTTTTTTTTTGTTTTATGGTTTTTTTTGAGTTTTTTATGGTTCTGTGGTTTTTTGGAGTTTTTAATGTTTTTTGGGGTTTAAAGTGTTTTTATATTTTTTAGGGGTATCATGGTTTTTATGGTTTTATGGTTTTTGGGGTTTTTAGTGGTTTTAGGGTTTTTCTAGTTTTTATGTGTTTATGGTGTTTTGGGTCTTTAGGGATTTTTGTGCTTTTATTTTGTGATTTAAGGATTTTTATGTTTTTAATTATTTTATTTGGGGTATTTAAAGTTTTGAAGGTTTTTTTATGATTTTATATATTTTTTGAGATTTTTAGGGGGTTTATTAATTTTAGGTTTTTTTGTGTTTTTGGTATTTTGGTGGTTTTTATGGTCTTTTATGGTTTTAGGGTTTTTATGGTTTTATGTTTTTTGGGTTCTTAAGTTGTTTTAGGTTTTTATGGTTTTCATGAGGGTTTTACAATTTTTGGGTTTTTTATATTTTAAGGATTTTTATTTCATTTTTAGGATTTTTGTGTTTTTAGAGTTTTTAGGGATTTTGAATGTGTTTAGGGTTTTTAGGATTTTATAGGTTTCTGTCTTTTTAGTGTATTTTGGGTTTTTAAGACATTGAAGTTATATTAATGTTTTTTTACAATTTTTAGAGTATAAAGGGTTTTTAGTGTTTTTCATGGATTTTTAGTGCTTTTGGGGTTTTATATATTTTTAATGATTTTAGGGGTGTTTATGGTGTTTAAGGATTTTAGGGTCGTCAGCGTTTCTTAGTTTCTAGTGTTTTTAGGTTTTTTAGGTGTTATACGTTGTTTAGGTATTTAAAATTTTATTATGGTGTTTCAGGTGTTTTAATGATTTTTCTGTGTTTTAAGATTTTGTTTTAATATTTTTTTAGGATATTTAAGGGTGTTTAGGATTTTTTTGGTTTATTTGGGTATAGGGTTTTTAGGGTTTTTCAGTCATATATGTTTTTTATAACTTTTTATGGATTTTATGGGTTTTATGTATTTTCTGTTTTTAAAGGTTTTCTTTAGGGTGTTCACAGTTTTTAGGGTTGTTTACATTTTTAGGTATTTTTGGGGTTTTTTTAATTTTATAGGTTTTTAGGGTCTTAAAGATTTTGATGGTTTTTAGGGGTTTTATGGATTTTATTTGGGTTTTAGGGGTTTTTTGGGATTTTTAGGCATTTGGTCGTAATTTTAGTTTTTAGTGTTTTTTGTGGATTAAAGGGTTGTAAGGGTTTTTAGTGGGATATTATGTTTTTTTAATTTTTAACAGTTTTGGGGGTTTTAATGTTTTGGGGGTGGGGTTATGATTTTTTGTGTTTTTAATGGTTTTAATAATTTTTTATGTTTTTAGTGGTTTTGATTATTTTTAGGGTTTTATGTTTTTATTAGTTTTTTAATAAGTTTTACGTTTTTTTACATTTTAATTTGTTTATATGGATTTTAGGTTTTTTTATGATATTATGATTTTTTTAGTTCTTGTATTGATTTTGAGGGGTTTCAGGGTGTTTAGGGTTTTTGGGAATTTAGTATTTTTTTGTTTTTAGGGGTTTTATTTTTGTTTTTGTTTTAAGGTTTTCATAGTGGTTTTTGTGTTTTTAAATTTCATTTTTAGAAATTTTAGGACATATATAGGATTTTTGTGGTTTTTAGGGTTTTATGGATTTCGACTGTTTTAGGGGTTTTAGGATTTTTTTGTTTTTTGCAGATTGTATGGTTTTTTTATATGTTTAGGGTTTTTTATGTTTTAAGATTTTTTTTTACTATTTTAGGTGTTTAATTGGATTTTAGAGTTTTCTGTGTGTTTTTAGTGTTTTTATGGTATTTAGAGTGTTTTAGGTTTCTTTTTTGGGTTTTAATATTTGTATTGTGTTTTATGTTTTTACTGATTTTAAGTGTTTTGAGGGTTTTAAGGTTTTCAATGTGGTTTTTATGGTTTTTATATTTTTATGGATATTTAGGGATTTTTAATTTCCTTTATGGTTTTTTAGGTATTTTATGGTTTTCAAGGGGTTTTTTGGGGTTTTTTTTGGATTTTTAGGTTTTATATTATTTGGGGTTTCTAGAGTATTTTTTTAGTTTTTTTATGGCTATTGTGGTTTTTAGTTTTTTTTTGATTTTTTAAATGTTTTTAGGTGTTTAAATTGTATTTAGAGTATTTAGTGGGTTTTCAGGGTTTTTACGACTTTTAGGGGTTTACTAGTTTTAATGCGTTTTTATTGATTTTAGAGGTATTAGGGTTTTTTTTCGGAATTTTAGGGTTTTTAACATTTTTTAGGTTTTTGGGTTTTATGGAATGTTATGTATTCCAAGTTTTCATTTGTTTTAGAAAGGTATTTCTATGTTTTTAGGCATGTTTTATGATTTTTTATCTTTTTATTGATTTTTAAGGATTTTGTGGGGTTTAATAGTTTTTAGGGATTTTAGTGTATTTTATGATTTTAGAGTTTTTATATATTTTTAGGGTATTAAAGTGTTTTTAGGTTTTTAAGGTTGTTATTGTTGTTTTCTGGGGTTTGATGGGTTTTAATTTTTTTAATGGAGTTCTGTTGTTTTTTACGTTTCTTATGGATTTTTAGGACTTATTGGGTTTTTGAGGGTTTTTAGTTTATTTAAGGGTTTTTGGGTTTTTAGGGTTTTTTTGTGTTTCTTGGGTTGTTTTGTTTTTATGTTTTTTTAATGTTTTTAGATTTTCTAGGTATTTTTATGGGTTTATATGTTTTTTATATTTTTTAGTTGCTTTTATGGGGTTTTTGGTTTTTATGGTTTTTAAGGATTTTAGGGGTTTTATGGTGTTTTTTTATTTTATAGTCATTTTAAAATTTCATGGTTTTAGTGTTTTTAGGTTTTTTAGGGGTCGTAAATTGTTTTTAGGTTTTTCATGTTTTCTAAATATTTTTCCATTTTTTTAGATATATTTATGTGTTTAGGGATTTTAGGTTGTTTTATGATTTTTATTTCTTTTAGGGGTTTTTATATTTTTAGGGATATTTAAGTCCTATTTTGTATTCTTATGGTTTTAGTGTTTTTTGGGATGTTGAGGATTTTAAATTTTTGTGTGTTTTATGATTTTTATGGTTTTTATATTTTTTACTTTTTATTGTTTTTAATGTTTTTTATCGGTTTTTAATGTTTTACGGTTTCAATGGGTTTATTATTTTTTAGTTGTTTTATGGTTTTATGGTTTATTATGGTTTTTATAATTATTAGGTAATTTAGGGTTTTTAGGGTTTAATCATTTTATATGTTTTAAGGGTTTTAAGTGTTTTTTGGTTTTTTATGTTTACTCTTGGTGTTTTAGGGTTTTTATGGCTCTTTAAATTTTTAAGTATTTTTTAGTATTTTTTAGGAGTTTAGGGTATTCAGGGTATTATTGGATTTTGAGGGGTTTTAGGTGTTTCTACAGTTTTATAGCCTTTATAATATTTAATGTTGTTAGAGGTTTTATGTTTTTATGTTTTTATGGTTTTCATATGAGTTTTTTGGGTTTTTTTATGGAATTTTATGTTTTTAGAGATTTTAAGGTACTTTTTGTGTTTTGGGTGAATTTGAGGGTTTATTTGGGTTTTTTGGATTATTGATATTTGGGGGGGGGGTCTTAGAATTTATTAAATTCATTCAAGTTATTTATGGTTTTAGGAGTTTTTTAATGTTTTATTGGTTTAATGGGTTTTATATTTCCTGGGTTATAGATTTTTTTGGGTCTTAGGGTTCTTTTGGTTTTAATGGTTTTTATGAGTTTGGGGTATTTTTTGGGAAATAGGGTATTTTTATGGGGTTTTAGAATTTTTAGTTATTTTAGGGGTTTTTAGTATTTTTTGTTTTTTAAGGTTCTCTTAGGAATTTTTTGGGTTTTATCATTTATTTTGTTTTTAGGGATTATTTTATTATTTATATAGTTTTTATGGTTTTATGGATTTTGGTGGTGTTTATGGTTTTAGGATATATTTGGTTTTTGGGGTTTCATTATTTTCTCGGGTTTTATTGGGTTTTTAGATTATTTATCATTTTAGGGGTTTAAAGGGTTTTGAGTTATTTTTCAGGGTTTATGGGTTTCAGGGGTTATTATAATTTTTATGGTTTTAAAGGGTTATATGGTTTTAATGTATTTCATGTTTTTAAGTGTTTTATGTGGTTTCTGGTTTTTGAGGTTTTCTTATGGATTTATGTTTTTTTTCATATATTTATGATCTTAGGGATTTTAACGGCTTTTTTGGATTTAATGGGTTTTTAGTGTTTATAGATATTTTCAGTGGTTTTTTAGGTTTTTTAGGGTGTGTCCATTTTTTTATGGTTTTTTAATTTTTTAGTGGTTTTGAAGGTTTTTAGATTTTTTACTGGGTTTTTTTGGGATTTATGGGTTATTAGGGGTTCTTTAAGGTTTTGGGGATTTTTATTGTTTTAGGGGTTATTTGGGTTTTAGGGAGTTTAGTGTGTTTTGCTGTTTTATGAATTTTAAGTGTATTTATGATTTCCTTATGTTTTTTCATGATTTTTAGTATTTTTTCTTTTTTTTGGACTTTTAGGGATTCTTTGGATCTTTAATGTTTCTAGGTTTTTAGGTATTTTGAGGGTTTCTAGGGTTTGTAGGGTGTTTGTGGTTTTTTTGGTTTTAGAGTTTTTTTATTTATTTCTACTGTTTTTAATACATTTTTGAGATTTTAATATTTTTAGAGGCTTAAATGGTTTTTACAGTTTTAAGTTGTTTTTTAGAGTTTTTGTAGGCTGCAATGGTATTATAGGGGTATTTACTGTTTTTATGGTCTTTTAGGGTTTTTAGGGTTTTTAGTGTTTTTGGTTTTTAGGGGTTTTAGGGGTTTTTAGGTTTTTAAGGATTTCTTTGTATTTTTAAGGGTATTTTTTTAACATTTTAGGGAATTTAGTTTCTTTTTGGATTTTTATGTTTTTTAGGGTATTTAGAGATTTATGGTTTTAGGATTTTTAGGGTTTTTAGCATTTTTAGGTTTTTTGGTGTTTTTAGTGGATATCAGTTTTTATTGTTTTCTTAGGGTTTCCTAGAGTTTTTAGGGTTTTTATGTTTTTATGAATTTAAAGATTTTTCTGATTTTTATTGTTTTTGGGGTTTATATAGATTTGGTGGGATTTTATATTTTTTTATGTTTTATGGTTTTAATGGTTTTTAGTGTTTTCTAATGTTTTTAGGAGTTTAAAGGGTTTTTAGAGTTATTTTGTAGGTTTTTAGTCTTCTTTATGAGGTTTTATGGTTTTTAAGGATTTTACGGGTTTTATAGTTTTTTGGGGTTTTACGGTCTATAGGGTATTATATATTTTAAGCGGTTTTAATAGTTTTTAGGTTTTCAAGGTTTTCATTGGGTTTTTAGTGTTTTAATTGTTTTTTTGTGTTTAGTTATTTTTAAGGATTTTTTTGGATTTTTATTGTGTTTTTTGGGTTCTGAGGTATTATGAGGGTTTAATGGTTTTTATGGTTTTAATATATTTTAAACATTTTTACAATTTTTTATTTTTTTATGGATTAAAGGTTTTTTGTAGTTTTTAATCATTTTTATAGGTTTAAACAGTTTTATATATTTTAATGTGTTTAGAGGGTTTTTATATTCCTTTTGTATTTTTTCATTTTTTTGAGTCTTTATATTTTAAGGGGGTTTTAGTATTTTTATGGACTTTTGTGGTTTTATAGATTTTAGTCTTTTTTATGTGTTTAGGGGGTTTATTTGTTTTTAGGGTTTATCGTTTTCTTCGAGGTTTTTCGGGGACTTAATATTTTTTACATTTTTAGGGGTATTACGGTTTTTTGGCATTTTTATGGATTTTATGAATTTTGAGGGTTTTTAAGATTTTTATGTTTTTTTGGGTATTAGGGTTTTTTGAGTTATTTTTTGTTTTGAGGGTTTTTATAATTTTTTAATGTTTTTATGTGTTCAAAGTGTTTTTAGTATTTTTGGTGGTTTTTTGGTTTTCGGGGTATTTTAAGGCCTTTAGGGGTTTTTTGTGGTTTTTGGGGATTTAGGGACTTTCTAGGATTTCCTAGGGGTTTTAGATTTTTTTTGTATTTTAGGGTATTAAGAGGTTTTAGGTTTTAGAGGTTTTCTTTTAGTTTTGATAATTTTTAGGGATTTTTTTTATGGGGATTTTTATAGATTTTTATTTTATTTGTATGCATTTTATGGATTTTAAGGACATTGAGTAGTTTTAGGGTTTTTTAGGGTTTTATGGTTTTTATACTTTTTAGTTTTTATGGGTTTTTTTAGTTTTTTAGGATTTTAATGGTTTTTAATAGTGTTTTATATTTTTTAATCATTTGATGTTATTTTTTGAGTTTTTATGGGTTTTGAATGTTTTAAGGATTTTTAGGTTTTTTATGGATTTTTAGAGGGATTTGGGTTTGCCTAGGTTTTTGGCATTTTATGCTTATTGGGGGGTTTAAGTGTTTTTAGGGTTTTAATGTTTTATAAGTGGCTATTGTAATTTTTTTGGGAATTTTTACATTTTAATTCATTATTAGGGCTCTTTTATTTTTATTCGTTTTTAGGGTTTTTAGTGATTTTTATGGTATTGGGGTTTTTATGGTTTATAGAGTTTTTTATTCTCTTAGGTGTTTTAAGTGTTTTTAGGTTATTATTGTTTTCTTAGTAGTTTTTATGGTTTTTTCTGTTTTTAGGGAATTTTAGGTATTTTTATGACTTTTTGGCATTATAGTGTTAGTAGGGAATTTTATGTATTTTAGATTTTTTAGGGATTTAGGAATTTTATGGTCTTTTGTGTTTTTAGTTTTTTTGTTTTTATTTCATTTGTTTGTTTTTAGAGATTTTATTCATTTTTAACGGTTTAAATGGGTTTTTGTGTTTTAAGTGGTTTTTAGGGGATTATGGGTTCTTATGAATTTTTATGTTTTTATGGGTTTTATGGGCATTAGGGGATTTTATGGTTTTAGGGTCATTCTAGGGTTTTTTAGGGGTTTTATCATTTCTATGAATTTTAGTGGTTTCAATGGTTTTTTAGATTTTAAGGATATCTTATGGGTTAAAGGGTATTGGGTGTTTTTCATTCTTATTGATTATAGTGATTTTTTTAGGATTTATAATTTCTATTTTTGGGGGGGTTTTGAGTGTTTTTAGGGTTTTTAGATTTCTTTGGAGGTTTTAACATTTTTTTGTTTTTATGCGTTTAAGGATTTCATAGGGGTATTCAGGGATTTTTCATTTTTATTTTCATAGTGATTTTTATAGTTTTTAAGGATTTTTATGCTTCTTTAGGGTTTTAGAAATTTTGAGGTTTTTATGGTTTTTTAGGTTTTTATGGGTCATAGGGGTTTTATGGTTTTAAGTTGTTTTTATTATTTTTAGTGGATTTGGGTTACTATTTCCTTTTAGGGGGTTTTGAGTATTTAGTGGTTTTACATTTTTTACAGTTAGTGATATTAGGTATTTATGGTTTTATTTGGGTTTTTAGTGTTTTTTATGTGTTAAGGTATTTTAGTAAATTTTTTTTGGATTTTTAATTTTGTTTTGGGATATTATAGATTGTGATGGGTTTTATGGTTTTATAGTTTCATTAGGTTTTTTATGGTTTTTTGGGTTGGTAGGAGATTTTGAAATTTTAATGGTTATAATTTTATTTTATTGTATATATCATTTTTAAGGGTTTAAAGGGTTTTATAAGTTTATAGTTGGTTTTTTGGAATTTATGGTTTTTATAGTTTTGTGGGGTTTTATTGTTTTTAGAAATTATATAGATTTTAGGGTTTTTTGGGTATTCATTATTTTTAGCATCTTTTATTTTTTATTGGTATTAAGTGATTTTAGGTATTTAACGTATTCTTTTTAATGGTTTTTAGTATTTTTCCAATTTTTAGAATTTTTTGGGATATTTAGGATTTTTATTTTTTTGGGTGTTTTTGGGATTTTAAGAGTTTTATGGTGGTTTAAGATTTTAGGGGTTTTATCATTTTTAAGTTTTATGGATATTTTGGGGTTTTTATGATTTTTTTGGGTTTTTAGGAATTTTAGGCAATTGGAGGGTTTTTAGAGGTTTTTGGGTTTTTGGGGTTTTTTTGTGTTTAAGGGTTTTATGATTTTTTTGATTCCTCTAAAGGTTTTTTTAGGTTTTTAACTTTTTTCCAGGCTTAATGGTTTCTTACATTTTTAGTGGGTTTTAGGGTTTTTGTGGGTTTTTATAGTATTTGAGGTTTTAAAGGTTTTTCTAGCTTTTATGGGGTTTTATGGCCTTTTCAGTATTTTAAGGTTTTTATCATTTTTAGGTTTTTAGGGTAATTACGTGTTTTTAGATGGTTATATATTTATAAGTGTATTTATATTTTTTTAGTGTTTTTAAAATTTTTAGGGATTTTTAGGATATTACGGGGTTTTAGGTGTTTTAGCGATTTTGAGGTGTTTTAAGGAATTTATAGTTTTATAGGTTTTTTAGGTTATAGAATTTTTAGGTTTTTATTGGTTTTAAGATCATCTCAGTTTATAATTTTTTCTTATTATATTTACTGTTTTTGGGTTTTTATGTATTTTTAGTATTTATTATGATTTATATGGTTTTTTAAGGTTTTAGGGTTTTTATGATGTTTTGGAGTTTTTATGGGGTTTTTTAGTGTTTTAGCTATTTTATAGTTTTTTAACATTTATAAATTTTTAATATTTTTTCTGAATTTTTAATGGATTTTTATGGTTATTATGGGTTTTTAGTATTTTTATGGTTTTTAAGGGTTTTTATGGTTTTATGGTGTTTTATGGTCTTTTCAGAGTTTTTTAGGGATTTTAGTGTTTTCTGTTTTTTAGAGGTTTTATGTGATTTAAGATTTGTAAGGTTTTCTTAGAGTTTTTGAGGTTTTAGTGGAATTTATGTTTTCATGATTTTTTGGGATTTTTGGGATTTGAAAGGATTTTTAGTCGTTTTAGGGATGTTGAGGGTTTTTTGGGTTTTTAGGGTTTTTAATATTTTTGGGTTTGCTAGGATTTTACATTGTTTTGGGTATTAATGCTTTCTTATGGTTTTTAGGGTTCCTAGGTTTTTTATGTATTGGGGATACTTAGGGACCTTTTAGGATTTTTATGGGTTCTGTGACTTTTTAGGGATTTTCAAGTGTATTGGTGTTTTTAGGTTTTTAAGGGTATTATAGAGGTTTTTTGTTTTTTGGAATTTTTTTTCATTTTATGGGTTTTATGGTTTTTATAATTTTATAATTGTATTGGGGTTATAAAGGATTATCGGTGTTTTAAATGGGTTTTGACGAGTTTTATGCATTTTAGGGGTTTTTATGACTTTTATTGGTTTTCATTTTATTGGGTGGTTTAGAGGTTTTAGGATCATTTGAGGGTTTTTTTACATTTTATAGTTTTTTAGGTGTTTTTATGATTTTATGGTTTTAGGTAGTTCTTTATGTTTTTCAAGGTTTTATGGATTTTTTGGTATTTTTAGTTGTTTTTGGATTTTAAAGGTTCTTTAGGGGTTTTAGGGAATATAAGGGTTTTTAAGGTTTTTAGGGGTTTTTTTAGGATTTTTAGGTTTTTTTTGTTTTTTAGGTTTTTTTAGGAGTTTGTAGGGGGTTTTGGTTTTTAGGGTTTTTATCATTTTTACAGGTTTTATGGGTTTTATGTATTTTTAGGTTTTTACGGTTTTCTTTACAGTTTTAAGAGTTTTTAGTGTTTTTTACATTTTTATGGATTTTTAATGATTTTTTTAAATTTTATATATTTTCAGAGTTCTTGATGATTTTGAGGGTTTTTAATGATTATATGGTTTTTTGGGTTTTTAGGGTTTTATTGGAATATTTAGGCATTTTCGGGTTTTTATAGTTTTTAGTGTATTTTGGGTTTTAAAGTGTTTTTAGAGTTTTTAGTAGGGATTTAAGGTTTTTTTTTTGTTTTTTAGGGTTTTGGGTTTTTTTACGGTTTGGGGCGGGGATTAGGTTTTTTGTGGGTTTTATAGTTTTTAATGGGTTCTATAATTTTTTAGGTATTTAGGGGTTTTGAGTATTTTTATGTTTTTACGGTATTCTTTGTTTTTTATGGGGTTTTATGATTTTTAAATTTTATGTTATTTTTAAGTATTTTTAGGTTTTTAGGATTTTATGGGTTTTTTAGTTCATGAAAATATTTTAAAGGGTTTTTGGGTGTTTATGGTTTTTGGGTTTTTAGAATTTTTTGTTTTTAGGGGTTTTAATTTTGTTTAGGTTTTTATGGATTTTGTAGTGTTTTGGGTTTTTAATTTTCTTTATGTTTTTAGGGATTTTAGGATTATTTAGGATTTTTATGTTTTTAGCATTTTATGGATTTTTTGGGGTTTTATGGGGTTTTCATTATTTTTAAGGGTTTTACGGTTTTTGGGGTTTGTATGGTTATTTTGAGTGTTTATGGTTTTATGGTTTCTATGATTTTTTTATATTTTAAGGCTCTAATGGGTTATTAGAGTTTTTAGAGGGGTTTAGGGGGTTTGTGTGTTTTTATTGGTTTTAAGGTTTTTACGGGGTTTTAAATGGTTTTGTGGTTTTTATGTTGTTTTAGAGTTCTTTTAGGATGTTTACAATTTTTTTAATTTTTTATGTTTTTAGGGATTTTATGTGTTTTAGGTTTTTATGGTTTTTTAGTTGTATTATGGTTTTTTAGGGTTTTTATGTTTTAGTAATACTTAGGGATTTTAATGATTTTATTAGGTTTTAGGTTTTTGATGGATTTCAAGGGTTTTTAAGGTTTTTTTAGGATTTTTTTGTTTTATATTGTTTATTTGGGTTTCTAGATCTTTTTTAGTTTTTTTATGTTTTTTATAGTTTTTAAATGTTTATATGAGGTTTAAATGGTTTTTTTGGGTATTTGGTAGGTTTTTAGTGTTTTTATGGGGTTTTAGGGGTTTCCTGGTTTTTTGTGTTTTAATGGTTTTACGGGTGTTAGGTCTTTTAGGGTTTTTTTTGGTTTTTTACATTTTTTGGTTTTTTGGTTTTATGTTTTTAGGGTTTTCTTTGGTTTTTAAAAGGATTTTTTTACTTTTAGGGCATTTTGAGGACTTTTTTGGATTTTTAGGGATTTTGAGGGGTTAAATGGTTTTTTGGTTGTTATAGTATTTAATGTTTTTAGGTGTTTTTAGTGTTTTTAGGTTTTTAATGTTGTCTTGGGGGTTTTAGGGTTATTTCATTTTTTTATGTTTTTAGGGAATTTGAGGATTTTTTTTGGATTTTTATGGAATTTTAGAGTTCTTAGTTTTTAGGATTTTAAGGGGTTTTGGGGTTTTTTGGGGTATTTATGTTTTTATGTTTTAAGGGTTTTCGAGGTTTTTCTGGTTTTTCTATTTTTAAGGTTTTTATAGATTTTTAAAATTTTTGGGGTTCGAAGGGTTTTAGGGTTTTTAGTAGTTTTTAGGGTCTTATGTGTGTTTATGGTTTTTAATATTCTTAGGGGTCTTGAGGGGTTTTAGAATATTTTATGTTATTTGGGATTCTTATGGGTTCTTATTGTTTATAGGAATTTAGAGGGTTTTATTATTTTTCGGGTTTTTAGTTTTTTTATTATTTTTTATTTTTTTAACGGTTTTATGTGTTTTGAGGTTTTTAATATTTCTTGATGGGGTTTCATGCTTCATAGTTTTTTTATCTTCTTAAGCATTTCCTGGATTTTTTGAAATTTTATTGGTTTTCACTGTTTTTGGGATTTTGAGGTTTTCCAGGGTTTTTATGTTTTTAGGGTTTCTATGGTTTCGAGGGTTTTGGTGTTTTTGTAAGGGTTTTAAAGGGTTTTTTGAGTTTTTATCTTTTTTAGGAGTTTAATATTTTTTTAGATATTTTAGAGGGTCTTTAATTATTTTATCGTTTTTGGAGTTTTTTTCTATTTTGGGGTTTTTTTATTTTTAGGGGTTTTAGTTGTTTTAGGGTATTTTAGGGTTTTGGGGATTTTATTTTTTTTAGGTATTTAGGGGTTTTATCTTTTTTTGGGTTTTTATGATTTTCTTAGGTCTTTCATGGATTTTAGGGTTTTTTCAATTTTTACATATTTTATGCTCTTTATACGATATTTATACTTCTTAGAATTTTTAGGGATTATGAGGGGTGTTTGGATTTTTATCATTTTAGTTTTTTCGGTATTTTATGTTTATTTTGGTTTCTAAGGTTTTTTTAGGTTTTCTAGGGTTTTTAGGGTTTTTACATTTTTAGTTTTTCGTTAGGGATTTTTTGGGATATTAATTGGTTTTTATGGTTTTTAGGGAGTTAGATGGTTTTTTGGGTTCTTATGGTTTTTTGGGGTTTTATACTTTTTAGGGTTTAAATATTGTTAGAGTTATTTATCATATTTATGGGTTTAAAGGGTTTTTTATAGTTTTGAGGATTGATGGGTTTTTATGGGTCTTTTATATTTATATTTGTTTTAGTAGTTTTTTGGTTTTACTGGGTTTTGTGGGATTTAGGTTCTTGTAGGGTCTTTAGCATTTTTATTTTTTTAGGGATTTTATTTAATTTTAGGTTTTTATGATTTTAATTAAGGGTTTTAAGGGTATTAGGTTTTTTATGTTTTTAATGATTTTTATGTATTTTTTAAGATTTTCATGTTTTTTGGGGGGTTTCTGGTTTTTGGAGGGCTTTTGGGAATTTTGGTACTTTTAGTATTTTATATATTTTTTGGGGGTTTTATTGCATTCATAGTTTTTTTAGGACATTTTTAGAATTTTATATTTTTTAGGTATTGATAGGTATTGTTTTTATATTTATGGTTTTTATGGATTTAGAGGGTCGTTAGGGCTTTTATGTTTTATTTGGTTTTTATGGGTTTTTTGGTTATTAGGGTTTTTTGATTTTATAGGGGTTTAAATTTTTTTAATGTTTTTTAACATTTATAGGTTTTAATGATTTTTATATTTTTTATTGGTATTTTTTTTGTTTTTAGGGTTTATTAATGTTTTTAGGGGTTTTATGATTTTATGGGTTTTTAGGATTTTCGAGTCTTTTTAAAGTTTTTAGGGTTTTTAGTGTTTTTTTGGTTTTATATTCTTTATGGGTTTTAAGGTTTTCTTAGGGTATTTCAGGTTTTTTTGGTATTTTTAGGATTTATTTATGATTGTTATTGGTTTTTTGGGTTTTATTTATTTTGAGCTATTTTATGGGAATTTAGAAGTTTTAGCATTTTTATGTTCTTATGTATTTTATATCATTTTAGGTTATTAATGTTTTCATAGGGTTTTATGATTTTTTTTTTCAATTTTTGGGGTTTTGGTGATGTTTTAAATTTTTTGGGTTTTTAGGGAATTGAGGGAATTGAAGGTTATTTGGGGTTTTGTGGTCGTTTTAGTGATATTGGTATTTTTCATTTTAGGGTTTTTAAAGTTTTGTAGAATTTTGGAAATTTTAATGTCATTAAATTGTTTTTATAGGTTTTAGTTGGTTATTAGGCTGTTTAGGGTGTTTTACTGGTTTTATGGATTTTTATGGTTTTTAATGTTTTATATGGTTTTTAGAAGATTTTTGAAATATTTGGGACATTTAGGGTTAGAGAATTTTTATATTTTTGGGGGTTTAAAGTTTTTTTTTGAGGGGGTTTAGAGGTTTTCCTATAGATTTCATAGTTTTTATGTTTTTTTAATTTATTTTAGGGATTTTGAGGGGTTTTAGGATTTTTATGGTATTTTGGGGTTTTAGGGATTTTAATGGTTATAGGGTTTTTAACATTTTTCTTAGTTTTTATGGGTTTAAACTATTTTTACGGTTTTACGGTTTTATTAGGTGTTTTTATCATTTTTAGTGTTTTTGATAATTTTGCGGATTTTTCGGATTTTATTGTTTTTAGGAGTTTTAGGGATTTTTAGGGGTTTTGGCATTTTTATGGTTTTTATTGGTTATTTTAGTTTTTTGATGGGTTTTATGAGTTCGAATGGACCTACAAATTCATACAATGGAAGAAAGAACCCCCACAATTGCTTTGCAGAAGGAAGCAAGTACTCCTACAATTCTAGAAAGGTGAATGGACTTAAATCTAGTTGAAATTTTCAAAAAAAACTTGAATGAATTAATGATTTCATGGATTTTTAAGTGGCCCACGTACCATAACTGGGAAAGGTACGCGGAACGATCCAAAAAATGATAGCCTACAAAGAGACGACCATCAAACCATGGTGGACAACGAACCGTGTCACCGAAGGACTCATGCACGAGAATCCCCTCCATATACCGTAACACCAACTGATCCAATCACGGATGAAGAGAATCGGTAGGGTTCCACGAACCATTATCATGAACTGAATCCTCTGTAATCCCAGGTTGACCGAGTCTTCAGCCAGTCAGGATATCCGCATGGGCCTCCGGAAATGGTGTCATGTGCCCAAAAATACAATTGTCCCGATTCTTTATAAAAGGAGAAAAGTAAAAGGATTAGTGAAGGGTGAATAAAGAATGAAGGGAACCTAATGATTTGAAGAAAGATTTCAGAGAATTCTACAACTTCAGTCTCGATTCATCCAAGAATCCTGAATCGCGGACCATGTTCTATGTTGGTTCAGCCGGCCACGAACCATAAAACAAGGGAATTTAATTATAAAAATAGAACTGTGAACCTAATTGGTAAACCGAAAAACACAGACTTCTTGCGGATGAATTAATCATGAATTATAATTCCCCATAAACTCCTTCAATATGGTGCTCTGCATATTGTACATCTACGTGGACTAAACCTGGCACCGTGTACTCATCAGTACGTAGATGGAACCCAAAGAGACGCGATGAGATGCGTTCCACAATGGTATGGGGTGTCCTATACCCATGACCACATACCGCATCAGCACATAGAAAACCCCTTTTCCTGCATTGCACTATGGTATGTGGAGCCTCACCCATCCAACATAGGAAATCAGTACGGGGAATGGGGTGTTTTCAGGAATTATTTCCTCTAGTTCCAAGCTCACCCATCAATTACTATCCAGTCCTCTATAATCCCTCTACTAATTCGTCCACCTACATCATGCAAAAGCCTCCTCCCAAGCCACTGGACCTGTATGTTCAGACCATCAGCTGCATCAGCGCGCCCATTTGAGTCTACATACCCAAGGTAAGTGGAGTCACAAAGGCTATCCCTACAATAGTTTGGTTATTTGAATGCATGTGGGTGTATATTTCCATGGTAACATGGTTTCCAACCTTGGGATGCCGATGTGAAACTCCCCATTCAAGGGATTAAGGGTGGTCACATTATTTTCAATTCATTGAGGAATAATAACATGTCTAATGGGTTATGTTCTCTCCCCCTTTTGATGAGGAAGAAACTCCCCCCATTCCTAGAATGTATTCTGGGTCCCTCCCATTGATTTAAGTCCCCAATATTCTTAGGATGGGTAGAATGACCTTAAATGTTATTTCACATTAAAGGGTTTATTGTTCTACGCCCTCACCCATGGTTTCTCCAGTCTCTTCGGCCACAGGCTCTTTGTCTCCCACCAACAGGAGAGGAAGCATGTTCCTTGTTGAAGCTTTGACATCATATTGTTTCTCACACCAATAATTAATTAGGTGGGATTAAAGGTTTGTGATGATTACAACATCCATATGATTATTAGATATGAGTAATCTGATTTTTTATTAAACTGGGATACGTAGGAGGCCTACCAGAAGGCCCATGCTCAAAAGGGTTCCCACCCATAAAGGGTCCACCCAATAATGTCTCCTCAAACGGAAATCTCCCAGGGGTAAGCCCCACACCATCAGAACTACATGGGTAATGATTCCTCTCCCAAGGATATATATGAATCACTTCTTATGGGCCCGATCCCAACATCAAGTCACTTTTTATCCCCACTGGATGATGAAAGACTCTAGAGAGACTTATTATAGGGATCAGGTCATTATCACCTCAATAGCATCAAATATATGCATTCTTACGACGATCTTGCAAACCAAGGGTAGCCCATGAACACACTCTTCTGAAATGAACCAATGATTCAAGAACATATAAACACAACAATAATGTATAAGAGAGTCCAAGAATAGGAAAAAATCATCCCCTGGAAGGGTGTGCTGAGCCTGACCTCTCATCCTCTTGACCAATGGAGTCTTTAAGTATCATTTGCTGAATCATCAATCAACGAGCACCTACCTTTAAAAAGTTGGTCCATGAATCATGGATACCAGGGCCGTTGGGAATTATTGGATCCACGAATAAACCCAATAGAAACCATATGAGGAAGTTATATCAGAGGAGGACTGATTACATAAGTACATGACAACATGCATTCATCCTCTTGGATCATCAGACTTTGGTACCTCCTTTGCAGTATGAAGGAGGTGAATTGACCAGTCCCAACAAGGTTAATGAAACCATAATTAATGGATAATGATGCATAATGGGTCAAAACAAAAGTAATGATGAATTAAACAAGACCCCGTCTCTATAGAAAAGGTATCGGTGATGATCCTTGTCATGCCATTTCCACACCACCCAAAATGTGCCACCTCGAAAGCCGATCAAAAATGGTGAACCCAACGTGAATCCTTAAACAAGGTGGCGCATCTACCCCAATGATAAATGACAAAAAGGAATTTCAATTCGGCCCATTTTCTTCTCCATGGTATTATCTAACCGCACTACCTTAGAGGTAGAGAAAAATGGTGAACCCGACGTGATCCCTTAACCAAGGTGGCGGTCTTACCCCCACTCAGGCCCCTTCAACCTGTAGCAAAAGAAAATGGGAAAGGGAAAAGGTGAATCAACAAATATGAAAATGTTTGAATTAATGATAATTTGACAAGGTCTTGTGGTCTTTATGTCATATATATATGTTTCATGTTCCCGTAGAGCATCCTTTGATCTAACTGACATACCAACAGCCAATGCAGACACATGCATCAACGATCCGATAGGCGGTCATGGCCCTCGTGAAGAATATGACCCCTACGCCAACCCGGAATCTTCAATGCTGGGTATACTACATGATGATCAAAGAGTACCACTGAAAAGGTATTCACCCCACACTAGAGACTTTGAGACAAGCCATCTAGTCTATGAACACCCACATGCCACCTCATCAGTTACAGCCGGCTCCCCAATGCCATGAGGCTCTGGTGGTCATCTCAAACCATTTTGGGAACCTATCCCCATAACATGACAATGAGTACCTCCAATATCGTAGGGAGGAAGATGAATTTGATGTAGATAAATTCATCCCAACTACACAAGGGTCCTACTCATGGGCCCTATCCAAATAAAGTCATTGCTAACACCGGATGACCAAGCCTCCTCCCGCCGTGTAGAACCTTATTCTGAGGGCACCTGTCAAAGTCCAAGAGACATGGTCCCCTCGGGATTTCCACCAAGGGCATTGGATATATAATCAAGACCACATTGTCACCATGGTTCATGAGAAGTAGCTCTTTTGTACTAACGCAGTGGAATTCAACAGGGCAGACATACGAATTTTCACCCTCAACTCGATCCCACCACATAAATATGGTGGCACAATAAGAGCACATGCACATTCCAATATGTGATCGCTGGTCCCTCCATGAAAACAGAGTAGAAAAATAAAAGTAGATAAAGATATCTACTGATTCACATTAATCCCGCCATCTAAATAGTGTGGAAACATGCTATATGTAGACACAAATACATGTGGATCCATTTCAATCCTACCATCTAAATAGGGACGCAACCAAAAATGAGTAGAGTCAAATTCCAATGGATTCAAACAAAGCCTGTGATACAAATACATTATCAAGAGAGTAGATGAAAACCCATAATCATGAATATGATTTCCAATAGTCAAATACACTGGCAACCAGAGAATAAAATCGGTGGCAGACTCGTTCCTCTGTCCCAGAACAAGGGAACTGCTAGTATCTACTGGAAACTAATGGAGGACCGGAGCAAGCACAAACCCCTGTTCCGACATCAGAATGGGAGTTTATACCCATTTCATACAAATATGTATCTCCAAACATCCTATAAATGATGTAAGATCAGACGTTGAATCCAAACTATATCCTCCATACATGCCAAGATATATTTGCAACGATGGAAAAAGTGAGAAACCAGGCCCATGACCCATTTTCCTCGAACAGAATGACTCACTCACAAAACGAGTTAGTTACTCGAGAGTAGTTATGCATCACTTCACCAGTCCAGGAGGGTCGGAGACAGTATACTGTGATACACGGACAAATGGATCAGGAACAAACACCCATATCAACTAGGGGACGCCGCTCCAACGTGGCAGCCGCTCCAATGAAGGCATATTTCCCTAACAAATCTCAAGATGCATGTCGGTGTATCCCGATGACATCACGGGCCCCACAAAGACAAGGACTCGTATATAAAGGCCATTACCAACAGAAGATGGCCCAGTTTACCAGCAACAAAGCACCCAAAAATGAAAAGTGTGAAAGGAAACTGGAAAATGAAGATCACGTACATGATTATTCTCTACTGGTAGATAGGATTCTTTACTCCCTCAAACATATATCGATAATGAATGAAGACCCAATCAGTCCACTACCATATTATGGAAGTGGTAGTAGTATTTGAGAAGGTCCTCCCTGCAATATCGCTACCAGAATCTCTGAAGGTCCTTCAAAGAGCACCCATAGTGGAACACTCTGTGGGCCAGGAATGATCTATCATGAGACTCTATCTCCTGATGCGAATTGAGGTAGCCATCCCATCGACCTGAATATCAGATAGTAAGAAGGTCCTCCCCTTGTTATCATCTTCCCGGATGGTCCTCCACTGGGTATACACTATATATATACGTCTCCCTATAGTCCGACCTTAAGTCATGATGGTGGTCCTCACCATGATAACAGTCATTGAGAATTCCCTCCCGGAAAAAGAAGTTGTTGTTGAAGTCCTCCACATAGTAATGTTAAGAAACAAGAAGGTCCTCCCCTCATTTTAGTACATCCTGAAGGCCATCCCCAAGATGTGCACAATAGAAAATCTCCATGCATCTAGGTATCAAGCTGTGATAGTAGTCTTCTCCATCATAGCAGTCATCGAGAGGTCCTCCCCTTGATGACACCAAGAAGCAAGAAGTTCATTGTAGAGACCCGTAGCCTATCGTACATGAACATTACATTTCTTTTGCGGAATACTTAATACATAACAAAAATACACACACAAGGATCGTAATAGTTTAGTGTCTTTGGAAACTCGGAACGTAATCTTCTAATCCTGGTGAAAGATCTTTAAAATCTCCCACAAAGATCTTCCTTTTTTTTATACCTAAAACCTTTCTTTATATCCTGGGGAAAATAAAACATAAAAGGGTGAGCTCAAATGCGCAGTAAGGGTAAACAAAAGAAATATCAATCACATAATTTTCATAAGAACATAACATTTTTGTAAATCTTAACCTGCAAAAGAGAGCATAATTTCATAACATGGGATAAATCATATTAGTGAAAATGAAACCCTTACTTAAAACATTACTCATTGTGGCATACACACATAATCATAGAGAATCATTTCTTGTTAGTCAAGACTCATTGCCAAGACTATCTTAGTGGACAAAGTCCCTTTCTGAATCGAGTAATCCTCGTTTCAGTCCTGTTTCACTGAACCGGTATAACCTACCATTCCAGCCATGTCTATCTCATGAGATATAAAATCTTTACCCAATGCATTGTAGGGAGATATAGGTCCCACCCATCTCTTAATGAATCCTTTCTTATGTGTGCCACAAAATCATAAATCATACATCATTGCATAACCCATGTAATAAAAATGGGATTCTTAAACAACATGACATCATAAAACCATTCATATAAGATAAAGGAATTAATAAACATAATTCCATCACAACATAGTCAAATCAATGTAAAAATATGGATAGAAACAGAACCCTTTATTATCTTATATGGAAAATAATTTTGATAAAACACTTGAATTGAATTCTTGAGGAAAATATCATTTCTTCTTCAAAATAAATTTCCTTTCACAAAACATCATGCAATTTTAAAAGAAAGAGATTTTATTGAAAATAGTCATGAAATCTTTTAGAGGAAGCTTCATGAAAATAATGCTTTATAAAACAGTAGAAATCTGTTCGTGCCGTATAAGTTAAAAAAACATTCTTTGTACTTTTGTCGAAAAAGTCAAAATGTACCTCGTACGAAAAACGAAAAAATATTCCTTTCATATATTTTACTAAAAACTCACCCAAGGGTAGAATTGGATTTAAACAATTGTAGGTGGATGGAAATAACATTACATATTGAGGAAACATAGATGTGGATGATAAAATACACCCCAGTAAATACTAAAGTACAAACAATCTTGGATAAAAATGAGATTGTGATATTTCCCTTACCTTAGGTCCAAATTGCTTCGTATGTGTCCGAACCTCCTGTATAATGATTTAAATAATGTCATTGACTTATTACAGAATCATATTCATTGTTATGATATCATATATGGTTCACTTATGACATTATATTTCCCGTTCTTTTGTAAATTCCATGTTAAAGAAGCGTTTTGGGTAAAATCGTTTCATTTATCGTAGGTGTTTTGACTTGTTGTTCTTGACATCATTATTACTTATATCATGATTTACTTACTTCCAGAATATAAAATATGATTTATATATCATATATATTCATTATATATATATATATAATAGATAGATAAATAAAATGAAAAACACCGTTCATGGAGACGGTAGTCCGTACGTACGCATGAACGCTGTTTTCCTTTCCTTATTGTCTTGAAATGGAAGTAAGTAGATGACATACATATGTATATATATACATAAATCCAGTAGCTTTATAATGTCATATATTTCATTATTATTTCTTATATATACATTATAATCATTCTTAAATGGTTAACATGGAGAATGAATCTCATCGCGTCGTGGAGACGGTAGTCCGTACGTACGCACGAGCGATGATATCATTTCTATTGAATTGAATTGGAGTGAATTATACAATATATCAGAATCAATATGATGTTTTAATAACTATGTATAGTTATTCTTTACACCATTATACCCATCCATGTAAGGTGGTGGTGGAAAATAGATTACACCACGGCGTGGAGACGGTATTCCGTACGTACGCACGCGCGGTGATTTCTTTTTCCGTAGGATGGATAGATGGTGAAATAGGGTTGTTTCATACTTATAATAACATATCAGTATATGAGTGATACTGATGTTATTACTTCATAATGAAACAACCTAAGAAGAAGAAGTGGAAGAAGAAATAAAGATGAAAGAATTGGTAACGGTAATTACCTCTTCTTTGAAGCGCCTTTTGGAGACCTCCTCTTAGGGAACTAAAATTGGTCTTTGAGTAAGACCAGAACCTCTAGGATGTTGCTAGGGAAGTGTAGAAGAGATTTTGTCAGGGGTTGGCCGAGCTTGAGTGCTCAAATTGGTGTGAGGATGAGGGGGAGGAGGTGTCCTTTTATAGGGGAGGAGAGGGGCACCTTAGGAATTCTTAAAAATATTATTTTATAATAAATCTAACCCCACTTAAAAACCTCCAAAAATGACTCATATTCGAAGCTTAGATGAGATAGGGTTGTAATCTCATCAACCAATCAAATTTAGACATGTTTGGATCTTATTTTAAACCTTATCAATTAGATTTAACTCTAAGTTAAATAATTTAACTTTTACCGTGTCTTTTTGTTTTCTTTCACTATATGGTTAATAAACTTACTATAACATGCCAAACGAACCCCAAATTGTTTATTATTAATATATATATCCTTATCTAAGTCATTTGGCCGAACCTTAGATTTTTAGGAATAAAATAACAATTAATAATATAATATTTGATTTAAAAACTATTTTGTGTCAATTTTGACACTATTTGATATATGATTTTTGTGAAAGTCATAACAGAATTAAATGTTCAAACCAAGTTGATTAAATCAACATTAATATATCATAGCAACCTATAAAATTAGTGGAATTCATAAAAATTCTCAAATTACATTTATTTTGGTGTTTATAACATCAATTATGTCAATATTTCATAAATAAGATAATTACTGCATCATCTTTGTGTCATAAATTAATTAAATTATTTGATGTCTAAAAATTACAAATAAAATACCATTATGTAGGAAATCTTTTTAGCTTTCTAATGAATATTTATAGTCGAATTTATCTTATGTATAACCCCATATTAAAAATGATTTACTTATTAAACTTTGATTTTAACTATTTTAACCCTTCTTTAAATAAATTAATAATAAATGTCCAAATCTAATCCAAGTGGGCCTAAATGGTCATATTTTATTCCTAAGTTTGTTTTTTGTCGAATTACACTTGTCCAATAGAATTAGGACATGTGTTAGGGTAATAGTAATATCATATTTACCCTTAGTTACCCTATTTACTATTAACCGCGGTAAAAAAAGTAAAAAGTTACTATTCACCAAAAAATTATTTTCATCTCATTGAACCACATTTTAGTCCTTGATATTAACCGTGTCTCTCGGATTTTCGAAATTCCATTCACAGGAGCGGTAAAATTAAGTTTTATGCCAAATTCAGTTTTTTAACCTACCACTTAGTGGTTTCACTATTCATCAAAAATTGAAAGTTTTCAGAAAAATACCAAAATTTCATCCTAAGCTATATTTCATATTCTGAATTCAAAAATGAAGTCTATTTTACCAAATTCATATCATAGAAGTTGCATTAATTAATTAAATCCCGCTGTTAAAACAAATAGCGTGTTTTTAAGAAACAATATCTACCAAAAGATTGACACTTGATTATGTCTGGTTTAAATGTGAAATTACATCCAATGACCAACATCATATTAAATTGTAAAAATATATTCTAAATATACTTTAAAACCACTCAATTTAATGATTTATCACTATTAATTATTTCGATTAAAAAATTTGTTTTTAATTATAATTTAGTAATTTTCACTATTCATCAGAATATGAAAGTTATCCGAAAAGTACCAAAATTTCACCTTAGGCTAAATTCGATACTCTGAATCCAAAAATGAAGTTCATTTTGAAAAATAAGATTTACATAATTTCAAAAATTTGTTATTACTATTCATAACGGCTAGTTTTAATATTATTTTAATAGCATATCGTTGTTTAGTGAAACTCGGTATTGCGTATTACACACGCTATCGAGGAAGGTTGTGATTGCGTGTAATGCAAGGCAAGTCAAGAAGGTGTGTTGTGCAAGCTTCTTTTGGTGTAGCGTACAACACAAGACATTAATAAAAAAAAGAATATTTTTCATAAATTCTCGGGTTGTTACATTCTAACCCCTTAAAATGAATTTCGCCCTCGAAATTCGTCGGGATTATAAATGGTTTACTATTCGAAAGTTTCTTTAATAGAAACCCACATCGTAAAAAGGAATACCAAAACTTGGATTTAAAAACTAAAGTATGAAATGTAACGATTACCCAAATAAACTAATCAATGGGTTTCCACGTAGGTGAAAATATGGATATGGAAGAGAAATCTAACCATCATGTTCTGATGGAGAGTGATAGAGAACATGGCTATGGAAAATCTAGAAATCACAAAGCCATAAATTTGTGAAGATCTAATGTACCATCTGATTAATCAGATATAAGAGCACTAGGACAACATTTTTGGTTTTCAAGATCATTTCCCTAAAGTTGATGAATTAAAAGAAATACTTACATGATTTTGTTACAATCTCACTGTTGTTCGTGAATTGAACAATTTCCACTTCATATCATAAAGAAAGGAATTTGAATTTGTTATTCGTGAAGCATTAGCAGATCATGTGATAGAAGGATGGGTCATTCCATCTAATTGAAACAAAAGGTTAGAAAAAGTTATAAGTCCATCTTATAGTGAGATTAATCGTATATGGTTCCAAAAATGAACTTATACTTCATATATCATACCGCTTAATAAAATAAAACTAGTTTCTACTAAACAGGGACTTCCTGTAGGCCAGTGGTAGGCGATAAAGGCTAGTCGCACTTCGGTTGTGGGTTCGATTCCCACAGCCTTGTCCGAAGCGATGGGTTGTCGCCCGTCCTGCAGGTTGTCCTTTTTCTAAAACTATAACATCCCATCAATAATATCGAAAAAACATCTATCCTTAAACAATACTAACTTATATCCAACATAAACCATTCCAATCATTAGGCTCATAATACTGCAGTCCATTCTCATAACATAGTGAAAACGATTACCAGAGATTTAATACCATCGTTGATCCCCATATATCATATGATATATCTTGTTGGTCACATTCCAAACATTCAAAGGCCTTAATCTTGTACTCTCTTGAATACCCATTGAACCTTAGTGAAAACATGAATGCAGTTAAAAGTTAACACTTTTCACATACCGAAATCCTCAAAATTCTATATACTCAAACCATGATATCACTTAGTCCTTATATCAATCATGAGCTCATGAATACTATCAAACATTTAATTTTCTCATTATCCCTTCATTATGCGCATATCATCTACATTCCAAAAATATATGAATAACCTTTCATGGATACTGGTAACATTAATCATACACTTTCAAAACACAAGGAAAGACAACAGTGCAACAATCCATAGATGTCTCTTTATTCCAAAATTACACATGATAAACATGTAATCATTCCACTACATTCTCAAACCATTGACCGAGCTTCAAAAATTCTTTCATCTCACATATCATTTGTAGTCTCTTCATCATCATCCACATAAATACTACCCATATGACCATACTGATTCTCTTCATGAGTCTTTCCCTTAGGGCATTTGTTTGCATAATGCCCATACATTCCACATTTAAAACACTTAACCATTTTTGATGTCATAGCAATACCATTATCCCCATCCATGGTGTTAATCGACCCTTTTCCTTTGCACTTACTTTCTTTGTGTCCTTCGTTTCCACACCCAAAGCATCTTCCAGTTCCCTTGAAACATTCTCCTTGATGCCTCTTCCCACATGATTTACATAGGGGAAATTAAACTTTCTTTCCTCTATGATCATCATGGAACTCCATCTTTCTCTTATTAGTCGAGTCAGGAAACTTACCAAATTTTACTTTATTGATCATATTGTGAGATTGCTGATTCGGCATAATAATGATGTTTGGACTTCCAAATCCCATTTCATTTGGTTTCTCATGAAGAATATCATTCCATTGTCCAGCATATCCTCCATTATCGTGAATCACCTTGTTTCCATCCATTTTCTAAAACCCAACAAGAATAGTGTGAGATGAAAAAATCATAATAAAGGGGGAATAACTTCATTATCTAACATCTTAGGTTAAATTCTAAGATCGTTACTGTTGTTCTAGGACTATATCCTATACGTATACTTATCCTTAGGGACATCCCTAGACATACCTTAGAAATATCTCTAGGGATCTCACTAATGTTTTCGCATCCTAGTTTCCAAAGGTTGACTAAACCTTTCCTCTGATACCAAATGTAGAGACCCGTAGCCTATCGTACATGAACATTACATTACTTTTGCGGAATACTTAATACATAACAAAAATACACACACAAGGATCGTAATAGTTTAGTGTCTTTGGAAACTCGGAACGTAATCTTCTAATCCTGGTGAAAGATCTTTAAAATCTCCCACAAAGATCTTCCTTTTTTTTTCCTAAAACCTTTCTTTATATCCTGGGGAAAAGAAAACATAAAAGGGTGATCTCAAATGCTCAGTAAGGGTAAACAAAAGAAATATCAATCACATAATTTTCATAAGAACATAACATTTTTGGAAATCTTAACCTGCAAAAGAGAGCATAATTTCATAACATGGGATAAATCATAGTAGTGAAAATGAAACCCTTACTTAAAACATTACTCATTGTGGCATACACACATAATCATAGAGAATCATTTCTTGTTAGTCAAGACTCATTGCCAAGACTATCTTAGTGGACAAAGTCCCTTTCTGAATCGAGTAATCCTCGTTTCAGTCCTGTTTCACTGAACCGGTATAACCTACCATTCCAGCCATGTCTATCTCATGAGATATAAAATCTTTACCCAATGCATTGGAGGGAGATATAGGTCCCACCCATCTCTTAATGAATCCTTTCTTATGTGTGCCACAAAATCATAAATCATACATCATTGCATATCCCATGTAATAAAAATGGGATTCTTAAACAACATGACATCATAAAACCATTCATATAAGATAAAGGAATTAATAAACATAATTCCATCACAACATAGTCAAATCAATGTAAAAATATGGATAGAAACAGAACCCTTTATTATCTTATATGGAAAATAATTTTGATAAAACACTTGAATTGAATTCTTGAGGAAAATATCCTTTCTTCTTCAAAATAAATTTCCTTTCACAAAACATCATGCAATTTTAAAAGAAAGAGATTTTATTGAAAATAGTAATGAAATCTTTTAGAGGAAGCTTCATGAAAATAAGGCTTTATAAAACAGTAGAAATCCGTTCGTGCCGTATAAGTTAAAAAAACATTCTTTGTACTTTTGTCGAAAAAGTCAAAATGTACCTCGTACGAAAAACGACAAAATATTCCTTTCATATATTTTACTAAAAACTCACCCAAGGGTAGAATTGGATTTAAACAATTGTAGGTGGATGGAAATAACATTACATATTGAGGAAACATAGATGTGGATGATAAAATACACCCCAGTAAATACTAAAGTACAAACAATCTTGGATAAAAATGAGATTGTGATATTTCCCTTACCTTAGGTCCAAATTGCTTCGTATGTGTCCGAACCTCCTGTATAATGATTTAAATAATGTCATTGACTTATTACAGAATCATATTCATTGTTATGATATCATATATGGTTCACTTATGACATTATATTACCCGTTCTTTTGTAAATTCCATGTTAAAGAAGCGTTTTGGGTAAAATCGTTTCATTTATCGTAGGTGTTTTGACTTGTTGTTCTTGACATCATTATTACTTATATCATGATTTACTTACTTCCAGAATATAAAATATGATTTATATATCATATATATTCAGTATATATATATATAATAGATAGATAAATAAAATGAAAAACACCGTTCATGGAGACGGTAGTCCGTACGTACGCATGAACGCTGTTTTCCTTTCCTTATTGTCTTGAAATGGAAGTAAGTAGATGACATACATATGTATATATATACATAAATCCAGTAGCTTTATAATGTCATATATTTCATTATTATTTCTTATATATACATTATAATCATTCTTAAATGGTTAACATGGAGAATGAATCTCATCGCGTCGTGGAGACGGTAGTCCGTACGTACGCACGAGCGATGATATCATTTCTATTGAATTGAATTGGAGTGAATTATACAATATATCAGAATCAATATGATGTTGTAATAACTATGTATAGTTATTCTTTACACCATTATACCCATCCATGTAAGGTGGTGGTGGAAAATAGATTACACCACGGCGTGGAGACGGTATTCCGTACGTACGCACGCGCGGTGATTTCTTTTTCCGTAGGATGGATAGATGGTGAAATAGGGTTGTTTCATACTTATAATAACATATCAGTATATGAGTGATACTGATGTTATTACTTCATAATGAAACAACCTAAGAAGAAGAAGTGGAAGAAGAAATAAAGATGAAAGAATTGGTAACGGTAATTACCTCTTCTTTGAAGCGCCTTTTGGAGACCTCCTCTTAGGGAACTAAAATTGGTCTTTGAGTAAGACCAGAACCTCTAGGATGTTGCTAGGGAAGTGGAGAAGAGATTTTGTCAGGGGTTGGCCGAGCTTGAGTGCTCAAATTGGTGTGAGGAGGAGGGGGAGGAGGTGTCCTTTTATAGGGGAGGAGAGGGGCACCTTAGGAATTCTTAAAAATATTAATTTATAATAAATCTAACCCCACTTAAAAACCTCCAAAAATGACTCATATTCGAAGCTTAGATGATATAGGGTTGTAATCTCATCAACCAATCAAATTTAGACATGTTTGGATCTTATTTTAAACCTTATCAATTACATTTAACTCTACGTTAAATAATTTAACTTTTACCGTGTCTTTTTGTTTTCTTTCACTATATGGTTAATAAACTTACTATAACATGCCAAACGAACCCCAAATTGTTTATTATTAATATATATATCCTTATCTAAGTCATTTGGCCGAATCTTAGATTTTTAGGAATAAAATAACAATTAATAATATAATATTTGATTTAAAAACTATTTTGTGTCAATTTTGACACTATTTGATATATGATTTTTGTGAAAGTCATAACAGAATTAAATGTTCAAACCAAGTTGATTAAATCAACATTAATATATCATAGTAACCTATAAAATTAGTGTAATTCCTAAAAATTCTCAAATTACATTTATTTTGGTGTTTATAACATCAATTATGTCAATATTTCATAAATAAGATAATTACTGCATCATCTTTGTGTCATAAATTAATTAAATTATTTGATGTCTAAAAATTACAAATAAAATACCATTATGTAGGAAATCTTTTTAGCTTTCTAATGAATATTTATAGTCGAATTTATCTTATGTATAACCCCATATTAAAAATGATTTACTTATTAAACTTTGATTTTAACTATTTTAACCCTTCTTTAAATAAATTAATAATAAATGTCCAAATCTAATCCAAGTGGGCCTAAATGGTCATATTTTATTCCTAAGTTTGTTTTTGGTCGAATTACACTTGTCCAATAGAATTAGGACATGTTTTAGGGTAATAGTAATATCATATTTACCCTTAGTTACCCTATTTACTATTAACCGCGGTAAAAAAAGTAAAAAGTTACTATTCACCAAAAAATTATTTTCATCTCATTGAACCACATTTTAGTCCTTGATATTAACTGTGTCTCTCGGATTTTCGAAATTCCATTCACAGGAGCGGTAAAATTAAGTTTTATGCCAAATTCAGTTTTTTTAACCTACCACTTAGTGGTTTCACTATTCATCAAAAATTGAAAGTTTTCAGAAAAATACCAAAATTTCATCCTAAGCTATATTTCATATTTTGAATTCAAAAATGAAGTCTATTTTACCAAATTCATATCATAGAAGTTGCATTAATTAATTAAATCCCGCTGTTAAAACAAATAGCGTGTTTTTAAGAAACAATATCTACCAAAAGATTGACACTTGATTATGTCTGGTTTAAATGTGAAATTACATCCAATGACCAACATCATATTAAATTGTAAAAATATATTCTAAATATACTTTAAAACCACTCAATTTAATGATTTATCACTATTAATTATTTCGATTAAAAAATTTGTTTTTAATTATAATTTAGTAATTTTCACTATTCATCAGAATATGAAAGTTATCCGAAAAGTACCAAAATTTCACCTTAGGCTAAATTCGATACTCCGAATCCAAAAATGAAGTTAATTTTGAAAAATAAGATTTACATAATTTCAAAAAGTTTTTATTACTATTCATAACGGCTAGTTTTAATATTATTTTAATAGCATATCGTTGTTTAGTGAAACTCGGTATTGCGTATTACACACGCTATCGAGGAAGGTTGTGATTGCGTGTAATGCAAGGCAAGTCAAGAAGGTGTGTTGTGCAAGCTTCTTTTGGTGTAGCGTACAACACAAGACATTAATAAAAAAAAGAATATTTTTCATAAATTCTCGGGTTGTTACATTCATACCCTCAATGTAGCTCACCTTGAAAGTTCTCCCCATGGTATACGATGTAAGAAAATTTTCCGCAGTCGGGCATCAAGTTGCAGTAGTATGCCTTTCTATTTCCGCACCAATTGTGAAGGTCCTCCCTGTAATAAAAATTTATTTTCCTAGGAAGGTACTCCCCTTGTCAGAACAAATGTGAGATATCCCTCCTATGCTAAGCCACATGGAACGGATTCTGATACATCGGGCACTTCGTCTACAACGGGTGATATTCTTTCTCAACCAGGGGATGGCTCAGGGCCACACTCATCTTTGGAACCACCCTAGTGCCATGTACAAATAAATAAGGTTCCCACCAGCATAATCACTTGGAACAAAATTATTAAGAAGAAATAGAGCCAGGCATATCATGTAGTGGATTATCTGGAAGAAAAAAAATTGTATATGATTATTGTGAGAAGACAACTAGCTAGAGATAATATACAATTGATTTATTGGCCTATGGCCGCTTCTCACTTAAATATACCAGGAGAGTTGTCTGGGGAATGCACGCATGCCATCTGCCTCAATATATGGACAACCCTTCACCAGCTGAATTAAAAATTCTTTCCCTAAAAGGGTACATAGATCATGTCAGCACGATAGAGGAGTTTCTCCATCTATTCAACCTGGAAGCTCTCACATCTGCATGACTACCACAATCATAAAGGAAAAAAGAAAAACCATGATCTTTCTTGCCTATATGCACTTCATAAGTTGAGTCGCCTCATTGGAAATGCCCCAACTGGAGTTCTTATTCAGGAATGGGTAGAACATGGTGGTTTACACTTCTCTATACATCCAATCAATCAAGAACCATTTAAAACGAAGTCCTGTAATGTCATCACCCAAGGGAAAAAATAAATTGAACCCACTTCTCATGAAATATGGGATACTCAACCAAAAATTCCTTCAGTACGTCTCAAAAGCATATAAACTAAAGAGATCAAGCCATAAAAAATCTTCTGAGTCAGGAAACCAAGAACATCCAACAGACTTCCCGCATAAGGGAAGCCAACCAGTATGTTTTTCCTGTGTATTCAAAAGAACATAGACTTTTTCCAGGCCTAATTCCATACTAGTATCACACCCACATGGGAGTACATGAATTAGAAAATGTGGAAAAAGTGGTGGCTACCGTAGCAATGCGGGAACTACCCCATCCCACAGGGCTGGGGGTATTTTTATATCAAAATTCCCCCGTAATACTAATAAATCCAGGCTGTAACACCTCAATGGATGAATGGGAACAACCCTAGCCTGCTGGGCTTGGGGAATTTTTACCTAAAATCCCCTCACATCAGATGACTTCCTTCCACCGTCTATGAAGAATGATGGATAGAGGAGTTAACCATTCCACTCCTCGTGGTTCTCACCCTCCGAGAAAAAGGTGTGTTACGAGGTCAAACCAGGGCTCCCATCGGGTCAATATTCTCCAAGAAACCCAATGAATACCACAAAATTGAAGGAGAAATACTAAAAAAGGGCACAAAAATCTTTTATAATATTATACATCGGGTACACCACCCCAAATGTGGCCGGCCTCAGTGAACGTGATAAACATGAACCCTACAGATCATAAGAAATGATGCGGAGGGAGAGGACACAAAGGAATATGATTACTTCCATGAGGAATCACACAATGAATCTTATAGTGTGCCTACCTAAAACTAGAGAGTGGTCCTAAATCTGGGTGCCCCCTTAGCTAATTCGTCGCTACCTCCCCCGAGAAATTCCAACAAGGATAAGAATAAATCCTAGGTCATTTATGACCGGCCTCCTCCTCCCCTAGAAATGAATCCATCACCCTCGAGGAAAGTTTCGACAAACAGAAGGAAGAAATGAAAGAGCTTAGGTGAACTAATGTCGAGCTGCGTTGAGGGAGCTACCTTTCTAGATTGGTTCCCCCTACGGAATCTCAGCAAGTACACCTAGAAGATGTTCCCATACCACATGACCATATCCCAGGGAATGAATCCAATCTTGAAGGTATGTTCATCTTGAACCTAGAAGGAACTCAAGACTTCCACCTGCTAAGAAGGAATCCAGAATATATCCATGTAAACCCGCAAATAATACCCCCGACTAGGTATCAACCCTAAATTCCTGCAGCACCAACACTCTCAGTCTTGGCCACTACTACACCAGCTCAAGCTCAAGCCCAACAAGATATGCAGGAAGGGACCGTAAACATCATTTAGAAACCAATAGCATGACTAGAATCCATAGAGGAGTGATGCAATCCGATACAGCCAAAGAGCAAACCCTTCCCTGAGTGGGTGAGCAAAGTTCCTCCACCGCCGAATTTTGGAAACCTCATATTCCTAGTATTCAATGGATCAAGAGACCTGAAACATCATTTAATGCTCTGCACCTCTTACTTTGAACCCACGAAGGGCACTCCAAAGCTTCAAGAAATAGTTAAACTTAGGTGCTTTGTACAAACCCTGCAAGGGTTGGATTTTGTATGGTATACTAGCCTACCGGCCAATTCAATTACAGTCTCAGAGGACCTTTGTCGATAGTTTCCATTCCAGTTCAGGTCAATGCTACCAAAGATGATGGTTAGTGATCTTCTAAACTGCAAACAAAAATCGAATGGAAGAGTCTCAGACATTATTTCTAGATGAAAAGTCATGATTTTTCTCTGAATCGGCCGTTCCTCCAACATAATATGCTCTCCATGTGCATCGATAACCATCAGGATGAATTGAGATCACCACTCATATCGGTGAAGTACACAAGTGGGTTCCGAGACTTGCCTTCCATTTCCCAAATGATATAAGACTCATTGCAGTGGATCAATCTTAATTCCCAAGTAGCCCCATCATCCCCTGGGAATAGAACAAGAAACTTTGAAGCAACATATGTCACGCTTAATCCACCCCTAGGAAAATCTCTAGTTGCAAGGCCCCCACATGAACCATAAGGGACCCCAGGGATGCCAAAAACCATCCCCACCTTGGAATGATGAGATACATGGTGCTAAAATAAATTATTTTGAAGAAAGAAGAAATAATTTTTACTAATTCTGAGATGACCAGTTCCACAACTATTTCATAGCCACAATGAATTGAAATCTGCTCCAGCTACCAGAGCCAAAGAAAGCCTATGAAGTGGGTATCAATGACCGTTTGAATTATTGTCTGTATCACTAGATACTAGGGAACAAAATCCCAGAATTATTTATTTTCAAGGACCATCTATAAAAAATGGTGGATTCTGGGAAAGTTAAGTTGGGCCTATGGCCATCAAAAGTGGTGTGTTTTTCCACCTCAGATGCAACAGAGGAAGGGGAATTGAAAATAGTCGCCATTAAAAAGTATCAAAAGTTCAAAAATTAGATAAATCAAAAGACTTTCAACTGAGTCCATGGAATCCACCACTTATTGTTGAGACAACCAACTTTCCCCCCAAAATATCCCAATACAACAAAAAAAACCATCTTCCTCGGCCCTACAGTCCTCTAAAGGACATAAGGGTAGTAAGAAAGAGGAAAAATATGAGATTATACTAAAGTCAAAGTCAGTGTTTATGCTTTTAGACATCATGCCAATAAGATTGGTACAACGGGCACTGCCCTGCCAAATGGTACAACAGGCACCACCCCTCCAAACAGAACAACAGGCGCTGCCCTGCCAAATGGTACAATGGCTACTGCCCTGCCAAATGGTTAAATAGTAACCACCCGACCAAATGGTACCCTTATAAAGAGATAGTCAGATAGAAAAAGTGTCGGACCAAGAACAGATATTTGGCTCCATCAGTGGCATTCACATGATGGACCCATTCTCGGATAAAGACTATGATCATGAAACCAAATTCTCGGCGCCCAAATAGAGAGATAAAGGAAGAGGCTATAGAGGCCAGAGGTTTCTGGGGAGGCATGATCGCGCCAGAAGTAAAATTCTCAACCACAACAAAATTCAAAATGTTAACATCATGGAAACTCACAGAAGGACCCTCTGACAGACTCATTAAGAACTGGAATGTGCCTCCTCCCCCGTCAGAAGAAATACACGCCCAATTATCTTGGAATATCCATCAGGGTAAGAGAAGATATCAAACCACCCAAAGCATGTAGGTGGACCAGTTTGGCCAAATTTATAAAGGATTGCCGCACAACCAGCCCCGGAAATAGAGGTCGAACCATCTACGTCAAAACTCCACGCCCCTAAAGTATATGTGAAAGAGAAACCCCAAGCAGGAAATCACCAACCATCAGTTCAGAAATATGATAATCTAAATAAGTCGGCATAAGTACCAACAAATATGTCTATCCTGGATGTGTTAATCATGTCAGCAGTTATTAGGTAGGCACTCATCGATTCCTTACTAGGTCCCCAAAATTTCAAGGCCAATGTTACAGCAGCCAAAGTCTATTGGATAGAGGACAGTCCTAATAAATGTCATGTCGTCATCTCTGTCAAATATAGGGATGAATACATTATCATTAAAGAGCACATTAAACCCTTATATATGTCTGACAAGATAAATGGAATTGATTTACGAAGGGTCTTACTCAACAACGGCTCTGGAGTTAACCTCCTCCCGCTGCAAACACTTTGTCGACGGGGCTATGATGATGTTATCTTGACACCATGCACTACAAATCAGCTGGGATATGACAAATTCAAGTAGAACCCAATTGGATGAATCAAGATTAAAACATGTCTTGAAGATCTCATGTCATATTCTGAGTTCCTAGTAGTACAATGATGTACAGACTTCAACATCTTGTAAGAGAGGCCTTCTATGCATCAAGAATGCTATAGTTATATCCTGATACCATCAGTGTATCAAATATTACACTAATGGTAAAAACAAAACATTGTACACTGATAAATCAACATTTGAGTTCTCTGATTCACATTATATCGATGAAGGGTTCTATGAATCGGATGAAAAAGATCTTCTAGCCAACAACATTGATTGGATAAATTCCCTAAATATATTGGAAATGGCTACGACCAAACCCCTCCAGTAACATGGGTAAGACTATGTATTACACATCATCTAGGTTAAATGCACAAGGTCAAGTCCATATGCAGATTCAATTATCTGCATGATCTCTGTTATGGCCTCCACGTCCAAAGACATGGAAGAGAGGGCTAACTCCCATGATGTGAGGAAAATCCCTATCAAATATGCTCTCGGCCTGTCTACGGGACCTCAAACTACCCCTTCCTCACTCACTAATGAAAAGATGATTTATCTCGAAAAATTGTAGAGAAAGTATAAAAATAAATCTCTCCATTAGAAGAAGATGATGATGAAGATGATGAAGAAGATGGAGAAGTGGGAGAATACCTCAAAGATTCCCCTCCTTCATTCTAAGAAGGTGTCTCTACCACAATCTATGAACATAAGGTGATAAATCAGGGCACTAAAGATGACCCACGACCCACTCTAATCAGTGGGTCTATGCCTATCAAGGAGAAGGAGGAATATACCACCTTCCGAAAGAATAATCGAGATGTGATTTCCTGGAACTACACCAAAATTCTAGGCCTCAATCCTGAGGTCTCCCCTCATCATTTGGGCTTACCAAAAGATCACCAGGGCTATATGTAGGTAGTCCAAAGGATCCACCTGATGCATGCTACCAAAATAGAGGCTGAAGTTGAAAAAATGATCAAATCCACCTTCAAATGGGAGTTTCAATATCCAGTGTGGATTGCAAACATAGTCCCTATCAAAAATAAGATTGGGAAGATTATAATATGCATTGACTGCATTGACCTTAATCGGAATTTCCTGAAATATGAATTCCCAATCCTGATCACATAATTTTTTATCGATACAACAACCAAATATGAATCCCTCTATTTTATGGATGGTTATTATTGATACAATCCAATCCGGATAGCACAAGGAGATGAAGAATATACTTCTTTTAGGGTCCCTAAAGGAGTTTTATATTATAAGTTAATTCCCTTTGGACTAATGAATGTCAGCGCCAAATATCAGTGTGTCATGCATCTCATATTCAAGAGATTGTTGCGAATGCTTGTCGAGTGTTATGTCGATGACCGGGGGTTAAATCATAGTAGCGCTCAAAAGACCTGGCTGATATTGAAATTTTTTTTTTCAGGATGTTGAGACCACAAAGTTTAATTATGAATCCCCTAAAATGAGACTTGGCATTACCTTGGGAAAATTACTCGGCTTCATCGTATGCCATCATGAAATTGAAGTCGACCCCGAGAAGACAAAAGAAATTCTTGGTGAGTGACCACTTTACAACCTAACAAAGATGAGAGGTCTACATGGGTACCTTTCCTACATTCAATAATTTATATCCGTCATAGTAGGAAAATGTTTACCTATCACTAGGATCATGAAGACCAGAGTTACATATTATTGGGATAATGATTTCCAAGAAGAATTCAACAATCTCAAAAGATATCTACAAATCTCACCGGTGCAAATGCCACCAGTTTAGGGGAGACAACTCATTTTTTACATAACAACCCAGGAACGGTCATTAGGTACCTTTATCGCAAAGAATAATGATGTTGGCATTGTCAACAGCCTCTATTACCTCATCTAAACAATGATCGATGCTGAAACTCAGTATTCCAAAATTGAAAAAACTGCCTAGCGCTAATCTTCGTTGTTCAAAAACACTTGCATTACCTGTAGCACCCTGAGGTCCACCAGGTTTCCTGGTGCAACCCGCTCAAATATATCCTTAACTGTCCCACGCTAAATGGGTGAATATCATGATGGGTTGTCATCTGACAATAGTTTTACATATGGTATGTACCCCAAGAAGCCATCAAAGGCTAGATATTATAAAAATTCCTGGTCGATCACCCATTAGAATAAACAACATTGTTGGATGCTGAACTTATAGATGAAAAATTGTTTTCATCCAGGAGAACCCCCAGACATGGGAAATTTACTTCGATGGTTCTTCCTGAAGCCTCACGAGGAAAAGGATGGAGGATCCCAAGATCAACAAAGTGGAGCTAGAAATTATACTTGAATCGCCCAAAAAGGTCATCTTTACATACTCTTTCCTACATTCAAAATGGTGTACAAATAATGAAGTGGAATATCTAGCCCTCATTGGAAGGCCTAAAACTGGAACTTCATGTGCAAACCAAACACCTAAAAATAAAGGGTGATTCAGATAAAGTCATCAAACCAGTCAATGGTGATTATGCCATTAAGAAAAATGTATAAGTTCCCTTGATAACCCACATACTAGAAATGATATAAGAATTCCCATCAGAACCAATCTTGACCTATGTCCACCAGTCATAATATTATCAAGCCATTGCTTTAGAAAATTTAGTCATAACCTCGGACAATACTGACCGGGATGAAACAGTCATTAGCATTGCCCACCGCATGATGGGATTTACATTATTCTAAGGAAATAGAAAAGAAATCGTTGAAATTAGCCTCATCTCTAAGCCTTATGGTCACCCCACAAGTTAGATGAAGCCCATTACAAATTACCTTCAGAATGGGGAACTCCCACATGATAGGGCCGAAAGGAACATGTTCGAATAAGGGCAGTCAATTTTGTCATTTACAATGGGGTAAACCAAGAAAAGGTTCTCTAAAAATGAATCCTTGATGAAGTCCTTCTCCAATGTGTCGATAGAGAAGAGACTGTTGTCGTCATGAAAGAAGTGCATGTCAGAGCTTGTGGAGCACACAAATCACCAATTAATCTCTCTCACCAAATCCGGAGGCTTCAGTATTACTATCCCACAATGATACATGATTGTTCCATTTTCACCAAGAAGTTCCATTCCTACCATGTTCAGGTGAATTTTATACACCGCCCCCAAGAGTAACTTGTTCTCCTGGCCATTCATTGCCTGGGGGGTAAATGTTGGGGGACCATATCCACCCGCCATAACCATACATTTATAGCGATTGACTTCTTTTCTAAAGGGTCTGAATCCATACCCATTAAAGATGTTAGGGAAAAAAACATAATTATGTTTAGGGAGGACTACATCATTATTATATTTGGAATCCCTTGTACAATAATAATAGACAACAAGACCAACTTCGGCTCTACTAGGTTGGACAAGCTATACCAAGAGTATGCAATTAAATCCAATAATTCATCCCACTAACATGTAGTATCAAATTGTAAGATAGATAATTTCAACAAGACATTGTCCAATGTACTCTAAAATATGGTTGATACGGATAATAAATCATGTCCAGACAAGATCTCCCATCCTTTGTGGGCTTACCATACCACGACCCACACTGCCAACCAGGAAACCCCGTATTCACTAGTATACATGACATAGGTGGTGTTACCAATTTAAATCCATGTTACATCACGTTTGGTGGTCTTTTCTGATCAACTATCCATGGATGAGAAATCCTAGAGATGGTTTGATGATTAGGAGCATATAGATGATAAAATTATGTACACTCAGCGCCATTTGGAAATCTACGAAAACCGGATTGCACGAGCCTTCAAAAAAAGGGTCCTCCTTTGATCGTTCCTTGAAGGAGAAATGGTGTCATTCCTCAGAACCCCAATGATACATGAGAAGAATCCACAAAAGATTGAACCAAAGTGCAAAGGACCATATTTCATACATAGGTTCTGTTCCAATGGAGCATACACCCTGATAATAATGGACGAACAGATCATCACGTATCCCACAAATTAAAAATTTCTAAAGAAGTACTTCTCATTGTAGAAAACCCCCATGTCATGGTCCATTATCTATGACCTTAAAATATTTTGTATAGGGCCTAGAATCCATGGTCCAATATCTAGGACCCTAAACTATGAGTTGTTTTCATGACCAACATAATGATAAAATGAATCCATAGTAAAAACTCTAAGCCCTTATACTATGAGTAATAGACCCCATTGTTATGTTCTAAGCTCTATGACCCTAAAATATGATTTAAAATTCCCTGAAGCCAAGGTCCAAGCCCTATTACCCAAAAATATGAATTAAAATGCCCAGAATCCAGTGTCTGAGCTCTATGAACCTAAACAATGAGTTATAATAGCCGCCCATGACATGGTCTAAGCTCTATGTCCCTAAACTATGAGTTGTTGTTATGACCACATGAAGTTAAACTGTACGGTATTAGTCCATGAAACATGACATTGAACCATTCCATGGTCCAAACTCTAAGACCATAAACTATGAGTCATTTTCCATTCCACATGATGATAAACTGTAAGGAACTCATCCCTTAAACATGACATTAAACAATGACTCATGTCCTAAATATAAGACATTAAACTACGTGGAACAAAGTTTCATAATCGCCTATTTATAAAATGTATGATCTATCACCATAACTACATACAACTTGATTTATTCCCTTGTAGGATACATAGCAATTACTCGATCCTCGATCTTGGCCCAACCCCCACAAAAAAAAGAATTTCTCTATTATTCCCCCAATATACTCGTATTTGTAACGGAAACCTTTATAACTCCTTTTTTCTCTCATCATGTATAACTCACGTGAGCCTAGAATCAGTGGTAGGGATTGTCTTATGAAATAAAACTGAAGAGTAACACAATATACCTGGAAATTGTAATGGATATATTGAAGATACCCCTTCCCTATTACTGATCCAAATTGGTATAGGGAACCTACATAACTACGTACGACATGATTCTTTCCCTCATAAGATATGTAGCAATGCCTCAAACTTTGATCTTAACCCATCCCCCACATCAAAAAATGCCCCATCATATTCTCTACCTCCCCACACTTGCGAAAGAGACCCTATGTCTACTCCACGTTTCTCACAGCAAGTATAGCTCACATGATATTAGGAACAGTGGTATGTAGTCTCTTACACAAAAGAATTATAGGAAGATATGGTCGACCCAGCTCCCATAGAAAATTAAACAAAAATATCCCTATATATTGACCAAGCAAGATCGGTACTGGGAATGTTCAGAACTATGTGAAGCTTGATTCATTCCCTCGCAGGATATGTAGTGACACCTAGATTTGGCATCTCGGCCCCTCCATCATAAAAAATATGTCCCCAAATGTCCCTACGTGTTGAGATAACATTTTTAGGGTACATTAAAAACTATGTGTGGCTTGATTACTACCCTTTGAGGATACATAGTAATGCTCGGATTTGGTATCCCATCCCAGCCACCAGAATCATGAAACGAATTCCCCTCCCCCCATACATTGTTCAGACTTGTATGGGGAGTCTATGAAAGGTCTTATTCACATGACAATAAACTATGAAATTCTTCAAGAGTAATGTGTGGTTCAGTCCTCATTATTACGAGATCCCGCACATGCCCCCATTCAAGAGAAGTCAAAAGATCATGCTTCCCCCAGTACATATGAGTCAGATCTATGTGGATGCTCTAGTAGTTCACAGGTAATCACAATTTAGATATTTCTCACATTCCCAGGCACATCTATTCTATTTTTCAAACTCCATTACTCAGGAAAACTTAGATCCGCATAATCATTCATTGTTATTTGAGATGGAAGGCCAGTGTCCTATAGACACCTTTGTTTGACTATGCACATCAAACCCTAGTGGCTCTGCATATGATTCCCACAAAAATGGACACTATCAAAGGGTAATTCATCCCTTGGAGAGTCCTCTCCTATCATAGTATTCCCAACGGCTTCCAAGTCCCATTTCTTATCGCATGATTCATGTTTCCACTGGGTCTATGGTTTATACCTTCTATCATAACTCATGTATGGGGAATGCAAGATCATCCTGATTGCGATTAACACAAAAACTACTGAAGATCTTAATGACATTATAATTGTCCTCACTGTATGACTCTAAACTACACGACATCATGTCCTCACTGCAATAAATTAAACTATGAGGCAAAAATCTTCCTTGTTATATGATGTTAAACTGTGTAGCATTGTTTTAACCCTAATGGGCCCCATATTACAGATTTTTACATTTTTAGGAAATTACCATGAATCCATGTAATCACTTGTTTCTTACACCGAGCATAACTCACGTCTTCTTAGGGATATTAGTGGGAGATAAACCTAGTCATTATGAAAAATCAGTCCATGAATTTGGTCCTAGTAGCACGAACCTAAATGGAATGTCACGGTTCCCTCCCCAAAGAGGAACCCCACATCCTGGCTATGTGATGATAAATGACTATTTACTCCAAAGATGGAATGAATGACTCATCTTGTGTATGAGTCAGATATATGTAATGGATACCTAATTCCAAGAGTAAATAATAGCCCAAATTTCCCCAACATGTCCAGATACACTTATGTCATACCCTAAACTCCATGCTCTGAGTGATCTTGATTCCCCATAATCCTTCCAGGCCATCTGAGATGGAAGGACAATTTCCTGTGGACACCTTTGTTTGACACTGCACATCATTCCCTAGAGGCTCTACATATGTTTTACAAAAAAATGGTGGTCAATCAACATATTTTTCAACCCCAGGAGAGTTGTCTTCTTTCTTAGTTTTCCCAATGGATTCCAAGAGTCGTTCTATACCACCTGATTCAAGGACACTCAAAGCCAGGGTTTAAATTTTCCTCCCTACATACATCCTGAATATTTAAAAACATGCGGGCCGGATTCATCTCCGGTCTCTTTTGAGGTTTCAAAAGATACCCCATCCATTTTTGTGGAGTTTATCTTCAAACAAATAATGACTGCCCCCACTTATTTCCAGGTTTCCCCTAAAGTGGTCCTGTTCAAATTCCCCTTTTTGTATTCAGGTGCACCCCTTGTCGAAGGTCACATACCATACTTAGAAAGATTCTAATATACATAATCTTCCATAGCTATAGGATACGGAAGGCCAATGTCCTATAAACACCTTTGTTTGACTATGCATGTCATGCCCTGGTGGCTCTGCATATGTTTCCCACAAAATTCTTCATCAATCAAAAGAAAATTCATCCTCAGGAGAGTCCTTTCCATCTTCTGTATTCTCAAATAACATTAATGTCCTATCACACACTAGATTCGTAATACTCCTAGATAACATCTAACACACCTTCTTCTATATAAATTCCCCCGACATAAAAAAGACATCTAAATGAACTGACCATTAATTAGATATCCTTCACGCATGTAAGTACCACGTAGGAGTAGTCTCACCCCTTTAAACCATACATGAATGTCTCTAATATTTTCAGATACCACTACTCAGGTCAGCCACCAACTATGGCTCCTAAAATAAAAATAAATTCAAAATGTTTCATAACCCTACTAGGCCATCAGAAATGGAAGGATAGTGTCATATGGACACCTTTGATTGACTATGTACATCATGCCCCAGAGGTTCTGCATATGTTTAACACAAAAAAACAGTTTCCAATCAAAGCAAAATTCGTCCCCAGGAGATTCCTTTCCTACCACTATATACTAAAAATGGCTCTTGAGTCTTATGCATGTCTGAATTCACAAATTATAGGTCAATAAAAATTGCCAATACATATTTGAATGTAACAAACCGAGATTTTATAAGATACATTCTTTTTAATTTCATTCATATCTTCTATTGTACAACACACCAAGATTATCTTTCTCTATACGCAACACTGTATTAACTTTCAGTATACTCAACACTTTTCTTGGCTCTTGTTACACACAATTTCAAGTTCGTTTGATAGAAGTTATTCTACGCAACATTGAGTGTATATATATATATAAATATATATATTCAATTCATAAATAAAATATGGTTGGATTATGTTATATGCAACAACAAAGGAGTTGTTCACTATACGCAACTCTGACTTGGCTTTCATTACACGCAATTGCGACCTTCCTCGATAGCGTGTGTTTTACGCAATACTGGGTTTTATTAAACAACGATATATTATTATAATATTGTTATGAACTAGACTTTATGAATAGTGTTATCTATTTTTTGAATTTTATAACATTAATATTTTTCTTACACATTTCTAGAACATGGTATAAGAACAAAATAAATTTTTCGGGTAAAATAAGTATTTTTCAAAAAAAATCAGTTTTGTCGCCCTTTGATGGCGCACCCACTTCAAATATAGTTTTTACATGTTCATAAGTTAAATTTTAGAAAATAAAATTCTTTTTTTAATTAGGATATAAAAATTTACATTATATAAAGTTTTGATATTTTTCCGATAACTTTCATATTGTAATGAATAGTAAAAACACGCTATATTTTAATTAAAAACAACTTTTTTCATCGTAATATCTTATGTGGTAAGATTTTAATAATGAATGGGTTTAAAGTATAACTAGAATATATTTTTACCATTTAATATAATGTATGTCATTAGCATTGATTTTACCTTGAATTCGTAGGTTAAATCAATTCAATCTTTTGCAATGTTTTAAAGAAAAACCCGTTTTCTTTCGACAACGAGATTAATTTTAATTTAATTTATGAATCTTTTGTTTATAGAATTTGTAAAAATGTATTCCATATTTGGAATAAGTGGGTCCAAATTAGGTTAATAATCTACTTTTTATTTTTGGGCATTGTGAATAGTAACTACGGTAAATTTTATTTACTACAGTGAAAGGTAAATCAGTTAATTAAGGGTAAATATAAGATTATAAAATTACCCTAACACTTGTAAAAATCCTATTGGATGGCTAAAAGTAGACCCATATAACCTAAAGGACGGATTAGATTCATTTTATGGACATTTGTTCATGAAAATAATTTAATTATTATTAAAACCAAAGAATGTGACAACATATCACTTTCTTAAATCTTATAAGTATAATAATTTTAATATAGTGATAACCTTCATGAAACTTCGAAAATGAATAGTCTCCAGAGATCTAATACAATTTTCTATATCATAGGAATTTATTTAGAATTTTTAGGGATTAAATAATTATCATTTATTATGACACAAAGATGATGCAGTAATTGTCTTATTAATGAAATATTGACATAATTTATGTTATAAATGCCCAAATAAATTTAATTTGAGACTTTTTATGACTTACAATAATTTTCTAGGTTCATATGACATGTTATTGTATATATAAGTAACTTGTTTTGAACTTATCATTCTGTTATGAATTTCATAAAAATCATGTACCAAATAGTTTCAAAATTGACATAAATTAGTTTTTAAAACAAATATTATATTATTAATTGTTATTTAATTCCTAAAAATCTAAGGTTTGGCAAAATGACTTAGATAAGGATAAATATATTAATAATAAACAACTTGGGGTTCGTTTGGCTTGTTATGGTAAGTTTATTAACCATATAGTGTAAGAAAACAAAAAGTCACGGTAAAAGTTAAATTATTTAACTTAGAGTTAAATCTAATTGATAAGGTTAAAATAATAACCTAAACTTGTCTAAATCCTATTTGATGAGAGTATTTCGACCCATACCCACTTTAGCTTCTAAATAAGACCCTTTTGAACCATTATAAACCGAATTTGACCTTAAAATAAAATAATATTTTGAGATTTTCCTAAGGTGCCCCTCTCCTCACTTATAAAAGGGCACCTCCTCCCTCTCCTCCTCAAACCAATTTGAGCATTCAAGCTCGGCCAAACCATGCCAAAATCTCTTCTCCACTTCCCTAGTATCATCCTAGAGGTCCTGGTCTTCTTCAAAGACCATCCTTAGTTCATTAAGTGGAGGTTAAGAGAAGGTGCATCAAAAAGAGGTAATATCCATTACTGATCTTTTCCAATTTATTTCTTCTTCAACTTCTTCTTATTTAGTTGTTTCATGATAAAGTAATAACATAAGTACTTAATATATACTGATATGTAATTATAAATATGAAACAACTCTAATTAACCTTCTATCCACCCTACGGAAAATGGAAATCACCACGCGTGCGTACGTACGGAATACAGTCTCCACGCCGTGGTCTAATCTATTTTCAACCACCACCTTACATGGATGGGAATAATGGAGTAAATAATGACTATATATGACTATTACAAAGTGATATTGATTCTGAAATATTATACATACACTCCAATACAATTCCACAATCATGAGAACGATATCACCTCTCGTACGTACGTACGGACTACCGTCTCCACAACGCGATGAGATTCATTATCCACATTAACCGTTCATGAATGATTACAAAGTATATATAATAAGTAATAATGAAATATATGACATAATAATGATTCTTTATTTATGTGTATATATAAGTATTTCATCTACTTAATTCCATTAAACTCATAAGGAAAAGAGAACAGTGTTCATGCGTACGTACGGTCTACCGTCTCCATGAACGGTGTATTTCATTCCAATTACTGATCTAATATATATATATATATTCTGAATATGTATTATATATAAATAATGTTTTATATTCTGAAATTAAGTAATCATGATCTACGTAATCATATGAATAATTACCTGTCAAAACACGGACGACAAATAAAACAATTTTACCCTAAACGCTCTTTAACATTGAATTTACAAAAGAATGGGTAATATAAAGTCATAAGTGAACCATATATAATACAATAACAATGCGTATGATTCTGTAATAAGTTAATGACCTTATTTAAATCATTATACAGGAGGTTCGGATACGTACAAAGCATATTGGACATAAGGTAAGGGAAATATCACAATCTCATTTTTATCCGAGATTGTTTATACTTTGAAATTTATTGGGGTGTATTTTATCATCCACATCCATGTTTCCTCAATATGTAATATTATTTCCATCCACCTACAATTGTTTAAATCCAATTTTACCTTTCAGTGAGTTTTTAGTAATGGATATGAAATGAACTGTTTGTCGTTTTTCGTACGAGGTACTTTTTGACTTTTCCAACAAAAGTACGAAGAATGTTTTTTTTACTTATACGGCATGATTGTATTTTTAAAAAATTATTTCCAAGAAGCATCTTTTTCAAGTTTTCATGTTTATTTATAATCAACATCTTTTAGTTTATAATTGTACAACATGTTATGAAAGGAAAAGTGTTTTTGAAGTAGAAAGGATATTTTCCTCAAGAATGGAGTTCAAGTGTTTTTTCAAAATTATTTTCCATCTAAGATAATAAAGGGTTCTGTTTCTATCCCTATTATTACATTGATTTGATGATGTTGTGATGGAATTATATTTATGAATTCCTTTATCTTATATGAATTGTTTTATGATGTCACGATGTTTAAGAATCCCATTTTTATTACATGGGTTATGCAATGATGTATGATTTAATATTTTGTGGCACACATAAGAATGGTATCATTATGAGATGTGTGGGACCTATATCTCCCTATAATGCGTTGGGTAAAGATTTTATATCTCATGAGATAGACATGGCTATAAAGGTAGGTTATACCAGTTTAGTGAAACAGGACTGAAACGAGGGTGACTCGGTTCAGAAATGGACTTCGTCAACTAAGATAGTCTTGGCAATGAGTCTTGACTAATAAGATATGATTCTCTATGATTATGTGTGTATTCCACAAAGTTTCATGTTTTATGTTATGATTATTGGGATTACATTTCACTACTATGATTTATCCCATGTTATGAAATTATGATCTCTTTTGCAGGTTAAGATTTCCAAAAGATATGTTCTTATGAATATGATGTGATTGATATTTTTTTTGTTTACCCTTACTAAGCATTTGAGATCACCCTATTATGTTTTCTTTTCCCCAGGATATAAAGAAAGGTTTTAGGTAAAAAAAGGGAAGATCTTTATGGGAGATGTTGAAGATATTTCACCACGATTAGAAGATTATATTCCGAGTTTCCAAAGACACTAAACTATTACGATCGTTGTGTGTGTGTTTTTTTGTTATGTGCTAAGTATTCTGCAAAAGTAATGTAATGTCAATGTACGTCAAGATACGGGTCTCTACAGTTGGTATCAGAGGAAAGGTTTAGTCAACCTTTAGATTCTAGGATGTGAGAACGTTAGTGAGATCCCTAGAGATATTTCTATGGTATGTCTAGGGATGTCCCTAAGGATAAGTATACGTATAGGATATAGTCCTAAAAATATGGTAACGATCTTAGAAATTAACCTAAGATGTTATATATTGATGATACTTCCCCTTTATTATGATTTTTGCCTCTAACACTATTCTTTCTGGGTTTTAGAAAATGGCTGGAAACAAGGTGATTCACGATAATAGAGGATATTATGGAAAATGGAATGATATTATTCCGGAGAAACCAAATGAAATGGGATTCGAAAGTCCAACCATCATTATTATGCCGAATCATTAATCTCATAATATGATCAATAAACTCAAATTTGGTAAGTTTCCTAAATCGGCTAATAAGAGAAAGATAGAGTTTCATGATGATCATAGAGGAAAGAAAGTTCAATTTCCCCTATGTAAATCATGTGGGAAGAGGCATCAAGGCGAATGTTTCAAAGGAACTGGAAGATGCTTTGGGTGTGGAAAAGAAGGACACAAAGCCAGTAAGTGCAAAGGAAAAGGTTCAGTTAACACCAGGGACGAAGATAATGGTATTGCTACGACATCAACAATGGTTAAATTTTTTAAATGTGGAATGTACAGGCATTATGCAAACCAATGCCCTAAGAGAAAGTCTCATGAAGAGAATTAGTATAACCGTATGAGTAGTATTTATATTGATGATGATGAAGAGACTACAAATGATATGTGAGTTGAAAGAATTGTTGAAGCTCAGTCAATGGTTTAAGAAGGTAGTGGAATGATTACATGTTTATCAAGTGTAATGTTGTATAAGTAATCTCATGGGACTATCGAATAAAGAGACATCTAAGTATTGTCACACTATTTTCTTTCCTTGAGTTTTGAAAGTGTATGATTAATGGTACCAGTATTCATTAAAGGATATTCATATATTTTTGGAATATAGATGATATGCGCATAATGAAGGGATAAAGATAAAATTAAATGTTTGATAGTATTCATGAGCTCACGACTGATATAAGGAGAAGGTTATGTAATGGATTGATTATATCGAATTTTTGGATTTTTGTATATGGAAATTGTTAACTTTTATTTACATTCATGTTTTCACTAAGGTTTAATGGGTATTAATTTTTCAAGAGAATACATGATTAATGCCTTCAAATGTTTGGAATGTGACCAACAAGACATATCTTATGATATATGGGGATCAACGATGGTATTAAATCTCTAGTAATCGTTTTCACTATATTATGAGAGTGGACTGCTGTATTATGGATAAGCCTAAAGATTGGAATGGATTATGTTGGAAATAAGTTGGTATTGTTTAAGGATAGAAGTTTTTCGATATTATTTAAAGGATGTTATAGTAATATAGTTTTAGAAAATGGACAACCTGCAAGACGGGCGACAGCCCATCGCGTCGGACAAAGCTGTGTGAATCAAACCCACAACCAAAGTGCGACTGGCCTTTATCGCCTTCCACTGTCCTACAGGAAGTCCCTGGTTAGTAGAAACTAGTTTTATTTTATTAAGCGGTATAATATATGAAGTATAAGTTCATTTTTGGAACAATATACAATTAACCATAAGATGGACTTATAACTTTTGCTAACCTTTTGTTTGAAAGATATGGAATAACCCATCATACTATCACAAGATCAACTAACACATCACGAATAACAAATTCAACTTCATTTCTTTAAGGGATGAAGTGGAAATTGCTCAATTCAAGAACAACAGTGAGATTGTACCAAAATCAAGCAAGTATTTCTTCTAATTAAAACTTTTCAACTTTAGGGAAATGATCTTGAAAAACAAAAAATGTTGTCCTACTACCCTTATATCTGATGAATTAGATGGTACCTTAGATCACCACAAATCAGTAGGTTTGTGATTGTTGGCTTTTTCATAGCCATGTTCTTACCACTCTCCATCAGAACATGACGATTAGATTTCTCTTCCATGTCCATATTTTCTCCTATATGGAAACCCAGTGATGAGTTCATTTGGGTAACCGTTATATTTCATACTTTAGTTTTTAAAGTTCAGTTTTGGTATTTCTTTTTACGATGTGGGTTTTTATGAATAGTAAATGACCTATAACCCCGACGAATTTCGAGGGTGAAATTCATTTTAAGGGGGGTAGAATGTAACAACCCAAGATTTTATAAGATTCATTCTTTTTAATTTCATTCATATCTTCTATTGTACGACACACCAAGATTATCTTGCGCTATACACAACACTGTATTAGCTTGCAGTATACGCAACACTTTTCTTGGCTCTTGTTACACACAATTTCAAGTTCATTTGATAGAAGTTATTCTATGCAACATTGAGTATATATATATATATATTCAATGTATAAATAAAATATGTTTGGATTCTGTTATACGCAACAAAAGAGGAGTTGTGCACTACACGCAACCCTGACTTGGCTTGCATTACACGCAATTGCGACCTTCCTCGATAGCGTGTGTTGTACGCAATATTGGGTTTTATGAAAGAACGATATATTATTATAATATTGTTATGAACTAGCCTTTATGAATAGTGTTAACTAAATTTTGAATTTTATAGCATTATTATTTATCTTACCCATTTCTATAACATGGTAAAAGAACAAAATAAATTTTTCGGGTAAAATAAGTATTTTTCAAAAAATTTAGTTTTGCCGCCTTTTGATGGCGCACCCACATTAAATCTAGTTTTTGAAATGTTCATAAGTTTAATTTGAAAAAATAAAATTCTTATTTTGAATCAGGATATAAAAATTTACATTAGATAAAGTTTTGATATTTTTCTGATAACTTTCGAATTTTAATGAATAGTAAAAACACGATATATTTTAATTAAAAACAAATTTTTTTCATCGTAATATATTATGTGGTTAAATTATAATATTTAATGGTTTTAAAGTATAAATAGAATATATTTTTACCATTTAATATAATGTATGTCATTAGCATTGATTTTACCTTGATTTCGTAGGATAAATCAATTCAATATTTTGCAATGTTTTAAAGAAAAACTCGTTTTCTTTCGACAATGGGATTAATTTTAATTTAATTTCTGCATATTTTGTGTATTGAATTTGGAAAAATGGATTCCATATTTGTAATCAGTGGGTCCAAATTATGTTAATAAGCTACTTTTTATTTTTGGGCATTGTGAATAGTAACTACGGTAAATTTTATTTACTATAGTTAAAGGTAAATCGGTTAATTAAGTATAATTATAAGATTATAAAATTACCCTAAAACTTGGAAATATCCTATTTTATGGATAAAAGTAGACCCATATAACCTAAGGGTCATATTAGATTCATTTTATAGAATTTTGTCAATGAAAATAATTTAATTATTATTAAAACCAAAGAATGTGACAACATGTCACTTTTTTAAAACATATAAGTAAAATAATATTAATTTAGTGATAAACTTCATGAAACATAGAACATGAATAGTCTCCAGAAATATAATACAATTATCTACATCATATGAATTTATTTGGAATTTTTAGGGATTAAATAATTATCATTTATTATGACACAAAGATGATGCAGCAATTTTCTTATTAATGAAATATTGACATAATTGATGATATAAATGCCCAAATAAATGTAATTTGAGACTTTTAATGACTTAAATTAATTTTTTAGGTTAATATGACATGTTATTGTTGATATAAGTAACTTTTTTAGAACTTATCATTCATTTATAAATTTCATAAAAATCATGTACCAAATAGTGTCAAAATTGACATAAATTAGTTTTTAAAACAAATATTATATTATTAATTGTTATTTAATTCCTAAAAATATAAGGTTCAGAAAAATGACTTATATAAGGATAAATATATTAATAATAAACAACTTGGGGTTCTTCTGGATTGTTATTGTATGTTTATTAACCATATAGTGTAAGAAAACAAAAAGACACGGTAAAAGTTAAATTATTTAACTTAGAGTTAAATCAATTTGATAAGGTTAACATAATTACCTAAACTTGTCTAAATCCTGATGGATTAGATTATTTCGACCCATACCCATTGTATCTTCGAAATAAGACCCTTTGTAACCATTATAAACCTAATTTGACCTTAAAATAAAATAAATTTTTTGAGATTTTCCAAAGGCGCCCCTCTCCTCCCTTATAAAAGGGCACCTCCTCCCTCTCCTCCTCACACCAATTTGAGAATTCATGCTCGGCCAAACCCTGACAAAATCTCTTCTCCACTTCCCAAGTATCAACCTAGAGGTCCTGGTCTTCTTCAAAGACCATCCTTAGTTCATTATGTTGAGGTTAAGAGAAGGCGCGTCAAAAAGAGGTCATATCCATTACCGATCTTTTTCAATTTCCTTCTTCATCAACTTCTTCTTATTTAGTTGTTTCATGATAAAGTTATAACATCAGTATTTCATATATACTGATATTTTATTATAAATATTAAATTACTCTAATTAACCTTCTATTCATCCTACGGAAAAAGGAAATCACCGCGCGTGCGTACGTACTGAATGTCGTCTCCACTCCGTGGTGTAATCTATTTTCCACCACCACCTTACTTGGAAGGGTATAATGGTGTAAATAATTACTATATATGACTATTAAAAAGTGATATTTATTCTGAAATATTATACATACACTCCAATAAAATTCCACGATCAGGAGAATGATATCATCGCTCGTGCGTACGTACGGACTACCGTCTCCACGACGCGATGAGATTCATTCACCACGTTAACCGTTCATGAATGATTATAAAGTATATATAATAAGTAATAATGAAATATATGACATAATAATTATTCTGTATTTATGTTTATATTTATGTATTTCATCTACTTAATTCCATTCAACTCATAAGGAAAAGAAAACAGCGTTCATGTGTACGTACGGTCTACCGTCTCCATGAACGATGTATTTATTTCCATTTACTAATCTATTATATATATATATATATTCTGAATATGTATTATATATAAATAATGTTTTATATTCTGAAATTATGTAATCATGATCTATGTAATCATTTTAATAATTACATGTCAAAACACAGACGACAAATAAAACAATTTTACCCAAAACGCTCTTTAACATTGAATTTACATAAGAATGGGTAATATAAAGTCATAAGTGAACCATATATGTTATAATAACAATGAGTATGACTCTGTAATAAGTTAATGACATAATTTAAATCAGTATATAGGAGGTTCGGATACGTACAAAGCATATCAGACATAAGGTAATGGAAATATCACAATCTCATTTTTATCTGAGATTGTTTATACTTTGAAATTTACTGGGGTGTATTTAATCATCCACATACATGTTTCCTAAATATGTAATATTATTTCCATCCACCTACAATTGTTTAAATCCAATTTTACCCTTCAGTGAGTTTTTAGTAAATGATATTAAAGGAATCTTTTGTCGTTTTTCGTACGAGGTACTTTTTGACTTTTCTGACAAAAGGATGAAGAATGTTATATTAACTTATACGGCATGAATGGATTTTTAAAAAATTATTTCCAAGAAGCTTATTTTACCAAGTTTTAATGTTTATTTTTAATCATCTTCTTTTAGTTTATAATTGTACGACTTGTTATGAAAGGAAAATTGTTTTTGAAGTAGAAAGGATATTTTCCTCAAGAATGGAGTTGAAGTGTTTTATCAAAATTATTTTCCATCTAAGATAATAAAGGGTTCTGTTTCTATCCCTATTATTACATTTATTTGATTATGTTTTGATGGAATTATATTTATGAATTCCTTTATCTTATATGAATTGATTTATGATGTCATGATGTTTAAGAATCCAATTTTTATTACATGGGTTATGCAATGATGTATGATTTAATATTTTGTGGCACACATAAGAATGGTATCATTATGAGATCGGTGGGACCTATATCTCCCTCCAATGTATTGGGTAAAGATTTTATATCTCATGATATAGACATGGCTGGAACGGTAGGTTATACTGGTTCAGTGAAACAGGACTGAAATGAGGGTGACTCAGTTCAGAAATGGACTTTGTCCAATAAGATAGTCTTGGCAATGAGTCTTGACTAATAAGATATGATTCTCTATGATTATGTGTGTATGCCAAAAAGTTTCATGTTTTATGTTATGATTATTGGGATTTCATTTCACTACTATGATCTATCCCATGTTATGAAATTATGATCTCTTTTCCAGCTTAAGATTTCAAAAAAATATGTTCTTATGAATATGATGTGATTGATATTTTTTTTACCCTTACTAAGCATTTGAGCACACCCTTTTATGTTTTCTTTTCCCCAGGATATAAATAACGGTTCTAGCTAAAAAACGGGAAGATCTTTATGGGATATGTTGAAGATCTTTCACCACGTTTAGAAGATTATATTCCGAGTTTACAAAGACACTAAACTATTACGATCCTTGTGTGTGTGTGTTTTTGTTATGTGCTAAGTATTACTCAAAAGTAATGTATTGTCAATGTACGTCAAGATACGAGTCTCTAAATTTGGTATCAGAGGAAAGGTTTAGTCAACCTTTGGAAACTAGGATGTGAGAACGTTAGTGAGATCCCTAGAGATATTTCTAAGGTATGTCTAGGGATGTCCCTAAGGATAAGTATACATATAAGATATAGTCCTAGAACTATGGTAATGATCTTATAATTTAACCTAAGATGTTAGATATTGAAGTTACTCCCCCTTTATTATGATTTTTTTCTCTAACACTATTCTTTTTGGTTTTTACAAAATGGATGGCAACAAGGTGATTCACGATAATAGAGGATATTATGGACAATGGAATGTTATTCTTCATGAAAAACCAAATGAAATGGGATTTGGAAGTCCAACCATCATTATTATGCTGAATCAGCAATCTCATAATATGATCAATAAACTCAAATTTGGTAAGTTTCCTGACTAGGATAATAAGAGAAAGATGGAGTTTCATGATGATCATAGAGGAAAGAAAGCTCAATTTCCCCTATGTAAATCATGTGGGAAGAGGCATCAAGGAGAATGTTTCAAAGGAACTGGAAGATGCTTTGGGTGTGGCAAAAGAAGGACACAAAGCTAGTAAGTGCAAAGGAAAAGGTTCAGTTAACACCAGGGATGAGGATAATGGTATTTCTATGACATCAACAATGGTTAAATGTTTTAAATGTGGAATATACGGGCATTATGAAAACCAATGCCCTAAGAGAAAGTCTCTTGAAGAGAATCAGTACGGCCGTATGAGTAGTATTTATGTTGACGATGATGAAGAGACTACAAATGATATGTGAGTTGAAAGAATTTTTGACGCTCAGTCAATGGTTTAAGAAGGTAGTGGAATGATTACATGTTTATCAAGTGTAATGTTGTATAAGTAATCTCATGGTACTACGGAATAAAGAGACATCTAATTATTGTTACACTATTTTCATTCCTTGAGTTTTGAAATTGTATGATTAATAGTACTTGTATCCATTAAAGGATATTCAGATTTTTTTGGAATATAGATGATATGCGCATAATGAAGGGATAAGGAGAAAATTAAATGTTTGATAGTATTCATGAGCTCATGACTGATATAAGGAGATGGTTATGTAATGGATTGAGTATATAGAATTTTTGGATTTTTGTATATTAATAGTGTTAACTTTTAACTGCATTCATGTTTTCACTAAGGTTCAATGGGTATTCATTTTTCAAGAGAATACATGATTAAGTCCTTCAAATGTTTGGAATGTGACCAACAAGACATATCTTATGATATATGGGGATCAACGATTGTATTAAATCTCTGGCAATCGTTTTCACTATATTATGAGAGTGGACTGCTGTATTTTGGATAAGCCTAAAGATTGGAATGGATTATGTTGGACATAAGTAGGTATTGTTTAAGGATAGAAGTTTTTCGATATTATTGATGGGATGTTATAGTAATATAGTTTTAAAAAATGGACAACCTGCAGGACAGGTGACATCCCATCGTGTCGGACAATGTTGTGTGAATCAAACCCACAACCGAAGTGCGACTGGCCTTTATCGCTTACCACTGGCCTACAAGATGTCCCTGGTTAGTAGAAACTAGTTTTATTTTATTAAGCGGTATGATATATGAATTATAAGTTCATTTTTGGAACTATATACAATTAACCATATGATGGAATTATAACTTTTGCTAACCTTTTGTTTGAAAGAGATGGAATAACCGATCATTCTATCACAAGATCTACTAACACATCACGAATAACAAATTCAACTTCATTTCTTTAAGGGATGAAGTGGAAATTGTTCAATTCACGAACAACAGTGAGATTGTACCAAAATCAAGCAAGTATTTCTTCTAATTCAAAATTTTCAACATTAGGGAAATGATCTTGAAAAACAAAAAATGTTGTCCTACTATCCTTATATCCGATGAATTATATGGTACCTTTGATCACCACAAATCAATAGCTTTGTGATTTTTGGCTTTTTCATAGCCATGTTCTCTACCACTCTCCATCAGAACATGACAGTTAGATTTCTCATCCATGTCCATATTTTCTCCTATACGGAAACCCACTGATGAGTTCATTTGGGTAACCATTATATTTCATACATTAGTTTTTAAATTTCAGTTTTGGTATTTCTTTTTATGATGTGGGTTTTTATGAATAGTAAACGATTTATAACCCCGACGAATTTCGAGGGCGAAATTCATTTTAAGGGGGGTAGAATGTAACATCCCGAGAATTTATAAGATACATTCTTTTTAATTTCATTAATATCTTCTATTGTACGACACACCAAGATTATCTTGCGCTATACGTAAAACTGTATTAGCTTGCAGTATACGCAACACTTTTCTTGGCTCTTGTTACACACAATTTCAAGTTCGTTTGATAGAAGTTATTCTATGAAACATTGAGTGTATATATATAAATATATTCAATGTATAAATAAAATATGGTTGGATTCTGTTATACACAACAACAAAGGAGTTGTTCACTACACGCAACCCTGACTTGGCTTGCATTACACGCAATTGCGACCTTCCTCGATAGCGTGTGTTGTACGCAATACCGGGTTTTATGAAAGAACGATATATTATTATAATATTGTTATGAACTAGCCTTTATGAATAGTGTTAACTAAATTTTGAATTTTATAGCATTATTATTTATCTTACCCATTTCTATAACATGGTAAAAGAACAAAATAAATTTTTCGGGTAAAATAAGTATTTTTCAAAAAATTTAGTTTTGCCGCCTTTTGATGGCACACCCACATTAAATCTAGTTTTTGAAATGTTCATAAGTTTAATTTGACAAAATAAAATTCTTCTTTTGAATCAGGATATAAAAATTTACATTAGATAAAGTTTTGATATTTTTCTGATAACTTTCGAATTTTAATGAATAGTAAAAACACGATATATTTTAATTAAAAACAAATTTTTTTCATCGTAATATATTATGTGGTTAAATTATAATATTTAATGGTTTTAAAGTATAAATAGAATATATTTTTACCATTTAATATAATGTATGTCATTAGCATTGATTTTACCTTGATTTCGTAGGATAAATCAATTCAATATTTTGCAATGTTTTAAAGAAAAACTCGTTTTCTTTCGACAATGGGATTAATTTTAATTTAATTTCTGCATATTTTGTGTATTGAATTTGGAAAAATGGATTCCATATTTGTAATCAGTGGGTCCAAATTATGTTAATAAGCTACTTTTTATTTTTGGGCATTGTGAATAGTAACTACGGTAAATTTTATTTACTATAGTTAAAGGTAAATCGGTTAATTAAGTATAATTATAAGATTATAAAATTACCCTAAAACTTGGAAATATCCTATTTTATGGATAAAAGTAGACCCATATAACCTAAGGGTCATATTAGATTCATTTTATAGAATTTTGTCAATGAAAATAATTTAATTATTATTAAAACCAAAGAATGTGACAACATGTCACTTTTTTAAAACATATAAGTAAAATAATATTAATTTAGTGATAAACTTCATGAAACATAGAACATGAATAGTCTCCAGAAATATAATACAATTATCTACATCATATGAATTTATTTGGAATTTTTAGGGATTAAATAATTATCATTTATTATGACACAAAGATGATGCAGCAATTTTCTTATTAATGAAATATTGACATAATTGATGATATAAATGCCCAAATAAATGTAATTTGAGACTTTTAATGACTTAAATTAATTTTCTAGGTTAATATGACATGTTATTGTTGATATAAGTAACTTTTTTAGAACTTATCATTCATTTATAAATTTCATAAAAATCATGTACCAAATAGTGTCAAAATTGACATAAATTAGTTTTTAAAACAAATATTATATTATTAATTGTTATTTAATTCCTAAAAATATAAGGTTCAGAAAAATGACTTATATAAGGATAAATATATTAATAATAAACAACTTGGGGTTCTTCTGGATTGTTATTGTATGTTTATTAACCATATAGTGTAAGAAAACAAAAAGACACGGTAAAAGTTAAATTATTTAACTTAGAGTTAAATCAATTTGATAAGGTTAACATAATTACATAAACTTGTCTAAATACTGATGGATTAGATTATTTCGACCCATACCCATTGTATCTTTGAAATAAGACCCTTTGTAACCATTATAAACCGAATTTGACCTTAAAATAAAATAAATTTTTTGAGATTTTCCATAGGCGCCCCTCTCCTCCCTTATAAAAGGGCACCTCCTCCCTCTCCTCCTCACACCAATTTGAGAATTCAAGCTCGGCCAAACCCTGACAAAATCTCTTCTCCACTTCCCAAGTATCAACCTAGAGGTCCTGGTCTTCTTCAAAGACCATCCTTAGTTCATTATGTTGAGGTTAAGAGAAGGCGCGTCAAAAAGAGGTCATATCCATTACCGATCTTTTTCAATTTCCTTCTTCATCAACTTCTTCTTATTTAGTTGTTTCATGATAAAGTTATAACATCAGTATTTCATATATACTGATATTTTATTATAAATATTAAATTACTCTAATTAACATTCTATTCATCCTACGGAAAAAGGAAATCACCGCGCGTGCGTACGTACTGAATGTCGTCTCCACTCCGTGGTGTAATCTATTTTCCACCACCACCTTACTTGGAAGGGTATAATGGTGTAAATAATTACTATATATGACTATTAAAAAGTGATATTTATTCTGAAATATTATACATACACTCCAATAAAATTCCACGATCAGGAGAATGATATCATCGCTCGTGCGTACGTACGGACTACCGTCTCCACGACGCGATGAGATTCATTCACCACGTTAACCGTTCATGAATGATTATAAAGTATATATAATAAGTAATAATGAAATATATGACATAATAATTATTCTGTATTTATGTTTATATTTATGTATTTCATCTACTTAATTCCATTCAACTCATAAGGAAAAGAAAACAGCGTTCATGTGTACGTACGGTCTACCGTCTCCATGAACGATGTATTTATTTCCATTTACTAATCTATTATATATATATATATATATTCTAAATATGTATTATATATAAATAATGTTTTATATTCTGAAATTATGTAATCATGATCTATGTAATCATTTTAATAATTACATGTCAAAACACAGACGACAAATAAAACAATTTTACCCAAAACGCTCTTTAACATTGAATTTACATAAGAATGGGTAATATAAAGTCATAAGTGAACCATATATGTTATAATAACAATGAGTATGACTCTGTAATAAGTTAATGACATAATTTAAATCAGTATATAGGAGGTTCGGATACGTACAAAGCATATCAGACATAAGGTAATGGAAATATCACAATCTCATTTTTATCCGAGATTGTTTATACTTTGAAATTTACTGGGGTGTATTTAATCATCCACATACATGTTTCCTAAATATGTAATATTATTTCCATCCACCTACAATTGTTTAAATCCAATTTTACCCTTCAGTGAGTTTTTAGTAAATGATATTAAAGGAATCTTTTGTCGTTTTTCGTACGAGGTACTTTTTGACTTTTCTAACAAAAGGATGAAGAATGTTATATTAACTTATACGGCATGAATGGATTTTTAAAAAATTATTTCCAAGAAGCTTATTTTACCAAGTTTTAATGTTTATTTTTAATCATCTTCTTTTAGTTTATAATTGTACGACTTGTTATGAAAGGAAAATTGTTTTTGAAGTAGAAAGGATATTTTCCTCAAGAATGGAGTTGAAGTGTTTTATCAAAATTATTTTCCATCTAAGATAATAAAGGGTTCTGTTTCTATCCCTATTATTACATTTATTTGATTATGTTTTGATGGAATTATATTTATGAATTCCTTTATCTTATATGAATTGATTTATGATGTCATGATGTTTAAGAATCCAATTTTTATTACATGGGTTATGCAATGATGTATGATTTAATATTTTGTGGCACACATAAGAATGGTATCATTATGAGATCGGTGGGACCTATATCTCCCTCCAATGTATTGGGTAAAGATTTTATATCTCATGATATAGACATGGCTGGAACGGTAGGTTATACTGGTTCAGTGAAACAGGACTGAAATGAGGGTGACTCAGTTCAGAAATGGACTTTGTCCAATAAGATAGTCTTGGAAATGAGTCTTGACTAATAAGATATGATTCTCTATGATTATGTGTGTATGCCAAAAAGTTTCATGTTTTATGTTATGATTATTGGGATTTCATTTCACTACTATGATCTATCCCATGTTATGAAATTATGATCTCTTTTCCAGCTTAAGATTTCAAAAAAATATGTTCTTATGAATATGATGTGATTGATATTTTTTTTACCCTTACTAAGCATTTGAGCTCACCCTTTTATGTTTTCTTTTCCCCAGGATATAAAGAACGGTTCTAGCTAAAAAAAGGGAAGATCTTTATGGGATATGTTGAAGATCTTTCACCACGTTTAGAAGATTATATTCCGAGTTTACAAAGACACTAAACTATTACGATCCTTGTGTGTGTGTGTTTTTGTTATGTGCTAAGTATTACTCAAAAGTAATGTATTGTCAATGTACGTCAAGATACGAGTCTCTAAATTTGGTATCAGGGGAAAGGTTTAGTCAACCTTTGGAAACTAGGATGTGAGAACGTTAGTGAGATCCCTAGAGATATTTCTAAGGTATGTCTAGGGATGTCCCTAAGGATAAGTATACATATAGGATATAGTCCTAGAACTATGGTAATGATCTTATAATTTAACCTAAGATGTTAGATATTGAAGTTACTCCCCCTTTATTATGATTTTTTTCTCTAACACTATTCTTTTTGGTTTTTACAAAATGGATGGCAACAAGGTGATTCACGATAATAGAGGATATTATGGACAATGGAATGTTATTCTTCATGAAAAACCAAATGAAATGGGATTTGGAAGTCCAACCATCATTATTATGCTGAATCAGCAATCTCATAATATGATCAATAAACTCAAATTTGGTAAGTTTCCTGACTAGGATAATAAGAGAAAGATGGAGTTTCATGATGATCATAGAGGAAAGAAAGCTCAATTTCCCCTTTGTAAATCATGTGGGAAGAGGCATCAAGGAGAATGTTTCAAAGGAACTGGAAGATGCTTTGGGTGTGGAAAAAGAAGGACACAAAGCTAGTAAGTGAAAAGGAAAAGGTTCAGTTAACACCAGGGATGAGGATAATGGTATTTCTATGACATCAACAATGGTTAAATGTTTTAAATGTGGAATATACGGGCATTATGAAAACCAATGCCCTAAGAGAAAGTCTCTTGAAGAGAATCAGTACGGCCGTATGAGTAGTATTTATGTTGACGATGATGAAGAGACTACAAATGATATGTGAGTTGAAAGAATTTTTGACGCTCAGTCAATGGTTTAAGAAGGTAGTGGAATGATTACATGTTTATCAAGTGTAATGTTGTATAAGTAATCTCATGGTACTACGGAATAAAGAGACATCTAATTATTGTTACACTATTTTCATTCCTTGAGTTTTGAAATTGTATGATTAATAGTACTTGTATCCATTAAAGGATATTCAGATTTTTTTGGAATATAGATGATATGCGCATAATGAAGGGATAAGGAGAAAATTAAATGTTTGATAGTATTCATGAGCTCATGACTGATATAAGGAGATGGTTATGTAATGGATTGAGTATATAGAATTTTTGGATTTTTGTATATTAATAGTGTTAACTTTTAACTGCATTCATGTTTTCACTAAGGTTCAATGGGTATTCATTTTTCAAGAGAATACATGATTAAGTCCTTCAAATGTTTGGAATGTGACCAACAAGACATATCTTATGATATATGGGGATCAACGATTGTATTAAATCTATGGCAATCGTTTTCACTATATTATGAGAGTGGACTGCTGTATTTTGGATAAGCCTAAAGATTGGAATGGATTATGTTGGACATAAGTAGGTATTGTTTAAGGATAGAAGTTTTTCGATATTATTGATGGGATGTTATAGTAATATAGTTTTAAAAAATGGACAACCTGCAGGACAGGTGACATCCCATCGTGTCGGACAATGTTGTGTGAATCAAACCCACAACCGAAGTGCGACTGGCCTTTATCGCTTACCACTGGCCTACAAGATGTCCCTGGTTAGTAGAAACTAGTTTTATTTTATTAAGCGGTATGATATATGAATTATAAGTTCATTTTTGGAACTATATACAATTAACCATATGATGGAATTATAACTTTTGCTAACCTTTTGTTTGAAAGAGATGGAATAACCGATCATTCTATCACAAGATCTACTAACACATCACGAATAACAAATTCAACTTCATTTCTTTAAGGGATGAAGTGGAAATTGTTCAATTCACGAACAACAGTGAGATTGTACCAAAATCAAGCAAGTATTTCTTCTAATTCAAAATTTTTAACATTAGGGAAATGATCTTGAAAAACCAAAAATGTTGTCCTACTATCCTTATATCCGATGAATTATATGGTACCTTTGATCACCACAAATCAATAGCTTTGTGATTTTTGGCTTTTTCATAGCCATGTTCTCTACCACTCTCCATCAGAACATGACAGTTAGATTTCTCATCCATGTCCATATTTTCTCCTATACGGAAACCCACTGATGAGTTCATTTGGGTAACCATTATATTTCATACATTAGTTTTTAAATTTCAGTTTTGGTATTTCTTTTTATGATGTGGGTTTTTATGAATAGTAAACGATTTATAACCCTGACGAATTTCGAGGGCGAAATTCATTTTAAGGGGGGTAGAATGTAACATCCCGAGAATTTATAAGATACATTCTTTTTAATTTCATTAATATCTTCTATTGTACGACACACCAAGATTATCTTGCGCTATACGTAAAACTGTATTAGCTTGCAGTATACGCAACACTTTTCTTGGCTCTTGTTACACACAATTTCAAGTTCGTTTGATAGAAGTTATTCTATGAAACATTGAGTGTATATATATAAATATATTCAATGTATAAATAAAATATGGTTGGATTCTGTTATACACAACAACAAAGGAGTTGTTCACTACACGCAACCCTGACTTGGCTTGCATTACACGCAATTGCGACCTTCCTCGATAGCGTGTGTTGTACGCAATACCGGGTTTTATGAAAGAACGATATATTATTATAATATTGTTATGAACTAGCCTTTATGAATAGTGTTAACTAAATTTTGAATTTTATAACATTATTATTTATCTTACACAATTATAGAACATGGTATAAGAACAAAATAAATTTTTCGGGTAAAATAAGTATTTTTCAAAAAATTCAGTTTTGTCGCCTTTTGATGGTGCACCCACATTAAATAAAGTTTTTGACATGTTAATAAGTTTAATTTGACAAAATAAAATTCTTCTATTGAATCAGGATATAAAAATTTACATTATATAAAGTTTTTATATTTTTCCGATAACTTTCATATTTTAATGAATAGTAAAAACACGCTATATTTTAATTAAAAACAACTTTTTTTCATCGTAATATCTTATGTGGTTAAATTATAATATTGAATGGGTTTAAAGTATAAATAGAATATATTTTTACCATTTAATATAATGTATGTCATTATCATTGATTTTACCTTGAATTCATAGATTAAATCAATTCAATCTTTTGCAATGTTTTAAAGAAAAACGCGTTTTCTTTCGACAACGGGATTAATTTTAATTTAATTTCTGAATCATCTGTGTATTGAATTTGGAAAACTAGATTCCATATTTGGAATCAGTGGGTCTAAATTATGTTAATAAGCTACTTTTTATTTTTGGGCATTGTGAATAGTAACTATGGTAAATTTTATTTACTATAGTTAAATGTAAATCAGGTAATTAAGGGTAATTATAAGATTATAAAATTACCCTAACACTTGTAAAAATCCTATTAGATAGCTAAAAGTATACCCATATAACCTAAGGGTCGGATTAGATTAATTTTATGGACTTTTGTCCATGAAAATAATTTAATTATTATTAAAACCAAAGAATGTGACAACATGTCACTTTCTTAAATCTTATAAGTATAATAATTTTAATATAGTGATAAACTTCATGAAACATCGAACACGTATAGTATACAGAAATCTAATACAATTATCTACATCATAGGAATTTATTTGGAATTTTTAGGGATTAAATAATTATCATTTATTATGACACAAAGATGATGCAGTAATTGTCTTATTAATGATATATTGAAATAATTGATGTTATAAATTCCAAAATAAATGTAATTTTAGACTTTTTATGACTTATATTAATTTTCTAGGTTAATATGACTTGTTATTGTTGATATAAGTAACTTGGTTATAACTTGACATTCTGTTATGAATTTCATAAAAATCATGTACCAAATAGTGTCAAAATTGACATAAATTAGTTTTTAAAACAAATATTATATTATTAATTGTTATTTAATTCCTAAAAATATAAGATTCAGAAAAACGACTTAGATAAGGATAAATATATTAATAATATACAACTTGTGGTTCGTTTGGATTGTTATGGTATGTTTATTAACCATATAGTGTAAGAAAACAAAAAGACACGGTAAAAGTTAAATTATTTAACTTAGAGTTAAATCTAATTGATAAGGTTAAAATAAAAACATAAACTTGTATAAATCCCATTGGATGAGAGTATTGCGACCCATCCCCACTTTATCTTCGAAATAATACCCTTTGGAACCATTATAAACCGAATTTGACCTTAAATTAAAATAATATTTTGAGATTTTCCTAAGGTGCCCCTCTCCTCCCTTATAAAAGGGTACCTCCTCCCTCTCCTCCTCACACCAATTTTATCATTCATGCTCGGCAAACCCCTGCCAAAATCTCTTCTCCACTTCACAAGTATCATCCTAGAGGTCCTGGACTTCTTCAAAGACCATCCTTAGTTCATTAAGTGGAGGTTAAGAGAAGTCGCGTCAAAAAGAGGTAATATCCATTACCGATTTTTTTCAATTTATTTCTTCTTCAACATCCTCTTATTTAGTTGTTTCATGATAAAGTAATAACATCAGTATTTATTATATACTGATATGTTATTATAAATATTAAACAACTCTAATTAACCTTCTATCCATCCTATGGAAAAAGGAAATCACAGCGCGTGCGTACGTACAGAATACCGTCTCCACTCCGTGGTGTAATTTATTTTCCACCACCACCTTACTTGGAAGGGTATAATGGTGTAAATAATGACTATATATGACTATTACAAAGTGATATTTATTCTTAAATATTATACATACACTCCAATACAATTCCACGATCATGAGAACGATATCATCGCTCATGCGTACGTACGGACTACCGTCTCCACGACGTGATGAGATTCATTCTCCACGTTAACCGTTCATGAATGATTATAAAGTATATATAATAAGTAATAATGAAATATATGATATAATAATGATTCTGTATTTATGTGTATATATATGTATTTCATCTACTTAATTCCATTCAACTCATAAGAAAAAGAAAACAACGTTCATGCGTACGTACGGTCTACCGTCTCCATGAACGATGTATTTCTTTCAATTTACTGATCTATTATATATATATATATATATTATGAATATGTATTATACATAAATAATGTTTTATATTCTGAAATTATGTAATCATGTTATAAGTAATCATATGAATGATTACATGTCAAAACACGGATGACAAATAAAACAATTTAACCCAAAACGCTCTTTAACATTGAATTTACAAAAGAATGGGTAATATAATGTCATAAGTGAACCATATATGATATCATAACAATGAGTATGATTCATTAATAAGTTAATGACATTATTTAAATCATTATACAGGAGGTTTGGATATGTACAAAGCATATCGGACATAAGGTAAGGGAAATATCACAATCTCTTTTTTATCCGAGATTGTTTATACTTTGAAATATACTGGGGAGTATTTTATCATCCACATACATGTTTCCACAATATGTAATATTATTTCCATCCACCTACGATTTTTAAATCCAATTTTACCCTTCAGTGAGTTTTTAGTAAAGGATATGAAAGGAATCTTTTTTCATTTGTCGTACGAGGTACTTTTTGACATTTCCGACAAAAGTACGAAGAATGTTTTTTTTAACTTATACGACATGAATGGATTTTTAAAAAATTATTTACAAGAAGCTTCTTTTACAAGTTTTCATGTTTATTTTTAATCAAATTCTTTTATTTTTTAATTGTACGACTTGTTATGAAAGGAAAAGTGTTTTTGAAGAAGAAAATATATTTTCCTCAAGATTGGAGTTCAAGTGTTCTATCAAAATTATTTTCCATCTAAGATAATAAAGGGTTCTGTTTCTATCCCTATTATTACATTGATTTGATTATGTTTTGATGGAATTATATTTATGAATTCCTTTATCTAATATGAATTGTTTTATGATGTCACGATGTTTGAGAATCCGGTTTTTATTACATGGGTTATGCAATGATGTATGATTTAATATTTTGTGGCACACATAAGAATGGTATAATTATGAGATGGGTGGGACCTATATCTCCCTCCAATGCATTGGGTAAAGATTTTATATCTCATGAGATAGACATGGCTGGAATGGTAGGTTATACCAGTTCAGTGAAACAGGACTAAAACGAGGGTGACTCGGTTCAAAAATGGACTTTGTCCACTACGATAGTCTTGGAAATGAGTCTTGACTAATAAGATATGATTCTCTATGATTATGTGTGTATGCTACAAAGTTTCATGTTTTAAGTTATGATTATTGGGATTACATTTCACTACTATGATCTATCCCATGTTATGAAATAATGATCTCTTTTGTAGGTTAAGATTTCCAAAAGATATGTTCTTATGAATATGATGTGATTGATATTTTTTTGTTTACTCTTACTAAGCATTTGAGATCACCCTTGTTTGTTTTCTTTTCCCCAGGATATAAAAGAAGGTTTTAGGTAAAAAAGGGAAGATCTTAATGGGAGTTGTTGAAGATCTTTCACCACGATTAGAAGATTATATTCGGAGTTTCCAAAGACACTAAACTATTACGATCCTTGTGTGTGTGTGTTTTTTTTATGTGTTAAGTATTCCAAAAAAGTAATGTAATGTCAATGTACGTCAAGATACGGGTCTCTAATGTTGGTATCAGAGGAAAGGTTTAGTCAACCATTGGAAACTAGGATGTGAAAACGTTAGTGAGATCCCTAGAGATATTTCTAAGGTATGTATAGGGATGTCCCTAAGGATAAGTATACGTATAGGATATAGTCCTAGAACTATAGTAACAATATTAGAATTTAACCTAAGATGTTAGATATTGATGTTACTCCCCCTTTATTATGATTTTTGCCTCTAACACTATTCTTTTTGGGTTTTAGAAAATGGTTGGAAACAAGGTGATTCATGATAATGGAGGATATTATGGACAATGGAATGATATTATTCATGAAAAACCAAATGAAATGGGATTTGGAAGTCCAACCATCATTATTATGCCGAATCAAAAATCTCATAATATAATCAATAAACTCAAATTTGGTAAGTTTCCTGACTTGGCTAATAAGAGAAAGATGGAGTTTCATGATGGTCATAGAGGAAAGAAAGCTCAATTTCCCCTATGTAAATCATGTGGGAAGAGGCATCAAGGAGAATGTTTCAAAGGAACTAGAAGATGATTTGGGTGTGGAAAAGAAGGACACAAAGCTAGTAAGTGCAAAGGAAAATGTTCAGTTAACACCATGGATGAGGATAATGGTATTTCTACGACATCAACAATGGTTAAATGTTTTAAATGTGGAATGTACGGGCATTATGCAAACCAATGCCCTAAGAAAAAGTCTCATCAATAGAATCTGTATGGCTGTATAGGTAGTATTTATGTTGATGATGATGAAGAGACTACAAATGATATGTGAGTTGAAATAATTGTTGATGACCAGTCAATGGTTTAAGAAGGTAGTGGAATGATTACATGTTTATCAAGTGTAATGTTGTATAAGTAATCTCATGGTACTATGGAATAAAGAGACATCTAAGTATTGTTACACTGTTGTCTTTCCTTGAGTTTTGAAAGTGTATGATTAATGGTACCAGTATCCATTAAAGGATATTCAGATATTTTTGGAATATAGATGATATGCGCATAATGAAGGGATAAGGAGAAAATTAAATGTCTGATAGTATTCATGAGCTCATGACTGATATAAGGAGAAGGTTATGTAATGGATTGAGTATATAGAATTTTTGGATTTTTGTATATGGATGGTGTTAACTTTTAACTGTATTCATGTTTTCACTAAGGTTCAATGGGTATTCATTTTTCAAGAGAATACATGATTAAGGCCTTCAAATGTTTGGAATGTGACCAACCAGACATATCTTATGATATATGGGGATCAACGATGGTATTAAATCTCTAGTAATCATTTTCACTACATTATGAGAGTGGACTACTGTATTATGGATAAGCCTAAAGATTGGAATGGATTATGTTGGACATAAGTTGGTATTGTTTATGGATAGAATTTTTTCGATATTATTGATGGGATGTTATAGTAATATAGTTTTAGAAAATGGACAACCTGCAGGACGGGCGACAACCCATCGCGTCGGACAAAGCTGTGTGAATCGAACCCACAACCGATGTGCAACTGGCCTTTATCGCCTACCACTGGCCTACAGGAAGTCCCTGGTTAGTAGAAACTAGTTTTATTTTATTAAGCGGTATGATATATGAAGTATAAGTTCATTTTTGCAACTATATACAATTAACCATAAGATGGACTTATAACTTTTGCTAACCTTTTGTTTGAAAGAGATGGAATAACCCATCATTCTATCACAAGATCTACTAACACATCACGAATAACAAATTCAACTTCATTTCTTTAAGGGATGAAGTGGAAATTGTTCAATTCACGAACAATAGTGAGATTGTACCAAAATCAAGAAAGCATTTCTTCTAATTCAAAATTTTCAACTTTAGGGAAATGATCATGAAAAATCAAAAAATTTTTCCTACTTCCCTTATATCCGACGAATCAGATGGTACCTTAGATCAACACAAATCAATAGCATTGTGATTGTTGGGTTTTTCATAGTCATGTTCTCTACCACTCTCCATCAGAACATGATGGTTAGATTTCTCTTCCATGTCCATATTTTCTCCTATATGGAAACACAGTTATGAGTTCATTTGGGTAACCGTTATATTTCATATTTATTTTTTAAAGTTCAGTTTTGGTATTTGTTTTTACGATGTGGGTTTTTATGAATAGTAAATGATTTATAACCCCGACGAATTTCGAGGGAGAAATTCATTTTAAGGGGGGTAGAATGTATCAACCCGATATTTTATAAGATACATTATTTTTAATTTCATTCATCTCTTATATTGTAAGACACAACAAGATTATCTTGCGCTATACGCAACACTGTATTAGCTTGAAGTATACGCAACACTTTGCTTGGCTCTTGTTACACACAATTTCAAGTTCCTTTGATAGAAGGTATTTTATGCAACATTGAGTGTATATATATATATATATATATATTCAATGTATAAATAAAATATGGTTGGATTCTGTTATACGCAACAACAAAGGCGTTGTTCACTACACGCAACCCTGACTTGGCTTGCATTACACGCAATTGCGACCTTCCTCGATAGCGTGTGTTGTACGCAATACCAGGTTTTATTAAAGAACGATATATTATTATAATATTGTTATGAACTAGCCATTATGAATAGTGTTAACTAAATTTTTAATTTTATAATATTATTATTTATCTTACACATTTCTAGAACATGGTATAAGAACAAATAAATTTTTCGGGTAAAGTAAGTATTTTTCAAAAAATTCAGTTTTGCCGCCTTTTGATGGCGCACCCACTTTAAATCTAGTTTTTGACATGTTCATAAGTTCAATTTGACAAAATAAAATTCTTCTATTGAATCAGGATATAAAAATTTACAATAGATAAAGTTTTGATATTTTTCCGATAACTTTCATATTTTAATGAATAGTAAAAGCACGCTATATTTTAATTAAAAACAAATTTTTTTCATCATAATATCTTATGTGGTTAAATTATAATATTTAATGGTTTTAAAGTATAAATAGAATATATTTTTACCATTTAATATAATGTATTTCATTAGCATTGATTTTACCTTGAATTCGTAGGTTAAATCAATTCAATTTTTTGCAATGTTTTAAAGAAAAACCCATTTTCTTTCGACAACGGGATTAATTTTAATTTAATTTCTGCATATTTTGTGTATTGAATTTGGAAAAATGGATACCATATTTGGAATCAGTGGGTCCAAATTATGTTAATAAGCTACTTTTTATTTTTGGGCATTGTTAATAGTAACTACGGTAAATTTTATTTACTATAGTTAAAGGTAAATCGGGTAATTAAGGGTAAATATAAGATTATAAAATTACCCTAACACTTGAAAAATCCTATTGGATGGCTAAAAGTATACCCATATAACCTAATGGTCGGATTAGATTCATTTTATGGACTTTTTTCCATGAAAATAATTTAATTATTATTAAAACCAAAGAATGTGACAACATGTCACTTTCTTAAATCTTATAAGTATAATAATTTTAATTTAGCGATAAACTTCATGAAACATCGAACATGAATAGTCTACAGAAATAAAATAAAATTATTTACATCATAGAAATTTATTTTGTATTTTTAGGGATTAAATATTTATCATTTATTATGACACAAATATGATGCAGTAATTGTCTTATTAATGAAATATTGACATAATTGATGTTATAAATGCCCAAATAAATGTAATTTGAGACTTTTTATGACTTAAATTAATTTTATAGGTTAATATGACATGTTATTGTTGATATAGGTAACTTTGTTCGAACGTATCACTCTGTTATGAATTTCATAAAAATCATGTACCAAATAGTGTCAAAATTGACATAAATTAGTTTTTAAAACAAATATTATATTATTAATTGTTATTTAATTATTAAAAATCTAACTTTCGGACAAATGACTTAGATAAGGATAAATATATTAATACTAAACAACTTGGGGTTCGTTTGGCTTGTTATTGTATGTTTATTAACCATATAGTGTAAGAAAACAAAAAGACACGGTAAAAGTTAAATTATTTAACTTAGAGTTAAATCTAATTGATAAGGTAAAAATAATAACCTAAACTTGTCTAAATCCTATTATATGAGAGTATTTCGACCCATCCCCACATTATCTTCGAAATAAGACCCTTTGGAACCATTATAATCCGAATTTGACCTTAAAATAAAATAATATTTTGAGATTTTCCTAAGGTGCCCCTCTCCTCCCTTATAAAAGGCACCTCCTCCCTCTCCTCCTCACACCAATTTGAGAATTCATGCTCGGACAACCCCAGACAAAATCTCATCTCCACTTCCCTAGTATCATCCTAGAGGTCCTGGTCTTCTCCAAAGACCATCCTTTGTTCATTAAGTGGAGGTTAATAGAAGGCGCGCCAAAAAGAGGTAATATCCATTACCGATGTTTTTCAATTTCTTTCTTCTTCAAATTCTTCTTATTTAGTTGTTTCATGATAAAGTAATAACATCAGTATTTTTTATATACTGATATGTTATTATAAATATTAAACAACTCTAATTAAGCTTCTATACATCCTATGGAAAAAGGAAATCATCGCGCGTGCGTACGTACAGAATACCGTCTCCACGCCGTGGTGTAATCTATTTTCCACCACCACCTTACTTGGATGGGTATAATCGTGTAAATAATGACTATATATGACTATTACAAAGTGATATTTATTCTTAAATATTATTCATACACTTTAATACAATTCCACGATCATGAGAATGATATCATCGCTCGTGCGTACGTACGGACTACCGTGTCCACGACTCGATGAGATTCATTCTCCACGTTAACCGTTCATGAATGATTATAAAGTATATATAATAAGTAATAATGAAATATATGACATAATAATGATTCTGTATTTATGTGTATATATATGTATTTCTTCTACTTAATTCCATTCAACTCATAAGGAAAAGAAAACAGCGTTCATGCGTACGTACGGTCTACCGTCTCCATGAACGGTGTATTTCGTTCCATTTACTGATCTATTATATATATATATATATATATATTATGAATATGTATTATATATAAATAATGTTTTATATTCTGAAATTAATTAATCATGATCTATGTAATCATATGAATAATTACATGTCAAAACACGGATGACAAATAAAACAATTTTACCCAAAACGCTCTTTAACATTGAATTTACAAAAGAATGGGTAATATAAAGTCATAAGTGAACCATATATGATATCATAACAATGCGTATGATTCTGTAATAAGTAAATGACATTATTTAAATCATTATACAGGAGGTTCGGATACGTACAAAGCATATCAGACATAAGGTAAGGCAAATATCACAATCTCATTTTTATCCGAGATTGTTTATACTTTGAAATTTACTGGGGTGTATTTTATCATCCACATCCATGTTTCCTCAATATGTAATATTATTTCCATCCACCTACAATTGTTTAAATCCAAATTTACCCTTCAGTTAGTTTTTAGTAAAAGATATGAAAGGAATCTTTTGTCGTTTTTCGTACGAGGTACTTTTTGACTTTTCCGACAAAAGTACGAAGAATGTTTTTTTTAACATATACGGCATGAATGGATTTTTAAAAAAATATTTCCAAGAAGATTATTTTACAAGTTTTCATGTTTATTTTTAATCAACTTCATTTAGTTTATAATTGTACGACATGTTAAGAAAGGAAAGGTGTTTTTGAAGTTGAAAGGATATTTTCCTCAAGAATGGAGTTAAAGTGTTTTATCAAAATTATTTTCCATAGAAGATAATAAAGGGTTCTGTTTCTATCCCTATTATAACATTGATTTGATTATGTTGTGATGGAATTATATTTATGAATTCCTTTATCTTATAGGAATTTTTTTATGATGTCAGGCTGTTTAAGAATCCCATTTTTATAACATGGGTTATGCAATGATGTATGATTTAATATTTAGTGGCACACATAAGAATGGTATCATTATGAGATGGGTGGGACCTATATCTCCCTCCAATGCATTGGGTAAAGATTTTATATCTCATGAGATAGACATGGCTGGAACGGTAGGTTATACCAGTTCAGTGAAACAGGACTGAAACGAGGGTTACTCGGTTCATAAATGGACATTGTCCACTAAGATAGTCTTGGCAATGAGTCTTGACTAATAAGATATGATTCTCTATGATTATGTGTATATGAAACAAAGATTCATGTTTTACGTTATGATTATTGGGATTACATTTCACTACTATGATTTATCCCATGTTATGAAATTATGATCTCTTTTGCAGGTTAAGATTTCCAAAAGATATGTTCTTATGAATATGATCTGATTGATATATTTTTTGTTTACCCTTACTGAGTATTTGAGCTCACCCTTTTATGTTTTCTTTTCCCCAGGATATAAAGAATGGTTTTAGGTAAAAAAGGGAAGATCATTATGGGAGATGTTGAAGATCTTTCACCACGATTAGAAGATTATATTCCGAGTTTCCAAAGACACAAAACTATTACGATCCTTGTGTGTGTGTGTGTGTTTTTGTTATGTGCTATGTATTTAGAAAAAGTAATGTAATGTCAATGTACGTCATGATACGGGTCTCTACATTGAAGGATTCTAAAACATTCTCAGTTGATGGCCCCCAATAGGGGCCCATACCCCGTTATGTTTGTTCAAATTTGTTTGAATTAAAACATTAGTAATAAGTTTTATTTTAGAGATGTGAACTATTTGCAAAAAAGATTCCATACATTCCATAGGGGAAAAATGTAGAAGGTACCTCTGGGTAAAAGTGCAGTATCAGTTCATTTAAAAAAACATTGAGCCATCAAAAAATTCATAAATCTTGTTAGGTTTTAAAATAGCAAAGGGAGGCCTGTAAAAAAGTCAATATATTCCTGCTATTCCCGATCCAAGCAGGCTTAGTAATAAATATGGGTAATTATGGAAAAGGAATAAAATTATGTGTCATTTTCCATGAAACCACTACAATAGTTCAACTATTCTCACTGAGTCCCAGAATATAAGAAAACAAAGTAGAGCCCATTTCAATTATTCAAGTATACTGATCATGGTTTATAGTTTATACCTGATTTATATTATGTTTATATAATTTATTGATCAATTGATATGACAGGAAAAGTAGAAGAAGAAGCATTCAAGGGAAAATCAGTTTCATTGAACATAAAAAAATGGTTGACCATCCCCCGCACGGAGTCTCTCCAAACTATCAAAAAAGTGGGAAGATTACATATCATAATTTGGGATAAAACTATAACAAGGTTATATTTTCCCTTTCCATAAGAATGGAATGTGATTTCCACAAGCCTACAATAGTTTTCACCAAATATTCTCTTTCATAAGTTTCTACATTGACCATCAGACACACCCTCTCTAGAATGACTTTATGCTCCCTCCCTTTCTTCTGGACAACTTTATAATTATAATGCATGAAGAACAGTTGATTCCTCAACCTTGTTGTGTCGGCTTCGCACTCCCACAACTCTTCCTGTTGGTTGTCCACCAAATCATCAGCCTTCACCTCTTTAGCTGTCAGATGATTATATTCTTCCAAAACATCTCATAAGTTTGTCACTTGGTAATGAGAAGAAATGAACATACCCATCTTTTCCTGGCATGTGGCAAGGATTTCTCAAGAAATGACAATTTGGTAAATAATAAGGTGTAAGTGCAGATAATAGAAGCTTCTATAACCAATCATGGTGAATAATTTCATAAAATTGTTATCCTGATAAGAAAAATAAGCCATGGGTGTCTCGGTAGCAAGAGAACATAACTGGCACCAAGCCTCTTTTCACACTACCTAATGCCTCCCTACGACACCTGTACTCTGATGCTCCTCTACCGCCACATGTCTGTAAGATCAAAGCATCTTCAGAGGAGTGGGAAGAGACCTATGACAGGGAATTCAAGATGGAAGACTCTCTTTTACGTCATATGGCATAACCACTGTAGCTGGATGCGGAGTACTAGTCACAGATTTTGAGGTGATCAATGATACCCAACTAGTGCGGGCCTCATTATGGTATTGGAAAGTGTCTGTATGAGGGGAGCAGTTTGAATCACTCCCCAATTAGATAGGTTGATCATATAAAACCACTCCTAGATGTTTATGAAGATGAAATGAGTGTATTATTACCACAATAGAAGGAACAAGTGATGTATCAATCGTGACCTCTACAGGAACATAAGTAGAAGGAATGTGTGGAATTATCATTGAGGCAAGGATGGGGAATGAAAAGGATAAAGGTTTCTACAACAGTAAAAATGGTGCTCTTAGCAACCCATTGGGGTATCAATTCAGCCACAATTGGGAATAATCTAGAGAACAGAATGTGGATTATGTCATATTGGATCTGATAACTTGCATAGCAGCACCTTCATGCATCATCATGAGACATAATTGGTGAATAACTATAGGGTGAGACTATCCATTTAATTTAATATCCAAAAGTATAGAAGTCTGTTGAAGGAATATGAATTCCCTGGAAAACCTGTAGGGGAGGTATGGCTCACAAATTAATACATGATCTATAAGAGAAGTGAGTATTCTATCCTGAATTGTAATGAGGTAGGATAATCCCTCTAAAAACTATCCATTTAACCTATCAATGACCCATGAGGGGTTGAATGCAGTGTGAATGAGAAACACAAAGCATCATTAAACAACACAACTAAATCAATAATTCTTAGAGTCATGGGATAACAAAAATAATGTTGAGAAGTGCGGGTTGAAATTCACAATGAGGAACCTTTTTATTATGACAATATTCATAACAAGAGAAGTATCCTTCCATACACCCATAAAAAAAATGAAACGGTTCACAGAGACAGTGTGGGGGACTACCTTTCTGTATTTGTTCTAACAATTCGTAAAGATGTGATTGGGTGGGAAGGAAAAAATTAGTGGTATGACCCTCCGCTAGCATAGACACCATCATCAATGTATAGTGTGAAACCCCAGTATATACGTTGCGGGATGAGAAAATCCATCTGCTCAAAAACATGAAAAAGGAACCTGCTAGTCAAATCATAGGTGATACGTCTCGTAGAAACTCATATCCCCTAGTGGTATATCTCCCAACTTCATGGGTAGAACAATATGACCCTTGAGTTGGGAGGGACTGGTGGGATGGATGAGTTCGGTTGCGATGAGCCCACAGGACGGGTCTATTTTCCTACAATAATAACCATATCCATGCCTCTAATGGGATAAGCGAGCGAGCCTCGAGGGGATGATCACATAATCCCTCTCAAATGACCAATAAAATTCTAGACAAACGGGTCCCATGATCAGTGTTTTTCTAGGTAGTGACTTCTGGGAGAAACTCATCATACATTTCTCCAAGCACAAGGAGTCCTCTAAGCTGATGGATATCTCATAGGTTGATCCCCACCACAACATGCAATAAGTACAAGTTTTTGGGGCTTGAACACCATCATATTAACAATTCTAGAAGGATTTCACATGGGGAGAAGATTGAAAATTGAGAAACCCATGCTGCCAGATAAAATCCTACCTCCAACAACTAGATGGGGGATTTTAAAAAGGTTTAATGCTCCCAGAACGCCCAAGCCCACTCATCGGAGAAACAGCCTCCATCCCACAAATCCCACTTGGTTCTTCACCCACTGAGAGGATTTTCAAGGGAGATGTTGATAATGGATATGTACTCTCGGGGATCTAGTCTGCGGACACCATTGAAAAACATGTGGATGCCCTAAGTCTATGTCGAGCCTCTTAGTATGAAGACGTTCTCCTAAATTGGAGCAACGATGACATCTACTAATAGGGAAATGTTGGAATGATCATAACCTTATGGTTCCTCTAAGAGGATTAATGGGGTATCAGGGTCATCCAATGGCAGAGGAACATCGTCATGGAGACCAAAGCAGTAAAGTGGAAACTGTATAGATAACAGATAGTCTAGAAGATCTGGCATCAAGAAATACCTTAAGAAGATGTCACGAGGAATGATATGGGATCAAAGATGATCCTCACTCTTTCCCGCCATGGTAGCCCTTGTATTCTTCAATTTTATCACATTCTGTGAAGAAACCATTGCGACATGAACAAGAAGATTTAGAATCTGATGAGAAGTTAGTCCAATAAAAATTGTTGGATAAAAGGCAATAGATGAATGGAAAAAGGAATTAAAACATTTCTACATTAGGCTACACATATTGTTTCTGGAATGGGTATGCGGTAGTCACATACCACGTACTTCATAGTATGAAAAAGGAACAATCCACATGCTACATGATATGAGTATGTTAACCCACCTATAACTATGGTTCTCTAGGGAATTTCACTACGTAAAACCATGGTACATGAACTATCTGTTAGGTGTTGGCCCATGGAACATTGGCTGGTGAACAATAAGGTTTATGGAAGATGGATACCGAAAACCAAGGCCTTGATTATGATCATGCTTAAAAGTTTCATATTAATGTTTTCATTCAGGTTATTAACTCTTCAAGATTGGTTTGTTGATCCATATTCGGTGTGTGGACATGTTATCCGTGTAGTGTCCTCCTACGCGGGTTCTGGATTTTAGTCTTACAATTCCACAATGTTGTTCGCGAAATCCAAAACATGGTACATGGACAAGAGAAATATAATAAAGATCTATTCACAGTATGTACGAAGTGGTTGATGAATGATATTTTTTCAAGGAGCACGGTACGTGAGAACATAAGAAGCTAGGGAAATCGAGAGGACTATTCTCCAGGAAAAATGGTAAAAGACAAATGAAATGGGCCCCTATATATAGGTGTGGTACCCTCTTACCTAAACTATCCTTTCTACCATGAATCATTTCAGTTTAGGACTGCTTCTACATCAGAATGGTCCCCTTTCCATTCTAATTGGACACCAATCCGATGGTGGGCATTTGTAGGGTCCTAAAAATTATGAAAAGGAAAGAAAATACCCACACAATCCCTTTGTCGAAGAAATAAAGTACTTTTAAAAGTCTCGAAAGGTTAATGGACTCAAATAAAGTTAAAATTTTCAAAATGAACATGAAGGAATTCATGTTTCCAAGGATTTTTATGTGGCCCATGTACCATCCCCAGGAATGGTATGTGGACCTGCTGGATTGTGAACAAACAGGCACGTGGAACGATCTGTGAACCACTGTCACATAGAGTGAAGGACAATGAACCAAGGTGGAGTGCAAACCACATCGTCGAAGGAATAAGTCACGAGAAGCACATCCACATACCATACCATGAACTAATTAGTCTGCAAATGATGCGAATTAGAAGGGTTCGGAGAACCATTATCACAAACCAAAGCCTCTAAAAAAACCTGGTTGACTGAGTCTTCTAGGAGTCAGGATATCTACAAGGACCTCCAAAAATGGTACTGCATACCCAATAGATACAATCATCACGATGCTCTATAAAAGGAGCAAAGTATAAGGATTATGGACAAACAACGAAAGCATGAAGGGAACCCAGAGGTTTAAAGAAAGTGTTTGGAGATGAATTTGTCTTCAGTATCAATTCGTTGGCAATGAACGAATTGCGAACCACACTATCTATAGGTACAACCATTTTCAAACCATAAAATGGGAGAATTTTATAATAAAAGAAGAACTGTGAATCTAATTGGGGAACTATGAACCAAATAATTCTCACAAATGAATTTTTCAAAAATGATAATCCCCCATTCCCTCCTTCAATATGGTGCTCTACATAGTGTACTTCTACATAGACTAAACCCATCATCGTGTACAACATCAGTACATGGATGGAACCCAAAGTGGTGTGATGGGCCGTGTACCACTCTAGTACACAATGGACTATACACATGAATTCATATCACATCAGTAAGCGGACGGAACCTTTTCCCACATACCCCTAAGGTATGTAGAGAATCCCCCACCCCACATAAGAAATAAGTATGCATAATGGGGTGTTTGTGGTATTATTTCCTCCAGTTCCAACCTCACCCTTCCATTACCGTCTTTTCTTCCATAATCCCTACACTAACCAGTCCTTCAGAATCAATCCAAACCCATCTCCAAAGCCATCAGGCCCATATGATCTGACCATCAGGTGCATCAGCTCACCCCATTGAGTATATGTACCCTTGGTTAGTAGAGTCAAACAGGCTCTCCCCACAACAGTTTTATCTTTGTGAATGCCTTTGGGTCTACATTCCTATGGTTACTTGGAGTCCAACCGTAGGATGTCGACATGAACCTCCTTTTTCAAGGGATTAAGGGGGATAACTTGATTTTCCATTCAATGAGGAATAGTTATTTATTGAAGAGTTTATGTTCACTCTCCCCTATGATGAGAATGAAACTTCTCCCCTTCATAGAACGTATTCTGGGGCCCTCCTATTGAGGTATGATCCCAAGCTTTCAAGGATAGGCCACATGACCTTCATTGTCATTTCACATTGATGGGTTCATTACTCTGTACCCCCGCCCACAATCGGCCCATCCTCTTCTTCCATGGGCTCTCCCTCTCCCACCAATAGGATATGAAGCATGTGCAATGTTTAATCTTTTCTATCCTCTTGTTTCTCACACCGATCATGACTCACATGGGATTAAAGGTTTGTGATTACTAACACATCCATGTGATTCTGAACAATGAGAATTCTGATTCTGGATTAAATCAAGATATGTAGGATGTCTTCCAAAGGATCGAGCAAAAAAGGGGTCTCTCCCATAAAGGGTCCACCCAATCATGTATCTTCAAATGGGAAGCTCCCATGCATAAGACCCACACCATCTAAAATACATGGGTTCTGATTCCTCTCCCGAGGATATGTAGGAATCCCTTCTTATGGGACCAATCCCAACATCAAGATAATTCCCCCAAGATGATGATAAACTCCAAAATTCATTATTATATGTATCAAGTCATTATCACCTCCATAGCATCAAATATATTCATACTTAAGTTGATCTTGTAAACCAAGTGTTTCTTGTGGACACACACTTCAGAAATGAACCACAGATTCAAGAATATATGAACATGACTTAAATCTATATGATAGTCTCGGAACTGACAAAAATACTCTTCTGGAAGGGTGTGGTGAGCCTAACTTCTCATCCTCTTGAACAATGGAGTCCTTAAGTGTTGTTGGATGAATCATCAATCAAAGAGAACCAATATTTGGAATGAAGGTCCATGAATCATGGATACCAGGGCCATTGTGAATTCTTGCCTCCACAAATGAACCTGTTAGAGACCATCTAAGTACATTATATACAAGGGGGACCGATTACTTAATTACTTTACCCTGTGAAATCACCCACTGGGATTATCCAACTATGGTGCCTCCTTTGGATAACAAAATATGTTAATTGCCCAGTCCCTACAGGGTAAATCCATCCTTATTTAAATGATAATGACATTGAATAGGCTGAAAAAAAGGAATTAATAATTCAATGAGAATCCATCTCTATTGAAAAGGGACGGATAATGATCCTCATCGTGATATTTTTGCACCACTCGAAATGTGACACCTCATAGGCTGAACATTATTTTTAGGGTTTTTTTGTTTTGTTGTTTTTTAATATTTTAAGGGTTTAAATGGGTTTTCAGAGTTTTTGTAACATTTTTATGGATTTTAGAGTTTTTATGGTTTTCAGGGTTTTTTTGGTTCTTTGGGGTTTTGGGATTTTATCGTTTTCAGGGTTTTTAGATTATTTAGGGGTTTTGAGTATTTTTTGCATTTTTAGGTTTTCATTGGGGTTTGAGGTTTTTTCCCTGTTAGGTTTTTTTATTTCTTTTAATCATTTTTAGGGTTTTTGGTAATATTTGGTGTATTTTGGGTTTTAATGGAATTTTAGTGTTTAGGGGGGTTTTATAGTTTTATTGTTTTTTATTGTTTTTTTTAATTTTTAATGTTTTTGGGTTTGATGATTTTTAGATATTTTAGGGTGTTTTTAGGGGTTTTATAGGTTTTTAGTGTTTTAAAAGTTTTTAGGAGGGTTATAGTTTTTATGGGTTTTATATTTTTTAGGGTATTTAGGGTTTTTAATGTTTTTTGGTTTTTAATGGTTTTATTTTTTTTGGTTTTTATGTTTTTGTTCGTATTTTTCTAGATTATTTAGATTTTTTGGGATTTTTATGAATTTTTTAAGATTTTAATTGTATTTATGGTATTCGGTGTTTAAAAGGTTTTTAGTTTAATTATGTTTTTAGATTTTTTAAGGGGTTTTGGGTTTTAAGGGGTTTTTTTGAGTTTTTAGGGATTTAATTTTTTTATAGTTTTTTATAAATTTTATCGGTTTAAGGGGTTTTAGAATTTTTGGCCAGTTTATATAATATTTGTTGTTTTTTTACTATTTTATGGTTTTTGGTATTTCTATTTTATATGGGTTTTAGTGTATTTTTATGGTATTTTCCATTTTTAAGGGTTTTAAGTGTTTATAGGGGTTTTCAGGTTTTCGTAGGATTTTTATGGTGTTTTAGGTGTCCTAAGAGCTTTTTTATTTTTATGGTTTTTATGTTTTTAGGTACTTTGTGGGGTTTTAGGGGTTTTAGGGTTTTTATGGTTTTTTGTGTTTTTAGGTTAGTGATGGGTTTTTAGTGTTTTAAGGATTTTAAGGTTTTCTTATGGGGTTTTAGGAATTTTTTTTTAAGGATTTTTAGGGATTTTTTAGGATTTTTATGGATTTTTACGATTTTTGTGATTTTGATGGGGTTTAGGGGTTATATGGTTTGTTTTGGGGATTTATAGTTTTTTACCTTTTAGGTAGTGTTTTGTTTTGGGGGTTTTCATAATCATTTAATTTTTTTAATGTTTTTAGTGTTTTATAGGATTTTAAGAGTTTTAAGTTGGTTTAGGGTTTTATGGAATTTAGGGATTTAAGGTTTTTAAAAGTTCTTATTATTTTTAGGGTTTTTTTGGGTTTTCTGTTATTTTATTATTTTTTGACATTTTAGGGTTTTTAGGGGTTGTAAGTGTTTTATAGGTATTTTATATTTTTTTTATTTCTTCATGTATTATTATTGTTTTTACATTTTTTGGGGTATTTTTAGGGACTTTTTTGGATTTTGGTGTATTTTTAGGTTTTGTAAGTATTTTTATGGTTTTTAGGATCTTTACGATGTTTTTGGAATTTTAGTGTTTTTTGGTTTTAGAGGTTTTAAACATTTTTATGTTTCTAAGGTATTCATAGGGGATTTAGGGTTTTTACATTTTTATCCATTTTTATAGCATTTTTCTTTTGTTTATTTTATAGGGTTTTTGGGTTTTTCGGGTGTTTTAGGGCTTTAGGGATTTTATGATTTTTTAGGGTATTATAGTTTTTTGTGTTTTTTAGGTTTTTATAGGTCATTCAGAGTTTTAATGATCTTTATGATTTTTAGAAAATTTTTAAAATGATTTATGGTTTAGTTGTTTTAGGGGGTTTTTTGTATTTATGGTTGTTATGGTTGTTATGGTTTTCAATGTTTTTTGGGACTTTTGGGTTTTTAAGAGTTTATGTGTTTTTTGGTATTTAGTGTTTTTATGAGTTTTTAGTTTTTCATGGTTTTCTTAAGGTTTTTTAGTTGTTTGTTATATTTTATATTTTTTGAAATTTTTATGGTTTTTTGGGATTTTTATAGTTGTCTATGGTTTTTCATTATTTTGAGGGTTTTATTATTTTTAGTGCTTTGATGGAGTTTTCGGTTTTTGGGGGTTTTTTATGTGTTTTAGGAATTTTATGTGTTTTTAGGTTTTAAGGATTTATAGGGTATGTCTAGGTTTTTAGGGTTTTTAATGTTTTTATAGATTCTTATGATTTGTTTTGGATTTATATTTTTTATGGATTTTAGGGATTTTTAGGATTTTCCGGTATTTTAGGGGTTTTATGGTAATTTTTGTTTTTTTGGGGTTTTTATGTGTTTTCAGTTTTTTTATATTTTTTAATATTTTTAGGTTTATGAACGTATTTAGAGTTTTTAGTTGTTCTTTAGGGTTTTTATAGTTTTTTAGGCATTTTTACAATTTTTAGGGGTTTTAGGATTTCTTTTACTATTTTAAGGATTTTTTTGTGTTTTTAAGGTGTACAAGTGTTTTTAGGATTTTATAGTTTTTTTAGGATTTTTAATGGTTTTAGGGTTCTTGACATGTTTAGGGATTTTTTGAGCTTTTTAGGATTTATATGTATTTTTGGGTTTCTTGGGATATTGAGGGTTTCTACATTTTTTGAGTTTTTATGGTTTTAAATTTTTTTAGAGATTTTAATGTTTGTAGTGGTGAAAGGTTTATTTAAAATTTTTAGTTTTTTTTTCGGTTTTTTGTTATTTTTATGGGTTTTAGGGGGTTTTATTGTTTTTTTTGGATTTTGGGGTTTTTTTCTCTTTAGGGTTTTTAGGGGTTTTAAGGTTTTTATGGGGTTTATGTGGTTTTTTGTTTTTAATCTTTTCGTAGATATTTTTAATTATTTTATAGGATTGTTATGGTTTTTTGGGAATCTAGAGATTTGAAGGGTTTTTTGTTTTCTATATTTTTAGGGGTTTTATGGTTTTTATGATTTTCATGGGAATTTTAGTTTTTAGGTATTTAAGGGTCTTTAGGGTTTATAATTTTTTTATGGGTTTAAATGGTTTTTATATTTTTTTTATTGGTTTTTTAGGGTTGTTATGGTTTCATAGGGTTTTACAGTGTTTTAGGGGATTTATATATTTTTGTGTTATTATAATTTTTAGGACATTTTAGGGTATTTTGTTTTTTTATATTTTTATGGGTTTGAAGTGTTTTTATGTTTTTATGGTTTTCTTAGGGATTTTCATATTTTTAGGGTTTTTAAATTTTTTAGTGATTTTTAGTATTTTATGCTTTTGGGGGTTTTCCGAGATTTTAAGGGTTATTATGTCTTTTTGGTATTTTAGTTTTTCTATTGTTTTAACGATTATATGTTTTTATGGATTTTATGTTTTTCTAGTTTTTTGAGGTTTTCATAGGGGTGTTTTAGTGTTTTAGTGTTTTGTATTTTTTATGGGGTATTTAGGGTTTTAATGATTTTTATGATTTTTTAGTGTTTTTATGGTTTCCGGGGTTTTCGGTTTTTTATGGTTTCTGGTTTTTTAGGATTTTTAGCATTATTAGGTTTTAGGGGTTTTAAGTGCTTTTAGGTTTCTATGGTTTTCTTAGTGGCTTTCAGGGATTTTATGGTGTTTAGGTATTTATTAAATTGTTGTTATATTTTAGGAATTTTATGGTTTTGGGGTTTCAAGGGATTTTGAGGGATTTTAAGGTCTTTTAGCGTTTTAGGTATTTTATGATTTTTTTGGTTTATAGGGAGATTTTTGATGTTTTTGGATTTTAAGTGTTATTAATTTTTTTTAAAATATTTATGAGTTGTAAGGGGTTCTATATTTTTAGTGGGGTTTTAGGTTTTTATGGGTTTTAGTGTTTTTATGGTTTTTATGGATTCTCATGGTTTTTATGGTTTTGGGGGTATTTCAGGGTTTTTTGCGTCATTTATGTTTTTTTTGGTTTTAGGATATTTAGGTTTTTAGGGGTATTAAGTGTTTTTGGGTTTGATAGGTTTTTTGGTTTCCTCGTGGATTTTATGTGTTTTTATGTTTTTAGGGATTTTTAGGGAATTATCATGATTTTTATCAGTATTTAGGGATTTTGAGTGTTTTTATGGCCATTAGGGGTTTCATGGTATTTAATGTTTTTTAGGGTCTGTAGGGATTTAATGTGTTTTTAGGTTTTTGTTGCCTTCTTAGAAGATTTCTGTGTTTTAAGGTTTTTTGGATTTTTTAGGAATTTGTAGGTATTTTTTTAGTATTTTTATTGTTTTTAGTGTTTTTATATATTTTGTGTGGTTTTAAGGGTTGTCGTATTTTTAAAAAAAAACTAAGTTTTAGTGGATTTTAGTATTTCTTGGAATATAGGGATTTCTTACGTTATTTATCGTTTTTACGTTTTTTTTGTTTTTAAGGTTTACGTGATTTTTTAGGAATTTTCTTTGTTTTTATGGGTTTTAGGGATTTTCATTATTTTTTTCGAATTTTTGGGTTATTAGGGGTTTTATTTTTTTTTGGGGTTTTCTAGGGTATGTTGACATTTATATGGTTTTCAATGTTTTCTAGATTTTTTTTACCTTTTTATTTGTTTAGAGAATTTTTAGATATATTTGTTGATTTTTTGAGACTTTATGAGTTTTTAAGGGTTTCTCTGAGTTTTTGGGGTTCTAGGGTTTATGTTATTTTAGGGGTTTTATTGTTTTTATCATTTTTTAGGTATTTAGGGGTATTAATTTTTATAGGTTTTTATGTTTTTTATGTATTTTTTGTAGTTTTAATGATTTTTTACAATTTTAGGGATTTTTGGGAGTTTTATGGTTTTTGATGAATTAAACTTTTTTTAAGTATGTTGAGGGGTTTTATGGTTTATATGGTTTTATTTAGTGTTTTTAGGTTTTTAGGTGTTTTATGGGTTTTTGGGGTTTTCAGGTTTTTATAGGGGTTTTAAGGGTTTTTACATTTTTAGTGATTATAGGGATATTTTAGTATTTTATATGATTTTGTGAATTTTATGGATTTTGAGGGTATTTAAGATTTTACCATTTGTATGGTTTTTAGGGGTTTCTGTATTTTTTATATATTTTTGAATTTTTTAATGTTTGTATGGGTTCAATGTGTTTTTAGAGTTTTTAGTGGGTTTTATGGATTTTTTATGGTTTTTAGGATTTTTAAGATTTTTAGGGCTTTATGTTTTTATGTATTTTGTGGTTCTTGTGGACTTTTTGGGTTTTAGGGTTTTTAGAATTTTTAGGGTTTTTAGGGGTTTAAGTGATTTTAGGTTTTTGGGGTTTTCATATGGATTTTTTGGATTTTTAGGTTTTTTATGTATTTATGGTATAAATTTCTTTTTCATGGTTTTTTTGGGATTTTTAGGGTTTTGGGGGGTTTTGTGTTTTTTAAGGTTTTCCATTTTTAGGGTTTTTTAGGTGTTTTATGTTTTATTGTAGTTTTAATGTTTTTAGGAGTTTTCTTAGTTTTTGGGGTTATTTATGTTTTTAGAGATTTTTTGGTATTTTTTGCGTTTTTATTGGTTTTAGGGAATTTAGGGATTTTTAAGGGTTTTAGGGTTTTTTTTCCTATTTTTAGGGATTTTATGGTTTTTAAATTTTGTAGGATTTTTAGGGGTTTTAATTCTATAGGTTTTTTGGTTTTCTTAGGTTTTTTCAGATTCTTTTGGATTTTATTTTATATGTTTTTTAAGAATTTTTTAATTTTTTTGGAATTTTATTGTTTTTTTTGGATTTTGAATGTTTTAAAGTTTTTTAGAATTTTTTTGGTTTATTTTTTGTTTTAGTTTAATTGAGTTTTTATGCCATATAATTTATTTAGAGATTTTTAAATTTTTATTGTTATAAAGTGTTTTCGTATTTTTTTACTTGTTTATAGAAGTTTTATGGGTTTTTATAGTTTTTTTGGTTTTAAAGGATTCTATGGTTTTTAAGTGTTTTTGTGTTTTAATGGTCTTTTTTATGACTTTTAGGCATTTTAGCACCTTGTAACTTTTTAGGATAATTAAGTGCATTTAGGTTTTTGATGTTGTATTAGGGGTTTTTTAGAGATTATAGGGTTTTTAGGTTTTTATAGATATTAATTTTTTTTGTATTCTAATGTTTTCTACGGGGTTTTAGTGATTTTGAGTGTTTTAGGGATTTTTAGGAATATATTGATTTTAGTTTTTTTGTGTTTTTTACGTTTTTAGTGGTATTATTTTTTTGGGTTTTATGGTTATCAAAAAAAATTAGGTTTATTGGTGGTTTTACATTTTTAGGGATTTTAAGGGCCTTTTATGATTTTTACGTTTTTTAGGGTTTTAAGGATTTTTATATTTTTTAGGGTTTTAGTGTTCTATGAGGGTTTTAGGGTTTTTAGAAATATTAGGGTTTTTAGTGAAATTTATGTTTTCAGGATTTTCTAGGTATTTTTTTGGAATTTTTTGGGATTTTAGGGTGCTTAGGTATTTTGAGGGTTTTTAGGGTTTTTAGTGCTTTTATCATTTATGTTATTTTTTTATTTAAGTGTTTTTAGGTTTTATGGTTTTATAATTGTTTTTAAGGTATTTAGATTTTTTTGGATTTATAGGGATTTATTGATTTTTAACAATTTTGGGGGTTTTAGAGATTTTGAAGGTTTTTATGGGTTTTAAGTGTTTTCTAGTTTTTCTAGGTTTTAGGTGGGTTGATTTTAATTGGTGTTTTAATGGGTTTTTGAGTTATTTAATGTTTTTAGTGGTTTCAAGGTAATCTAGAGTTTTCTTATTTTTAGGGAATTTGGGGATTTTAGAGTATCTGAAGGTTTTGTGGGGTTTTATGTGACTAAGGTTTTTAATGGGATTTAACATTCTTAGTTCTTATATGTGTTTTTAGGTTTGTAATGTTTTCTTAGGATTTTTCACGTTTTTAGAGATTTTTATCTTTTTAGTGGTTTTTTTATTTTTTTAATTTTTGGGGTTTTATGGATTTTGAGTGTTATTAGGATTAGGGGGGTTAGCGTTTTCTCAGTTTTTTGGAATTTTTTGGTTTTTTAATTATTTTGGAAATTTTTAAGGGTTAAAAGAGTTTTCTGAATTTTTACTGGCATTTACTGTTTTGCTGTTTTTTTGAGGTTTCATAGGTTATTATGGGTTTTTTTTTGTTTTTACAAGTGTAATAGTTTATAAGGAATGTTTTTTGGTTTTTAGGGTTATTAGGAAATATTTGGTTTTTAGGGGTTTTAATTTTTTAAGGTTTTATTAGGGGTTTTTATGGGTTTTAGAGTATTTAATTTTTTAATGGATTTTATGGACTTTTATGAATTTTATGAAATATTATGGTTTAATGTTATTTTGAGGGTTTTTATAGTTTGTATGGATTTTTACAAGTTTTAGCATTTTTTAGTTTCTAAAGGTTTTTAAGTGTTTTTTAGTTTGTAATATTTTCGTAACATTTTTCAATATTTTTTGGTGGTTTTACCTTTTTATGTATTTTAGTCCTTTTTTAGTTTTTTTGGTTTTTATTGTCTTTAGGGATTTTGAGGGTTTTAAAGGGTTTTTAGGGTTTTTACCATTTTTTAGGTTTTAGGGGTTTTAAGTGTTTATAAGATTCTAATGATTTTATTGTGTTTTTAAGGAATTTTGGGTTTTTTGGTTCTTAGGTATATATAGTTATTTTTTATGTTTTTTATGGTTTCAGGGTTTTTAGAGATTTTGAGGAGTTTTTTGTGGTTTTGGGTGTTTTGAGTTATTTGGGGAAAGGGTAGTTGCAGGCCAGGCTATTCCTGACCCCCCCAAAATTTATTAAAAAAAGACACAATAGACAGGGGAGGGGAGCGGTCAAACAACCCGCACCCAAAAACCCTTTACAACCCACGCCAAAACAAGAAAAAACAAAAACACAGAAAGTCTAGCAAAGCAAGAAAACAGAAAAGCCTCCAACATCACCTCCCAGCCAAACAACAACCAGCATCTCGCAACACAATTTTCATTAACCAACTCCAGCAGTACACCTTCCAGCACATACCAACATCTCACAAAAAATCCTCACACCCAACAATATCAAACCACCCGCACCAAAATCACCAGCCACCACATCAGCCAACACCTCCACACTGGTCAGATCCATAGCCAGCAGCAAAGAACCATCCGCACCTGAACCAAAACTAACATCATCACATCCCAACCAAGAACCAACCAATATTACAGAATATCGCACCCATCTGCACAACTAGGAGCATAGTACTACCAACATCCAAGGGAAGAGCAAATCCATAACCCAAACTACCTTTGCAACAACCCAGAAACCATACAGCATAACCAGCACACAACACCTCATCTCAGAACTAGTAAAAGACACCGTCATCAACACATAGACAAACCGAACACCAACATAGATGGTCCATAAATGAACAATGTTCCAAACAAATCCTTTAGCAAGAGTAGGACTGAATAAACCATTTTTATATAGCAGGAAAGCAAAGACCGAACCAAAATCACAACAGAACTCACCCAATCCAGGATCAGTGAGAAAAATTAAAAGAATGTCCGAGGAACGAACCTGGATCTTCTTCTGCATCCATGAAAACCCATCGCATCTCCAGATAAGGCACCAAACTCTTTATTAGCTCAGATCTATGAGCATAAAGGTAGATCGCATCCTTGACGACTGAGAAGGAACACTACATCGTTGAAGAGACCATAAACATAGTCTCCATAAAAACCTTCTCTACGGTTGAGGCCCTTGACCCCACCGACCAGAACGTGGAAACCCCAGATCTGAAAAGTCAACCCCACTCAGTGGCTGAAATATAGAAGGGATCCACACAACCAATGCATCTTCGGATTCAAATCACTCCAGATCAGAATGAACTAAAGACCAAAAAAAACCATTGCCATCGGATCTCGAACGTGCCAAAAATAGATCAGAGCCCAATAAAAATCCAAAATCCAAAAGGCACAGGGAAGCCTAAGTCACTGAAGACAGAAAGAAACCACCTACTCCAGAAAATAGAGCATTGCCAGAGCACACTGACGCCGAGAACTGGGGAGAAATGAGGATCTGATATCAATGATCTGAGCAGAAACCAAGAGAAACCTTGGAGGAAGCAGCAAGCGAGAGAGAGAGCCAGGAGAGAGCATCGCCATCTCCTTTGTGTTATTTTGGGGGATTTATTGGTTTTTAGATCTCAATAACATTTTTAGAGGTATAAAGGGATTTTATAATTTTTTTTATGGATTTAATAGGTTTTTAATGTTTTAAATGGTTTTTAAGTGTTTTTTTATTTTTATGGTTGATTAGGGGTTTTGGTGTCTTTTTTGGGGGTTTATAGGTTTTTTGAATTTTTTATCTTTTAGGGGTTTTAAGTGTTTTATGCTTTTAAAAGTTATCATAGGATTTCTCAAGCTTTTTCATATTTGTTTTCTTATTTTAAGGATGTTTATGTATTCTTATGAATTTTTATTATTTTAGGGATTTTAGAGATCATGAAGGATATTTCGGGTTTTTAAATATTTTTAGCATTTTTAGGGGTTTTAGGGGTTTTTAGGGTTTAAAGTATTTCATATTTTATATCAGGGTTTTTTGGGTTTTGTATGTTTTTTGTGATGTTTACGGATTTTTTAGTGTTTTTAGAGTTTTGGGCGATTTTAATTGTTTTCAAGGTTTTTAGGGTTTTAGAGTTCCTATGGTTTTATAGTTCTTATGTTTTTAGGCTTTTAGAGTTCTTATGGTTTTTAATAATTTTTTGATTTTTAAGTGTCTTTAGGGATTTTGAGGGTGATTGGGTTTTTAGGGGTTTTTGGGGTTTTATGGTTTTTTGACCATTTAGTGTATATTTATTATTTTAGGGTTTTATGTTTTTATAGTTTGTAAACATTTTTAGGGTTATATAGGGGTTTTATAGTATTTACTATTTTTATCAAGATTTATGGTTTTTATGGTTTTTATTTGATTTATGGTTTTTACGTGGTTTTAATTTTTTTCTGGTCTTTTAGTGTTTTTCTGGGTTTTTAAATTTTTTTGTTTTCTAAGGGTTTTATGTGTTATTAGTTTATTTATGGCTTTATTTAGGTATATAATCTTTTTTAGGGTTTTCTACATTTTAGGGATTTTTGTGGTTTTCTATGAGTATTATGTCCTTTTAGGGATTTAGGGACTCTTATGTTGTTTAAGGATTATTAGAGGTTTTATGTTTTTTATGTTTTTTTTGAGTTGTAGGGAATTTTTTGGTTTTTAGGTATTTTTATATTTTTTATATATTTTTTTAAAAATTATGGAATTAAAGGTTTTTTACAGTTCTAAGTGTGTTTTTTGTGTTTTAGAGTGTTTTTTGTATTTTAAGGATTTTCGTATTTTTATCATTTTTTGTGTTTAAAGATTTTTATGGTTTCTATAATTCATAGGTTTTTAAATTGTTCTTAGGTCATTAAGGATTTCATAGGGGTTTTTAGGGTCTTTTGGGGTTTTTATATTTTTAGGGATTTTAGTGATTTTTTAGGATATTTATGGTTTTTAGGGATTTTAGTGAATTTTTAGGATAATTATGGATTTTATGGTTTTTAGAAAATTTTAATGTTTTTAGGGGGTTTTTATTTTTTCTAGGTTTTTATGGCTTTATTGGATTTTATGGGTTTTTTGTGTCTTTTAATGGTATTATGGTTTTTTAGTTGATTTAAAAATTTTAGGGGGTAATTTTTTTTGTGTTTCTTGTTGGTTTTTATATTTTTTATGGTTTTTTATGGTTTTTATGGTTTTAGGGGTTTTTAAGTTTTTAGGGGATTTTATGGTTTTAGCAATTTTATATTTTTAGAGTTTTTATTGTTTTTTAACGTTTTAAATGATTTTTGTTTTTTAATATTCTCTAACGGTTTTTCATATTTTTTTTTCATTTTTTATGATTCTATTGATTTTTAGGGTATTTTTACAATATTTATGGTTATTTTCGGTTTTTAAGGAATTTGAGGGTTTCTTGGGTTTTTTTGGGGTTTAGGGCTTTCATGGGGTTTTATGGAATTTTTGAATTTTTCGGGGTTTTAAGGTTTTGATACTTTTTTAAATGTTTTTGGGGATTTAAGTTATTTCAGAGGTTTTAATGGGTTTTTGGGATTTTATGGGTTTTTAGGGTTTTAAGGGATTTGGGGTTTTATGTCTTTATGGGTTCTTTATGTTTTTATGGCCTCTTTAAAAATTTTACGGTTTGGAGTATTTTTTTATTATTTTTTAGGATTTTTTTTTGTTTTTAGGTTTTCAGGGTTTTATTATGAATTTTTATGTTTTTTATGTTTTTTGGTATCTTTGGGGATTTTAGGATTTTTATGGATTTTTGGGTTTTTAGGGATTTTGAGTCTTTTTAGGTTTTTAGGGGTTTTGTGGTTTTGTGGTTTTTTATAGTTTTTATCATTTTTTGGTTTGTTAGTGTATTAAAGTGTTTTTTGTTTTTAAGGTTTTATTACGTGTTTTAGGTGACTTAGGTTATTTTTATGTATTTTAGGGTTTTAGGATCTTAATATATTTTTTAGTATTTTTGGGCCATTTTAAGGGTTTTTAGTTTTTTTTACCTGTTTAGTCATTTTTTTTAAAATATGCTATTTTTATGTTTTTCAAGTTTTTAGGTTTTTTAGATTTATTTTAACATGTTTAGTGGTTTTTAAGGGTTTTAACATTTTTGGGATTTTTTGGGATTTTTTTAGATTTTTATGGGGTTTTAAGGGTTTTAGAGATTTTGAGTGTTTTAGGGGGTATAGGGTTTTTTAATTTGTTTATGGATTTTTTATTTTTTAGTGTTTTTTAGGTTTTATGGGTTTCTAGTGTTTTTATGTTATCCTGGTTTTCTTATGGTTTTTCAGTTTTTTAGGTTTTTTTGGTTTTTTGGTATTTTTTGGTATTTTTTATGATTTTTATAGTTTTAAGAGTTTTTAGGCATTTTGATGGTTTTTTGGGGGGTTTTGGGATTTTTTATTTTTCTGTATTTTTCGGTTTTTAGGGTTTTTTATATGGAATGGTTGTTATTTTTTTAGTGTTTTTAAACATTTTTTTAGTTTTAAATGATTTTTAGAGTATTTAGTGACTTTTACGGTTTTACGGTTTTTTATTTTTAAGGGGTTTTTATGGTTTATAGGGGTTTTGGATTTTAGGGACCTTTTTCACTATTTTATGGATTTTATCAATTTTTAGGTTTTTAGGGGTTTATAGTGTTTTTAGTTTTTTATATTTTTCTTAGGGTTTTCATGGGTGCTAGTGTTTTTTTACATTTTTAGGGATTATGTTGGATTTTTTATGATTTTTATGCTTTTTTAGAGTTATTAGCGATTTTGAGGTATTTTTTGTATTTTTGGTTCTTAGAATCATTAGGTTTTTATTGATTTTATTTTTTTTATTTTTTTAATGTTTTCTTATTGGTTTTCATGGTTTTTGGGATATTTGTGTTTTTTTTTTGAATTTTTAGGGATATTCAGAATATTTATGATTTTCCGTATTTTTAGGTATTTTTATTGTTCTTATGGGTTTTAGGGATTTATTGTTTGTTATTTTTTGTTTTAATGGGTTTTATGGGTTTTTTATTTTTTCTTGTTGTTTGAGGGGGGTTTGAGGTTTTTACAATTTTTAATGATTTTAATAATTTTTTAACATTTTTGGGGATTACATGGTTTTTAGTGTTTTTACTGTATTTTAAGGGTTTTTTGTATTTTTTCGAGTTTTAAGGTTTTTAGGGGGGTTTTGTGGGTTTTTATTGGTATTTAGGGGTTTTATGGGTTTTTATTGATTTTTTGGGGTTTTTAGGGTCTTCAATGGTGGTTTATCCTTTTTATCATTTTTTGGTTTTTAGGGGTTTTAAGTGTTTTTTGGTTTTTAAAGTTTTCTTAGGGATTTTTTGGTATTTAAATTTTTTTTATAATTATTATGTATTTTGTAATATTTTTATGGGTTTTGGGGAATTTTTAAGTTTTTACAATTTTTAGTGAGTGTTAGGGATTTTTTGTGTCTTGTAGGGTTTTAGGAGTTTTATGTGTTTTTAAGTGTTTAATGTTTTCCTATGGTTATTTGGGAATTTTACGGTTTTTTTGATTAATAGAGATTTTTGGGGATTTTTAAGATTTGTATGGATTTTATATTTTTTTTTGGATTTTTAGGGTTTTTATGGGTTTCATGGATTTTACGAGTCGTAATGGATTTTTATGTTTTTTTATGGGTTTTGGGGTTTCATCAGCGTTTTTATAATTTTTTTTGTTTTTTGGCGGTTTTAAGTGTTTTTGTTGTTTTTACAGTATTCTGAGGGATTTTCAGTGTTTTTTATTTGTTTAGGGATTTTCAGGTCTCTTTTACAATATTAAAATTTTTATGGATTTTAGGTATTTTAAAATTTTTTCGGTTTTTAGTGGTTTTTATTGTTTTTTTAATTTTTGAAGGGTTTTTATCATTTTTGTTTTTTATGGGTTTTCAAAGGTTTTAGGGTTTTTATGGGTTTTTATGGGTTTTTATATTTTTTAGGGTTTTTATAGGTTTAAATTGTTTTTAGGTTTTCAATTATTTTATGGTTTTTAGGTTTTTAGGGTTTTATTAGGGTTTTTATGTTTCTCGTAATTTTTAGGGATGTTTATGGATTTTTATGTGTTTTTAGGGTTTTTATGGATTTTATGGGTTTGTAAGGATTTTATGAGTTTTATTTGGTTTTCGGGGCGTCTGGATTTTTTTTTATTTTATGGTTTTTAAGGGTTATTTATGATTTTGAGGCTTTTTTTAGATTTTTGGTCGTTTCTACATTTTTTTGGTTTGTTTGAATTTTTTTAGTTTTTTAATAGTTTTAACTTATTTATGGTTTACTTCGATTTTTTCATTGTTCTTAAATTTTCAAATTTTCATAGTTTTTTATGTATTTTTATGAATTTTATTTTTATGGGTTTGTATGTATTTTGAGGGGTTTTAGGGTTTTTAGCATTTTTAGGTTTTTAGGGGTCTTAAGTGATTTTAGGTTTTTGTAGTATTCTTAGGGGTTTTCAAGGGGTTTTGAGGTTTTTATGTTATTGAGAAATTTATATGGAAGTTATATGAATTTTTATTATTTTTTTGTGGTTTCTATGTATTTTGTGGGTTTTATGGTTTTTTTGGGGTTTTATGTTTTTTTTGGTTTTTTGAATTTTTTTGGATTTTAATGTTTTTATTGTTTTTAAATGTCCTAAGGGGTTTAATTGGGTTTTAGATATTTTTTGGTTTTAGGGATTTTATAGATATAATGATTTGTTATTGTTTTTAGTGGATTTTATGGATTTTATGGTTTTTGAGGTTTTAAAGTTATTCTAATTTTTATCATTTTTTATATTTTATAGCATTTTTTGTGTTTTTAGGTTTCAACAGTTTTTAAGGTATTTCCAGATTTTTTACATTTTTAGGGATTTTATGAAATATTTTTGAATTTCATTGTCTGTATATTTTTTAGAGATCTTGGGGGTTTTATGGTTTTATGGTTTTATGGGGTTTTAGGGGGTTTGTGTATTATTTGGGTTTTAGGGTTTTATGTTTTTTTTTGAATTTTTAGGTTTTTTAATTTTCTTTAGAGTTTTTTTAACATTCAAGGGTGTTTAAAAGGTTTTTATAGTTTTTAATGGGTTTTACTATCCTAATGGATTTTTAAGATTTCTAAGGATTTGAGGGATTCAATTTTGTTTAAAGGTGATTTTAGGGCCTTTATGGGTTTTTAGGTTATCATCATTTTTTTAGTTTTTCAGGATTAATGTTTTTTAGGTATCTATTTTTTTCTGACAGATTTTAATGGGTTTTACATTTTTAGGTACATTTAGGGAATTTTAATTATTTTTTATGATATTTATAATTTTCGGGGTTTTTGAAGGGGTTTTGAAGGGTTTTGGGGGGTTTTATGGGGTTTTTAGGGATTTTAACCTTTTTGATTTTATAGCATTTTATGGGTTTCTGAATTTTTTCGTGGATTTTACAGTTTTTCTGTTTTAGGTATTTTTTGGTATTTTTAAAGATTATTTATGGTTTTAGTGATTTTGAGGGGGTTTGGGGTTTTTTGGGTGTTTTAGACTTATTAAAATCTTTCAAGTTTTTTAGGGCTTCAAAGTGTTTTCTGTTATAATGTTTATCTAATAGTTTTTTAGGATTTTAGGGGTTTTTATTTTTTTAGTTATTATTTTTTATTTTTAGGGTATTAATGGTTTTTAGGGGTTTTATGTATTCTTTCAGATTTAGCGTTTTTAGGTTCAATTCAGTTTTTTGGGATTTTTGAGTCATTTAGGGTTTAAAGGGTTTTTATATATTTTTTAACATTTTTTAGGCATCTGATGGTTTTATAGAGTTTTTAGTGAATATTTAGGGTCTTTATGGTTCTTTAGGGGGTTTTATGTTTTTTGGGTTTTTATTATTTTTTGGGATATAGTGTTTTAATGGTCATTTTAGTGTTTTAACATTTTTTAGGTTTTCAAGGGTTTAAGCGTTTTTAGATTTTTTTTCAGAATTATTTAGTTTATTTATATTTGTAATAATATATTGTGATTTGTATTTCTTTTTAGGGTTTTAGGGATTTTGAGGGGTTTAGTGTTTTTAGAGATTTTTTTAAGGTTTTTTGATTTTTGGGGTTTTTTGGTGTTTTAAGTGTTTGTAGGTTTTTAAGGTTTTCTTATGGGTTCCCTAGGTTGTTAGGTTTTCTGAAATTTTATGTATATTTTGGGACTTATTGGTATTTTTTTCTTAGGTTTTCATGGGATTTTTAGGATTTTTATGGGTTTTTACTGTTTTTAGGGGTATTATGGTTTGATTTGTGTTTTTATTTGGGTTTTTATTTTTCATTTTTATGGTTTTCTGAGTTTTTTGAGTTTTTAACATTATTATGATTTTAAATTGGTTTTAGTGTTTTTAGTGGGTTTTAAGGTTTTTATAGGTTCTTAGGGTTTTAACGGTTTAAGGGTTTTTTACGATTTTGAGGGGTTTTTGAGATGTTTTTAGGTCTTTTAAAGTTTTTATAGTTTTTTATGATTTTTTTTGAGTTGTTTATATTTTTAATATTTTATATGGGGTTTTTAGGTATTTTTAGGTTTTTTATATTTTAGAGGTTTTTTGCGATTTTTATGGGTTTTTTTTTGGTTTTTAGGGAATTTGGGGGGTTTTAGGGGGGTTTTGTGTTTTCATGGTTTTTATTGTTTTACGGTTTTTAAGGGGTTTAAAGGGTTTTTGGTTTTTATTGTGTTTATTATTTTTTCTTAAGGTTTTAGGGTTTTTATATTATTATTTATTCTTATAACATTCTATGTATTTTTACGGTTCATTGAGTTTTTAGTGATGTTGAGGGATTTTAGGTGTTTTTTGTTTTTTTGGTTTTTTGGGTTTTATGGTTTTTTTTTATTTTGTTCTGGTTTTTATGGCCTTTTTAAAAAATTTATGTGGTTAAAGTATTTTTATGATTTTTATTTGGTTTTTAGTGGTTTTATGGTTTTTAGGGTTTTTATGTTTTTTTGAGGTGTTAAGGTTTTTTTGGGGTTTCATACGGTTTTTACCATTTTCCCTTTTTAGTATTATTATGTGTTTTAGCTTTTTAATTATTTCATTGGGTATATTAGAGTTATAATTTTTTTATGTTTTTAGTGAAATTTACCATTTTTATTGTTTTTATTATTTTACGGTTTTTAAGGAATTTTAACGGTTTGGGGTTTTTTGTTTCTTAGGGACTTTTGAGTTCTAATTTTTTTATGTTTTTAGTGGTTCTAATTCTTTTTAGTATTATAAATTCTTCATTCATTTTTAGAGTGTTGTATGCTTTTTAAATTTTTTAGGGATTTTAGTGCTTTTTTGTGATATTTTTATTTATTTTTGTTTTATTGGGATTTTGAGGGAATTAGCATATTCAGGGTTTCTAGAGGTTTTGTGTGATTTTGGGGTTTTTAGGGGTTTTCTGAGTTTTCAAGATTGTTTCTGTATTTTTAGTGTTTTAAAAAAATTAGGGGTTTCAAGTGTTTTTAGAGTTTTATGTGTTTTTTAGGGTTTTTGGGTGTTTTATGGTTTTTTATAAAATTTTAGGGGTTTTTTATGATTTTTTGGTTTTTAAGTGATTTTAAGAGTTTCTATCTTTTTGGGGGTATTTGAAATTTTACATGTCACTGATTTTTTTACATTTCTTTATATTTTATACATTTTTAATGGATTAAGGGTTTTTTGGAGTTTTTAATAGGTTTTAAGAATTTTATGGGTTTTTGGGTGTTTACGTTTTTAGAGGTATTATTGTTTTTAAGGGGTTTATGGTTGTTAGTATTATTTAGGGTTATATTATTTTTTTACATAGTTATGGTTTTTATGTGTTTTTAGGTTTTTATGGGTTTCTTCAGGTTTCTTTGGGGTTTAGGGATTTTGAGGATTTTATGGTTTTTAAGGTTATTTAGGATTTTTTTTGAGTTTAGCATTTTTTAGGTTTTAGTGGTTTTATTTGTTTTTATATTGTAATAATTATATATTTTTTTGGTTCACTTTGGGTTTTTTAAGTATTTATTAATTTTTAGGGATTTTATAATTTTTATAACTATTTAGGTTTTTCCTATATTTTGTGGGTATTTAGGGATTTTTAGGGTATCTTTGTTCTTCTCGTGCTTTAGGGGGGTTGTTTATGTTTTTATAGCTTAAGGTAGTTAATATTTGTTTTTATTTTTTCAGGGTTTAATGGGTTTTTAAATATTTTATTATTTATCATGGTTTTTAAGGAATTTTTGAGTTTTAATGTTTTTACAGTTTTTTATGGTTTTTATGGTTTTTATTAGTTTTATGTTTATTGGATTTAAGGGTTTTAGAATTTTTTCGTTTTTAGGGGATTTTAGTGTTTTTAGGTTTTGATGTTTTCTTAGGGATTTTTAGAGTTTTTAGGGGGTTTTTTAGGATTTTTATGATTTTTAGTGTTTTAGCGTTTCTGAGACTTCTAGAGTTTTAGGGGGTTCTAATGTTTTTTTGGTTTTTTAGTGTTTAGAGGTTTTTTATTTTTCAAGATTAATATTATTTTTATAGGGTTTTAAAGGGGGTTTAGTGTTTTTCAATGATTTTAAGGTTCTTATGGGGTTTCATGGGGTTTTACAGTTTTTATGGGTTTTGTGGTTTTGAGGGTGTTTATGTTTTTTAGTGTTTTCTATTTATTTAGGTTTTTTATGGTTTTAAGTGTTTTTTGGTTATAAAGTTTATTAAAGGTTTTTAGGGGTTTTTATGTTTTTCGCGATTTTTAAGATTTATTAGGATGATAGAAAATTTTTGGGTTTTAAAAGATTCTGTGGTTTTACGGTTTTGTTAATTTTGGGGGTTTTTTGAGTTTTTAGAGTTTTTTAGGTTTTTGGGTGTTTAAGTGTTTTTTAGGATTATAATGCTCTATTAGGGTTTTAAACATTTTTAGATTATTTATTTATTTTTTCATTTTAAGGATTTTTAGGGGTTTTATGGTTTTTTTACAATTTTGAAACTTTTAAGGATTTTTTAGTGGTTTTTTGGTTTTTTTCAGTATTTAGTTTTTTTTGTTTTTCTGGTTTTATATTATTTTAGAGTTTTTATGTTTTTGGGGGTTTAATGAAATATTTAATATTTTAGTGGGTTTTCAGTGTTTCTAAATGCTTTTATGGGTTTCAGGGTTTTTAGAGGGGTTTTAGGGTTTTTAGGGTCTTTACAGTTTTTATGGTTTTTAGTGTTTTTATGTTTTTAAGGGTTTTAAGTGTTTTATGGGTTTTAATGATTTGTAAGGGTTTTTAGGGGATTTACGGTTTTTAACATTTGTAGGGATTTTTCATGATATTTTATTATTTGTATGGGTTTTAAGGGTTTTAGGGATTTTGAGGGTTTTATGTTTTTTTATACTTTTTAGGGTTTTATGGATTTCTGGGGGTTTTAGAGTATGTGTAAATTTTTTAGGGTTTTAAGATTTTCTATTGTTTTAATCTTTATTAAGAATTTAATAATTTATTAGAGTTTTTAGTGGTTTTACGGGTTCTTAATGTTTCTGTGTGTTTTATGAATTTTAAGTGGTTTTTTGGTTTTTTGGATCTTTTTAGAGGGTTCTAGGGTTTTTGGATGTTTTTCATTTTTTAGGAGACTTTAGTGTTTTGAGGTTTTTAAAATTTCTTAGTGTTTTCATGGTTTTAGGTTCTTTACATTTTTAGGGAATTATTATGATTTTTAAGGATTTTCATTGGTTTTTAGCAATTTTTGGGATTTTTTATGGGTTGTAGGATTTTTAGGAGTTTCTGGGTTTTTTGTGGTTTTATGCTTTTAGTGAATTTTTTGGGGTTATTTAGGATTTTAATGGTTTTTAGGGGTTTGGGGGTTTTAGAGGTTTAAGGGTTTAATAGTTTTTAAGGTCATTTGGGTTTTTAGGTTTTTTTGAGCAATTATGGTTTTTATTTTTTAATGTTTTTAATGTTTTTAAGTGTTTAATATTTTTTAGGGTTTTTTACCTCTTTTTTTGGGGGGGGGTTAGGTTTTTTATCAATTTTTAGATTTTTAGTCATTTTATGTGTTTCAGGCTTCTAATGTTTTCATAGGAGGTTTTAGGGTTTTATGGGTCATTATGTTTTTAGGGATTTTATAGAATTTTTTGGGTTTTTAGAGATTTTAGGGTTTTACTATTTTTTAGGTTTTTTAGGGGTTTTAATTTTTTTAGATTTTTAATGATTTATTATTGGTTTTTAGTTGTTTTTTGTTTTTTTATATTTTCTGGATTTAATGGATTATTTGTAATTATTAAGGATTTATAGGGTTTTTAGGGATTTGAATATTTTTAGGTAATTTTAGGGTTTTTTGGGTGTTTTTGTTTTTTGGGGTTAATTGGTTTTTTCAGTTTTTAGGGATTATTTTTTAGAGCTTTTAATGGTTTTATCCGTTTAAACATTTTATAAGGATTTTAGAGTGTTTGGGGGGGTTTTATTGGGTTTTAGTGTTTTTTATGATTTTATGGATTTTAATGGTGTCTATGTGGTTTTATGTTTATAATTGTAATGGGGATTTTGGAATTTTTTGTTTTTAGGGATTTTAATTATTTTTAGGTTTTTATCATTTTCTTAGGGTTTTGGGCTGTTTAGGGTTTTTTGGTTTATTTGGATTTAATGGTGTTTTTTGTATTTTTAGGTTTTATTAGGATATTTAGTGATTTTGAGGATTTTTTTGTATTTTAAGTTTTATAGAATGTTTTTTTGGATTTTGTGGTATTGTTTAGATTTTTATTGTTTATAGGGTTTTTATTGAGTGTTTTTATGGTTTTTAGGGTTTTTAGGTGTTTTAAGGGTTTTGGTTGTTTTTTGTTTTTATGGATTTTGAGGTATTTTTTAGAATTTTATGGTTTATTATTATTTTATGGACTTCGAGATGTTTTATAATTTTCTTGGGTTTTTAGGGTTCTTATTTCATTTTAGGTTTTTATGGGTTTTTATGAATTTTGTTAGTTTTTTCTGGGTTTTATGATTTTTTAGAGATTTTAATGTTTATAGGGGTTTAATGGAGTTTTCTATTTTTAAAATTTTTAGGGTTTTATGTATTTCTTGGGGTTTTAATGGATTTTATGTTTTTTTTTGTCTGTAGGGGATTCAGGGATTTTATAATATTTTTAGTGGTTTTAGGGATTTTGTTTTTTGTTCTTTTGGTTTATAGTGATTTAATGTGTTTTTATGTTTCTTAGGTTTTTTAATTGTTTTCTGGGTCTTTAGGGTTTTAAACATTTAGTTATTTGTTGAGATTTTAGTAATTTTATTGTTTAATATAGTTTTGGTAATTTTGAGGGGGGTTATTTGGGGTATTGGGTTTTAGGTTTTTTAGAGTTATCTCATTTTTAGGTTTTTTGGGGGTTTAATGTGTTTTTAGGTGTTTAAGGGTTTCTTAGGGATTGTTTGGGTTTTTTGGGTTCATTATGTTTTTATATATTTCTTGGTATTTTAGAAACATTATGAATTTAAGGGATTTTTGGGATTTTGAGGATTTTCAGGGTTTTAGGGGTTTTAGGGTATTATGGTTTTCTGGGGATTTATGGTTTTTTGAATTTTTAGGGTTTTATGGTTTTCTAGAGTTTTTTAATAATATTAGTGGTTGAAACTTTATTTATATACTTTTTTCCTTTTAGGGATTTTATGGGTTTATAGGGGTTTTTAATCTTTTTAGCAGTTTTATGGTTTTTAGGGATTTTAGGGGTTTCAAGAATATTTTATGTTTCCATGGTTTTCTTATTTTTTAGGGTTTTTATTATTTTACATTTTATGTATTTGTAGTTATTGTTTTGGATTTTATAAGGGGTTCTTGTGTATTTAGGGATTTCATGGTATTTAGGGTTTATTTGGGTTTTTAATGTTTTAAGCGTTTTAATTGGTTCTATGTATTTTTAGGGTTTTATGGTTTTCTTAGAGTAGTTTAGTGTTTTTAGGATTTTTTTAATGTATTAGGGAATTTAAGGATGTTTTAGGATTTATATTGGTTTTTTGGGTTTCTAGGGATTTTTAGGGAATTTTATTCGGTTTATATATTTTTGGGGATTTGGTATTTTTTTCAGTTTTTATGATTTTTTGTGTTTTTTGGGTTTTAATTTTTTTGTGTTTTAAAATTTTTTAAGTGTTTAAAGGGGTTTTAGAGCTTTTAATTTTTTAATTTTTTTCAGGTATTTAGTGTATATTTAATTTTTTGAAGGGTTTTATGGTTTCTAAGGGTTTTAGGATTTTTAGGGTCTTTTACAGTTTTTGGGGTTTTTAGAATTCCTTATGATTTTTTGGGTATTATGTATTTTTTTGTGTTAAAGATTTTCTTAGGGATTTTTAGGGTTCTTAGGGTTTTTTACATTTTATGTTCTTTTTGTCTTTTTTACCATTTTAATGGTATTTAGTGTTTTTAGGTTTTTTAGTGTTTTCTGGATTTTAGGGATGTTGAGGGGTTTTAGGCTTAATAATGGGTTTAAGTGTTCTATTGTTTTTTATATTTTTTAGGGTTTTAGGTGTTTTACATGTTATCAAGGTTTTATGGTTTTCTCACCATTTTAGCTTTTTTATATTTTTATGGATTTTAGGCATTTTTAGGATTCAAATGGTTTTTAGGGGTTCAAAGGATTTTGTGGTGTTTTTAGGGTTTTAGGGTTTTTATAATTTTTTAGTTTATTAATGTTTTTATGATTTATTTGGGTTTTATGGTTTTCATAGGGGTTTTAGGGTTTTTTGGGTTTTTAGTGAAAATTGAGGATTTTTTTGGATTCTTTTATTTTTTATAGATTATGAGGTTTTTTGGGTTTCAGGGATTCTATGGATTTTGGGTTTTTTTAATTTTTAGAGGTTCATAGGTTTCTAGTGTTTTTAAATATTTTTTTGGGGTGTAAAGGGTTCTATAATTTTTCAGTGGGTTTGGGGGGTATGGTTTTTAGTGGTTTTAATGATTTTTAGGGGACTTTGGGTTTTTGGTATGTTTTTGTGTTTTAGTGTTTTTAATGATTCGTATGTTTTTATGGGTTTTATATGTTTTTATGTTTTTATAAATTTATTATGGGTTTTCTAGGAATTTTTATTTTTAGGGATATTTAGGATTTTTAGTATTTTTTAGGATTTCTTGGGATTTTTAGTGTTTTGGGGATTTTGAATGTTTTTAGAAATTATATTTATTTTATGGTTTTTATGTTTTTTTGGCGTTTTATGTGTTTTTTTAGGGGTTCAAGGGTTTTTATAATTTTTCATGTTTATATGAATTTATTGTTTTTTATTATTTTTAGTGGGTCCTAGTGTTTTTATGGGTTTGTAGGATTTTTCATGATTTTTAGGTGTTTTATAGTTTTTTGGGGGTTTAATGTTTGATAGGTATTATTAGGATTTTAGAAATTTTAGGATTACTAATATTTTATTATGATTTTTGGTTTTTATGTTTTTTCATACGGTTATTTGGGTTTTTTGGTTTTTTTGGGATTTTAGGCCTTTTTATGAATTTTTATGGTTTTTATGGATTTTTAGGTTTATTAGGTTTTTAGGGTTTCTTCGGGTTTTTAGGGTTTTTAATATTTTTAGGGGTTTTAGTGGTTTTTTTATATTTATGGTTTTTAGTGTTTTTAAGAATTTTAAAGGTTTTTGTATATTTTTTTGGATTTTAGTGTTTTATTGACTTTTTATAATTTTTAGGGGTTTTTGAATTTTTTATGTTTTTAAAGGGTTTTTAGATATTTTTAACGTTTTTGGGTGTTTAAAGGTTTTATAGTTTTTAGTGGTTTTCTGTTTAATAATTATTTTAGGAGTTTTATGTTTTTAATGATTTTTTAGGGTCTTTTAAGGATTTAGAGTTTTTATCATTTTTAGTGGTTTTAATTGTTTTTCGATTTCTAAGGGTTTCATTGTATTTTTTAGTGTTTTTAGGGTTTTCGATGTTTTTAGCTATTTTTAGGGATTTTTTTGGGATATTATGGTTTTTAGTATTTTTATGGTTTTTAGTAGATATTAGGGGGTTTTTTCATTTTTTTATTTTTTAGGAGGTTTATGTGTTTTTACGTTTTTATGGTTTTATTATCAGTTTTTAGTGGTTTTTGATTTGTTATATTTCTTTATGATTTTTATGGTTTTTTAGTATTTTTATGGGTTTTCTGTTTTTTAGAGATTTTGAGGGTTTTTATGATTTTTTATTGTGTTTATTGTTTTTGAGGGTTTAGGGTTTCTTGAGTTTTTAGTGTTATTATTGATTTTTATAGTTTTTTATCTTATTTATGGCCTCAAAGGGTTTATAGAGTTTTTAGTGCTCTAGGGTTTTTATTCGGTTTTTATCTTTTTTATGGTTTGTTGGGGTTTTTGGGTTTTAAGGGGATTTGTTTTTGCATTTTTAGGGGTTTGGTATTTTTTAAGGTTTTTATCATTATTTTAGGTTTTAGTGGGTTTAGGTGCTTTTAGATTTTTATGGTTTTCATTTGGTTTTTAAGGGTTTCATGTTTTTTAAAATTTTATGGGACTTTTAGGTCCTATTTTGATTTTAATAGTTTTTAGGGTTTTTAGGTATTTTTTGGTTTTTAGTCTTTTTCGTTTTTTATACTCTTTTAGTTTCTTATAGGTTTTAATAAATTATAATTTAATATGGTTTTTAGGTGGTTTTTGGGAGTTTACTTTTTTACGTTTTTGGGATCATTAGTGATTATTTAGGATATTTATTGTTTATATGGTTTTTTGGAATATTGAGGGTTTTACGGATTTTGTAGTCTATTATGTTTTTTTGGGTTTTTAGAGTTTTTATGGATTCTTTTGGTTTTATAGATTTTTAAAAATTTTACAGTTTTAAAGGGTATTGGTAGTTTTTTTGGGTTTTACGGTTCTTATAGGTCTTTTGAGATTTTATTCTTTTTAGGGGTTTTAATTGATTTTTAGGGTCTTTTGGGGTTTTATATTTTTTAGTGTTTTATGGGATTTAAGTGTTTTTTATGTTTTACGGTTTTATTAGGGTTTTTAAAGTTTTTATATGTTTTTATGATTATAGATAATATTATGGTTTTTATGATTTTACTTGGGTTTTGGGGGGTTTTAATGGTTTTTTGGGTATTTGGGGGTTTTTAATGGTTTTTTGGGTTTTTGGGGTTTTACGGTTTTTATGTTTTTTAGGAATTTTTCCACTTTTTGTTTTATAGTGGCCATCAGTGTTTTTTGGTTCTTAAATTTTCATGGGGGTTTTTAAGGGTTTTAGTGTTTTCTATATTTTTATTTTTTCTTGATTTTTTATATTTTTATGGTTTTCTGGTTTTTAGGGATTTTTTTAGGATCCTACGGTTTATATCATTTTTTAGATTTTTAGGGTTTTTTGAGTTTTTTGGGGTATTATGGGTTTTTAGTGTTTTTAAACCTTTTGAGGAGTTTAAATGTTTTTTTAGAGTTTTGAGTGAGTTTTGTGGGTTTTTTAAATTTCATAGTGGGTTTTCGAGTCTTTATCTTTTTTTATCATTTTTTAATATATTAATTTTTTACAGATTTTAAATATTTATAGTTTTTTATTATTCTATTATAATTTTAATGAGTTTTTTTATTTTTAATGTTTTAAATGAATTTTGGGGAATTTTGGAATTTTTATGATATTTAAGGATGTTACGGGTTTCAGTTTTTTAGGATTTCTAGGGATTCTTAGAGTTTTTAGCTTTGTTTAGGTTTTTAGTGGTTTTTAGTGGTTTTAGTTTTTAAGGATTTCATAGTGAATTTCCTAGTTTTTAGTGTATTTAACTTTTTTAGGGATTTTTAGTGCTTTTTAGGGTTTTTATGATTTTTAGGGGGGTTATGGATTTTGTGTGTTTTTTAGTTTTCTGGTTTTTTTTGGGTGTATTAATGGTTTTGTGATTTTTCATTATTTTTTTATGTTTTTTATAGTTTTCAATGTTTTTAAGGTTTTAAAGGGTTTTTATATTTTTATATGGTGTTTTAGGGTTTTTCTTGGGGTTTTAGGGTTTTAAGGTTTTAGGGGATATTATGTGTTTTATGTGTTTTTATGTTCTTTTTAGGATGTTTTGGATTTTTTTTCTTTTTTTAGTGATTTTTAGCATTCTTGGGTTTTTATAGTTTTCTTATGGTTTTTAGCTTATTTATGAAATTTATGTTTTTATAGTTTTTTTTGGGATTCTTAGAATTTTTATTGGTTTTTTGGGTTTTTATGGATTTGTAGGGTTTTTACGTTTTTTGTTTTTTAGGATAATTTTTTATTTTTATCATTTTTCATTTTTTAAGGTTTTATTTGTTTCTAGGTTTGTAAGTTTTAATAACAATTTTTAGGGTTTTTGTATTTTTAGGTATTTTTAGGTCTTGTTTAGAACTTGTGTGGTTTTTATGGTTTTTATATTTTGATGGTTTTTAGGGTTCTTCAGGGTTTTTGGTATTGTTATTGTTTTTTTTTCATTTTTTAGGTTTTTTGTTTTGGGAATTTGGGTTTTTTCATATTTTTATAGATTCTTATCTAATTATGAGGTTTGAAGTGGTTTTGTTTGTTTTATGTGGTTTTGGTGTTTTACGGTTTTTGGGGTTTTATGGTTTTAGGTGGTATTATGGTATTTTTGAGTTTTTATCAATTTTTAGGATTTTTAGAGGTTTTAATTTTTTTTTTGGATTTTATGTTTTTCATGGGAATATTAAGGGTTTTTAGAAATTTTTATTTTTTTAGGCATTTAATTGATTTTTTAGGAATTAAATAGGTTTTAGGAATTTTAGGTAATGTAAGGGTTTTTTAGATTTTTCTAGGTTTTTTTCTTTTTCTAGGGTTTTTAGGGGTTTATGTGTTTTTATGTTTTATGTTTTTCTTAGGTTTTTTTAGGGTTTTTAGATTTTTCTATGTTATTACGAGTTTTAGGAAATTTTTCGGATATTTATGGATTATTAAGTTTTAATTTAATTTGAAGGGTTTTAGGGGTTCTTATGGTTTTTTTATTTTTATGGGTTTTATAAATTTTTGGGCTTTTTAATATTTTTCTCATCTTTGTACTTTTTTAGGGGTTTAATGGATTTTTATATTTCTTTATTTGTTTTTATTATTTTCATGGGTATTAAGATTTTGTTATGGTTTTTAAGGGTTTTTTTTTGTTTTTATGGGTTTTAGGGTTTGTTTCGGTTTTTAGCGATTTTTAGGGTTTTAGTCGATTAGAGTTTTTTAGGGTTTTAAGGTTTTCTAAGAGTTTTTCGGTTTTTTAAAGGTGTTTTAATTTTTAGGCATTTTAATATATTTCATTGGTGTTTTATTGTTTTAATGTCTGTAGGGATTTTAGGGATTTTATGGTTTTTAGTGTTTTTGGGTTTATTTGAGGATTTAAATGTTTTTTTTATTTTTTAGTTTTTCTTATGGGTTTTCAAGGATTTTATGGATTTTTTATTTATATAAATTTTTTAGGATTTTTTATAATTTGTGTGTTTTTTAATGTTTTTAGTGATTTTGAGAGTTTTATGAGTTTTTTATGGTTTCTTGGGGTTTTTTATTGTTTGGGGTTTTATGAGTTTTTATGGACATTATAGTTTTCATACAGTTTTAATGGGATTTATATTTTTAGAGTCTTTTTACATTTTTTATATGTACTTATATGATTTAAATTTTTTTATGAATTTTTAAGTATTTTAGGTGTTTTTATGGTAATCTTGGTTTTTACTGGTTTTAGATTTTTTTGTTTCTTTATCTATATTATGTTTTTATGTATTTTTAGATATTTTTTAGGATTTTTATTGGGTTTTATTGTTTTTATTGATTTTGAGGCTTTTTTTACGATTTTTATGGATTTATAGGATTTTTAGAATTTATTGATTTTTACAGGTTTTATTTTTTATTGTTTATAGCTTTTCTTATCAGTTTTTATGATTTTTAACTTTATTATGAATTTTTTTCTCTTATTATTTTAATGGTTTTTAGTGTTTTATAGATTTTTTGGGTTTATAGGGTTTTATAAGGTTTTTGGGGTTGTTTTGGTGTTTTATAGGTTTTTTTACATTTATAGTGGTTTGAAGATGTTTTTAGTGTTTTTACAGGGTTTCAATGGTTTTATGTGTTTTTAATGGTTTTAAATGTTTCAAGTGTTTTTTTACTTTTGGAGGGTTTTAGGGATTCTAGGGTTTTTAGGGTTTTTTTTATGGTTTTGGTATTTTTAGGTTTTCTTTAGTTTTATTATATTGAGTTTTTTAATGTTTTCTACGGATTTCTTAAGGTTTTTAGTGTTTTTAAAATTATAGAATTTTTATGCATTTTTTAGGATTTTGAGGTTTTTTCTAGTTTTTAAGAATTTTATTTGTTTTAGAGATTTTAAGGGGTTTTAAGTATTTTTTGGGGTTTTTATGTGTTTTTTATTTTTTTATTTTTTTAAGTTTTTATGGTTTTCGTTGGGGTTTTCAAGGTTATTTTTTGGTTTTTTACATTTTAATGTATTTTTTGGATTTTTATGGTTTTGAGTGTTTTTAGGGATTTTGAGGGTTTTTATGGGATTTTAGATTTTTTATGGTTTTTTGGTTTTTTTGGTTTAATATTGTTTTTAGTTTTTAGGGGATTTAGTATTTTTTAGATATTTTAACTTTTTAGGGGTTTTGGAGTTTTTAATTTGTTTGGTGGGGTTTTAATATTTTAATGGATTTTTAGTATTTTTAGGTTTTTAGGGGATTTATGGTTTTTGTTGCATTTTAGGGGTTTTTAAAATTTTATCATTTATTGGTTTTAAGGGTATTATGTATTGTTTTTGGTTTTTGAGGTTTTCATTGGGGTTTTCAAGGTTTTAAGGGTTTTTTTGTTTTCAGGTTTTTTATGTATTCTTTTAGAATTTTATGGGTCTTTTTTGGGATTTTGACGGTATTTAATGTTCATAGGGTTCTTAGGGAATTGTATGATTTTTAGAGTTTTTTGGGTTTTTAATGATTTTATGTTATTTTAGGTGTCAATGATTTCTTAGGGGTTTTCACGATTTTTTGGACTCTTTACATATTTATGGATATTTTTTGAATTTTTTATATTTTCTATGGTTTTTAGGGATTTTTGGATTTTGATGGTTTTGGAGGGGTTTTTTGGGTTTTTATGGGTTTTATGGATTATTGGGATTTTATGTGGGGGGGGGGGGGTTGAGTGTTTTGGTTTTTTGATGTTTTTTTTTTCAGTTTTTTTAGGTTTTAGGATTTTAAATTGTTTTTATAATTTTTATTGATTTTTAGTGTTTTCAATGGCTATTAGGGTTCTCTGAGGTTTTTATCATTGTATGTGTTTTTTACGTCTGTTATGGTTTTTAAGGGTTTGTGTGTTTTTAGGCTTTTATTATTTTCATTAGTTTTTTTCAATTTGTTTGGGACTTATACATTTTTAGGTGTTTTAAATGTTTTTTTTAATATTTAGGGATTTATGGATTTTGAGGGTTTTTTGGTTTTAGGGGTTTTAATATATTTTGGTGTTTAAAGTGATTTTTGGTTTTTTATGTTTTCTTTGGATTTTTCATGGAATTTAGGGGTTTTTATATTTCTATGGATTTTTGACGATTTTTAGGGTTTTAAGAAATTTTGGGGTTTTAGGGTTTTTAGGGTTTGTATGAATTTTTAGGGTTTTTAGGATTTTTTTTAGTTATTTATGGTTTTAGAGTTTTTTGGGTGTTTATTAACATCTTTAGGGATTTAATGGTTTTTTATTTTTTTTAGTTATTTTCCAGTTTATTTTGCGTTTTATAGGGTTTTAAGGTTTTTTGGGGCTTTATGGTGTTTAGGGGATTTTATTATTTTAATGTTTTAAGTGTTTTTTTTTTCAAGATTTCATAGGGTTTTATTAGGTTTTTATGGTTTTTAGGTTTTTAGGGATTCATAGGATTTTTTTAGGATTTTAATGGTTTTTTTGGTTTTTTGGGATTATTAGTGTTTTTACAGTTTTTATAGTATTTAGGGTTTTTAGCATATTTTGGTTGTTAAGGTTTTTTGTGTTTTTAGGATTTTAAGGGGTTTAAAGTGTATTCATAGTTTTTTTATTCTTAGGGATTTTTTAGGCGTCTATTTTTTAGATTTTGAGTGTTTTTTTAGGGGTTTTAGGTATTTGTTTTTTGATTTTCATGAATGTTTTTATCTTTTTAAGGTTTTTAATATTTTTTAATATTTTTTAATGTTTTTAATGTTTTCACATGTCTAAAAGTTTTTTATAGTTATTAGTGGGTTTTGTGATTTTATGGGGTTTTATTATGTTTTTATGGGCTTCTTTGTTTTTGGGTTTTTAGGGTTTTTAGGTGTTTCAAGGGTTTTTATTGTTATTTATGATTTTTAGACATTTTATGCATTTTTTTGGTGTTTATGATTTTCTTTGAGTTTTCAGAGTTTTAATAATTTTTTATGTTTCTATGGAATTTTATGGGTTTTTTATGATTTTTATGTTATTTAGGATTTTTAGAGGTTTCGAGAGATTTTATAGTTTCTTTAGTGTTTTATGTGTTTTTATGGTTTTTATCATTTTTTAGGTTTCTTAGGGGTATTAATTTTTGTGGTTTATAAGGATCTCTTAGGGATTTCTAGGGTTTTTAGGTTTTTTTTTTATTTTCAAGATTTTTCAGGATTTTTTCAGTTTTAACAGTTTTTAAGGATTTTTAGGAATTTTGGGGTTTTTATGTTTTTATTTTTTTTAATTATTTTAGGAGTTCAAATGGTTTTTATAGTTTTTGTGGTTTTTTGGGTTTTTAAATTTTTATGTATTTTTATCTTCTTTAAGGGGTTTTAGGTTCTTTTATGGTTTTTAGGGGGTTTTTTTGTGATTTTAGGTTTTTAAGGGTTTTATGTGTTTTTAGGTTTTTATGGTTTTCTTAGGGACTTTCATAACTTTTATGTTTTTTGTATTTTTTTAAAATTGTATTTTTATGATTTTTAGGGTTTTTATGGATTTTGAGGGTTTTAGGGGTTTTAAGGATTTTGGGTTTAATGGTTTTTATCATTGTTTACTTTTTTATGGGTACTAATTGTTTTTAATATTTTAACATTCTCAAATAGTTTTTTATGGTTTTTAGGGATTTTTTATGTTCTTACAGATTTTTAGAGATTTTTTAGGTTTTTTTTTGGTTTGTTAGTGTTTATAGGGATTTTAAGGGGGCATAGGGTTTTTTAGTGTTTTATGTTTTATATGTTTTTTTGTTTTTTGGGTATTTTTATGTTTTTATATTTCAATGGGTTTTTAGACATTTTTTAAGGGAATTAAAGGGTTTTTTTATTTTTTAATGGTTTTATGGTGTTTTTTGTGTTTTTTGTTTTTAGGGGTTTTATGGTTTTCAGGAGCATTAAAAGTATTTATGGTCTTTTGGGTTTTTTTATGTTTTTGGTGTTTTTTATGTTTTCAGGGGTTTTAGGTATTTTTTGGGGGTTTTCATGGTTTTTTAGTTTTTTATATTTTTATGGATTTTTAGTTCTTTATTTGGATTTTAATAATTTTTTGTTTTTAGGGATTTATAGGGTTTTAGGATTTTTACGTTTTTTAGGATTTTTCTGGAATATTTGGGTTTTAGGATTTTTCTGGGTTTTATATTTTTTTAAGGTTTTTATGAGTTTTTAATATTTTTAGGTGTTTAATGTGGGTTAAGAGTTTTAGTGGGTTTTTAGGGTTGTTAGGATTTTAAAAGATTTTAGATTTTTCGAGTCGTTTTAGGGGTTTTCCGAGCTTATTGTGTATTTAAGTGTCTTAGGGGTTTAAGTTTTTTTAGGTTTTTAATGTTTTATTAGGGTTGTTTAGTGTTTTTATTTTATTTTATTTTTTAGGGATGTTTATAGTGTTTCAGTTTTTTTAAGAAACTTGATTTTTTTGGGTTTTGAGTTTTTGAGGGAATCTATGTTTTATAGAGTTTGTATCATTTTTAGGGGTTTATAGGTATTTTATAGTTTTTGTGGGATTTATAGTTTTTATGGATTTTAGTGTTTTTACGGGGTTTATGGGATTTTATGGTTTTTAGGAGTTTTTAGTGTTTTTAGAGTCTTTTTTGTTTTTTAGTGTTTTAGTGCTTTTTATGTTTTTAAGGGTTAAAGACATTTTAGGATTTTATGTTTTTCACGGGGGTTTTCTATGTTTTTAGTGGTTTTACAGTTTTATATATTTTTAGGTATTTTTTAGGTTTATTATGGTTTTTTATAGTTTTTGAGGATATTGAGGGGATTGAGAGTTCTCTTGTGTTTTTATTATTTTCTAGGGTTTTTTTATTTTTTAGTTTTTAGAGGTTTTATGAGTTAAATGATGTTTAATGTTTTCTTAAGGATTTTCAATATTTTTCATGTTTTTTACTTTTTTATAGATTTTTATGTACTTTTATAGTATTTAGGGTTTTATTTTTTTTAGGGGTTATATGTATATTTTTTTTTTGGTTTTTTGAGATACTCAGGTTTTTATGAGTTTTTTTGGTTTGTAAGGCATTTTAGATTCTGTAATGTTTTTAGTGATTTAATGGGTTTCTAGATTCATAGAGTGTTTTATGGTTTATATTAGTTTTTAAGGGTTTTATTGTTTTTAAGGGTTTTTATGATTTTAGGGGGGAGTTAAGTTCTTTAGGGACTTTATAGGGATGTCTAGGGTTTTTTGTGTTTTTTAGTTTTTTGGGGTTTTATTTATATTTTTGCGTTTTCTTTTTTCTTAGGTTTTTTAGGTTCATTGGTTTTTTATGTTTTTAGGTATATTTAGTCTCTTTTATGTATTTTTATGATTTGTTAGATTTGTATGGATTTTTGGGGGTCTTAGTGTTTTTTAGTGTTTTAGGATTTTTAGGGGTTTATGTGATTTTTTAGGATTTTTCTTATTTTTAGGTTTTTTTAAATTTTTACGGATTTTTCAGGCATTATGAATATTTATGGTTTTCTGTGTTTTTTTGGATTTTAAGGGTATTTTTGGATTTTTGGTTTTTTTATTTTATGTTACATTTGAGTCGTTTATGGGTTTTAAGGTTTTTAGTGTTTTTTAATATTTTTAGGGGGTTAAACGGTGTTCAGGATTTTAAATTTTCTTCATAGGTTTTTATGGATTTTTCAGGTATTTATGGTTTTTAAGGGATTTATGTTTTTTTTTGTTTTTGGGTTTTGATGGTCTTTTTAGGGGGTTTTATGGGTTATAGTGTTTTTTGGGGGGGATTTTTGGTTTTTTATGTGTCTTTAGTTTTTTATGGTCATCTTAGGGGTTTTAGTGTTTTTTAGGTTTAATTACATTTATTTGGTTTTTGTAGGATTTTTGTAGTTTTTTATGGTTTTTAGTTATTTTGATGGTTTTTTTGGGGTTTTTATGGTCATGGTGTTTTTTGGTGTCTAGGGGTGTTATGGGATTTTCGATTTTTAAGGATTTATTAGATTTTTAAGGGGTTTTTAGGTTTTTATATGTTTTTATGGAATTTTTTGTGATTATTTAGTATTTTTTTTCATTAAGGTATTTTTGAGATTTGGAGGGTTTTAGTGTTTTTAATGCTTTTTGGGGATCTAGGGATATTTTGAGATTATATTGTTTTGGCTGGTTTTTATGGTTATTATTGGTTTTTAGGGGCTTTTATGAGTTTTATAGGTTTCTATTGTTTTTATGGTTTGGAGGGATTTTAGGGTATTCAGGTATTTTTATATTTTTTTATGTTTTTAAGGGGTTTAAAAGGTTTTTTCTAAGGGGTTATCTATGTTTTTAGGGTTTTTTTACTTTTAGGGATTTATAGGCTTCCTTATGATTTTTTTTGGATTTTATGGATGTTATGGATTTTGAAGGTTTTTTTGGTTTTTAGGGATTTTAGGTGTTTTAAGTTTTTTTCGCATTATTTATGTTTTTTAGGGGTCTTGGGTGTTTTTTATGGTTTTATTTGGGGTTTTCATGGTTGTAGTATTTTTATTTTTTTATCGATTTTTATGGATATTTTGGGATGTTTGTGATTTTTTAGGGTTTTCAGGGATTTTGAGGAATTTTGTATGGTTTTTAGGGTTTTAGTGTGTTTAGGATTTTTTTTTGATTTTATGGGTTTTTACTTTTATAGGGATTTTATGTTTTTTAGAGTTTTTAACATTTTTGGGGTTTAAGGGGTGTTTAGGGTTTTTAGAAATTTTTATGGTTTTTATGGTTTTTATTGCTTTGGGGGGGGGGTTAAGGTTTTTAGGGGTTTTATGGGTTTTAGGGTATTTAGCATTTTTATATTTTAAGTGGTTTTATGTTCTTTTCGGGTTTTAATCATTTCTTAAGAATCCTCAAGGGTTTTAGGTTTTTTATATGTTTTCATATTTTTAAGGATATTTTTGATTTTTGGTGTTTTATGGGTTATTTTGGATTCTACAGGTTTTTAGTTTTTTTAGGGGTTTAGAATTATTGTGGTATTTTATGCTTTTTAGGGTTTTTGAATTTTTTCTAGATTTGAGTGGTTTTTATATATTTTTAACATTGTGGAGGTTTAATGGGTTTTTAGAGTTTTTAGTGGTTTTAGTGTTTTTAGGTGCTTTAGGGTTTCTATAGGTATTTGCAGTTGTTATGTTTTAGGGGGTTTATGAACTTATAGTATTTTTTTGGGTTTCTAGTGTTTTTAAGTTTTCTAAGGTTTTTACGTGTTTTAATGTTTTTAATGTTTTCTTAGGTTTTGGGGGGGGGTGTATCGTTTTTGAAATATTTTGGATTTTTATGGATTTTTTGGATGTTTATAATATTTAGGGTTCTAAGAGATTTTGAGGAATCTTGGGTTTTTTTTAAGATTTGAAGGATTAGTAGGGTTTATAAAAAATTTATGTTTTTTTGGGTTTAATTTTTTTAGGTTTTATGGTTTTCTTGTCATTCTATGGGTGTTTAGGGGTTTTAGGGTTTTTAGAAATTTCATAGAATTTTTTATTGTTTTATCGTTTGAAGCATTTTTTTCAAGATTTTTTTTGGGTTGTTCGGGTTTTTTTGGGTATTTATGTTATTCGGGTTTTTTTGTTTTTTTGGGGTTTTGGGTTTTTTTATAGTTTTTAACATTTTTTAGGATTTATGTTTTTATAGATATCTTAATGGTTTTTTATGGGGTTTTATGGTTTTATGCTGTTTGGAAGTATTTATGGTATTTATTGGGTTTTGGGGGTTTTTATGGACTTTCAGAATATTTAGCATTTTTATGATTTTTGGGGTTTAATATGTTTTTAGGTATTTAAGGTTTTAATAAGGATTTTTTATGTTGTTATGGTTTTTTACATCTTTATGTATTTTAGGTCTTTTATTGGATTTTTATGTGTTTTTGGGTTTTTAGGTTTTTTAGGGATTATGAGGGAGTTTAGGGTTTGTATGGGTTTTAGTGTTTTTATAATTTTTTATGTTTTTAGTGGTTTTATGTATTTTAATTTTTTAATGATTTCATTGGGTATATAGGGTGTTTAGGGATTTTTTCTGGGTTTTTTTGGGATTTTTATAAAGTTTGTATTTTTTTAGGATCATTATGTTTTTGTAGGATTATATGGGTTTTTTGGGTTTATGGGATTTTATGGTTTGTAGTGTTTTTTTGAATTTTTATGGGATTAAATGGTTATTATTTTAAGTGGTTTTGAGGGTTTTTATTGGTTTTTAGGGTTTTGTATGGTTTTTTTGGTTTTTTTTAGGGGATTTAGGGACTTTTTATTTTTTCGGGGCTTTAACATTATTTAGGGGTTTTAGGGGATTTAAGTCTATTTTGGTTTTTATGGTTTTCTTTGGGGATTTCCAAATTTTAAGGGTTTTTTATATTTTATGCGTTGTATGTTTTATTTTTGGATTTTTATGGTTTTTTGTGTTTTTAGGTATATTGACGGTTGATAGGCTTCTTAGGGTTTTTATTGTTTTATTGGAATTTTTGGGGTTTAGGAATTTTTTCTGGGTTGTAATGGTTTTTTATAGATTTTTTCATTTTAATGAGTTTAAGGGGTTCTCGTAGTTTATAGTTTTTTTATTGGGTTTTATTGTTTTTATGGTTTCTAGGGTTTTTATGGTTTTTTAAGGTTTTTTTTACTTTCTAGAGTCATTGGGGTTTTTAGGAGTTTTTGCATTTCATGATTTTTAGAGAATTTTTGGGATTTTAAGAGGGTGTGTTGGGTTTTTTAGGTTTTTTTGGTTTTTTTTGGTTTTTTAGTTATTTATGGTTTTAGAAGTTTTCTATTTTTTGTAACATATTTTAAGGATTTAACAGGTTTTTAGAGTTTTAGTTGCTTTTTAGTGTTTTGGGGTTTTTTTGGTTTTTTACGAGTTTTATGGGATTTATGTTTTTTTAGATTTTGGAATTTTTTGGGTTTTTTACATTTGTTAGTATTTTATGGGTTTTAAATGATTTCATTTTCATAATTTTTCTATGTTTTCCAGGATTAATTCTTTTTTATTAATTTTTAGGTATTTTAAAGAATTTTTGTGATTTTTAGAGGTTTTGATTGTTTAATGGGATTTTATGGATTTTAGTTCTCTTAGTGTTTTTGAGATTTTAGGTTTTTTATTGGTTTTAATTGTTTTATAGTTTTTGAGGTTATCATATGGTTCTTTAGGGTTTCATTATTCTTTACGTATTTTTTGGATTTTATGGGTTTTTTCTATTTTTTGTGGTTTTTGGGGTTTTTATTGATTTTTATGCCCTTTAGGGTATTTATAGTTTTTAAAATTCTCAAAAAAAATTTAATGTATTTATAGATTTTTTAGTTGGTTTAATGGTTTTTATGGGGGGTTTAATATTTTTAATGGTTTTTGGGTGTTTTCTAGTTTTTAGGGATTTTAGTTTTTTAGGTTTTTTACCATTTTTTATCTTTTTAGAGTTTTTTCTATTTTATGGTTATTAAAATTTTCTCAGTGTTTTTAGGGTTTTTTATGTTTTCATATTTATTTAATAATTTTTATGGGTTTTAGGTTTTTTTTGGGTTTTTATGGATTTGAGTGTTTTTCAAGGTTTTTAGGGTTTTTAGGGGTTGTAGTGTTTGTTAGGTTTTCAGTACAGTTATGTGTTTTAAGGTCCTTAAGGTCTTATTAAGGTATTTATTAGTTTTTTTGGTATATTACATTTTTAATAATATTTAGGTATTTATTAGGTTTTTTAAGGTTATTAGAGTTTTTAGGGACATTCAGTGTTTTTTGGGTTTTTTGGTTTTTCGGTGATTTTTGGGTTTTTATTGAGTGTTTAATGGGTTTAAAGAATTTTATATATTTTTAAATATTTTTATATATTTAATGTTTTATAGGTTTTAGTATTTTAAGGATTTTATGGGTTATTAGGGTTTTTATAGTTTTTAGGGGTTCATAATTTTTCAGGTTATTTGGGTTTTGGGGGTATTAGTGCTTTATATTTTCCCGGTTTTAGGGGTTTTTAGGTTTTAAGATTTTATGGTTTTCTTAGGTTTTTAGGGGATTTAGTGTTTCTTAAATTTGTGTGTTTTTTTTATTTTTAATAATTTTATGGTTTTTTGGGGTTTTTTGTATTTTGAGGTGTTTTAATGTTTTTAGGGTTTTCTGATTTTAGTGGGTTTTTAACATTTTTTTTATTTTTTATGTATTTTTTGGTTTTTTAATGTTTTTAAAAAAATTTCGTTTTTAAAGGGAATTTATATTTTTTAGTAATTTTTAGTGTTTTTATCAGTTTTTACGTCTTTAGGGGTTTTATGGGTTTTAGAGTTTTTTAAAAGATTTTAGGTCATGTATAGATTTTATAATTTTTTATGCTTTTAGTGGTTTTATATATTTTTATAATTTTATGGTTTTTTTTTCAAATTTCTTTTGGTTTTTTATGTTCTTGTGTATTTTTATGGAGTTTTTTGTTTTTTATTGTGTTTTAGGGATTTTAGGGATTATAATAGTATTTAGGATTTTAGGGTTTTTACGGCCTTTAGAATTTTGTATGTTTTTATGGTTCTTAATTGTTTTAAGGTTTTATGGTCTTCATAGTAGTTTTCAGGGTATTAGGGTCTCTTAAATTTTTGGGGATTTCAGGGCTTCTTCTGGCTTTTTATTATTTTTTAGGGTTTTTAGTGATTTCAAGGGTTTTTAGTGATTTTAAGGATTTTATAGTTTTTTGTGTTTTATGGATTTTTTTAGTTTTTAGGGTTTTTATGTTTTTAGAGTATTTTAATTCCTTTATAGGTTTAATGTTTTTTTTTCATTTTTTGGGTTTTTAGTTTTTTATGGTATTTATGGTTTTTATTATTTTTAAGAGATTTACGATTTTTTGACTTCTTAGATTTTGTTTGGGTGTTATGGGGGTTTTTAGAATTTTTTGGTTTATAGGGGTTTTATGTGTTTTATTTTTGTATGGTTTTTAGTTTATTTTATGGGGTTAGGGTTTTTTACATTTTTATGTCATTTATAAGATTTATATGGTTTTGGGGTTATTATGGTTTTTTGGGGTTTTTTGAATTTATTTTGGTTTTTCTAGTTTCAAGGTTTTTTTTGATTTTCTTAAAATTTATTGATGTTTAAAGTGGTTTTAGTGTTTTTAATAGTTCTATGGGTTCTTAATGGGTTTTAGGGGAAGGCTAGCATAGGGCCATGCTATTCCACCCCTCCCCCCACCCACCCAATTTAAAAGAAAAATGACATTGCAGACTCGGGAGGGGTAGAGTCAATCAACTCGCTCCCAAAAACCATGAACACCCCCAAAAAATGAAAAAACCACCAAAACGTGACAACCAAAAGTGGAAACTAACAACACCAAGACCAATTATTGTAGCATCATAACATCCCAACAAAGTAGTAACCAGCATCGAGCATCTCCCAGCCAAGAAACGACCAGTATCTAGTCTAACAAGTTCTAGCATCCATCACCTCCTAACCAAATAGATCCACCAGCAATTGTAGAGAACCATCAGCACAAAACTCTAAAACATCAACTTCATTACATCCCAGCGAAGCAGAAACCATCCCGCAACACATTTTTCATGATCCACCACATCCTTGCCAAGATGATCAACTGGCAGCAACAAAAGACCAACCACATCACCAGCCATCATAAGATCCTCACCAAGAAGATCCACCACCAGCATCATAGAGCCACTAGCAACAAACTAGTAAATATCAGATTAATCTCATCCCATCCAATCAGTAAGAAGCATCAAGCAACATCGTTTCTTACAACTAACATTTCCTTCCACACCACATAAGAAAGCAGCTACAAGGAGCATATCTCTCACGTCGGCTCACACTGGTTTTCAGAGAAGCATAAAAAAATTTAAAAAAACCAGAACCATCATAATCATAAACCTAGTCTGAAAACCCCTAACCAAATGAAAATCACAGTAAATGAACTAATCCACCAATAGAACCACCCATAACAGAAGATAAAGAATATACCAACTAAACCGTAGAAAGATGAAACCATGGGCCACTGGAACCCCAAAAAATAATGGATCAACACCACAGAAGAGACCACATACCAGATATGAATCGCCACTGGTGAAGAAACCAAACACCAAATTAAAAAACAAGATGAAAAACATGTTCCATCACTAAAACATTCTCCATCTTTGTGGCCCCTGACCCCTCATACCAGTCTGTGGAATCACTAAATCTGCATCAACCACCCAGACTCTGCTCGGAGAAGACTAAGTCAGTGAAGAAATTGGGAAACACCCACCGCTAGGAAACCAAAAATCACCACTAAAGCCAATTACCGCTAAGATCTCCCCTTGCAAATAAGGGGTGGAGATCTATAATGCCATAAAACATAGCGCCCAGATTTTTCCCCAACCTCCATGCTACTCAAGTTACTCACAACAAAGAAATCATATTTTAGCGGATCCATTATGGCACTACAACACTAGACCAAGGGAACAAAAGATCAGGCCCACACTTCCATGAAACTGCAACGCCGCACACTATGGAGACTAGATATGACCCGATTATCCATGGTTGAAGCCTTTATTCGTAGTCGACACCCAAGAACATGCAGGAGCACTGCCAAGCCAGAAGAAAAGCACTGGTAAAGGAGGGTTTTAAATGTTTTAAGTGGTTTTATTTTTTTCTGTGTATTTGAGGGTAATTTTTATTTTTTTAGGGTTTTTATGGTTTTTAGTGTTTGTTAATCATTTTTAGGGTTTGATTTTTTTTTCTTTCAGGTTTTAGTGTTTTTTATGTTTTTAAGGGTTTTTAGAGTCTTTTAAGAAATTTAGGGGTTTTATGGTTTTAGGGGATTTAGATTTTATAAGGTATTTTTTTGGGTTTTTAATGAATTTATATGTTTTTAGGTTTTTAGTTGTTTTATTTGTTTTTAGTTTTTTAAGGTCTTCTTAGGGTTATCAGGGGTTTTAGGGATTTTAGGGATTTTGATTATATTTAGCAGTTTTTAACTTTTCTTAGATTCTTTAAGGGTGTTATGTGTTTTTTTGTTTTTAAGAATTTCTTAGAGTTTTTCATGGTATTTTTTGGTTTTATACTTTTTATTGATTTTTTAAAAATTTTATATATTTTTAGGGGTTTTGGGGGTTTTGATGGTTATTGGGTTTTTTGTTTTTTGCAGGTTTTAGGTGATATTTTATTTTTTTAGGATTTTTATGGTTTTTATATATTTTTATCATTTTTAGGGGTTTGAATGGTATTTAGAGTTTTTCGTCTATTTTAGGGTTTTTATGGGTTTTTGAGGTTTTTTGGTTTTTTGGTTGTTGAAACTCCTTTTTGTTGCATGGGGTATAAAAGATTTAATGGGAAATACCTCATTCAATAAATATGTAAATAACATCATGAATGATCAATGGAGTTCTCCTAGGGGCTCCAGTGCGTAGACAACCTACATCCCATGAGGCGCACAGAAGCCATGGCTATACGACCTATAAGGTTTTGCCACCCATGTGTGAGCCACCTATGGAAAACATCTGCATGGGGTAGCTGTGTGAGAAACCACCTCCAAGGGTCCCATGTTTTACTATAAAATGGTCACTGGGTAACCTCATTTAAAAAATTGAGAATCCAGAAGAAGCCTCAAATATCTAAAAGTGCATCCCCTTCACCCAAGACTCAAAACCTTTCAGGTAGCTCTCCAAAACCCAAGAGAAGAGAGAATTAAAATATATAATGGGAGTATAGTTCTTCTAGGGTCTCAACCACAATACACGTACATGAGAACCCCTTACCCCTATTTAAAATGAACACGTGTGAAGGTCCCTCCCTAAACCAGGGACCTGCACAAGATCCTTCTAGGGACACATGAGGATACTCTTGGAGCATAGAGCAAGTAATTTCCCAAGTGTTGTTTCGCAGGTCTCCATACATCACGACTTCTCTATCTTACACAAGACTTCCTTGCATGAATCATTTATAGTCCCCTCAAGTATACCCTATGTATCTAGTTCACCCAAGTCTACCCTATGCAAGATCTCTACTATAATCCTAGGTCTATCCTGCATGAGTCAATTTCTAATCCCTCTTTTCAAGCCACTAATTATAGGGATTATATTCCATTGTATCCCTCATCACAGGGGGACCAAATTTATACCATTACTGAATCCTCTATAAATTCACAACTATGAATAGAGACACACCAACATGTCTCCAATTCCGTTATGAGTTCCTTCAGTCGGAGGTTTCTAGAACTTACCCAACCCATTGGGTAGAATCTTTGAGGTGAATAAATTTATGCATTCATTTGGTCACGAGGACCCCATCCACGAGGGAAGTTCCAGAGAAATCCGTATCTCAGACATAAGGTCTTGAATGTTTCCATCCTCTTCGTATATCTATGACTAGTAACTCTTGTTTCAGATAGGGAGAATGAGATTATGCTAACTTTTACTTTTGAGGATTTGTGCATTAATATATTCTCCTCTTAGGGAAGGGTAATTAATAAATCCCTCCTATAGTAATCCCTTATTCATTATTACAGATCAAATCCAGTGATAAACATGACTATACGAGCTACAAAGATAAGAGAGAGGATGGGAACTATATCAATTTATATCTATCTTCACTTCAACCTCACCCAATAGTAGATAAAGGTGATTGTGTGATTTGTGGGATATTCCATTTCCTCTTGTTTCTCACATCCATGAATGAATATTGTGGGATTAGAGGTTCATGATGATCAAATCATATGTAAAATCAAAAGCATGTCTCAGTAGAGATTCCTTTTTCCTGATCTTCCTCTCACATTCCAAGGGGACCTCCATAGAAGTGGGTCCTCAAAGCCATGTATTTCATGGGAACCACCAAACAAAATGGTACCATAAGCCTCTTATTTGATGTAAGACCTAGATGAAAAATCAAAAAACATCACAAGTTGATACATTAGTCATGGTTTCAGAAATACTGGCCTCCTACGAGTTGTATTCCCCAAAACCATGTCACTCTCCACATAAAGGGATACATTCCCCCTTGACTCAAATTTGTAGAGGGACATCATAGGAAGGAGTCCTCAAGGAAACTGAACATCATGGGATTTGATTCTATTACATATGGGATATGTAGGAAGCCTCTATGAGGTCCAACACCAAACCCCCAAATTCACCCTGAGAGGTCACATCTTTTTCAGGTATTCTTGGCTACTTTAGTCTAAGTCCCATACTTTCTTTTACTAGTCACATTTCACCTCGATTTCTTAACCGCATGAATTTAAATTGTATGGTTTGGTGTTCATCACATGACTTTAAAAGGTATGATGTGTCCCGTTATGTGGAACCGAACTATGTGGGTTATAATTCATTTCCCAAGGTTGAGTAGGAATCCCATCTCATGGGCTAAATCACTACATCCAAACAACTCTCATCTCCATGAATGATGATAAATTCTTGAGTGACCCATTGTGTTGCTGAAAACCAAAATCATAACAATAAAAAACAAATGAATATTTAGTCCACATACAAAAGGGTAACATTTATGGAGAACCTTAGATACATACAAACATCCTCATCAATAGAAAACGTCATACATATTTAGATTATTATGGAATCAATAAATGTTTATAATTGATTTTCAATACATGGCTACATGATTTATACATTGGATTTAATTAAGGATTCTTGAATATGTATTTAATCTATAAGAGAGTCCTGATGTAGGTAACCGTTCTCCAGAAAAAGATCGTATGAGCCCGAACTCCAATCCTCTCGACCAATGTGGGAACCTAAGCATTTTTTGGACCCTTTACCAACAATCACATGCCTTTAAAAACTAGGTTCATGAAATATCTCGATTAAGGGAATCTTTGGGTATTTCTAATTCCCTGAAAAAAATTATTAGAATCTATCTCATGATAGTGAACCTGACATGAGTGATTTCACAAATTTCTATCCCCAAAAATCAACCATGACATCTACAACATTTATAGGGTGGAAATGAAAGTGGTGAACCCAATGTTAATCCTTATTCAAGATGACTATGTCACCCACATATCAGGTTTATTCACGCCCTTACAAGTTAGAGCTGTCCAACCATGGGTCCAAAAAAATCAATAGCACCTTTTATTACATATTGAGATGTTGATTTAATTGGGTTTACTTGTTTATTCCTATCAATTATATTTCAGGAACCTCCATCCAGGATGCCCTGTAAAAAAAATGGTGTCATACCAGTTCCATCTGACATATGCCTCGACTACTATCCATGTTGGATCCCTAACTAAATAGAAGACATAATTTTTAACCAACCATCATCAATTCTGGGTCTCAAATAAATTTGTTTGATAGTGCTAGAAAAATGGTACCATACCATCTCTGAGAGACCACTCGACAAGCCCTCCAGATCATGAAGCCCCACCAGTCTCCCACTCAGTCATGGTTGTTAGAACAGAAGAAAAAGGTACCAATTATCATCTCAATCCAATTCAGGATCCTATCCCCGAATCCCAGTAATCAAATCTTTATTTATATTATGGAGGTATATGAAGAGGTCAAATATAGCATCATATAGAGGAAATAGGGGTAACTTAAGAGGGCTCCCCCTAGTAATCATTTCCACCAATGCCTCCTAGTAGTGAACCCTCAACATTATGAGGGTGCCTCCCTCAGAAGTCTATACTAGGTAACCAAGACCCAGTAATGCATAAAATTCCACCAAGGGAAGTGTCCAGTTAATAGGGAGAAGGCTATGTCTCTTTCTCCACCAGATAATTCCACCAATATTTTTTTTGGAAATCAGTGAGTATGTAAAAACACATACTTGAAACATCCAATCCTTCCAATAGAATTGTCTGGTAGCACCCAAATAAGCCATATGAAAAAATTCATTGGAAAATAGTAGTTATTTTTACACACCTCTCTTCACCAACAAATCCTATCAATGACCTCGTCTGGCAGAATCCAAAGAATCCAACCGATTCAATTTTGCTACAAACGGATAGCAGGTGCACACACCTATCCACATCAACCAAAGCTACCATCATCCTTGTTTGGAAGCGCCAAAATAATCCCATAGAAAAAATATGGTGGAAAACAATGACTAGGTGCACAAATATATCAACATCAACCAAGCCATCTAGAAACATTATCTAGATGCACAAGTATAAATAAACTAGAATGTCCCGAAAAAATATAGGTGTAGATACACATCTTATTCACAAAACCATAGTATTTACCATATGCACTGGCAGGAAATGTAGGAACGAAGTAGGCCCACACAATTTATATATCCATAGAACGGTTATATATCCTTACTCTAGAAGTTAAAACTACCAGTCACATTTTTAAAATGGTTATAAGGAAGCTGAAAATTGAGTCCAACATCCTACAAACCTTCCAAAACACCATAATTGAAGTAATAGTAGTTGAGGGGTGGACATGAAATCCCCCCCCCATAATTGGGGATAATCATCAACATGTAACTACGAAGCAAAAACACACATATACACTAGTCAAGGAGGTTCATGGGATTAAATTTTCCTTGATATAAGGAAAACCAGATCAAAACTACAATCCCATTGAAACTGGAGGTTATCAGTCTATAACAACAACCACTACAAGGCAAGCACAAACCCTTGATAAACTCCAGATACTTGTATGAATGATTCATCAGTAACATGGTTACTAATCAAACTAGATTTCGTATAAGAAAACAAATTTCCCCCAAAAGCAGCACAATCATCCTAAAGAAGGAATCCAAGATTAAGCCTCACCAAAGAAGATTAGAAAATAAAAATATAGTCTAAAATATCTCTATTCTCAATACTGGAGATCTTAAATCCCTTATAAATTTAACTATAGTGGTGCAAGATCCTACTATTCCATTAACAAATTACATAAATAGTTGAATCAGTTCTAGAGGTCCCCGTATAAATCTTCTCATGAAGTCTTTCTTCATGATCTGTTCAATCTGAAGAGCTTATCTTCTGATGAGAGCCACAAAATCCCTCTATGTGTCCATAAGAATAATCAACAAGGAGGTCCTCCCCTTATTATCATTAACCCTGAAGGCCCTCCCTAGGGTATGAACAGTAAGAATTCACCTTCTAGTTGGATTCCAAGCCATGATGGTATTCTGCTCCATAATGGAATGCACTATTAAATTCATCTCTATAGTAGCATTTCACCTCAACAAGAAGGTCTTCTCCTTTCCAATTTAATGATGATAATGCCCTCTGACCATGAATCACTTTGGAAAACGAGTCTAGTGATTCATTATGCCTCATCGTTGACAATTGAAATCATTTCTCCAATGGAAGACAACCCATAGAGATGATCAATCTATTTACCACCCTTGGAATGCATGACTTCCAAAATGACAGAGGAAATCCATACGAGTCATTTTTTTTCAATAGGGAAGAATCCACCATTTCCAGACTAGGTTAAGAAAACTATATAAGAAGAAAAATAAGAATTTTTGAACATTAGAAGATAGTTGGACAAAGATAATATATCATCCATGTTATGGAATTTATCCAATACCTAATATAGTATTCCAGAGGAGTTTCTAGAAAATTGTGTGCACAACATCTTCCAAATTGTATGAAACAATATTCATCACTTAAAAATAAATTATTACATTACAATGAGTATCAAATCTACATAAAGTTAACATAATGGATACACCATGGAATTGACTTAAAAACCCTCTTAGTTTCACAAAACCTGAAATTGTGAAAACAAAAAGGATCCCTTCAACACACATGTCTCAACGTGTTAAACGAATTACATTAGCTGATCAAAAATTACCCATTAGATATTCATATCAAAAGATAGGGTAAGCATAGAGTGTTTCAAATCAATTCAATTCCCAATTAAAAAATCCTACCAGAGGTAACATCGTGCAATGTCATATCATCAGGCCAGCTTCGAAAAATGGAATCGGTCCTTGTTAGATGGTGTGCTCAACGAAAACCATTCCTAGGTTGAGTATTGTAGATTCCGTTCTTGGAAAGAGAGAGATAGATATATATGTGTAATGACATTTTCATCAAGCATCTAAAAATATTGATCCATTATCATTCTTGAGGTAAGTAAACCATTAGATTTCACAACTATTATAAATATTTTCAATTATCTTTGGAAGTAGGTGGCTCGTGGGAAAATCATAGAATGCACATATCCCATGTTCGAAAAATGCTCTATAAAATCATGAGAGTAGTCGCAGAAGTATGAGTGATGAAAATCTAAGAACAACCCTAGCCACATGACTTGGGTAATTTTTTTAAGACAACCTTTGATTTCAATAAACCAATTTTAGAAGGTTGTTAAAATGAATTTGGATTATCCCCCAACCATGGAGCTAAGAGATTTTTCACCTCATCCTCCTCTTAAAATGAACATATTATTCTCTTGATTGGGAGAAATGCCAGAAAATGGGTCATCCAAATTCGTCCTAACCCATGACATAGTGTTTTCATAAGGATCATGGATGAAAAAATTGTTTGTAGATTCCCTTCAGATCAACCATTATTAGACAGTACAAATACGACCAGAAAGGGGGAGGATGAGGCCTTCTATAGCGAATAAATAAATGGTGTCACCCAAAGATGATATTGAAGTCCCCATATTGTGTGATGTATTTGCGAATGTTTCTAACACCAACCAAATAGATGATATAGAACATGAGGCCAATACAGTGGGGTAGGAGGATGTTTCTATTCATAATACGGTCCACACTAACATGATTGAAGGATGTTTGTGTACTTTAATCTAGGGGATTTCTATGAATTTCGGAAATCCATAGAATTCACCATTTCCTTCCCAAAGGTGGAGAAAATCTAATGAAAATAGTAAAGGTAATTAAGTACCTAACCCACATACTCAATAATTGAAATTCTAACACTTGAGGAAATATTATCTCATCATAATGATGATATAAATAATTTTATACGAATCAATTCATAACTAATCTACAATATCCATACCCGATATGTTATACAAGATGAAACCCAGCTCGTTCTCGGAACTTGTGTACCTAAAAAAGGGGATTTGTCCCTATAGTTGAAATGGGTCCCTAATATCCACTCATGGTGGAGTTATGAAAACCAATATATTTGGAACATGAAGTTGTATATTGGGAATTCCTTCTATTGGGTATACAACCAGAATATGGTCTAGTACATCCACAATGACCATCCCCTATATACCCATAATACATATTAGTGGAACGACCATAGTTGGCCCTACCTTTTTCTCCCCTATCTCAAAATCATGTTCATTCAGACATTCCTCGAGGGCCCATTAATACCATTGAGTCACTAACAGATCAATTGGAATCTATAGAGAAGTAGAGTGAACTAATACAATAGAAATAGAAGCATTACCCAGAATGCATTGATACAACCCTTCCCCTTCCAAACATTGGGAGCCCTATTTTTATAATTTTCAATGGATCGAGGGACAATAGGAGCATTTGACACATTTTGTTTCTGATTTTGATCCCAGATTGGGACCCCTATACAACAAGAAGGAGAGAAACATATATTCTTTGTGTAAACACAATAGGGTCCATCTTTCGTATAGTAAACTAGTTTTCTGGTACAGCCAATCTTCGTATGAGAAGATATATGTCGCAAGTTTGTCTTCCAATTCAGGTCAATGCTATAGAAGAAAATAGTCCTTGAACTCTCAAACTTCAACTAGTGGGAGAATAAGAGGTTCATGAATTTCATTGATCATGGGAAGGTGTTGAAATACTCCCTAATATTAAATTATATGTAATAATATATTTTATTAATCTATATAAAGAATCAACACGATGAGTTATTCACACCACTCATCCCTATGAAATATATAGGAGAGTTTTTGGATCTTTTTGTGATTTCTCAAAGATTGAAAGGCTATTTGTCATGAACTAAGGTTAAGTCCTAAGTAATTCCATTAACTCAAGGGAAGAGAATAGGAAAATCATAAGATACTATTGTAGTGCTTATTACAGAACCTAACCAACTCCATATCCATGGATCACACCTTGTAATTTAGATGCCCCTCACTAGGGTCAAGAATAATGTCCGACTTATTAGGACCAAAAAAGGGAGAAGAGGAACAAATAGTTTGAGGAGCTGAAGAAAAAGGTTTATTCGTTCTGTGATTACAATTTTCTTAGATAATTCATCTCGGTTATGTAAAAAACATGATCAAGTTTACAAATCCAAATAAACCTGAACATGAGGGAATCAAAGACATCTTAAACTATTTCCACTTCCACTATAAATTGGGATACACCATTAAGGTATTATTTATTTTCAAATACATTTTATAAAAATGGTGGAACCCAGGAAGGTGAAGCTTGGGAAACCTCCCATATAGGTAGTGTATGATTCTACCACCAATCTGGAGGAAGATGGTGAATGGAAGGAAGTCACTAGAAATAATACATAGAATTTCAAGGATTGGATGAACATAAATATAATAAACTGTAACAATGTTATTCTATGAGCATAGTTGAAGAAACCGAATATGCCCCTAGCTTCTTCTGCCATGGAACTGCCAACTTTGTCAACACCACAATCCTCTAAAGGACAGTCTTCTAAAACATGACATAGAAAGGTGGGTGGGAAGAACACATGAAGATAAACCTGCACTAAGATCAATGTTATCCTTGACTCTTTTAGAAATTATTTATACCATCATAAGAGAACAAGTGCCACCCTACCAAATGGTATAATAACTGTTGACTCTCTATACATAGTCCTCAATAGAAGAGAAATTAATATTTAGTTCGATTCAAGTTATTCACTTAATGGATATTTTTTTATTGATGATTTTAGTGAAGAATGTGAAATAAAATCACCTAATTGGGGGACCATATGAAGAGATCTACAAGGATTAAGATATAGGGAAAGGCACGGTTAGGGAAGAAATCATCACTTCAACCACATCCCTAATCAGACTATATATTCCACTAAAACTCATGGTATATCCCTCCAACAGGCCCATCAGGAGCATGATAATTCCACTATACATGTCAAGGGTGGCCCAAAATGATTTTTATAGAAGATATATTAGAGATTATTCAATTTACTAATCATCCTCAATGAGCAAGAAGACCCATCTATCAAAACATAAAAAGAACATATGTTCCTTCAACTCATGTTCCAAGTGATGATCTTCCTACATCATGTAGTTTGTCCCATAAATAATCTATGAAAGTTTGTCCTCATTCTTTAAAGTGTAGAAATTTAGCCAAAAATTATGAAATTATGAAGTAATTGTCCATGTTTTTGGATTAGTTTTCATTCATAGATGCTTTATGTCTATCAAACGACCTTCATGGATAACTTTTAGATGTTTTCTTGAGCCCCCAAGAGTTTAGAGATGAGTTTTTTTCTATTGAATCATACCATGAAAAGATTGATACAATATAATGTCAAACAACCTTATCTTTCACTGAAAAAGATAGATACACAATTATAAAAAGACACACTGTACCACTGTATATTTATGGTAGGATAAATCATGTTGATTTCTGACAATCAATCATTGATAATGGCTCAGGAGGAAACATTATTCGAGTCCGAAAACATTATCGGTTGGGTTACAGTGAAGCCCACTTATCCCCTTCCGCTATAACACTACAATTTTATAAAGAAAATGAGAAAAGGTATCATGGAGGAATCAATCTGTGGAACCAGTTTGGGGACCTTATATCTGATTTATAATATTTTTTTATTCACAAATATATAGATTTCAACATTCTTCTAGGGAGGCCTTGGTTGAATTAGCATGTGGGAATACCGTCATCATACCATCATTGTCTCAATTACTACTATAATAGTGATATTGGGATGTTTTATGGTGAAACCCCCATTCAAATACTATAAATCATGATACATTGCTGCACGATTATATCGAAGGGAAGGGAAACAACCCATGGATGATGATGTTTCTCAAATCAGTGCCTTGAATAACCTAGAAATGGCCATGGTAAATCTCATCATGCTTCTCAGTGAATACTATATGTTTTAAATCAATCAATATAAAGGAATGGGTCTATGTTTGGGAATTTATTCCACAAATTTCTGGTTATCAATCGTCACAACTAATCTCGACAGAACTAAAGAGGTCGTTATATCTCCTGATAGTGACAAAAGCCTGGGTGATAATGCCCTTATTCTATCCCCTGAGATTTAACATGTAACTTATCTACCAGAATAATTTTAAATAACTATTTTATCAACATAAGATAATAGATATAAAATATCTCTATCCTTCATCTCCCCTCCAAATCTCCAAAGATACCCTACAGCGTCATATTGGTTGGAAGAATCAACATCATCTCCCATATGTCAAATTGTTGGCTCATTTCTTAATCCTAATGAATTTCATTTATCACCTACTTATCCTAAGAATAAGGAGAAATATGAATAGGAATATAAATAGGATGACGATGAATAACACCTCAGGAATACCCCTCTATCATTTTAGAAAGGTGTCCCTACCACGATTGATAAAATCATAAAAATTAATATGGGTTTAGAAAAGGACCCATGACCCACATTGATCAGTCTGAACACGTATTATGAAGATAAATAGGTTTATAAATCCTTTCTAAAGTGGAACCAATGTGTTTCTACATAATAATTACAAAGCAATTCTAGGCCTCGATCTCAAGGTGGCCACTCACCAAATTTTCATTCCAAAAAACCAACATGGAAGTAAAAAGGATGTCAATTGGATACACCCAACTCAAGCCTTAACAATAGAGGTTGAGGAAGACAATATAATCAAGGACAGTTTCATTCTAGATGACTATTATTTAAAATGGATATCAAACATAGTCTTTGTGAGGAAAAAAAATTGGAAAATTTTTGAGTGCATCAGTTTCATAGATCTGAACTGGAACAGTCTAAAAGAAGAATTCCTGATTCTAATCATAGAGCTAAGGATTGATGAAATAGAAAATTATCAATACATCTCAATCATGGATGGATAGTTAATGCATAATAAAATCTAAATAGTGATAGTAGAAGAATAGTAAACTACTTTTAGGGGGCCCTAGAGAGTATTTTTCTATCGACTTATTATCTCTGGATTGAAAATCTTTTGCACTATATACCATCATAATTTGAATCACATATTTAAACCATTTATGTGTAATTTTTTCTTATTATACATCAATCATTTTACGGTTTTGTCTCAATAGTGTCTTGACCACTTGGATGACCTGGAAAATATCTTCAACAAACTATGACATCACTACATGAAGATGCCCCCACCCCCAAAAATGTGCTTTCAATGTCACCTCGATAATGTTTGTCATCATAGTTGTATGCCATAAAGGCGTCAAAGTCGATCCTGAGTAGATGAAGGCCTTCCTTAATATGTTACCTCCTTTAATCATCAATTATTTTATAATACTACATGAAATCCTTGCATAAATTCAACAATACATAGTGAACAACAAAATAAATGGTTTTTCATTCACCACATTGATGAAAAAGGGGGTCTCATATAAGTGGACCAATGACTATCAGAAGGCATTTGATAGTGTCATGATTTACCTCTTTAATTTACTAGTTATTATACTTACTGATGAGGTAATACCACTAACTTTTTGTGTGAAAGACTTGGAAGGATATTTGGGTTCTTTGATCACACAAAATATTTAGGTTGGGAGTGAAAAAACCCTTTATTGTCTCATTAGAACCATGATCAAAACTGATAATTGTTATTTGGATATTGAGAATAGTTGTTTGGCATTAATCATCATTGTTTAGAAGCTAAGGAACAACTTACCACACCATGAGTTCCACATTGTCTCTTATTATAACCTAATAAAAAAATCCCCATCATCCATTTGTTTTTTGGACATTTGGCCTGATGAGTTTATATCTTACATGAGTTTTATATTCAGTTCGTTACTCAGAAAGCAAGAAAAGGATGGGATTTGGATGAATTTATCATAGAGAATCTTTCTATAGTAATAACATCATTGAATACTAAACTATATGATGAAGAGATATTAAATGTTTAAGATGCCCCAAAAATGGAAAATGTGTTTAAATGGTGCATCCATAATCCCAATAGGGAAGAGAATAGAAGACCCTAAGTTCAACAAAGTCGGGTTGGGAGTCAAGTTCATCTCTCTAGTTAAGGAAGTATTGCCTTAATCCTTCCTTTTTATGAATATTTTACTAAAATGTGGTGGAATATCAGTCCCTCATTACAGGTATATAACTATAACTTCAAATGCTAGTGGACCACAAAAAGTAATAAAGGTGACTCAAACTTAGTAATCAATTTGATCAAAAATAATTATTCTATAAAAAACGATGTGTGAATCCCCTTACTGGACTGCACCCAAGGATTAATTTTAGAATTTTCCTTGGAACTGAATGTGACTCACATATCATTATCCCAAAATTCCTAAGAAAATTACTTTTAAAATGCGAATACTACTTTGGTAAATCCATACTATAATGAGATAGTCATTAGAATTGAGCACTACAGAATGGTGTCCCCTTTTTCTCAACATGAAATGGAAGAAATAAATGAGGTTAATTCAACTTATTAACTGAAAGTTCCTACAACTATTTGGATGATTTACATTGTATATTACCTTAAATGTAGAGTTATCTCATTTAAAATATCCATAAAATTTCAATACAAATAATGACCGGCCACCTTTTCTCTTTATTATGACCCAAAGAATTATAATGTCCTCTAAAAATGAGTCTTTTGTGGAGTCATTCTCTCATGAATTAATGGAGTGGAAACTACTACTGTCATGAAAAATGAACATAAAAGAGCTTATAACAACCACTATTCAGGGTTCATGATTTCCAATAAAATCGAAATGTTTGGATACTTATATACGTCAATGATGCAATATTGCACAAAATTTCTTAAGAAGTGTAATTCATACCATCTTCAGGCCAGCATCATCCATCAACACCGAGATTTTCTTATGTGAGTAAAATACTCCTCAATATTTTCCATATGGGGATGGATGTTTTAGGGTCATTTCCTCTATCTATGACCAAGTAGATCAAGGATATCCACACTGCTACTGACTTTTTCTCCAAATAGGATGAGTCAATACCTCTCAAAGATGTTAGGACCCAAATCATTACCATCTTCGTGAAATCTTACATCCTTAATAAACATGGTGACCCTCATACAATACTAATGTAAAATGACACCGTTTATTATTTTTATGAGTTGGAGAAGCTAAACAAGGTGTATAGGATCAAATCCAACCATTCATTATACTATCATACAACAACTAATGGATAGATAGAGGCCTTAAACAAGACACTATCAATCATACTCCATAAGATGGTGGATAAGGAAAAAAATTATTTTCCTGAAAAGATATTACATTTCTTGTGATCATACCAGACTATAACTTAGGATACCACACTAGAGACCCCGTATATATTGGTATACCAGATATGAGTAGTCCTACCCATTAATGTATAATTACCCATACTTGGGGTTTCCATTCGAGAAAATTTATCAGAAGATGAGAAATCCCCAAAATGGTTTGACGAGTTAGATTAAGTCAATGAAATGGGATTACATACCTTTCATCACTAAGAGTTTTATCAAAATAATATAGTGTAAAATTTTAACAGGAATGTTTACCTCTATTTATTCTTCCAAGGGTAACACGTATTAGTCCTTAGGAATCTGATGATACTATGGAATAAATATCGAATGATTGTGTTAAAATGGGAGGGACATTATATCATACACAATGTCTACTCTAATCGAGCTTATTCATTGATTTCAATGGATTGAAAAAATATCAAAACCCCTAAAAATGATAGTTTTCTTAATAAATACTATGTGTGATGAAGAATTCATAATGTTTACATAGCATGACGTTAAACTGCATAGCATTAACACCCAATGCACAAGATTCCAATCTATAGGAAACATCATCCTAGTTGCATGACACAGAACTTCATGGAATCCATCATCATCAAAAAATGATTTCAAAATGCATAGTGACATGGTCCTACATGAAATAACATAAATGGAACACCAAAAGGTTCTAGTCCTATGGACTAAAACTATGAGATACAAATGTTTTATTTGAAAGAATCTAAACTACATAAACTAACATCCATGTTAAAATCCATTAAACTTTATGACAATTTCTTTACCACATGGAACAAAACCACATAGATTACATAATTTTTTCATGAAGTAAACATGCATAGAATTTCAATCCATTATTGAGAAGCTCACAATTCTGGATGTTAGTATCCTTCCACACATCATTTCTAGAACTAAGTGTAGATTGATTATCATTCTAGTGAGAAATGTAGTGATGCCTAGATCATATATCTAGGTCCGGCCAACAATATTTGATAATACCCCCACTCTCCTATATGAAAGAAAAATTTACAAATGAGGGTCAAATATGTGTTCTAATCCTACTCGAGAGCATATATTCAAAAAAATACCCCTTCTTCATACAATAATTCAATCAATGTTATCAGAACTCGGTTAAATACGCTAAGAGGGGGGGTGGGGGTGAACCAGGGTATCATAGATTAAATCTAATTCCCCTTAAGATCTTTTTTATCATTAAACAAAGAAATATTCTCTCTCTTTTCCGTATCAATGTATGTGAGGAAATAAAATCATGTAGGAGACACAAAAAAATTTATTTGGTTCACCCTCAGTAGGCTACATCCAAGGATCATAAAATTGAAAAGTTTTAATTATACAAAATACACTATAGATCACTGAAAATAATGGTTGTTTAGGCTACATATTGTCTATACCTAGTCTCAATTAAAATAGAAGGTTTATTTTTATCTCACTACTTTCCTATGGGTGCCTCCCTAGGCCTATTTCTTTAGATCACTGCCAGTTTAAAGGATCACTGTCTTCCCCTTCCTCATCTCACTACACTGGGAAGGGATCTACTCACAGTTTATAGACTTGTAGGTCTCTTAATTTTCATTAATTCATGCATCTTAAACTATAGATAGATTATCTGTTGAAGTCCAGTTTTCACCCATAGATAAAACCCATTTTTTAGGTATAATTAGTTTTCAAAAATTTCTTTTATTAAATTTTTCTGTCCATTTGAGAACAATATGCTTCCTCTGTGAGCTGCACTACACTTCATTGTGTGTGTGCTTTGTGGATCTCCTCTCTTCTATGGACTACCTCCTATTATGTGAACCATATGTCCTTCGCGGTCCTCTTCTTCTTTTATGGACCAATCATACATCCTCAAACAGATTTTGCTTCATGGATGAGTTGTTCTTCCATAGACTTCCTCTCCTCTATGGATAGTTTGAGGTCTCACAAATTGCCTCATCTATGTAGATATTTCTTCCTTTGTGGTCTATAATTCCCCAAGAAACCCCTCCACAATCTATTTTTACAAACTCCTTCCACTTTTCTGGAATCCACCTCATGATCAACTTCTAATACATGGGCTCCCCATGAAATCTTTTGGACATAGCCGATTTTCTTCCCAGAGCTCTGTTTTTATCTAATGAAAACTCCCATAGTGATGATGAAATTAGAGGTCCTTACATAGATTAATAGATCCAAAAAATCTGCAAATCATCTTTACTTAAATCTTTAATGTGGTAAAGTCTTTAATGTGTACTGAGCTCCTCTTGCGAACCAATTTTCCTTTCTCGGTCTTCAAAGAACCTTTGTTCTTTTATGGGGAATGATGTCTTCCAAAAATGAATCAGTTCACAGCTCCACAATTCACAACCTCACTTAATTAAATGATGATTCATTCCATGAACTTCAAGCCTTTTGTGAACTCTTATCCTCCTACAAACTGTTTTTCATTCATGACCCATGTACTATTTTATTACAGTCTTCATAGTTCTGCTATGAGGAAAATATCTTTCTTCGAATTTCTTTTGAAATTCTATGTACTTCCTTTAGGTTCTATGAATTTTGTACAAATATGTATAAAATATTCCTTTTCAAAAAAAAACTTCTAATTTTTGATGTCCAAAAAATTCGAAAACACTTGGAAACTGCGCTATCATAAAAGCATGCTTTGTCAATATCCACCAAAATCACTCGCCTTCATCTTGATTTTTCAACAAACACAATCACACCAAGATACATAGAGAGGATTCCTTTGGGATTTTTTCCAACAAACAATGCTTATTTTTAATTCTCATAATAACATGTGTCTTGATTCATATCCGTATTGGATACGTAGTGATGCCCAAATCTCTGATCTTGGGTGCCACCACAATATTCCTTTTTTATATCAAGTCACCATATTACTTATTCCATGATGTTAAACTACACGGTTAACATCCCACTCATTTGATGTTATGGTTCTATAGAACTATGTGTTCCATGATTCTCATTTCAATGAGATATGTAGTGAAGCTCAGATCCTATATCCTAGTCCAACTTCCACAATATCAAAATTCTACCTTCCCTTCCTTCGGATTGCTACTATTTAGTAAAATAAACCTTTTACCCAACTTGTTTTTTACACAATGTATGGATCATATAGGATTAAGAGTTATTTTAAAGGCATACATATATAATCCATGGATATTGGTTCAGATCCAAGTTAACAAGGTCAAGGATTAAAGACCTTAAAAGGAACACCATGACATCTTTGTCACATGATGTTAGATTGCATGAAATATGCTTCTAGTTGTATGACCTAAAACTACAATAATAAAATATAGTCAAAGATGTAATAATTTAAAATAAATATCTTGAAATACTAATTGCATGATGTAAAACTATGTGATTGACATCAATGTTACATGATTTAAAACTGTATAACATTTCAGTCCATGCTTATGTCGATGAAAACCCTAGGTGTTGGTCTCTCACCACAACCTTACAGAACTATGTGTGGCTTGATTCTCATATCAATGGGATACATAGTGATTCCTAGTCCTAATTTCCTATTCCCAGCCATGGGGTAAATAAAATAAACCCATATTCCGCATAAAAACACAAATCTATATAGGAGATATTAATTTCATTCCCTCTTTAATGATTATATCAATGATGTATAAATTTCCCCTCTTATATATGAGTTATGTATATATAGGTGATTCCATAATTCATGGACACAGTTGTTCCAAATGCTTCCTTCATGCCCAAAAACATTCCTTCAAAACATCATACACATAATCCTGGGAAATTTTTTATTTCCATAAAATGTTTTCAGTCATTGAAAATGGAATGTCTAACACCTACGGACACTATTTTTTGACTATTCAATAATATTCCCTTGTTGTATTTTCATAAATCCACCCACAAAAAGTTCACATCAACTCGAGGGTATCATTTTTTGAATATGTAGTAACACACCCTAGTTATATTTGGATAAGGTTACCCACAAAAAATGGTTCTATCAACCATAGACATATTCTACATTAGGAGAACCCTCTTCTATCTCTGTAAGCCCCAACAACATCATTTGGGATATCTCTATTCAAACATTTTCTTTAGTCATTCCTTACATTATTTCCCCATTTTATTTCCCATGATCTGAGAAATACCTATTTCTCAGTTTAAAATTTCCTCCCTCGCATCTGAAGTATAATTGAACATCCTTGGTCTTGGAGGCCCCATATTACTCACTATTTTCATAATCCCATGGTCTTATTCATATTACCTAAAACAATGAGATAATTTCATCAATTCTGCATGACGTTAAACTGCATGGTTTCCCAATAACTATATATGACATGATTCTCGTTAAAATGAGATACGTAGTAATTCTTGAATCCTACATGTTGGACCCTACCATAATAAAAAATACCCATTCTTTACATATGGGTCATACCTACATAGGGAAAATTTTATATCCCCTACTAGATGATTTTGGTTTTGAAATATCTTTTTATACTCTAGAAAATTACCTACACAAACCAAACTCCATGTCTGAGTAAATCCATGATTCCCTAAAATTTCACCAATCATCAATAATATAATTTCTGATACCGAAGGATACCTTTTTCATGACTATGTAGTAATACACCACTATTGGATTTGAACAAAGTCGCCAAAAAAATATTTTTCAACCAGATGATTTCATTTTTTTGAGAATGTAGTAATATGCCCTAGTTGAATTTTAATAAAGTCACCATACAAAGGGGTTTTCAACCAGCAACACATTCATCCTCTAGAGAATCCTCTTCTTTCTCTATAAGCCCTAATACATAATAATTTCATGCATACGTATCTCATATAACTTTTAGGACTGAGAAGCCCCCTAATTATTGATTACCACCTTCCCTATTCATATCTGATGGTGGTGGACCCTTCGATATCATATCACTATGCAGTGGCCAAATACCATTCCTTCAGTCAATGCTAAGAGTCCTTAAATTGTATCCCTCTAATTACTTGTGGTACAACATTAAACTATGTGGATTATATACATGATTCATGACATTAAACTACATGATGTTTCAATCCTTGGTAGGGAGGAACCTTTTCTTTTGATGATGTTCATCCACCACATCACCCCAAATAACTTCATGAAACTTGATGCATATTCCATCAATAAACAAAGTGATGCTTATATCCTACAATCTAGGAACAACTTCCATAATAACCAAAACATATATGTTCTTTCATTCATTGATACAACCCCGATCTGGGTGGGAGGTTATAGACCTCTTCTAGGACCCCACCTTTTTCAATATTATGATATAAAGATAATCCCCCCTCCTTTACACACTCAAAATTTGTATAGTAGTTGATTTACCATTTGTGGTCCGTGCCAACACATATTCTCCCATCATTCTCAGACACATTTCTCACACAAACCACACTCTCTGGTCATGTGAAATATAGGTCTTCACAAAGCCCCATCCATTGGTAATAGAATGTCAGATTGATGAGGATATATTTTTATTGAAAATTATGTAATTTTCCCCAATTATATTTGTATATATTCACCAACAAAAATGTTTTTTCACCCAGAGGGTGTCATTGTTTGACTGTTTAGTAATACGACCCAGTTATCTTTGTATAAAGTCAACCATAACAATGGGTTTTTAATGAGTGAAAAGGTCATATTTAGGATATATCTATTATATCTCCATCTATAAATCATAAAATCATGACGTAGAACTTTCCATTATGAATATAAGGAATGTTATAAAATTATCATCCAAAAATTCCTATTTGTTCATCATTCCATGATTCATGGTCAATGTTTTTTTAACTAAAATAGTAGTTGTATTAGTCCATATTTCAAGAATCATAGCCTCCCATGAAAAGATATAGATTACTCACCTAGCCAAATACTTACAATGGGAACCCTAGGTAAATGTCGAATCAAAGATCTCTAGACATAAACTCCACATGGTTTTGGGAAAAAATGAAATGAAAAGTAATTGGCAGAAAACATGTTAGGTTGAAAACCCATAAAGGGAAGACTATGAAAAATACATGTCTTGCCTGAATCATCTTCTCTATATTAGACTTAGGAAAAAATTAGTTCAACAACACAAAATACATAGTGTTTATAGGATCAAAAATATGACCCTAAAAAAGAAAAACTATTCTCTCTAGGTCAAAAGACTTAGGTAAAAATCATAGGGCACTCAGTCTTATCCATGTAACTATAAAAAATTAATCAATATATTCATCTTCAATATTAAATTATGACTACAATGATGATATGAATGAAGGAAAAAATCCTTAGAAACAATAACTTATTCATTTGTATTCTAAAATGTGAAGGAAAATACATATGTTGGAGCCTTTTTTCTACGTTTTACAAGTTTTCGAAAACATAGGTTTTGAGTTGTAAGATTGTGGCTGAGGAATTATCCACATTTTTCTGAAAAATATACAATTATGTGGAAACAACATCCTCATCACTATTATAGTTATCCTACACTACAATGATATAATCTCTTCCTTATAGTAAATCCACGTCTAAGATTGGTGTATTTAGACCATATCTTCCTTCACAATATCCAACTGTTTTTGAAGGCACATCATTTGGAGAGATTTATTATCATGAAAATTCCAATAATCCTCTAACTCCTTATCATAGATGAGATTTTCTTGGGATAAAACATCTCTAAGATCCTCAAACTAGTATTCTAGCTACGCCATAACAAGCTGAGACCATCTCTCTTCCTCCCATAATTGGATAATTTATTTCAGATCATATTGGATTGTATGATAATCAAACCAATAGTACCCAAAAATTAAGACATGGTTGGAATTTAGTGACGTCACGATGGACAATTTTCAAAAGGTGTATTCAAGAATATCTTGCAGATGTATCACATACCATATGGATTGTTGGGGTAATGGAATCCAATGTCTCCAAGTCTAACTCAGATCCCATCTTAGAGGGAGAGATGTATTTTTTTATTATCAAACTCAATGAATCACCTTCCCCAACACAATCTGAAATAGTTTCAACTCTACCTACTAGCATTGGCAGAATTAATATAGAAGCTCCCATATCAGGCTCAGGTACTGATACTAATGGAACTAGATAGAAAATGACACCATCATAAACTTTAGGGGGTTAAGAATAAAAAAAACATAGTGAAGGAGACAAAGTTGTTAGTAACACTCACTGATTATTGGATAAACTATCAGAGTTAATTCATCACCATTACCCCCAATCATAATGACCTGTGTAGGAAAATACTAAGAAGTAACATCCCTCTATGTTTGTTCTGAAACTGGGATGGAGGGATCTTAGTAATCTCCCACATTGAGGCCCTTAGCTATTAATCCATCAGCAATGGGAGTAGGGTACAATTGACTACCTTGTTCATGATTTCTTTGGAAGTATTTTTTTAGACAATGCTACCCCAGTCAATCTCATATATAATAAATTAAATGTAAGGAGGTTTAATATGTTTAAATATTTATAAATGAGAAAACTCATATACATCCTATAACCTATAAAAGTCCTAAAATTCTCCTAAATAAGTGGGGATTGTATCAATTTTTAAAATTTCCTCAACATCTATTAATTTATCCATTATTTATTTATATAAGCCCTTATATCTCACAACATCTTCACCAGTAGGGGTATCCAAGGAACATGTATTAGGACCGAAAATGGTTCTTCTATCAATTTCAACCAACAGTCTCTCATTAGAAACAACCTCTTTGAACAATACGGAGTCAGGATCAGTTTTGACACATTCATCAGATAGTTATAGATCCATGTGGACCCCTTCCAGGATAACGACAATTCCAACAATGGTTGTTACAGGATCCTCCATTGTTTATAAAGTATTTGAAATGACATGTCTGGGAAAATAAACCTTATGATGTGTATTTTACGTTACATAGTCCCAACTCCATCTCTATAGTAATGAGAGTGGCCACCCCTTTGTCTCCCAACAATTATTCAGTTAAAGGGATGGAATATTTATCTTTAGTATGAGCATCATTATGAATGTCCCCCTCAAACCTAGATGGATCAATGTTGGATTACATATTGGAAGAATGTAAATCATGTCATGAAAAAATTAATGTATGGTCTGATGGATATTTCAGGTGAGTCACATGGTTATGTGAATACGAAAGGATTTGCCGCGGCACAAATGCCTATATAACTTCTTTTCCTTATTTTATTTCTTTTCTTGAGATGGAGAGGGTTCTATGTTAGTCATATCAATTATTGGTGATATGGGTGAAAGTTGATAAGTCTCTCCCACTATACCCTTCACCATCCACATTTAAGCTATTAAAATATTTTAGGACTCAAGAGACTCAACCCCAGCTTAGATGGGGGTGCATGTGGTCCAATATTTCAGCGAATCACAAATTGTTATTGTTACTTATTCGCCTCCCCCTTCCAACTACATGATAAATCCATTAAAAGTTAATGATTGTTGAATAGGGAGGAAAGGAAAATGGAAAATAAAGAGTTGTCTCGTCAATGTCGATGTAGTTATCCCATTCCTCTTTAGAATTGACCATTTATACCCTCAATAACAGCTCAGTACAACATGTTGGCTTCCCACTTTGTGGCTGAGATATATGATTTTGGTTTAATATATTTATATCTCTATACCCCAGACATATTTTTCCAATGTAGTAAAATTGGTGTTTGTATGAAGATCAAAGGGTGTGAGGATATCCCATTGCTCCAGGATGTGTACACCAACCTAGAGAAATTCTTGCATACCTCTCATGTGATGGGTAACACCCTTCCAAGCTCATATTTCCATAGGTTTCACATAATATGACGATAATATGGTTATATGTGAGGAAGAACTAGAATATTTGGAATATAAATCCATTTCAGGCCTATCTACTCTCAATAATGACTGAATATCTAGGAATCAGGTCCTCCCTCGTTGATGATGACTTGATCACCTTTTCTCGGAAGATGTGGTAATCACTCTCAATTTCTTTGTAGCCCCTTCCTAAGATCATTTTAATGAATTTGTAGATTCAAAATCACCTCCATCAAATTGAACCTTCCCACCTCATTTTCCATAACAATATGTTTTTATAGACTTGACTCGAGGGATTATTTTTGTTAACACATTTTAAGGGTGGGAAGAAATCCATGCACCGATACATAGAAATTCCATCCCGATCAATGCACACAAATGAGGTAGCATGATTGAAATCTTAGATACCTACACTGCCATCATGATCTAAAATTGGAAATCCACTATCGTGGTTTTCTAATGTAGAACATATATGGTAGATAAAACATAGTTTTTTCATAAGCTTTAATTGGAGGGTAAATCGATAAGGAGAATATGCCTCACATATGATCTTTTTATCAATACGAGTAGCCAGTATGCTGTCTCTAAATGAAATCATATATGACCTTAGATCATTAACATATTTGTAATTTTTAGTGAATGTCCTTGTAGTATGATATCCATATGGGATGATGTTGTGGCCTCATAATTGTTTCAGAATCCTCAAGGATTCATCATTCATTAAGGATAAAGGGTAGATACTCGAAACATCCTAAATGAATGGGAGAAATAGACCATAAAGAACCAGAACATCGCTCAACACATTGTATGAACTGAAGTGTGATGTTATACATCGCCAAAACAATTGAATGGAGCCTATAATTTGGAATGGGTCCTTCCTAGTGTACACATAAAATAAAAACTGGTAGATATTTTCTAGAACTAGGTAATCCACCCTTATGTAGATCTATTATACTACCTTGGATTCTATAAATAATGTACCTTGATGTACACTATCATTGGATTCATAGACTTGTATGAGTAAGGTTCATAGCCATGTTAAAATAAATCTATCTAGGTGGTCCTCATAGAAACCTTAGACATGACCATGTAACCCCAATGCTATAATGGACTTTCTCTAATGTAGGAAATAATTTACATGAAATTCTCTAATTCTCTAAGTTGGGTCATCCTATATAGCACTAACAGGTAACACCTCCTTCTTATGGATTGATGAATTCCATCATCCATTCTTATATAAAGATATTTACCCATGGGTAAGGGTCTCCATTCATAATCATCCGATCCCGATTTAATATTTCATGGCCCACAGATGTTGTCCTTTCAACATCATCCCATTTCTCATTCAAGGGGATAAACTCATCATAAATTTCTCTAAGGATAAGGTATCAATATATTTTTTAAAAATCCTGTAGTATAATTCCAACTTCACCACGTGTCCGATGAAAAGAATTCATCTAGAACTTCCAGTGGCTCAACAAATCAAAAATGATATATGGGTTCTTGTTGATGTATCTTTGTGATACCTAGATAACCTCATAAATACTGATATTTTGAATCTTAGTCATAATATCTTCACAATTTTGGTGTATCTAGTGCCCCCACATCAATTTGGGATTAACTCCCCATTCAGATAAGAAGTCTAAATCTCCCTTTTACCCATGTGACTGGTCTGTCTTGGAAGCAAGGACGTTTGAATCATAGTAGTGTAGATTTTATTATTAGGCATGTGGTTTCAGATCCAGAGCCTAGGGGATATGGTGAATCTTCCATGTGGTAGGGACCATTCTTTACATGACAAATACTAACTTAGATGAGACATTATTAGTGGAATAATTTGAATATTTCATGAAAAAATACTTTGGCATGAAGCAATAAATCATTTGGATGAAGTCCTATATTAGAATCTCATGGTCATAGAGTTGAATATAGTCACTTAGTAGGTACTCACACTGAAACTGTTTCAAGTGATTCTCTAAGTCTAGAAGGGTGGAATAACACATTACATTGTAATCTAGCCCAAAATCCCTTACCATATTCGATACATGAGAAATAGCTTATTGGGAAGACATTGAAGCATCCTTTAGAGATTTACAAGAAGAAATCCAGATTTTTATAAAGTTAAAATATTGAATATTTGAAAAATTGAAAAAATTTGCAATACGGAAGGCGTTGCATAGGTCCCTCGCCCAAGTGACCTCATGCTAATCACTCACCCAGGTCACATTTCCAAGTGACATGGTATAGTTCATTTAGCCAAGTGACCTCATGTGGGACAGTCACCCAAGATACCACAAACAGGTCACTCGCTCGAGGTTCTACGTCATGTTGATAATGACATACTATGTCCTTATCCATAGAAATTATCCAAAAGTCTTCTGCGGATGATAAAAATGGGGGGCCTATGTGATGAGATATAAACAATGACTTATGTATTAGTATAAACCAACTATATTTATAGACACATATGACATGAATTCTAGACCTATCCAGACTACCTGTACAAATGACATATATGGACTAGGAATATTTTCCTCCCTCCACCTCAGGAAAAGACCCCCCTCTTTCGATCAGATATAATATTTATTGGGGGAGGATTTTGATGAAACTATTTTTTTCACATGGGAATGAGAATATTTAATTTAAAATTCCTCACAAAATAAAGAGGTGTATATAATCCTGGATGATTATGTGAGTTATCCCAGGGGGTCCTACAAACACACAACCTGTGCACTGAGAGGCTTGTGCAAGACCTGACTGCATGGACCAAAAGGTTCTTCTACACCCATGTGAGTAACCTGCATGAAAAAAACAATGCATGGAACTTATATGAGAACCATCCTCCTTCAAGGGTCCCATGTTTCCCTATAAATAGAGCCCTGGGGATCCTCATTTAAAATACTAGAAATTTGGAAGAAACCATTAAGATATAAATGTGCATCCCCTTCACTCATGCCCTAAAAACAATTAAGGCACCTATCCAAAACCTAAGAGAAAATGGGTTATGGGAAATAATGGGATTAAGGATCCGCCAGGATCTAAAATAAGAGACACCTAGTCATGGACCCCTTTCCCTATGTTTAAAAGCACTAGTGTGATAGTCCCTCCCAAAACTCAGGACCTATGTGATATCCTTCTAGATACACCTGAGGATCACTTAGAGAATATACAGAGGCCCTTCCAGAGTGTTTTCCAAGAACATCTATCTTTATAAAATATCTATCTCAATAAATCTAACACTACACAATGCATTTCTAGTCCACTGACATCTACACTACACGAGCCCTTTCTCGACCACATAGGTCTTTCCTATGTGATACTGCTTTTATCATTACAGGTTTAACCAGTGTGAAATCATGCCATCTCTCTCTATCCTTACTTTCATAATACAGCTTATAAGAATTTTTTTAGGAAACCAATGGCATAGTTCCTATTCCTTTGGATCCCTTATCAGAGGGGGCCAAATTGAGACCTCAATCGAAGAATTTAGACATAAAAAATTAAGGAAAGGGACAAATTACTATGTCCCCATTTAATTTTTTCATTTCTTAAGTTAGAGGTTTCCCACACTTTCATATTGGATGGGTATTGTCCTTGGAGGGCATACAGTTATGCATTCCTTCAGTCATGAGGACCCCAACCTAAAGGGATGTTCCAGATACCTCTATGCCTCTAAAAAAAGAGTTGGGGTTTCTCCCTCCCCATCATGTATCTGATACTAGGGACCTCCCATTTTATATTGAGATGAGGGGATCAAGATCTCTTTTCCTTTTAAGGATTAGTTTATTAAACTCCTATATTAATCTGGAATTCGAATTAATGTGTCCCTCCTAGAGTAATCCCTTATTGTTTCTTGTGGTACATATCCATGGATATACATGACTATACTGGATATGAAGATGTGAGAGGGGATGCACACAAGATTCCTTTCTCTCTCCCATCACCCTAACATCATGCACCAGCAGAAGAATATGATTCATTGCATTGTAGGTTCTTCACGTTTCTCATTTCCCACATCTGAGAATGACTCTCACGGGCATTGAGTTTAATGAAGACCAAAGAATAAAAAAAATAAGATGCATTTTTCAATAGAGAATAATTTTTTGGAACTTCCTATTGCCTTCCCATGAGGCCTCTTGAGGCTATGGTCTTCAAAGCCATGTATTCCATGGAACCACCCCACCAAATGGTACCATGGGCCTCTAATTCGGAGTAATCCCCTACTGAAACCTCCTAAAATATCAAGAGTCGATAATTTACTGAGGTTTCTAGAAACAGTGTTCCATTTATAGCTGTAATCCTCAAAACAAATTTCAAAATCCACTCAATGTTCAAAATTCCCACCTGAGATAACTTTTTAGAGCACATAAAAAGGCATGGGTCCTCGAAGAAACTGAACTATTTTGTAATTAATTCCCATCAAAATGGAATATGTAAGAAGCCTCTCTATGGTCAAAACCCAAAACCCCAAAATCACCTAGGGATGAAAAATTTCTTTCATGTCCTCTGGGATGCTTCTGCGAAAGTCCCAAATTATCTATGAATAAGAACCTTTCACCTATACGTCTAGACCACATGACATTAAACTACACAGTTTGGTCCTCATCACATTACATAAAATGTTTGATTTGTATATTTAATTGAATCTAAACTATGTGGGTTTTGATTTCATTCACAAGGATATGTAGGAAGCCTATATCATGGGCCTGATCCTGACATTAAATCAAATCATGTCTCCCAAGATGATGATAATTTCTAGAGTTCCCTAATATGCGACTGAAAACCATTATCACAATAATAAGAAACTAACGAATCTCTAGTCCACATACAAAATGGCAATATTGATGGAAAACCTCATCTTCATACATATATCACCATAAATGGAGTACTTTAGATACATAAATATGATTATACATTCAATAAATATCAATAATTTATTTTTAATACAGGGTGACGTGAGTTATACTTGGAATTTAATTAAAAATTCATGAATATGTCTTAAATCATTAAGATAGTTCCGAAGTAGCAAATAGTTCCCCCCAAAACTGTATGAGGAGCCTGACCTCCCATCCTCTTGACCAATGTGAGTCCCTTAGAAAATTTGGACTATTTCCCAATAATCAACTACCTTTAGAAATCATGTTCATTAAACATGGACAAAACCTATTGCAAACCATCATGAGATAGTGAATCTGACATGAGTGATTTTAGAATGCTCTAACAACCAATATTAATATTGAGGGAACCAACATTATTGAGCTGGATTCATTAAGTTTTTATAATATTTAATTCCTTTAGGGGATTATGCATTTTTTGGGTTTTATGGTTTTTTTTATGGTTTTAGGGATTTTTTATTTTTAGGTATTTTAGGGATTATTTATAATTTTTATGATATTTAGGGTTTTTATGTATTTTTATAGTTTTTAGGGTTTTTAGTGTCTGTATGATTTTTTAGTTTTTATGGGTTTATGTGTTTTTATGTTTTGAAGATTTTCATAGGTTTTTTATGGGTTCTTATACAATTAAGGGTTTTAGGGTTGTTCAGTATTTATATGGTTTTAGGGGATTTTTTTGGTATTCTTAGAAACTTTTAATGGATTTTTATGTTTTTATGGGGTTTTTGGTTTTTAGGATTTTTTGATATTTTTAGGGTTTTATGGGTTTTTGAGTTTTTAAACATTTTAAGTGTTTAAAGGGGTTTTATAGTTTTTATTGGGGTTTAAGATATTTATGGGTTTTATGGTTCTTTAGTTTTTTAGGGGTTTAAAGGGTATTTTTGGGTTTTAGGGATTTACATTTTTTTTTAGTATTTTTGGGGTTTAAGTGTATCTATTTTTTATGGTTTTATTAGGGGTTTCATGTTTTTTAGGGTTTTATTTAGTTTTATGGATTTTGAGGGAATTTATAGGTTTTTTTGGTTTTTAATGTTTTTAGGGAATTTTTACGTTTATTGGGACTGTAGGGGTTTAAGGTTTTTATGGTTTTTAGGGATTTCTTGAGTATTTTATGGGTTTTTTGGTTTTTTAGAGTTATTTAACTTTTTTGTGTTTAATTGGGTTTTAGAGTTTTTAGTTGTTTAGGGTTTTTATAGGTTTTTATGGTTTTAAATGTTTTTATAGGTTTTTAGATTTTTAGGATTTATAAAATTTTTAGGTTTTTTGGTTTTATTTGTTTGTATGTTTTTTACGTTTTTCATATGAATTTATAGGGTTTATATGTGTTTTTAGCATTTTAGTTATTTTTTAGGATTTTTATTGTTTTTTTAGAGTTCTTAAGGATTTTAATGGTTTTAGGGGTTATATGGGGTTTTTTAGGGTTTTTATTGTTTTAAGAATTGTTTTTAAAAAATTGGGGTTTAAATGCTTTTCAGAGTTTTTATTATGTTATAATTGTTTTTTGGGTTTTTTATGGTTTGGGATTTTCTATGGTTTTTAGGGGTTTTTAGAATTTTTATGGTCTTTTTAGGGTGGTTTAGGGTTTTTATAGTTATTATGTTTTTTGAGGGTTTAATTGTTTTTTTTTGTTTAAATGTTTTCTCTTGGGGTTTTTAGGGTTTTTAGGTTTTTTTACATTTCAATGGATTTTTTGTGTTTTTTTGGATTTGTATGTTTTTTAGTGTTTTTAGTGATTTGTGGATTTTTTGGGTTTTAAGGTTTTTTTAGGTTTTTAGTTTTTTTTATAATTCTATGGGTTTTATGTTTTAGGGTTTTTAGGTTTTTATAGGTTTTATAAGGGTTTTTATGATTTTTGACATTTATACGGATTTTTAGGGATTTTTTAGGATTATATGGGTTTTCATATTTTTTGGAATTTTGAGGTTTATTAAGATTTTAATGGGGTTTTTTGATCTTAAGGTGTATTTTTTTAGTATTTAGGGTATTTATGGTCTTTTAGAGTTTTTAAGGATTTAAAGGGTTTAAACAAATTTTATAGTTTTGTTGGTTTTTAGGTTTTTAGGGGTTTTAATGGTTTTTAAGGGGTGTTATGGTATTTCAGTTTTTATTGATTTTATATTTTTCAGGGTTTTATGTTTTCTTAGGTAACTAATGTTTTATTTTGGGTTTTTAAGGATTTTAGGGGTTTTAGTTATTTCTGATGTTTTATTTGTTTTTGGGATATTAATGGGTTTTCTTGTTTTTAGTGATTTTGATGGTTTTGATGGTTTTTAATGATTTTTTTGTTTTCCAAATTTTAGAGTTTTTAAGGGTTTATGTTTTTATATATTTTTTTACTTGGGGATTTCATTTTTTATACATTTTCCCATATTTATGGCTTTTTGTGATTTTTAGTATTATTTTGAGTTTTTAGGGTTTTTAAGGATTTTGACCGTTTTATTTTTTAGGGGTTTTAATTTTTTCATGGATTTGTTTGGGTTTTACAGTTTCATGGAGTTTTGATGGGTTTTTAGGTTTTTTATATTTCATTACGTTCATAGGGGTTTATAGGGTTTTTTAACTGATTTTTACGGATTTTTAATGTATTTAGGGGATTATATGGTTTTATGGGGTTTTAGGGACTTTTTAGGGGTTTTTAGGATTTTTTGAATTTTTATGATTTGAAGGGTTTTAATTGTGTTTTGTTTTTTGAGGTATTTTTATAGTTTTTAGAGTTTTAAGGGGTTTTTATGTTTTAAGGATTATTTGGGATTTTTAAGGATTTTTAGGGTTTTTAGGGGTTTTAGAGATTTTGAGTGGTTTTAGGGTTTTTTATGAGATTTAAAGGTTTTTAGTATCTTTTAGGGTATTATGGGTTTATGTTTTGTTAGGTTTCTTAGGTTTTGTTAGGGGTTTTTAACGTTTTTAGGTTTTTTTGATTCAATGATATTTTATGTTTTTAGGGATTTTAATGGTTTTTTATATTTTTATGGATGTTTAGTTTGTTATATGTTTTGAGGGTATTTAGGTGGTTTTAGTGTTTTTCGGGTTCTTAAGGGTATTTTTTGTTTTTAGGGGTTTTTTTGAGTTTTTATGGTTTTTATCGTTTTTAGAAAAATTTAACATTTTTAGGGGCTTAAATAGTTTTTTATAGTTTTCAATGGGTTTTAGAGTTTTGTGGGTTTTATAATTTTAAAGGTTTTAGGGTTTTTTATGGTTTTGAGTACTTTTTGTGTTTTTAGGGGTTTAATGTCTTTTTATGTTTTGATGGTTTTCTAAGGTATTTTTAGGGATTTTATGATTTTTGGTAATTTTTAGTATTTTTATTGGTCTTTAGGGGTTTTACGAATTTTGAGGGATTTTTTTATGGTTTTATTTGGGTATTTAGTTTTTTTTGAATTTGTAATATTATTAATGGGTTTGAGAGTTTTTGATATTTTTAGTGGTTAAAAGGGTTTTTAGAGTTTTTAGTGGTGTTTATGGATTTGAATTGTTTTTATGTTTTAGTTGTTTTTATGGGTTTTGGGTGGTTTAATACATTAGGGAATTTTTAGGGTTTTTATTGTTTTTAATGTTTTTAGGTTCTTAGGATTTTTGAGTGATTTTAGAATTTTAAGGTTTTCTTAGGGTATTTTGGTGTCTTTATGTTTAATTGTTTTTTCTTGAATTTTTAGGATTTTAAATTTTTATGGTTTTATGGTTTTTATGGATATTTATAGATTTTAGGGGTTTTAGGGTGTTTATAGTTTTCAGAATTTTCAGTTTTTACGGGTTTTAAGTGACTTTAGGTTTTTAAGGATTTCTTTATAGTTTTCATAGATGTTAGTATTTTTTTTATCATTTTAGGGATTTTTAGGTTTTTTTTTGTTTTTATGGACTTTTAATGTATTTAGTGATTTTAAGGAGTTTTAGGATATTTATAGTTTCAGGTTATTTTTTGATATAAGGGATGTTTCAATTTTGTATGGGTTTCAATGTTTTTACTGTTTTTAATATTTTAGAGGTTTTTTAGGTTTTTTAGTGTTTTCAGTGGTTTTTAGGGGTATTATTTGTTTGTGGCGCATTAAAATTTGGGGGGGGGGTGGTTTACTTTTTTAGGGTATTTTAATTTTTAGAGGTTTTAGAATTTCTTATGTTTTTAGGGGATTTAATTATTTTTATGTTTTTAAGGTTATCTTAGGGTTTTAGGGGTTCTAATTTTCTTGGGATTTTTATGGGTTTGTTTGGTTTTTAGGTATTTTATGTGTTTGTATGGTATTTATGACTTTTATTGGTTTTTTGGGGTTTAGTAGTTTTATTGATTTATTATGGTTTTTAATGTTTTTAGTGTTTTTAATGTTCTTAGGTGTTTGAAGGGGTTTTAGTGATTTTAGAGATTTCAGTGTTTTGTTGGTTATTAGGGGTTTATGGTTTTTAAGAGGTTTTTGGGAGTTTTTGTTTTTTAAGATTTATATGGTATTTATAATTTTTAAGTTATTTATGGGTTTTTGGGATTTTATGTTTTTGTGATTTTCTTAGGGATTTTTCAGGGATTTTAGTGTTTTTATGGGTTTCAGTATTTTTAGTTATTTTTTAGTATTTACATGTTTTTTTGAGTTTTTAGTGATTTTGGGGGTTTTTTAGTTTTTATGATTTTTATAGGTTTCTCAGTTTTATGGGTTTTTTATCATTATTAAGTTTTTATAGGTTTCAGGTAATTTTATATTTTTATGGTTTTATTATCGTTTTCATGTTTTTTAGTGTTTAAGGGTTTTTTTCGTTTTTTGAATTGTTATGATTATTATGGGTTTTAAGGGTTTTGATGGTTCTTAGGGTTTTTAGGGTTTTTTTTTGGGGTTTTAGGGTTTTGTTGACTTTTTTAGTGGGTTTAATGTTTTTAGGGGATTCAAAATTTGTATGGGTTTATAGAGTTTTTTAGAGTCTTCAATAGGTTTTGGGGTTTTGTTGGGTTTTAATTGTGTTTTAGGAGGTTTTTTGGGTTTTATAGTTTTCAGGATATTCAGTTTCATTTTAGGGTTTTTATAAATTTTATGTTTTTAGGAGTTTTAAGTATTTATGAGTTTTTAATTTTTTATTAAGGGATTTCAAGGTTTCTAGGGTTTATTACATTTTTATATATTTTTAGGGATTTTTAGGAATTTTATCATTTTGAGGATATTTACGGATTTTTTGGGTTTTTAGTGTTTCTAGGGTTCTTCGGGGTTTTTAAATTTTTATGTATTTTAAGGTATTTTTTTGTATTTCTAACATTTCTAGAAATTTTAGGGATTTTTAGTGTTTTTAGGGTTTTTAGGTTTTTTTGGGCTTTAAGTGTTTTTTGGGTTTTAATGTTTTTATAGGGGTTTTCAGTGTTTTTATAGTTTTTTTAATTTTTATATTTTTTATGGATTTTTAATGTGTTTCACATTTTCTAGGGTTTTAAGGCTTTTTATGGTGTTTAGAGTTTCTAATCTTATTTGGGGGTTTTAGGATTTTTTTAGTTTTAAGGGTTTTAAAGGATTATAGTGTTTTTTAACATTTTAGGGGTTTGAAGGGGATTTAGTGGATTTTATGGATTTTATCAGCTTTTGTGATTTAGGGGGTTTAAGGGTTTTTTATGGTTTTAGGGTAATTTAGGGGTTTTTTTTGGTTTTTCTAGTTTTTAGGGGTTTTAATTTTTTTTATGTTTTTATGGATTTCTTTTGCTTTTTCAGGGTTTTTATGTTTTTCATGTTTTAGAAATTTTTAGGGATTTTAAGTATTTTAATATAGTATTTGTATTTATAGGGGTTTTGAGTTGTTTTTGGGTTTTTTAGATTTATTATGGTTTTTAGCATTTTTTATGATTTTTAGGGGTTTTAGGTTTTTTAGGTTTTCAAGGTTTTATTAAGGGTTTTAGGATTTTTTACATTATTAGGAATTTTATTAGTTTTTTGGGATATTTTTGTTTTTAGGGTTTTTATGGGTTTTTTGGTTTTTTGGGTTTTAGGGTTTTTCAATTATTTTTGGGTTTCATGGTTTTTATTGATTATTAATATATTTAAGGATTTAAAGGTTTTTAAAAAATTTAGTGGGGTTTTTGGGGTTTTAAGTATTTAAGTGTTTTTATGCATTTTAGTGTTTTTATGTTTTTTATGTTTTTAGGGGTTTTTATGGTTTTTAGGGTCTTGTGGTTTTTGGGGTATTTTTGATTTTAGTGTTTTTATTTATTTCTAGGGGTTTCAAGTGTTTCTAGGTATTTATGGTTTGTTTAGGTTTCCTCCATATTTTTAGGGGTTTTTTATTTATTTTTTGTGATTTTAGGACCTATTAGGATTTTTATGGTTTTTTGGGACATTGAGGTTTTTTTTGATATTTTAGGGTTTTATGGTATTTTTGAGTGTTTAGGATTTTTTATAATATTTAGGGGGTTTATGATATTTAATAGTTTTTTATGTAATTAGGGGTTTAAAGGGTTTTTAGTGTTTTTAGTGAGTTTTGGGGATTTTAATGTTTTTATGGGTTTTAGGGTTTTTACAGGTATTTATGGTATTTATATTTTTATAAGTTTTTTCATCATTTTTTCATTTTTAGAGTTTTAAGTTTTTTTATGTTTAATATAGTTTCTTAGGGGTTTTAATGGTTTTTAGGTTTTTTATGTATTTTGGGATTTTATGGTTTTTTAGTATTTTTATAGATTTATTAGGGTTTTAGGCATTTTGATTGTTTTTATGGGTTTTAGGGTCTTTATGGGTTTTATGATTATTTTGGTTATTTTTTGGTTTTTATGGGTTTTAAGGTATTTTAGAATTTTTTAATATTTTTAGGCGTGTAAAGGATTTTTATAGTTTTTAGTCATTTTTTGGGTTTTTATGGGTTTTTAGGATTCTTAATTGTTTTAGTGGGTTTTATGGTGTTAAGGGTTTTTTTTGGATTTTTTGGGTTTTATGTTTTTATTCTTAAGTATATTCATGTTTTTAGGGTTTTTTACATTTATTCAGGGATTTTTAGGACTTCTTTTATGAATTTATTTTCCATTTTTTATGGATTTTTTGATTTTGTGGGTTTTTATGAGTTTTTAGGATTTTTAGGGTTTTCAAATTTTAATTTTTATGGGTTTTAAATGTATTTTTGTTTTCAAGGATTTCTTATTGGATTTTACTTGGATTTATGTTATTTTATGTTTTTAGGTATTTTTAGGTATTTTTTTGGATTTTATTTATTTTTAATAGGTTTCCAGATTTTTGTGAGGTATTAGGTTTATAGGGGTTTTTTAGTTTTTGGGTTTTAGCTACTTTTATTATTTAGATTTTAATGGTATTTAGAGTATTTTTAACGTTTTTGGGGTTTAATGGGTTTTTTGGAGTTTTAGTGGGTATTTGTAGTTTTAGTGGTTTTTTTAGCATTTTCTCGGTTTTTAGTGTTTTTATGTGTTTTCTGCATTTTAATGGTTTTTATAGTTTTTACAATTTTTAGGTTTTGATTGGGTTTTATTTGTTTTGGGGTTTTATGGTTTCCTAAGTTATTTTTCAGGTTTTTTAATTCTTTTTAGATTTTTAAGGATTTTAAGTGTTTTTTTAGAATCTTTATGGGTTTTAAGGGTTTTATCGATTTTGAGGGTTTGCATGTTTTTTAGGGATTATAGGGTTTTTATGGTTTTTGGGGGGTTTTTTGATCTTTTTACTATTTTTAATGAATTTTTGAGTTTTTAAAAAATTGAAGATTTTAAATAGTTTTTAGAGTTTTTATTGCTGTTTAAGGTTTTATGGGTTTTTAGGATTATTTTGTTTTAGGGGCTTTAATGTGCTTTAGTGTTTTTGGTATTTTTAGGTTTTAGGAGTTTTAAGTGTTTTTTACATTTGAGAGGCTTTCATAGGGGTTTTTATTGGTTTTATGAATTTTTATGTTTTTAGGGAATTTTAGGGATTTTTTAGTATTTCAATGGGTTTTTACGGATTTTGAGATTTTGGGGGGTTTTGGGTTTTTTTATGAATTTTGATGGTTTTTGGGATCTTCGGGTTTTTTGAAATATTTTTAATTTTATTGGTTTTTGGATTTTGACAGTTTTTTAATATTTTATGGGTTTAAAGGGGATTATTTTTTATTGGTTATTTAGGGTTGGATGAATTTAATTTGTTTAATGTGTTTATGGGTTTTTTAAGGTATTTAGGGTTTTTACCACTTTTAGGGGTTTTATGTGTTTTTATTTTTTGATGTTTTCTTAGAGTGTTTTTAGGGTTTAGGTTTTAATATGTATTTTGGGATTTTTAGTTATTTTTTATTATTTATTTGAATTTTTAATGTTTTACAGATTTTTGGGGGTTTTGTGGTTTTTTTGTTATTTTGGTTTTGAGGGTTTTTTGAGTTTTTTTAATGTTTTTATTGTTTTTAGAGTTTTGTTTCATTTTATGGGGTTCAAAAAAAATTACAGTTTTTAGTGCGTTTTTATGGTTTTTATGGTTTTTTTGGTTTTTGGGGTTTTTAATGTTTTACGATCTTTTAGGGGTTTTAATGGTTTTTATATTTATTTATTTTTTTAGGGGTTTTAATTGTTTTGGGGTTTTTTATTTTTTCTGAGGAATTTTTGGGATTTGTTGTTTTTTAGGTATTAATAGATTTTTATGGTTTTTTGGAGTTTTATAGTTTTTGGGGGTTTAGGAATTTATGGAGTTTTGTCAAGTTTTTATGTTTTTTAAAGGGTTTTAATGTTTTTGTGGGTTTAAAAGTTAATTTTAAATTTTAGTTGGGTTTTTAGTATTTATTGGTTTTAATCGTTTTAGGGGTTTTTTGCGGTTTTAGGGTGTTTTCTGCGGGTTATGTGGTTTTTAGTATTTTTTTTGTATTTGGGGGGTTTTAAGGATTTAGGTTTTTAATATTTTCTTAGAGTTTTATTGGTTTTTTTATATTTATATAGATTGGGGGGGGGTTTGGATTTTTATCATTTTAGGGGTTTTATGAATTTTTTGGGTTTTTATAGTTTTTATGGACTTTTGGGTTTTTGGAGTTTTTGGGCTAATTTTAAATTTTTATGGGGTTTTCATTATTTTTAGTGTTTTTAGTGTTTTTAAGTGTATGAAGTGTTTTTATAGTTCTTATTGGGGTTTTAGGATTTTTTTTGGGGTTTTAGGGATTTTAATGGTTTTAGGGGTTTTTAGGGGTTTTAGGGTCTTTTAGGTTTTAATGGGATTTCAGTGTTTTTAGGTTTTTTAGGGGTTTTAATATTATTTATGGTTTTTATGTTTTTGTAGTTTTTTTCATGGTTTCATGTATTTTTTTTATATTTTGAGGCCTTTTTTATTTCTATTTTTTAGTGCTTTTATAGATGTTGACGAGTTTTAGGGTTTTTAACTGTTTTATGGTTTTTAAGGGTTTTGGATTTTTTTGGGTTTTTGTGGTTTATGTGTTTTTATTTTTTTTAAATAGTACTGAATGTAATTTTCAGTTTTAGGGTTTTTATGTTTTTATGGATTTTTTACTTTGTTATAGTCTTTTAGAGGATTAAAGGATTTTGAGGTGTTTATGATGTTTTTAGGGTTATTGAGTTTTTATGGTTTTTTGGGGATTATTTCTTTTAGTTTTTTAGTATTTTTATGTTTTTAAAGTATTTAATCATTTTAAGGGGTAATATAGTATTTATACTTTTCAGTGATTTTAAGGGTTTTTTATATTTTTAGGGATTTTTATGGTTTTAGGGGCGTTAGGGTCTATTTACGAATTTTAGGGGTTTTACCATTTTTTGTTTTTTTTGTGTTTTAATTGTTTTTAGTGTTTAAAATATTTCTTTCTGGTTTATACAGTTCTCAATATTTTTTATGTTTTTTGGATTTTTTATGATTTTTGAGGTTTTTTATGGTCTCTAGTTTTATAGGGATTTGGAGGGGGTTTTAGGAGTTTAGAGGATTTTTATAGTCTATAGTGTCTTTTATATTTTTAGGAGTTTTAACAGTTTTAGGATATATAGTTTTCTTAATCATTTTCTTGGGTTTTAGGTGTTTTTTAAGTTTATAGAGTTTTTTAGGGTGTTTTTGGATTTTTGTGTGTTTAGGGATACTTTGGATTTTGAGGGTTTATAGTGTTTTCTAGTATTTTTATGGTTTTAATATTTTTAAAGGGAATTTTTGGGGTTTTTGAGTTTTTAATGTTTTTTTCGAGATTTATGAGGATCTTAATGGAATTTTATTATTTTTAGAGATTTTAGGGATTTTGAGGGTTTTTTCTAGTGTTTGAAGGGTTTTTTGGGTTTTTAGTTTTTTTTTGTTTTTAGGGGCTTTCTGGTTTTTAATGTTAGTTTTATCATTTTTAGGGTTTTTAGAGTTTTAATGGGTTTGTAGAGTTTTTATAGGTTTTTATGGGATTTTATGTTTTAAGGGGTTTATGGGTTTTAAGGGGGTTTTAGGGTTGAAGGGTATTTCTAGTGTCTTGTAGTGTTTTTAGCATTTGAATGATTTATTTCAAGTATAAAAGAAGTATGTGTCAAAGGAGTTGGTTCTTTTTAGGTGTTTGTGGGTTATACGTGTTTTTTGGTTTTTACGATTTTCATATGGGTTTTCAGGGTCTTTGGGGGTTTTTATGCCTTTAGATATTTATGGGTATTTTTGGTTTTTTTATGGTTTTAGTGATTTTGAAGGGTTTTAGGGGTTTTATGGTTTTACAGGATTTTAGGGTTTTTAGCGGTTTTGGGTTTTTTGAGTCTTTAGGGGTTTTATGGTTTTTAAAGTAATTATCATTTTATGGTTGTAAATTTTTTTAGATATTTTATTTTGTTGAATGGTTTTTATGGTTTAAGGGTTTTTATGGATTTTGGGGTTTTTTGTTGACTTAGAAAATTTTAGGGTTTGTACTATTTTTTAGGTTTTTAGGGGTTTTTAGGTTTTTAGGTTTTTATGGGTTTCTTAGGGGTTTTTAGTGTATTTAGTTTTTTATGGTTTTATTTGGTTTTTTATTATTTTTATGATTTTTAGTGTTTTTATAGATTTTTATATTTTTAGGGGTTTTTTTGGAATTATAGGGTTTTTAAACGTTTTTAGGAATTTTACTTTTAATGTGTATCAAGTGTATTTAGCTTTTTAGGTTTTGTTAGGGGTTTTAATTGTTTATGTTTTTAGGGACATTTTGGCATTTTTTTGTATATTTATCATTTATTTACTTTTTAGGCATTTTTACATGTTTTAGGGTTTTGTTATAGTTTTTCATCTTTTTTATATTTTTTTGTATTCTTAGGGGCTTTTTATCTTTTTATTATTTTGATACATTAGTGTTTTTAATTTTATTAGGTCATTGGACGGATTTTAATGTTTTGGGGGATTTTTTATAGTGTTTTAGGGTTTTATGGTTTTTAGGGGTTGAATGGGTTTTAATGGTTTTAGGTTCATTTTGGGATTTTTAGGGTTTTAAAAAAATTTAGTTTTTAGTGGTTTTATGTTTTTTTAATTTTGTAATAATTTCATAGGGATGTTTTTGGGTTTTAAGGCTTTTTAATTGCTTTGGGTTTTATATTATTTTATGTATTTTTATGGTTTTGGGGGTTTTAGGGATTTTGAAGGATTTTAGGGGTTTTTGTGGTTCTTGGATTTGTTAGATTTTTAGTGTTTTTCATGTTTTAGGGGGGTTTTTTTTTGGGTTTTTAGGTATTCTTATATTTCTTTAAGGTTTTATGGTTTTTTACATTTTGTGATATTTTTATGGATTTTGTAGGTTTTTTATACTTATTAGCTTTTTTAGTGTTTTGAGGTGTTTTAGGGATTGTAGGGTTTTATGTTTTTTAGGTATTTAGGTATTTTTTTATTTTTAGGGTATTTTATAGGTTTTGAGATTTTTTTAAATATTTTACGGGTTGAAAGGATTTTAAAAGTTTTTAGTGGGTTTTTTTCTCTTTATGTGTTTTAGGGTTGTTGACAGTTTTTAGGGGTTTTAGGGGATTTTAATGATTTTAGGGTCTTTTGGGGTTTGTGGGTTTTTTTGTTTTTTTTTTGTTTTTTTCAAGGCCCAATGAAATAAAGATCAAAATAATATATTTTTTCATGATTTTTAATTGTTTTTAAGTTTTTATGGTTTTATATTGGGTTTTTATGATTTTAGGGTTTTTATGTTATTAGGGATTTTTAAAAAAAATAGGTTCTTTATAGTTTGTATGGTTTTAAGATTTTGGGTGTTTTTAGAGTTTCCTAAGGTTTCTAAGGTTTTTATGTTTTTTTGGTTTTATGGGTTATTTTTGTTTTTAATGTTTTAAATAGTTTTAAGATTTTTTATGTTTTTTTGGTTTTAATGTGTTTTTGGAGTATTTAGAGGTTTTTTGGGGTTTTATGAGTTTTCAATGTATTTTATTGTTTTTATAATTTTGATTGGTTATATGGGTTTTAGGTTTGTAGGGTTTTCGAGTGATTTTCAGTTTTTTAGGTATTCTTAGTGATTTTTATGGGTATAGTGGTTTCTATGTTTTTTGTTATTTCTTGTACGTTTTTTGTTTTTTATGGGTTTTAGGGATTTTGAGGGTTTTTACGGTTGTTTAGGGTATTAGGGTTTTCAATGTTTTTTGGTTTTTCTGTATTTGTAGGTATTTTATACAGTTTTTTAGGAATTTTATGGGTTTTTCATTTTTTACAGATTTTTAGTCTTGTAGAGATTTTTATTTATTTGTAATTTTTTTTAGTTTTTTTGGGATTTCTAGATTTCATGAGAGTTTTGGTCTTTTAGTTTTCTATATATCTTTATAACTGGGGGGGTTTAAATGGGTTTTGGAATTTTTTGTGGGATTTTATGGTTTTTAAGGATTTTAGGGTTTTTATGGGTTTTAGGGGATTTGAGTGATTTTTAATTAATAAGGTTTTCTTAAGGGTTTTAAGGGTTTTGTGATTTTTGGGTTTTTTGGGATTTTTTAGGTTTTTAGGGATTTTGAGGGTTATGAATTTTTTAGTAGTTTTATGGGTTTTGGGGTTTTCATTGATTATTAGGGATTTTTGGGGTTTTAATTGTTTATAGTTTATTAAGGTTTAGAAATGTGTTTTCAGGGTTTTTATGTTTTTTATGTTTTGAGGGTTTTTTTATTTTTATGGTTTTATATGGGTTTAGGGATTTTGAGGGGTTTTAGGGGGTTTTAGGATTTTTATGTTTTTTTTTGGTTTTGTGATTTTTTTGAGCTATTTATTATATTTTTAGTTTTTATATTTCATAACATTTTTACTATTCTAATGTAATTTAAGTGGTTTTTGTTGGTTTTAACCGTTTTTATTAGTTTTCATGGGGTTTTAGGTTTTTAGGCATTCTTAAGGTTTTTAGGGGGGTTTAGGGTCTTTTTAGCTGTTTTTTTATTTTTATGGGTTTTATGTGTTTTAGGATTTTAATGTTTTCTTAAGGTTATTTATAGGTTTTAGGGTCTTTTTATATTTTTAGGGTTTTTTAAGATTTTACTGGTTTTTTGAGTTATTAGTGATTTTGTGGTATATTTTAATTTTTAGTGTTTTCTATGGTTTTAACAATTTTAAGGTTTTTAGGACTTTTACGTGTTTTTAGGTTTTTATGGTTTTCTTATGGGTTGTCCTGGTTTTTAAATTTATTTATGTTTTTAGGAATTTTAATGTATTTTTTAGGAATTTTATTGGTTTTTTATGTTTTAGGGGGTCTTTTTGGTTATTTAGTGCTTTTAGGTTTTTAGAGTTTTTTTAAACATTTTATGGGTTTAATGGGTTTAAAGTGTTTTTAGTTGATTTTAAAGGTTTTATGGCTTTTATGGTTGGTAGGGGTTGTATGGTTTTTATGATTTTTAGGGTTTTTAACATTTTTAGGTTTTTAGGGGTTTTAAGTGCTTTTAGTGTTTTTAGGATTATTTATGTTTTATGGATTTTTATGAATTTTGTAAGATATTTATGGTTAGGATTTTTAAGGATTTAAAGTTATTTTAGCATTTTTATGGGTTTTTAGGGTTTTTATGGGTTTTGGGTTTTTGTTTTTCTTGAATTGGTCAGGTTTTTACAGTTTTTAGACTTTTTTACGTCTGTAGGGTTTGACTGATTTTTAGTGTTTTAGTGGTATTTAGGGTTTTAGGGGTGTTAATTTTTTTAGGGTTGTTTAAGGTTTTTTATATTTTTAGCATCTTTTTATTTTTTTACTGTTTTTTGGGTTTTAAGGGTTTTAAGTGTTGTAGGATTTTATTGTCTTCTTTGGGTTTTTATTGTTTTGATGGCTTTTACATTTGTAGTTATTTTATGTATTTTTTAGTATTTATATTATTTTTATGGTTTTTAGGGATTTTAAGGGTTTTTAGAGTTTGTTAGCGGTTTTATGGTTTCTTAGGATTTCAATCATATTTAAGTTTAAAGGATTTTAAGTTTTTTAGGTTTTTATGGTTTTCTTAGGGGTTTTACGGTTTTTATGTTTTTATATATTTTTTGGAAATTTTTAGGACATTTATGTTTTTTATGGTTTTTAGGGGTTTTTGGGGGTTTAAGGGGGCTTTAGGGTTTTTACTGTTTTTATGGTTTATATGTGTTTAGCATTTTATTTAGTTTTGTATGGTTTTTTGGAGTGTTTTTTTTGACAATTTTTGGGTTTAAAAGGCTTTTAATGTTTTTAGTGATTTTTAGGGGTTTAGTGTATTTTATTTTTTTTATGCTTTTTTTGGGATTTTTAGAGTTTTTATTATTTTTTTGTTTTTTATGGGTTTTAAGTGTTTTTTGGTTTTTAACATTTTCTTAGAGATTTTCATGGTTTGTAGATATTTTTTGAATTTTAATGATTTTAGTGATAATTTAGGATTTTTATGATTTTTAGTGTTTTTAGTGATTTTAACGATATTTAGGATTTGTAAAAAATTTTGATGGTTTTTATGGTTTTTTGCTTTTTAGGTTTTTTTTAGTTTTTTTTTTATTTTAGGATTTTTTAGTTTATTTAACTATTTTAGTTATTTAAATGGTTTTTATTGTTTTTAATTACTTTTAGTGTTTTTATGGGTTTTTAGGATTTTAAGGCTTTTAGGTGGTTTTAGGGGGTTTTAGGGTCATTTTCTGATTTTTAGGGTTTTTAGTTTTTTTAGGTTTTTTGGGGTTTTAATTTTTTTATGTTTTTTGCATTTTTTTTGTTTTTTTATTGTTTTAGTGTTTTTTTATTTTTTGGATTTTAGCGTTTTTTAAGGTTTTTATGTTTTAGTGGTTTTTTTTTGATTTTGAGGATTTTTATGGTTTTTTAGCATTTTTTATGTTTTTTGGTGTTTTAAGTATTTTTGGATTTTTTTTCATATTTTCATTGATTTAATTAGGTTTAATATTGTTTTTTAAATTTTTAGGTATTTTTTTTGAAATTTTAGGATTTTTATAGTTATTAGGATTTTATTGATTTTTGAGGTGTTTTAAGGGTTTTAGGGTTTTTTGGTTATTTTATGTTTTTGGGATGTTTTAGTTTTTTGGAGTTTTTAAATTTATTCATAGTTTTTTCTTGTTTATATCGGTTTAAAATGTTTCTAGACTATTTAGTTTGTTTATTTTAATTTATAGTTTTTATGATTTTTAGGGGTTTTTAGTGATTTTAGGGTTTTTATTCTTTGTAGGGGTTTTCAGGGTTTTTAGCATTTCTGGAGCTTTTTGTTGTTTTGAGTGTTTTAGGGTTTTTGACAATTTTATCGGTTTTTAAATATTTTTAGGGTATTTAAGTTTTTATGTATTTTTAGGGATTTTTATGAAGTTTACACTTTTAGTGTTTTTTAGTATTTTGAAGGGTTTTATGGTTTTTAGTGTTTTTATATTTTAGGTATTGAATTGTTTTTCTGTTTTGAATTTTTTCTTAGGGTTTTTTGTTTTTTAATGTTCTATGGATTTTAAGGATATTTAAAGATTTTATGAGTTTTTAGGGAATTTGATGGGATTTTTGGGTTTTTGGGGATTTTATAAATTTTGAGGTTTTAGGGGTTTTAGAGTTTTTAGTGGGTTTTCAGGTTTTAGGGGTTTTTATGGTTTGTAGGGTTTTTATGGTTTTTAGGGGGTTTTATTATATTAGGGTTTTTAAGGTTTTAGTGTTTATTATTATTTTTAAGGGATTATGTGTTTTTAGTTTTTTATCTTTTTATAAGGTGTGTTCAGGATTTTTAGGGTTTTATAATTTTTTTGGGTTTTTAGTGTTTTTTCGGATTATATGATTTTTTAGAGGGTTTTAGGGTTTTTTGTGTTTTTGGGGATTGTAGCAATTTTTTTGATTTTTTGGGGATTCATGGGGTTTTTAGTTTTAATGTTTTTCATATGGTTTATTAGGGTTTTTAGGTTTTTCTATGTTTTTTTGGTATTTTTGGGCTTTTTAGGATTTTTATGGAATTTTAAGTTTTTAATTTTTTTGGGTATTAGTGTTTTTATGGAATTATTTTTTTTATAATTTTTTTAATGTTTTTAGGGTTTTAATAGGTTTCCATAATTTTGTGTGTCTTTTAGGTTTTATTTCTATATTTTTTGGGGTTTTATGATTTAAATATTTTTTATGGATTTTAATGGTTTATCACATGTTTAGAATTTTTAGGTTTTTAGGGGTTTAAATGTTTTTATGGTTTTATGGTTGTCTTAGTGGTTTTCAGATTTTTTAGTGGTTTTTAATTTTTTAGGTCCTTTTTTGTGATTTTTAGGCTTTTTTTGGGTTTTAGGGTTTTTATGGATTTTGATGTTTTTAGGAGTTTTATGGTTTTTATAGGTTTTTTGGATTTTTTGTGTTCTTGGTTTTTATGGGATTTAATTTTTTATGTTTTTATGGTTTACCTAGACTTTTTCAGTGTTTTTATGGGTTTTTACATTATTAGAGATTTTTTTTGGGGGGGGGGGGTTACGATTTTTATGGTTTTTATTATTTTTAGTCACATTGTGGGTTTTAGTGATTTTGTGTGTTTTTTGGGGTTTTATGGTGGGTTTAGGGGTTCTATGGTATTTTTGAGATTTTTTGTGTTTTAATGATTTTAGATATTTTTAATGTTTTTAGGGGTTTAACGGGATTTTAGAGTTTTTGTGGGATTTTAGGGTTTTTATGGGTCTTTAGGGTTTTATGTTTTTAGGGGTTTTATAGTTTTTATAGTTTTAAAAGTTTCTTAGGGTTTTTTGTATTTTATAATGTTTGTTGGGGAAAAATGATTGGGGCTATTATCCCCCCCATGGATTTATTAATAACAAAAAAATAGGTATAATGAGGGTTTACAAGTACAAGTGTGTATCTTACACTTCATATCAGAGTCCATATGAGGCATACAACAAGACATGGCTACAAAGGACCACAACACGCTCTATTCCTCAGTTACCTTTTTAGAGACTGCATCAGCCACCGAGTTGGCTTCCCTATAAGAATGTGTGACACAGAAACCGAGTGTCTAAGAGTTATTGAGGCATTAAATGCATTGTGGTAGAAGCCTCCATGGTACTTCCCTTGATTTGTTTATGAGTGTGTCCACCGCAATCATCGAGTCATACTCAATACAAAGAGAGTTCCATCTTTATTGGGCTGCAAATTCAATATCCTTCATAATTTCTCATAACTTATCCTCATAAGCAGATATGTCTCCAATAAAGTGGTAAAAACAGCCTTTAATGAAGCCTTTGTAGGTATGGAAGCCCCCCCCCCACCCCGAGGGTCCAGGTGCTTCCAACACCGCACCATACATGTTAACGTTTATCCATGATGGAATTGGCAGAATCCATCAGATATATTTCAAAAACAGTAGCTTTGTTCCCTACCAGCAACCCCAAGAGAATAAATTAATGTTAGATCATTAACATCCTTGGCCATCAAACCTATTTGAAGACAGAAAATGTCTAGACCACCTTGTGGATCGTCACCAATCCACCAATGAAACGAGAGGGGTTGGCGGTTAAAGACCATGGCAATTCTATCAGACCAAATAAAGTTAATGGTCATGACAACACCTGTAAGAATTAGGATGTGAACCTGGTCAACGCATTTCAGCTTCACCAGACTACAAATGAAATCACATACCACCCTTTGCATGCAACACATCAAGCCAAAATATCATAGCATGTAACTCCATAGTCCGGAAACAAACTTATAGCAGAGTAGAACATGTGAGTTGTTCTCCTCAGACACCCTGCAGAAAAAAGTAGAGGAAAGGTTCCACCCATATGTCTTCATCTCCTCTTAGAGTGGGACCCTATTTCGCATGATTTTCTATATCATCACATAATGAGGAGGTGAGATGAAAGATGATCTGAACATTAGCAGCCAAGATGGTGAGACAATGCCTTGTGGTCATTTCAACTAGTAGTAGTCAAGAGTATTAAACTATCCAACCATACTGGGCCTCCAAATAAGCGTGTCATTTTCCATGAACACATATTGCTTCATTTTCAAAACAACATGTTTAGAGAGGCTCACCAGATGTTCCCCTCTTCTCTAAAGAAGTGAAGCAGTAGACATGTCCTGCAGGTCATGGGGAGGTTTCAAAACATTAGAATGATTTTTCTCAAGCCATTGGGTTGTCCATAAATTAAGAGTCGAGTGTTTTTACACAATCAACTTTGAATGTGAGATCATATCCTTGTATGAGGATCTTAGAGAAGTAAAATTTAAGGAAGGTAAATATCAAGATAATCCATCACAAATCCTGCACGTGAACCTATCTGTGAGAAATTCCACGCCATCATCTTGTGGGTTGAGTAAGCTCCATTTGAACTTCCCCAATAGAGAATTATTAAATCTTCTAAGATCCTTAAAACCAAGACCATCCATATCAACATATTCTGTACAATGCTTCCAGGCTATAGATATCAAATTTATTTCACCGATGCATACTGTCTAGAAAAAATTCCAAATCCATTCATTTAAGCATTTAAAATGACTGGTTGGCCATCTATAGAGAGATAATTCTTGAAAAAACATGGAGGTGACTACCGAATTAATCATAAATACTCTCCTAGCATGGGATACGCATTTTCCCTTCCATTGGACCAGATGATGGGCAATTTTAGATGAGATCCATACAGATCTGCAGCTTTTCACCTTTCCCCAAGAAATGAAGTACACCAAGATAGGTGAGGGGAGTGATCCTCTCTTCACACCAAGCAAGAAAATAATGCTGAATTACCTAGAGGGGGATACTAAATTTCCAAAGACAGCTAAGGATTTCATCCAACTAATGGTTTTCCCAGAAAAACTCTCATAATAGTGAAAGATCATCTTTACTGAAGGAAAATGTTTTCTTATTTGATTTCCTAAACATAAGAATATCATCTTCATATAGGATGTGGGATGGACCATAGATATCCCTCTCTGCATTAACTAGTGATTATAGCCCATACTGCATCGGGTCAATAATGCACCAGTTCATGTAGTCCTCAACAATTTCAAATAGAAATCTGGAGAGCTGATCCCCTTATCGGAGACCACAAAATCATTAGAAGAAACCCTTTTTGGAGCCATAGATAAGGACCGAAATTCTAGCACTGATATGAATAATATTGATTATTTTGATAAAATTTATAGAGAATCCATTTTTCCAAGAAATTTAAATGTAAATCACAACTTTATGGTGTCAATATCCTTTGAGATATCATGTTTTAGAGAAAATATCACGCGCTTCGTTTCTTTCATCATAACGTTGAAACCCTCTGAGGTAGTGAAAATGCATGTTTTAATGATTCGACTAGGAATTAACATGAACTAGTTTGGAGTGATAATGTCCCTAAAAACCTTCACCAACCCGATGACCATGATTTTTCATATAATCATAGGAATGGTGTTCCCCATGGAAACTAACCAGAAGTCACCATTCTTAGTGGAATTTTATTTCATTGGTATTAGGTATATAAAATTGGAATTTGCACCATACAGAATTGAGCCATTGAGGAATAGTTACCTAACCGCATTGTTAACATCCATGTAAAATAATATCCCAATAAAACATAAAGAATTTATTTCCTTGCTCGTTCGGTTCAACTGCACTCTCTATATTAAAATAGAAAGTCTCATATTTGACTTCCTCCTCAATGCGGGCAACCATTAAATCCACATTTTGATTTTCATCAATTTAAGGTGCTATGCAGTTTGAATGAATGAAAGGATCCTCACCACCATCCTTGTATAGTCCATGAAAGTGTTCCACCAAATCCATAGAAATCACCTCCATCTAAGTGAAGGTAGAACCCCCAACCCAAATAACATTCAGATTATTCTTTACTCATTTCTCACTATGAAGGAGTTGAAAAAAAGGGTGTTTCTATCACTGTCTTGCAGCCATTTGACATTGAACTCAACCTTTACAAGCCTCTCCTTTAGGGCCAGTAACTCATCCAGACTGGAATGCAGCTACAGGTCCTCCCGATAGTGGGTATGCTACTGCTAATTTGTAATATGGAAAGTGGTAAACTGAGCTTCAATAGTATTCATGTCATCTTCCAACCCTAAAAATGAATTCCTTATCCATTCTTCATGAGGTTCATGACTTCCCCAACCATAGATATCACAACAAATAGGGTCTTCTAACAAAGGTATTTCCCCACCCTTTGATAACATCTTCCCTAAATCCAAGAACTGTAAGCAAAGTATTATTAAATTTGAAGGGAACAAGAGAAGAATTGGTATTACCCACCCTTATCTCGACAATAAGGGGATTGTGTTCCGATTTAAACATTGGAAGAGTGAACCCAAAGATATCCATAGGGGATATATTGTCCCTAATATAGGAGAAACACCTTTCCAACATACTGGATTGTCTAAAATTGATAGTGTACCTTCATAATGGAATGGTTTCTTGGGCAATGGATATCTTAGAAATATCACATTGGTCTAGGAATGAAGAAAATTACTTTACCATAGAATAGGAAATGATTGGGCTAGGATTTTACTCAGGACTCAAGACAATATTAAATTCTACAATGAAAATAAAATTAGGGGCATTGTACTCATTCATTTGAACAAACTCCCTCTAGAGATCGCTTCTTCTAATTTACAAACAAGATGCCTACACAAAATTAAGTCTTAGGGTGGGATAATTTAAATATATGGTAAGGGAGATTACTTGAGGTCTAAGCTCAACAAAAATAACATGAACACAATTGAGATTCAGGACCCATAATGTTTCCATGCTAGTGTCCTCGCAATTATAAGGAACAACAGAATAAAGAAACTTATTCCACTTAAACCCCTTCCTATTTTAAATCTTCATCATGGGTTCTGCAAACCTAATTGGAGTTGGCCTCTGAGAAAGAAATTTCCAATTGGTTATGCTCGTGGGTATATTCCCAAGCCCCTGGAAATTCCAAGACATGATATTCATTATGGACGTGTTTTAATTATGGAAGAGGAGGGAGAGAATCCATTCCCCTTACCTTTCTTTCCCTTCTTCGTGGTATTTCTAGAAAACTTCTTTGTGGAATCTGAAGCATGATATTTATCTACTAGATTCTGCTTATCATTGGGATGTTCTTTTGGATTAGGACCAATGATAGGACCATCAGCCTCCTGGGCCTAAGAATCCTCAATCGTCACACTCCAGAAGGCCCCACACAATGGGATAAATTTATTCAATGAGTAGACAACATCCTCTAGATCAACACAAGTCAGTTTCCTTGCCACCTTTTCAATGGAAACCTCCATGAAAGAGTCTGTATCCAGGTCCATCCTAGCTGGGATTCCACGTACATCATAATTTTATATAGGGGGAACTGAAGCTAGTGTGATAGAGATAATAGTGGATGGGGCATCATGGGTGCCTTGCCAAAAAGCAGAGGAATCAACATCCAGAATGCCCTGTAGGTCGGCTGGTGAGTCCAGGGCCTCACACCCAGCATGGCTCTGAGAGACCGATTCATGTATAGTGGGTGAGACCACGAGCACCTAAACCAAGGAGATATGGACTATCTCTAACATCTCATTTACCTCAGCTGGAATGGATGTGGGCACAGGATCCAGGACATGTTAGTTCATTTCATGGATCCATAAAGAGGTACTGCCGGGTCCATTAAATTAGAGGCACCAAGAGGAGCAGCAGTAGTAAATAGATCAGCATTGCATCCAGTTTCTGCAGACACATTGGAGGGAGCAGGGGTAGGACCGAGAGAATGATAATTCAATGCAACCTCTGGGATTCTTCCAATAGATCCATTCACCACACCCTTGGATGTCGAGGGAATATAATTGGTCCTGGGGTTATATCTCTAACTACATCACTACTCTCTCTACAAAGACTTGATTCTTTCCCCTGTAGGTTGCAAAGGGAACATGTCATCGATATCATGCATTTCGAGGGAGTATGGCCAAAAAAATTTATTTATGACATATTTTGGCCTTCTCTCATTCTGAATATCCAAGGTAAGGTTGTCCTCAAGTGTATTAAAAATGACTTCCTCAACCAGTGTGCTCGCCATATCAATTTCAATAAGCACCCTTGGATGATGCCCATATATTGGGATGTTCGTCTTGTTAACAATTTTGATGGGGAATCCAACGGAAGAGGCAATGTTAGTTCCATAAGAACCGATGAAATTTTCAAATCGGAATCCATACCAGTTCAATGGTGTTTTTTGCATAGAAAGGGTCAAAATTACGGTCCTAGTCCTTGATCAGATGAAGGCCTGGTGTAAGATTAAGGTAACCAAAGCTCCAGGCTCTCCTTTTCCAGTCTTCATAAGGGACGATGATGTGATAAAATCAAATTTTTATGGCTATCATTTTATATTCAGTGAACCCTCAGATGATAGAAATGTGCTTGGTCAAATCGCTACTCTTCCCAAGCCTCCCCTCTTTAGGGATATTTATTTTTTATGATTTTTAACATTTTATTTAGGATTTTAAGGTTTTTAACGTTTTCATTGGGATTTGGGGTGTTTAATGTTTTTATGTTTTTATGGAATTTTTTATATTTTTATGGTTTTGGGGATTTCATGGGTTTTAGGGGGTGTTTAGGGTTTTTAGGGGTTTAAATGTTTTTTGGGGTTTTAGGGTTATTAGGGGATTTAAGGTTTTTTTGGTGTTTATTACCATTTTTATGAATTTAAAAGTATTTTTGGGGTTTTTATGGTATTTATGGTGCTTTAGGGGTTTTAATACTATTTGAGGTTTTATGGGTATAAGGTTTTTTTTTTGGTTTTTAGGGTTTTTAGGTTTTTAGCAGTTTTATGTCTTTTTATGTTTTCTTAGGGTTTTCTTCATTTTGGGGGGTTTTATGTTTTTACGAATTTTAGGTATATTTATTATATTTTTTTGGTTTATTATAGTTTTAATTGAAATTTGAGGTTTTTTATGGTTTTAGGGTTTTTTGGGTTTTAGGAGTTTTTTTAATTTTTAGTGTTTTAGTGTATTTGGGAGTTCTTAAATATTTTTTGGTGTTTAACTATTTTTATAGTTTTATGGGTTGGTACTATTTTTATTGGGATTAAGGGTATTTAAGGTTTTTATGGGTATTTGGTGTTTTATATATTTTAATGTTCTTTAGGGTTTTTAGAGTTTTTGGGTCTTAGGGGTAGTAAACGTTTTTAGGTTTTTAATGGATTATTAGGTTTCTTAGGTTTTCAGAGGTTTATAAATTTTCATCGATTTTAGGGATTCGACAGAAATTTTATAGAGTTTTATATTTTTATAGGTTATGAGGGTTTTTTGGAGTTTGGGGATTTATAGTGTTATTTTTAATTTTTACCATTTCATAGTTTTTATGGGTTTTAAATGTTTTAGGATTTTATGGTTTTCTCAGGGGTTTTCTACTTTTTAGTGTTTTTTAGGTTTTAGGGATTTTTAAGACATTTTGGTATTTTTATGGGCTTTAAGGGTTTTTAGATATTTTGAGGGTTTTGATTGTTTTTATGGGTTTTAGGGGATTTTGGTGGGTTTGGGGGGTTTTATGTTTTTTTAATTTTAGGTTATTGTATGTTTTTCATATTTTTTAAATCATTTTTAGGGGTTTATATGGTTTTTATAGAATTTATTATGGTTCTAATTTTTTATTCATTATTTGGGAATTTATGATTTTTAAGGGTTTTAGGTTTTTTATTCTTTTTATGATTTTTAGTGTTTTTTAGTTTTTAGGGGGTTTAAGTGTTTTTTAGTATTTATGGTTTTCTTTTGGGTGTTCATGGTTTTTAGGTTTTTTTAATGTTTTTATGTATGTTTTTGATTTTTTTATTTTTTGTATTCTCTAGTTTTTATGGACTTTGAGTGCTTTTAGTGGTTCTCGGGTTTTTATGGTTTTTATCCTTTTTAGGTATTTAGTCCATTTATGTATTTTTAGGGCTTTAAGGTTTCCTTATAAGTTTTTAAGTATTTTATGGTTGTTTACATTTTTTGGTACTTTTAAGGATTTTTTAGAATTTTTATGTATTATTATATTTTAAGAACTTTGAGGGTTTTTTGGATTTTTTGTGTTTTTTTGGGTTTTATCAGTTTTTAGGTTTTTATGGTTTTCATAGTGGTTTTCATGGTTTTTAGGGGTATTTTTGGAATTTATAGAAGTTTATGATTTTAAGAGTTTTTAGAGATTTTAATTGTTCTGTGGACTTCATGGTTTTTGTGTTTTTTATTTATTTTAGTCTTTAATAAATTTTTAATGGTTCAAAGGGTTTTTAGAGTTTTTAGTGGATTTTGCGGTTTTATGGGTTTTACGGGGTTTTTTGGGTTTTAGATTATTTTGTGACATTTTGGGTTTTTGAGGTTCAATGTATTCTAACAATTTTTATAATTCTTGTGTTCTTAATGGTTTAATGTTTTTTTATGTCTTTATGGTTTTTTTTTGTTTTTATGATTATTTTATATTTATAGAGAATTTTAGGGATATTTAGTATTTTTATTATTTTATAGGGTTTTTATTGATTTCGATGGGTTTTATGGTTTTTACGGTTTTTAGAAAATTGAAGTATTTTAGTGTTATTAAGTGTTTTTAGGGTTTTATGGTTATCTTAGGGTTTTGCAGGTTTTTTACGATTTTTTATGTTTTTAGGGGTTTTACTGATTTTATATGATTTTTAGGGAATTTATGGGTTTTAGGATTTTTTTTGGATTTCATGTTTTTTGGGTTTGAGCATTTTTCGAGTTATTTAGGATTATAATTTTTTAGATATTTTCAATGTTTTTAGTGGTATGAAAGTTTTTTCATTTTTTTAATTGTTTTTAGATATTTTCTAAATTTTTAATGTTTTAGTATCATTTATGGTTTTTAGGGGGTCTTAGATTTTTTAATCCCCTATCTCGGTTTTTTGGGTTCTGGGTTTTTTAGGGGTTTTACATTTTCATAGGTTTTTAGGATTTTCTTAGGGGTTTTAGGTTTTTTTGAATTCTATAGGATATTGGGGATTTTTTGGAATTTTGTTTATTTATTTTTCTTTTGTGTTATTAGGGATTTTGTTGTTTTTGACGATTTTTATGGTTTTAAGAATTTTTTATATTTTTATATGTTATAAGTATTTTTAGGCTTCAAAGTTTTCTTTAAGTCTATTTTATGGGTTGTATGTTTTTTTTGATTTTATGTTTTTTTAGGTTTTATAGGGATTTTGAGGAATTTTTAGTGTTTTTTGGATTTTCATGGTTTGTTGGGTTTTTAACGTTTTTTTAGGTTTTAGGTGGTTTTTAGGTTTTTTTAAAAACAATTATGGGTTTAATAATCGTTTAGAGTTATTAGCGGGGTTTTAGTAATTTTATGGGTTTTGGGGTTTTTTTATGGATTAGAGGTATTTATAGTTTTTAGGTGTTTTATAGCATTATAGTGTTTTTAAGCTTTTAATTTTTAGTTGTTTTATGTGTTTGTAGTTTTTTATGGTTCTATTCTTTTTTTCAGGGATTTTTTTTTGAGTTTTTCGGTTTTTATTGATTTTTTGGGCGATTATAGTTTTTTTTTAGTTTTTAGGGGTTTTGTGATGTTACGGGATTTATAGTTTTTATAGTTTTTTGGGTTTTTCATCTTTGGGGGGGGGGGTTGTCTTATTTCATACAGTTTTAGAGTTCCTTAATTTTTAAGTCATGTAAAGGGTTTTTAGAGGTTTTATTGGGTTTTTAGGGTTTTTATGTGTTTTCATGGATATTTAATTTTTTAGGGGTTTTTATGGGTTTTACAAAGTTATAGGGTTTTTAGAATATTTTTAAGGTTTTAGGGATTTTTAGGTTTTTTGGGGTTTTAAGTGTTTTTATGTTTTAAACGTCTTATTCAGGTTTTTAATCGGTTTTTGTGTTTTACTTTTATTTTTTTGGATTTTTATGGAATCTTTATGGTTTTTATGTTTTTAAGGGTCTTTTGGGATTTGAGGTATTTTTTTTGGTTTTTATGGTTTTAATGATTGTTTAGGGTTTCTAGGGTTTTTATGATTTTTAGAGGTTTACAATGTTTTTATTATTTTAAGGCCTTCTAACCATTTTTCATGGATTTTTACATATTCAATTATTTTTAGGGATTTTTGAGGATATTTATGGTATTTTTCTGTTTTTAGAGTTTTTAGGGGTTTTTAGATTTTTAGTCTTTTAAGGGGTTATTGTGTTATTTAAATTTTTTGAGGGTTTTATAATTTTATAATGTTTTAGTGGATTGAATATAATTTGTTGTTTTAGTGGGTTTTTAGTGTTTTTATTTGTATTTGGGGTTTTATTGTTTTTTGGGGGTTTATGGGTTTTAGGGTTTTAGTGGTTTTTATGGTTTTTAGGACTTTTTTGCCTTTTTTAGGATTTTATGGGTTTTAAGTGTTTTTTGGTTTTTGAAATTTTTGTTGGGGTTTTCTGGGTTATTAGGTGTTTTTATGTTTGTAGTGACTTTTAGGGGATTTTTTTCGTATTTTTATGGTTTTTATGGCTTTATGGTTTTTATGGTTTTTATCATTTTATAGGTATTTATAGTTTTCATAGGTGGTTTCATGGTTTTGACAGGTTTTTATTTTTTTAGGAATTTCAATGGATTTTTTTATGATTTTATGGTTTTAAGGTTTCTATGTATTTGGAATGGTTTTTGGGTTTTAGGTTTTTTGGGTTTTTATAATTTTTCTATTTTTAAGGGTTTATAGTGTTTATAGGTTTTCAATGTTTTATTAGTGTATTTTAGAGGTTTTTTGGTTGTCACATCATTAGAGGTGTTTAGGGATTTCTAAAGTTTTTTATTTTTAGTGTGTTTTTATTTTTTTTATTTTTGTGGTATTATGGTTTCTAGAGTTTTTTAATGTTTTTACGGGTTTGAAGGGTTTTTATAGTTGTTAGTGTTTTTTGGGATTTTATGGGTTTTTTTGGGTTTTAAGGTTTTAGGGTTTTTTTTATTATAAATTTTTTAAATTTTTGGGGGTTAACATTTTGTAGATTCATAGGGGGTTTAAGTTGTTTATGATTTTTAGGCTCTTAGGGTATTTTAGTATTTTTAATGTTTTTTACGTTTTTGGGGATTTTAGGGGATTTTAGTGTTTTATAATTTTTAGTTTTTTATGTCATTTGACTATTTTTAATATTTATTGTTTTCTTAGGTAGTCTTAGGGTTTCTAGGGGTTTTTACATTTTTAGGATCTTTAGCGATTTTTTAGGATTTCATGGGATTTTATGTATATTGACGGTTTTTGGGGTTTTTAGGGTTTTTATTGGGCCTTTTAGGTTTTAAGATTTTTTTTGAGTTTTTAAGGGTTTATATTATTTTTAGGGTTTCTTACCATTTTTAGGTGTTTAATGTATTTTTAGTTTTTTTAGGGGATTTAATGGGGTTTTGGGGGTTTTTTTGGTTTTAGGGTTTTTTTGGTTTTATGGGTTTTTATGGTCTTTTAATGGTCTTTTATGGTATCTAGATTTATTATGATTTTAGGTGTTTTTTGGGGTTTTGGGTTTTAAGGTTTTCATAGTGTTTTAGTGTTTTTTAGATTTTTATGTTTTTTGCGATATTTATGGATTTTTTTGGTATTTTCATTTTTTAGTTTCTTTATAGATTTTGAGGGTTTTATGGTGTTTTAGTGTTTTAGGGTTTTTAGGTTCGTCATGGGTTTTTAGGTTTTTAGGGCTTTTACGAATTTTTAGGGTTTTATGCGTTTTTAGAGTTTTAAGGTTTTCTTAGGGTTTTTAGGGTGGTTACTGATTTATATGTTTTTTGTGTTTTTAGGGATTTTTAAGATTTTTATGGGGGTTTTGGGGATTTTTGGCATTCTTTGGGTTTTTATGATTTTTATTTTTCTTTGGGTTTTTAGGATTTTCTATGAAGGTAGGGTTTCAAAAATAATTTTAACACTTATAATGTTTTAATTTGTTTTTTGAGATTCTAGTGGGTTTTTAAAAATTTTATCTGTTTCTATGTATTTTAATGCTTTTAGGGGTATTAATTTTTCAACAATTTTTGGGTTTTATGAACTTTTTATGGTTTTAGGGGTATTATGTGTTATTAGGTATTTTAGGATTTCATAGAGGTTTTCAGGGTTTTTATGTGTTTTTTTATTTTGGGTATTTTTTTTGGATTTATGGAGTTTAGAGTTTTCAAGGACATCGAGGGATTTTTTGTGTTTTTAGGGGTTTTATTCTTTTTTTGGTTTTTTAGTGTTTTTTGGGATTTTTGGGATTTTTATGGGTTTTTAGAGTTTTTAAAATTTTATGGGTTTAACGGGGTTTTTGGATTTTTAGAGGTATTGGCATTTTTTGGGGTTTTAAGATTTTTAGAATTTTTTTAGTTTTTACAGGTTTTGGGGTTATATGGTATTTTTATTTATTATATTTTTAGGGCTATTTTAGTATTTTTGTGGGATTTAGGGTTTTTGGTATTTTGAATCATTTTTATGTTTTCTAGTGTATTTAGGGTTTTTATCATTTCTTTGTTTTTGAGGATGAAGTTTTTTTATGTTTTTATAGTTTTCATATGTGATTTATACGTTATTAGGGTTTATGAAATTTTACGTATTTTTTCAACTTTTAAGAATTTTGATCATTTTATGGGGTGTATGGATTTTATGGTTTTTTGAAATTTTTAGGGCTTTTGAGTTTTTATGTTTTCTACTGTTTTTAAGATATTCTAACATTTTTTAGTTGTGTAAGTTGTTTTTATATTTTTAGTGTATTTTTAATATTCTTATTATTTTTTCGGTTTTTATGGATTAAGGGGTTTTTACCATTTTAGGGATTTTATAATCGTCATGTTTTTAGTGGTTTTGAGTATTTTTTTGGTTTTTATGGTTTCTTGAGGGTTTTTCTTGGTTATAAATGTTTTTAACGTTATCAGGGATTTTTAGGATTTTTTTGTAACTTTATGGTTTTTTGGGGTTTCAGGGTTTTATAGTTTTTTGGTATTTATGTTTTTTTTGTTAAGGTTTTTCAGTGTTTTTAATTTTTTTAGGGGTTTAATGGATTTTATATTTTTTAGTTGTGTTTTGGGATTTTATAGGGTTTTTTGGATTCTTAACGTTCGTTGGGGTTTTATGGATATTTGGGATTTTATTGGGTTTTTAGGGTTTTTTTATATTTTTTGAGGTTTTTGGATATTAAAAGTGTTTTAGGTTTTTAGGGAATTCTTAGCATTTTTTTGGGATTTTAATGGGTTTTTATGTTTTTAAGGATTTTTAGCACTTTTTAGGATTTATATGGTTTTTAGTATTTTTATGGATTTTGAGGGGTTTTGGGGGGTTTAAGTTTCTATCATTCATTAGGGTTTTTATCGGTTTGAAGTTTTTTTAGATTTTTAAGGTTTTTAGGTGTTTTCAGGGTTTTTGGGGTTTTTGGGTTTTAAAACCATTTTATGGGTTTAAATGGTTTTAGATTTTATGGTGATTTTTAGGGGTTTTACATTTTATATGGGTTTTATTGTTTTTGGGTTTTTGGGTATTTGGGGGTTTGGAGAATTTTTAGCATTTTATGGGTTATTAAGATTTTTAATTTTTTTAGGTTTTTATGGTTAAAAAAGGGTTTTTAGGTCTATATTTTTTTTATAGATTATACGGTCTTTTAGGATTTTTATTAATTTTAGGGGATTTAGGGATCTGGATTTTTTTAGAGTTTTTAGCTTTTTTATCGTTTTCAATAATTTTTAGTGTTTTTTTTGTGTTTTTAGTTGTTTTGCAATAAAAATATTATTTTTTTAACATTTTTGGGAGTTTAATGGGTATTACAGTTTTAGTGAGTTTTTGGGTAGTTTTAAGGTCTTACGGTTTTTTTGGTTCTTTGGGTTTTTTATTTACTATGGGGGGTTTTAGGGTTTTTTAGGGTTTTGTGTATTTTAAGCATTTTTTGGGGTTTTACGGGTTTTATGTGTTTTTAGGATTTTAATGATATCTTATGGGTTTACATGGTTTTTAGGGTATTTTATGTTTTTATGTATTTTTAGGGATTTTCATGATTTTTATGGTTTTTTAGGGTTTTAGGTATACTGGGGATTTTTTGGGGTTTTTAGGTTTTTAGGGTTTTCATAGTTTTTTTAGTTATTACAGTTTTTGAGTTTATTTTTGTTTTTATATGTTTTTATTGTTTTTTATTATTTTTATGGGATTAATGAATATTTAGAGTTTGTAGGGAGTTTTAATGGATAGTTAGGGTTTTTATGGTTTTTAGGGGTTTTATTTATTGGGTGTTTAGGGCCTTTTATGGTTTTAGGTCTTTTAGTGTTTTTTGGTTTTTTGGAGGTCTTAAATGTTGTTAGGTTTTTATGGTTTTCTTATGGGTTTTATGGTTTTTTTCACGTTTGGTATGTTTATAGGGATTTTAGTTCTTTTTAGGTTTTTTATGGTGCGTTAGAGTTTTTGGGGATTTGTGTGATTTTTTTGGTTTTTTTGTGCTTTTAGAGTCCATTTTATTTTTAGAGATTAAAAGTATTTTTATAATTTATTGAGTTCATCTTATGAGTTTTCATAGTTTTTCACATTTTATAATTTTTGGATTTTTTTTATTTTTATGAGTTTTGATGGTTTTGTAGGGTAATTTTGTGTCTTTGGTTTTCTTGTATTATTAAAGTTTTAATGGTTTTATCTAAATTTTTTAATATTTTTTTAGTTTTAAAGGGTATTTGTAGTAATTGGGGGTTTTTGATTTTTTGGGTTTCTTTTGTTTTTTTTTCATTTTTATTGGGGTTTAGGGGTTTCTAGGGTTTTTAGAATCTTGTAGGTTTTTTGGGTTTTATGTTTTTTGGGGTTTTTTATATTTGTTTGGGGTGTTGATGGTTTTTTTAATTTTTTACATTTTTTTGGTTTTTCGGGTATTTTTGGATTTTTAGGGGGTTTTAGGGGTTTTAGGGATTTCAAGGGGGTATAGGGTTTTTAGGGTAATAAGGGTTTAGGGTTTTTAGGGCTTTAGGGGTTTTTTGAGTTTTTAGGGGTTTTGTGGTTTCTAGTATATTTAATATTTTTTGGGATTTAATGGGTTTTTATATTTTTAGTGGATTATTTTATTTATTGGTTTTTAGGTTTTTATGGTTTTTAGGGATTTTATCATTTTTTGGGGTTCTGATGATTTTTAGGGTATTTTTGGGGTTCTAACATTATTAGGGGTTTTAGGAAAGGAAGATGCGAGGGTTGGGCTATTCTTGACCCCACCAAATTTATTTTGATTTTTATCAATTTGCGGGAGTTTTATGATTTTGAGGGATTTTGGGGTTTTTATGTTTTTAGGGACTTTTAGGTTTTCTTTGCTTTATGGGTTTTTAAAATGTCAATTGTTTTAAGGGTTTTGGAGTTTCTCAATGTTTTATGGGTTAAAAGTGTATTTAGTGGTTTATAGTGTTTTGGATCTTTTTAAGGATTTTAGGGGTTCTTAGGGTTTGGGGATTTTATGGGGTTTTTTGGGTTTTAGTGATTTTGTGGGTTTTTCAGGGATTTAGGTTTTTCACGGATTTTAGGATTTTGTTCAAGATTCTAGGGCTTTCATAATTTTTTACATTTTTAGGGGTTGTCATTGATTATATGTGTTTTTGTGCAATTTTTATGGTTTTATGAATTTTGAGGGTTTTTTGGATTTTTAATGATTTTATGGTTTTGTAGGGATTTTAGTTTTTTTAGGTATTTTAGTGATATTATGTTTTTTTTATTTTTTACAGTTTTCTGAGGAGTTTTTTATTTTTTTTGTTTTTAGGGATTTTTACAGTCTCTTCATATTTTTATGGTTTTTATAGGTTTTATGGATTTTTTTAGATTTTACTGTTATTAAGGTTTAGAGTGTTTTAGATTTTCACAATTTTTTATACTTTTAATTGGTTTTTAGGTTTTTTGGAGTTCGTAATATTTTTTTTGGTGTTTAATGGGGTTTTGGTGTTTTTAGTGGTTTTTTGGGTTTTTATGGGGGTTTTTTGTTTTTATTTTTTTCAGGTGTTTTTTTTGCTTTTTGAGGGTTTAAAGGTATTATAGGGTTTTAAATGTTTTTAAGGGTTTTAAGTTTTTTTGGGTTTTTATTGAAAACTTTTAATTTTTATGGTTTTTTGGGTTTTTTATGACTTTAAGAATTTTTGGGCTTTTTTAGGAATTTTATATTTATAGGAATTTTACTGATTTTGATGGTTTCTAGAGTTTTTAATGGTATTAGGGTTTTTATGGGTTTAGTGTTTTTTTGGATTCATAGGTATTTTATGAATTTTTATGTACTTTTGGTCTTCCTTATGGTTTCACTGTTTTTTGATTATTTTTTACGTTTTTAAAGTTTTTTGGGATTTTTGTATTTTTTGGTTTTTTGGGTTTTATTGTTTTGTGGGTGGGGGATAGGGGGGTTTTAGAGATTTTATGTTTTTTTTTGGTTTTTATGGGTTTTTCTTTTTAGGTTTTATTTACACTTTTTTTATGGTTTTTAATGTTTTTAATTTTGTGAATGGTTTTTATTGTTTTTATTGGGTTTTATAGTCTTTATTTTTTTATGTTTTATAGGGTTTCTGGGTCTTAGGATGGTTTTTATAATTTTTTATGGTTTTAATGTATTTTTAGGTTTTTAAGGATTTTTTATTTTTTATCAGTTATATTAGGTTTAAAATGTTTTCAGGGATTTATCACTTTTTTATGATTTTTATGGTCATTATGTTTTTAGAGATTTGAGTGTTTTAGTTTCTTTTAGGGGTGGTATGGTTCTTTTTGACGTTTTAGGGGTTTTTACATTTTTTTGGATTTTGATGATTTTTTGAGTATTTAATGTTTTCAAGGGTTTAATGGGATTTTTGTGTTTCTAGTGGTTTTTTTGGTTTATAGGGATTTTATGTTTTTTTTATTTTAAATTTTTTCTTAATGTATTTAATTTTTTTAGGTTTTAACAATTTTTCATGATTTTTATGGTTTTAGTGTATTTTGGGATTTTGAGGGTTTTTAGGGGGTTTTAGGTTTTTAAGAAAATTAATTTTTTAACGTTTTCAGTGTTTTAAAATTTTTAGGGTTTTAATGATGTTTTAGTGGTTTTAGGTCCTTTTTCCATTTTAGGGTTCATAAATTTTTTAGGTTTTAATTTGTTATTATTTATTTTTATTTTAATGTTTTCACAAGGTTTTATGTGATTTATGGTTTTTTTTTGTTTTTATGAATTTTAATGATTTTTTGGGATTTTTTTGGTTTTTTGGATTTTTTTTGTATTTTTAGGGTTTTAGGATTTTTAGGGATTTTAGCTTTTTTATAAATTATATGGGTTCTATGTATTTTTAAGGTTTTCTAATTTTCTTAGTGTGTTTCAGGGTCTTTATAGTTTTTATTTTTATAGGGAAATTTATGGTGTTTTTAGGATTTTTATGGTTTTTATGTTTGTAGTGATTTTTAGGGTTTTAGGGGTTTTAGGGAATTAATTGTACTTTTGCGATTTAGGGGTTCTTAAATTTTTTAGGATTTTAAATTTATTTAGTTTTTCTCATTTTTATGGGTTTAAAGAATTTTTATAGTATTTAGTGAATTTTATGTAAATTTACAGATTTTTTATATTTTTTGGGGTTTTTATGGGTTTTAGGGTTTTTATGGTTTTTGGTGTATTATGGACTTTTAAGGGGGTTTTTTGGGTTATTTTCATTTTTAGGATTTTACGTGTTTTTGGGTTTTTGAGATTTTCATAGGGAATTTCAATGTTTTTAGGGTATTTTTTGTTTTAAGGGGTTTTTAAAATTTTTTAGGAATTTTATGGGTTTTTATGGTTTTTTTGGATTTTGAAGGGTTTTAGTGTATTTTAGGATTTTTAGTGTTTTATTTTTTTTATTTTATTTGGGATTTTAAGGGTTTTTAGGGTTTTTAAGTTTTTATGATTTTTATAGGGTTATACATTTTTAGGGGTTTTACGCATTTTTAGGATTTGTAAGAGTTTAGGGTTTTTAGGGATTGGTGTTTTTAGTCTTTTTGAGGGGTTTTGGGGTCTTTATGGGCTTTTTTGGTCCTAGGGTTTTTTAGTTTTCTTGGGTTTTAGTTGTTTTTAGTGCATTTTAAAAATTTTAGGGGTTTAATGGGTTTTTAAAAAATTTAGTACTTTTTAGTGGTTTTATTTGTTTTTAGGGTTTCTATAGTATGTTGGTTGTTTATTATTTTTAGGGGTTTTAGGGTTTTTAGGGTCTCTTAGAGATTTTAGCTTTTCAAGATTTGTAGGGGTTTATTTGTTTTTAGTTTTTTAGAATTTTTTAGAGGGTTTTCATAGTTTTTATGGTTTTCAGTTTTCTTAGGGTTTTAGAGTTTTTTAGAATTATATGGGTTTTTATGGATTTTGAGGGTTTTATGGGTTTTTCGCATCTTTTATGAAATATGGAATTTTTTAGGTTTTTTGGGTTATATTTTTTTTATGTTTATAAGGGTTTCTTAGGGTTTTATGCTTTTTAATGATTTTTTTGGGATTTTAATTATTTTTATGTAATTTTAAGGTTTTATTGTTTTATTGGGATTTTAGAGTTTTTTATGGTTCTTATGAATTTAATGTTTGTTTTAATTTTTTTATTGTTTTAGGTTATTAAAGGGTTTTCCATTAATCTTATGGATTATTAGAGATTTTATGGATTTTTATGGTTTTTATGGTTTTAATATTATTTGTGGATTTCAATGGGATTGAGTATATTTAGTTTTTTTTTTGAATTCTTTGCTCTTTTACGTGTTTTTAGGGATTTACGGTTTTTTTAAGGGTTTCATGGTTTTTAGGATTTTATCATTTTTATGGAACTTTAGGATTTTTTATGAATTATTATGGTTTATTGGGTTTATAGGGATTTTGATGTTTTTAGGGTTTTTATGGTTTTTGTGCACATTTAGGTTTTTGGGTATTTTAGTGTTTTTAAGGTTTTTTGTCAGTATTTCATGGTTTTTACAGTTTATTATGATTTTAGGGATTTTTAGGGTTTTTTAGGATTTTCAATTATATTTATAATATTTTAGTGTTTTAGGGTTTTTTGGGGTTTAGGGGTAATATCATATATATTTTCAAGTTGTTTAGGATTTAATGGTGTTTAGATTTTTTTATCATTTTTATAGGTTTAAAGGGTTTTTAGAAATATTAGTGGGCCTTTAGGGTTTTAACGGGTCTGTAGGGTTTTTATGTTTTTAGGGATTTTTATAGTTTATAAGGGTTTTATGGTTTGTTAGGTTTTTTTAATTTTTATGGTTTTAGGGGTTTTAAATATTTTTGGGTTTTTAATGTTTTCTTTGGGTTTTCAGGGTTTTCTATTTTTCTATGGATATTTAGGGATTTTTTTAAATTTTATTTTTTTGGTATTTTTGGGATGTAGGGGTTATTAGGGGTTGTAGGGGTTTTATGTTTTTTTGGGTTATTTTATTTTTTAGGGGAAATAAGTATGTTTATGTTATTTGTAACATTTTATGGGGTATACAGAGGTTTTAGTGGTTTTTTGTGTATTTATTTGGTTTTAGGAATTTTAGGTTTTATGAAATTTTATGGGTTTTAGGTGTTTTAGTGTTTTTATTGTTTATTATAGTTTTTAGGTGTTTTATATGTTTTTAGGGTTGTCTTAGGGTTTTCATCATTTTAGGGTTTTCATGTTTTTAGGAAATTTTTGGATTTTTTTATATTTTATAGAATATAGTGTTTAAAAGGATTTTTGAGAGGTTATATGGTTTCTTGGGTTTTTATAACATTATTATTTTTTATTTTGGGTTTTAGTATTTTTTTATTTTTTAGGGTTTTTATAGTTTTTTCAGTTTTTAAATGGTTTTATGGGTTTAAATGGGTTTTAGTGATTTTAGATGGTCTTTAATGTTTTTATTGGATTTTAGGGTTTTTAATGGTTTTGGGGGATTGATGGATTTTATGGTTTTAGGGACTTTTAGGGTTTATTAGTTTTTTTAGAGATTTTAGAGTTGGGGGGGGGGGGGTTTGAGTCTTTATGGCTATAAATATTTCATAGATTTTTTGGGGGATTAATTGTTTTTTATTGTTTTTAATGTTTTCTTAGTGGTTTTATGGGTTTTCTGTGTTTTTTATGTATTTAGATGTTTTTAGGGTCATTTATGATTTTTATTATATTTTTTGGTTTTTAGATATTTTGATGGTTTTCAGGGTATTAATGGGTTTTTAGGTGTTTTGTGGTTTTTCAATTTTTTTAGGTTTTAGGATTTTTGTGGGTTTTATATTTTTTAATCATGTTAGCGGACTAAAGAGAATTTATAGTTTTTCATTGGGTTTTATGGTTTTAATTAATTTATTGGGTTTTAATTGTTTTTAGCGGTTTTCGGTTTTTGATGGTATTTTTAGGGGTTTTAGCATTTTTTGGGTTTTAGGGGTTTTATATTATTTGGGTTTTAAGGATTTTTATTAAGCATTCATAGTTTTTAGGGTTCTTAGTTTTTTTGGTATTTTTGGGCTTTTATTTTTTTTTCATGTTTTAGGGATTCTGAGTTATTTTAGGGCTTTTAGGGTTTTAGAGTTTTTACCATTGTTAGCATTTTTAGAGTTTTATGTGGTTTATGGTTTTAAGGTTTCCTTTTTTTTAGGAATTGTAGATTTTATTTTATTTTTTTCAGGATTTTTTGTGGAAATTTTGTATTTTATTTTGGATTTTTATGTTTTTTGGGATTTTAATGGTTTTTCCGTTTTTTAGGATTTTTTGAGTTTTTAGGGATCTAACATTATTTACGTTTTTAGGAGTTTTAAGTGATTTTAAGTTATTTAGGTTTTCTTATGGGTTTTCATGGTTTTTTTTAGTTTTTTTAGGTGTTTTGGGGGGTTTTTTTAGGATTTTATGGGTTTTTAGTGGTTTATAGATTTTTATGGGTTTTTGGGGTTTTCATGGTTTTAGGTGTTTTTAGGGCATTTAAATTTTTACATTTTTAGTGTCTTTAAATGAGTTTTAGTGGCTTCTCATTTATATGTTCTTCGGGGATTTGATTATTGTTTGTTGTTTTTAGGTTTTTATTACATATTTTATGTGTGTTTACATTTTTTGGTATTTTTATTTATTTTTAAGATGTTTTTGTATTTCTATGGGTTTTAGGGATTTTCAAGGGCTTTTGGGTTTTTAGAGTTTTGTAGGGTTTTAATATTTTTTTCAATTTTTTTAAATGTTTTTAGGGTTTTATGGTTTTCATATCGGTTTCTAGTTGTTTTAGCGGTTTTTAGGTATTTTTGTTATTTTTATTAATTTGTTATAGTTTTTATGGTTCTAATGGATTTTGAGCGGTTTAAATCCTATATTGGGATTTTATTTTGTTATTTGGGGTTTTAAGATTTTTGTGAGTTTTTATAGATTTAATGGTTTTTAGTGTTATTTAATGTATTTAGGGTTATAATGGGTTTTCAGAGTTTTTAGTGGTTTATAGTGGTTTGCTGCGTTTTTAATTATTTAATGGTTTTATTGGTTTTACCGTTTTGAGGGTATTTTACAATTTTAACGGTTTTTATGGGGTTTAATTTTTCTTGTTTTTATGTTTTTCTTGTTTTTTTTGTTTTTCATAGTTTTTTAGGATTTTAGGGTTTCTAGTATTTTTATGGTTTTTAGAATTTTTAGGAATTTTGGGGGGTTTTAGGATTTTTTTGGGGTTTTATCCTTTTTTAATATTTTTAGGGTTTTTATTTTTTAGGTATTTATAGTTTTCTTATGGGTTTTATGTGTTTTTTGGTTTTTTAGATTTTTAGTGATTTACAAGGATTTTTTTATGATTTTTTTATATTTATGGTTTGTAGGGATTTTGATGGATTTTGAGCGGTTTTTTGGGTTTTTATGATTTTTTGGAATTTTAGGTTTCTTTTATTTTTATTATTTTTATGTTTTTTTAAAAAAATTGTCCTTTTTAAGAATTCATTGATTTTTGGAGTTTTTATTGGCTTTGACGGTTTTTATGGAGTTTAATGCATTTTAAATTTTTTAGGGGTTTTTATAGTGTTTTAGGTTCTTTTGATAATTTTAGGGGTTGTATGGTTTTTATCATTTTTAGTTTTTAGGGGTTTCATTTACTTTTAGATTTTTAATGTTTTCTTCATGTTTTTCGGGAATTTGGGATTTTAACGTTATTAGGTATTTGTATTTAGATTTTAGGTTTTTTGTGGGTTTTAAGGGTTTTATATATATTGAGTGTTTTAAAGTGTTTTTGGGGATTTTAGGGGTTTTCATTTTTTTTGTGTTTTAAGTGTTTTATAGTAGTTATTTTTTACTGGTTTAATGTTTTTTAGAGTATTTAGTTGGTTTTTATGGGTTTCATGTGTTTTCATGGGTTTTTAAGGATTTCGAAATTTTTATGATTTTTACGGGGTGTTAGGGTTTTTAGGATCTTTATATCATATATTAGGTTTTCGAGTGTTTTTTAGGGTATTTATGTGTTTTCTAGATTTTAAATGTATTCTTAGGTATTTCCATGTTTTTTGGGTTTTTATAATTTTAGGGATTTCTAGGGAATTATAAGGATTTTATGGGTTTTTTGGGTTTTTTGAGATTTTGAGGGTCTTTTGTGTTGCTTATGGTTTTAATATTTTTTTTCTGGTTTTAGAGGTTTTATGTGGATTAATGTTTTAGGACATTCATTAATGTTTTTCAAGGGTTTTTAAAATTTTAATGATTTTTGGGTTTTCTTATGATCATTATGGCCTTTTAAAGGATTTAAAGATTTTCGGGGGTTTAGGGTTTCTAGTGTTTTTTTGATTTTTAGTGTTTTAATGGTATTTTGGGGTTTTTTGAGGATTTATTTTTTTTTAATGTTTTAGGGTATTATAGTGTGTTGGTTGTTTTAGTGGGTTTCTAAAGAGTTTTAGGGGTTATTAGAATTTTTGGGGTTCTCTGGGTTTTATATTTTTCAATGGTTTTTAGGGTTTTTATGGATTTTAAAATTTTTATTCTTTAAGGATTTTAAGTATTTTTAGATTTCTTAGGTTTTCTTTGGGGGTTTTCTTGGTTATTAATAATTTTTATGTTTGTAGAGACTTTTTTGGTTTTATAAAGTTTTTATGGGTTTTTAGTGTTTTTATGGTTTTTAACATTTTTAAGGATTATATGGAATTTAAGTGTTTTAGGCTTTTAAGGTTTTCTTATGGGTTTTATGGTTTTTATAGATTTATAGTGCTTTTTATAACTGTTAGGGTTTTATTATTTTTGGGATATTTTTGGATTTGTAGGGTTTTAAGGGTTTTAACCTTTTTTAGTTTTCTTATGTGTTTCAAGTATATTAATATTTCTATGGGTTTCTTAGGGGTTTTTAAGGTTTTAAGGGTTTTCAAATTTTATGGATTATTTGAGATTTTAAGTATATTCATGGTTTTTATGGAATTCTTGTTCTTTGATGTTATTTATAATTTTTGGGGTTTCTGTTGTTTTTTAGGATTTTTCGTTTTTTCGTTTTTAGGGGTTTTAAGGTTATTTTTGGGTTATTTACCTTTTTTATAGGGTCAAAAAGTTTTTATGGTTTTTAGTATGTTTTTTGGTATTTTTTTCAATTGATTGTCAATGATTTTATGGTTTTAGGGGTTCTTTGGGTTTTTAGGTGTTTTTTAGAATTTTTTATATTTATATGGATTGTAAGTATTTATAGTTTTTGGGTATTTCATAGGGTCATTTTGGGTTTTTTTTATGTTTTTAGGATTTTTATGGGATTTTTATGATTTTTAGGTTTGTTAGAGATTTTGAGGGTGTTTAGGATTTTTATGGTTTTTTAGCGTTTTTAGGTTTTTTGGGGGTTTAATGTTTTTAGGTGTTTAATCATTTCATAGGGGTTTTAAGGGTGTTTAAGGTTTATGGATTTTATGTATTTATAAGGATTTTTAGTATTATAAACATTTTAGGGTTTTTTGTATTTTGAGTGTTTTTTTGAATTTGGGGTTTTTTGAGTTTTTTTTGGGTTTTTTTTGGATTTTTAGGGGTTTTAAGGACTTTTTGAGGTTTTTTAATTTTTAATGTTTTTAAAAGGGTTTTATAGTTTTATGTGTTTTTCTATTTTTATGGGGTTTTAGGGTTTTTAAGGATTCAAGGGGGTTTTATGGTTTTTATTATTATTATGGTTTTTATGGGTTTTAGAGGGTTTTATATATTTTTTGTCTTTAAGGGTTTGAAGGATTTTTTTAATTAATAAGGGGATTTCACTATTTATACTTGTATTAAATTTATGTGATTTTTTTATTTTTATGATATTTATGGATTTTAGGATTATTAGGAATTTCAAGGGTTCTCAAGGTTTTTAGGGCTATTTGAGGTTTATAGATACTTTTTGTTTTTATGGGATTTAATTGTTTTTAAGATTTAATTTATTTTTACGGGGTTTTATGGTTTCTAGGGTTTCTTACATTTTAAAGGATTTTTAGGGATTTATTGAAAATTTTATGGATTTTTTGTTATATTGAGGGTTTTTATGTTTTTAGGGGTGTTATAGTTTTTTGGGGATTTAGGTTATTTTTTTGAATTTTTAAGGGGTTATAAGGTTTCGTAGGGTTTTTAAAACATTTTTAGTGTTTTAAAAGATTTTTAGAGTTTTTAGTGTGTTCTTAGGGGTTTTATAGGGTTTTACGGTTTTACGTGTTATTTGGTTTTATGGGGGTTTATGGAATTTTATGGTTTTAGCACTTGTTATTATTTTAGTGGAATAAAGTGGTTTTATGTGTTGATGTTTATCTTAGGGTTTTTAGGGTTTAGGGTTTTTTATGTTATAGGTATTTTTAGGGATTTCATAGAATTATCATATTTAGGGTTTAATGGATTTTGAGGGATTTTAGGGTTTTCAGTGTTTTTGGGATTTTTGAATGTTTTCAATTTTTAGATTCTTTGGGGGTTTTAAGAATTGTTAGGTTCTTATGTTTTTTAGGGTTTTTCTGGGTGTTCACTATATTTTCATTTTTTGTTATTTTTAATGATTTTAGGATTTTAATGGGTTTTTAGGATTTTTGGAGATTCTAAAGATATCTGGGTTTTTATGTTTTCTATGGTTTTTTTAAGGTTTTAGTGTTTTTTTTAGTTTTCTTGGGTTTTTATATTTTTTTACATTTCGTGGTGTTTTGAGTTTGTTTTGAGTGTCTAGTGGGTTTTTACGATTATTATGGGGTTTTAGGCTTGTTATGGTTTTATGGGTTTTTATTTTTTCATAGTTTATTAAAATTTAGGGTGTTTTAATAGTTTTTAAAATGTTTTACGTTTTTAGGGGTTTTAAGTGTTATTGGAGTTTTAATGATTTCCAATGTTTTTATGGGGTTTTATGGTTTTTTAAAAATTATAGGATTCTAGTGGACTTTTTAGGATATTATGAATTTTTAGGGTTTTTAGGGATTTTGAGGGGTTGTAGTGTTTTTAATGGTTCTTAGGAATTTTATGGCTTTCTTGGTTTTTCCTAATTGTTTGATTTATTTTGGGGTTTAAAGGGGTTTTTAGGTGTTAAGGACTTTATCATTTTTATGGTTTTTATGGGTTTTATGGATTTTAACATTTTTTCTGTTTTTTGTTATTTTGATTGTTTTTTGTTTTTCAAGGCTTTGTAAGGGGTTTTCTTAATTTATATTCTTTTTAATGAATTTTTATCAAATTTTTATACTTTTATGTATTTTAATGAGTTTTAGGCCTTTTAGGATTTTTATTGGTTTTAAGATTTATATGGAATTTTACTGTTTTTGGGATTTTATCATTATTTAGGTTTTAGGTAGTTTTGGGGTTTTTAATTCTTTTTAGTATTTTATGTTTATCTTAGTGCTTCTTAGGGTAATTAGGTGTTTTTATGATCATTATGGATTTTATGTTTGTAGCCATTTTTAGGGTTTAGGGGTTTTAGGCATTTAGGCTTTTATGGGTTTTTAGGGATTTTTGAAATTTTCTAAGTGTTTTATGATTTTTTTGTGTTTTTTAATGTTCTTAGGGGTTTGAAGGGGTTTAGAGTTTTTATTCATTTTTAGTTATTTTAATGGATTTAGAAAACATAGGTTTTATATTTTTTTTGTGTTTTTATTGATTTTTATGATTTTTTCATTTTATGATTTTAGGAATTTTTAGTATTTTTTGATTTTTAAGGTTATCTTAGAAATTTTAAGGTTTTTAAGGTTTTTAACATTTTTAGAGATTTTAATGAATTTTTTAATTTTTATTATTTTGTGGTGATTTATGGATTATGAGGGTTTTTACGGATTTTTAATATTGTTAGTTTTTTTGGTTTTTTAGGGTTTTAGAGTTTTTTGAGTTTTTTAAGATTTTTTATTGTTTTAATGTTTTTAAAGTTTTTATGGGTTTAAAGGGTCTTACCAATTTTAATTTTTTAGGGATTTATTGGGTTTAATTTTTTTTGGTTTGGGGCGGGAGTTTATAGTATTATAGGGGTTATAGGGTCGTTTAGTGTTTTAGAAATTTTTTGGTTTTTTTTGGGGGGTTTTAATTTTTTTTCAGATTGTATGGTTTTCATAGGGTTTTTTGAGTATTTTATGGTATTTTATGTTTTTTTGGTATTTTTAGGGATTTTTCAGGATTTTTATGGGATTTATGGTTTTAGGGATATTGAAGGGTTTAAGGGTTTTAGGGTTTTTAGGGTTTTAATAGGTATTTAGGGTTTTAGGTTTTTTGGGTTTTTAGGGGTTTTAAGTGTTTGTAGATATTTTAATGTTTTTGGGGATTAAATGAATTTTATAGTTTTTAGTTGTTTTTTGGATTTTATGGGTATTTGAGGTATTTAAGGGATTTATGGTTTTTTTGTTTTTTGGGTTTTAGGGGCTCTTAAGGATTTTAGGTCTTTTAATTTTATTTGTTTTGTTGTGGGTTTTATGTGTTTTTAGGTTTTTCATATATTTTCTTAGGTTTTTATGTTTTTAGGTTTCTACGTTTTAGGGGAATGGAAGGTGCAAGACCAGGGTATCCTTGGACCCCAAATACATTAGAAGAAAAGGTACAATAGGCAAGGGAGGAGTGGGGTCAATCAACCCACAAACAAAATCCCCGGACGCCCCCAAATGCAAAAGTCAAGACCCAAAAAATCAACAAGAAAGGCAACTACAAACCAGAATCCCCATCCCCAAAAGGGTCTCCATTAGAAGCACAACCCGAAGAAGCATCTGAGTCCACCATTTCCCATTAAGAAGATTCATACTCCTTGAGGAAGTCCTTACATTACTTCCTAAGTTTCATGTATGGCTTTGCTTTGGAAGCCCGTTCATCTCTGTCAAGTTCATCTCTTTCACCATTGTCTGTCTTGGATATTGATCTAGCAGCCATTGGACTAGGCAGGGGGAATAGTCCCTCCTTTCATGCCACTTCACAGGAGGGTAACTCAATCCCTTGGCTCTACTACGGACTATATCATTAGGCACAACTTTTCCACCCATCCTGCCACAATCTGGGATAGATCACGACTTTGTCTTCTGGTTATAGCCAGAGGAACCAGAACGACCCATCACCGCCTGCTCATTCTTGATCTTGTCCAAGCTGGCATACAATATGTCATCGTGGTCCCCAAAAACATCTCCAAACCTAATGTGTTCATCATTCTCATCCACATGAAAAACCACTGGCCGCATGTCTGGCTTTTGGAAGATGGCCTTAACATGCTTCTCAAGCGAGATTTCTGAGTAGTCCAACATAATCTGTTCAGATATCTCATCCCAAGGGGAAAATTCCTCAAATAGGACAAGAGATGATATCAGATCAGGCTTCTCAAATCCCCTCCTATCAGCATGAATATTATCAAGTTGATTTTCTATCTGAGGATTTGCATATGGACCAAATCCTGGTACAAAAACATCAAGAAGAACCTTCTATGGTAAATGAACAAAAGGTGTGGTATTTTTCACACCCCAGACCCTTGAGCCATCATGAGAGGAAGGCTGGTCTGCATCCAAGATGTCCTCAGATTTGGCCTCCACCTCTTGTAATTCTTATCCCGCCAGACCCCATTCCTCATGTCCCACAGAGAACAGAGGCTCCAAGGCCTTGAACCCATTAGATAATAAGACCAATTCATCTCTAGATCCTTGTCCACCTGGTGGTGGGCCTGAAGAAGTGTTCATATCCTTCCCATGGTAGTCACGTCTTAATGTCATGCTCGCATCCCTGCCAGGGTCAGATAGTGAGGCCACATCCCAAACTTCACTAGGAGTGACATCCCCCACAATAGCAGGTGCTTCATCCCCCTAGTTCCAATTCACTCTATAGCCACTTGAAAATGTCATTTACCATGATTTTCTCCTCAGCACCCTGTCGGGAGGAAGATCACCTTCTCCTACACTATCATCCCCCCTAACATCTAGCAAGGAGTCCCAGGGTTCATCATTCTTTATCTCTAGCTTCCCTATTAAGCTCCAAATTGGTGATATGGCCCCATTACCATACCCATCCACCACACAATCATTACCTCTACAATCCCTTTTCATATGAACAAAAGAAAATAACGAGACATGGTAGTTTAACCATGATTCAAACACCACCGTCTGCTTCCACCTAATATCTTCACCAATTTAAATCCATACAAAGTCAACTAGTTCCTTTGAGACATAAACTTCGACACAAACCTTTGGGGAAATAGGATGGAACAAGGATATGGTTCTGCTATCCACTCAAATAATCCTTCCAACCACATTTCCCATCATCGTAATAATGGAACAAATTTGAAAGGGCGTGCGGGGTTTAATAAATCTTACATAGATTTCCATTATTGGGGAGTGAAGATTTAGACGAAAGTCAAAGCTCCACCGAAAGAGGGAGAAGAGAGAAGCATCACACCTTTGATGGGATATTGACCTGGCCCGGATAAGATCTTCCTCTGATGGGAATCACATCAGAATGTAACTAGAGTCGACCAAACCAACGGTTGCATAGTCCCTGGGATCGTAATGCTAAAAAAATAAACCAATAAAAAACATTAATCGGAGGACTCCAGTTTAAAAACCTGGAAACTAGAGTCAGTCTATGGAGAGTAGAGGCCTTGTGGAACTCCACAATTGTCAAGGGAAGCTTTGGTAGCCCTTCATTCAAACCGGGAACCTTAGGGAAAAGATCAATTTGTGAGAAAGTGGGAAGCGAGTCAGGATCCATGAAAAGAGAGAATCTATCCTAAACAGAGAGAAGATGTAGCCCTCCCAAATAGAGGGGGGAGTCCAGGGCACAATCATCAGCATCTTAATCAAGATAGTGATGAATTGGTAGGATCACCATTACAGGAGTAGAGCGCAGTGTCCATCCTCAAAGGGTGTTTTCATTACGTTTATATGGATTTTAGTGTTTTTTGGATTTTTATGGTGTTTTAGGGTTTTTATGGATTTTGAGGATTTTAGGGCATATTTTTTAAGAGTGTTTTTATTTTTTAGGTATATAAAGTGTTATTATTTTTATGATTATCTTAGGGGTTGTTGAGTTTTTTCACAAATTTATTAATTTTTAGGTATATTTATGTTTATGGGGTTTTGGGTTTTTAGTAACATTTAGGGGATTGAGATTTTTAGGATTTTATGCTTTTTAGGATATTTTTGTATTTTGGGTTTTAATGGTTTTTTATATTTTTTTAACATTTTTAGGGGTTTAAATGGTTTTTATAGTTTTTATTGCATTTTTAGGGTTTTGTTGGTTCTTATGGGTTTTTATGATATTTATAGTTGTTAGGGGTTTTTAGGGGTCTTTAGGGTTTTTAGTGTTTTTTAGGTATTTATATGTTTTATTTATTTTAGTTTTTAATGGTTTCATAGGGTTTTTAGTGTTTTTATGGTTTTTTATATTTTTTGGAATTTTAGGGATTTTTTAGGATTTTCATTATTTTTTGGGTTTTAATGGATTTTGAGGGGTTTTAGTGGTTTTTAGGGTATTATGGTTTTTATGATTCTTGTGTATGGGAGGGTGAGTATTTAATGGTTTTAATGTTTTTATATTTTTTAATTTTCTTAGGGGTGTGATGGGTTTTTAGTGTTTTTCATGCGTTTTTAGGTTTTTACGCGGTTTTTGGGTTCTGGGGATTTTATGGTTTTTTTGGGTTCTTAGGGGTTTTATTGTATTTTTGGTGCATTGGTGTTTTTTAGGTTTTTAAGGGATTTGTTTTTTGAATTTTAAGGGTTTGGTTGGGTTTTTCTGGGTTTTTGGACAGTTTTAGTGCTTTTTATAATTTTAGGGTTTTAGTGATATTGAGGGGTTTTATGGGTTTTTAGGGATTTGTAGGGTTTTGTAGTTATTAAAATTTTTAGGGGATTTTTTAGGTTTTAAAGGTATTATTAGGGGTTTTAGGGATTTTAGGGTTTTTTATTTCATAATTTTTAGTGTTTATTAGTATTTTTATTGTTTTGAGAGTTTTTTAGGATTTTGAAGGATTTCATGGTTAATAGGTTTTAGGGGGTTTTTTTTTATATTTCTGGGAATTATATATTTTTTAAATTTTTATGGGATTTATGATTTTTTGTGGTTTTTAGGATTTTAAGGAGTTTTTAGAGATGTTAGAGGTTGTTATGGTATTTTGGGTTTTTTAAGGGTTTTTTAAGGGTTTTTTGGGTTTTAGTGTTTTTAATGTTTTTAGAGGTTTTTTTGTGTTTTATTGTCTTAGGAATTTTGTTTGGAGTATTAAGATTTTTCAGTGTTTCTTACATTTTTTAGGATTCGTAGGTGTTTTAGAGTTTTTGAGGGTTTTAGGGAATTAATATATTTGAGTGTTTTTTAGGGATTTTAGGGATTTTAATGTATTTTGTCATATTTAGGGTTTTTTGGGATTTTATGTGTTTTTTATTTTTTAATGTTTTCTTAAGGGTTTTTCTGGGATTTAATGTTTCTAGGAAATTTTAGGATTTTTCTATTTTTTATAGGTCTTTTGGGGTTTTAGAGATTTTGAGGACTTTTATTGTTTTTAGGGTTTATTGGGTTTTTATGGGTATTTGGTATTTATGTTTTTATTTTTTAAGGGTTTTAATGGTTTTTTAGTGTATTTTAAAAAAATTATGGGCTTTTTATAGTTTTTAGTGGTTTTTTGAGATTTTAAGCGGTTTTAGTTATTTATAGTTTTTTGGGAATTTTATTGGTTTCTTATTATTTTAGGGGTTTTAGGGACAATTATGGTTTTTAAAGTTTTTAGAGGTTTAATAGTTTTTGGTATTTAATTTTTTCTTTTTGCTATTTGGGTATTTAGGTTTTTTTACTTTTTAGGGTTTTTTAGGGATTTTTAGGATTTTAATCTATTGGAATTTTTATAGATTTTGAGGGTTGTGATGGGTTTTAGAGGTTTTAGGGTTTTTAGGGGATTTATTTTTTTCGGCTTCTTATGGGTTTTAAGCATTTTTAGGTTTTAACGGTTTTTAGAGGGGTTTTCATGGTTTCTGGGTTTTGTACATTTTTATATATATTTAAGGGTTTTTTTGGTTATTTCATGTTTTTAAGGTTCTTAGGGTTTCTAGGTTTTTGAGGGTTATTAGTTTTTCTTGGGGTTTTATTTTTTTTGGGTTTTTAGGGTCTTTATATTTTTTAGGGTTTTTAATCCTTTTTAGATTTATTAATGTATTTAGGGTTTAAAGAGGTTTTATAGTTTTAAGTTGGCTTTTAGGGTTTTTATTTTTTTGGTTTTTGTAAGACTTTTGGGTATTCATAGGGTTTTAATGTGTTTTAGAGTTTTAAGGATTTCAAAGTGTTTACTAATGTTTTAGGGTTTTTATGTTTTTTGTGAATTTTAGCGCTATTTTTTAATTTATTTCATTTTAAGGGTTTAGGTATTTTGATATTTTTAGTTTCTTTTAGGGTTTTGGGGGTATTATTGTTATTTTTTGGGTTTTAGGGTTTTTTAGTTTTTTAGGTTTTAAGGGGTTTTTAGTGTTTTTAAAAGTTTTAGGGGTTTGAAGTGTTTTTTGGTTTTTATGAGGTTTTTAGGTTTTTAGGTGTTTTATATGTTTTTCAGGGTTTTATGGTATTTTTTTGTATTTCAATGTATTTAGTATTTTAGGGGTTTTATGTGTTTTTAGGTTTTTAATGTTCTCTTAGCTTTTTCAGGATCTTCTATTTTCTGGTATTTTTACGGATTTTTTTATTTTTATGGATTGTTTCGGTTTTTCTGGATTTAGAGGGTTTTTAGGGTATTTAGTGTTTTTAGCATTTTTATAATTTTTATGAGTTTTATGTTATTGTAGGTTTTTATAGATTTAGTATGGTTTTTCACAGTTTTTAGGGTTTCTTACAATTTTAGAGATTTTTAAGGTTTGTAGTTGAATTTTTATTATATTTGAGAGCCTTCAGGGATTTTTAGGGTTTTTATAGTTTTTTTGGGGGATTTATTGTTTTTTAGTTTTTAGGGTTTTTTAGGGTTTTTTATATTTTTTAATTATTTTGGGTGTTTAAAAATATTTTAATTTTTTTTTGTGGTTTTAGGGTTTTTATGTTTTTATGATTTTTAGGCATTTTATGGTTTTTAGGGTTTTTAGTTTTTTTTGGGATTTTAGCATTTTTCATATTTTTAGTTTTAGGGTTGTTTTAGGATTTGTATGGTTTATTTGGATTTATAGGGTTTTTAAGGGGTTTTGATATTTAGTGGTTTTTGGGAATTACGAGCTTTTAGCTTTTAGTGATTTTTAGTATATTTGGGTTTTCACAGTTTTTAATGTTTTTAAGGTTTAATGGTTTTTTTAGTTTTTTATCATTTTTAGGGGTTCTAATAGTTTGTATTTTTTTCAGTGGGTTTTATGGTTTTTTGGTGTTCTGTGGTTTTAAATTTTGTATGGATTTATTATTGCTTGGGGGGTTTGAGTTTTTACAGTTTATTTGGTTTTTGGGGTTTTTTGTGTTTTTATTTTTTTATGATTTTCTAGTTGGGTTTTATGTTTTTAGGGTTTTTAAAAATTTAATGATTTTTATTGTTTTTTACAATTTTATAGTTTTTAATGATTTTATGGATTTTTAGGGGTTTTGGGTTTTTAATATTTTGTTGGTGTATTTGAATTTTGTGAGATTTTTAGTTTGTTAGGTCTTATAGGGGTGTAATGCATTTTTTTTGTTTTTATAGTTTTCTTTGGGGTTTTCATGGTTTTTATGATTTATTAAATTTTTAGGAATTCTTAGTGGGTTTTTATGATTTTCAGTGTTTTTAGGGATTTCATGGGGTTTTAGTATTTTAATGTTTTTATTTGTTTTATGGTTTTTAGAGGTTTTTATCATTTTAGGGGTGTAAAGGGTTTGGAGGTTTTTAGTAGAATTGATGATATTTTATGTGTTTTTAGGAATTTATGGATTTTATGGTCTTTTAGTTTTTAGGGGGATTTATGAATTTATGGTCTTTTGGGTTTTATGAATTTTTAATGATTTAGTGGGTTTTATGTGTTTTAATGTTTTTATGGTATTCATAGTGGTTTTCAAGGTTTTAAGGGTTTTTATGTTATTACGGATTTTTTGGGATTATTTATTGTTTGTATGTTTTTTTGTGATTTTATGGATTTTTAGAATTTTTTAGGTTTTTAGGGTTTTTAGAGGGTTTAAGTGTTTTTAGGTTTCTATTGCTTTCTTATGTTTTTTAGGGTTTTGATGTTATTTATGTTTCTAGGAAATTTTCTGTATTTTTAAGGCCTTTTTAGAAATTTATGGTTTTTAGGGTTTTATGTGTTTTAATGGTTCTTAGTGTAATAAGGGGTTTTAGGGTTTTTTATGTGTTTTTGGGGTTTATGGTATTTTTAGAGATATATAGGGGTTTTATGGGTTTTAATATTTCTTATTTTTTATGGGTTTAGAGAGATTCTGGAGTTCTTAGTGGTTTATAGGGGATTATGGGTTTTTAGAATATTTAAAGGTTATTAAGGGTTTTATTTAGGTTTTTTAGTATTTCTAGTGTTTCTATGTTTTATGGGTTTTAAGTGTTTTATGGATTTTTATGATTTTTAAGTGTTTTTATTAGTTTTAAATTTTTATGGAGTTTTTTTTGGATATTTAGGATTTTATTGTTTTTTGGATTTTTGGGGATTTTGAGGCATTGGGATTTTTTAGAGTTGTATGTTTGTTTTTCATTTTTTATGGATGTTATGGTTTTTTAATGATTTATAATGTTTTTGTGGTTTAATGGGTATTTAGATATTTTTGTGCTATTAGGGATTTTATTTGTTTTTACAGTTTTTATTGTTTTAGGGTTTTTTGGGTTCTTTATAGTTTTTATGTATTTTGTGTTTTTATGGGTACTAATGGTTTTTGGGTTTTATGGTATTCTTCATGGGATTAATTTTTTAAGGGTCTTTTATGTTTTTACAGGCGTATACGAATATTTATAGTTTTTAGTGTTTTTAGCGATTTTGAGTGTTTTGAGGTTTTTATGGTTTTTAGAATTTTATATTGATTTTTTTGATTTTTTTGAGTATTGATGTTTTATAGAGTATTAACCATTTTTCTTATTGTAATGGATTTTAGATCTTTTTTTTGGTATTTAGGGGTTCTATGGGTTTTTTGGGGTTTTACTGATTTTTAGGGGTTATGGTTTTTAAGGTTTTAAAAGAATTTTAGGGGTTTTGGGGATTTTAGGCTTCTTAGGTGTTTTAAGTTTTTTTGGGTTTTAAGGTTTTCTTAGATTTATTTAGAGATTTTAGGGGTGTTCACATTTTCTGGGATTTTTGAGTAGGTTTTAATATTTATATATATATTTTTTGGGATTTCATCGGATTTATGGATTAATTTATCGGTTTTTAGGGTTTTATAGTTTTTAGGGGATTTTGGGTTATTATGAGTTTTTTGGGTTTTAATATTTTTTATAGTATTTAATGTTTTACAGTTATAAATGCTTTTATAGTTTTTAGTAATTCTATGTATTTTATGGGTTTTTATTTTATTTTGGTATTATTGTTCTTATGATTTTAATGGTTTTTGACATTTTTAGGTTTTTAGGGGTATTAATTGTTTATATATTCTTAAGGATTAATTATTGGTTTTTAGGGGTTTTATGGGTTTTAAATGTTTAGGGTAATTATGAAATTTTCAGGTTTTTATGATCTTTAGGGTTTTTATGGATTTTCGGCATTTTATGTTTTTTAGTATTTTGGGGATTTTATTGTTTTTTGGGGTTTTTTTGGGTTTTTAGGGGGTATGAGGGTTTTTAGTGTTTTCAATATATTTAGGGTTTTAATGTGTGTTTATATTTTTAGTGGTTTTATGATTTTTATGGGTATTTAGGGTATTTAATGTTTTGGGGGTTTACATTTTTTAGCGTTTTTATGTTTTTTTGGGATTTAAGTGTTTTTGGGTGTTTATGATTTTTCTTAGGTGTTTTCTGGGTTTTCCAGATCTATTAATTTTGTAGGGATTTTTTTTTGGTTTTTTTAGGATTTTTATGGATTTTTAGGGGTATTAGGAATTTTTTAGGGTTTCTAGGGATGTTAACATTTTTTATTCTTAAGATTTTATGTGTGATTATGATTTTTATGGTTTTTTATATATTTTTTCAAGTTATAGGATAATAAATGGTTTCTGAGTGTTTATTTGTTTTTAGGGTTTTTAGGGTTTTTATAGGTTTCAAGGGGTTTATGGTTGTCCTGGATTTTATGTGTGTTTTTAGAATTAGTTATGGTTTTATGATTTTTTTGTGTCTTTAGGGTTTTATGTATCTTAAGGTTTTTGAGGTTTTCTTAGTGGTTTTCACGGATGTTAGATTTTTTTTATATTTTTAGGGTTTTCATGTATTTTTTCATACTTTTAATTATTTTTAAGTTTTTAGTTATATTGAGAGGTTTTAGAGTTTTTAGCGGCTTTTAGGGTTTTCATAATTTTTTGTTTTTTTGTTGGTTTTATGAGTTTTTAGGTTTTTATCGTCTTCTTGTGGGTTTTTAGTGTTTCCCTTGTTTTATGTTTTTAGGATTTTTAGGGTCTTCATGTTTTTTTATGGTTTTAACGGAATTTTTGGCTTTTGAGGGGATTTTTGGGGATATTTGGGGTTTTTTAAGGAAGTTTTAGTGCATTTTGAGCTATTTTATGTTTTATGGTTTTAAAGTTTATTTTTATTTTTATGGATTTAAAGGGTTTTAAGAGTTTTTGTTCGTTTTTTGGTTTTTATTTTTATTTTTTGTTATTTATGGTTTTGATAAATTTTTATTCTATTTTTGGAATTTTTGGGTATTTAGGGGTATATCATTTTTATGTTTTTAATGTTTTCTTATCTGTATTCTATTTTTTTATTGTTTTTTATGTTTTACGGGATTTTTAGATAATTCTGGGTATTTTTTTGATATTAAGGGTTTCTAGGAATTTGAGTGTTATTAGGTGATTTGGGGATTTTGAGGGTGTTTACCATTTTTTTGGTTTTTAGGGGTTTTAAGTATTTTATATTATTTTTTTATTGGTTTCATTGTCTTTTTACGGTTTTTATAGGTTTTATTGTTTTTAGTGATCTCATGTGCTTAAGGGTTTTATGTTCTTATATATTTTAAATCTTTTCTTAGGGTTATCCAAGAATTTTTAGGTTTTTACTTTTTAGTGATTTTTAGGGATTTTTAAGAATGTTAGTTTGTTAGGGATTCTTTAAATTTGTAGGGATTTTTTGTTTTTATGGTTTTTTTGGGATTTTTGGGTTTTGAGGGTATTTTGTGTTTTGGGGGGTTTTAATAATTTTTAGATTTTTAATCATTTTTTGTGTTTAAATTGATATTTAGAGTTCTTATTTGGGTTTTATGGTTTTAATGGGATATTATTATTTTTAGGGTTTTTTTGTTTTAAGGGGGTTTTATTGATTTTATTGGTTTATATAGTATCTTAGTTTTTTATCATTTTTATGTACGTTTGTGGTTTTTAGTGATTTTAGGATTTTAACATATTCATGATGTTTTTAGGGTTTTTAGGGTTTTTAGGGTTTTTTAGATTTTATGGATTTTACGGTGTTTTTAGGATGTTGTAATTTTTTAAAAATAGGGTTTTTATGGTTTGATTGTTTTTTGGTGTTTTACGGGGTTTTATTAAGTTTTTTAGGGTTTTATCAGTTCGTAGTTGTTTTTAAAATTAATATGGGTTGAAAACGTTTTTAGAGTTTTTAGTGGTATTTGGGGGATTATGGGTTTTTAGTATTTTTATAGATTTCGCAGGTTTTATGGTATTTAGGGTATTGATGGATTTTAGATTTTTTAAAGATTTTAACATATTTTATGATTATTAGGGGTTTTAAGTGTTTTTATGATTTTATGATTTTCTTATGTATTTTTTCCATTTAAAGTTATTTACAGTTTTGGGAATTTTTGGGAATTTTAAATATTTTTATGGGTTTTTAGATTTTTTGGGACTTTGAGGGGTTTTAGGGTTTTTATGGGTTTTTAGGGTTTTAGGGTTTCTTTTGAGTTTTTTGGGTTTTGAACGGTTTTTATAGTTTTTTAACATTTTTAGTGGTTTAAAAGGCTTTTTATATTTTTAAGTCATATTTATTGTTCTTATGGGGTTTTTGGGTTTTTAATGGTTATAGGGGTTCTTTCGTTTTTAGAAATTTTATGTACATTGAACGGTTATATAATTTTTATGTCTTGGGGGGGGGGGGGTTAAGTGTTTTATGTTTTTGAGGTTTTCCTTGGGGGTTTTAGGGTTTAGGTATTTTAATGGTTTAAGAGATTTTATTGGGTGTTTGTGAGTTTTTTGGGTTCTGTGGTTTTTATGTATATTTATGGTTTTTAAGGTTTATATGGATTTCAGACTCATAATTTTTTTGTGTTATTTCGTATTTTTTTGGTTTTTTAGGGTTTTTAGGTTTTTAGATTTTTTTTATGTTTTTAATCTTTTGTAGAGTTTTTAGTGTACTTTTTGGGTTTAATTGGTTTTAGGGGATTTTCATTCTTTTGATTTTTAGGGTATTTATCCATTTTTTATTGTTTATGAGATTCATGTTTTTTATGTCTTTTAAGGTTTTCTTGGGATTTTCTATTCGTTTTAGGGTAATTTATGTTTTAAGGGTTTTTAGGTATTTTTTATGATTTTTATGGTTTTTAGGGAATTTAAGTATTTTGGGGGGTTTTAGTGGTTTTATTAATTTTTATGTTTTTAGTATTTTTCTGGTGTTTTTATTGGTTTTATGTTTTTTTAGAGTTTCTAACCATTTTAGGGAAACGATGGTACAAATCCAGGTTATTCATGGCCCGCCAATATTTATTAAAATAATATAACCATTTTAATGGTTTAAAAGGTTTTAATAGATTTAGTGGTCTTTAGAGGTTTTATGGGGTTATAGTGAATTTCAGGTTTTAGGTGTTTTCATGGTTTTTAGGTGTTTTATGATCATTTAGGGGTTTTGATGTTATTTTGGTTTATTCGATTTTTAATTGTTATTTTTAGTTTTAACGTTTTCATAAGGGTTTTCAGGATTTTATTATGTTTTTAGGGATTTTTAGGTTTTTTTGGTTTGTTTCGAGGTTTTGAGTTTTCTATATGTTTTTAATGGTTCTAGAGTTTTTTTTAACATTTTTGGGGTTTAAGGGGATTTTATGGATAATATGGTTTTATGTTTTTTTATGTTTTTTTTGTTTTTTTTGGTTATTTTGGTTTTTACGATTTTTTAGTTTTTTAGGGGTTTTAAATGTTTTCTTGTTTTTAAGGTTTTCCTAGGGTTTTTTGGGGTTTTAGGGTTTTTTATGTTTTTAATGATTTTATTTTTATTTTTAGGATTTTTATTTTTTTAGGGGTTTTATGTATTTGTATTATTTTTAGGCGTTTTTTTTTATTTTTTGGGCTTGTAAGTTTTTTCGAATTTTTTTTTGTTTCTTACAGTTTTTATAGTTTTTAATGTTTTTTGGAAATTAAATAGTGTTTTTAGATTTAGTGGGTTTTATGGGTGTTCAGAGGTTTTAGGGTTTTGTGGATTTTTAGCATTTTTAGGATTTTAGTCATTTTAAGTGTTTTTAGGCATTTAATTTATTTCTTAGGGTTTTTTTGGTTTTTCTATATTTTTAGTGGTTTTCATTTTTATAGGCTTTCTGGGTGTTTTATGTGTTTTTCAGTTTATTGGTTTTCTTATGTGTTTTCATTTCTCTCCAGGATTTTAATATTTTTAGGAAATTTTAAAAACTTTTTAGGATTTTTATGGGTTTTTTGGGGTTTATGTATTTTAATGTATTTTAGGTTTTTCTAATTTTTTAGTGTATTATTTTATTATTAATAAAGTTTTGGGATTTAATATTATTTTAAAGGGATTTTTTGGTTTCTTAGAGTTTTTAAAAAATTCAATTCGTCAAAGGTTTTTTAGTGTTTTTGTGGCCATTTTATGATTTATGATATTTTTGGGTTTTAATTTTTGTTATTGGTTTTTTGTGGTTTTTATGGTCATTTGGGGTTTTTAGGATTTTTAACTATTTTAGGTTATATGGGTTTCATGTGTTTATATGTTTTTGATGTCTTCCTAGGGGTATTAGGTGTTTTGAAATTTTTTTGTATTTTTAAGCATTTTTAGTACTTTAATGGGCATTTAGGAATTTAGGGGGGTTTTGGGTTTTCTGGGTTTTTATTGTTTATTGGTATTTTAGAGTTTTTTAATGTTTTAATGGTTTTTGGAGACTTTAAATATTTTTAGTGTTTGAATGGTTGTAGTGTTTTTAATAGTTTTTTTTGGTTTTTTTGATTTTTGGGAATTTAATAGTTTTTATGATTTTTGGAGTTTTTCAATTTTTAGCAGTTTTTATATTTTAATGGGTTTTATGTGTTTTTAGGTTTTACGAGTTTCTTAGGTTTTTTTTTGTTTTTAGGTATTTTTTTAATGATTTTTTATCATTTTTATTGGTTTTTACATTTTTTTTGGGATTTTAATAGTATTTAGGTTTTTTAGTGTTTTGTGGGTTTTAATGGATTTTTTGTGTTTTTTGAGTTTTTTTAGTTTTTAAGGGTTTTAAGGGTTTTAGAGTTTTTAATGTCTTTCGAGGATTAAATTTGTTTTAGAGATTTTAGTGGTTTTATGGTTTGTAATTATTTTTATGGTTTTAAAGGCATTAAGAAATTTTTATGGTTTGGTTGGGGCTTTAGAGTTTTAGGTTATTTTTAAGTTCTTTTGGGTTTTTAGCATTATTGGGTTTTTTAGGGGATGGAAGTGTTTTTATGTTTTTAATGTTTTTGTGAAATATTCATGGTGTTTATGATTTATTATGGTTTTAAGGATATTTCAAATTTTTTAGGATTTTTTAGGATTTTTTGTATTTTTTGGATTTTTCAGGTTTTATAGGTTTATGGGTTTATAAAATTTTTAGGTTTTCTTGGATTTTTTAGGGTTTTAATTTTTTTAGAATTTTTTAAAAAATTTAGGGTTTTAAAGGGGTTTTTTGATTTATTATTTTTTTTAGTGCTTAATGGGGTTTTAAATAATCTCTATGTTTCAGTGGTTTTATGTTTTTTTTGGTTTTTAGGTGTTTTTAGTGTTCTAACAATTTTTTAGGGTTTTTATGTGTTTTATGTTTTTATGGTTTTCATAAGGTTTTCAGTGTTTTTATGTTTTTTTTGTGTTTATAAGCTTTATTAAAGTGTTTTTAATATTGTTCGGGTTTTTAGGATATTTATGTATTTTGAGGTAATTTTGGGTTTTCGGGTTTTTAGGGGTTCTATGGTTTTTTAGGATTTTGGGGGTCTTGAGTTTTTTATCATATTTATGGTTTTTAGAGGTTTCTTACATTTTTAGGGGTTTAATGTGTTTTTAGTTTTTTATTGGGTTTTATTATTTTTATGGGGTTCTATAGGGTTTTATGGTTTTTTGGGATTTAATAGTTTTTAGGGGTTTTCGTTTCTTATATGTTTTGTATCATTTTTTAGGTTTTTAGTGGTTTTAAGAGTATTTTGGTTTTTATAGTTCTCTTCATTGTTTTCAATATTTTTAATTTTTTTATGCTTTTAAGTATTTTTAGGTATCTTTTAATATTATTATGGTGTTTTGGGTTTTTCTTTGGTTTTAAGGGATTTTGAGGGTTTTAGGGTTTTTACGGGGTTTATGGATTTTTTTGGGTTTTTAGTGTTTTTATGTTTTTATGGATTTTTAGAGTTTTATGTTTTTTACTGGTTTCTTATGGTTTTCAAGGTTTTTAGTCATTTTATATCTTTTGGAATTTTAGATATTTATATGTATTTTATTTTTTGTATTTTTTTTGAGATTTTGTGTGGTTTTGGGGATTTAGTGTTTTATGTTTTTTAGATTTTTCATTATTCATTATGGGTTTCCCATGTTTTTAGTGTTTTTATTATATATTTTATTTTGGGGAATTTTTTTACAATTTGTTTGGTTTTTTAATTATTTTTATGGATTTTGAATCTTTTACGGTTTTAGGATTTTTTGGGGTTTAAATGTTTTTAGATTCTTTTAATTATTTTTGGGTTTTAAAGGGTTTTTAGAGTTTTAGTGGGTATTTTAGTGGATTTATGTGTTTGTATGGTTTTACATATTTTAGTGGGTTTTTTGGGTTTTTGGGGTATTTTAGTGTTTTTATCATTTTTAGGGGCTTCAAGTTGCTTTTATGTTTCTTAGGCTTCCATGGGGGTTTTTATGTTTTTTAGGTTGTTTTATGTTTTTAGGGATTTTTAGTGAATTTTTAGGATTTGGGGGTTTTTTACAATTTTTTGTGTTTTTTACTGTTTTGAGGGTTTTAATTATTTTTAGGGTTTTTAGGGTTTAGTTTAATTTTGGTTATTAAGGATTGAATGTGTTTTTCAATTTTATTATTTTAAGGGGCTTCGGGGTTTTGTATTTTTTTAGATATTTTTAGGGTTTTTTTTGAATTATTATGATTTTTAGTGTTTTTAAGGTCTCATGTTATTGAAGGGTTTCTGGGATTTAGGGTTTCTATTTATTATTTAGAAGTTTTTAATGTTTTTTAATGTTTTAGTGGTTTAAAGGGTTTTCATATTTTTAGTGTTTTGTGGTTTTTTGGGTTTTTTTGGGTTTTTATGGTTTTAAGGGGTTTCATGGTTTTTAGGTCTTTAGGGTTTTTATGGCCTTTTTAGTGTTTTTAGAAGTTGTTTCTTTTTATGAGTTTTCAATGTTTTAATTTTTTTAACATTCTATTAAGTGTTTATTAGTTTTTTTAGTTTTTTAATGTTTTTAGTGATTTTTATGGTTTTTTCAGTTTTTTATTTTTTTGGGGGTTTTTTGGATTTTTGTGGATTTTCAGGTTTTTATGGTTTTTACTGGTTTTAGGGTATTATGGATTTTATTGACATATGTTTTATAGGGGTTTGTATTGTTTTTATGGCTATTTACACGTTTTTTTGGGTTTTGAACATTTTTTTATCAATTTGAGGGTTTTATGATTATTTTTGTTTTATGGGTTTCTTGGATATTTTTTTGGTTTTATAGGGTTGTATGTTTTTTTGGATTTTGAGGGTTATTTTAGGAATTTTATGGGTTTTAAATGTTTTTTGATATTTTGAGGGGTTTTATGGTTTTTAGGGTTTTTATGGTTTGTATGGTTTTAATGTTTTTAATGTTTTTTTAGTTTTTTTAAGGTTTTAATGTTTTTATTTAGTTTTTTAAACATTTTTAGGGTTTTAAAGTTTTTTAGAGTTTTTAGGGTGGTTTTTTCTAGTTTATGTATTTTTAGTGTTTTTATGGTTTTAGGGTATCTGGGGTCTTTTTGTGATTTTATCATTTTTGACGTTTTTAGGGGGTTTAATTATTTTTAGTTTTTTCAAATTTTATTTTTGGTTTTGATGTTTTTTAATGTTTTTATGTTTTTTAGCAATTTTATGGATTTTTATGATATTAATGGGTTTTTGGGTTTATTGGGATTTAGAAGGGTTTTAGGGTTTTTATAGTTTTTAGTATATTTTAGGGTTTGGGTTTCTAGGGGTTTAAAATGGTTTTTAAGTTTTTTAGGTTTTCTTAGGTATTTTCTTGAGTTTTAGGGGTTTTATGTTTTTTGGGATTTTAGGAATTTTTATTTATTCATTTTATATTCTTTTTTTGGGATTTTGATGGGATTGGGGTATTTAGGGTTTTTAGGTTTTTTATGGTTTTTTTTGGTATTTTGGGTTTTTTGGAGTTTTTTATATTTTTTAAGGATGTTTAGTGTTTTTTAATGTTTTTATGGGTTTAATGGGTTTTTATAATTTTTAGTAGATTTAAAGATTATCATGTTTTTTTGAATTTTTAATGTCTTTCAGGTTTTTAGGGGTCTTATGGGTTTTTATTATTTTTAGTGTTTTTTATGATTTTATGGATATTTTTATTTTTAGGGGTTTTCATATTTATCGATTTTTAGGGATATCATAGGGTTTTTAATGGTTTTAGTGTTTTTTACTTTTTTTTTCTGAATTCTAAGGCATTTTTGTATTTTTTTTATTTTTTAGGTTTTTTAAGGATTTTGTTGGTTTTTATGGTTTTAAGGTTTTTAGATTTTTTTAGTCTTTTTATGGGTTTTAAGTGATTTTAGGTTTTTTTGTTATTCGTAAGGAATTTCATGGTTTTTTAGGGGTGTACTTTTTAGGGATATAGGGGTTTTTTTCTATTTTTTTTTTGTTTTTAAGGATTTTAGAGATTTTGAGGCTATTTTGAGGATTTTAGGGTTCTAAGTGGGTTTTTAGGGATTTAGGGATTTATTTTGATTTTTTATGAGTTTTAGGGATTTTTATAATTTTTAATGTTTTTAGAGGTTTAATGGGATGTTGTGTTTTTTGTGGGGTTTTGGGGTTTTGTGGGGATTATTGGGGTTTTGAAGGTTTTGAATAGTTTATAGTTTTTAGGTGTTTAGGGTATTTTAGAGGATTTTAGGGGTTTTCCCATTTTTTAGGTTTTTAGGGGTTTATGTGTTTTTTGGTTTTTAAGGATTTCTTATGTGTTTTCCGGGGTTTTGGGGTTTTTTTATTTAGGTATTTCTAGAAAATTTATAATATTTATAGGATTTTTAGGATTTATAGGGATTTTAGGGATTTTAGGGTTTATAAGGGTAATTAGAGTTTTATGGGTTTTTGGTGACTTACGATTCATTTTTCTGTTTTTAGGGGTTTAATGGTATTTTAGAGTCCTTTTAAAGTTTTTAGGGGTTTTAAGGAATTTTAGAGTTATTAATTATTTTTTGAGTTTTTATGGGTTTTATAATAGTTGATGGTTGTTAGGGATTTTAATGGGTTTTAGGGTCTTTTAGGATTTTTATTGTTTTTATGTTTTTTAGGGGTACAAAGAGTTTTAGGATTTTAAGGTTTTATAACAGTTTTATGGATTTTATTAGTTTTTAGGGATTTTTAGGGATATTTTAGGTTTTTTATGGTTTTACTGGGTTTTTATGGATTTAGGGGGATTAAGGGTTTTTTAGGTTTTTTAGGTTTTTTATGTTTTTTTGTGGTTTTAGAGATTTTTTTAATGCTTTTAGTGTTTAAGGGGTTTTATAGTTTTAAATATTTTAGGGGTTTAGTAGGGATTTAGAGTTTTTTTGTGGGGTTTTTGGGTTTTAATGGGGTTTTTTAGTTTTTAATGTTTGTAGAGGTATTTATTGTTTGGCAGGGTTAGGTTTTTTCTATGGGTTCTAGGGTTTTTAGCATCTTTAGGTTTTGTGATGTTTTATGTACCTTTTGAGTTTTAATGGTTTTTAAAGGTTTTAGTGTATTTTATATTTTTAGGGATTTTTAGGGATTTTTTTGTATTTTTATTGTTTTTAGGGTTTTAAGATATTTTATGTATATTAGGGGTTTTTAGTGTTTTCTGTTTTTTGGTTTTTTGGGGTCTTTTGTGTGTTTTCTTTTATATGGATTCGTTGGGGTTTAAAGGGTTTTAAGGTATTTTACTGTTTTTGGGATTTTTGGTTTTTATTAGGAATTTTATGGTTTTAGGGATTCCAGAGATTTTGGGGGTTATTTTGGTTATTTGGTGATTTTATGGTTTTTTGGGGATTCATATTTTTTGTGTTTTTAAGAATTTTGAGGGATTTTATAGCTTTTATAATTTTTAGGGTTTCAATGGTATTTTAGATTTTTATTGGTATTTTAAGGGTATAATGGTTTGTTATGGTTGTTAGGAGATTTATGGATTTTAATATTTTTACGGGTTTTAGGATTTTTAGTTGTTTTAGTGTTTTTAGAGACTTATAGGGATTTTTTAGAATTTTATGGTTTTTAGGGGTATTATGTTTTTAGGTTTATTTGTTTTTTTATGGTGAAAAAGGTTGGGGAATAATAGCCCCACCAATCATTAATGAAAAAAAATAGTTACGGGGAGGGTTTAGACGTATGGGAGTGTATCTCAGCCTTCATATTAGAGTCCGCATAAGACAAATAAAATATGGGGAAATAAAGGACACAATGATCTCTGTTCTTCAACTGCATTTTTTAGAGAGTTTATATGCCACAAATTTGGCCTCCTTGCAGACATTTGTGACACATGGAATGAGATTCTGAGAGATATTGAGGCATTCATTAAATTTTGGTAGAACTACCCATGGGACTTCCCTTGATTTAATCTTGAGGGCTTCCACCGCAAAAATGCATTCAGACACAATTTATAGAGAGCTCCACCTAAATTGGTCCGAAAATTTAACTGCCTTCATTATGGATCATAACTCCACCTCATAATCACATCTATATCAAATAAATTGGAAAAATCAGCCTTTATTTTTTAGTGGTTTTATTTGTTTTTATTGTTTTATGTATTTCTCATGGTTTATTTGTGTTTTTAGAGGGTTTTTATATTTTTATTAATTTTTAGGGGTTTCATAGGACTTTAAGAATATTTTGAGTTTTTTGGGCTTAATGGGATTCATTTTTTTGGGATTTTAGGGTTATTAGTTTTTTATGGGCTTTTTCCATATTTAGATTTTTTTTAGTTTTATTGGGTTTTATGGGTTATTAGCATTTTTTAATGTTTTTAGTGTAAGGAAGGTGTGATGTCAGGCTATTCCTTGCCTCCCACAATTTATTTGGAAAAAGACACTACATACTAGATAGGGGAGGGATCAAATGATCTGCACCCAAAAACCACTTACAACCCCCATCAAACCCAAATAGAAACCCCAAAATGAAAAAACAAGTCAATCAACATCACCACCATAGTCAAAAACCGAAGATGCGCCATAAGGATCACCCTTTTATTTATATCCAAGAGCCACAGTGTTTGGCTATAAGTCAGTGTTTTCCCCTGTGTCTATCGATTACAATATTGATTCATAATCCTCTTGATGTTTGAGGAGCATTAGGAACTCCTCCCTACGTCAATCTTGCTCCGAGGTGTGTTGATGCTACCATTTGTTAACATTGACTTTCAGTTTGACTCCCTTTGATGACGGCCAGGTAGCCATGGGTCTGGGTAGAGTGCAGTAATCCCGCTTCATCCTCCTCTTCAAGGGGCCCGGGCCGAAAGCATCATCCTGCTTCTCATCTCTCTCCTTAATGATCTTATCCTTTTTCTAATTCAACCTTTTACCATCATCATATAAGGGATCATCATCGATGAAGAGGTCTTCCTGGTTAAGTGAACAATCAGGAAGGACCCTCCACTACGACACGCAAGGGACCACCAGGTTAGGTACATAGAGAGCTAGATAGAGAGAAAACACTACATTATCCATTACCAGTTATAAGCCCTTATCCTCTTTGAAAGATGGACACCCCACGTCACAAACAGGGTTATATACCACCACTTTAGGTATAGTTGGAGTCAGTTTCCCGTCAAGCCCAGTCAGCTTTATTCCCAGTCATGAAGGCTCATTCTCAGCAAACCAATCACTATTGTGCATGAGCCCAATGGTGTCCCTGTCCATCTGGACCACCCTTTCTTCACCACTGAATTACCATGCCCTATCCTGCATATCACCTCTAGCGATCATTTACGACTCATTGATTCATCCTTCTTTATCCCCCGCCCCATCACCATGAGCCTTAATCAGGGGAAAATATCACACATTTCTCCAATAGCAACAATCACTAGGAAGAGGTTCTACCAAGGGGCCATCATCATCCACAATGGCACGAGGTTGAGAAATAGTCACCACCTTGGTATCAGCTACACCCCCTTGTTCCTCCACTACCCTCTACTCCTCCGCATCCCCCTCTACATCATCCTTGTCCTCTGACTCCATAGAACTAAGATAATCAAAATTGTTACACATGGGGGAAGCAACCAAGGTCAGTGCCTCTAGATGTCCATCATGACCACTAAAAGAGACCATGACCTCTTAACCCTCATATAGCCCTCCTAAGCAAGCAACATCCCCCAGATTCCCCAGAAGCTGTACCCCCTCTCACCACCCTCTTAATTCCGACTACAATTTTTAGGAGCCTTTACCTCCAGACCACCGATGGGTGACGCCATCACCAACCGCTGTGTAGAAGCCTCCCCCTTTGAGGCCAGTGAGCCAAACCCATGACCCAACCAAACACCATCCATATCCTGTACCTTCATTCCCTACCCACTCGAAGCATGTTCCTCCACTCTTACAGCCTTCCCCTGCTCCTGTAAATCATCACAGCACAACCTAGGGGACCTCATGCCTTCCCCACTTCCCATGCACACTCATAGATCGTGCTTCAATCTCTCATACACATGAGAGAGCTTCAGCCCCGAGGATTTTCGCATCATTTCCTTCAACACAGGAGTCCTTGTAACAACATTATTCTCTCATCCGCTATCATAGGTCGTTTACCATCCATAATTACTGCACTGCTACCCCCTCGTCTACAAGTAGCACTAGAATGACCCAGTCACGTGCATATAGAGCAGAACACAACAAAGGAATCCAAAACTAGCGAGGGTTTTTTTAATAATTTATGTATTTTTGGTTGTTTTTTTTGTTTTGTTTATTGTTTTAGGGGTTTTAATATTTTTAAATATTTTTTAATGTTTTTATAGGTTAAACATATTTTAGTTTTCTTAGAGAGTTTTAGGATTTTAGTGGGTTTAGTTTTTTTAATCTTTTTGGTATTTTTTATAGTTTTATGATCTTTTAGTTTTTTTTGGTTTTCTAGGGGGTTTAACATTACTTATGATTTTATGGTTTTATAATGGATTTTGACTATTTTTATGGTATTTTATTTTTTCAATGATTTTTAGGGATTTTATTATTATTAAGGGTTTTGTGTTTTAGGGATTTTGATTGTTTTATGGGGGTTTCTTTTACAATTTTAGTGTTTTTTGTTTTTTGGATTTTAAGAGTTTCTTTATTTTTTGTATTTTTTTGGTTTTTCTGATTATTTTTAACATTTTAAGGGGTATAATTGGTTCTAGAGTTATTTTGGTTTTGGTGGTTTTTATTATTTATGTATTTGATAATTTTTATAATTTTTACGGTTTTTAGGGGTTTTAGGGATTTTGAGGACTTTTAGTGCTTTCTATGGTTGTTTTATGGTTTTAGGGGTTTTAATGATTTATGGTTTTTAGGGGTTTTTGTGTTTTATGATTTCATGGTTTTTATAGGGGTTTTTAATTTTTAAGGGTGTTTAATGTTTTTAGTGTGTATTTTTGTTTTTTATGATTTTTACTGGTTTTAGGGTTTTTAGGGTTTTTTGTGTTTTTAGGGTTTTATAGGGTATTTTCATGTTTTAGGAATTATTTGGTTTTATCATTAAGGGTTTTAAGTGATTAAGTGTTTTTTGGTTTTTAATTTTCTAAATTTTTTTTATAGTTTTTATCTTATTTAACCTTGTTTGAAAAATTTAAGGAATTTTAGTTTTTTTATTATTTTTTAGGGTTTATTTGGTATTTTGATTATTTTATTGGGTTTTAGGGGTTTTTAGGTTTTTAGGGGGTCTAGATATTAAACATTTTTTGTGTCTAAACTTATTTATGAATTTATAGTTTTCTTATGTGTTTTCATGGTTTTTATGGTTTTTATGTTTTAATGTATTATTAGGTATTTTTTAGTAATTATTATTGATTCGGATTTTTTCAGAATTTAAAAGATTTTATGATTTTTTAGGATGTAAGTGTTTTATTATTTTTTTATTTTTTAGAGGTTTTTTAGTTTTTGGGTTTTATGGTTTTATGGGATTTTTAACACTTTAAGAGCCATTTATGTTTTTATGGGATTTTGAGGGTTCTTAAATTTTTAGGTAATTCTAGGATATTTAGGGGTTATTAGGTTATTTTTTGATTTTTATTCTCTTTTAGTATTTTAGATATTTTTTATGGTTTTTAATGTGATTTCTGGTTTTTAATGTTTTCTTATGGCTTTTTAGGTTTTCAGGGGTTTTATGGTTTTTATTTATTTTTAGGGAATTTTAGGATTTTTATGGTTTCTCGGGGTTTCAGGGGTTTTGAATTATATAAGAGTTAATAGGGATTTAGAGTTTTTTAGGTTTCTTAGGGGTTTTAAGTATTTCTTAGGTTTTTAATTTTTCATTGGGATTTCCATGTATTTATGTGTTTTATAATTTTTTGGGGATTTTAAAGGATTTTTTATAATTTAATGGGTTTTTATTGTCTTGATTGATTTTGAGGGGTTTGAGGTTTTTATTTTTTTTTGGGTTTTGGGTCTTATGGGGGTTTTTACATTTTTTTTGGAATATTAGTAGTTTTATATTTTTTTAGGAATTTCACCTTTTATTAGGGTTTTTTCTCGGTTCTTAGGGTGTTTTCCTTATTTCAGGATTTATGGATTTTTTTGGATTTTGATTAACTATTAGGGTTTTTAGGGGTTGTAATTTTTTTTATGGTTTTTATGGATTTATAGTTTTTATGGTTTTTGTGAGTTTATTTTTTTTTGTTTTTTGGGTTTTTTTTGTTTTTTGAATTTTAATCATTTTTAGAGGTCTAAATGGATTTTCATGTTTTTAGAGGTTTTAAGGATTTTTGGGTTTTTAGGGTTTTTATTAGGGGTATTTATTATTTTAGGTTTTTTAGGGTATTTAATGGGTTTTATAATTTTTTTTGTTAATTTAAGGGTTCAATTGTTTTTTATCTTTATATGGTTTTCTTAAGTGGCTTTAGGGTTCTTAGGTTTTCAATGTTCATAGGGATTTTCTACGGTTTTTTCTGGGTTTTTAGGGTTTTTTTCAAATTTTGGGGTTTTAGGCCTTTATATAGCGTTTATCTCTTTTAAGGTTTTCTTAGTGTTTTTAGGGTTTTACGGGTTTTATGTTTTTATGAATTATTAGGGATATCTTAGGATTTTATGGGGTTTTAGGGATTTTAATGGTTCTGAGGATTTATACAATTTTTTAGGGTTTTTAGTCTTTTATATTTTTTATTATTTTAAAGGTTTTTAGTGTATTTTAATTTTTTAGGGGCTCAAAGGGATTTCAGTGCTTTTAGTGGTTTGGAGGGTTGATATGAATTTTTATGGTCTTGAAGTGTTTTCGGTATTTTTATAGTTTCTAGGGGGTTTGGAGTTTATAGTCTTTTAGAATTTACTACTGTTTTTAGGTTTGTCGGGGGTTTAAGTGATATTTTATTTCTGTGTTTTCTAAAGATTTTATGGGGTTTTAGGTTTTAAAATTTCTAGGTATTATTAGCATGTTTTACCATTTTTATGGGGTTTTGGGATGTTTGAGTGTTTTCAGGGTTTTAGGGTTTTAGGTTTTTTATGGGTTTTAGTGTTTTAAGATTCTCTAAGGGGTTTTAGTGTTTTAAGGATTTTTAATGTTTTTAGGTATATTTTATGATTTTTTTGTTTTGTTTTTATGGATTTTTAGGGGGTTTAGGGTTTTAGGGTTTTTTTTATTGTTTTTTGGTTTTTGGGGGTTTTTTAAGTTTTTAGGATTTTATAGATTTTTTAAATTTCATTAATATTTCGAAAGTGGTTTGAATGGTTTTTAGTGTTTTTAGTGGGGATTTAGGTTTTTATTAGTTTTTTTTTATTTTCAGAGGTTTTTTTTGTGTTATATGGTTTTTAGGTTCTTATAGGGTTTTTAGCACACTTTAGGTATTTTATTGGTTTCATGTGGTTCTATGATTTTAAGGTTTGTTTATATTTTTTCAAGATCTTTATGGTATTTTCATGTTTTTTGTGACATTTAGGGATTTTTAGGATCTTTACTGGGTGTTTTTGTTTTTATGGATATTGAGGGATTTTTCAGTTTTTAGTATTTTTAGGGTTTATATGGGTTTTAAGTGGTTTTTTTGTTTTTATTCCGTTATTATGGGTTTCCACGTTTTTTAGAAGTTTTTACTTTTTTAGGTATTTTTATGGAATTTTTGGATTTTAATGGGTTTTTTGGGTTTTTAAGGATTTTTGGGGTTTTTTGGGGTTTCAGGGGTTTTTGTGTTCTCTGTGTTTTAGGGTTTTTAGCTATTTAGATTTGTTAATTGTTTTAGGTATTTATGGTTTTATTATGGGTTTATAAAATTTTTAGGGATTTTTAACCTTTATTTTTGGAAATTTAAGTATTTTTTAAGTTTTTATGGGTTTTTAGGCTTTTGGTGATTTTCAAGGATTTTTGGGTTTTTAATGGTTTTTTTTTGGGTTTTTTGGGTTCTATGTGTTTTTTGTGTTTCTTTTAGTGTTTTATGGTTTTTAGAGATTTTTAACCTTTTAAGGAGTTAAATGGTTTCAGTGTTTTCAGTTGGGTTTTTTTGGGTTTTATGGTTTTAATGGTTTTTAGGGTTTTTAGGGATTTGATATTTTAGGATTTTTTGTGCTTTTAGTGGATTTAGAATTTATTTTGTTTTAGGGTTTTGAATTTTTTTAGGGTATTAATTTTTCTTATGGTTTTTCAAGGGTTTTAGTTTTTTTTATCTTTTTTGTGTTTTGAGGGTTTTTTAAATATTGTTATAATTTTAGGGTTTTCAGTGAATTTTAGGGTTTTGGGGTTTTTATGGTTTTAGGGATTTAGAATTTTTTATTTTTAAGTGCTTTTAAATGTTATTAGTTTGTTAGAGTTCAATTTGGATTTTTCATGGTTATGGGAATTTTTAATTTTTAAGGATTTTTAGGGATTTTTAGGATATTTATGGTTTTTTATAATTTTATGGATTTTGGGGTCATTTGAATTTTTAGGGTTTTGATATATTTTTCATGGTTATAGGGTTTATTGGATGTTTTTAATTTTTTTATTATTTCATAAGATTTTTAGGGATTGGGGGGGTTAGGAGTGTTTAGGGTCTTTTTTGGATTTTTTTTAGCATTTTGTAGGTTTTTAAAAGTTTTATTTGTTTTTAGGTGTTTAAGGATTTCATATGGGTTTTTAATGTTTTTAGATATTTTTTGGTCTTTTTAGTAATTTTATAACCTTTTAGTTTTTTTTCTCATAATTTTGATGCTTTTTACGATTTTTAGTTTTTTAGGGTTTTTAGTGATTTAGGTTTTGTTGGGGTTTAATGTGTTTTAAGGTTTTTAATATTTTCTTAATTTCTTCAGTGGTTTTAGGGTTTTTTACGGTTTTTGGAATATTTATGGATTGTTAGGATTTTTAAGGTTTTGTTTTTAATTTTTTGGTATTTTGACTGTTTTAGGGGTTTTTAAAGGTTTCATGGTTTCTAGCATTTTTTAGTTATTTAGTGGTTTTTAGTTTTATTAGGATTATAAAGTTTTTTTAGGGTTGATAGCGGTTTTTTCTTTTTTACTGATTTTAGGTTTTTTAGAAATTTTTTTCTGTTTTAGGGTATTGATGGATTTTGTGGGGTTTTAGGGGTTTTCAAGGTTTTTATGAGGTTTTAGGGTTTATATGATTTCTTGAGTTTTTTTATTAGTATGATTTTTGAGATAATGTTTTATGATTTTAGGGGTTTAAATCATATTTAGAGTTTTATTGGTTTTTAGGGTTTTGGTAGGTTATATGGTTTTTATGTTTTTATGGGGTTTTATGGGATTTAGTGTTTTTAGTATATTAGTAGTGATATTTTTTTAGGATTCTATATTTTTCGTAGGGTTTTAATGGTTTTTAGGTGTTTTTATATCTTTAGGTATTTTTAGTTATTTTTATAATTTTTATAGGTTTTTAGGATTTTTTGTATTTTGATGGGTTTTGTGGGGATTTGGGTTTTTAGGGTAAGGGTTTTGGTGTTTTTATTTTTTAATGTTGTTTGTAATTTTCAGTTTTCTAATGGTTTCATAGTGATCTTTAGGTTTTTAGGGGGTTTTAACTTCATGAGGATTTTGAGGGATTTTAATGGGTTTTATGATTTTTTTGAGTTTTTAGGGTTTTTGTTGAGCATTTAGGATATTCATGTTTATTATATGTTTTAAATTATTTTATGGGTTTAATGGATTTTATGTTATTTTAGTAGTTTTAATGGTTTTTATGGGTTTTTTGGTTTTTTGGGGTTTTATGGGTTTTAGGGTCTTTTCATGGTTTTCAGGTATTTTTATCATTTTTTATGTTTTGGAGGGTTGTGAATGTTTATAGGATTTTATGTATATCTTAGTTTTTTTCAATGTGTTTATGTTTTTTTAATTTGCACCAATTTTTTAGAGTTTTGATTCGTATTTTTAGGTGTTTTAGGGTTTTTAGGGCTGTTTGGGGGGGAGGGTTTAGGATTTTAAATGTTTTTAGGGTTAACTTGGGGTTTTAACACTTTGTAGGTATTATGGAGTTTTAAGATTTTATATGTTTTTAACTTTTTATTAGCGTATTCAATGTTTTTAAATTTTTTTTGGTTTTTAGGGATTTTTAGGATTTTTAATATCTATTATGATTTTGGAGAATTCTGAGGGTTTCTAGAGTATTTTAGGGATTTTAGGGGTTTTAGAATTTTTGGGGTTTTTATGTCATTCACGGATATTTATGTTTTTTAGGTTTAATTAATGATTTTATAGGATTTAGGGTTTTTATAATATTTAGATATTTTAGGGTCTTTTTTATGTTTTTGTAGATTTTTATGTTTTTGGGGTTTTAAGGGGTTTTGAGGGTTTTGAGGGTTTGTTAGTATTTGTATCATTTTTAGGTTCTTTTGAGGTTTTATATATTTTTAGGTTTTTAATGTTTTAATGGGTTTTTTAGGGTTTTTTAAAATTTTAATAATTTTTATCATTTTTTTATGATTTTTACGGTTTTTTGGGTTCTTAGAGATTTAAGGATTTTTATGGTTTTGGGGGTTTAGGGTTTTTGGTTGATTTTTTGGGTTTTAAGTTTTTTAAAGTTTAGTTAAGAATTTTAGGGGATTAAGTGGGTTTTTGCGCTTTTATAGTTTTTATAGGTTTTATGAGTTTTAGGGATTTTATAAATTTTTGGGATTTTACGGATTTTAGGCACTTTTAGGGATTTTTACATTTTTAGGTTTTTAGGGGGATTAAGTGTGTTAATTTATTTATGGTTTTTATAGGGGTTTTCAGGTTTTTAGGGTTTTTGATGTTTTGACTAATTTATATGGGTTGCTTAGGATTTTTATGGTTTTAGGGTTAACTGGATGTTGATGCTTTTTAGGTGTTTTTGGGTATTTTTAATGTTTTTAGGGTTTTTAACATTTTTAGGTTTTTAGAGGTTTTATGTAATTTTAGTTTCATGTGGTTTTCTTATGTTTTTTTAATATTTTTTAATATTTTTTATATTTAAGGTATTTTTAAGACTTTTTAGGATTTATATGGTTTTTAGGGTATTTTTGGATTTTTGGGTTTCTAGGGTTTTTATGGGTTTTTGGGTTCTTTTCGTATTTTTACTTTTAGGGGGTTTAATGTTTTTTATAGTTTTATATTGTTTTAAGGGATAAATTGGTTTAAATAATTTCACGTTGTTTTTTTTGGGTTTTAATGGGTTTTTAGTGGGGTTTACGGCCTATAAGGGGTTTTAGATTTTCTTAGGGTTTATAGAATTTATTAGGTTTATTGGGGTTTCTTTTCAGGATTTGAATTTTTTCTCATAATTTTTTAGAATTTTTAGGTTTTTTCTTATTTTATAGGGGTTTTAGTAATTTATATGATTCTTATCTGTTTTCAGGGTTTTTAGGGTTTTGATTGATTTTATGGGTATTAAGACCTTCTTAGGGTTTTTTAGGTTTTCAACATTTTTGGGGTTTTAGCTGTTTTATCTGTTTTTTTTAAATATTTTTTCAAGGATTTTTTGGTTTTTAGGGTTTTTGATGTTTTATAGATTTTTTAGGATTTTTATTGTTTTTAATGTTTTTAATGATTTATGCATTTTGAGGTGTTTTAAGGATTTTTTGGGTTTTTATGGTTTTTTGGGATTTTAGGGGTTTTATGTTTTTTATGGTTTAATGGGTTTTAAAAGTTTTTAATATTTTTATTGTATTAAATTGATTTATATTAATTGATTTTATTTAGGGGTTTCAGGTATTTTTAGGGATTTTATGGTTTTTAGTGGTTTGTGGTTTTTAGGGTTTTGGTGGTCTTTTTAGGGTTTTAACATTTTATGATTTTTTGTTCTTTTAAGTGTTTTTTGGTTTTTATGGTATTATTAGGGATTTATAGGGTTTTTTGGTATTTTTATTTCTTTGGTTTTTTTTAAATTTTTAAGGTTTTTATGTTTTTAGGGTATTTAGTGATTTCCAAGGGTTTTAGGGTCATTTTATGGTTTTTAGATTTTCTGTGTATTTTGGTTTTATGGATTTATGTGTTTTATGGTTTCTATATTTTTCTTTGGTGTTTTTTTGTTTTTTATTATTTTTTAAATCCTTATTGATTTTTTGGGTTTTTTCGGATATCTATTATTTTTTGGGGGTTTTAGATATTTTTAAGAGTTTTATGGGTTTTAGAGTTTTAAGGGTTTTATAGTTTTTTGGAGCTTTTGGGGGTTTTGTTTAGTTTTTTAGGAATTTTAATGTTTTTAATTTTTTAACATTTTAGGGGTTTAAATTTTTTTCAGTGTTTATGGTGACTTTTATCATTCTTTTGGGTTTTAAGTATTTTAGGGGTTTTTAGGTTTTTTATGGTTGTTATGGTAATTATTATTTTTAAGGGTTGTATATTTTTTATGTTTTTTAGGGATTTTAATTAGTTTATGATTTTTAGTTTTATTAATATTTTTTTGGGCTTTTCTAGTTTTTTACACTCTAACAGTTTTTTAGTTATTTTTATAATTTTTATGGTTTTTAGGGTCATTGGGAATTTGAAGGGGTTTAAGATTTTTAGGGTATTTTTTGGGTTTATTTTGTTTTTTTATTTTGTATGTATTTTAGTTGCATTAATTTTTTTTAGTATATTTTCATTTTCATAACGTGTTTTTTGTTTTAGCGTTTTTTTTGTTGTTATGTTTTTTTTGGATTTTATGTATATTTTGGTTTTTTGGTATTTTGAGGGGTTTTGGATTTTTTTGGGTGGTTATGGGATTTGGGGGTTTTATGATTTTTTTATGCTCATGAAGGGTTTAAATTTTTTTAGAGTATTTATCCTTTTTGGGGTTTTATGGGATTTTTAATTATTTGTGATTTTATTATTTTTAGGAATTTTTTGTTTTTAACTGATTTAGGGATTTTTATTGTTTAAGGATTTTAGGGGTTTTGTGGATTTCTATGGTTTTTATGTTTTTAGGTATTTTTAAGGATTTTTAAGGAATTTTATGTATTGTACGGTTTTAACGGATTTTGAGGGTTCTTTGTATTTTTTATAGTTATCATTGTTTTAATATTTTTAGGGGGTTTTTAGTTTTTAGGGTTTTAGGGATATTTAGGTTTTTTTTACTTTTTAGGGGAATAATGTTTTTTTGTAGTTTTTAGTGTGTTCTTTGTGTTTTATAGGGATTTAGAGGTTTTAGGGTTTTATGGGGTTTTAGGGGTTTTAGGGTATATAGTTTTTTTATTGTTTTAGAGGGTTTTAGGGTTTTAGTTTATTTTAGTGTTTTATCTTTTTTAGAGGTTTAATTTATTTTTAGGTTTTTATTATTCACTTGGGGATTTTAGGGGTTTTAGTGATTTTATGTTTTCCTTTCATATATTTAGTGGTTTTTAATGATTTTATGTCTTCATCTTTTTTATGAGTGTTGAAGGGTTTTATGTTTTTTTTGGTTGTTTTAGGGTTTTAAGGGTTTTTAATGTTATTTAGGTTTTATAGGATTTAATTTTTTCTGTCTCTATGGTTTTTAAGGGGTTTCACATTTTTTTTGTGTTTAAATTTTTTGGTATTTTTGAGATTTTTTTGGATTATTCCGGTATTTTATGGTGTTTGGGATTTTGATGATTTTTTGATTATTTAGTATTTTAATGGTTTTTTTGGGTTTTAATGGTTTATTTAGTTTTTTGGTTATTTATGGTTTTTATAGTATTTAAAATTTTGAGGGGTTTAAAATATTTATATATATTTTAACAAGTTTACGATTTTTCTGGGTTTTTTGGGTTTTGAATTTTTTAGGGGTTTTTATTTTTTTTTGGGTTTTTAGTATTTTAGGGTATTTTATGGTTTTTATATTATTTTTGTATTTTAGGGGTTTTAAATTTTTTTCAGTATTTAAGGTTTTATTGGGTTTATCAGGGATTTTATACTGGATGATGCTTGAATGGATTTTAGGTCTTCTTCAGGATTTTTATACATTTTATGATTTTTTTGGGTTTTAATGGATTTTGAGGTGTTTTATGGTTTCCATGATCTATTTTGGATTTTTTGGGTTTTTAGATTATTTTGGGTATTTTGGGGTTTTAAGTGATTTTTTATATATGTTTTTTTTTATTTTTTAGGGATTTAGGGTTTTTTACATTTTTAGGGATTTTTAGTTCCTTTTATGATTTTTATCATTTTTATGGTATTTTGCGATTTTGGGTGTTTTAGTGTTTGTATTTTTTTATGGTTTTCTGAAGTTTTTAGGGGTTCTTATTTTTTTAGGGTTTTAATGCTTTTAGATATTTTTTAACACCATTATGGGTCTAAATTTTTTTCGAATTTATTATTATTATTAGGATACATTGGGATTTGGGGGGGTTATATAAGGTATTTAAATGATATATTTTTAGGGGCTTTTGGGCTTTCATCATTTATAAAACTTTTTATGGGTTTTATGTGTTTTAGGTTCTTAATGGGTTTTCAGTATTTTAGGGTTTTTTGTGTTCATATGGATTTTTTATGGATTTTTTGTATTTTTATGGTTTTTAGGTGTTTTAATGATATTTATGGTTTTTGGGTTTTTAGGGTCTTTTTAATGGTGTTTATCATTTTTTGTGTCATTAGGATTGTTAGGGGTTTTAAGTGATTTTAGTTTTTTAATGTTTTCCTAGGGGTTTTAGAGTTTTTTGGGCGGTTTCAGGTTTTTAATGGATATTTTGGTTTTTTAGGTTTTCTAGGTTTGTAATGGATTTTTAATGTTTAAAGGGATTTTTTATGGTGTTCAGAGTTTTTATGAATTTTTTATTTTAATTTTTGGGTTTTTTTGAGTATTTAAGAATTTTTACGAATTTTTGGAGTTTTTAAAACGATTTTATTGGTTTAAAGGGTTTTTATTGTTTTTAGTGGTTTTTAGGTTTTTTTAAGTATTTTTTATGGTTTTATATTCTTTTCTGGAATTTAGAGGTTTTGGGGTTTTACGGTATTTTAGGGCTTTCAATGTTTTTTATGTTTTTAGGTGTTTTATGTGTTTTCAGTTACTAATGTTTTCTTTGGGGCTTTCCGGGTTTCTAGGGGTTTTTTTTGTATTTAGGGATTTTATGGATTTTTAAGACTTTCATGGGATTTTGGGTTATTAGGGATTTTTCTTGTGTTTAGGGTATTTAGGGTCTTCTTAGGGTATTTAGGAGTTTTGTAATTTTTTAGGTTTTTGTGGGTATTAGGTGTTTTTAGGTTTTTAAGGTTTTCATATGGTTTTATCAGTGATTAGTGTTTTTACATTTTTAGGGGTTTTTAGGAATTTTTTAGTTTTTTTGAGGTTTTAGGGATTTATAGATTATGAGGGTTCTTGTGGTTTTTTATAGTTTTAGTGTTTTTCCAGTTTTTATTTAATTTTATGATTTTGTTTTCAATTTTTTGGGTTCACCTATTTTTTATATTTTAAAGGATCTGAAAGTATTTTTAAGTGTTTTTAGTATTTGTTAGGGATAATATAGGTTTTCTAATGTTTTTATAGGGTGTATGGTATTTAGAGGATTTTTTATTTTTTATGGCCATTTAGGGTTATTAGTTGTTTTTAGGTTTTATGGATTTTATGATTTTTCTAGTTCCAAAGGTATTTTAGTGGTTTTAAATGTTACAAAGGGTTTTTAAATTTTTTGTATTTTAATGGTATTTAAGAATTTTACAGATTTTGAGAGGCTTAGGGTATTTTATGGTTTTTATGGGTTTTATCATTTTTACGTTCTTAGATGTTAAATTTTTTTAGGTTTTATAAGGGTTTATTGAGGTTTTATGATTTTTTTATATTTCATTGGATTTTTGGGTTTTCACGTTTTTTAATTTTTTTATAATTTTTAGTATTTTGAGGGGTTTTTGAGGATTTATGGTTATTAGGATTTTTACTTTTTATTCTGGGTTTTTTATTTTTTTAGGGTTTATAAATGTTTTTTAGGCTTTTATCATTTTTAGGGGTTTAAATGATTATAGATATTTTAGTGGGTTTTAAGTATTTTTATTGGTTTTTTGTGTTTTTTAAGGCTTTATGGGTTTATATGGTTTCAGGGATTTTAGGTTTTTAGGCTCTTTTAGTATTTTGGATGGTTTTAGTAATTTTTATGTTTTTTGGCAGTTTTATGTTTTTCTTGGTGTTTAGGATTTCATAGGTATTTCCTGGGTTTTTTGGTTCTGTATAGTTATTTGGGGATTTTAAGAATTTTCTATGTTTTTATGGGTATTAATGTTTTTATGTATTTTGATTTTTTTTTCATTATTACAGTTTTGAGGGTTTATTGTTTTGAACGGTTACGGGGTCTAAATTGTTTTTAGGGGTTTTAAGAGTTTTTAGGATTTTTTGGTTTTAAAAGGGGTTTTAGGGTTTTTAGGTTTTTTATGATTTCAGGGATTTTTAAGTAATTTTTAATATATTTTTTCGTTATTTATGGTTATTAGTGATCATGAGGGTTTTTAGGATTTTTTTATTGATTTTGAGGGCTTTTTTTTGTTTTTAAGGGATTTATATGTTTTTTGGTTTTTAAATAATTCTTAGTACATTTTTAGGGTTTTAGGATTTTATTTTATTTTCAGTTTTATGGATTTTTTTCGTATTTTTGTGGTTTTTAGGGTTTTAAGGGATTTTGAGGCGTTTTTGGGTTTTCTGTTTTTTTTCTTTTTAGTTTTTTTTAATTTCTAAGTGTTTTTACGATTTTTAGAGTTTTTAAACGTTTTTTGTGTTTAAAGGGTTTTAAGAGATTTTGGTGGATTTTAGGGTTTTTATCTGCCTTTAGGGTAATTTAGGATTTTCAGTTGCTTTTATGGTTTTTAGCTGTTTGTAGGTTCTTTTAGGTTTTTAGGGTTTTTATGATTTTAGGGGTTTAATGTTTTTTAGGTCTTAAGGTTTTCTTAAGGTTTTTAATGGTTTTTAGTGTTTTTATATTTTACGGGATTTTTTGGTATTTTTTTAGAATATTCATTGTTTTTTGGGGTTTTAAGGATTTTTAGGGATTTTAGGGGTTCTAAGGCCCTTTTAGGAATTGTAGTGTTTTTTATGTTTTTAGGGGTGTTAAGTGTTAATTAGGATTCTATAAATTTCATAGGTTTTTCCTCGGTTTGTAGTGCTTTTTAATAGTTATACGATTCTTAAGGAGTGTTTAGGTATTTTTTGTTTTTTGTGGTATTTTTTGATTTTGAGGGGTTTTTAGAATTTTTAGGCTTTTTAGGCTTTTTATTGATTATTGGGTGTTTAGGTTTTTTTAATTTTTTTAAATTTTTTAATGTTTTTTAGATTTTGTAATAATTTTTGGGTATTAAATACTTTTTAGAGTTTTTAGTGGTTTTTTGGGATTTATGAGGGTTTTTAGGATCATTTTATGTCTTTTAACATTTATTATTTTTTTATGGATTTTTTGTTTTTTTAATTTTTAAGGTTCTCTAAGGGAGTGTCAGTGTTTTTTGTTTTTCCACTTTTTAATGGATTTTAGGGATTTTTATTATTATTATGTTATTTTATTTTTTAAGGATTTTGATGGTCTTTAGTGTTTTATGGTTTTTAGGGATTTTATTGTTTATATTTTATTGGGCTTTTATAGTATTTTTGATTTTTTAACCTTCTAGGGATTTAAAGGGTTTTATATTTTTTATTTTTTTAGTGGTTTTATGGGATTTTAGGTTTTTATGGTGTTTAGTGTTTTTATGGATTTTTTGGGGTTTTTTGGATCTTTCACGGTTTTTAGTGTTTTTAGTTTTTCAGGGGATTTATCTATTTTTTAGTCCTCAATGTATTCATATTATTTTTCAGTGTTTTAAGGGTTTTTTAAATTTTTAGGGATTTTTTGGGAGTTTTTGGATTTTTAATGTTTTTATGGTTTCATAGATTTTTAGGGTCTTCTAGGGTTTTTATGGTTTTTAATATTTTTAGGTTTTTTAGAGGATTGGTTTTTTTAGTTTATTAATTATTATTAGTGGTTTTCAAGGTTATTATTGTTATAAGTTTGTAATGATTTTTAAGGATATTATAGTATTTTTCGGTGTTTTAATTTTTAGGGATTTATATGGTTTTAATGTTTTATGGGGTTTTTTGGTTTTTTGTTTTTTGTTTTGAATATTTTAGTTTTTTGGACGTTTTATGGTTTATTTAGTTTTTAATATTTTTAGGGGTTTAAAGGGATTTTAATATTTTTATTTATTTTTTAGTTTTTTAAGGTTTTTTGAGGTTTTAACTATTTCTAGATATTTTATGGACTTAAGGGGGTTTTAGAGTTGTTAAGGTATTTTAAGGTTTTTTGTGTTTTTTAGTATTTAGGGGTTTTATTTTTTTTTTGTTTTTATGGTTTTCGTAGTGTGTTTTATGGTTTTTGGGGTTTTTTATATTTTACGTATTTTTATAGTGTTCTTAGTTATTTCACGATTTTTAAGGGTTTAGGGTTTTTTATAATCTTAGGGGTTTAGTGATGTAAGAGTCTTTTAGGGTTTTAGTATGGATTTTAGAATTTTTATGCTTATTAGCTTTTTTATGTATCTTTAGAAATTTTAATCTGTCTAAGAATTTTTCTAGGTTTATGGGTTTTTTACATTTTTAGGTATTTTTGGACTTTTTTAGAATTAGTATGGTTTTTAGGATTTTTAGGAATTTTGAGTGGGATGTAGGAGATTTTAGTTTTTTTGGGGGGTTTTGGTTCTTATTGAATCTATTAGGGTTTCAAATGTTTTTGATTATTAGTCGTTTTTAATGTTTTAAAGGGTTTTTTGATTTTGTTTAGTGGTTTTGTAGAGTTTTTATGAGTTTTTATGGTTTTTTATTGCTTTTTGGGTCATTATTGGTTTTAGGGTCTTTAGGATTTTTTTCCTCTATAAGGTTTTTAGGTGTTTTTAGTGTTTTTAGGTTTTTAAGGTTTCCATAGGGCTCTCATGTTTTTTTGGGTTTTTTTAGGTTGTAAGTTATTTTTCGAGATATTTTATTATTTTTATGGATTTTAGGGTTTTTGGGGTTTTTACTGGTTTTAGGGAGTTTAAGGAGTTTATGATTTTTCGTGTTTTTTGCGTTTTTTTGGGTTTATAGGTTTGAAGTGTTTTTAGGTTTTTATGGTTTTTTTATTTGCATTATTTCAGCATTTTTTAAATTTGTAGTTATTTTTCGGTATTTTTTGGACTTTTATGGTTTTTAGGGAATTTGAGAGTTTTTAGGGTTTGAGGTATTTTTTTAGTTTTAGTGTTTTCTTGTGTTTTCTTTTGGATTTTAGAGTTTTTTAATGTTTAAGATGTTCTAAGGGGTTTTAGAGTTATTGGTGGGGTTTTATGGTCTTATGGGTCTTAATGGTATTGTAAGATTTTTTGGGGTGTTGTGGTTTTTAAATGGTATAAGGGGTTTTATGGGATTTTAGGTTTGTTAGTTCTTTTATAAGGTTTAATTGTTTTTATATATTGTTATTTATTTTCAGGGTTCATTGGGGGTTATAAATTTTTTAGTAATTATATTTCATTTTTAGTATTTTTATTGTTTTTACGGTTTTTTTGGTTTTTTTTTATTTTGAGGGGTTGTAGGGATATTTTTCATATTATAGGGGTTTTAGGGTTTTTAGTATTTTTAGGTATTTATTAGCTTTATGTGTATTTAGGTTTATAAGGTATTATTAGGGTTCATCATGGGGTTTTTGGGTATTTATGTTTTAGGGATGTTTTGGGAATTTTTAATATTTTTTTGGTTTTAGTGTTTTTAGATAATATTAGTGTTTTTGGGTTTTTATAGTTTTTAATATTTTTTGGGGGTTTAGGGTTTATAATTTTCTTAATTTTTTAAAGGTTTAAATGGGGTTTTGGATTTTATTTTGGTTTTTATGTTTTTATGGGGATTTAGGGTTTTTATGGTTTTGATGGGTTTTTAGGGGTTTTAGGGTTTTTTGGGTCATTATGGGTTTTTAGTATTTATTTTTGTTTTTCTGGGTTTTATGTGTTTTTAAGTTTTTTTTCTTAGGGATTTTAATGGGTTTAGGATTTATTAATTTTCAGGAATTTATTTAATGATTTTTATGATTTTCTAGGGTTATAGGGATTGTGAGGTATTTTAGGTTCTTTTAGAGTTTTTATGGGATTAATGGGTTTTTTGGTTTTTAAGGTTGTTTATGGGTATTCCAGTTTTTTGGGGTTTTAGTGCTTTTAGGTATATTTATGAATTATTTAGTATTTTTATTTTTTAGGGTAATTAGGAATTTTAAGGGTTTCTAGGTATTTTAGAGTCTTATGGTTATTATGGTTTTTGGGGTTCTAAGATTTTTTTTATGTTTTATGGATTTTTTTGGTTTTGGTTAGTTTTTAATGTTTTTATGGGTTTAGATGGTGTTATGAGTAAATAGTGGTCTTTATGGTTCTTATTGGTTATTAGGTGTTTTATGATTTTTTGGGGTTTATGTTTTTTGGTTTATTTAATGTTTTTAGGGCCTTTTATGGATATTATAATTTTTAGGTCTTCTTGTGGTTTTATGTGTATTTAGGGTTTCAATGTTTTCGTAGTGATTATTAGGATTTCTAGGGGTTTTATATTTTTTTGGATATGTAGTTATATTTATGATATTTATGGGTTTTTCGGTGTTTTTTTGTTTGTTTGTTTGGGGGGTAGTGTTTTTATCATTTTTTTGCGTTTTTGCGCTATTATGTTATTTTATGTTATTAAGGTTACCATATAATTGTCTTGGGTTTTAGGGTTGTTTACATTTAAATCATTTTTAGGGATTATTTAGGATTTTTAAATTCCTTCATTTTTTTGTGATCTTGATGGTTTTTATGGTTTTTTATAGTGGTTTTAGGAATTTTATGGATTCTTTTGGGTTTTATGGTATTTTTTTGAGTTTTTAGGGGTTACAATTATTTTTAGAGTTCATTAAAATTTGTAGGGGTTTTAATGATTTTAAGAGATTTTTATGGGATTATAGGTATTTTAGGGTTTATAAGTTTTTATAGGGTTTTATGGTTTTTAGGGGTTATAATGTTTTCAGGGTCTTTTATATTTCTAGTATTTTTAGGTTTTAAGGGTTATTAGTATTTTATGTTTTTATTGTTTTTTCGGTTTTTTAAGGTTTTGGCTATTTATATGTTTTTATGGTATTTAGGTGTTTTATAGATTTTTTTGGGTCTATAGGTATTTTGAGGGAATTATTAGGGTTTTTATGTTTTTAGAGTCTTTTTAGGTTTTTGTGGTGTTTTAGTTTTTTTAGGATTTTAAATTTTTTATTGTGTTTTGGGGTTTTATGGTTTTTTGAGTTTTTTTAGGGGTTTTGGTTTTTTTTGAATTTTTTATGTTTTTCATATTTAAAAGGGTTTTTATACTTTTAGTTCTTTTTTAGGTTTTTATGGGGTTTTGGGTTTTTATGGATTTTAGTGGTTTTTAAGGTTTTTAAGGGTTTTAAGGATTTTAGAGTCTTTTAGGGGGTGTCGTATTTTTACAGTTTTAGGTTGTTTAAGTGTTTTTAAGGATTTTTTAGGGTTTTAGGTTCTTTAATGTTTTTACGGATATTTTTAGGATTTTATGGTTTTTAGGGATTGTATAGATTTTAAGGATTTTGTGGTTTTGTATAGTTATTTGTATTTTTAGTTTTTAAAGGGTTTTATGTGGTGTTAATTTTTTTTGTTTTAATCATGATTCTTTTGGGTTTTTATAGTTTTTATGTTTTTTGGTATTTTTAAAGATTTGTGTTGGAATTTTAGGGGTTTTTAAATTTTTAGGGGTTTTGATGGGTTTTGGGTTTTCTTATTTTTAGGGTTTTATAATTCTTTTTGCCTTTGGGGGTTTGTTTTTCAAATTTTTGGGGTTTTAATGGTTTTAGAGATTATTATGGGTTTTAAGGATTTAAATTGATTTTTGAGTTTTTAGTGGTTATTTGGGTTTAATTGGTTTTTTGATTTTTGGGGGTTTCAATTGGTTTTATGGTTTTTAGTGGTTTTAGGGTTTTAGGAACATTGAGGGTTTTTATCTTTATTTAGGTTTTTTGTTGTTCTTAATTGTTTTTGGGTTTTTAGTTTTTAATTAATTTTCTTCAAGGTTTTATAGTTTTTTACATTTTTATGGATTTTTCTGTATTCTTTGGGTTTTTTATGTTTTCTATGGGTTTTCATGGTTTTTAGGGTTTGGGTGGTTTTTTAATTTTTTATAGATTCTTTAAGGGTTCCAAATGCTTCTAGGTTTCCTAAGATTTCATAGGGTTCTTAGGGTTTTATGGTTTTTTACATGTTTAGAGATTTTTAGGGATTTTTTAGTATTTTATGGTATTTTATGGTATTTTATTGTTTTTAGGTATTTTGTGGGCATTAAGGTTATTTAGGTTGTTTTTTGGTTTTTATTATTTTTTTTGGGTTTGTGGGGTTTCATTGAGTTTTATTGGGTCACATGTTTTTTTGGGTTTTTTAACGTTGTTAGGGGATTGAAGGGGTTTTCACGTTTTTAGTGATTTTTGGGATTCTTGGGTTTTTAGGGGATTTAAGGTTTGTGGGGGTTATAGTTTTTTAAAGTTATTATATGTTTTTTAAGTTCTATACTATTTTTAAGAACTTTTTCTATTTTTTAATGTTTTTTGGGTTTAAAGGGTTTTTAGAGTATTTTGTGGTTTTATGGGTTTTATGGGTTTGCAGGGGATTTAATGAATTTATGGGTTTTATGGTTTTAGGGTTTTATGTGTTTTAGGTTCTTTTATGGTTTTAGGGGTTTTATGTTTTTAGGGGGTTTATGTGTTTTAAGGTTTTTAGAGTTTCCTTAGGGATTTTTAGGGTTTTTAGTGTTTTTTATGATTTAGGTGATTGCTAGAGATTTTTTAGCATTTAAATATTTTCTTAGGGGTTTAGGGATTTTGATTATTTTTAGGGTTTTAGGGTCATTTTTTATTTTTTTTGTTTATTAGTATTATTAAGGGTTCTAAGGGAATAGAGTTTTACTGTTTTCATAGGGGGTTTTAGGGTATTTTTTGGTTTTTTTACAATTTTATGGATTTCATGTGTATTTAAAGTTTTTCATGTCTTTATGGTTGTTATGGGGTTGGGGGTTGTTTTTTAGTTATTGGGGGTTTATAATAAATTTTAATGTTTTAAATCTATTATGGGTTTAATGGGTTATGATGTTTAAAGTGGGTTTTTGGGACTTTATGGGTTTTTTGGTTATTTAATGTTTTTGGGGATTTTATATCTTTAGGAGTTTTTTGGGTATTTGATGTATTTTATCATTTTGTATTCATTTAAGGGGATTTATGTTTATAGGTATTTACTGTTTTTGGAATTTTTTTCAGGGTTTTTTTTAACTTTAAAATATTTAAGGATTTTAGGTGTTTTTTGGAATTTTATGATGTTTATGGTTTTAAGGGATTTTGAGGGTTTTAGGGTCTCATTTTTTTTGTTTTATGGTATTTAGGTTTTTTAGAATTCTTATGATTTTTAGGAGTTTTATGGGTTTTAATGTTTTAAAGGTAATTATAGGGTATTTTTAGGGGGTTTAGTGTTTTATATTATTAGGTATTTTAAGTAATTTATTAGGCATTTTATGGGAATTTACTGTTTTTAGGTGTTTTTAGGATTTTTGGGGGTTATTTATGGATTTTTGGGTTTTATGGATATTTAGGTTCTTATGGTTTTTTATTTTAGGGTTATTTAGGAGTTTTTAGGGTTTGTTTTGTTTTTTGGGTTTTTAGGGATTTTTATTGTTTTTAAGGTTTTATGTTTTTTAGGGTTTTATGAGTTTTCTTGGTTTTTTGGGGTTTTAGGAGTGTTTGGGTTTTTAATGATTTTTTAGGAGAATTTAGAAATTTTAATGTTTTATGTTTTTTAGGGATTTTTAGGATTTTTAGGGTTTATAGGGTTTTTTAAGGATGAGGGAGTGGGGGTGGGGGTTGGGTTATTGTGGTTTTTTGGGATTTTAGATATTTTAAGGGTTCTAGAGTTATTTTTAAATTTTTTTGTGCTTCAAAGGGTATTTAGATATCTTATTGGTTTTATGGTATCAGGGGGATGTAAAGGGTTTTAATATCTTTCAGGGTTTTTATCATTTTTAGAGGGTTTTTAGAAATTTTTCGTTTTTAGAGGTTTTATGTGATTGTATGATTTTAACGTTTTAATAGTGTTTTAAGGGGTTTTTAGGATTTTTATGTTATTTGATATTTTAAGGGATTTCTAAGGATTTTATGGTTTTTTAGGGTTTTATGGATTTTGAGGCTATTTAGGGTTTTTAGTGTTTTTTAGAGATTCAGTGTTTTTAGTTTTTTTAGGGGTTTTAATTTTAATTAGGTTTACAAGGTTTTTTGAGTGTTATTATTGTCTTTAGGGTTTTTATGTTTTTCATAGGATTTGTTTATGGTTTTTCTGTATTTTCTTACATTTTTTGGGATTTTAGTGTTTTAACGGGTTTTTATGGGTTCTTAGGGGTTTTCATGGATTTTTGGGTTTTTAGAGTTTTTTGGGGTTTTAAGATTTTTTAAGATTTTTAGAATTTCTAAGTTTTTTGAGCTATTAGTGTTTTATGGGTTTTAAGCTTTTACAATAGTATTTTAGGGTTTATAGGTACTTTTTAAGATATTTTATGTCTTTTAGGATTTGTATGGGTATTTATGGTTTTCAGGAATTTTGAGAATTTTTTTTTCTGTTTTTTGGTTTTTTTGGTTTTTATAGGGTTTTTATGTTTTTAGGGGTTTTATCATTTTTAATGCTTTTAAAATTTTATGGGTTTAATGGTTATTTTTAGATTTTTTGGTTATTTTAGGGTTTTATGTGATTTTATGGGTTTTTATGGTTTTTAGGCGTTTTAATAGTATTTCGGGTTTCTATGGGTTTTTTTATGGTTTTAGGGTTTTTATCAATTTTATCTTTTTTAGAGGTTTTTATGTTTTTTGGTTTTTTAGTTTTTATACTATTTTTTCATGGGTTTTAAGGTTTCTTTATAATTTTTTTGGGATTTTAGGGATGTTAGGATTTTATGGTTTTTAGGGGTTTTATCGTTTCTAGAATATTAAGGGTTTTAAGTGTTTTAGGTTTATAAGGATTTTGTATGGTGGTTAAGGATTTCTTTTTATTTTTATGTTTCATTGGTTTTTTTGGCACTTTTTAGGATTTTTAGTGATTTTATGTTTTTTGCGTTTTTATGGATATTAGGGATTTTAATGTCTTTCTAGGTTGTTAGCGGTTTTATAGGTTTTAGGGTTGTCAATATTTTAGAGTCATTTAATATTTATAGAGTTTTCAATGGTATTAGTGTTTTTAGTGGGTTTTTTGGTTTTTATGGGTTTTTTGGTGTTTTTTAAGGTTTTAGGGTTTTTTATGGTTTTTATGGTTTTAAGGTGTTTAATTTTTTTTACAGTTTTTATGTTTTTTTCGTAGTTTATGTTTTTTTTACTTTTTTTGGTTTTCTTAAGGTTTCTTAAGGGTTTTTACATTTTTTGGATTTTTGGGTATTTTTAAGGGTTTTTGTGTTTTTATGGATTTTAGCGATTTTGAGGGTTTTATGGGTGTCTAGGGTTTTTATTTTTATTTTTTGAATTTTTTGGGTGTTTTTTGGAGTTTTCAATAATTATTACAGATATTACGGCTTTTATAAGACTAAATTGTTTTTATAGTTTTTACTGGGTTTTTAAGGTTTTAGGGGGTTTTATGATTTTTAGTGTTTTGTGGGTTTTTAGCATATTTTGGTATCTAGATATTTTATGTGTTTTTAGGTTTTTTAGGTTTTCATATGGTTCTTTATGGTTTTAGGGTCTTTTATATTTTTATAAATTTTTAGGGGTTTCTTATGATTTATATAGGTTGTTGGGGATTTTACAGGATTGGAGTATTTTAGTGTTTTTACGGTCATCATGAATTTTTATTTATTTTAAGTGTTTTATGTTTTATTGGGTATTTAAGGTTTTCATTGGACTTTCATGGTTTTTATCATTTTTTATGTTTTTATTTATTTTTAGCTAATTTTTTTGGATTTGTATGGAATTATTATGGTTTTTTGTGGGTTTTTTTGGGTTTTTATAGTTTTTATGGGTTTTATGGTTTTTTATAGATATTAAATATTTTTAATGGGTTAATGGGGTTTTAGTGTTTTTAGTAGGTATTTAGTGGTTTTATTTGTTTCTAAGGTTTTTTTATGGTTTGGGGGTATTAAGGGTTTTATGGTTTTTAGGGGTTTAAAGTGTTTTTATGTTTTTAGTGTTTTCTTATGTGTTTAATGTTTTTAGAGTTTTTTTACATTATATGATTTTTATGTATTTTTTAGAATATTAATTGTTTTTAGTGTTTTTATTAACTTTAAGGGTTTTTAGGGTTTTTAGTGTTCTGTGGCTATTTTAGGTTTCTAGGGGTTTTGAGTTTTTACAGTTTGTATGGTTTTTTGAATTTTTTAACATTTTGGGGTTTGAAGAGTTTTTATATTTTTTAGTGATTTTTTAGGGTTATTTTTTTTGGGAGGTTTATGTTATTAGGTATTTTTAGTGATTTTTGGTGTGTTTTAGGGGTTTTCTAGCGGTTTAGGGGTTTTACTATTTTTAGGTACTTCAAGGGTTTTAAGTGTTCTTTGGTTTTTTTGTTTTATTATGGCTTTTCTGGGTTTTTATATTTTTTAAGGTTTCTTATTTTTATTGGGGTTTAAAAGGCATTTATGTTTTTAATGTTTTTTGGGATTTTACAGATTTTGAGGGTTTTTAGGGTTTTTTGGTTTTTTGGGTTTTAGGGGCCTTTTAATTTTTTTAAGAGTTTTAATGTGTTAGAGTTTTTTAATATTTTAGTATATTAAAAATTTTTAATCTATATTAGTGATATTTTTGGTTTTTAGTGATTTTTAGAGATTTATTTTTTTGTGTTTTAGGGGTTTTTATTTTCTTTTATGTTTTTCGGGATTTTTGAGGTTTTAAGTGTTTTTAGATTTTTATCGTTTTCTTAGTGTTTTTAGGGTTTTTAGGTTCTATAAGATTTTATTTATTTTTTGATATTTTATATGATTTTTATAGAATTTTTTTTGTTTTTTTTTTATTTTGAGGGGTTTTAGGTTTTTTGGGGTTTTTTATGTTATTATGGGTTTTATGGTATTTTTGAGGATTATTAAAAAAAATTGGGGTTCAAATTGTTTTTAGATTTTATAGTGGGTATTTGGAGGATTTTATGTTATTTGGATTTCTTACGGTTTTAGGTGTTTTTATATTGTTTAACATTTTTACAGATTTTTTGTTTTTAGGGAATTTTAGGATTTTTATTGTTTTTAGGGTTTTATTTATTTTTATGTTTTTTTGGGATTTTTGGGGTTTATTATTTTTTAGGTTTTAAGGGTTTTAACTTTTTTATGGTTTTTGTGGTTTTCTTGGAGTTTTTCATGGTTATTAGGGGTTTTCTACATTCTTAGTGGTTTTTTGGGATTTTCAAGAGTTTTGTGGTTTTAGGGTCTTAGGGATTTTGAGGGGTTGAAGTGTTTTTTTTGGGTTTTTGGTTCTTTTATGTTTTTAGGTATTTTTTTGTTTTTTAGGTTTTTTTTTAAAAAATAATATTTTTCATATTTAATTTTTTTTAGATTTTAGTTGTTTTTTGGATTTTTATGGGTTTTTCGGTTTTTTTAATGGAAATATAACTTAATCAATAAAATATCGAATTGATGTACATTGAAATCACCCAAATGGTAAACCAAATGGCCTGAAGTCCCCCAATAATAGAAAAAAGGAAAATGGACCGGAGAACACTCAATAATCCTAAACAACCAAACTCCAGAAAAAAGATTGAGAAACCACACGAATCCCATGTGATATATTTTTTGGAAAAGGGGCTAGAGAAAACTCGCACAACCCAAACTAATCATTTCATAAAAAGGGGTTAATGAAACCTCAGGAATCCCAAACAACAATCACCGTGAAGATGACCTAGGAAACCCTGTAAAGACCATCCAAACCAATGCCTAGAAAGTCCATAGATAACTCTTGAAGCCTATTGAACCCAAAACCCATCTCACAACACGCATCACCCAACTACATCACTAGTCAATGTATAAAACATCTATTAGTAACAACCAACAGCCAACATGATCTCTCATCACCCTACATAAATATCCCAGCACTAGAATCATCGAGTAGTCTAAACAGCTTCCAGAAACACACTTTAATTCCATGCACAACACCCAACACCCATAACCAGTCCATCACCCAATAATATCTCCCAACACAACTCCCAGAAGCCTCAACACCATCTACAACATCAAATAATAGTGAAAGAGACACCCCAACCTTCCGAACCCAAGCACCCAAAACATGACCTAGTAGAAAAAATATCTCATCGCCTAACACCAATACATCTTCCAGTATCTAAATCACTATCCTCAACACCAGAAAAAAACCAACAGGCTACAACACCACTATTAGCACCATCAACCATAACCAAATCATCCTCACTAGAATCACTACAACACCTTCATCCCTATAGCCCCTATAACCCAACTGCATCCCATCCACAACCACAACCCTCGCACAAATCCTTCCACGACTCCATTAAACCCAACCCCATGATAGCCTGCATGTCCTAAAATCCCATGTTCATAGAAAGTGCTTCTCTTTAGAAGCTATAACTCAGGAAATCCCACCCCCACTCATTCTTCTGCAATAATACCATGCTTCTAGCAAAAATATGAGACTACAACACGCCTCCTCAGCTTCCAAAAAACTACAAATCCCCCAACAAAAAATTATCCAGAAAACAAAACCCTAACATGATCCAGTAATGAAAAAAAAATTCATTCCAAATGAAACACTACCAAAATCTGATGCATCCCAACATATTAGCATGATGATTGAAATTATACTATTGAATCCATGTACTACCCCAACTTGACATCAAACAAAATAAATGACCACACCCTCACTGGTCTGGGAAACCTCCTTCAGTAGAAAAAAAACACCATCCAATGTATAGAAGAAAACACAAAACCATAAAATAAAAGGGATGTAGTGAGATCCACCAACCCAACACTATAGAATGTCGAGAAAACCACCATCACTGGTAAATACAAACAAATTATATTCCAAATAGATCCACATGAATACCTCTACCAAGAACATATAAGGCATTATTAGTTTACAAACCTTCTTCAAATAAGTCAAAAAATAGGGGCGATATCGGCTGATAAGAAAAAAACTCAGTTTGCTGCTGAATCATCAGATGAAGGATAAGGCCAACACCCCCAAAACTGAATAAAAAGCTATGATAACATGCCTCTAACTAAGAAAACTATTAAAATCATCATATGGTCTTGAAAGGCAGTTAACAAATCTACAACATCAATCGAAGTATCATAAAATAAACAACCAAATAAAACTCACATACCACGGACATAAATCTCAAGGCACCCTACGTGCACCTTTCACAAGAAAGGCTATCGAACCCTACCAATATCAATAGCTATGAGAATAAACCTATACCAATGTCTATGGATTGAAAATCTGTGGACCATAGAACCAAAACTCCACCAAACACACCAGAGAAAACGATGTTGGATGATGAACCAACAGAACGCAAATCACCGAAAAAACCCTCTAATAATTCCATCCCCAAAATCAAAATATAATCAGACTTCGACAAATGTAAAACACCCTAAACATAAAATACATCGATCAAATACAATCTTAAGTCCAACCCAAAGAACAGGTGACCAAAAATTAAAACAATGGTTGAGGTGAAAGAAAAAGTCAACAAAATCAACGTCACCTTCCCTTGACATGCAACCCACTCCATCCCACATGCACTGCCATAAGATTTTTGAATAGGAAACTGGAAACAATATTCTGAATACCAAAAGTTGAACAACCAAATATCCTACCTCCCACAAATATACTAAAGAATACCAAACAGTCATGAACCTAAGAAACCATAAACTCTAGTGATCGACATACCCTAGCCATAAATCCGACGAACATAATGTAACAATTGATAAACTAGCCACCCATCCCTGAAATATGATGATCAATCACTCCTTCAACCATGAATATAGGACCATCCCCTATGGTCCCTAATACATAACACAAAAAAAATGAAGAATCAAGACAAAACCATATGAAAATCTTCCACTTTCCATAACAAACATTGAGATCCCCCAATTCGAACCACAAAATTTATTCATAAAACAATCCATTAAAGGGCCCTATATAATAAATATCATAAAAAATGGAATCCATCAAAAAAATTATGAGAACCATGTTCTAAATCGAATAATTAAATCTTCCGTTATCATGGGGCCCCCGTGAACATTGAGAGCTAACTCAGAAAAATCCTAGAGCCTTATTAGTTTTATGTATTTTCATGTTTTAGGATTTTTATTGATTTTAAGGGTTTAAGGGTCTCATGTTTTTTAGGTTTTTTATATTTTTCGGGTTTCTAGGTTTTTTAATTGTTTTTAGGTTATAAGGATTTCTATAGTTTTTTCAGGGTTTTTTGGGATTTTTACATTTTAGGGATTTTTTTTCGATTTTTAAAATTTTATGTTTTTTATGGATTTTCAGAATTTTATATGTTTTATGGTTTTTAGGGGATTTAGGGTTTTTATATTTTTTATAATTTTTTCGTTTTAGGGGTTTTATGTTTTTATGGGATTTATATATTTTATTGGGTTTTCTAGGTTTTAGGGTTTTTATGTTTTTAGGGATTTATAGAGAATTTTTAGTATTTTTATGAGGTTTTATTTTTTTATTTTTTTGGGATTTATGGTTTTTATGGTATTCATTGTTTTAATTGTTTTTTGGTTTTTATTTATTTATTTTTTAGGGTTTCTAATGTTGTTTAATGTTTTTTTAGAAAATAAATATTTGAGGTGTTCATAGCGGGTTTATAATAATAGTGGGTCTTAGGGTTCTATGGGTTTTTAGGGGTGTATAAGGATTTGGGGGATTTTAAGGATTTTATGCTTTTATTTTTTAGGGTTTTAAGTGTTTTTAGGTTTTTACGGTATTCATTTGGTTTTTCTAGGTTTTTTTGGGTTTCTTATGTTATTAGGAAATTTTAGGATTTTTATGGATTTTTGTATTTTTAGGGATTTTGTGGGGGGTTTTGGCGTTTTCGGGGTTTTAGGGGTATTAATTATTTTTTTGGGTTTTTTTTGTTTTTTTTTGGAATTTTTGGTTTTAATAGTTTTAAGCGTTTTTAGAGTTTTTAACCTTTTTAGGGTTTTAAAGTGATTTTAAAGTATTTATTGGGGTTCTTGGGATTTGAGGGGTTTTAGGGGGATTTTATATTTTTCAGGGGTTTATGTTTTTTAGGGATATTTAGAGAGTTTCGGTATTTTAGGGTTTTTAACATTATTTAGGTTTGCGTGGGTTTGAATGTTTTGAGGTTATATGGGTTTTAGGGTTTTTTATGTTTTCATGGATTTTTATAGATTTTATATGACTTTTATAGGTTGAATGGTTTTGACGTCTTTTGGGGAGTTTTAGGGTGCTTTAGGGTTTTTAAGGCTTTTAGGGTTTTTAGTGTTTTTAGTTTTTTATTGGTTTTATGTGTATTTAAATTTTTATGGTTTTTTAAGGGTATTTTTCTTGTTCTTATAATTTTTATTTTTTGGTTTTTATATATTTCTTATGATTTTAATACTTTTTAGGGATTTTGAGGGGTTTGGGGGGGTAAGGGTTTTATGGTTTCTCTGTTTTTTTATATTTTATAGTTTTTAATATTTTTAATATTTTTATAACAATTTTAATTATTTAAAATGTTTTTAGATTTTATAATGGTTTTTAGGTTTTTTATGGGTTTTTAATGTTTGTATGGTTTTAATGGGGTTATGGTTTTTATGTTTTTTAGGGTTTTAGGAACTTTTAATGGGATTTTAGTGATATAAGTTATTATAGGTTTTTAAGGTTTTCTTAAAGTTTTTCATTGTTTTTAGTTATTTTTAAGGGTTTTCTTAGGATTTATATGATTTTTAGGGGTTTTGGGTTTTTTCTGGTATTTTATGTTTTTTTATGGTTTTTTGCATTTTTAAGATTTTGTAGGTGTTTTCTGTTTTTTATGGTTTTTCTGTTTTCATTATGTTTTTAGAGTTGTCATGATTTATAAAATTTTAGGTTTTTTTATTCTTTTAAAATATTTTTATTGTTTTAGGGGTATTTATGGTTTTTAGGTTTTTTTAGGATTTTAGGGAATTTACCATTTTTTTATTTTTAGGTTTTTTTTTGATTTTTTAGGATTTTAATGTTTTATAAAGTTATATTTTTTAGGGGTTTAAAGTGTGATATTTTTTCTAGATTTTAGGTTTTTATGTATTTTATAGGTTTTCTGTGTTTTTAGGGGATTTCTGGTTTTCTGGGTTTTTTTGGGTTTTACGTTCTTTTTATGCTCTTTATAGGGGTTTTAATGTTTTTAGATTTTTTTGAGGGTTTTAAGTGTTTATATGATTTTAAGGTTTTCTTACAAGTTTTTAGTGTGTTTATAGTTTTTTATGTTTTTAATTTTTTTATTGATTATTAGGACTTGTATGGGTTTTTAATATTTTCTATGATTTTGAGGATTTTGGGTGTTTTAGGTTGTTTTGGTTTTTTATAATTCTTAGGTTTTTATAGGATTTATATTATTTTAGAAATTTTAGATTTCATATATGTTGTCATAGTTTTTAGTATTTCATACATTTTAATGATTTTTATGGATTTTATGATTTTTTTGGGTTTTAGGGTCTTTATGATGTAAGTTTTTAGGTGTTTTTAGGGTCTTCATGGGTTTTTAGGGTTTTTTTTGAAATTTTTGGATTTTTAAGGTTTTTTTATATTTTTTTTAACATTTTTACCATTTTAAATTATTTTAGAGTTTTTGAAGGATTTTAGGGTTTTTATGGGTTTTTTGGGTTTTTATTGTTTTTTAGGGTGTTTATTATTTTTAGTGTTTTTATGATTTTTAGAGTTTTTATCATTTTATGGTTTTTAGGGGTATAAAGTGTTTTTAGGTTTTTAATGTTTTCAAGTATTTCTTAGGGGTTGTTAATGTTTTTAGGGTTGTTAAAATTTTTATTTATTTTAATGTAATTCTATGGATATTTACAAGCTTGTAGGGTTTTTAAGAGTTTTACATTTTTAGATTTTTATGGTTTTATTATAGTTTTTTAGGGTTTTGGGTTATTACCTTTTTAGATATTTTTTGGGTTTTTAGGATTTTAATGGGTTTTTAGGGGTTTTAGGCATATTGAGGGGGGTTTTTTGGGTTTTTTGGTTTTTTGGGGTTTACGTTTTTTTTATTTTTTAGGGGTTTAAGTGGTTTTTTGAGTTTTTAGTGGGTATTTAGAGTATTTATGGGGTGTTTGTGGTTTCTTGGTCTTTTATGGTTTTTATGGTTTTTAGGGTTTTTATAGCTTTTGAGGATTTTTATCAATTTTTAGTTATTTTGGGGTTTTAAGATTTTTGTCTTTAATTTTTTACCAAGGTGTTTTCATGTTATTTAGTGTTTTCTCATTTTATGGGTTTTTGGGTAATTTTTATAATTTTAATGGTTTTTAGTGTTTTTATGGATTTAAAGGGTTTTTATGATATTTAGGTTTTTTAGAGTTTGTATAGATTTTTGGGTTTTATTTGAATTTTTTTTGGGTTTTATCGTCTTTTAGAATTTTTTAAAAAATTTTGGGGATTAAATGGTGTATAAAATTTTTAGTTGGGTTTTAGGATTGTTATGTTTTTCAAGTATTTTATGGGGTTTTTATGATTTTTGGGGTTTTAGGGTTTTGTAGGGTTTTTATGGGATGAATTGATTTTTATGTTTTTAGGGGTTTTTTGCATTTTTAGTTTTTAAAGTGGTTATTTCGGTTTTCTAGATATTTTGCAGAGTTTTTACATATTTAATGATTTTGTTTTTATTATTTTTATGGTGTCTTTGGGGATTTAGAGAATTTGAGGGGTTTTTTATGTTGTTAGGGGTTTTTGTGTTATAGCATTTTTAGATTTTTAGGGGGTTTAAGTGTTTTTTTTTTGGGTTTTTAAGGCATTCATAAGGGGTTTTCAAAAATTTTAGGGTTTCTTTATTTTATTATGTATTTTATTGTGATTTTTAGTATTTTTATGATTTTATGGTTTTTCGGATTTTGAATATTTTAATTGTTTTTTAGGATTTTAATGGATCTTATGAGTTTTCGGTTTTTTATGGTTTTTTTTAGTTTTTTTAGGTATTTAATTTTTTTATACTTTTTAAACTTATTAGGTGTTTAAAGCGGTTTTTTAGTTTTTAGGGGTTCCTTAGGGTTCTTATGGGGTTTAAGGTTTTTTTATGTTTTTATGGGTTTTATCGTATTACAATTTTTGATTTATTTTGAGGGTTTTTTTGTAATAAACTGTTTAGGTTTTTAGGGGTTTTAAGTGTTTTTAGGTTTTTACGATTTTCATAGGGGTGTTCTGGGGTTTTACAGTTTTGTATATTTTTTGGTTTTTAGATATTTTGTTGGATTTTGATGGATTCTATGGTTTTAGGGATATAATATTTTCATCATTTATTAGGGTTTTTAAGGAATCTATTCTTTATAAGGGTTTTAGGACTATTTTCAGTTTCATAGTGTTTCTATGGTTTTTATAGTTTTCAACATTTTTAGGGTTTTAATTGGTTTTTATTATTTTCAGTGGGTTTTAGGGTTTTTATGTGTTTTTTCTTTTTTTACATTTTTAGGGGTTTATGGGTTTTCAAGTTTTTAGTGGTGTTAGGGGTGTTTATGCGTTTTAGAGTTTTTAGGGCTTTAAGTGGTTTTATGTGTTTTAGGATTTATAGGTTTTCTTAAGGGTTTTCATGATTTTTAGTGTTTTTTATGTTTTTAGGAATTTTTAGTGATCTTTTAGGATTTTTGTGTTTTCATTGAGTGTTTGGTATTTTTATGTTAGGAGGGTTTTTAAAATTTTTATAGTAAAATGTTTTTTTGGTTTTTTTATCTTTTTTGCATTATTTTTTGTTTTAATGTTTTTAGAATTTTTTAATGTTTTTGTGTTTTAAAAGGGTTTTAGAGGGTTTTTTTGGTTTTATTGTTTTATAGTAATGACTTCATCTATTTTTTGGGTTTTATTTTTTTTTATGGTTTTAGGGTTTTTTTTCATTTTTTATAATTTTTATGGGTTTTAGGTTTTATTAGGTTTTTAGAGTTTTCTTATGGTGGTTCAAGGTTTTTATGGGGTTTAAAATTTTTTATGGAATTTTATCCATTTTTAGGATTTTTATGGGTTTTGGTGATTTTGATGGGTTATAGTGTTTTTAGTGTATTTAAGTTTTTGGGAATTTTTTATGACTTATGGGGTTTACATTTTTTAGGTTTTTAATTTTTTCATTGGGTTTTCCAGGGATATTAGGTTATTTTACATTTCTAGGTGTCTTAGGATCTTTTAGGAAATTTATGTAATTTTATGGTTTGTAGAGATTTTGAGGGGTTTTGGGGTTTTAAAGGGGTTTTAGTGTTTTTTTGTTTTTAGAGTTTTAAGTTGGTTTAATAGTTTTTATGGTGTTTTATATTTTTTTTGGTTTTTACATGTTTTATTGTTTTCGGTATTTTCTAGGTTTTTCAGGTGTTTTAGGGTTTTCAAGGATCTTAAAGTTGATAGGGTTTTTATAGGACTTAATAGTTTTTATGTTTTGAATGTTATCTTTGGGTTTGTTCATGATTTTTATTGTTTTATGTTTTTTGGGATTTTTTGAGATTTTTATCATTTTTTAGGGTTCTATTGGATTTGACGGAGTTTAAAGGTTTTTAGGGTTTTAGGGTTTTTATGTTTTTCTATCTTTTTTATTTTTTTAGTTGTTTTAAGCGTTTATTTGTTTTTAGGGTTTTTTTGGGGGTTTTAAACATTTTAGATATTTTATGGCCATTATGATTTTTATGGTTTTTTGGGGTTTTGTAGATTTCAGCATTTTTTAGGTTTTTAAGGATTTTATGTGCATTTAGGTTTTTTAAGGTTATATTATATTTTTCAAAGTTTTTAGGGATTATTAAGGTATTTAGGTATTTTTGGGGATTTTTGAATTTTGTTATGGTTTTTCGGTCTTAGTTATTTTGAGGGGCTTTTGGAGTTTTTGGGTTTTTAGGTGATTTAGGGTTTTCACATTTTTAAATTTTTAGGGGTTTTAAGTGTTTTTAGGTTTCTTTGGTTTTTGAGGTTTTGAAGGGTTTTTATGTTTTTAGGGATTTTGAGGGCCTTTTATAATTTTTATGTTTTTAGTGATTTTTTGGGTTTTTAGGATTTTTTGTTGTTTTAGGAGTTTTTTGGTTTTTTTGGTTTTTAAGTAATGTTTTTTCATGGAAAATATAAATATTATATAAAGAATGAAAAATGAATTACAACACAAGAAAATCACCCAAAAGGTGAAACACCTAGCCTGAAGGAAATTAAGGATAATAAATAAGGAAGAAAATCGATGGCCCTAACCTACATTCCGCACTCCACCACCCTGGCCAACATGCAAGCGTCACCAAACAAAAAGGCCAACAACACTACCTAACCCCAAAAATATAGACCCAGTGACAAAAAAACCAAAATATTCATATCATTACAATAAATCCTCAAGAAATTAAAGAGAGCAACCCAAATCCACCGATAAAACTAGAATACACCTCCACCCCTTTCACCACTAATCTTTGAGAAATAACATCTAAATACTGAGCTTCGAGATTTAAATCAGTAGCCAGCCCTCAGTAGAACCAGATCACCAAAAAAACAAAATACACCACAGAAGCCTTAAAAACCACCATGAAGAATCCCTCTCCACTCCTTCAACAATATCCACTAACAACTGTACCAATGAAAACCCCTAAAACAACCCATTCTCTAACAGCAACCCACTCAACAACAATAACACCAATACCTCCTACAAATAAAAAATCATAAACCATAAATGGATGCAAACCAGAAAAACAACCACTAGTACCACACACTTCTACTCCCTCAGCTCACCCCATCAAAGAAGTAGTTTGCACCACACCAATAGAACCATCAAATAACTCAAGCCCTAGCTCACAGCCCCCAACAACCAGTAGGAGCGAAAAACCAAAAAGTCCGCAACAACACATACTCTTGAACCTCTAATCCAAAAAAAATACACACCTTTACCCCAATTGTCACAACTGTATTTTTAATTCCATGCTTTGTTTTGAATCTTCATTTGGTTCTTAGTTTTTTTCATGATTTCCTGGTTTTCTAGGGTTAAATTTAGTGTCTCGAGTATTCTTGATCTAATTCAGTAGTGATGGAAGTCATGGATGGTATTTAAAATTTCCATTTTTTACAGGGAAGGTATAAGCATTTGGTGGAATTGAATTGAATTTGTGACACTTCTAGTGGCACCTTTTATGAGGTATGTTTATTTGAGTGGTTTCTTCAATATTTGGGCCAAACTATGAGCACATTTCATGATTTAAAAGCAAAATTTGTCTCTTTTATAAATCCTAATTTTTAAAACATTTCAACCATTATACATCAACAATGACCTTTGATCACTTAGTCAAACCACCACATCCATTTTAACTCCTTAGTAACTCTTAATCATGGTATAGTTGGGTGATTTATTCAGTATTAGGCCATCCTTTGAGCCCGTTTCTAGATTTATGTAAATAATTTATTCTTTTATATCACATTCATTTTTGAACTTCTTTCAGTCATTCCACCTCTCACTAGAACCCAAAAACCCTAGGACCTCCCCCATGTTCCATTTTCCCTCTTTGTAGATCATATTTAGCATGGATTAGGGATACATTCTTCAAGATTTCTCAATTCATCCTTATTTGTATAGGGAATTTATTTATTTCATAAATAATTCATTTTTTATTCTTTCTCTCCCATTTCAGTCCCCAATTAAACTTAGCTGCATTAATCAATCCTACCTTTCAATTTTTTATGGTTGGAGATTCAACTATTGGTTTATTTGGGGAGGTTTCATCAATGTTTCTCAAGCAAGTTAATTTCTCTCTTTTTCCTTCCATTTTCTTAGAGTTTCTCCCCTCTTTGTTGAAGTTCCAAAAGTCCAAAAACTAGGGTTTCGAACCTAGGGTTTTATTTTGAGTTTTTTGGTCAAATATTGTTGTTTTAGGTTGGTTCTTACTCTCTTTTGTTGTGGCGGTGGTGAGGGTGATGTTTCCCATAAAGATTTGGGGGGTTTTTTGACATATTTGGTAGGTGATTTTATATTTAATCATGATTTATTTATTTATTTATCATGTTAAAAATATGTTGTCTGTGGTGCTAAAACCATTTTTCGTATCATTGGTTAATCATTTAGTTTTGAAGTTGCATTTTTTCTTGGAAATGAGTTTTTTTCATGTGTACCTATTGTGGTATCGATTGGTGTTGTGTTATGGTTCATGAAATAAATTTATTAAATGCTGTTAGGGCTGAAAATTATGGTTTTCTATGATATTGTAATGAATTTGGTTTTTAAAATAGTGGTTTTAGGGGGATTTCAAGTGAAATTCTTGTTTATACATCTTGAAATTTTTTTATGAATATTTTAAATGTTTTATTGGTTTATATAAGATGTTCACTCATGTTGGTAAACTATTTTGGAAAGATTATGTTTTTGAAATGGTCCATTTTTTTGAAAGGGTTTTTAAATGATTTATGAAATTGTTTAAATGGATTTTTTAATTGTGAAAGAGATATGGAACATTTTGCAGGTTGTTTTTGTGTGAGTATGTTGTTAAATTTAATTTGAATGAAAACATGGATTATGTAACATGTGTGTGGGATGTTTGGTGTGTGTGTGGTTTGTAAATAGAATTTTTATGTGCAAATGGTATTTTGTAAGATACGGAATTTTATCAAGTACAATGGGTGAAACCTCGGTATCTATGTGGATAGATGTGTACAAGTATTCTAGTGATCCATAGTGGCTTCGTCCCTATTATAAATAGAATGTTTGATGTTGAAAACACTTAATAAACTATTATGATGATGTTGGGGAGTACTAGGTTATTGGTACGTTCCCTACCAGTGTCTTGTGCATGAGAATGGATATTTTTTTAGGTTACATTCCACTGAGAGAAGAGGTATATGGGGCCCACAAATAGCTAGTTCCTAGGGGTGTTATTGTGACTTGTTCTCATTGTAATGTTATATTCACCATTAGAATATGGTAGGTTTCAATGGGAAATTTAGTAGCATTTACATTTTCAATAGAATTGGTTTTTCATTAAAGTTTCTCCTTTTAAAAGTCTATTCATTTGTAGTCCTATTCTTTTAAAAATTATTAGTAGGATTTCCTGTTTATAAAAACATGTATGATTTTGACTCTAAAATATTATCACATAGAATCTATTTTGGTGGCATCCTAATGGGATTAGTCTCACACCCTACTTATATTTTTGGGTGTAAGTAGACTTGGTACTGTTATTCAAACGTTTGGGAAAACTTTTATAACAAGTGGTTCAGGTTGTTAGCTTTCATTATTAGTGTGGTGTTGTGGAGAAGGCTTAGGGATGATCAACCCTTGATGATTAGTTTTACTTGAGTTTTTTGTTTTTCTAATTTTTAGTTGTATACATTTAGGTATTTTTCAAAAACCATGTATGTTAGTTCTGAATTTTTTTAAATCCCTGTTTGTATTAAATTTTTAGATTCATTTTATTTTTTGTTTTTGGTTGTTTAATGTTTCTAAATTTGGGCAAATAATTCTCAAACAATTATTTATCATACCACTGTCCTTGTTCCATCTAGTAGGTATATTGAATGGCCTTCGGGCCTTTCCAAAGACCAGATTAGGTTCCATTTTTATGGGGACCAGATCAAATTCGTGACAAAATGGTATCAGAAGAGGTTATCTCTTTTGGGTAATGTACATTTTTGAATGATTATGGGTATACCAGAGCTAGTATTGTCAGAAAATGATGTTCTATTTATGAGTAATGTTCTTGGACAACACAAAACGTATCAAAAAATGAGTTACTAGGGTATGTCAGGTTTCATCCAAATATTTTGGTTCTCGTGGTTGTATGTTATTTTGGGAATGAAATAATTGTTATGTCAATGTTATCAGGGAACTCGCAGGACCTGGAAATCCATGTGGAGATATGGATACTGTCCTGGAACACTCTCAGTGATAGTGGTGTGACTGGTGTATGGCCGCCAACCATACCTCTGAGGCACCGATCGACCCTAGTATTCCCTTGATTCATTTGTCTTCTTTATGGGATTTGGTAAATCATTCTGGAAAGATCTTGTTTGAAAATTGTCGAAACTATATTATAAAATAGAAATGGTTTCGATTAAATAGTGTTGAGTTTAATATAAGGGAATTTTCATAATTTAAACATGTCTATTACTGAAATTAATTTTTCAGAATGTGTATTTTATGTTAATGTGGGTTTTGGATATCTGTTTTAAATGAAAATTTAATATGGGAATGGTGTGCTTTTCAAAGGGATTGAAAATGGGGTTTTAGAATAGTTTCACAAGTTATTGAAAAGGTTTATTTTAATGAAATAGTCTCTATGTAAGATTATATTGGGTTTTTATAATCAAAACTGATGTCTTCACAATCTCGATGATTTGGAAAGCAATGATGATTTTAAAGTTAGTTTTGAAATTCTGTTTTGAGTGGAATGAAAGGGTGGAGCTTTGAAAAGTGTAAGGAACTTTGTTTTTAACCTTGGTGTTCACATGAGTGAAATTAAAAGGTTATGTGTAAGCAAAAGTGGATGAGTGCCTAAGCTGGCATGAGGTGGGTGCCCATGGTGGCATGAAAACATGCATGTGTGAGGCCCATTAGATACCATTGGTGAATGCGTTAACCAAAGTCCCCATTTACATTCAATGAAATATTTTTTAAGGAAATTTGATGTTATTTTAACTATTGTTTGAGGTGCGGTGTTTGATGTGTTTTTTATAATGTTTAGATAGTGTGTATTGACATCGATAAATCCTCATTTTTAACGATGTTTTGAGTTTTTTTGGTCGGTAAGTTGGGTTGATTTGTTGAATAGTGTACCATTTTGAGAAATTTTTTGGGAATCCCTTGAGTTTTCTCCCATCATGTGTTCAGTTCTGGGTTTTTGGTATGTTTTTAATAAAGGACTATCACGGTTGAGTCCGTGGTTTTTTTGGCTAGGGTACGCCCCCATAAAGGGTTAATTCATGATTGAAGTGCAGCCACATGTGATTTTCTATTATAAGAACATCCAGTTGATCAACAAATGAACTATCTAATTAATATTTTGATATTTACACTAACACTATTATTCTTTTCATTCACTAGATCCTTTTGTAGTAGGATAGTGGTTTTGGAAGGTTGAAATACACCTTGGTTCCCTACATTTTCTGAATCTTCAAAGGTGTAGTTTGACACTGTTGTGTTTCATGGTTTTATCTAGAAGTTTTGAAGGGTAATCCCAGTGAGGAAGGTAATGAAGTATGGGGTTTTTAGTATAGAATGATGTCTTAAAGGGACCTTGTTTATTTTTTCAATAATGTCTAAGTAATAGTTCATGTTATCCACTAGTGTGGAAAATCTGGTTATTTGAGGTTGTAATAGTCCCTTGTGGTAAGATCATGTTACATGAACCTATGTTCAAGGTTTCACTTATTTTAATGACTATGTCACATGTAAGGGTCATGTTTAGTGGTGTCTTGTTGTATTGTGTTTTATTTTTAGGGTAAAAATGTGGATTTTTTGGAACATTTTTAGGTCATATTCGTAAATGAAATATTGTCTCTATTCTGATAATTTTGAATTCATTGTATTATGTGAAGATGGATTCTATGTGTTTTCCTTGTAATGAATTTTTTAGGGTGAAATATGTGATGAATGTGTATCCTCTAAGTCCATGTTTTGGTGAAGGTGTATTTTTTGAGCTACTGAATTTCATGCGGTGTTGTGATCATTTTTCTACTGACTGTGACATAGTAGATGCATCAACCATAAGGGAAACAACTATAGGCCTCAGAGTGAATATTTTCACGTAGTCAGGAAATTGCTAGGGGATTAATAGATCTTTGTTCAACTTATTTCTCAAGTGTGGGAGGTGGATACAATTATATGTTTCAAAGTGGTGGTTTCATTTCACATGGTCCCCGGTGGTGGAAAAGGATGTGGAGACCCCATAGCTCAAATTTGTTATCTGTATTGGTAGTGAAGTCCCTCCTTTATTATAAGGAGGCTTGGGGTTTTTTTTTCTTCTAAAACCTAGTTACTGAACCATTCTTGGTGAAATTATCAGTATGGTTGTTCGAGTATGACTATTCTTGTTGGATATTTTAGATCTCAGTTTTGGTTGGACTCATCTGAAGATGGTGATGTTTTTGGGAGTGATATAGCCCTTAGTGTCTCTTTTGGTCTGGAGTTTCATTGAATGACCGCCCTTGCGGTAGGAATTATGTCGTATGGGGTTATTTTGTTTTCAAACAGTGCTATGAGTTTAATATGGTTAGTTGTTATGGTGGGTAGACATATTATGGGTCTCATGTAGGTTCTCTTGGAATAAGTATAATGTTAATCTTTTTCTTATGGCGGGGAGTCCGTTCGGGACTCCCCCTATTGGTTTTTGAGCTTCTGTCAGGGGAAATCAAGTTGGACGTTATGGTGGGGAGTCTGTATAGGTCTCCAAATATCAGTGAATCAGTTATTTCATTGTTGTTGGACTGGTGATGGGTAGTCTTATTTAGAGCTATCAAAGAACCAATTTCTTCCTTGGGTAAAAGTGGGGGTTGGAGTTCACCCAATTGTTCTGTTGATGTATGGACATGGTAACGTGGAATATTTCAAGATAATTGTTTAAATATTGGTTGGTGAGAGTATCCCTTCCATTGATTTTCAAATGGAGGTTATTTTTCCTTTCGGGGTGGGAGAAACATGGCAAGGGACATCATCTTGGTCTATCAGTTATGTTTTATTTTTTATTTGGAACTTCTATGGATTTTCGGGGGAGAAAATCTTTACAGTGGTGAGAATTTTCACACTTTGATTTTCAATTCCATGAATTGTTTCAAATCAACTTTTTGTTCTTATTTTTCTATTTTTTTCAGGTGTTTCGGGTTTAAATTAGGTTTATCTAGTGTTCTTGATATAATTCATTAGTTTTGGAAGTATTGGATGGTGTTTGGCCTGGTATTTTTCTAAAGGGATGGTGTAATGATGAGGTGTCTTGGAATAGAATTTGTGACACTCCTAGTGGAACCTTTTCGGGGTATGTTTATTGGGTTCAATTCATTGAGATTTGGGCCAAATCTTGAGCTCATTTCCAAATTTAAAGATTGAATCTGTTTCTTTTAAAACTCCATCATTTTTCAACATTTTTCACCCATTCAACATCCCACTTGGCCTCCCCAAACATAGTAAAACAATAATATCTATTTGGGCCCCTTATGAACTTATATTCGTAGTGGAATTGGGTAATTTATTTAGGCATTGGGACAACCTAAGAGCCCCTTTCCACATTTAAGTGAATAATTTATTTATTTTATATCTCATTAATTTTTCAACATTTTTTTGTCATTCGACATCACACTAGAGTCTAAAAACTCTTGGCTCACCCCCAAGTTCCATTTTTCCCCATTTGAGCTCATTTTCATCGTGGATTAGAGCGAATTTAGTCTAGGTTTCTCAAATCATTCAAATTTGAAAAGGGAATTTGATTCTTTCATAAATTTTTCATTTTGTACACTTTTCCCCCATTTCAGTCCCCAATAGACCTCATCATCTTTATTTGAACCTTGCTGTCAATTTTGGATGCTTGGATATTCAACTATTGTGTATTTGGGGAGATTTCTAAAGTGTTTCCCAAGTAATGGAATTCCTATCTTATTCATTCCTTTTCCTTAGGGTTTCTCCCCTTCTTCTTGATATTCCATATGTCCAGAAACCTAGGTTTTTTACCAAGGGTATGATTTTGAGATTCGTGGTCCTTCTTTGGATTTTCGGTTCTTTTTTACTCCCTTATGGTGTAGAGGTAGTGCAGTTTAATTTTCAAACAAATATTTGGTGTTTGGATATGTTTGGTAGGTTATTTCAAGTGTAAGAATTTCGTGATGAGTTTTCTTACATGGTTTGTTTATTTATAATGTCCTTAAAATACTATGTGGGGTGCGAGAACCATTTTTTATAGCATTGGATAAGCGTTTAGTTTTGAAGTTACACATTTTCTTGAAAAGTTGTGTTTTTCATGTGTAGCTTTTGTGGTATTGATTGGGGTTGTTTTGTGGATCATAAAATTCTTTATTAAATGGTGTTAGAGATGAAAAATCTGGTTTGGTGTGATAATGGAATGCATTTTATTTTAAAAGAGAGTTTTTATATGGATTTTATGTGAAATGCTTAGTTATACTTCTTGGAATTGATTTATCAATATTTATAATGGTTCGTTAGTTTATATAAGTGGTGAAATATTGATAGAAAACTATTTGGGGTGGGGTTTTTTTGAAATGGACCATTTTGTGGTAAAATGGATGTTATTTGATGTTTTTCATCATGGAATTGTTTAAAAAAATTCTTAATGGATTTATTTAATTGTGATTGAGATATGGAACATGTTACGGGCTGTTCTGTTGTGAGTATGACGTCAGAATGAATTTGAATGATAACAGGGATTTTGTGACATGTGTATGGACTGTTTGGTGTGTTTGCGGTTTGAAAATGGAATTTTGATGTCAAAATTATATATTTTTAAGATTTTGAAATTGATCGAGCATAAAGGGGGGGATCAGGTATCTAGGTGGGTGGACGTGTACTAGTATCCTAGTGATCTGGAGTGGTTTCGTCCATGTTTTACGTAACATGTTTGATGATGAAAAAACTGAATAAAAATTATAATGATGTTGTGGACCATTATGTTAGGGGTATGTTCCCTACTAGTGGCTCATGCATGAGAACAAATATTTTTTATGTTTCTTTTCAATCGAGATACGAGGTACCTGGGGTCCACATTAAGCTAGTACATAGGGGTGTTCCCACGACTAGTGATCATTGACTATTTTGTTTTCACCATTGTACTATAGTGTGTTTGGATTGAAAATTCAGTAACAATTATGTTTTCATTAAAAGTGTTTTTTTCTTAATGTTTCACTTTTAGAAAATATATTAATTTGTAGTTGCATCCTTTTAAAAATTATTAATTGTATTTCTTATTTATAAAAAACTTACATGCTTTTTTCCTTAAAATGTTTATCACCTGGAATATCATTGGGTGTAATCATACTAGAAATAGTATCAAACTCTATTAAGATCTTTGGGTTTAATTATACATGGTAATTTATTTTGCAAGTTTGGGAAAAGCATTTAGAACCAGTGGTTCACGTTGTTAGCTTCAATTCATGGGGTTTTATTGTGGAGAAGGCTTAGGGATGATAGACCATTGTCGTGTGGTGGTCCTTGATTTTGTTTTCTTCTAAATTTGAGTTGTGTAAATATTGGGCTTTGTCTAAAACCATGTAGTTTAGTTCTTATTTTTATTACAGTCTTGTTTGGATTAAACTTTCAAATTTAGTTTATTTATTTATTTTGGTTGTTTAACGGTTCTAAATTTGGGTAATTCATTCACAAACACTTATTTATCATATATATAAACTTCTGGAAACTGATGGGGTTAATTAATGTCCTTAGGCCTTTGCCATAGACCAGTTAAAGTGGTGATTTTGATGGTAACCAGATTCAGTTCGTGACACCAGTACTCTTCCAGCACCAACCATCCATCTTCTTATTCTTTCCTAGTAGCTCCCAGCACCCATCAACAACATCTCCTAGTATCTTCAGCACCCCAAATTATCATCCAACATCCTAAAAACCCCAAAATGGTTTAACCACTACCTAAAACCTGAGATATCACCCTACTCCCCACTACACTAGCTCCAATCAGCATAAAATCCATCCCCAGCATCAGGACCAATAACTAGTAACAAAGACAGTGGTCCCCCACTCTACACCATCCTCATCCCCACCACCCATGATACATTACACCAACACCCATATTCCAACCCCAAGTAGCCTAGATCCTTGCCCCTACATGCATCTTGCCTCATGTAACCAAAACATCTTCATTAGACCACATCCTTAAAGACACTAGTACATACACAGTTTGCAACCATCATATCCTAACCAATTCCCATCAAGAAGTAAACACCCATCCTTATAAGAAAAATCCATACCAAAAATGAAACCATCAAAAACCCCCACACCACCAAAAAGTATCACCACAACGATAATAAGTCCACATTACATCAACCAGCATAATGCAACCTACAACTCCCCAACGACCCAAAACAACTAAGGACCCCAGAATGTAGAAGCTGTAGAAAAAAATATCATGAAACCCTCTAAGAGAGAATCCCCAACTTTTTATTCCATTTCCAATGTAGAATAATGATTCGGGTGTCTATTTTGTCAACCATTAGGTAAGAAGAGATGAAAACACAATAGAGAAAACCGATGAGAACCACCTAAATCTGAACCAAATCTAGTAAAAAATGAATCAGGAAACACCATCCAATAGAACATAAAATTAAAAATAGAATATTAGAGGGACACCAACAAACAAAACCCAGCCAGAAAATTGAAGAACCATGAATTTTTATCTTCAAAATATAAGACGATGAAAGCCAACAAATCATGAAACCAATTCAAAATATAATCTGATAAACTCATGTGGATCCACTGTAGAACTGGATGTTGGGAAAACACCACCTCAAGTGATGATTACAGATGAACTAGAGCATCGCTGAAACTCCAGAAATGATTTCAGTGAAGGAACAACAATTAATTTAATTAAACTAACATCATCTAACAAGACATAATTTGGTGGCAGTCACACCCCCATGATAGAAAATTGATATGCCTTATCCACACGACCTTGAACCATGAACTCTGGATATGTTAAGAACCCATCACATGCACCAAATTGGGGACAAATCCATCACCAACACCAACCTCACATGAAACTTATTAACCACACACCATCAATGAATCTCAACCCAAAATTCCCACACTAAGTGGAAAAAATATATCATCCCCATAAAGTTACTGGAATGTGGATCCTCTTCATGCTACTGAAGGACCTCAAACCTGCTGACAAGAAAACCCGAAGTGCCTGTGAACAAAACCTTTGACATGACACAATCCTGAATACCACATCTACAATACACTCATGATAAACCACTAGTGAAGGATAATGTATCATGAAAACCACAAACCCTATAAAAAATTAGTGAAACTACAAAACCAACCACCACCCACAAAACCAAAGGAATTATGGCTTCTGAAAAACTACAAACTAACTAAGCTTGAGATGACCCCGGATTAAGATATAAAGCTTGTATGAAACCATGAGCATAGAAAAATCCACTTCTGAGGATAGAGGCAATCCCTGAACCCCCCTTTCTAAATAAACCAGTCATGGACCAAAACTAGCTTGACGAAAAACCACCTTCGAAGAGAAAATAGAAGAACCCTTTAACCAAGGCAAGAAAGCTAAATACCCTAGGAAAAATAGTTCTAAAACATGGTACTGAATCCACGACAGGAATGGGGATCCCGATATCTATGAGATCTCAATTGATATCCCTTTGGGATTATGGGTTTTTTATTAAGTTTTAGGGATTTATTGGTTTATAGAGGCATTTAACATTTTTATGGTATTAAATGGTTTTTAATGTTTTTGGTGTGTTTTAGGGTTTTTATTTTTTAGGAGGTTTTAAGGATTTTATGGTAGGTTAGGTTTTTGTGGTATTTTTGGCGGGTTTAGGATTTCTTTGTAGTTTTTAGGTTATTTCAAGGTTTTATGTTTTTTAGGATTTTATAGTTTTCATAATGTTTTTATGTTATTTATATTCTTTAAATTTCTATGTATTTTTAGGGATTATTTATTATTTTTAATGTTTTTAGGGTTCTTAGGGAATATTAGTGTATTAGTGTTCTATAGTGTTTTGGGGGGGTTTATGAGTTTTCTAGGGTCTTTATGGTTTTTATAGTTTCTATTATTTTTATCGATTTCAAGGGTTTTTAGTGTTTTTAGTGTGTTTAATATTTCTATGGGTTTTTATGATTTTAAAGGCTTTATGATATTTTTTTACTTTTTATGAGATTTAGGGTTTTTTTAGAGTTTTAGTGTTTTTTAGTTTTAGGGGTTTTGAGTGCTTTAAGGATTTTATAGTTTTCTTACAATTTTCTAGGTTTTTATGGTTTTATATATATTTAGGTAGTTTTGTGTCTTTTAAGGGGTTTTATGGTTTTTGGGGGTTTTTAGGGATTTTTAGGATTTTTAGAGATTTTTTGGTTTTGATAGTTTTTTAGGGGTTTTAGTAGATTTTTTTTGTTTTCTATTGTTTTAAGGTTTTTGGTGATTTTATCTTTTTTAGGAGATTAAGGGGTTTTTAGAATTTTTAGTGGGTTTAGGGTTTTTATGGGTATTTTGGTTTTTATTGGTTTTAGGGGATTGTGTTTTTAAGGGTTTTTTGTTTTTTAGTGGTTTTATATTGTTAGGGTGTTTAAGGTTTTTAAGTTTTATTATGGGTTTCTTATGGGTTTTTAGGTTTTTAGGGGTTTATACATTTTTAGGTATGTTTATGGATTTTTAGTAATTTGAGGGGTTTTTTTGGATTCTAGGTACTTTGATGGTTTTAGGTGTTTTAGGGTTTATGAGGTTTTCATGGTTTTTAGGTTTTTATGGAATCTTAATCTTTTTTATATTTTATAATTTTTTTAGAAGTTTTATATTTTTTAGAGTATTTAGTGGTGTTTATTTTTTTAGGGGTTTTTACCGTATTTATAGTTTTAGGGGTCTTTCTGTTTTTAGCATTTCTAGTGGTTTTAAATTATTTTAGATTTTTTAGTGGTTTTAGCATCTTTTGGTTTTTTTGTGTTTTAAGGAATTTTAGGTTTTAATGGGTTTCTTATGGGATTTAAATTTTATATCATTTTTTTGGGATTCTTATGGATTTTTAGGGTTTTTATGATTTTTATCGTTTTATGGATTTTGATGGTTTTTATGTTGTATACAATTTTTATGGGTTTTATAATTTTGGTGTTTTTATTGGTTTTTTGTGTTTTAGGTTTTTAGTGTTTTCAAAGGGTTTTTTTTTGTTTTTACAGTTATTTATACTATTATATATTTTTTTCTCTTTTTAGGATTTTTTGGTTTTTAGTTTGTTTAGGGATATTGAGGGTTTTAGTGTTTTATGTGTTTTATGTTTCTTATTGTGTTTTTGGGTATGTATGGGTTTTTTTAGTTTTAGGGGTTTTATTATTTTTTTTATAGCATTTAACAACATAAGGGATTTGAAGGCTTTTAATATTTTTTTAGGGGTTTTAGTGTTTTATGTTATTTTTAATGTTTTTAAGTTGTTTTTTACCTTTTTAGGTTTATTAGGGTTTTATGTGTTTTTATGGTTCTATGGTATTCATATGTTTTTTCAATATTTTTTTAGTTTTTTTATTTTTATGTATTTTTAATACTTCTCAGAATTTTAAGGGTTTTTTTTTTGTTTTTTAGGGTTTTATGAGGTTTAGGGTGTTTGGGATTTTTTATGTTTTTAGAATTAGTAGGTTTTTTGGGATATTAAGATTTTTTCAGGATTTTAAAATTTTCATAGGTTTTTTCATGGATTTAGGATTTTTTTCATTTTAGGGATTATTAGGTCTTATTTGGGATTTTCATGTTTTTTAGGATTTTTAGTGATTTGGAGGGGTATTAGGGTTTTTGGTTTTATAAGGATTCTTTTGGTATTTTGCTATTGTGTTTTTAGTAATTTTTTATTTCATAAAGTTTTTTAAACATGTTTATGCTTTTAAGGGGGTATTATGGGTCTTAATGTTTATTAGGGGGTTTTATGTGTTATAAGGTTTTTAGGTTTTTAGTTTTTTATGATTTTTAGGAGTTTTAGATTTTTTTTTTTGAATTTTATAGTTTCTTAGGGATTTGAGGTTTGTTATGGTTTTTTATGTTTTTAGGGATTTTGGGGGATTTTTTACTAATTTTTACAGGTTTTAGGGTTTTTAGGGATATTTAGGGTTTTCAGTTTTTTCTAGGTCATTATGGTCTTTATGATTTATTAGTGTTCTTAATAGTTTTTATATTTTTGTTATCATTTCTATGTTATTTAAGGGTTTTTTATATTATTATTTTTTTTGTGGTTTTTATTTGGTTTTATTATTTTAAAGGTCTTTAGGGGATTTAGGGTTTTAGAATGTTAGTGGGTTTTAGTGTTTTTTAGGGTTTTTATCATTTTTTAGGATTTTAATTGATTTATGTGTTTTTAGGTTTTTAATGTTTGTTTAGGTTTTTAACAATTTTTAGGGTTTTGTATGTTTTTATTTATTTTTTCAGGATTCCAAACGATTTTTATGGGTATTTAGGTTTTTTATGGATTTTGAGGGGTTTTAGGGTTTTGTAAGTATTTTAGAGCTTTTGGGTATTTTTAGTGTTTTTTAATTATTATGGTGATTATGTGTTTTTAGGTTTTTATGTTTTTGTTATTGGTTTTCAATGTTTTTAGAGTTTTTATTATTTTTATTTTTTATATATATTTTTATTATTTTCAAGTGTTTTATGGATTTTAATGTGTTTTAAAGCATTTTAGGGGTTTTAGTGTTTTTACTGTTTTTTGAGTTTGTTAGGGTTTTAAGTGTTTTTGAGTTTTTAAATATTTTGTTTTAATTTTTTATTCTATTTTATTGTTGTTAAGTGTTTTATTGGGTTTTAGGGTTTTTTAAATATTTATGGGTATTAATGTTTTTTAGTGTTTTTAGGATCTTTAGAGTTTTCCATTTTTTATATTTTTAGTGGGTTTAAGTTTTTTTAGGATTGAATGGTTTTATTACGGTTTATTAGGGTTATATAATCTATTAATTTTTTTATGGATATTTAGGATATAAATGGTTTTTAGTGTTTTTGAGAAATTTGAGTGTTTTTGCGGGTTTTTATTTTTTAGGTGTTTTATGGGGTTTTGGGGTTTTATGGTGTTTTCTGTTTTTTTTTTGGAATTTATGGTTTTTAATGATTTTGGAAATTTTTATGATTTAGAGGTTTTTCATTGTTTATAGTTTTTTTTGTTACTTCTAAGGGTTTTATGGTTTTTAAGGTTGTTATGGGGTTTTTATAGGTTTTATGGTTTTTATTATTTTTTAGGGTTTTTTTCCAATATTTGGTTTCTTAGGGGGTTTATTTTTTTTAGGTTTTTTGGGTTTCATAGGGTTTTTATATGGTTTTATGGTATTTTTATATTTTTACGGATTAAATGGGGGTTTTTTAGAAATTTTATGGTTTTTACTGATTTTAGACATTTTGAGGAAATTTTGGGTTTTAGGGTTTTTTGTAGTTGTTAGAGTTTTTTTGGGGGGCTTTGGAGGTTTTATATTTTTTGTTTTTTAATTTTTTTCTTAAGATTATTCATTATTTTAGGATTATGTTTTTAGATTTTTTTACTCCTTTTGATTATTTTTATGGTATTTAAGGTATTTAGTGATTCTAAAAGATTTTACGATTTTTACGGATTCAACGATTTTTTTAGCCTTTCCGGGTTTTAGTGTTTTAAAATATTTTGGGGATTATAGAATTTTTAGTGTTTATATTTTCTATCTTTTTATGGGTTTTTATGGAATTTAGGGGTTCTTATGTTTTTAGTGTATTTTTAGGGTTTGAAGCCTTTTTTTATTTTTTTTATTTTTATAGAGGATTGAAGTTTTTTAGGTCTTAAATGTTCTCTTAGGGGGTTCTGGGTTTTTTTATGATTTTTTATGTTTTTAGTCATTTTTAGTTATTTTTCACATTATTTTGTGTTTTTATGGTATTTAGGGGTTTTAAGGGGTTTTATGGGTTTTTAGGGGTTTTAGAGATTTTGAGGGATTTTATCATTTTTTTGGGTTTTAAGTGTTTTTTATTTTTTTTGATTTTCTAGGGTATTTGTTGAGTTATTAGGGTTATATAGGTTTTTTTATTTTTTATGGGGTTTTAAGGTTTTTTGGAGTTTTTAGTTGGTTTTTATGGTTTTTTAGTGTTTTTGGATTTTTATTGTTTTTTAAGTTTTTATGGTATTTAGGGTTTCTACTATTTTTTAGATTTTAGGAGTTTTAATTAATTTTTTTTTTAGTTTTTCTGATGGGTTTCCAAGGTTTTAAATGTTTTTATATTTTAAGGTTTTTGGATTTTTTTTATTTTTATTGGTTTTGGGGTTTTTAAGAAAATAGGTGGTTTTTAGATTTTTAGGGGTTTAAGCCATTTTTTAGTATTTATGGATTTTATGGTTTTTTTGAGTTTATTACAAATTTATTGGATTATTGGGGTTTCTTGTCTTTCGTGGGTTTGAGGATTTTTATTGGTTTTTAGGTTTTGTAAAGGTTTTTAGGGCATTTATGGCTCCTAGTTTTTTAGGGGTTTTAGCATTTTTATTTTTTTAGTATTTTTTGTTTTTAGGTATTGAATGTTTTAGGGGTTTTCAAGGATTTCAGGGATTTTTATGTATTTAAGGATTTTAATGGATTTTAAAGGATTTTTTTTTATTTTTTGGGTTTTTAGTGATTTTGAACGTTTTTAGGGTTTTTAGGAATTTTTAGTGTATTTTATCATTTTTAGGTTTTTAGGTGTTTTATGTATTTTTAGTAAATTAATGTTTTCTAGGGTTTTTAAGGATTTTTGGGGTTTTATTTTTTTAGGGATCGTTAATTTTTTTAGTATTTTTATGTTTTTTATGGTTTAAAGATATTTTGAGTGTTTTTAAGGTTCTTTGGGTACCAAATATTTTTATGGATTTTTGGGGGTTTTGGTATATTTTGAGTTTTTTAAGTTTTTTTAATGTTTATAGAGTTTTTTAGTTTTTATGGGGTTTAATGGGTTTTTATATTCTTTATTGGGTTTTTTGGTTATTATGGGTTTTCGTGTTTTTAGGGTTTTATTGGTTTTATGTTTTTTAGAGTTTTTAGTTTTTTTATCTTTTTAGGGTTTTTAGCCTTTTTATGTTTTTAGGGATTTTAGGTGTTTTATGAATTTTTTTTTGTTGTCATAGTTGTTTTCATGGTATTTTGGGCTTTTTTAAATTTTTCGGCGAATTTTAGGACTAATTAACGATTTTTTGGGTTTTTAGGGTTTTCAGCGATTATGAGGATTTTTAGGGTTTTTGAGGGTTTTTATGTATTTTATGGTTTTTTTGGTTTTTATGGATTTTATTTTTTTAATGGTTTATGGGTTTTCAGATTTTTTTTAAACATTTTTATAGGTTAAAATGTTTTTATAGTTTATAGTTTTTTTAGTATTTTTATGGGGATTTAGGTTATTTAATGTTTTAGTGGTTTTTATGGTTTTTGGGGGGTTTTGTGGTTTTTATTATTTTGGGATTCAAGGTTTCAAGTATTTTATAGGGTATTTCGGGATATTATATTTTTTATGTTTTATGGTCTTCTAAGGGGTTTTTATGGTTTTTAGGATTTTTACGTTTATTTGTATATTTAGGTTTTTTTAGATTTTTTTATGGTTTTGTAGGATTTTAATGGATTTTGAGGTGTTTTGGATTTTATAGGGTTTGTTAAGGTTTTTAAAATTTCTAGGTTTGGGGGGGGGGGGGGGGGGTTGATGTGTTTTTTGGTTTTAAGGGATTTTAAGTGGATTAGGGTTTTAACGTTTTCTTGTGGATTTTAAGGGGTTTTAGTGGTTTTATGTTTTTGGTATTTTTGGACATTCTTAATGATTTTGGTTGGTATTTATGGATTTTGTGGGTTTCTGGTGTTTTTGGGGGATTTATTGGTTTTTTTGTGTCTTTTGTGTTTTTTTAGTTTTTTATATTTATTTTGGTTCTTCGGCGATTTGTGGAAATTTCATTGTTTTAAATTAGTTTTAGAGTATTTATTATGTTTTAGGGTTTTTTCCATTTTTTCATTTTTAATGGTTTTAGGGTTTTTTGAATTTTTGGGGATATTCGGTATTTAGCTTTTTTGGCGTCTTTAGGGTATTTATCATTTTTTAGTTTTTAGGGGTTTTAATTGTTTTAGATTTTTTATATTTTCTAATCGTTTTTCATTATTTTTGTATTTTTATGTTTTTATTGATTTTTTGGATTTTTTAGGATTATTATTGTTTTTGGGAAAATTGGAATTTTAATGGATTTAAGGTTTTAAAATTTTTAGGGATTTTAGGGTTTTTATCATTTTAATGATTTTTAGGGGTTTTATGTGTTTTTTGGGTTTCTAGGGGTTTTAAGGCTTTATTAGGTTTTTAGGAGTTTTTAGGAGTTTTTATGTTTTTATGGAATTATATGGATTTTTTAGGATTTATATGGGTTTTTGTATTTTTAGGGGTTTTGTGGTTTTTTATTGTTTTTATGGTTTTATTGGGTTTTTTGATTTTTTTGAGTTCTTCATATCTTTTTTGGTTTTTAGAGTTTTTTCTTTTTTGGGTTTTAAATTGTTTTTTGAGTTTTTAAATGGGTTTATGGGGTTTTATGGGTTTATAGGGTTGTTATGTGTGTCACGGGGTTTTAGGGTTTTCCTAATTTTTAGGGCCAAAATGGCCTTTTGGGTTTTTTTGGGGATTTATGTTTTTTTTGGATTTTATGTTTCTCTTTGGTTTTTTAGGATTTAAGGTGTTTTTATATTTTTTAAGGATTTTTTGGATTTTCAGTATTTTATGGTTTTTGAGGTTTTTAGTGATTTTAGGGTTTTTATGGATTTTAGGGTTTTTATGGGTTGGGGGGATATGGATTGTTTTTTGTGATTTTTTGTGTTTTAAGGGTTTTTAGAGTTTTTTAATGATTTTAGGGGTTTAAATGGGGGTTTTTTAGTATTCAGTGGGGTTTTAGGGATTTTATCGTTTTTTGGGGTGTTTAATGTTTTTGGGCATTTAATAGTTTTTAGTGTTTTGAGGGTTTGTTAGGTTTTTAGGTTTTTAGGGGGTTTAAGTGCTTTTGGGTATTTATATTTTCTTATTGGTTTTTATTTTTTATGGTTTTCTACATTTTCATGGATTTATAGTTATTTTATAGGATTTTTATGGGTATTTAGTGATTTATGTAATTTGAGGGTTTTTTGTTATTTTATTGTTTTTTTTAAATTAAGATGTTTTATATTTTTAGATGTTTTAATGGTTTTAGTGGTTTTTATAAATTGAATGGGTTTTAAATTTTTTAATTTCTTAGTGGATTTTAGGGTTTTATGGGTTTTAGGGTTTTTTTATTTTAGGGGTTCTATAGTTTTAGTGTTCTTAGGGTTTTACAGGTTTTAATTATTTTTATATTTTATTGTTTTTGTAGGTTTTTTAGGGTTTTTATGATTTTTAAAATTTAACTTACATTTAAGGGTTTTATTGTATCTTTAAGGGTTTTGAAAGTGTTTAGGGATCTTTAGGGTTTTTGGGTTTTTATGGTTTTATAGGTTTTTTGGGTTTCAGGGTATTTTTTAAATTTTCAATCCTTTAGGATTTTTTTTATTTTTATTAGAGATTTAAGTGGATTAATGGATTTGTAGAGTTTCTGTGATATTTTTTGATTTTTATGGGTTTTTATGATTTTTATTGTATTTTGGGGTTGTTATGGTTTCTAGGTTATTTATGGTTCTTAAGGGTTTTTACGTATTTTAGTGTGTTTTTGGTATTTAGTAGATTTAGGTGTCTTTTATACAGTTTTCTTAGGGGTGTTAGGGTTTTTAAGTGTTTTAAGGTTCTTTTTGGATTTATAGGAATTTTATGGTCTTTGAATTTTTTTTAATGATTTTGTGGGTTTTTATGGTTTTTAGGATTTTTAGTGGTTTTTTAGTTTTTAGATTTTTATGAGTATATTTGGGGTTTAAAGGGAATTTATAATTTTTTAATGTTTTTCGAGTAATAAAGTGTTTTAACAATTAAAAGTGGTTTTTAGGGGTATTAAGTTGTCTTATACTTATTTATGGTTTTCAGGGGTTTTGAATGTTTAGGGTGTTATAAAGTTTATAGGGTTTATAGCATTTGATAATTTTTTGTAGTTTTATGTGCTTTAGGTTTTTAGGTTTTCCTTAGGGGTTTTCAAGGTTTTTTGGTGGGTTTTAAATTTTACTAGAATTTATATATTTTATTTTTATTTTTATAGTGTTTTCGGTTTTTGGGATTTTGAGGGGTTTCGTGGAATATGATGGGTTTTTCAGTTTTTTGGGTTGTTATGATTTTTTGGAGTTTTTTTTGTTTATAAAGTTTTATAGATTTTTTAACATTTTTAGTGTGTTAATGGGTTTTTAGAGTTTTTATTGACTTTTAGGGGTTTTATAAATTTTTGGGGTTTTTAACATTAAAGGGGTTTTAACATTTTTAGGGTGTTTAGGTTTTTAGGGTTTTAGTGTGTTCAGGTTTATCAGGGATTTAAGTGTTTTTATGATTTTAAGTTTTCATTCTATTTTTTAGGGCATTTAGTGTATTTCACATTTTTAGGGCTTTTTAGGTATTTTTCATTTATATTATTTTTTTGGGGGTTTTGGGGATTTGAAGTGTTTTTTTGTGTTTTTAGCATTTTTGGGCCTTATTGATTTTTGGGTTTTTGTGGTTTTTATGGTTTTTAGAGTTTTTTACTTTTTGATAGTTTTAAATGGGTTTTAAAATTTTTGTTGGTTTATATACCTCTGATATGTTTTTAATTTTTGAAGGTTTTTAGGGGTTTTATGGGAATTTAGGATTTCTTTTGTGTCTTTTAGATATTTTTAGTGTTTTTTTGATTTTCTGTTTCTTAGGTGATTTTCATATTTTTTATTAGGGTTTTCATAGGTTTTTAGGTTTTCATGATTTAAATTATTTCTATGTTGTTTTTATGAATTTTATGGTGTTTTGGGATTTTGGGGGATTTTAATGGTTATTAGGTGTTTTCGGGATTTTTTGGTTTTTCATAATTTTTACATTGTTTGGAGTTTTAATTGTTTTTAGGTTTTAAGGTTTTCATAGGGGTTTTTAGGGGTTATATGGGTTTTTACATTTTTAGGTATTTTTAGGGATTTTCGGGATATTAGGGATTTTATGGTTTTATAGTTTTTTTGTTTTAAGCATATTTTCAATTTTTATGGTTTTTTATGGTTTTTAGAGTTTTTAAATATTTTTAGGGGTTTAATGTGTATTTATAGATTTTATGATATTTAGTGTTTTTTGGGTATAAGGGGTTTTTCATTTTATCTTGTTTCATTTTACGGTTATTATTTTATTTTTATTTAGTTTTTGTATGGTTTATGAGGGTTTTTCTTTCATTTCATCTGGTTTTATGTTTTTATGGTTTTTAGATTTTTAGGGTCCTTAGGGTTATATGGGTTTTTGTGTGTTTTTATGTTCTTTAGGGGTTTTAATTACTTTTAGGTTTTCAATGATTTCTTGGTTTTTATGGGTTCTGAGTGTTTTTTACATTTTTAGTCATTTTACACATTTTTTTGTATTTATATGTTTTTTAGAGTTCGAACGGATTTTGATGGTTTTTTTGGGTTTGTTGGGTTTTTGGGGGTTTTCATGTTTTATTTGTGTTTTGGTTCTTAAGGTTTTCTTAGGGTTTTTTAAGGGGTTTTAAGGGTATTTATTTTTTCTGGAATTGTAATAGTTTTCTAGGACTTTAATGATTTAATTTTTATTGGGGATTTTATGTGTCTTTTATGGGTTTTATAGTTTTGGGGGGATTTAGGTTTTTTCATTTTGATGGTTTTTAATGGTTTTTAATTTCTATTAACTTTTTAGGGGTTTAAAAGTTTTTTAGAGTTTATAGTGGTTTTTAGTTTTTTATGGGTGTTTAGGATTTGTTTTAGTTTTTTGTGGGGTTTTTTTGTTTTTTAAGGTTTTTTGTGTTTTTTTGGGGATTTTAGAGTTTAATAATTTTTTAGTGATTTTTAGTGTTTTTAGGTTTTAATGTTCAATTAAGGATTTTTAGGTGGGTTTACATTTTTAGAGAATTTGAGTTGTGTTAAATGATTTCTGTAACATTTTAGGGTTTGTAGGGACATTGGGGGGTGGTTTAGGGTTTTTAAGTGTTTTGATGTTCTTTTTGGTTTTTTATTTTTTTTTGGATTCTAACGTATTTTTGGAGTGTTTAATTTTTTTGGGGTATTTAAGGGGTTTTTGATCATTTAGTAAATTTTTGGGGTTTTTATGGTTTCTTAGTGTTTTTTGGGTCTTTTAGAGTTTTTTTTTGGTTTTTAGGGCTTCTGTGGTTTTTAGTGACTGACTGAAAATTAACTTTTTTTATTATCAGAACACTTTTTAATAGAAAGTGATAAACCAAAAAATAAATCATTACAAACAAAAAACATTAAAAGGATAAAATAGAACAAGACTATAGAATCTGCTCCTCCCTAGGAATTACACCTTTTGATGAGATTCATCATCACAAGGCCATTCAGCTAGTAGTCCCATGCAGAATTACATGGGCACAGAACCAATGGCAGAGCCATAACCTCTCGAACTTCCATATCCCAATGGAATGCGTCGGTGGAAGCTTCTTGCTCTGAACCTCATCTCGAGAAGATACATGTAGAAATCCAGTTGAAAGAACATCAAAACTTCAAAGCGGATTCAAACAAGATTCATACCCAAATAGATCACCAACATCGAAGACAAAAACCCACCAAAACATTACACACTGGTTTGTAATAAATTCACATCCTCTACGAGATTCAAAAAATTCAAAATAATTTCACTCTCAAAAACCAGTTCATCGTGAGAAGAAAATCCAAACTAAAGACTCTCAAATATTTACTACCTCCACAGTCTTTATGAAATCCAAAAAACAGACTGAGACCAAATGCCAGAAACAACTGAAATAACAAAACCACAACAGCTCCAGTTCCAAAACCACAGAACACCCCAAAACCAAATCCTGAACCTCCAAATATAGGCCCCTCAAATAGTAATTACCGAAGAAAAACACAGAAAATGAAGCATAATCATCCTAAAAACAATCCAAAGTAAAAATTTCAGAAGAAGAAATCCATCACCAGAATGTGAGAAAATCGAGCACCATAGTCGTCGGAAAATCACCATGCCGCAAGCCCGAACCGATGTCCCACCGCCGCTATCCAAAAAACCCAAGGAGACCACAACATACCACCCAACTAACCCATAGAAGACGATGTTTCAAGCCTCAATCATGGATCCTGGATCTTGGCCGCGGACCATCTTCATGATTCCAGAAGAAACCCTATCCAGTTTAAATTGGAGTAAGGTTGGATTTCTTAAGGTTTTTTAGTGATTTTGTTTTTTTTGTTTTAGGGGTTTATATGGTTTTTTAAATATTTTTATGGGTTTTTTATTATTTTTAGTGGCATTGAGGATTTTTAGGGTTTTTTTAGAGTTTTAAGGGTATTATGGTTTTTTTTGTTTTTTTTGTTTTTTTTTTGTTATTTATGGTTTTTATGGTTTTTGGAATTTTTTAATATTCTTAGAGGTTTTAAATGTTTTTAAATTTGGTAGTGGTTTTTATGTTTTTATGTTTTTTTTGTATTAAAGAATTTATGGGTGTTTTTGGATTTTAGGATTTATAGGGTTTCTTAGGATTTTTTGGAGTTTTTTGAATTTTTTAGGTTTTTAGGGGATTAAAGTGTTTTTAGGGTTTTCTGATTTTTTTATGGTTTTCAGTGTTTATAAATTATTAAAGTTTTAGTGAATTTTTAGAATTTTTATTATTATAATGTATTTTTTAGGTTCTTAGGGGTTTTATGGTTTTTTTGATATTTTTTTGATATTTTTTTGGTATGTAATGTTTTTTAGAGTTTATTATTGGTGGTTTGTTGTTTTAAATGGTTATTATATTATTTTTAGTTTATTAGTGATTTCTATGATTTTTAGTTGTTTTTATGTATTTTAGTAGTTTTAGGGTTTTTAGTTTCTTTTTAGTGTTTCTATAATTTTTTTTAGCATTTCAAGTGTTTTTAGGTTTCTACGTTTTTCTTATGGTTTTAAAGTATTTTAAGGATTTTTTATATTTTAGGGGTTTTTATTGATTTTTAGGGTTTTATGGTTTTTAGATATTTTTAGGGGTTTGAAGGGTTTTTAGTGTTTTTTATGGTTTTTTGGGTTTTTATAATTTGTTTGTCTTTCTAGGGGATCAATTTTTATTTGGGTTATTCAGGTTTTCTTAGATTTTTTGAATGTTTTTAGGGGATTTTACATTTTCATGTATTTTTATGGATATTTTATTATTTTTATGTTTTTTGGATTTTTAGGGATTTTTGTAAATTTTTTGTGTTTTATGGTTTTTAATGTTTTTATCGGTTTTAGAGTTTTAGTTGATTTTTTTGTTTTTATTGGTTTTCTGGATTTTTAGAGGTTTGAAATGTTTTTAGGTGTTTAAATGGTTTTTTATATTTTTTAGGGGAACCTATGTATTTATGGGTTTTTAGAGTTTATAATTTTTAGGGGTTTTTGGTTCTTTGGGTTTTGGGGGTTTTTAGGTTTTTATAATTTTTTTTTGTTTTTATAGGTATATAGTGTTTTATGGTTTTTATGATTTTCTTATGGGTTTTTATGGTTATTTTTTTAATATTTTTAGTTATTTTTTCGTCATTTTATGATTTCTATGGTTATTTATGTATTTTTTAAATTTTTAGAGGATTATGGTTTTCATTTTGTTATAGGGATTTTAGATTTTTTTTTGATTTTTAGGTTTTTTATTTGTTTTTAGGTTTTTCTGTTATTCTTAGGGTTTCTAAGGATAGTTTGGTTTTTTTACTTATTAGAGGATCTTTAGGGATATATTGAGATTTTTATGGTTTTTTTTATTGATTTTGAAGGTTTTATGGTTTTTAGGATATTTTGGATTTTTATTGGTATTTTCGGTATTATTTGAGTTTTTTAGTGTTTTATTTTTTTGAGAGTTATTTAAATTATTTAGTTTTTTAAATGTTTTTTTGATTTTTAGTGGGTATTTAGGGTTTTCTTTGGGTTTTTAGTTATTATATGATATTTAGGGTGTTTCGGGTTTTAAGTTTTTTATGTTTTTCTATGATAGTTGAATTGTTTATCTTTTTTTGGGGATTTATGTGTTTTTTGGTTTTTATTGTTTTCATAAGGGGTATAAAGTTTTTTAAATTTTTATAGATTTTTATTGTTTTTTTAGATTTTTATAGAGTTTTAGGGTTTTATGGGTTTTTAGGTTTTCAGGGCTTTTAGGGTTTTTTGGGTGTTTACGCTTCATAGAAATTTATAATGTTTTTAGGGGTTTGAAGAATTTTTATAATCATTATTGGGTTCTTAGTGTTTTATGGGTTTTATGTATTTTTAAGAGTTTTAATTGATATTATGGGTTTTAATGGATTTAATGGTTGGTAATTTCATTTTGGGTCTTTTTGGTTTTTTGAATTATTAGGGTTTTTATGGGTGTTAAGTGTTTTTAGGTTTTTAAGATTTTCTTTCAGGATTTTATGGGTTTCTTCCTTTTTAATTTTTTTGGATTTTTCGTAATTTTTTAGTAATTTTATGGTTATTTAGAGATGTTAAGGGGTTTTATGATTTTTAATGTCCTTTTAGGGTTTTTAGAATTTTTATGTTTTTAGGGGTTTTATGTTTTTTTTTTGGGTTTTTTATGTTTACGTAGGGTTTTTAGAGTTTTTTAGGTTTTTAAATTTCTAGGTAATTTTATTATATTTTTTATAATTTTTATGGTTCTTAGTTTTTTTAGGAATTTTATGGGTATTTAGGACATTATAGGTTTTATGATTTTTTTTTGGGATTATGGGTTTTTTTGGGTTTTTAGAGATATTAAAGTTTGTGTGCATTTTTATTGTTTTTAGGCGATTATGGTTTATGATTTTTTAGTGTTTTTTTATTTTATGAATTTTTAGTTTTTTACATTTTTTTGGTTTTCATAAGGGTTTTTAAGGTTTTTGTGTTTTTAGGGTTTTAGTGATTTTAGGAATGTTTAGGATGTTCTGTTTTTAGGGTTTTATGGATTTTGAGGTTTTTTTGTATTTGTTTTTTTGTATTTGTTATTTTTTTGGTTTTATAGTTTTTTTTTTAATTTTTATGGTTTTATATATTTTTAATGGTTTTTTTTGTTTAAAAAGGCCATTACAGTTTTAGTGGGGTTTTATGAATTATATGTGTGGTATAAGGTTTTCCGGTTTTTATGGGGTTTTATGGTTTTTAGGGGGGGGTTAGTGACATTTTAAGCTTTTTAGGGTTTTTAGAGTTATTTTGTATTTTTCGGGTTTTATATGTTTTTATGTTTTTATGGTTTCTAAGTGTTTTTGTTGGTTTTTATGGTTTACTATGTTTTTAGGGATTTTTAGTTATTTATAGGATTTTTATGGTATTCATGGTTTATAGGGATTTTGAGGTTTTTTGAAATTTTTGGGTTTTATTGGATTTTAGAGGTTTTTTTTGTGGTTTTTTATCGGTTAAAAGTGTTAATGATTTTTTAAGGTTTTCTATGAGTTTTTAGGAGGTTTTAGGGTATTGACATTTTTAATGATTTTTAGGGATCATTTAGGATTTTTATGGATTTTAGGGTTTTTAATGATTTTTTGGTGTTTCATTTTTTTAGGTTTTTATGTTTTTTTCTGGGTTTTAGGGGTTTTTGAGTATTTTAGGGTTTCAAGGTTCTTCATGTTATTAAATGTTTTTGGGGTTTTAAAATGATTTTAGGGTTTTTATTTTTCCATTAGGGTTTTTTATGGGTATTTAGGTTTTTTAGTTTTTTGGGTCCGCATGAGTTTTAGGGTCTTTATGGATTTTAGGATTTCAATCATTTATTAGAATTTTTGGGGGTTTAACTATATTTCGGTTTTTAAGGTTTTCTAAGGGTTTTAGGGTTTTTTGGGATTTTTTATCTTTTTAGGGATGTTAACAGATTTTTAGGATTTTATGGTTTTATGGTTTATAAGGAGTTTTCGGGGTTTTAGATTTTTTATTATTTTTAGGGGATTTAGTGTTCTCAAAAATTTCTTTTATTTCTTGTGGTTTTCTGTATTTTTCTGTTTTTCATATTTAATATGGATTTTATAATATTTTAATGGGTTTTAGGTATTTTTTAGGATTTTAAGTGTTTTTATGGTTTTTATTGTTTAAGTTATTTTATGCTTTTCATGATTTTAGAGTTTTTTGGTATTTTGAGGGTTTTAGGGTTTTTAGGGTTTTTAGCAATTTTTATGTTTTATGGGTATTAAGTTTTCTTGGTTTATATGGTTTTCTTTGATTTTGTAGTGGTTTTAGGGGTTTTACAATTTTAGAATTTTATTTGGCGGTTTGTAGGTTTTTTTTTATTTAATAGTTTTTAAGGAATTTTAGGGGTTTAATGGTATTTCGGGTTTTTATGGTTTCTGAGGGGTTTGAGGTTTTTATTGATTTGTAGGGGTTTAAAGGTTATTTATAGTTTTTTAATGTTATTAGGAGTTTAATGTATTTTTAGTGTTTTTTCGTGGTTTTTAGGGTCTTATAGGTTTCTAAGTTTTTAATGTTTTTAGGGATTTTTTGGATTTTTGGGTTTTAGGGTTTTTTTGGGTTTTTTTTTATTTTCGGTTTTTAGGGGTTTTATGTATTTTTATGATTTCATGGTTTTCTTATAGTTTTTTAGAGTTTGAGGATTTTTTAAAATTTAAGAGATTATTAGGGGTTTTTATGATTTTTATAGTTGTTAATGTTTTGTGGGTTTTGATGGATTTTTTGGGGTTTTAGTTTTTTGTGGTTATTTTTTGTTTTCTGGGTTTTTTTGAGATTTTTCAATATTTTTTTTGGGTTTGTACAGATTCATAAAATTGTTAGTAGTTTAGAGGGTGTTTAGATTTTTTTGGGTTTTTTGAGTTTTTTTTGAGTTTTTTTGGGTTTTAATAGTTTTTAGGTGTTTTATGGTTTTTATCATTTTTATGGGTTTTGAGGTCATTTAGTTTTTTTTTATTTTTTTGCATTATTTTCGTTTTTAGGGGTTTTAATTATATTTTGGGTTTTAAGATTATATTTGGTTATTTATTTTTTTTAGAATTTTTTATGTTTTATAGATTCTTTGGGATTTTTTGGATTTTTTTTTATTTTTAAGGGTTTCAAGGATTTTATGGTTTTTAGGGTTTTTAGTGTTTTTTACGTTTTTAGTGAAATTTAGGAGATTTTTTCAAATTTTAAGATTGTTTAGGATTTTTAGATATTTTTAGGGTTTCAGGGTTTTCTTGTATTTTTATGGTTATTTTTGGATTTTATAGTTTTTATTAGTTTTTAGTGTTTTATTATTTTTAAGATTTTTTACATATTTAGGGATTAAATGGTTTTTAGTGATTATAGTGGGTTTAAGGGGTTCTATGGGTGTTTTTGGTTTTTTATGGTTCTTGGATGTTATATGGGATTTAACGGTTTTTTGAGTTTTAGGGTCTTTTGGGTGTTAGGGTTTATAGTGATTTTGAGGGTTTTAGGGTTTTATATTGTTTTCTGGGTGTTCTTTCATTTTAGGGTTTTAGGTATTTAAAGTGTTTACTAGTTTATATGTTTTTATTAGATTTTTTAGGGGTTTTAGTGATTTTTACATATTTATGAATTTTTATCAATTTTTATCAATTTTAATGGTGTTTTATGTGTTTTAGTGTTTTTAAGGATTTGTAGGGGTTTTAGGGTTTTTAGGTTTTTAATGGGTTTTTTTGGTTTTAATAATTTTTATTTTTTTAGGGGTTTTAGGTGTTTTATGTTTTTGAGGATATCTTAGGGGTTTTAATTTTTTAGTGGTTTTAATTGTTTCGGTATTTTTATAAATTTTTCTCGATTTTAATCGGGTTTTTAGGGGTTTTTTGGTTTTTTGGTTTTTTTGTTTTTTGGGTTTTTAGGGGTTTTTGAATTTTTATAATTTTTATGGTCCGTTTGATCTTTTTAACAATATCAATTTTTTATGGGTTTTATGTTTTTTTTTTGAAATTTTTATAGTTTTTATGGTCCTTTGGAAATTTTTAACAATTTCAGTGGTTTAGGGATTTTTGGTTTTTCGTGGGTTTTAGTGGGTTTTAGGGTTTTTAATGGGTTTCTAGTTTTTTTGTTATAGTTTTAGGTGTTTTGTGGTTTTAAAAGGGTTTTTAGGGTTTTATGGTCGTTTAGTGGTTTTAGGGCACTTAACTTTTTTAGGTTTTAGGGGTTTAAGGTGTTTTATGTGTTTTAATGTTTTCTAAAGGTTTTTATGGTTTAAGGTTTTTTATGTTTTTATTGAATTTTAGTGATTTTTTAGGATTGTTGTAGTTTTATGGGTTTATAAGAATTTTTAGGTATTTTAGGGATTTAAATTTTTTTAGGAGTTTTAGAGTTTTTAGCATGATATATATTTATATGGGTTTTATGTGTTTTTTGGTTTTTATGGTTTTCATAGGGTTTTTCAGTGGTTTTATGTGCTTTATGTTTTTAGGAATATTTATGGATTTGTAGGATGTTTATGGGGTGTTTTTATTTTTAAGGGTTGTTACGATTTTTAGGGATTTTGAGGGGTTTTATGGTTTTTTAGGTTTCATTGGGGTTTATGGTTATTTATGTTTTTAGAGGGTTCATTGTTTTTTGGAGTTTTTTAACTTTTTTGTGTTTTAAAGGGTTTATAGAGTTTTTAGATGGGTTTTAGGGGCTTTATGGGTTTATTGTGTTTATAGGGTCTTATGGGTTTTTATGGTTTTTATGTGTTTAGTTCTTTTAGGGCCTTTTAGCTTTTTTAGGTGATTTATGTTTTTTTAGATTTTTATGTTTTTCATATGGGATTTCATTGATTTGAGGGGGGTTTACATTTTTATGGATTCTTAGGGATTTTTAGTATTTTATGGGTTTTTATGGTTTTTAGTGATTTTGAGGGGTTTTATGGTTTCTAGGTTTAGCGTTTTTTAGGTTTTTAGTGGTTTTATTTGTTTATAGATTTTTTTGTTTTTTTCCTTGTACTTTCACCATTTTAGTGTTGTGTTTATTTGAAGTTATTTTTTGTTTTTTTATGATTTCTATGGTTTCATAGGATTTTATGGTTTTTTGAGTTTTGAGGGATTTTTTGAGTTTTTTAGTATTTTTATTATTTTTAGAGCTTTTTATTGATTTTAGGTGTTTTAAGGGGGTTTTGAGTTTTTTTAGTTTTTAGGGATTTTCTGAGTTTATTTGTTTTTAATTTATGTAAGGGTTTTATGGTATTTAGAGTTTTATGGTTTTTTAGAATTTTTTAATTTTATTGGGGTTTTATGTGTTTTTAGAATTTTATCGTTTTCTTTTTTGGGTTTTCAATATTTAGGGTTGCCTAAATTTTAAGGGATCTTATAATATTTTTTATTTGTTTTAAGGAATTTAGGTATTTGGATGGTTTTTAGTGATCTTAGGGAGTTTTTTTGTGTTTTAATGTTATTTTGAGTTTTTAAGGGTTTTAAGGTTTTTAGTCTTTTTTTAACTTTTTCGGGGGTTTAATATTATTTTAACATTTTAGTGGATTTTAGTGTTTTTATGGGTTAGGTATTTTTTAAGGTTTTATGGGTTTTTATGTTTTTTATAATTTTTATGCTTTCTAGAGATTTTAATTTTTTTAGTCGTTATGGTTCACTTAAGGTATTTATGTTTTTAATGTTTTTTTACATTTTTATGGATTTTTTGAGATTTTTTATTATTTTTATGATTTTTTGGCTGTTTAGGGATCTTGAAGGTTATTAGGTTTTTTTTCTATTTTTAATGTTTTATGGTTTCTTTGGATTTTAATGTTTTTTTATTTTTTAGGGTTTTATGGTTTTTAGATTTATTTAACTTTTTTAGGGGTTCAACTAATTTTTATAGTTTTAGTGGATTTTGATGTTTTGATGGGTTTTTTGTGTTTTTTATGGTTTTTGGGGATTGTTATGGTTTCTATGTTGATTCGGGTTCTTTGGGTTTCTAGCATTTTTTATGTTTTTAGTGTTTTCTTGTTTTTGGGTTTTTATGATTTTCAATGGGGTTTTTAGGGTTTTTTAATGTATTAAGGGATTTTTAGGGGACTTTATAATTTATTTGTATTTTTATGGGCTTTTATGTTTTTTAGAAATTTTGATAGTTTTTAGAGTTTTTAGGGTTTTTATTGTTTTTTTGGTTTTTAAGGGTTTTTTTATTTTAGAGTTTTTAATTGGTTTTAGAGTTTGTTAATATTTTTAAAGATAAAATGGTATTAATATTTTTTAGTTGTTTTTAGTGTTTTTAGGGTTTTAATGTTTTTAGGGGTTTTACGTTTTTAGGGTTTTTAGCGTATTTTATTTTTTTTTCAGTGTTTTATGTGCATTTTTTGGTTTTTAAGGTTTTATTAGAGTTTTTTGGGTTTTTTTGTATTACAGGGTTTTAAATTGTTTTAAAAAATTTAATTTTTTTGGGTTTTTAGGAATTTTTAGGGTTTTTAGAGTTTCCTATGGTTTTAGGTTTTTTTACGTTTTAGGGTGTTTTTTGAGTTTTTTGAGGTTTTAATGTTTTATAGAGTTTTCTAACATTTTAGCGGATTAAAGGATTTTCAAAGTTTTTTGTGGTTTTTATGGATTTTATGGATTTTTATAGGTTTTTATATTTTTAATGGTATAGGGTTTATGGTTTTAGTGTTGTTATGGTTTTAGCATTTTTAGGTTTTTAGGGGTTTTAATTATTTTTATATTTTTAAAATTTTCATTATATTTTGTTGGGTATTTTGGGTTTTTCACATTTTTAGGGATTTTTAGGTTTTTTATTTTTTTATTTGGGGGGGGGGGGGTTAGGTATTTTGAGGGTTTGTAGTTTTTTTAGAGTTTGGGGTATTTTAAGGTTTTTTGGGTTTTTAAGGTATTTGATTGTTTGTAGAGTTTTTATCATTTTTGGGGGTTTAAAGATTTTCTATGCTTTTTATTCATTTGAAGGGGTTTTATAGGTTTTTAGGGTTTCTAAGGTATTTAGTGTTTTTATGGATATTTGGCGAATATATGGTTTTTTCCTTTTTTAGTGATTTCTAGGTTTTTAGCAATTTTTGGGTTTTCCACGGCCTTTTAGTATTTTTAGGATTTAGATTTCTCTTAGAGTTTTTTGTGGGATTTTATGTTTTTAATGATTTCAAGGGATTTTTTTAGAATTTATATATTTTTTTAGGGTTTTGGGGAATTTGACATTTTAGGGGTTTTAGCGTTTTTTATGTTTTTATAGGTTTTAAGTGTTTTTAGGTTTTAAGGTTTTCATGGAGGATATTAGGGTATTTACAGTATTTTACATTTTTAGGGATGTTAGGGATTTTTTATCATTTTTATTATTTTTGGGTTTCTAGTGAGTTTTTAGGGGTTATAGGGATTTTATGGTTTTTTTGTTTTCTGAGTTTTTTAAGTTTTTTGGGTGATTGTGGTTAATAGAAATTTGTAATGTTATTAGGAATTTAAATGTTTTTTATAGTTTTATTAGGTTATGATTGTTTTTATGGATTTTGTTTTGTTTTTCTATTATTTAGTGTTTTGTGTTTTTTTTTTGGATTTTATGTTGTTTTTAGGGTTTTGAGTTATTTATGTTTTAAGGGTATTATATATTTTAAGGTCTTTATTTTTTTATTGTTTTTATGAGTTTTTATGGGTTTTTGAATTTTAGTCATTTTTTGAGATCTTTTATGATTTTAATTGTTTTTTAGAGTTCATAATTTTTTTTTATTTTTTAAGGCTTTTTTTTGGGATTTTGGGGTTTTTTATGTTTTAGGGGTGTTATGTGGGTTTAGTTTTTATGTATTTTCTATGGGTTCTCAATGTTTTTAGTGTTTTTTAAGTTTTTTATAGTCTTATACAGAATTTCTATGATTTTTATGGTTTCAGCAGTTTTAGAGATGTTGTGGGTCTTTTATGGATTTTAGTTTTTTTCGGGTTTTATGATTTATTCGACTTTTTTGGTGTATTAAGAATTTTTAATTGTTGTTTAACTATTTAATGGGTTTAAAATGTTTTTACAGTTTTTAGAATTTTTATAAATTTTATTGGTTTTTAGGTTTTTATTGGTTTTTTATGTTTTTAGGGTTTTATTGTTTTTACGGGTTTTCGGGTTTTAGGTTTTTTAGTGGTTTTAAGTGTTTTTTGGTTTTATGGTTTTATAAGGGGTTTGAATGGTTTTATTTTTTTATGTTTTTTTTTATTTTTAGGGTTTTAAATGAATTTTTTTGATTTTTTACGTTTTGTAGGGATTTGGGGGGGGGTTAGGGATTGTTAGTGGTTTATGGTTTATTTGGTTTTTTGGGATTTTTATTTTTATTGGGTTTTTATAAATTTTAGGGTTTCTAAGTGTTTTAGAGGATTAAAGGGTGTTTATGGTTTTTAGTCAATTTTTACCGATTTATGTTTTTTTATGGACATTAATATTATTTGGGGTTTTAATCTCTTTTAGGGGTTTTAGATATTTTAGAATCTTTTAGGGATTTTATCGTTTTTTAGGTTATTAGAGGTTTTAAGTGTTTTTATGTTATAATGGTTTTATTATTTTTTTAAGGCTTTAAGGGTTTTTTCGTTTATAGTTATTTTTAGGTATTTAAGGGGATTTTTATTTGTTGAGGGTCTTTACAGAATTTTAGGGTTTTTTGGATTCTATTTTTAGTGGTTCTTTGGTATATTGTATTTTTTGGTTTTAGTTTTTTTTGGTTTGTTAGGTGTTAAAAGTGAATTTAGTTTTTAAGGGTTTATTATTGTGTTTTAAAGTTTTTAGTGTATCTATATTTTTTTAGAATTTATTGATATTTTAGAATATTTTTAATTTATTTTTAGGGTTTTAGTGATTTGGTTGGTTTTTACTGATCCAAGGGGTTTTTTGGGTTTTAATATTTTTTAGTTTTTTAGGCGTCTTAATATTTTTAGAGTTTTTTTATATTTTTTGGGTTTTTAAGAATTTTTAACGATTTTAGTAGATTTTAGAGTTTTTATGTGTTTAAGATTTTTTTTTATTTTATGGGGTTTTATGGTTTTTAGGGATATCAAGTTTTTAGAATTTTTAGGGTTTTTTGGGATTTTAATCAGTTTAGGCATTAAGGTTTTCTTTGAGATTATAGGCATTTAAGGTTTTTTATATTGATATATATATATTTTTTTCATATTTTGGTATTTTTATTGGTTTTATGGGTGTTTAGGGTTCTTGAGGGTTTTTAGGGTTTTTATTGTATTTAGGGTTTTATGGTTTATTTGGGCTTTAGGGTTTTTATGTATTTTAGGGTTTTAAGGATTTTATAATTTATTAACATTTTTATGGGTTTAAATGATTTATAATGTTTTAGTGGTTTTTAATGTTTTTTTGGGGTTTGTAGGTTTTGATATGGTTTTTAGGTTATTTAGGGGTTTTAGTGTTTTTTATGTTGTTAGTGGATTTTGGTGTTCATGGGTTTTTATGGTTTTCTTAGGGTTTTTAATGATATTTATGTTTTTACGTATTTTTATATATTTTTTAAGAATTTTATTTTCATTTAGGTTTTTAACGATTTAGAGAGTTTTTATGGTTTTTCGGGTTATTAAGGGCTTTATGGTTTTTTTGGTTTTTAGGGTTTTTTGTGGATTTTATAGTATTTAATGGTTTATATATTTTTAACATTTTAGGGGATAAAATGTTTTTTATGATTTTTTTGATGGTTTTTGGGTTTTTATGGGTTTTTAGGTTTTTAATGTATTTAGGGGTTTTAGGGTTTTTAGTGTCTTTTTTGGGTTTTAGGGATTTATTAATTTTTATGTTTTTTCAAGGTTGTAAATGTTTTTTGGTTTTTATTATTTTCATAAGGTTTTGTTTTGTTTTTTTGTTTTGAAATATTTTATAAATTTTTATGATTTTTATAGTTTTTTTGGTTTTAGGGATTTTAAGGGGTTTTAGTGTTTTCTCGGGTTCTATGTGGTTTTGGCATTTTTAGGGTGTGTTTTGTGTTTTTTGGGGTTTTAATGTTTTATATAGTATTTAGGCATTTTAGTGGTTTAATGGGTTTTTAGAGTTTTTGGTGGGGTTTAGGGGTTTTATGGACTTTTATGGTTTTTTATCTTTTAAGGGTTTTATGGTTTTTAGGTTTCTAGGATTTTTAGGGATTTGTAAGTATTTATTTTTTATGGTTTTTTCGTTTTTTTAGGTTTTTTTGGTATTTTTCATATAAAAATTTATTAAGGGTTTTATATATTGAGAGAGTTTTAGTCTTTTTGGAGATTTAGGGATTTTATGTTATTTTAGGTTATTAGTGTTTTACTGGTTTTTAGTGTTTTCTAACATTTTTAGAGGTTTAAAGGGGTTTTAGAATATTTATTTCTTTGCATTATTTTTATAGGAATTTTATTTTTTTATCTTTTTGGGGTTTTTTTGGATTTTAGGGGATTTTAGAGTTTTTTTTGCATATTTTTCGTGATTTTTAGGGTCTTTTATATTTTTTCGGTTTCTATGGGATTTTAGTATTTTTACATTTTTTGGGTTTTAATAGGGTTTTCAGGTTTTTTCTATTTTTAATAATTTTTATGGATTTTGTAGGTTTCTTGTAGTTTTTATGTTTTGGGGGAATTTGAGGGGTTTTATTAGTTTTTTTGAAATTTTTATGTTTTTGGAGTTTTTAAGTGTTTTTTGGTTTTATGGTTTTTGAAGAGGTTTTCATAGTTTTAATGTTTTTTTAAATTTTTAGGGATTTTTAGAGATATTTTATGGTTTTTATGGATTTTAGGGTTTCTATGGATTTTGATGGCTTTTTTGGTTTTTAGGGTTTTTTTTGGTGTTTTTACGGTATTTTTGAGTTTTTTGGGTGTGCACTGTTTTTAAAGATTTAAATGGTATTAAGTGTTTAAATGGTTTTTATATTTTGATTTGTTTTTTAGTTTATTTATGGGAATTTTGTTTTTTTATTTCATTTAGTGTTTTTATAGTTTTTAGGTCTTTATTGATTTTTTTAGGGTTTCAAGTATTTTTTTAGGTGTATTAAGTATTTTTGGATTTTTAATTTTTTCATGGGGGTTTTATGGGTTATTAGTGTTTTTAAAATTTTAGTCATTTTAATGGATTTTTTTATGATTTGTATGGGGTTTTATAGTTCTTGTCAATTTTTAGGTTTTTAGGGGATATTTGGGTTTTTTAGATTTTTAATGTCTTTAGAAGTTTTATGTGTGTTTAGTTTTTTATTGTTTTACTAAGGTTTTTAATTTTTTTAGGTATTCTTATGTTTCTATGGATTTTTTGGGATTTTCTAGGATTTGTATGGTTTTAGTGTTGTTAGAGAATATTTGGTTCTTTTAGGGGATTTATCGTTTTTCAGGTTTTATGGGTTTTTTTTTTACTTTTTGGGGGTTTCAATGTTTTTTATAGCCTTTTCACTATTTTAGGGTTTTAAAAGGTTTTTTGAGTCAATAGTTTTTATAAATTTTATTGTTTTTAGATTTTTTTGTTTTATGTGTGTTTTTTTAGTTTTTTTGGGTTTTAGTATTTTTAGGGTTTTTAGCGTTTTAAGAATTTTTGGGGTTTTAATTGTTTTTGGGTTATAAAAATTACATAGGGGTTTTAAAGGTTTTTATTTTTTTTATTTTTTATGGATTTTAGGTGTTTTAAAGATTTTTAGGTCTTTCGTGAATTGATTTTGGGGGTTTTAAGGTTTTTTAGTTTTTTTTTTATTTTTTTTTATTTTTTTGGTTATTTAGTTTTTTGGACCTTTACGGATTATTAGAGTTTCAAAATGTTTCTAGAGGCTTAAAGGGAGTTTATTGTTTGTTGTAATATTTTAAGGTTTTTATGGGTTATTAGGGTATTTTATGTTTTCAGGGTTTTTGTGGTTTTTATGGTATTTTAGAGTTTTAGGTTATTTTTTGGATTTTTATGGTATAGAAAATTTTTAGGGGTTTTATGTTATTTTACATTTTAATGGTTTTCAAAGTCAATTTTAGGGAATTTATGGTTTTTATGTTGTTAGTGATTTTTATGTATTTTTTATTATTTTTAGGTGTTTTTAGGATTTTAATGTTTTCTTATGGGGATTTAAGGTTTTTAGGTTTTCCTACATTTTCTGTTATTTATAGGTATTTTAATATAATTTTTTCGGAATATTCAGGTTGTAGAGATTTGGTGGGATTTTAGAGATATTATGTTTTTTTGTTTTAAAATTTTTTCTATATTTTTAGGGTTTAATGGGTTTTTAGCGTTTTTTATTCATTTTAGTGGTTTTAATGTTTTTTAAATTTTTATGTGGATTTTAGACATTTTATGGGTTTGGGATTTTTTATAGTTTTATGGGTTTTAATGGTTTTAAGGGTTTTTATATTTTTAAGAGGTTTTAGGGATTTTAATAGTTTTTAGGACTCAAGGTTTTCTTTGGGATTATATATTTTTTAAGGTTTTTTACATTTTTATACACTTTTTGTGATTCTGTAGGATTTATGTTGGTTTTTTGGGTTTCTATGGATCTTGGTGGTGTTTAGGTGTTTTTACTGATTTTAGGCTTTTAATTTTTTTTGTGGGTTTTATTTTTTTTATAGGTATTTAGGGTTTTTTAAATTTTTAGGGATTTTTAAGTTTTTTCATTTTTTTGGGTTATTGGTATTTTGAGGTTTTTTATTGTTTTTATAGTTTTAGAGTTTATATGGTCATTTAGTTTTTATAATTATAATTTCTTTTAGTATTTTTTCTTATTTTTATAGGTTTATTGGGTTTTTAGACATTTTATTTGTTTAAAGGGTATTATACGTTTTTTGTTTTTAATGTTTTTATGGGGTTTTATGGATTTTAGGGGATTATTTGTTTTTAGTGATTTTTAGGGTTGTAGTAGTTCTTTTGGGTTTTCAAAGAATTTTAATATTTTTTGGGTTTTTGGGGTTTCTTAGGGTCTTTTTAGGGTTTTTACGTTTTCACTGGTTTCTATAGATTTTTTAGGATTTCTATAGTTTTTAGGATTGGGGCGAATTTGAGGGGTTTTAGGGGTTTTTTTATTTTATATGTTTTTATGGGTTTTAAGTGTTTTTAGGTTTTATGGTTTTCTATTTTATTTTTAGGGTTTTAATGGTTTTTTACATTTTTAGAATTTTTAAGTATTTTTTATGATTTCTATTGTTTTTAGGGTTTCTAGCGATTTTTAGGGTCTTAGTGTTTTTAGGGGTTTTATAATTTTTGTGTTTTGAGGGTTTTTTGAGTTTTTTGGGAGTTTATTATTTTTAGAGTTTTTTAAGTTAGAAGGTGTTTCAATGGGTTTTATTGTTTATTGGGTTTTTAGTGTTTTTATGGGTATTCATGTTTTTTATTTTATTTTATGTTTTTAATGTTTTTAAGTGAATTAAGTATTTTTTGGTTTTCAATTTTTTCATAGGATTTAAAATGAGTCTTAGAGTCAAATACGTTTTAGTCAATTTTATGCATTTTTTATGTTTTCATTGGTTTTTAAAGTACTTAAAGATTTTTAGGGGTTTCAGGGGATATTTTTTTTTTGCTTTTATGGCTTTTTTATGTTTTTAGGGGTTTTTATTGTGTTCAGATTTTTTGGATTTTCATAGGGTTTTCAATGATTTTTGGGGGTTTTATAATTTTAATGGATTTTGATGGATTTTCTAGGATTTTTATGGGTATAGTGTTTTAAGAAATTTTGTGGGTGTTTTAGGGAATTCTGGTTTTTTTTTTGGATTTTAAGATTTTTTTCGAGTTTTTAGGAGTTTTTAGGTTTGTTGTAGTTTTTTTAACTATTATAGTGGTTTAAAATATTTTTAGAGTCTCTAGTTTTTTTTATAAATTATATAAGTTCCTATTTTTTTCCCTATTTCTGTTGGGTTTTATTGTTTTTGGGGTTTAAATGTTTTTAGGTTGTTATCGTTTTATGATTTTTAGGGGTTTTAAGTGTTTTTGGTTTTATGGGTTTATTAGGGGGTTTCAAAGTTTTTATTTGTTTCTATGTTTTAATTTTTTCTGTTATTTTTATGCATTTTAATTGTTTTTTGTGTTTTTTAGGTTTTGTAGCGGTTTTGGGCATTTTATGGTTTTTTATTGTTATATGGGTTTTTTCAGTTTTATGGTTTTTAGTTTTTTTGGGTTTTAAAGGAATTTTAGATATTCTAAATGTTTTTAGAGTATTAAAGGTGGTTTATAGTATTTTGTCATTTTTATGGGTTTTATGGGGTTTTAGGTTCTTTTATGTTTTTAGGGGTTTTATTATTTTTAGGGGATTTTAAAGTTTTTATGTCTTTTTAGGGTTTTTAGGGTTTTTACCATTTTTGAATTTTTTAGATGTTTTATGTGTTTTTATATTTTCAAGGTTTTCATATTTATCTTAAAATATTTTTTATTTTTTTATTTTTTTTTTGTGAATTTGGGTAATTTATAATATTCTTATGGTTTTAGGGTTTTTATGGATTTTTAAGGTTTTTAAGGTTTTTAAGATTTTTATGGATTATTGGTTTTTTAGGTTTCCTATGTTTTTTATGGTTTAAATGGTTTTATTATTGTTGTTCAGCGAATTAAGTATTATTTTATGTTTTATGGGATTTATTTGTTTTTTTGAGGATTTTTATTGGGTTTTAGGGAGTTTGAGGGTTTTTAGGGTATTTATTTTTTTTAGGGGTTTTGGGGTTTTTTTTTTGTTTCGATGGTTTTTTGTGTTTTTTATGGATTTAAGTATTTTTATTGTTTATTAATTATTATTAGGGGATTAAAGTGTTTTTATATTTTTATTGGTTTGTATGGTTTTTATTTTTTTTGGGTTTTTATGTATTTTAGGGTTTTTATGGTTTTTATGTTTTCTAGAATATCACAAGATGTTTTAGGGTTTTTATCATTCCTCATATTTTTGGTGATTTAAGTGGTTTTATGGGTTTCATGGGGTTTTTTATGATTTTTAGTGCATTTAAAATTTTATGGGTATTTAGGAAAGTTTTTGGATTTTTAATGGTTATTATTGATTTTGAGCTTTTTAGGGGGTATTAGGATTTTTAGGGTTTTATGTTTATTTTGGGTTTTGGGGTTTTTTTGAATTTTCAGGGAATTTAAGTGATATGAATTATTTCTAACGGTTTTAGTGTTTTAAAGGGTGTCTAGAGTTTTTAGTGGATTTTGGATTTTCTATGGTTTTAGGGACAAGGTTGGTGCTGGGCTATGCTATTCCTAACCCCCCCCCCCAAAAAAAATTATTAAAGGAAATGAAGGCAGAAATGGGAGGGTGGGGCCAAAAAGCCCACACCCAAAATTCCCTGGACCCCCAATGACACTGAAACCCCAAAAAAGCTAGAAAAAATAGCAGAAACTACAAATCAACATCCTCTCTAAAAGGGGTCCCCAGCAGCACCATAACAAGAGGAAAAACCTGTCTTCACCGACTCCACTTAAGAAGATTCATATTCCTTTAAGAAGGTCCTGTAATACTCCCTGAGACGTTGTTGTTCCACATTCAGTTGTGCCTTGCTAGACTGACTTCCCCTACCAGAATCAAGCTCATTAGCTTTGCAAGAGGCTGTCGTGGACACTATCCTCAGCAAAGTCGAATAGTCCTTTCCTGGTTTCCTCCTATAGGGAACTGAAGAGACCTTCACATATTTGTTTTCCTTCCCATAAGAAATGGCCATCACCAGCAATTCCCTCTCCTTGATGACGATATTCATGTTCTGCTCTATCCTTCGACGATCCTCCCGGATAAAATATTGATCCAAAAAGAAGAAGGCTTCCTGATTAAGGGAACATACAGAAAGAACCCCACCATGCAGCATGTCAGAAGGAATCACAGGTTTCTCAGAATCCAAAAAAAAAGATCGGTCACCCCACAAGCCAGGGCCTGCTGCAAGTTCCCCTCTCCTAGGTAGCTCTCTTTCATCACCCTGGATAGAGAGTGTACGTTACATCCCCTGAATTTACCTTTTCCCTCTTCTCCCCTTCTCTATCCAAGGACATAAAAGTATCTAAAATTGACTCAGCTTGACCAGCATTAAGAACCACACTACCTCCACCGCGCCTAGCAGCATCAAACTGCTCCACACATCGCATCGTTACAGGCATCATTACATTCACGACATCATCAACTAGATACCCTTGCCCCTCCTACCCAGGAGTAATGTTCACCTTCCCCTCATTCAATTCAAAATCATCACAATTGTGACCAAGATCCTGTAGCTCCCTAATCTCTTACTCATCAACACCACCTGAGTGCACAGTGATGTCTAACAATAGCTCAACTTCACAAGTCTTCTGGACCACACTCCCTCCACCCCCCTCAGCAACAACCTTCTGTACCCCTCTCACCTATGCATCAAAACTCTCACTCACTTCATCAACAAGTGGAGTCCTTAACACCCTACCCTCTAGCTCTAGCCCCTAAAAGCAATTGAATATTGGGACGACTTCCTACCTCTACTTTAGACTGATATCACAGGAGACCGACATTCCATTGGCAATAACCTCCCTGCATAAGGAACTTCCAGCATCCAAGAGTTTAAAGTCACTCCTCAATCGCTTGAAAATGTCAGTCTCCTTGGGTTCTTGTTGATAGTGAAAACCGACATTCCCTCCATCAGCTGCAGATCCATGACCCCTCGACACTACAGGGGGGTCCGCCTATACAATCATCACGTCCAGGGATCCGGAACCAAGCCCAAATGTAGGATCCACCCCACTGAAGCATTTATTCCAGGCCTGATAGAAGCAGTCGCTGCATCCTCTACCATATTCATCCCCTCACAAGCCTTCCCCTCTTCACCAGACACAAATTGAGCTTGAGGATCCTTGTGGACAACCCCCTACACCTCTCCCCGATTCTAATTCTCCTCACCATTCACCTCCTGAGATTGTTTCAGAGAAAAACAATTCCTTCCGCTACACCTACAAGCACAAAAATTATGAACTAGAAGCTAGTAGGAGGAGAAGAAATTTGTCCACGACTCAAATATCATAGGTAGCTTCCACCGAAGCTCCTAACCAACAACAATCCAAACAAAATAAACTAGTCCTTAAGAAGAATCAATCTCCACAATGACCCTTGGAAAGACCGGGAAGAAAAAGGCCCGTGTTCTACTATCGACACACAAGAACCTTCCAACCAAATTACCCAACATTAAAATAATTGAAAAATTTTGAAAACGGAAGTGTAGTTCCGGAAATATGACCCACGTTGCCAACATCGGTGAATCACGGTTCAAGTGCATATCAAAGATTCACCTGTAAAGAGAGAAACGAGCAATGTTGCATCTTTTTGGAGCCGGTGACCAGGCATGAACCGAATCCTCTTCCGAAACAAAGTGAATCAAAATGTTACTGCTATAAAAAAGACCTACCATATCATAGTCTTAGAGGTCTCATTGTTCGAACACAAATATGTCGAAAACATTCATCGGGGGTCTCCAGTTCATGAACTGAGCAACCAAGGACCGCCTATATATCACGGAGGCCTCATTGAACTCCACAATCGATAACCGAAGATGTTGAAATCCATCATGTGAGTATGGAACCGTAGGTCATATCTCAGTTCACAGAAAAGGAGGAAAAAATCCAGAACCGAGAATAGGAAAAAATGATTCCCATAATCAACAATCAGCAGAGGCCCCTCCCCTGCGGAGGGGGGAGGGTGAGGTGCAAGAGCAGTCGTCGTCTTCAAGTATGTCGCGGGAAGAGAGAATCGCCATACCGAGAGAGCCGAGATTTCATCTACTGTAGGGTATCTTCTTCTAAGGTTTTAGGGGGTTTTATGGATATTGGTGGTTTTTAGGGTTTTAATATCCTTTAGGGTTTTTACCATTTTTAAGGTTTGTTGTGGTTTTACATTTTTTAGGTTTTTAAGGTTTTCTTAAGGTTATTAATTTTTTAGCATTTTTTATATTTTAGGTATATTTATGTATTTTTTAATAATTTTTTTGTATTTTTAGTGTTTTTAGGGATTTGGAGTGCTTTAATGTTTTGTTAGGGTGTTTTGGTTTTTTGGGGTATTTTAGTTTTTTTATTTTTAGGGTTTTAAGTGTTTTTTGTTGGTTTTTAGGGTTTTTGTAGTGTTTTAAGGGTTTTTACATATTTAGGCATTTTTAAGGGTATTTTTAATTTTTGTTCATGGTTTTTAAGTATTTTTCATGTTTTTAGGGTTTTTATGGTTTTTAATGTTTTTATAGTTTTTTGGGGGTTTAGTTGATTCATGTTTTTTTATATATTTTAATTTTTTTAGAGTTTTCTAATGTTTCTATGGGTCTAAATGATTTTTTATTATTTAATGATTATCATGGTGTTTATGTGTTTTTAAAATTTTAAGGTTTTTATGGGGTTTATGGTTTTTTGGTTTTAGGATATTTATCGTTTTATATCATTTTTAGAGGTTAATTTTATTAAGGATTTATGGTTTTTTAATGGGTTTTTTGGTTTTTTATATTTTTTTATAGTGTTAGTGATTCATAAGGAATCTTATGAATTTTATGGTCATTTAGGGTTTTAGTTTTTTTATGATTTTTAGGGTTTTTACGGTAAATTTTTAGTTTCTTAGGGTTTTGTGGTTTTCAATTGTTTTTTAAAATTTTTAAAAGATTAAATAGAATTTATGTTTTTAGTGGGTATTTAGGGATTTTGTGGGTTTTAGGTGTTTTAGTGGTTTTTTTGGTTTTATGATTGTTACGCTTTTTTATGTTTATTGTTGTTTTTTTCATTTTTAGGGTTTTTAGATGATTTAATTGTTGTTAGGTTTTTATGTTTTTCATTGGGGTTTTTTGGTTTTTTAGGGTTTTTTATATTTTTATATATTTTAGGGGTTTTTTTTTAGAATTTATATGTGATTTTAGGATTTTTATGGATTTTTATGGTTTTATGGTTTCTTTGGGTGTTTTGTTTTTTTTTTGAGTTTTCTAGGTGTATTGAGGATTCATAGAACTCATTACCATATTTAGTAGTTAAAAAGTTTTTATAGTTTTTAGTGGGTATTAGAGTTTTTATGGTTTTTAGGGAATTTTTTGGTTTTTAGGAATTTTATGGATTTTATAGTATTTTTGGGTTTTTTCTATTTATTAGTGATTTTGGGTTTTTTGGGGTGTTAAGTGTTTATAGGTTTTTAATATTTTCTTAAGTGTTTTCAAGGTTTTTAGAGGTTTTTATTTTTTTAGGGATTTTTATGGTTTTTAATGGATTTTTATGTTTTCTTGGATTTCATAGATTTAGAGGGTTTTATGTTGTTTTAGGGGTTTAAGAATGTTTTATATTTTTATGGGTTTTATGTGTTTTAGGTTTTTAAGGTTTTCTTAGGGTTTTCATGGAATTTAGGGGTTTTTACTTTTTAAGAGATTTTTTTGGATTTTTTAAGATTTTTTTGGTTCTTTGGTTTTTAGGGATTTTTAGTGTATTTAGGGATTTATGGGTTTTTATATTTTTTATGGATTTTATGAGTTTTTCTGGATTTTAAGGTTTTTTTGAGTTTATCAAAATATTTAGGGGTTTAAACTGGTCATATATTTTTTTATTTCAACGTTTTATATTGGTTTATTGGGATTTTAATGTTTTAAAGGGTTTTATATTTGTCAGGGGTTTTAGGGTTTTTATGATTTCTAGCATTTTTTGTTTTTAGGGGTTTTAGTGTTTTCTGATATTATAGGTTTCTTAAGGGTTTTATGATTTTTAGTGTTTTTTACGGTTTTAGGAATTTTTAGGGATTTTTAGGATTTTATGGTTTTAAGGATTTTTATGAATTTGGAGTGTTTTTTTGGTTTTTTATGCTTTTTTCTTTTTTTGAGTTTTTAGGGGTATTAACAATTTTCTTGTGTTTTTTAATCTTTTAGGTGTTTAAAAGGCGTTTAGTGTTTTTTCTGTTTTTTTATTGATTTTATGTGTTTTATGGTTATTTATGGTTTTTATTGTGACTAATATGGGGGTTAAGGGACATTTTATTGTTTTTAAGGTTTTTATCATTTTCATGTTTTTAGGGGATTTAAATGTTTTTGGGTTTTTAATGTTTTCTTATATTTGTAGTTGTTTTAATGGTTTTTTATGTAGTTATGGATTTCTATGGATTATTTATGATTTTTATGGTTTTTAGGGTCTTTAAGGATTTTGATGGTCATTTAGATTTTTTCGGTTTTTTGGGTTTTTGGGTTTTTAGAATTTTGAGGTTTTTTAGGAGAATTATGTTTTTATAGTTTTTTTTGGTTTTAATAGGATATTTTAGGGATTTTAGAGTTTCTATGTTATTAATGATTCTTAGGGTTTTATATGATTTTTATATATTTTAATGGGTTTTTAGTATTTTAGGGGGTTTTTTTGGTTTTTTGTGTTTCTATAGATTTTATGGTTTTTGTATTTTTAGAGTTTTTTGAATTTTTAGGGGAATAAGATATAATAAAGTTATTGAATTTTTTTATAGGTATAATGGTATGTTATAGTTTTTACTTGTATTTTTGGTTTTTTAGGGATATTTTGAGGTTTTATTGGTTTTAGTGGGTTTTAGGGGTTTTAGGGGTTTATGGTTCCTTATAGGTTTTAAGATTTCTAATATTTTTATTTGTTTTTCGGGGTTTTAAGTGTTTTTATGTTTTTAAGGATTTCTTTGTATTTATAAGGGTTTTTGGATTTTTTTATTTTTAGGGATTTTATGGATTTTTTATGTTTTTTTAGGTGTTTTATAGTTTATTGGGATGTTTTGTGTTTTTTGAGTATTTAGGATTTTTATGGTTTTTAATGTGTTAAAAAAATATTCTTATAGGTTTTCGATATTTTTATGTTTTTATGGTTTTCATTATGTTTTCAAGGATTTTTCTGTTTTTTGCATTTTTATATATTTTAGGGCAAGGACAATGCAGAGCTAGGCTATTCCTGACCCTCCAAAATTTATTAGGAAAAAGTGACACATCAGACTATGGAGGGGAGGAGTCAAATGACCCACACCCAAAAACCCTTAACAACCCCAGAAAAACAAAAAAAGAGAACCCCAAAAAAATTTATATATTTTATGGATTTTTTAGTATTTTAATGGGTTTTAAGCGTTTTTTTTGTGTTTTTAGTTAATTTATGATTTTTATGATTTTCTGGTTTATATAGATTATGAGGGTTTTATGGGTTTTTTATATTTTTAGTAATTTTTAGGGTTTTTATAATTTTTAGGGTTTTGTATAGATTTTTGGATTTTGAGATGTTTTTTAGTTTTTAGGGGTTTTAATGGGATTATAGGTTGTTATTTTTTTATGTTTTTAAATGGATAACAAATTTTTGTAGTTTTTAGTGGTTTTAGGGTTTTTATATGTTTTGGGTTTTTATGGTTTTTAGGGGTATTTTAGGTCTTTTGGGTTTCTAGGGTTTAATGAGTTATTAGGTGTTTTGCGTTTTTAGGTCTTATAGGGGTTTTAAATTTTATTTTAGTTTTTAGCTTTTTATTATGGTTTTTAGGTGATTTAGGGGTTTATGGGTGTTTATGATTTTTGGTATTATTATGGATTTTTTGGATTGTTATGGGTTTTATGGATTTTCAGGGTATTATTGGGTTTTTTCTGTTTTTATGGGGTTTTTTTGGGTTTTTAGGGATTTTTAGAGATTTTTTAGATTTTAAGGGTTTTAGAGTTTTTTTATCATTTTTCTGGTTTAAAGATGTATTTCATTTTTTAATGGTTATTATGGTTTTTAACAGTTTTTAACGGTTTTAATGTATTTTAATGATTTTAAGGGTTTTTTCAGTTTTTTGGGGGTTTATGGTTTTATGGTCTAATAGGGTTTTAGAGTTTCTTGTATTTTTTATGGGTCTTAATTATTTTTAGCTTTTATGGTTTTCTTAGGGTTTTCAGTGTTTTTAAGAAAGTTTACATATTTTTCAATCTTATGGATTTTTTGTATTTTTATGGTTTTTATGAGTTTAAATGATTTCGATGTTTTATGGGTTTTAACATTTATTGGGAATTTCGGGGTTATTCATTTAAAGGTTTTATGATTTTAATGTTTTTCTTGGATTTTAGAGTTTTTTATGTTTTCAGGGATTTTTTAGGATAGTAATGGTTTTTAGTGTTTTTAGGGATTTTGGGGACCTTTTGGGGTTTTTAGGTTTTGTGGGGGGGGGGGGGGGGGTTATTGTCTTTTTGGGGTTGCAGTGTTTTTTTATTATTTTTATGGGTTTTTAGGATTTTATAATATTTTTAAATTTTTATTGGTTTAAATTTTATTTAGTGTTTTTATTTTTTTAGGGTTTTATGGGGTTTGGGATTTTAGGTTAAGTTATGTGTTTTTTAGTATTTCTATTTTTTGGGGTTTTTATTTTTTTTGTGATATTTAATGCTTTTGATGATTTTTATGGTATTTTAAAGATTTTAGATATTTAATGGTTTTAGTGTTTTTAGGGTTTTTATAGGTTTTTATATTTTTAGTGGGTTTTAATGATTATTTGGTTTTAAGGGTTCTCTGTGATTTTTAATGATATTATGGTATTAAAGAGTTTTTAGAGTTTTTTTTGTTTTTTTGTATTTAGGGTATTTAAGGTATATACACATTTATTGTTTTTTGGGGTTTATTGGGTTTTTAGGGTTTTTAGGGTTTTTTTGCATTTTATAGGTTTTTAGGGGTTGAATTTTTTTTAGTTTTTTATTTTCATTCTTAGGGATTTATGGGTTTTTTGAGGTTGGGGGGAGGGTTTACATTTTATGGATTTTTATGGATTTTTTAGTTTATTTTATTGGGTTTCCAGTAATTTTTTGGGTTTCTTGGGTATTGAGGGGTTTTAGAGTGATTTAGAATTTTTATAGGTATTATGTATTTTGAGGTTTTTAAGGGTTTTGATATGTTTTTAGGGTTTTTACAGTATTTTACATTTTTAAGAATTCAGGGATTTTTAGTATTTTTATGGTTTTTTGGTCTTTATGGATTTCAAGGGTTTTAAGTTGTTTTAGGGATTTTATTATGTTTTTCAAGGGTGTTTTTAAAAAAAAAATGGTTTCTAAGGTTTTTATGTTTTTTAATGTTTTTAAGAGTTTAATGGTTTTTAGAGTTTCTAGGTTTTTATGTTTTTTTGTGATTTTTGTTTATTATAATTTTTTATAGTTTTTAGGGGGTTTTATGGTTTTATATGGTTATAGTGTTTTACAAGGTTTAAGGAATTTTCTGTTTTTCTGTTTTTATTAGTGTTTTTGAATTGTTTTTTTGTATTTTTAGTTTTTTAGGGGTTTTTGGGGAATTTTTAGGATTTCATTGTGTTTTTTGGGTTCTTAGGGATATTTAGAGTTTTAGGGTTTTTAGGTCTTTAGGGATTTTTTTAATTTATGGGGATTTGTAGGTTTTCAGAGTATTTAACATTTTCGATGAATTTAAAGTTCTTTTAAAAGTTTTTGTGTTTTTCAGGATTTTATGCGGTATTATGGATTATGGGTGTTATTATGGTTTTTATGGATTTCAGGATTTTAATGTATTTTATCGTTATATATGTTTTTAGCAGCTTTTGTGTTTTTAGGGGTTATAAGTATTTTAATGTTTTTAATATTTTCTTTTGGATTGACAGGTTTTTAGTGTTTTTTTACACTTTTAGGTATTATTACGGTTTTTTATGAATTATATGGTTTTTAGGGTCTTCAAGGATTTTGAAGGGTTTGAGAGTTTTTTGGTTTTTTAGGTTTTAGTGTTCTTAGATTTTTAAGGGGTTTTAATTGTTTTGTAGTTTTTAAGGCTTTCATAGGGGTTTTTTTGAGTTGTATAATTTTTTAATTTTTAGATATTTTTAATCTTTTTATGATTTTTATGGGGTTTTAGGGTTTCTAGGGATTTTAAAGAGGTTTTTGGTTTTGAAGGGCATTTAAAGTATTTATGATCTTTTCGGGTTTTAAATGTATTTTGATTTTTAAGGATTTCTTATGGGTTTTTTGTGTTTTTATGGTTTCTTACATTTTTAGGTGTTTTATAATACCATTCTGGGTTTTTAGGGTTTTGGATATTTGGTAGGTTTTTTTGGTTTTATGGTATTTTGTGTTTTTTAGGGGTTTTAATTTTTTTTTTGAGTTTTTCAAACATTTTAGGGGGTTTATGATTTTTAAATTTTTTTAGTGGATTTAGAGTTTTTATGGGTATTGGATGTTTTATGGTTTTGTGGGTCCTTATGGTTTTTAGCATTTTTAGGGTTTTTAGGGACATAAATTTTTTATTGTCTTTACGATTTTCTTAGGGTTTATATGGTTTTCATGGTTTTTTACATTTTTTTGGATTTTTAGTGTTTTTTTTTTAATTTTTATGGTTTTTTGGTTGTTTAGGAAAAGCAGGTTCGGGGCCAGGTGTTTCCCGGCCCCACAAAATTTATTAACAAAAAAGTATGTACAAGGATTTATAGGGAGGGTTTGCACAACCGAGTATGCAAGTCACCCTTCATGTCCGAGTGCACAAGGGGAGTACAGAAATCTGGTGCGACAAATGACCCCATGGAACAACCATCCTCAATTACTTTCTTGGAGAGCATATCTGCCACCGTGTTCGCTTCCCCGTATGTATGTGTGACCATAATGTTCATACCCTGAGAAGTCCTCAGAAAGTGAACCCATTGTGGGGGGGGAGCCTCCAAGGGATTTTACTTGTTTTTCTTTTGAGGGATTCCACCGGCAACAATGAGTCAGATTCAATCCATAGCTACTTCCACCTAAAGTGAACTGCAAACTAGACAGCATTAATCATGGCCCAAATCTCCGCTTTATATGCACACCCATTCCCAAATGAAGTGATAAAAGCATCCTTTCACAAAGCCTCTGTACATCGGGAAAATACAACCACAATCGCAGAGACCAGGTGCACAAAGAGAAGCACCATCCATATTGAATTTTATCTATTCTAGGATTGGTGGAATCCACCGAATGAATTTAAAGTCCCTTGGTTTTCTGAATCTTCCAGAAACTCCGAGAGTTCTCAACATAGTAAGATCATTAACATCATTAGCCATCGTACCATCTTCGATATGAGACACCATGCTGACGGCTTTGTGGATCACGACCACATCAGTGTTGAGGTAGAATAGAGCATTATCAAAAAACACATTATTCCAGGCTTCCCACACAAAAGCAGCAAGGGCCACAACAGTAGCAACAAGCAGGTTAACAACCTGTTGACTGCATTGCACACCGACAACGATAGTGAAAAGAGCAGACAATGTGTTGTACTTTCAGATTTTTAGCTGGAATATGTATTTCAAATACTCCCAAATACTAGAAGCCAATCGACAATTAAGAAAAATATGCTACAGATTATCCTCATCCTAAAGACAAATCGGGCAAGAAGATGTAAACAACCACAACTCTTTTCAACCTCTCTTGAACTGGTAATCTATTTCTCCAAATTTTCCAATGTAGAAGGTGCCTGGAAGGGGGAATTAAGGGCCTCTGAAATTTAGAGAGCCAAGCAGGGGGTCGAATTCCCTACTCACATTCAAACCAGTAAAACTCCTTCACACTCGACAGCCCAACCATATTGGGATTCCAAATAAGACAGTCCATATCTATGAAGCTGTAACTTTGTATTTGTAGGATAATATTTTGTGGCAGGATGCTTTCAATCTCACTCATGTTGTTGTTGAGATCAGTGATGGACCAATGCTTAAAATTATGAGGGGGCTAGACAGATTCATGGATGGGTCGATCAAGCGAGGTGGTCTTCCAACAATTCAATGTCGAATACCTTGAGACCACTCATTTAGATTTAGAAATAATTCTTCTATAAGAGGACCTGATTGTGCTTTTGGGTTTTTATGGTTCTCATAGGGATTGAAGGGGTTTTTATGTTTTTAGATATTTTTAGGAAATTCTTACGATATTTTATGAGTTTATAGTATTATAGGATTTTTAGGAATTTTGATCATTTTTAGAGGTTTTATTGTTTTATTTTTATTAGGTTTTTTTGTGTATTTTATATTTTTTAATGGGTATTAAATTTTATAAAAATATTTACAGGGTAGAAAGTTTTTAATAATTTTTATTGATTTTTAGCATTTTTATGGGTTTTAGGGTAATAATGTTTTTAGGGTTTTTGGGTTTTTAGTATCTTTTTGGGTTTTTGGGGGTTTTAGAGTTTTTTAATTTCTTCGTTATTTTATGTATTTTTTGGTTTTTATGGTTTTCTTTAGGTTTTTACGGGTTTTTAGGGTTTTTGGGGGGTTTTTTAATTTTATGGGTGTTTATACATTTTATTAATTTTTATTGGTTTTTGGTTTTTTATGTATTTTAAGTGTCTTTATGGTTTTCTTTGGTCTTTGGGTTTTTTGTACTTTTAGGGTATGTTTTGAGTATTTCTTAGGTTTTAATTTTTTATAGTGTTTTTACCATTTTAATCGTTTAATTGGTTTCTAAAGATATTTGTGATTTTTAGGGTTTTTTTGGATTTTTATGGTTTTTTATATTTTTAATTGTTTTAGGGTTTAATGGTTTTCAGGTTGTTTGGGTTTTATCATTTTTAGGTTTTTAGGTGTTTTTATTGTTTTTACATTTGTATGTTTTTCATTATATTTTTCAAGGTATTTTGGGGTTTTTACAATTTTATGATTTTCTATGTACTTGTTGTATTTTTATTTTTTGGGGGGTTTATGTATTTTGATTTTTTTATGTTTTTTTTACGATTTTATGGATTTTATGAGGTTTTGGGTTTTTAGGGTGTTAATGGTTTTAGTGTATTTTTCATTTTTAGGGGTTTAAAGGGTATTTAGGGTTTTTATTTCTTTGAAGGGTTTTATAGGTTTTTTGGTTTTTTAAATTTTTGGGGGTTTTATGTATTTTTTGAGATTTTAGGGGGGTTTTGCATCTTTCTAGTGATTTTTTAGGGTTTTTTGGAATTTGAGGGCTTTTAGTTGTTTTAGAATTTTTTATGTTATTGGGGGTTTTAATTTTTTTTTGGTTTTAAGGATTTCTTTGGTTTTTTTAGAGATTTTATGGTTTTTCAAATTTTTAGGTATTTAAGGGAATTTTATGAATTCTATGGTTTTAAGGTTTTTTACTGAGTTCTAGGTTTTTTACAGTTGTTAGAAATTTTTTGTGTTTTTACGGGTTTTTTGGGTTTTTTTAGTATTTTATGGTTTTTAGAGTTTTTAATGTAATTAGGTGTTCAATTGGTTTTATTTAGTTTTATTGGGTTTTTAGTGTTTTATGGGTTTTTTGGGTTTTTTTATTTTCTTTAGTTTTTTATGGTTTCTAAGTTTTTATGGTCTTTTTAGGGTTTTGAGTTTTATTATATTTTTAAGGGTATTATGTATTTTTAGGGTTTCAATGTTTTCTTAGGGTTTTTATGTATTCTTTCGGTTTTTTACATTTTAGTCATTTTTAGGGATTTTTTATGTTTTTTTTGTTTTTAGAGTTCTTAGAGATGTTTAAGGTTTTTAAGGGACTTTTTGGGTTTGGTGTTTATTATGTTTTTAGGGGTTTTATGTGTGTTCAGTTTTTTAATGTTTTCATATGGGTTTTTATTGTTTTAGGGGTTTTTTGGTTTTTTTGTACCTGTAGGGATATCTAGTATTTTTATGGTTTCATTATTTTTAGATTTTTTACAGTCTTTTTGGGGGTTTCTCGAGTTTTGGGGTTTCTGTATGGTTTTTTGGTTTTTAGGTGATTTAATTTTTTAAGGATTTATTCACATATTTTAGGGTTTTAAAATGGTCATTCTATCTGTAGTGGGTTTTATAAATTTTATTGGTTTTTATGATTTTTTTTGGATTTTTATACTTTTTAGTGTTTAAGACTATTTAGGATTTTTGCATTTTAAGAATTTTGTGGGTTTATGTATTTTGGTTATATGGTTTTCTTATTGGTTTTCAAGTTTTTTAGTTGTTTCTATGTTTTGTGGATTTTTAGGGGTTTTAGTTATTATTTAAAAAAAATTAGGATTTTAGGGATTTTGGGGGATTTAGGGTTTTTTAGCATTTTATTGTTTATTTGGTGTTTTGTGTTTTTTTAGTTTTTTGGGTGTTTTCAGATTCTTAGAGTTTCTAAGTGTTTTTAGAGGCATAATGGAGGTTTATAGTTTTTAGTCAATAATTTGGGTTTTATGGATTATAAAGCACTTTATATTATTAAGGGGTTTAATTATTTTAGGGTTTTTTTGAGTTTTATGGTCTTTTTATGGATTTTAGCACTTTTGAGGATTTTATAGGTTTTAAGCGTTTTTATATTTTCATGGGTTTCTTAGTTTTTAGGGATTTTATGCTTTTTAGGTTTTTGGTGACTTTTTGGTATTTTATATGGTTTTTATGGGTTTAGGATTTTTAGGGATTTTTATGTTTTTTCAGTGTTTTTATAGATCTTATGGTATTTAGAATTTTTTGGTTTTTAGCATTTTTATGTTTTTTGTGGTTTTAAGCGTTTTTAGATTTTAAGGCTTTCTTATAGAGTTTTAGAATTTTAGGATTTTCTACATTTTTCGTGATTTGTAGGTATTTTTTCATATTTTTTATGTGATTTTAGGGTTTTATTGATTCTGAGGGTTTTTAGTGATCTTAGGGGGTTTTTAGGTTTTATGGGTTTTTTTAGTTTGTTGGGGTTTATGTTTTATATATTTTTTTCTTCTTAGGGGTTTTATTATTTTTTAATTTTTTTAGTGGATTTTAGAGTTTTTATGTGTGTACGAATTTTTATGGATAAATGGGGTTTTATTGGTTTTTATGGTTTTTAGGGTTTTTAGAAATTTTAGGGGTTTTAGAGATTTTAGTTTTTTAGGATATAAGGTTTTCTTAAGGTTTATAGGGTTTAATATTTTTTTTTTACATTTATATTTATTTTTTGGTGATGTTTAGGATTTATGTGGGTTTTTAGGGTGTTTAGGGATCTTGAGGGCTTTAAGGTTTTTTACGGGTTTTTGGGTTTTATAGTTTTTTTGTTTTTAGAGAATTTTTATTTTTTTAGGGTTTTATGATTATTATTTTTTAAAAATTTTATGGGATGTAAAAATATTTTTAATGTTATATTGTGTTTCAAGGATATTATGGGATTTTAGGGTTTTTTTAGGGTGTTTATGGGTTTTTAGGGTATTTAGGTTTTTAGGGTTTTTAGTGGTTTTAGTGTATTTTTATATTTAGTGTATGTTTTGGTTTTATTCTTTTCCAATGTATTTTTTTTGGGTTATTATGTTTTTAGGGATTTTTAGGGATTATTTAGGATTTTTGTTTTCATTTATATTTTTAGTGTTTTTTACATTTTTTGGGGATAAATTGGTTTTAAGATTTTTTTGTTGATTTTAGGGTTTTTATGGGGTTTTATGTGTTTTTAGGTTTTTAATGTTTTAAGGGGTTTTAGGGGTTTTTTTTATCAATTTTTTGTTTTTCTAGGTTTTATGTGTTTCACGGTTTTTATGGTTTTCTTAGGGATTTTTAGGTTTTTTGGATTTTTTTATGTTTTTCGATATTTTAGATCTTTTTCTATTGTTTTTTGGGTTCTTATGGTTTTTCAGGGTTTTATGGTTTTTCTTGAATGTTATGGTTTTTTTCCATTATAGGGTGTTTTTTTAGTTTGTTATTGGTTTTTAATGTTTTATTTATTATTTTACCATTTAAGTAGTTTAATTGGTTTTTAGTGTTTCTGGTGGTTTTAAGGGTTTTATGGATTTTTATAGATTTTTATTTTTCTAAGGGTTTTGGGGTTCTTTACGGTCCTAGAGATTTGGCGTTTTTAGGTTTTAGTGATTTTAATTGTTTTTAGTGATTTTTAGGAATTTATTATATTTAAATATTTTTCGTGTTTTAGGTATTTTGAGGGTTTTTTTTTTTAGAGTTTTAAGGATTTTTTGGTTTTTGGGTTTTTTGGGTTTTAATGAATTTTAGAGTATTATAACATTTTTAGGGGTTTAAAGTGTTTTTGAGTTTTATAATTTTGAATTTATTTTATTGGTTTCTTTGTTTTTTAATTCTTTTAGGGGTATTTATATATTTCAGGGGATTATAAGGATTTTTTCATCTTTGGATTGATATTTACAATTTATGTGGGTTTTTTATTTTTATGGGATTTTAGTTTTTTTTGTTTTTTTGGTTTTCTTAGGGTTTTTTCAGGATTTATGTTTTCAATTATATCTACAGATTTTTTATTATTTTTATAGTTTTTAGTTATTTGGGGAATTTCAGGAGTTTTAGGGGTTTGAAGCATTTTTTATTGTTTTAGGGGTTTTAAGATTTTTTAGGTTTTCCTATTTTCTTAGGGTTTTCATGGTTTTTATGGTTTTATACATTTTAATGATTTTTAGTAATTTTTTATGATTTTTATGGTTTTAGGTTTCTAATGATTTTTTAGGGTTTTTAGGGTTTTTAGGATTTTGAATATTTTTTGTGTTTTTATAGTTTTTATGAGTTTTTATTTTCAAGGTTTTTAGAATATTTAATGTTATTAGGTGTTTAAACTGTTCTTATAGTTTTATTTCCATTTTAATGTTTTTATGGGTATTTGGCGTTTTTATTTAATTTAGTGTTTTTATGATTTTATGGATTTTATGTCATTTTTGTGTTTTGAGATTTTTTTATACTTTTTAGGGTTATTACGTATTTTTAGGTTTTCAATGTTTTCTTTGGGATTTTAGGGTCGCCAAGGGTTTTTTACATTTTAGTTGTTTTTGGGCTTTGTTTATTTTTTTTATCAGTTTCTTGTGTTCTTATTGATTTTTAGAGTTTTTCTGGATTTTTGGGGTTTTTGTGTTTTTTATGTTTTTTGGGGTTTTATTTGTGCTCATTATTTTACAGTTTTCATAGGGGTTTTCAAAGTTTTAGCATTTTAGAATTTTGAGGGGTTTTAAGTAATATTTGGTTTTATGGTTTTCATAGGGGTTTTCAAGGTTTCTAGTTATTTTTATGTTTTGAGGTATTTTTAAGGTTTCTAATAATTTTTGTGATTTTTTTAGGTTTTGTAGGGATTTTAGAGTTTTTAAGATTTTTTAGTGTTTTATAGTTTATTATGTTTTTTTGGTTTTTTATTTTTTTTTAGTTTTAATGATTTTAAGAGATTCTATGTTTTTAAGAGGCTTAAAGGAGGTTTATAGTTTTTAGAAATTTTTTATGGTATTTATGAGTTTTTTGGGTCGTTTGTATTTTTCATAATTTTTGTAATTTTTAGCGGTTTTTAGAGTTTTTTAGTGTTTTTAGGGTTTTTATCATTTTTAGGGGTTTTAATGATTTTAATTGTTTTTTGGATTTAAGGTTTTCTTTGGGTTTATCGGATTTAAATTTTTATTAAATTTAAATCGATTTTTATTATATTTTAATAGTTTTATAGTTTTTTCTAGGTGTTTAGGGATCTTGAGGTGTTTTTAGTGGTTTTTGCGGTTTTTAGGATTTTATGGTTTTATTGTGTTTTAGGATTTTTTTAGTTTTTTAGGATTTTATTAGTATTTTAGGATTTTATGATTTTCAAAAAAAATTAACTTTTTAGAAATTTAAATGTTTTAAAATTTATAGTGGTTTTTATTATTTTTATGGGTTTTAGGGTTCTGTCTTGATTTGTTGGGGTGGTTTTGGTTTTTATGTTATTCAGTGTTTTTAGGTATTTTATCATTTTTTTTGTTTTTAGTGAATTTTTTCTATCTTAGGGTTTCTATGGTTTTCTTAGGGGTTTTTTTTGGGGGGGGGGGGGTTTATGATTTTAGGGATTGTTAGGGATATTTTTAGGATTTTAATTCACTTTTAGGTTTTTAGGGATTTTGAGAGTATTTTGGGTTTTCAAGGGATTTAGGTGATTTTTGTTTTTTTGGTTGTTAAGGTGTTTTGTGTATTTTATAGTTTTTAATGTGTTTAATAGTTTTTTATGTTTTTAGAGATAAATTTTTTTTAATAGCTATTAGTCTTCTTTAGGTTTTTTGTGGGGTTTTACTATTCTAATGTTTTAGGGGTTTTGGGGTTTTGGGGTCTTTTGGGATGTTATCAATTTTATGTTTTTTCAGGGTTTTAAGTGTTTTTAAGTTTTTATTGTTTTCTAAGTGCTTTTTGGGTTTTGGGGTTTTTTTTGTTTTGGGATGTTTTAGGGATGTTTAATTTGATTTTAATAGTTTTTGTGTATTTAGGTATTTTAAGTGTTTCAGGGTTTTCTAGGGGTTTTAGTATTTTTTATGTTTTTAGGGAGTTTTTTATCTTTTTTGGTTTTAACGTATTATAGAGTTTTGTAAAATTTTAGTGGTTTAACGTTTTTTTAAAGTTTTTGGTGGTTTTTAGGGGTTTTATGGATTGATAATATTTTTAATCTTTTTAAGGGTTTAGGTTTTTAAGGTGTTAAGGTTGTTAGGGATTTAGAGTTTTTAGATTTTTAGGGGTTTTATGTGTTTTTTGGTATTTTTAGGTATTTTTCATATTTTTATTTTTTGGGGTTTAAGGAATTTTCATGGTTTTCAGTGTTCTTTTTGAGTTATATGGATTATATGGTTTTTAGGATTTTAATGGTTTTTAGTGTTTCTAAATATTTTTTGGGTTTTAAAGGGGTATTAGAGTTTATATTGGTTTGAAATGGTTTTATAGTTTCTTTGTTTATTTATTTTATTTGGGTTTTTATTGATTTTTGGGGATTTCTGGGTTTTTCATCTTTTTAGTGATTTTTATGGTTTTAGTAGTTTTTCTTTTTTTAGCGACTTTTACTATTTTTAGGTATTTTTTTGTTTTTTCTTAGGGGGTTTTCATGTTTTTTTGTTATCAATTATTTATAGGGAATTGGTAGGATTTTATAGTTTTTAGGGTTTGGGAGAATTTGAGGGGGTTTAAGTGGGTTTTAGCATTTTTTATGTTTATAGGGTTTTTATCTGTTTTATGGTTTTAAAGTTTACTTAGCTTCTTTATGGTTTATACGATTTTTTACAATTTTATGTATTTTTAGTCATTTTTTATAGTTTTTATGGTTTCTAGATATTTTTGGAGGTTATTACGGTTTTTCGGTTTTTTTGTGTTTAATTGGTTTTTTGAGTCTTTTGGGTGTTTAAATGGTTTTTATTTTTTTGGAAGTTTAAGTGGGTTTTTGAGTTTTTAATTTTAATTTTTGTTTTTATGGTTATCAGGAATTTTTTGGGCTTTTAGGGTTTTGGGTTTTTTATGTTTTTAAGGGTATTATGTATTTTTTGGTTTTCAATGTTTTCATAGGGTTTTTATGGGTCCTAGTAGTTTTTACATTATAGTCATTTTTTGGGGATTTTTTATTATTTTTATGGTTTTTTAGAGTACTTATAGATTTATAGATATTTTAGGAGATATTTGGTTTTTTGGGGCTTGTTATTTTTTAGGGGTTTTATGTGTGTTCAGTTTTTATGGTTTTCTTAGGGTTTTCTAGTTTTTTAGGAGTTTTTAGGTTTTTAGGTATTTTGAGTGATTTTCTTGGATTTTTATTGATTTAGTGTTTCTAGTTATTTTGAGGGTCTTTTAGAGGATTTAGGGTTTTTTGGGTTTTTAGGACTTTTTAGTTTTTAACGATTTTTATGTTCTTTTTAGTCTGTTAACTAGTTTAGAGGTTTAAAATATTTTTAGTGTCCTTAATGGTTTTTAGAAATTGTATTTTTTTTTATTTTTTATGTGGGTTTTTATAATTTATACGGTTTTATTGTTTTTAGGGTTTTTAGTTTTTAAGAATTTTAGCGGTTTAAAGTGTTTTTTGGTTATATAGTTTTCTTTGGGGTTTTCATGTTTTTTAGTTGTTTTTACGTATTTTATTATTTTTTAATTATTTTTGGGATTTTTTAGGTTTTGTAGGGAGTTGGGGGGTTTTAGGGGTTTTTTTAATGTTTTTTGGTTTTTTTGGCTTTTTTCGTTTTTTTATTATTTTTGGGTTTTGTAGTATTTGAAGAGTTTCTAAATGTTTTTAAACGATTAAAGGGGGTTTATTAGTTTTAGACAATTTTAATGGTATTTCTGGGTTTTTATGTTTTAAGGGGTGTTTATTGTTTTTCGGGGTTTATAGAGTTTTTATGGTCTTTTAGGGTTTTTAAGGTTTTTACTGTTTTTGTGGTTCGTAGAGGTTTTAAGTGTTTTTACATTTAAATGGTTTTATTATTTTTTCAATAATTTTATGTCTTTTTACGTTTTTAGTGATTTTTATGTATTTTATAGGATTTTATGGTTTTGGGAATTTTAGGGTATTTTGGTTTTTAATGTTTTTATGGGTTATGGTATTTATTGTTTTTATGTATTTTAGAATTTTTAGGTTTTTACGGGTTTTAAGTGTTTTTATATTTGTAAGGTTTTCTTATGCGATTTGAGGGATTTATGGTTTCCAGAATTTTTAGGGATTTATAGGTCTTATATGATATTTTTATGGGTTTTTAGTTTTTTAGATATTTGGATTGTTTTTAGTGATATGAGATGTTTTTTTATGTTTTATGGTATTTTGATTTTTATGGGTTTTATGGTTTTTACTGTTTTTTACATTTTATGGATTTTAACGTTTTTTCTGTTTTTAGTGGATTTTAATGATTTTATGGGATTATAATTTTTAAGCTTTTGTGGTTTTTATGGTATTTAGAATTTTTATGGTTTTAATGGATTTAAATTGTCTTTAATCCATAAGGTTTTCTTAGAGTTTCTTGAGTTTTTAAGGGTTTTTAAATTTTTATGTATAATTTAGGATTTTTTAGAATATTTAGGGTTTTTTGGGGTTTTAGGGATCTTTAGGTTTTAGGGGTTTTACGGTTTTTAGGGTTTTATGATTTTTTTGGGTTTTAGGGGTTTTTGTTTTTTTAGGTTTTTAAGATTTTTAACGTTTTAGGGGTTTAAATGAATTTTAGAGTTTTAGTGGTTTTTATGGTTTTATGGGGTTTTAGGTTCTTTTTATTGTTTGTAGGGGTTGTTATGGTTGATAGGTTATTTGTGGTTCTTATATGTTAATAGGGGTTTTAGCAAATTTATATTTTTAGTCAATTTTTCTATTTTTTGGTTTTTATGGGTTTTTATGGGTTTTTAATGGGTTTTCAATTTTCAAGTATTTTTTAGGTTTTTATGGTCTTTTAGGTTTTTAGGGTTTTTGATATTTTTTATGTTTTTTAGATTTTTTATGTGTTTTATGGTTTATTTTTTTAATAATGGTTTTTATGTGTATTTTAGAGTTATTAATGGGTTTTCGAGTTTTTAAACACTTTTAGGTGACAAAAGGGTTATAATATTTTTACAGTGTTTTATAAGGTTTTAATGGGTTTTTAGGTCTTTAATTGTTTTATGGGTTTTAGGGTTTTTAGGGTATTTTATAGCTTTTAAGTGTTTTTAGCGTTTTTTAGTTTTTTAAGAGTTTATGTGTTTTGGGGGTTTTAATGTTTTCTTGGGGATTTATAGGGTTTTTTTGGTTTTTTTTGTTTTGTGGATTTTTTTTTTTTAAAAAATATTTTTTATGTTTTTTGGTATTTTAGGGATTTTTAGGGTTTTTAGGTTTTTCAAGGTTTTTAGGTGTTTTTTGTGTTTTTAGTAGGTATTAGGTTTTTAATGGGTTTACAGAAGTTTATGGTTTTAAGGAATTTTATGGTTTTAGGTGTTTTATAGTTTTTATAGTATTTTACTGTTTTTTACTTTTTTTTTGAATTTTTATGATTTTAGGAGTCATTATTGTTTATAGGTTGTTAATATTTTATTAGATGTTTTCTGAGTTATCCAGGTTTTTTAGGTTTTTCTGGATTTTTAGGGATTTTCATATATTTTTATTATATTTAGCTTTTTTAGAGATTTTGGGGGTTTTAAGGGTTTTAGCATTTTTTAAGTTTTTGTGGGGTTTGTGTTTTTTAGTTTTTTAATGGTTTCATATGGTTTTTCAGTTTTATTGGGTTATATTCTTTTTTAGGGATATTTATTGATTTTTTAGGATTTTTATGGTTCTTTGGTTTTTAGGCATTTAGAGGGTATTTTGGCTTTATGGTTTTATATGTTTTAAGGGTTTTTTTGAGTATTTATTGGTTTTATGGTTTTTTATAGTCTTTTAAATTGTTACTAGTTTCAACGTAGTTTTATATTTGTTTGGTTATAGGTTTTTTTGTTTTTATGGAATTTATGTTTATAGTGGTTCTTATGGTTTTTAGGGGTTTTTGGTTTTTAGGGTATTTTGTATATTTTATGGATTTTTAGGGTTTTTGGGTTTCTAAGGTTTCCTTAAGTTTTTGCAGGGATTTTAGTGTTTTATATGATTTTAGAGATTTTTAGTATTTTCTATTTTTAAGGGATTTTAGGGACTTTGACATTTTTTGAATTTTTTGGGGTTTTGTGTTTTTTTATTTTTTGGTTTTTTGAGTTTTTTGGGGTTTTATGATTTTTTTGAGATTTTTAATGTTTTTAGGGGTTCCAAATTACTCTATAGTTTTAACTGGTTTGTAGGGATATTATGGGTTTATGGTTTTTAAGGTTTTTATGGGATTTTATGGTTTTTAGGGGGGGGGGGTTAAGGGACATTTTATTGTTTTTAGAGTTTTTAACATTTTTAGGTTTTTATGGGATTTCAATGTTTTTGGGGTCTTAAATTTTTCTTATAATTATTTGGTTTTTATGATTTTTTAGGTGTTTATGGATTTTTAATGAATTTTTGGATTTTTATGGTGTTTAGTGTTTTTAGGTATTTTGAGGGTCCTTTGGATTTTTTGCGTGTTATGGGTTTTATGGGTTTTTACAATTTTATTATTTTGATGATTTTTAGGGGATTTAAGTGTTTATAGTGTTTGTGGTTTTCATAGGTTTTTCAGTGTTTTTAGGGTTTCTATGTTATTAATGATTCATAGGGGTTTTATATGATTTTTATGGAATTATAGGGTTTTGGGTATTTTAAGTGGGTTTTGGCTTTTTTGTGTTTTTATGGTTTTTATGGTTTATTTGAGTTTTTAGGGTTTTTGAGATTTTAGGGTTTTTATGGTTTTTTAGAGTGATTTAATTTTTTTAGATGTTTAATGAGATTTTTAGATTTTTCTAGTTGTATTTTTGGGTTTTTAGGGATATTTATGGTTTCTGTGGGTTTTAGGTGGTTTTATGGTTTTTAGGGTCTTTATGGGTTTAAGGATTTCTAAAATTTTTTAGTTTTTTTGTGGGTTTTAAATGTTTTTAAGTTTTTTCCTTCATGTTCTTCAAGGATTTTTGTGTTTTTTCCATTCATAGAAATTTTCGGGAAATAATAGGATTTATAGTGTTTTTGTTACTAAAAAAATAGATTTTAGAGTTTTTCTATGTTTTTAGGTTTTTATGGTTTTCTTAGTGTTTTTACGGTTTTTTGGTTGTTTAAATTTTTATGTATATTTAGGGATATTTAAGTACTTTAATGGGTTTTCTGGGTTTTTATTATTTTGATTTATTTTATGGAATTTATGATTTTATGATTTTTATGGTTTTTTAGGGTATTTTGGTTTTTAGGAATTTTAGGGTCTTTATCCATTTTAGGGGTATTAGGGGTTTTAAGTGTTCTTAGTTTTTAAGGTTTTTTAGGGGTGTTCAGTGATTTTATGGGATTTTAGGTTTTTATTAATTATTTATGTTTTTATTATTTTTTGGTTTTGTAAAGTTTCTGGGGATTTCAAGTGGTTTTTTACTTTTTAGGGGGTTTATGGGTTTTATGGGTTTTCATGGGATTCCAGGTTTTTTAGTGTTTTTTTAAATTTTTAGATGTTTAATGTGATTTAAGAGTTTTTAGTGGGTTTTAGGGTTTTTATGGGTTTTGGGTTTCTATGGTTTTTTAGTGGTTTTTTATGATTTTTTAGTTTTTAACGGTTTTTATGTTCTTTTTAGTCTGTTAACTAGTTTAGGGGTTTAAAATATTTTTAGTGTCCTTAATGTTTTTTAGAAATTGTATTTTATTTCAGTTTTTATGTGGGTTTTTATAATTTATACGGTTTTATTGTTTTTAGGGTTTTTAGTTTTTAGTAATTTTAGCGGTTTAAAGTGTTTTTTGGTAATATAGTTTTCTTTGGGTTTTTCATGTTTTTTAGTTGTTTTAGGTATTTTATTATTTTTTTAATTATTTTTGGGATTTTTTATGTTTTGTAGGGAGTTGGGGGGTTTTAGGGGTTTTTTTAGTGTTTTTTGGTTTTTTTTGGTTTTTTTCGTTTTTTTATTTTTTTGGGTTTTGTAGTATTTGAAGAGTTTCTAAATGTTTCTAAACGATTAAAGGGGGTTTATTAGTTTTAGACAATTTTAATGGTATTTATGGGTTTTTATGTTTTAAGGGGTGTTTATTGTTTTTCGGGGTTTTTAGAGTTTTTATGGTCTTTTAGGGTTTTTAAGGTTTTTACTGTTTTTGTGGTTCGTAGAGGTTTTAAGTGTTTTTACATTTAAATGGTTTTATTATTTTTTCAAGAATTTTTTGTCTTTTTACGTTTTTAGTGATTTTTATGTATTTTATAGGATTTTATGGTTTTGGGAATTTTAGGGTTTTTTGGTTTTTAATGTTTTTATGGGTTATGGTATTTATTGTTTTTATGTATTTTAGAATTTTTAGGTTTTTACGGGTTTTAAGTGTTTTTATATTTATAAGGTTTTCTTATGTGATTTGAGGGATTTATGGTTTCCTGAATTTTTAGGGATTTATAGGTCTTATATGATATTTTTATGGGTTTTTAGTTTTTTAGATATTTGTATGGTTTTTAGTGATATGAGATGTTTTTTTATGTTTTATGGTATTTTGATTTTTATGGGTTTTATGGTTTTTAGTGTTTTTTACATTTTATGGATTTTAACGTTTTTTATGTTTTTAGTGGATTTTAAAGATTTTATGGGATTATAATTTTTCAGCTTTTATGGTTTTTATTGTATTTAAAATTTTTATGGTTTTAATGGATTTAAATTGTCTTTAAGCCATAAGGTTTTCTTAGAGTTTCTTGAGTTTTTAAGGGTTTTTAAATTTTTATGTATAATTTGGGATTTTTTAGAATATTTAGGGTTTTTTGGGTTTTTAGGGATCTTTAGGTTTTAGGGGTTTTACGGGTTTTAGGGTTTTATGATTTTATTTGGGTTTTAGGGTTTTTTTTGGTTTTTTAGGTTTTTAAGATTTTTAACGTTTTAGGGGTTTAAATGAATTTTTGTGTTTTAGTGGTTTTTAAGGATTTATGGGGTTTTAGGGTCTTTTTATTGTTTGTAGGGGTTGTTATGGTTGATAGGTTATTTGTGGTTCTTATATGTTTTTAGGGGTTTTAGCAATTTTATATTTTTAGACAATTTTTATATTTTTTGTTTTTTATGGTTTTTTATGGGTTTTTAATTGGTTTTCAATTTTCAAGTATTTTTTAGGTTTTTATGGACTTTTAGGTTTTTACGGTTTTTGATATTTTTTATGTTTTTTAGATTTTTTATGTGTTTAATGGTTTATTTTTTTAATAAAGGTTTTTATGTGTATTTTAGAGTTTTTAATGGGTTTTCGAGTTTTTAAACACTTTTAGGTGACAAAAGGGTTATAATATTTTTTCAGTGTTTTATAAGGTTTTTATGGGTTTTTAGGTCTTTAATTGTTTTATGGGTTTTAGGGTTTTTAGGGTATTTTATGGATTTTAAGTGTTTTTAGCGATTTTTATTTTTTTAAGAGTTTATGTGTTTTGGGGGTTTTAATGTTTTCTTGGGGATTTATAGGGTTTTTTTGGTTTTTTTTTTGCTTTGTGGATTTTTTTTTAAAAAAATTATTTTTTATGTTTTTTGGTATTTTAGGGATTTTTAGGGTTTTTAGGTATTTCAAGGTTTTTAGGGGTTTTTTGTGTTTTTAGAGCGTCTTTTGAGTTTTTAGGCTTTTTAAATTTTTATTATGTTTTTAAAAATTTTATTGGATTAAAGGGATTTTATAGTTTTTTGTGGTTTTAGGGGTTTTATGTATTTTTATTGATATTTAATCTTTTTAAGGGTTTTAAGTTTTTTTCTTTTTAGGTTTTTAGGGTTTTATCATTTTTATGCTATTAGGGGTATAAAGTTTTTTTTGGTTTTTTACGTTTTCCATTCCATTTTACTGGGTATTTAGGTGGATTAAAATTTTTAGGGATTTAAGTTATTTTTCATATTTTTATTTGGGTGGGAGGGGAGTTTTAGGTATTTTAGGGTTTTTAGTGTTTTTATAGTTTTATAGATATTATGGGTTTTTTGGGTTTTAGAGTTTTAAAGGTTTTTATAGTATTTTAACATCTTTAGAGGTTTAATGGATTTGTATAGTTATTATTGGATTGAAGTGTTTATATTGGGTTTTTTTAATGTTTCTAAGGGGGTTTTATTGATTTTAGGGGATTTTAGAAGTTATTGTGTCTTCTAGTGATATTTAGGGTTTTAGTAGTTTTTTAGTTTCTGAGGACTTTTTAATAATTTTTTAGGTTTTAAAATTGGTTTTTGGGTTTTAATGTTTTCAATGATTTCTAGAGAGTTTTTTTTTTAGATTTTTATAGTTTTTATGGTTTTGGGGAATTTGAGGTTTTTAAGGGGTTTTAGATTTTTTTTATATTTTTAGGGGTTTTATGTGTTTTTAGTTTTTAAGGTTTCCTATTGGGTATTCATGGTTTTTATAGTATTTTAAAATTTTAAGGATTTTATATAAATTTTATGGGTTTTATTGTTTCTTGCGATTTCTGAGGATTTTAGGGTTTTTAAGGTATTTATGATTTTTTGGGTTATTAGGGTTTTATGGTTGGTTATTGTATTTAGTGTTTTTAATGTTCTTCGGGTTTTAAATTATTTTTATAGTTTTATTGGGTTATTATTATTTTTATAGGTTTTATTGGTTTTTTTATTTTGTTCAATGTTATTATGGTTTTTTGGGCTTTTTATGATTTTTTTAGGGTTTCGAGTTTTTTTATGTTTTTTAGGGGTATTAAGTATTTGTATGTTTATAATGTTTTCTTATATATTTATGGTTTCTTAAGGTTTTTTATATTATAGTAATTTTGAGGTACTTTTTATGTATTTAAAGGTCTTTTGTGGTTCTTATAGATTTTTATGATTTTTGGGGATTTTTTGGGTTTTTTAAATTTTTAGGACTGTTAAGTGAGTTCAGTTTTTTATGGTTTTGTTATGGTATTTCAAGGATTTTAGTGGGTTATATATTTTTATGGATTTTTATGGTTACAGTGTTTTTAGATATTTTGTGGGTCTTTTTGCGGGTTTTGGGTATTTTTGGACTTTTAGGATTTTTTTAGTTTATTGGGGTTTTAAGTTATTTTTATAGTTTTCTAACTATTTTTTAGGTTTTAATGATTTTATATTCCTTAGCGGTTTTCATAAATTTTATTAATTTTTATGATATTTTTCGTTTTTTATGGTTTTTAAAGATTTAATGTTTTTAATGTTTTTATCTTTTTTAGCAGTTTAGGATTTTATGGGTATTAAGTGATTTTTGTTTTATAATTTTCTTATGGGTTCTCAGTGTTTTTACTTGTTTTTATTGTTTTATGTATTTTTCATCATTTTTAATGATTTTTGTAATTTTTTAAGATTGGTAGGGATTTTAGGGGTTTTGGGATTTTTTTAGTGTTTTATGGTTTCTTTGGTTTTTGGGATTTTTAGTTTTTTTGGTTTTAATGGATTTCTAGAGTTTCTAAATTTTTTTAGAGTTTTAAATATAATTTATTGTTTTCAGTCAATTTTTATGGTTTTTATGGGTTTTTAGGCACTTTTATGTTTTTATGTGTTTTTATTGTTTCTAGGGTTTTTTTTGAGTTTTTTATGTCTTTTAGGGTTTTAGGGTTTTTAGAATTTTTGAGGATTTTAGAGGTTTTATGGGTTTTTACATTTTCTCTGTATTCTTAATTTTTAAGATAAATTATGTTTTTCTGTTTTTAGTGATTTCACGGAATTTTATAGGATTTTTATGGTTATAGGGGTTTTATGGGTTTTTAGGTTTTTAGGGATTTTATGGTTTTGGGGTTTTTATGGTTTCTATGTGTTTTTAGGTTTTTAAGGTATTAATAAGTTTTTTCAATGATTTAAAGGGTTTTAATGTTTTTAGGGATTAATTTGAATTTTTTAGGAATTTTATGAGATTTTAGGGACTGTTATGTTTTTTTGGGTTTTTTTGGATTTTATGGGTTATTTGTGTTTTTATTGTTTTTTGGATTTTTTTTGGGACGATCAGGTTTTGTCATTGTTTTTTATGATTTAAAGGGTTTAATTGGATTTCATATTTTTTAATCATTTTTAGTGGTTTTAGGGTTTTCTTTTATTTTTTGTGGTTTTTATGGTTTTTTTGTTTTTTATGATTTCTTAGGATGTTTTTTTTTGTTTTTATCGTTATTTATTTATTGGGGGGGGGGGGGGGTTTAGTGTTTATATCATTTTCTTACTGGTTTTCATGTTTTTTGTTTTTTTTTCATATTTTAGGGTGTTAGGAATTTTTTTTGGATTATTATGGTTATTATGGAATTTTTGTGTTTTTAGGGGGTTTTAGGGTTCTGAGGGTTTTTATTATTTTTTTTGTGTTTTTGCGGGTTTTTTGAATTTTTACTGTATTAAAGGAATTTTAATGAATTTTAATGGTTTTTGTGTTTTAAATGGTGTTTATAGTTTTTAGTATTTTAGGGTTTTCTTAGGTTTTTAGGGTGTTTTATGGAGAGTATTTGTTTTTAGGGTTTTAGTGTCTTTTTAGGGTTTTTTGTGTTTTTAGCGTTTTATAGTTTTTTGGGATTTAAGTGTTTTTTAGGATTTTATGATTTTATTAAGGTTATTAGTTGTTTTTAGGGTATTTTTTTAAGGTATTTTTAGGTATTTTTTTTGGAATTTTATTGTTCTTAGAAGTTTAGGGATTTTTATGGGTTTAAAGGTTTTTAGGGGTTTTTGAGTTTTTGAGTTTTTTTCATTTTAAGGGATTTTTTAGGGATTTTTTTTTGATTTTTTTTAGGGATTTTAAGGAAATTGTTTGTTTTTTAGGGTTTTATAGTTTTTACAATTTTTAATGGTTTTGGGGGTTTAGTTTTTTTATAGTTTATAAGGTATTTATAGTTTTTAATGGTTTTAGGGGTTTAAAGGGTTTAATAGTATTTAGTGGTAGTTAGTGTTATAATGGGTATTTAGAGATTTTAAGGTTTTATGGGTGTTTTGGTTTTTTGTGTTTTTAGGGTTTTTGTCGTTTGTTAGGTTTTTTAGGGGTTAAACGTGTCTTAAAGAATTATGGTTTTCCAATGGGTTCTTAAAAAATTTTCGGTTTTCTTACATTTTAGTGATTCTTAGTGTATTTTATGATTTGTATTGTTATTTAGGATGTCTAATGGTTTTTAGGATTTTTATTTTTATTTTTTATTTTTTATAGTATTTAGTTTTTTTATATTTTGAGGTCTTTTAAGTGTTTTATAGGTTTTAAAGGATTTCGTATGATTTCTTATGGATTCTATAGATTTTTTATGTATTTAAGTAATGTTTTGGATATTTTAGGATTTTTATGTTTTTTAGGTGTTAAGTGATTTTGTGGGTTTTAGGGTTTTTTGGATTTTTTGGATTTTTATGGTTTTTGGGTTTTTATGGTATTTTTTGAGTATTTTAGGGTTTTTAGATTTTTTAGAGTTGTTTAAATTATTTAGGAGTTTAAATTGTATTTATATTTTTAGTGGGTATTTACTGTTTTTATGGGTTTTATAATTTTTTATGTTTTTGTGGTTTTTTGGGGGTTTTATGATTTTTACAATTTTTTATCTTATTTTGTGTTTTTAGGGTTTTTAGTGGTTTTCTATGATTTAATTATTTTATGTTATTTAAGGTTTGCATTGGGTTTTTCATGGATTTTAGGGTTTTTTACATTATTAAAGATTTTTATGGATTTGTAAGAATTTTTATTGATTTTATAATTTTTAGGGATATTCAAGGTTTGGGGGTTTTTTATCGCTTCTTTGGGTGTTTTGTTTTTTATAGTTTTTATGTTTTATGTGGTTTCATAGAATTATTTATTGATTTTAATGGATTAAATATTTATACAGTTTTTAGTTGGTATTAGGTTTTTAATGGGTTTACAGAATTTTATGGTTTTAAGGAATTTTATGGTTTTAGGTGTTTTATAGTTTTTATAGTATTTTACTATTTTTTACTTTTTTTTTGAATTTTTATGATTTTAGGAGTCATTATTGTTTATAGGTTGAAAATATTTTATTAGGTGTTTTCTGAGTTATCCAGGTTTTTTAGGTTTTTTTGGATTTTTAGTGATTTTCATATATTTTTATTATATTTATCTTTTTTAGAGATTTTGGGGGTTTTAGGGGTTTTAGCATTTTTTATGTTTTTGTGGAGTTTGTGTTTTTTAGGTTTTTAATGGTTTCATATGGTTTTTCAGTTTTATTGGGTTATATTCTTTTTTAGGGATATTTATTGATTTTTTAGGATTTTTATGGTTTTTTGGTTTTTAGGGATTTAGAGGGTATTTTGGCTTTATGGTTTTATATGTTTTAAGGGTTTTTTTGAGTATTTATTGATTTTATGGTTTTTTATAGTTTTTTAAATTGTTACTAGTTTCAACGTAGTTTTATATTTGTTTGGTTTTAGGTTTTTTTGTTTTTATGGAATTTATTGTTATAGTGGTTCTTATGGTTTTTAGGGGTTTTTGGTTTTTAGGGTATTTAGTATTTTTTTATGGATTTTTAGGGTTTTGGGGTTTCTAAGGTTTCCTTAAGTTTTTTCAGGGATTTTAGTGTTTTATACGGTTTTAGAGATTTTTAGGATTTTCTATTTTTAAGGGATTTTAGGGACTTTGACATTTTTTGGATTTTTTTGGGGTTTTGTGTTTTTTTATTTTTTGGTTTTTTGAGTTTTTTGGGGTTTTATGATTTTTTTGAGATTTTTAATGTTTTTAGGGGTTCCAAATTCCTCTATAGTTTTAACTGGTTTGTAGGGATATCATGGGTTTATGTTTTTTAAGGTTTTTATGGGATTTTATGGTTTTTAGGGGGGGGGGGGGGGTTAAGGGACATTTTATTGTTTTTAGAGTTTTTAACATTTTTAGGTATTTATGGGATTTCAATGTTTTTGGGGTCTTAAATTTTTCTTATAATTATTTGGTTTTTATTATTTTTTAGGTGTCTATGGATTTTTAATGAATTTTTGGATTTTTATGGTGTTTAGTGTTTTTAGGTATTTTGAGGGTCCTTTGGATTTTTTGTGTGTTATGGGTTTTTACAATTTTATCATTTTGATGATTTTTAGGGGATTTAAGTGTTTATAGTGTTTGTGGTTTTCATAGGTTTTTCATAGTTTTTAGGGTTTCTTTGTTATTAATGATTCATAGGGGTTTTATATGATTTTTATGGAATTATAGGGTTTTTGGTATTTTAAGGGGGTTTTGGGTTTTTTGTGTTTTTATGGTTTTTATGGTTTATTTGAGTTTTTAGGGTTTCTTAGATTTTAGGGATTTTATGGTTTTTTAGAGTGATTTAATTTTTTTAGATGATTAATGAGATTTTTTGATTTTTCTAGTTGTATTTTTGGGTTTTTTAGGGATATTTATGTTTTCTGTGGGTTTTAGGTGGTTTTATGGGTTTTAGGGTCTTTATGGGTTTTAGGATTTCTAAATTTTTTAGTTTTTTTGTGGGTTTTAAATGTTTTTAAGTTTTTTTCTTCATGTTTTTCAAGGATTTTTGTGTTTTTTCCATTCGTAGGGATTTTAGGGAAATAATAGGATTTATAGTGTTTTTGTTACTAAAAAAATAGATTTTAGAGTTTTTCTATGTTTTTAGGTTTTTATGGTTTTCTTAGTGTTTTTACGGTTTTTTGGTTGTTTACATTTTTATGTATATTTAGGGATATTTAAGTATTTTAATGGGTTTTCTGTATTTTTATTATTTTGATTTATTTTATGGAATTTATGATTTTATGATTTTTATGGTTTTTTAGGGTATTTTGGTTTTTAGTAATTTTAGGGTCTTTCTCTATTTTAGGGGTATTAGGGGTTTTAAGTGTTCTTAGTTTTTAAGGTTTTTAGGGGTGTTCAGTGATTTTATGGGCTTTTAGGTTTTTATTAATTCATTTATGTTTTTATTATTTTTTGGTTTTGTATAGTTTCTGGGGATTTCAAGTGGTTTTTTACTTTTTAGGGGGTTTATGGGTTTTATGGGTTTTCATGGGATTCCAGGTTTTTTAGTGTTTATTTAAATTTTTAGATGTTTAATGTGATTTAAGAGTTTTTAGTGGGTTTTAGGGTTTTTATGGGGTTTTGGGTTTCTATGGTTTTTTTAGTGGGTTTTAGGAATTTATAGTTTTTAACAGTTTTTATGTTCTTTTTAGTCTGTTAACTGGTTTAGGGGTTGAAAAGATTTTTAGTGTCCTTAATGTTTTTTAGAAATTGTATTTTTTTGAGTTTTTATGTGGTTTTTTATAAATTATACGGTTTTATTGTTTTTAGGGTTTTTAGTTTTTAGGAATTTTAGCGGTTTAATGTGTTTTTTGGTTATATAGTTTTCTTTGGGGATTTCATGTTTTTTAGTTGTTTTAGGTATTTTATTATTTTTTTAATTATTTTTGGGATTTTTTAGGTTTTGTAGGGAGTTGGGGGTTTTAGGGGGTTTTTTTAGTGTTTTTTGGTTTTTTTTTTGGTTTTTTTCGTTTTTTTATTTTTTTGGGTTTTGTAGTATTTTGAAGAGTTTCTAAATGTTTTTAAACGATTAAAGGGGGTTTATTAGTTTTAGACAATTTTAATGGTATTTATGGGTTTTTATGTTTTAAGGGGTGTTTATTGTTTTTCGGGGTTTTTAGAGTTTTTATGGTCTTTTAGGGTTTTTAAGGTTTTTACTGTTTTTGTGGTTCGTAGAGGTTTTAAGTGTTTTTACATTTAAATGGTTTTTTTGTTTTTTCAAGAATTTTATGTATTTTTAAGTTTTTAGTGATTTTTATGTATTTTATAGGATTTTATGGTTTTGGGAATTTTAGGGTTTTTTGGTTTTAATGTTTTTATGGGTTATGGTATTTATTGTTTTTATGTATTTTAGAATTTTTAGGTTTTTACGGGTTTTAAGTGTTTTTATATTTGTAAGGTTTTCTTATGTGATTTGAGGGATTTATGGTTTCTTGAAATTTTAGGGATTTATAGGTCTTATATGATATTTTTATGGGTTTTTAGTTTTTTAGATATTTGGATGGTTTTTTGTGATATGAGATGTTTTTTATGTTTTATTGTATTTTAATTTTTATGGGTTTTATGGTTTTTAGTGTTTTTTACATTTTATGGATTTTAACGTTTTTTATGTTTTTAGTGGATTTTGAAGATTTTATGGGATTATAATTTTTAATCTTTTATGGTTTTTATGGTATTTAGAAATTTTATGGTTTTAATGGATTTAAATTGTCTTTAAGCCATAAGATTTTCTTAGAGTTTCTTGAGTTTTTTATGGGTTTTTAAATTTTTATGTATAATTTGGGATTTTTTAGAATATTTAGGGTTTTTTGGGTTTTTAGGATCTTTAGGTTTTAGGGGTTTTTACGGTTTTTTGGGTTTTATGATTTTTTTGGGTTTTAGGGGTTTTTGTTTTTTTAGATTTTTAAGATTTTTTAACGTTTTAGGGGTTTAAATGAATTTTTGAGTTTTAGTGGTTTTTAAGGTTTTATGGGGTTTTAGGGTCTTTTTATTGTTTGTAGGGGTTTTTATGGTTGATAGGTTATTTGTGGTTCTTATATGTTTTTAGGGGTTTTAGCAATTTTATATTTTTAGTCAATTTTTCTATTTTTTGGTTTTTATGGTTTTTTTATGGGTTTTTAATGGGTTTTCAATTTTCAAGTTTTTTTTAGGTTTTTATGGTCTTTTAGGTTTTTAGGGTTTTTGATATTTTTTATGTTTTTTAGATTTTTTATGTGTTTTATGGTTTATTTTTTTAATAAAGGTTTTTATGTGTATTTTAGAGTTATTAATGGGTTTTCGAGTTTTTTAAACACTTTTAGGTGACAAAAGGGTTATAATATTTTTTCAGTGTTTTATAAGGTTTTATGGGTTTTTAGGTCTTTAATTGTTTTATGGGTTTTAGGGTTTTTAGGGTATTTTATGGCTTTTAAGTGTTTTAGAGTTTTTTAGTTTTTTAAGAGTTTATGTGTTTTGGGGGATTTAATGTTTTCTTGGGGATTTGTAGGGTTTTTTTTGGGTTTTTTTTTGTTTTGTGGATTTTTTTAAAAAAAAATTATTTTTTATGTTTTTTGGTATTTTAGGGGTTTTTAGGGTTTTTAGGTTTTTCAAGGTTTTTAGGGGTTTTTTGTGTTTTTAGAGCGTCTTTTGAGTTTTTAGGCTTTTTAAATTTTTATAATGTTTTTAAAAATTTTAGTGGATTAAAGGGATTTTATAGTTTTTTTGTGGTTTTAGGGGTTTTATGTATTTTTATGGATATTTAATCTTTTTAAGGGTTTTACGTTTTTTTCTTTTTAGGTTTTTAGGGTTTTATCATTTTTATGCTATTAGGGGTATAAAGTGTTTTTTGGTTTTTTACGTTTTCCATTCCATTTTACTGGGTATTTAGGTGGATTAAAATTTTTAGGGATTTAAGTTATTTTTCATATTTTTATTTGGGTGGGAGGGGAGTTTTAGGTATTTTAGGGTTTTTAGTGTTTTTATAGTTTTATAGATTTTATGGGTCTTTTGGGTTTTAGGGTTTTAAAGGTTTTTATAGTATTTTAACATCTTTAGAGGTTTAATGGATTTGTATAGTTATTATTGGATTGAAGTGTTTATATTGGGTTTTTTTAATGTTTCTAAGGTGGTTTTATTGATTTTAGGGGATTTTAGAAGTTATTGTGTCTTCTAGTGATATTTAGGGTTTTAGTAGTTTTTTAGTTTCTGAGGACCTTTTAATAATTTTTTAGGTTTTCAAATTGGTTTTTGGGTTTTAATGTTTTTAATGATTTCTAGAGAGTTTTTTTTAGATTTTTATAGTTTTTAGGGTTTTGGGGAATTTGAGGTTTTTAAGGGGTTTTAGAATTTTTTTATGTTTTTAGTGGTTTTATGTGTTTTTAGTTTTTAAGGTTTCTTATTGGGTATTCATGGTTTTTATAGTTTTTTAAATTTTTAAGGATTTTATATAAATTTTATGGTTTTTATAGTTTCTTGCGATTTCTGAGGATTTTAGGGTTTTTAAGGTTTTTATGATTTTTTGGGTTATTAGGGTTTTATGGGTGGTTATTGTATTTAGAGTTTTTAATGTTCTTCGGGTTTTAAATTATTTTTATAGTTTTATTGGGTTATTATTATTTTTATAGGTTTTATTGGTTTTTTATTTTGTTCAATGTTATTATGGTTTTTAGGGCTTTTTATGGTTTTTTTAAGGTTTCGAGTTTTTTTATGTTTTTTAGGGGTATTAAGTATTTGTATGTTTTTAATGTTTTCTTATATATTTATGGTTTCTTAAGGTTTTTTATATTATAGTAATTTTTAGGTACTTTTTATGTATTTAAAGGTCTTTTGTGGTTCTTATAGATTTTTATGATTTTTGGGGATTTTTTCGGTTTTTTAAATTTTTAGGACTGTGAAGTGAGTTCAGTTTTTTATGGTTTTGTTATGGTATTTCAAGGATTTTAGTGGGTTTTATATTTTTATGGATTTTTATAGTTACAGTGTTTTTAGATATTTTGTGGGTCTTTTTGCGGGTTTTGGTATTTTTGGAGTTTTAGTATTTTTTTAGTTTATTGGGGTTTTAAGTTATTTTTACAGTTTTCTAACTATTTTTTAGGTTTTAAAGATTTTATATTCCTTAGCGGTTTTCATAAATTTTATTATTTTTTATGATATTTTTCTTTTTTTATGGTTTTTAAAGATTTAATGTTTTTAATGTTTTTATCTTTTTTAGCAGTTTAGGATTTTATGGGTATTAAGTGATTTTTGTTTTATAATTTTCTTATGGGTTCTCAGTGTTTTTACTTGTTTTTATATTTTTATGTATTTTTCATCATTTTTAATGATTTTTGTAATTTTTTAAGTTTGGTAGGGATTTTAGGGGTTTTGGGATTTTTTTAGTGTTTTATGGTTTCTTTGGTTTTTGGGATCTTTAGTTTTTTTGGTTTTAATGGATTTCTAGAGTTTCTAAATTTTTTTACAGTTTTAAAAATAATTTAGTGATTTTAGTCAATTTTTATGGTTTTTATGGGTTTTTATGCACTTTTATGTTTTTATGTGTTTTTATTATTTCTAGGTTTTTTTTGAGTTTTTAATGCCTTTTAGGGTTTTAGGGTTTTTAGAATTTTTGAGGTTTTTAGGGGTTTTATGGGTTTTTACATTTTCTCTGTATTCTTAATTTTTAAGATAAATTATGTTTTTTATGTTTTTAGTGATTTCAAGGAATTTTATAGGATTTTTATGGTTTTAGGGGTTTTATGGGTTTTAAGGTATTTAGGGATTTTATGGTTTTGGGGTTTTTAGGGTTTCTATGTGTTTTTAGGTTTTTAAGGTATTAATAAGTTTTTTCAATGATTTAAAGGTTTTTAATGTTTTTAGGGATTAATTTGGATTTTTTAGGAATTTTATGAGATTTTAGGGGCTGTTATGTTTTTTTGGGTTTTTTGGATTTTATGGGTTATTTGTGTTTTTATTGTTTTATGGCTTTTTTTGGGACTTTCAGGTTTTGTCATTGTTTTTTATGATTTAAAGGGTTTAATTGGATTTCATATTTTTTTAGTCATTTTTAGTGGTTTTAGGGTTTTCTTTTGTTTTTTGTGGTTTTTATGGTTTTTTTGTTTTTTATGATTTCTTAGGATGTTTTTTTGTTTTTATCGTTATTTATTTATTCGAGGGGGGGGGGTTAGTGTTTTTATCATTTTCTTACTGGTTTTCAAGTTTTTTGTTTTATTTCATATTTTAGGGTGTTAGGAATTTTTTTGGATTATTATGGTTATTATGGAATTTTTGTGTTTTTAGGGGGTTTTAGGGTTCTGAGGGGTTTTATTATTTTTTTGTGTTTTTGCGGGTTTTTTGAATTTTTACTGTATTAAAGGGATTTTAATGAATTTTAATGGTTTTTGTGTTTTAAATGGTGTTTATAGTTTTTAGTGTTTTAGGGTTTTCTTAGGTTTTTAGGGGGTTTTATGGAGAGTATTTGTTTTTAGGGTTTTAGTGTCTTTTTAGGATTTTTTGTGTTTTTAGCGTTTTATAGTTTTTTGGGTTTTAAGTGTTTTTAGGATTTTATGATTTTATTAAGGTTATTAGTTGTTTTTAGGGTATTTTTTTAAGGTATTTTTAGGTAATTTTGTTTTTGGAATTTTATTGTTCTTAGCAGTTTAGGGATTTTTATGGGTTTAAAGGTTTTTAGGGGTTTTTGAGTTTTTGAGTTTTTTTCATTTTAAAGAATTTTTAGGTATTTTAAAGAAAATTGTTTATTTTTTAGGGTTTTATAGTTTTTACACTTTTTAATGGTTTTGGGGGTTTATTTTTTTTATAATTTATAAGGTATTTATAGTTTTTAATGGTTTTAGGGGTTTAAAGGGTTTTTTAGTATTTAGTGGTAGTTAGTGTTATAATGGGTTTTTAGAGATTTTAAGGTTTTATGGGTGTTTTGGTTTTTTGTGTTTTTAGGGTTTTTGTCGTTTGTTAGGATTTTTAGGGGTTAAACGTGTCTTAAAGAAATATGGTTTTCCAATGGGTTCTTAAAAAATTTTCGTTTTTCTTACATTTTAGTGATTCTTAGTTTATTTTATGATTTTTATGGTTATTTAGGGTGTCTAATGGTTTTTAGGATTTTTATTTTTATTTTTTATTTTTTATAGTATTTAGTTTTTTATATTTTGAGGTCTTTTAAGTGTTTTATAGGTTTTAAAGGATTTCGTAGGATTTGTCATGGATTTTATAGATTTTTTATGTATTTAAGTAATGTTATGGATATTTTAGGATTTTTATGTTTTTTCGGTGTTATGTGATTTTGTGGGTTTTATGGTTTTTAGGATTTTTAGGATTTTTATGGTTTTTCGGTTTTTATGGTATTTTTTGAGTTTTTTAGGGTTTTTATATTTTTTAGAGTTGTTTAAATTATTTAGGAGTTTAAATTGTATTTATATTTTTAGTTGGTATTTACTGTTTTTATGGGTTTTATAGTTTTTTATGTTTTTGTGGTTTTTTTGGGGGTTTTATGATTTTTACATTTTTTTATCTTATTTTGTGTTTTTAGGGTTTTTAGTGGTTTTCTATGATTTAATTATTTTATGTTATTTAAGGTTTTCATTGGGTTTTTAATGGATTTTAGGGTTTTTTACATTATTAAGGATTTTTATGGATTTGTAAGAATTTTTATTGATTTTATAATTTTTAGGGATATTCAAGGTTTGGGGGTTTTTTATCGCTTCTTTGGGTGTTTTGTTTTTTATAGTTTTTATGTTTTCTGTGGTTTCATAGAATTATTTATTGATATTAAGGGATTAAATATTTATACAGTTTTTAGTTGGTATTAGGTTTTTAATGGGTTTACGGAATTTTATGGTTTTAAGGAATTTTATGGTTTTAGGTGTTTTATAGTTTTTATAGTATTTTACTGTTTTTTACTTTTTTTGAATTTTTATGATTTTAGGAGTCATTATTGTTTATAGGTTGTTAATATTTTATTAGGTGTTTTCTGAGTTATCCAGGTTTTTTAGGTTTTTCTGGATTTTTAGGGATTTTCATATATTTTTATTATATTTAGCTTTTTTAGAGATTTTGGGGGTTTTAGGGGTTTTAGCATTTTTTATGTTTTTGTGGGGTTTGTGTTTTTTAGGTTTTTAATGGTTTCATATGGTTTTTCAGTTTTATTGGGTTATATTCTTTTTTAGGGATATTTATTGATTTTTTAGGATTTTTATGGTTCTTTGGTTTTTAGGGATTTAGAGGGTATTTTGGCTTTATGATTTTATATGGTTTAAGGGTTTTTTTGAGTATTTATTGGTTTTATGGTTTTTTATAGTTTTTTAAAGTGTTACTAGTTTCAACGTAGTTTTATATTTGTTTGGTTTTAGGTTTTTTTGTTTTAATTGAATTTATTGTTATAGTGGTTCTTATGGTTTTTAGGGGTTTTTGGTTTTTAGGGTATTTAGTATTTTTTATGGATTTTTAGGGTTTTTGGGTTTCTAAGGTTTCCTTAAGTTTTTTCAGGGATTTTAGTGTTTTATACGGTTTTATAGATTTTTAGGATTTTCTATTTTTAAGGTATTCTAGGGACTTTGACATTTTTTGGATTTTTTGGGGTTTTGTGTTTTTTTATTTTTTGGTTTTTTGAGTTTTTTGGGGTTTTATGATTTTTTTAAGATTTTTAATGTTTTTAGGGGTTCCAAATTCCTCTATAGTTTTAACTAGTTTGTAGGGATATTATGGGTTTATGGGTTTTAAGGTTTTTATGGGATTTTATGGTTTTTAGGGGGGGTTAAGGGACATTTTATTGTTTTTAGAGTTTTTAACATTTTTATGTTTTTATGGGATTTCAATGTTTTTGGGGTCTTAAATTTTTCTTATAATTATTTGGTTTTTATGATTTTTTAGGTGTTTATGGATTTTTAATGAATTTTTGGATTTTTATGGTGATTAGTGTTTTTAGGTATTTTGAGTGTCCTTTGGATTTTTTGCGTGTTATGGGTTTTATGGGTTTTTACAATTTTATAATTTTGATGATTTTTAGGGGATTTAAGTGTTTATAGTGTTTGTGGTTTTCATAGGTTTTTCAGAGTTTTTAGGGTTTCTATGTTATTAATGATTCATAGGGGTTTTATATGATTTTTATGGAATTATAGGGTTTTGGGTATTTTAAGGGGGTTTTGGCTTTTTTTGTTTTTATGGTTTTTATGGTTTATTTGAGTTTTTAGGGTTTTTGAGATTTTAGGGATTTTATGGTTTTTTAGAGTGATTTAATTTTTTTAGATGTTTAATGAGATTTTTAGATTTTTCTAGTTGTATTTTTGGGTTTTTAGGGATATTTATGGTTTCTGTGGGTTTTAGGTGGTTTTATGGGTTTTAGGGTCTTTATGGGTTTTAGGATGCCTAAAATTTTTTAGTTTTTTTGTGGGTTTTAAATGTTTTTATGTTTTTTTCTTCATGTTTTTCAAGGATTTTTGTGTTTTTTTCATTCTTAGGGATTTTAGGGAAATAATAGGATATATAGTGTTTTTGTTACTAAAAAAATAGATTTTAGAGTTTTTCTATGTTTTTAGGTTTTTATGGTTTTCGTAGTGTTTTTACGGTTTTTTGGTTGTTTACATTTTTATGTATATTTAGGGATATTTAAGTATTTTAATGGGTTTTCTGAGTTTTTATTATTTTGATTTATTTTATGGAATTTATGATTTTATGATTTTTATGGTTTTTTAGGGTATTTTGGTTTTTTGGAATTTTAGGGTCTTTATCCATTTTAGGGGTATTAGGGGTTTTAAGTGTTCTTAGTTTTTAAGGTTTTTTAGGGGTGTTCAGTGATTTTATGGGCTTTTATGTGTTTATTAATTTATATATGTTTTTATTATTTTTTGGTTTTGTATAGTTTCTGGGGATTTCAAGTGGTTTTTTACTTTTTAGGGGGTTTATGGGTTTTATGGGTTTTCATGGGATTCCAGGTTTTTTAGTGTTTTTTTAAATTTTTAGATGTTTAATGTGATTTAAGAGTTTTTAGTGGGTTTTAGGGTTTTTATGGGTTTTGGGTTTCTATGGTTTTTTAGTGGGTTTTAGGATTTTTTAGTTTTTAACAGTTTTTATGTTCTTTTTAGTCTGTTAACTAGTTTATGGGTTTAAAAGATTTTTCGTGTCCTTAATGTTTTTTAGAAATTGTATTTTTTTTTTTGAGTTTTTATGTGGTTTTTTATAATTTATACGGTTTTATTGTTTTTAGGGTTTTTAGTTTTTAGGAATTTTAGCGGTTTAAAGTGTTTTTTGGTTATATATTTTTCTTTGGGGTTTTCATGTTTTTTAGTTGTTTTAGGTATTTTATTATTTTTTTAATTATTTTTGGGATTTTTTAGGTTTTGTAGGGAGTTGGGGGGTTTTAGGAGTTTTTTTAGTGTTTTTTGGTTTTTTTCGTTTTTTTCGTTTTTTTATTTTTTTGGGTTTTGTAGTATTTGAAGAGTTTCTAAATGTTTTTAAACGATTAAAGTGGGTTTATTAGTTTTAGGCAATTTTAATGGTACTTATGGGTTTTTATGTTTTACGGGGTGTTTATTGTTTTTCGGGGTTTTTAGAGTTTTTATGGTCTTTTAGGGTTTTTAAGGTTTTTACTGTTTTTGTGGTTCGTAGAGGTTTTAAGTGTTTTTACATTTAAATGGTTTTATTATTTTTTCAAGAATTTTATGTCTTTTTACGTTTTTAGTGATTTTTATGTATTTTATAGGATTTTATGGTTTTGGGAAATTTAGGGTTTTTTGGTTTTTAATGTTTTTATGGGTTATGGTATTTATTGTTTTTATGTATTTTAGAATTTTTAGGTTTTTACGGGATTTAAGTGTTTTTATATTTTTAAGGTTTTCTTATGTGATTTGAGGGATTTATGGTTTCCTGAATATTTAGGGATTTATAGGTCTTATATGATATTTTTATGGGTTTTTAGTTTTATAGATATTTGTATGGTTTTTAGTGATATGAGATGTTTTTTTATGTTTTATGGTATTTTGATTTTTATGGGTTTTATGGTTTTTAGTGTTTTTTACATTTTATGGATTTTAACGTTTTTTATGTTTTTAGTGGATTTTAAAGATTTTATGGGATTATAATTTTTAGGCTTTTATGGTTTTTATGGTATTTAAAATTTTTATGGTTTTAGTGGATTTAAATTGTCTTTAAGCCATAAGGTTTTCTTAGAGTTTCTTGAGTTTTTAAGGGTTTTTAAATTTTTATGTATAATTTGGGATTTTTTAGAATATTTAGGGTTTTTTGGGTTTTTAGGGATCTTTAGGTTTTAGGGGTTTTACGGTTTTTAGTTTTTTATGATTTTTTTGGGTTTTAGGGGTTTTTTTGTTTTTTTTAGGTTTTTAAGATTTTTAACGTTTTAGGGGTTTAAATGAATTTTTGAGTTTTAGTGGTTTTTAATGTTTTATGGGGTTTTAGGGTATTTTTATTGTTTGTAGGGGTTGTTATGGTTGATAGGTTATTTGTGGTTCTTATATGTTTTTAGGGGTTTTAGAAATTTTATATGTTTAGTAAATTTTTCTATTTTTTGTTTTTTATGGTTTTTTATGGGTTTTTAATTGGTTTTCAATTTTCAAGTATTTTTTAGGTTTTTATGGTCTTTTAGGTTTTTAGGGTTTTTGATATTTTTTATGTTTTTTAGATTTTTTATGTGTTTTATGGTTTATTTTTTTAATAAAGGTTTTTATGTGTATTTTAGAGTTTTTAATGGGTTTTCGAGTTTTTAAACACTTTTAGGTGACAAAAGGGTTATAATATTTTTTCTGTGTTTTATAAGGTTTTTATGGGTTTTTAGGTCTTTAATTGTTTTATGGGTTTTAGGGTTTTTAGGGTATTTTATGGATTTTAAGTGTTTTTAGCGTTTTTTATTTTTTTAAGAGTTTATGTGTTTTGGGGGTTTTAATGTTTTCTTGGGGATTTATAGGGTTTTTTTGGTTTTTTTTTGCTTTGTGGATTTTTTTTTAAAAAAATTATTTTTTATGTTTTTTGGTATTTTAGGGATTTTTAGGGTTTTTAGGTTTTTCAAGGTTTTTAGGGGTTTTTTGTGTTTTTAGAGCGTCTTTTGAGTTTTTAGGCTTTTTAAATTTTTATAATGTTTTAAAAAATTTTATTGGATTAAAGGGATTTTATAGTTTTTTGTGGTTTTAGGGGTTTTATGTATTTTTATGGATATTTAATCTTTTTAAGGGTTTTAAGTTTTTTTCTTTTTAGGTTTTTAGGGTTTTATCATTTTTATGCAATTAGGGGTATAAAGTTTTTTTTGGTTTTTTACGTTTTCCATTCCATTTTACTGGGTATTTAGGTGGATTAAAATTTTTTGGGATTTAAGTTATTTTTCATATTTTTATTTGGGTGGGAGGGGAGTTTTAGGTATTTTAGGGTTTTTAGTGTTTTTATAGTTTTATAGATTTTATGGGTTTTTTGGGTTTTAGAGTTTTAAAGGTTTTTATAGTATTTTAACATCTTTAGAGGTTTAATGGATTTGTATAGTTATTATTGGATTGAAGTGTTTATATTGGGTTTTTTTAATGTTTCTAAGGGGGTTTTATTGATTTTATGGGATTTTAGAAGTTATTGTGACTTCTAGTGATATTTAGGGTTTTAGTAGTTTTTTAGTTTCTGAGGACTTTTTAATAATTTTTTAGGTTTTAAAATTGGTTTTTTGGGTTTTAATGTTTTCAATGATTTCTAGAGAGTTTTTTTTTAGATTTTTATAGTTTTTATGGTTTTGGGGAATTTGAGGTTTTTAAGGGGTTTTAGAATTTTTTTATATTTTTAGGGGTTTTATGTGTTTTTAGTTTTTAAGGTTTCCTATTGGGTATTCATGGTTTTTATAGTTTTTTAAATTTTTAAGGATTTTATATAAATTTTATGGTTTTTATAGTTTATTGCGATTTCTGAGGATTTTAGGGTTTTTAAGGTTTTTATGATTTTTTGGGTTATTAGGGTTTTATGGTTGGTTATTGTATTTAGTGTTTTTAATGTTCTTCGGGTTTTAAATTATTTTTATAGTTTTATTGGGTTATTATTATTTTTATAGGTTTTATTGGATTTTTTATTTTGTTCAATGTTATTATGGTTTTTTGGGCTTTTTACGATTTTTTTAGGGTTTCGAGTTTTTTTATGTTTTTAGGGGTATTAAGTATTTGTATGTTTTTAATGTTTTCTTATATATTTATGGTTTCTTAAGGTTTTTTATATTATAGTAAATTTGAGGTACTTTTTATGTATTTAAAGGTCTTTTGTGGTTCTTATAGATTTTTATGATTTTTGGGGATTTTTTGGGTTTTTTAAATTTTTAGGACTGTTAAGTGAGTTCAGTTTTTTATGGTTTTGTTATGGTATTTCAAAGATTTTAGGGGGTTTTATATTTTTATGGATTTTTATGGTTACAGTGTTTTTAGATATTTTGTGGGTCTTTTTGCGGGTTTTGGGTATTTTTGGACTTTTAGGATTTTTTTAGTTTATTGGGGTTTTAAGTTATTTTTATAGTTTTCTAACTATTTTTTAGGTTTTAATGATTTTATATTCCTTAGCGGTTTTCATAAATTTTATTAATTTTTATGATATTTTTCGTTTTTTATGGTTTTTAAAGATTTAATGTTTTTAATGTTTTTATCTTTTTTAGCAGTTTAGGATTTTATGGGTATTAAGTGATTTTTGTTTTATAATTTTCTTATGGGTTCTCAGTGTTTTTACTTGTTTTTATTGTTTTATGTATTTTTCATCATTTTTAATGATTTTTGTAATTTTTTAAGATTGGTAGGGATTTTAGGGGTTTTGGGATTTTTTTAGTGTTTTATGGTTTCTTTGGTTTTTGGGATTTTTAGTTTTTTTGGTATTAATGGAATTCTAGAGTTTCTAAATTTTTTTAGAGTTTTAAATATAATTTATTGTTTTCAGTCAATTTTTATGGTTTTTATGGGTTTTTAGGCACTTTTATGTTTTTATGTGTTTTTATTGTTTCTAGGGTTTTTTTTGAGTTTTGTATGTCCTTTAGGGTTTTAGGGTTTTTTGAATTTTTGAGGATTTTAGAGGTTTTATGGGTTTTTACATTTTCTCTGTATTCTTAATTTTTAAGATAAATTATGTTTTTCTGTTTTTAGTGATTTCAAGGAATTTTATAGGATTTTTATGGTTATAGGGGTTTTATGGGTTTTTAGGTTTTTAGGGAATTTATGGTTTTGGGGTTTTTAGGGATTCTATGTGTTTTTAGGTTTTTAAGGTATTAATAAGTTTTTTCAATGATTTAAAGGGTTTTAATGTTTTTAGGGATTAATTTGGATTTTTTAGGAATTTTATGAGATTTTAGGGACTGTTATGTTTTTTTGGGTTTTTTGGATTTTATGGGTTATTTGTGTTTTTATTGTTTTTTGGATTTTTTTTGGGACGATCTGGTTTTGTCATTGTTTTTTATGATTTAAAGGGTTTAATTGGATTTCATATTTTTTAACCATTTTTAGTGGTTTTAGGGTTTTCTTTTGTTTTTTGTGGTTTTTATGGTTATTTTGTTATTTATGATTTCTCAGGATGTTTTTTTGTTTTTATCGTTATTTATTTATTGGGGGGGTTTAGTGTTTTTATCATTTTCTTACTGGTTTTCAAGTTTTTTGTTTTTTTTCATATTTTAGGGTGTTAGGAATTTTTTAGGATTATTATGGTTATTATGGAATTTTTGTGTTTTTAGGGGGTTTTAGGGTTCTGAGGGTTTTTATTATTTTTTTTGTGTTTTTGCGGGTTTTTTGAATTTTTACTGTATTAAATGAATTTTAATGAATTTTAATGGTTTTTGTGTTTTAAATGGTGTTTATAGTTTTTAGTGTTTTAGGGTTTTCTTAGGTTTTTAGGGGGTTTTATGGAGAGTATTTGTTTTTAGGGTTTTAGTGTCTTTTTAGGGTTTTTTGTGTTTTTAGCGTTTTATAGTTTTTTGGGTTTTAAGTGTTTTTTAGGATTTTATAATTTTATTAAGGTTATTAGTTGTTTTTAGGGTATTTTTTTAAGGTATTTTTAGGTTTTTTTTTTGGAATTTTATTGTTCTTAGAAGTTTAGGGATTTTTATGGGTTTAAAGGTTTTTAGGGGTTTTTGAGTTTTTGAGTTTTTTTCATTTTAAGGGATTTTTTAGGGATTTTTTTTTGATTTTTTTTTGTTTTTTAGGGATTTTAAGGAAATTGTTTGTTTTTTAGGGTTTTATAGTTTTTACAATTTTTAATGGTTTTGGGGGTTTAGTTTTTTTATAGTTTATAAGGTATTTATAGTTTTTAATGGTTATAGGGGTTTAAAGGGTTTTATAGTATTTAGTGGTAGTTAGTGTTATAATGGGTATTTAGAGATTTTAAGGTTTTATGGGTGTTTTGGTTTTTTGTGTTTTTAGGGTTTTTGTCGTTTGTTAGGTTTTTTAGGGGTTAAACGTGTCTTAAAGAATTATGGTTTTCCAATGGGTTCTTAAAATTTTTTCGGTTTTCTTACATTTTAGTGATTCTTAGTGTATTTTATGATTTGTATTGTTATTTAGGGTGTCTAATGGTTTTTAGGATTTTTATTTTTATTTTTTATTTTTTATAGTATTTAGTTTTTTTATATTTTGAGGTCTTTTAAGTGTTTTATAGGTTTTAAAGGATTTCGTATGATTTCTCATGGATTCTATAGATTTTTTATGTATTTAAGTAATGTTTTGGATATTTTAGGATTTTTATGTTTTTTAGGTGTTAAGTGATTTTGTGGGTTTTAGGGTTTTTTGGATTTTTTGGATTTTTATGGTTTTTGGGTTTTTATGGTATTTTTTGAGTATTTTAGGGTTTTTAGATTTTTTAGAGTTGTTTAAATTATTTAGGAGTTTAAATTGTATTTATATTTTTAGTGGGTATTTACTGTTTTTATGGGTTTTATAATTTTTTATGTTTTTGTGGTTTTTTTGGGGGTTTATGATTTTTACAATTTTTTATCTTATTTTGTGTTTTTAGGGTTTTTAGTGGTTTTCTACGATTTAATTATTTTATGTTATTTAAGGTTTGCATTGGGTTTTTCTTGGATTTTAGGGTTTTTTACATTATTAAAGATTTTTATGGATTTGTAAGAATTTTTATTGATTTTATAATTTTTAGGGATATTCAAGGTTTGGGGGGTTTTTATCGCTTCTTTGGGTGTTTTGTTTTTTATAGTTTTTATGTTTTATGTGGTTTCATAGAATTATTTATTGATTTTAAGGTATTAAATATTTATACAGTTTTTAGTTGGTATTAGGTTTTTAATGGGTTTACGGAATTTTATGGTTTTAAGGAATTTTATGGTTTTAGGTGTTTTATAGTTTTTATAGTATTTTACTGTTTTTTACTTTTTTTTGAATTTTTATGATTTTAGGAGTCATTATTGTTTATAGGTTGTTAATATTTTATTAGGTGTTTTCTGAGTTATCCAGGTTTTTTAGGTTTTTCTGGATTTTTAGTGATTTTCATATATTTTTATTATATTTAGCTTTTTTAGAGATTTTGGTGGTTTTAGGGGTTTTAGCATTTTTTATGTTTTTGTGGAGTTTGTGTTTTTTAGGTTTTTAATGGTTTCATATGGTTTTTCAGTTTTATTGGGTTATATTCTTTTTTAGGGATATTTATTGATTTTTTAGGATTTTTATGGTTCTTTGGTTTTTAGGGATTTAGAGGGTATTTTGGCTTTATGGTTTTATATGTTTTAATGGTTTTTTTGTGTATTTATTGATTTTATGGTTTTTTATAGTTTTTTAAATTGTTACTAGTTTCAACGTAGTTTTATATTTGTTTGGTTTTAGGTTTTTTTTTTTTATGGAATTTATTGTTATAGTGGTTCTTATGGTTTTTAGGGGTTTTTGGTTTTTAGGGTATTTAGTAGTTTTTATGGATTTTTAGGGTTTTTGCGTTTCTAAGGTTTCCTTAAGTTTTTCAGGGATTTTAGTGTTTTATACGGTTTTAGAGATTTTTAGGATTTTCTATTTTTAAGGGATTTTAGGGACTTTGACATTTTTTGGATTTTTTGGGGTTTTGTGTTTTTTTATTTTTTGGTTTTTTGAGTTTTTTGGGGTTTTATGATTTTTTTGAGATTTTTAATGTTTTTAGGGGTTCCAAATTCCTCTATAGTTTTAACTGGTTTGTAGGGATATTATGGGTTTATGGTTTTTAAGGTTTTTAAGGGATTTTATGGTTTTTAGGGGGGGGGGGTTAAGGGACATTTTATTGTTTTTAGAGTTTTTAACATTTTTAGGTATTTATGGAATTTCAATGTTTTTGGGGTCTTAAATTTTTCTTATAATTATTTGGTTTTTATGATTTTTTAGGTGTCTATGGATTTTTAATGAATTTTTGGATGTTTATGGTGTTTAGTGTTTTTAGGTATTTTGAGGGTCCTTTGGATTTTTTGTGTGTTATGGGTTTTATGGGTTTTTACAATTTTATCATTTTGATGATTTTTAGGGGATTTAAGTGTTTATAGTGTTTGTGGTTTTCATAGGTTTTTCAGAGTTTTTAGGGTTTCTTTGTTATTAATGATTCATAGGGGTTTTATATGACTTTTATGGAATTATAGGGTTTTTTTTATTTTAAGGGGGTTTTGGATTTTTTGTGTTTTTATGGTTTTTATGGTTTATTTGAGTTTTTAGGGTTTCTTAGATTTTAGGGATTTTATGGTTTTTTAGAGTGATTTAATTTTTTTAGATGATTAATGAGATTTTTAGATTTTTCTAGTTGTATTTTTGGGTTTTTAGGGATATTTATGTTTTCTGTGGGTTTTAGGTGGTTTTATGGGTTTTAGGGTCTTTATGGGTTTTAGGATTTCTAAATTTTTTTAGTTTTTTTGTGGGTTTTAAATGTTTTTAAGTTTTTTTCTTCATGTTTTTCAAGGATTTTTGTGTTTTTTCCATTCTTAGGGATTTTAGGGAAATAATAGGATTTATAGTGTTTTTGTTACTAAAAAAATAGATTTTAGAGTTTTTCTATGTTTTTAGGTTTTTATGGATTTCTTAGTGTTTTTACGGTTTTTTGGTTGTTTACATTTTTATGTATATTTAGGGATATTAAAGTATTTTAATGGGTTTTCTGGGTTTTTATTATTTTGATTTATTTTATGGAATTTATGATTTTATGATTTTTATGGTTTTTTAGGGTATTTTGGTTTTTAGGAATTTTAGGGTCTTTATCTATTTTAGGGGTATTAGGGGTTTTAAGTGTTCTTAGTTTTTAAGGTTTTTTAGGGGTGTTCAGTGATTTTATGGGCTTTTAGGTTTTTATTAATTATTTATGTTTTTATTATTTTTTGGTTTTGTATAGTTTCCGGGGATTTCAAGTGGTTTTTTACTTTTTAGGGGGTTTATGGGTTTTATGGGTTTTCATGGGATTCCAGGTTTTTTAGTGTTTATTTAAATTTTTAGATGTTTAATGTGATTTAAGAGTTTTTAGTGGGTTTTAGGGTTTTTATGGGTTTTGGGTTTCTATGGTTTTTTAGTGGGTTTTAGGATTTTATAGTTTTTAATGGTTTTTATGTTCTTTTTAGTCTGTTAACTAGTTTAGGGGTTGAAAAGATTTTTAGTGTCCTTAATGTTTTTTAGAAATTGTATTTTTTTTTGAGTTTTTATGTGGTTTTTTATAAATTATACGGTTTTATTGTTTTTAGGGTTTTTAGTTTTTAGGAATTTTAGCGGTTTAATGTGTTTTTTGGTTATATAGTTTTCTTTGGGGTTTTCATTTTTTTTAGTTGTTTTAGGTATTTTATTATGTTTTTAATTATTTTTGGGATTTTTTAGGTTTTGTAGGGAGTTCGGGGGTTTTAGGGGTTTTTTTAGTGTTTTTTGTTTTTTTTTGGTTTTTTTCGTTTTTTTATTTTTTTGGGTTTTGTAGTATTTGAAGAGTTTCTAAATGTTTTTAAACGATTAAAGGGGGTTTATTAGTTTTAGACAATTTTAATGGTATTTATGGGTTTTTATGTTTTAAGGGGTGTTTATTGTTTTTCGGGGCTTTTAGAGTTTTTATGGTCTTTTAGGGTTTTTAAGGTTTTTACTGTTTTTGTGGTTCGTAGAGGTTTTAAGTGTTTTTACATTTAAATGGTTTTTTTATTTTTTCAAGAATTTTATGTATTTTTATGTTTTTAGTGATTTTTATGTATTTTATAGGATTTTATGGTTTTGGGAATTTTAGGGTTTTTTGGTTTTTAATGTTTTTATGGGTTATGGTATTTATTGTTTTTATGTATTTTAGAATTTTTAGCTTTTTACGGGTTTTAAGTGTTTTTATATTTGTAAGGTTTTCTTATGTGATTTGAGGGATTTATGGTTTCCTGAAATTGTAGGGATTTATAGGTCTTATATGATATTTTTATGGGTTTTTAGTTTTTTAGATATTTGGATGGTTTTTTGTGATATGAGATGTTTTTTATGTTTTATGGTATTTTGATTTTTATGGGTTTTATGGTTTTTAGTGTTTTTTACATTTTATGGATTTTAACGTTTTTTATGTTTTTAGTGAATTTTAAAGATTTTATGGGATTATAATTTTTAATCTTTTATGTTTTTTATGGTATTTAGAATTTTTATGGTTTTAATGGATTTAAATTGTCTTTAAGCCATAAGATTTTCTTAGAGTTTCTTGAGTTTTTATGGGTTTTTAAATTTTTATGTATAATTTGGGATTTTTTAGAATATATAGGGTTTTTTGGGTTTTTAGGATCTTTAGGATTTAGGGGTTTTACGGTTTTTTGGGTTTTATGATTTTTTTGGGTTTTACGGGTTTTTGTTTTTTTAGGTTTTTAAGATTTTTAACGTATTAGGGGTTTAAATGAATTTTTGAGTTTTAGTGGGTTTTAAGGTTTTATGGGGTTTTAGGGTCTTTTTATTGTTTGTAGGGGTTTTTATGGTTGATAGGTTATTTGTGGTTCTTATATGTTTTTAGGGGTTTTAGAAATTTTATATTTTTAGTCAATTTTTCTATTTTTTGGTTTTTATGGTTTTTTATGGGTTTTTAATGGGTTTTCAATTTTCAAGTATTTTTTAGGTTTTTATGGTCTTTTAGGTTTTTAGGGTTTTTGATATTTTTTATGTTTTTTAGATTTTTTATGTGTTTTATGGTTTATTTTTTTAATAAAGGTTTTTATGTGTATTTTAGAGTTATTAATGGGTTTTCGAGTTTTTAAACACTTTTAGGTGACAAAAGGGTTATAATATTTTTTCAGTGTTTTATAAGGTTTTATGGGTTTTTAGGTCTTTAATTGTTTTATGGGTTTTAGGGTTTTTAGGTTATTTTATGGCTTTTAAGTGTTTTTAGAGTTTTTTAGTTTTTTAAGAGTTTATGTGTTTTGGGGGTTTTAATGTTTTCTTGGGGATTTATAGGGTTTTTTTTGGTTTTTTTTTTGTTTTGTGGATTTTTTTTAAAAAAAATTATTTTTTATGTTTTTTGGTATTTTAGGGGTTTTTAGGGTTTTTAGGTTTTTCAAGGTTTTTAGGGGTTTTTTGTGTTTTTAGAGCGTCTTTTGAGTATTTAGGCTTTTTAAATTTTTATAATGTTTTTAAAAATTTTATTGGATTAAAGGGATTTTATAGTTTTTTGTGGTTTTAGGGGTTTTATGTATTTTTATGGATATTTAATCTTTTTAAGGGTTTTACGTTTTTTTTTTCTTTTTAGGTTTTTAGGGTTTTATCATTTTTATGCTATTAGGGGTATAAAGTGTTTTTTGGTTTTTTACGTTTTCCATTCCATTTTACTGGGTATTTAGGTGGATTAAAATTTTTAGGGATTTAAGTTATTTATCATATTTTTATTTGGGTGGGAGGGGAGTTTTAGGTATTTTAGGGTTTTTAGTGTTTTTATAGTTTTATAGATTTTATGGGTTTTTTGGGTTTTAGGGTTTTAAAGGTTTTTATAGTATTTTAATATCTTTAGAGGTTTAATGGATTTGTATAGTTATTATTGGATTGAAGTGTTTATATTGGGTTTTTTTAATGTTTCTAAGGTGGTTTTATTGATTTTAGGGGATTTTAGAAGTTATTGTGTCTTCTAGTGATATTTAGGGTTTTAGTAGTTTTTTAGTTTCTGAGGACTTTTTAATAATTTTTTAGGTTCTCAAATTGGTTTTTGGGTTTTAATGTTTTTAATGATTTCTAGAGAGTTTTTTTAGATTTTTATAGTTTTTAGGGTTTTGGGGAATTTGAGGTTTTTAAGGGGTTTTAGAATTTTTTTATGTTTTTAGTGGTTTTATGTGTTTTTAGTTTTTAAGGTTTCTTATTGGGTATTCATGGTTTTTATAGTTTTTTAAATTTTTAAGGATTTTATATAAATTTTATGGTTTTTATAGTTTCTTGCGATTTCTGAGGATTTTAGGGTTTTTAAGGTTTTTATGATTTTTTGGGTTATTAGGGTTTTATGGGTGGTTATTGTATTTAGAGTTTTTAATGTTCTTCGGGTTTTAAATTATTTTTTAGTTTTATTGGGTTATTATTATTTTTATAGGTTTTATTGGTTTTTTTATTTTGTTCAATGTTATTATGGTTTTTAGGGCTTTTTATGGTTTTTTTAGGGTTTCGAGTTTTTTTATGTTTTTTAGGGGTATTAAGTATTTGTATGTTTTTAATGTTTTCTTATATATTTATGGTTTCTTAAGGTTTTTTATATTATAGTAATTTTTAGGTACTTATTATGTATTTAAAGGTCTTTTGTGGTTCTTATAGATTTTTATGATTTTTGGGGATTTTTTCGGTTTTTTAAATTTTTAGGACTGTGAAGTGAGTTCAGTTTTTTATAGTTTTGTTATGGTATTTCAAGGATTTTAGTGGGTTTTATATTTTTATGGATTTTTATAGTTACAGTGTTTTTAGATATTTTGTGGGTCTTTTTGCGGGTTTTGGGTATTTTTGGACTTTTAGGATTTTTTTAGTTTATTGGGGTTTTAAGTTATTTTTACAGTTTTCTAACTATTTTTTAGGTTTTAAAGATTTTATATTCCTTAGCGGTTTTCATAAATTTTATTATTTTTTATGATATTTTCCTTTTTTATGGTTTTTAAAGATTTAATGTTTTTAATGTTTTTATCTTTTTTAGCAGTTTAGGATTTTATGGGTATTAAGTGATATTTGTTTTATAATTTTCTTATGGGTTCTCAGTGTTTTTACTTGTTTTTATATTTTTATGTATTTTTCATCATTTTTAATGATTTTTGTAATTTTTTAAGTTTGGTAGGGATTTTAGGGGTTTTGGGATTTTATTAGTGTTTTATGGTATCTTTGGTTTTTGGGATCTTTAGTTTTTTTGGTTTTAATGGATTTCTAGAGTTTCTAAATTTTCTTAGAGTTTTAAAAATAATTTATTGATTTCAGTCAATTTTTATGGTTTTTATGGGTTTTTATGCACTTTTATGTTTTTATGTGTTTTTATTATTTCTAGGTTTTTTTGAGTTTTTAATGCCTTTTAGGGTTTTAGGGTTTTTAGAATTTTTGAGGTTTTTAGGGGTTTTATGGGTTTTTACATTTTCTCTGTATTCTTAATTTTTAAGATAAATTATGTTTTTTATGTTTTTAGTGATTTCAAGGAATTTTATAGGATTTTTATGGTTTTAGGGGTTTTATGGGTTTTAAGGTATTTAGGGATTTTACTGTTTTGGGGTTTTTAGGGTTTCTATGTGTTTTTAGGTTTTTAAGGTATTAATAAGTTTTTTCAATGATTTAAAGGTTTTTAATGTTTTTAGGGATTAATTTGGATTTTTTAGGAATTTTATGAGATTTTAGGGGCTGTTATGTTTTTTTGGGTTTTTTGGATTTTATGGGTTATTTCTGTTTTTATTGTTTTATGGCTTTTTTTGGGACTTTCAGGTTTTGTCATTGTTTTTTATGATTTAAAGGGTTTAATTGGATTTCATATTTTTTTAGTCATTTTTAGTGGTTTTAGGGTTTTCTTTTGTTTTTTGTGGTTTTTATGGTTTTTTTGTTTTTTATGATTTATTAGGATGTTTTTTTGTTTTTATCGTTATTTATTTATTCGGGGGGGGGGGGGGGGGGGGGGTTTAGTGTTTTTATCATTTTCTTACTGGTTTTCAAGTTTTTTATTTTATTTCATATTTAAGGGTGTTAGGAATTTTTTTGGATTATTATGGTTATTATGGAATTTTTGTGTTTTTAGGGGGTTTTAGGGTTCTGAGGGGTTTTATTCTTTTTTTGTGTTTTTGCGGGTTTTTTGAATTTTTACTATATTAAAGGGATTTTAATGAATTTTAATGGTTTTTGTGTTTTAAATGGTGTTTATAGTTTTTAGTGTTTTAGGGTTTTCTTAGGTTTTTAGGGGGTTTTATGGAGAGTATTTGTTTTTAGGGTTTTAGTGTCTTTTTAGGATTTTTTGTGTTTTTAGCGTTTTATAGTTTTTTGGGTTTTAAGTGTTTTTAAGATTTTATGATTTTATTAAGGTTATTAGTTGTTTTTAGGGTATTTTTTTAAGGTATTTTTAGGTAATTTTGTTTTTGGAATTTTATTGTTCTTAGCATTTTAGGGATTTTTATGTGTTTAAAGGTTTTTAGGGGTTTTGGAGTTTTGGAGTTTTTTTCATTTTAAGGAATTTTTAGGGATTTTTTTTGATTTTTTTTTGTTTTTTTGGGATTTTAAGGAAATTGTTTATTTTTTAGGGTTTTATAGTTTTTACAATTTTTAATGGTTTTGGGGGTTTATTTTTTTTATAGTTTATAAGGTATTTATAGTTTTTAATGGTTTTAGGGGTTTAAAGGGTTTTATAGTATTTAGTGGTAGTTAGTGTTATAATGGGTTTTTAGAGATTTTAAGGTTTTATGGGTGTTTTGGTTTTTTGTGTTTTTAGAGTTTTTGTCGTTTGTTAGGATTTTTAGGGGTTAAACGTGTCTTAAAGAATTATGGTTTTCCAATGGGTTCTTAAAAAATTTTCGTTTTTCTTACATTTTAGTGATTCTTAGTGTATTTTATGATTTTTATGGTTATTTAGGGTGTCTAATGGTTTTTAGGATTTTTATTTTTATTTTTTATTTTTTATAGTATTTAGTTTTTTTATATTTTGAGGTCTTTTAAGTGTTTTATAGGTTTTAAAGGATTTCGTAGGATTTCTCATGGATTTTATATATTTTTTATGTATTTAAGTAATGTTATGGATATTTTAGGATTTTTATGTTTTTTCGGTGTTATGTGATTTTGTGGGTTTTATGGGTTTTAGGATTTTTAGGATTTTTATGGTTTTTCGGTTTTTATAGTATTTTTTGAGTTTTTTAGGGTTTTTATATTTTTTAGAGTTCTTTAAATTATGTAGGAGTTTAAATTGTATTTATATTTTTAGTTGGTATTTACTGTTTTTATGGGTTTTATAGTTTTTTATGTTTTTGTGGTTTTTTTGGGGGTTTTATGATTTTTAAAATTTTTTATCTTATTTTGTTTTTTTAGGGTTTTTAGTGGTTTTCTATGATTTAATTATTTTATGTTATTTAAGGTTTTCATTGGGTTTTTAATGGATTTTAGGGTTTTTACATTATTAAGGATTTTTATGGATTTGTAAGAATTTTTATTGATTTTATAATTTTTAGGGATATTCAAGGTTTGGGGGTTTTTTATCGCTTCTTTGGGTGTTTTGTTTTTTATAGTTTTTATGTTTTCTGTGGTTTCATAGAATTATTTATTGATATTAAGGGATTGAATATTTATACAGTTTTTAGTTGGTATTAGGTTTTTAATGCGTTTACGGAATTTTATGGTTTTAAGGAATTTTATGGTTTTAGGTGTTTTATAGTTTTTATAGTATTTTACTGTTTTTTACTTTTTTTGAATTTTTATGATTTTAGGAGTCATTATTGTTTATAGGTTGTTAATATTTTATTAGGTGTTTTCTGAGTTATCCAGGTTTTTTAGGTTTTTCTGGATTTTTAGGGATTTTCATATATTTTTATTATATTTAGCTTTTTTAGAGATTTTGGGGGTTTTAGGGGTTTTAGCATTTTTTAAGTTTTTGTGGGGTTTGTGTTTTTTAGGTTTTTAATGGTTTCATATGGTTTTTCAGTTTTATTGGGTTAAATTCTTTTTTAGGGATATTTATTGATTTTTTAGGATTTTTATGGTTCTTTGGTTTTTAGGGATTTAGACGGTATTTTGGCTTTATGATTTTATATGGTTTAAGGGTTTTTTTGAGTATTTATTGGTTTTATGGTTTTTTATAGTTTTTTAAAGTGTTACTAGTTTCAACGTAGTTTTATATTTGTTTGGTTTTAGGTTTTTTTGTTTTTATGGAATTTATTGTTATTGTGGTTCTTATGGTTTTTAGGGGTTTTTGGTTTTTAGGGTATTTAGTATTTTTTATGGATTTTTAGGGTTTTTGGGTTTCAAAGGTTTCCTTAAGTTTTTTCAGGGATTTTAGTGTTTTATACGGTTTTATAGATTTTTAGGATTTTCTATTTTTAAGGTATTTTAGGGACTTTGACATTTTTTGGATTTTTTGGGGTTTTGTGTTTTTTTATTTTTTGGTTTTTTGAGTTTTTTGGGGTTTTATGATTTTTTTGAGATTTTTAATGTTTTTAGGGGTTCCAAATTCCTCTATAGTTTTAACTAGTTTGTAGGGATATTATGGGTTTATGGGTTTTAAGGTTTTTATGGGAATTTATGGTTTTTAGGGGGGGGGGGGTTAAGGGACATTTTATTGTTTTTAGAGTTTTTAACATTTTTATGTTTTTATGGGATTTCAATGTTTTTGGGGTCTTAAATTTTTCTTATAATTATTTGGTTTTTATGATTTTTTAGGTGTTTATGGATTTTTAATGAATTTTTGGATTTTTATGGTGTTTAGTGTTTTTAGGTATTTTGAGGGTCCTTTGGATTTTTTGCGTGTTATGGGTTTTATGGGTTTTTACAATTTTATCATTTTGATGATTTTTAGGGGATTTAACTGTTTATAGTGTTTGTGGTTTTCATAGGTTTTTCAGAGTTTTTAGGGTTTCTATGTTATTAATGATTCATAGGGGTTTTATATGATTTTTATGGAATTATAGGGTTTTGGGTATTTTAAGGGGGTTTTGGCTTTTTTGTGTTTTTATGGTTTTTATGGTTTATTTGAGTTTTTAGGGTTTTTGAGATTTTAGGGATTTTATGGTTTTTTAGAGTGATTTAATTTTTTTAGATGTTTAATGAGATTTTTAGATTTTTCTAGTTGTATTTTTGGGTTTTTAGTGATATTTATGGTTTCTGTGGGTTTTAGGTGGTTTTATGGGTTTTAGGGTCTTTATGGGTTTTAGGATGCCTAAAATTTTTTAGTTTTTTTGTGGGTTTTAAATGTTTTTATGTTTTTATCTTCATGTTTTTCAAGGATTTTTGTTTTTTTTCATTCTTAGGGATTTTAGGGAAATAATAGGATATATAGTGTTTTTGTTACTAAAAAAATAGATTTTAGAGTTTTTCTATGTTTTTAGGTTTTTATGGTTTTCTTAGTGTTTTTACGGTTTTTTGGTTGTTTACATTTTTATGTATATTTAGGGATATTTAAGTATTTTAATGGGTTTTCTGGGTTTTTATTATTTTGATTTATTTAATAGAATTTATGAATTTATGATTTTTATGGTTTTTTAGGGTATTTTGGTTTTTTGGAATTTTAGGGTCTTTATCCATTTTAGGGGTATTAGGGGTTTTAAGTGTTCTTAGTTTTTAAGGTTTTTTAGAGGTGTTCAGTGATTTTATGGGCTTTTATGTGTTTATTAATTTATATTTGTTTTTATTATTTTTTGGTTTTGTATAGTTTCTGGGGATTTCAAGTGGTTTTTTACTTTTTAGGGGGTTTATGGGTTTTATGGGTTTTCATGGGATTCCAGGTTTTTTAGTGTTTTTTTAAATTTTTAGATGTTTAATGTGATTTAAGAGTTTTGAGTGGGTTTTAGGGTTTTTATGGGTTTTGGGTTTCTATGGTTTTTTACTGGGTTTTAGGATTTTTTAGTTTTTAACAGTTTTTATGTTCTTTTTAGTCTGTTAACTAGTTTAGGGGTTTAAAAGATTTTTAGTGTCCTTAATGTTTTTTAGAAATTGTATTTTTTTTTGAGTTTTTATGTGGTTTTTTATAATTTATACGGTTTTATTGTTTTTAGGGTTTTTAGTTTTTAGGAATTTTAGCGGTTTAAAGTGTTTTTTGGTTATATAGTTTTCTTTGGGGTTTTCATGTTTTTTAGTTGTTTTAGGTATTTCATTATTTTTTTAATTATTTTTGGGATTTTATATGTTTTGTAGGGAGTTGGGGGGTTTTAGGAGTTTTTTTAGTGTTTTTTGGTTTTTTTGGTTTTTTATGTTTTTTTATTTTTTTGGGTTTTTTAGTATTTGAAGAGTTTCTAAATGTTTTTAAACGATTAAAGTGGGTTTATTAGTTTTAGACAATTTTAATGGTACTTATGGGTTTTTATGTTTTACGGGGTGTTTATTGTTTTTCGGGGTTTTTAGAGTTTTTATGGTCTTTTAGGGTTTTTAAGGTTTTTACTGTTTTTGTGGTTCGTAGAGGTTTTAAGTGTTTTTACATTTAAATGGTTTTATTATTTTTTCAAGAATTTTATGTCTTTTTACGTTTTTAGTGATTTTTATGTATTTTATAGGATTTTATGGTTTTGGGAATTTTAGGGTTTTTTGGTTTTTAATGTTTTTATGGGTTATGGTATTTATTGTTTTTATGTATTTTAGAATTTTTAGGTTTTTACGGGTTTTAAGTGTTTTTATATTTGTAAGGTTTTCTTATGTGATTTGAGGGATTTATGGTTTCCGGAATTTTTAGGGATTTATAGGTCTTATATGATATTTTTATGGGTTTTTAGTTTTTTAGATATTTGGATGGTTTTTAGTGATATGAGATGTTTTTTTATGTTTTATGGTATTTTGATTTTTATGGGTTTTATGGTTTTTAGTGTTTTTTACATTTTATGGATTTTAACGTTTTTTATGTTTTTAGTGGATTTTAAAGATTTTATGGGATTATAATTTTTAAGCTTTTATGGTTTTTATGGTATTTAGAATTTTTATGGTTTTAATGGATTTAAATTGTCTTTAATCCATAAGGTTTTCTTAGAGTTTCTTGAGTTTTTAAGGGTTTTTAAATTTTTATGTATAATTTGGGATTTTTTAGAAAATTTAGGGTTTTTTGGGTTTTTAGGATCTTTAGGTTTTAGGGGTTTTATGGTTTTTAGGGTTTTATGATTTTTTTTGTGTTTTAGGGGTTTTTGTTTTTTTAGGTTTTTAAGATTTTTAATGTTTTAGGGGTTTAAATGAATTTTTGAGTTTTAGTGGTTTTTGAGGTTTTATGGGGTTTTAGGGTCTTTTTATTGTTTGTAGGGGTTTTTATGGTTGATAGGTTATTTGTGGTTCTTATATGTTTTTAGGGGTTTTAGCAATTTTATATTTTTAGTCAATTTTTCTATTTTTTGGTTTTTATGGTTTTTTATGGGTTTTTAATGGTTTTTCAATTTTCAAGTATTTTTTAGGTTTGTATGGTCTTTTAGGTTTTTAGGGTTTTTGATATTTTTTATGTTTTTTAGATTTTTTATGTGTTTTATGGTTTATTTTTTTAATAAAGGTTTATATCTGTATTTTAGAGTTATTAATGGGTTTTCGATTTTTTAAACACTTTTAGGTGACAAAAGGGTTATAATATTTTTTCAGTGTTTTATAAGGTTTTTATGGGTTTTTAGGTCTTTAATTGTTTTATGGGTTTTAGGGTTTTTAGGGTATTTTATGGCTTTTAAGTGTTTTTAGCGATTTTTAGTTTTTTAAGAGTTTATGTGTTTTGGGGGTTTTAATGTTTTCTTGGGGATTTATAGGGTTTTTTTTGTTTTTTTTTGTTTTGTGGATTTTTTTTTAAAAAAATTATTTTTTATGTTTTTTGGTATTTTAGGGATTTTTAGGGTTTTTAGTTCTTTCAAGGTTTTTAGGGGTTTTTTGTGTTTTTAGAGCGTCTTTTGAGTTTTTAGGCTTTTTAAATTTTTATAATGTTTTTAAAAAATTTATTGGATTAAAGGGCTTTTATAGTTTTTTGTGGTTTTAGGGGTTTTATGTATTTTTATGGATATTTAATCTTTTTAAGGGTTTTAAGTTTTTTTCTTTTTAGGTTTTTAGGGTTTTATCATTTTTATGCTATTAGGGGTATAAAGTGTTTTTTGGTTTTTTACGTTTTCCATTCCATTTTACTGGGTATTTAGGTGGATTAAAATTTTTAGGGATTTAAGTTATTTTTCATATTTTTATTTGGGTGGGAGGGGAGTTTTAGGTATTTTAGGGTTTTTAGTATTTGTATAGTTTTATAGATTTTATGGGTTTTTTGGGTTTTAGGGTTATAAATGTTTTTATAGTATTTTAACACCTTTAGAGGTTTAATGGATTTGTATAGTTATTATTGGATTGAAGTGTTTATATTGGGTTTTTTTAATGTTTCTAAGGGGGTTTTATTGATTTTAGGGGATTTTAGAAGTTATTGTGTCTTCTAGTGATATTTAGGGTTTTAGTAGTTTTTTAGTTTCTGAGGAATTTTTAATAATTTTTTAGGTTTTCAAATTGGTTTTTGGGTTTTATTGTTTTCAATGATTTCTAGAGTGTTTTTTTTAGATTTTTATAGTTTTAAGGGTTTTGGGGAATTTGAGGTTTTAAGGGGTTTTAGAATTTTTTTTATGATTTTAGGGGTTTTATGTGTTTTTAGTTTTTAAGGTTTCCTATTGGGTATTCATGGTTTTTATAGTTTTTTAAATTTTAAAGGATTTTATATAAATTTTATGGTTTTTATAGTTTCTTGCTATTTCTGAGGATTTTAGGGTTTTTAAGGTTTTTATGATTTTTTGGGTTATTAGGGTTTTATGGGTGGTTATTGTATTTAGAGTTTTTAATGTTCTTCGGGTTTTAAATTATTTTTATAGTTTTATTGGGTTATTATTATTTTTATAGGTTTTATTGGTTTTTTTATTTTGTTCAATATTATTATGGTTTTTAGGGCTTTTTATGGTTTTTTTAGGGTTTCGAGTTTTTTTATGTTTTTTAGGGGTATTAAGTATTTGTATGTTTTTAATGTTTTCTTATATATTTATGGATTCTTAAGGTTTTTTATATTATAGTAATTTTTAGGTACTTTTTATGTATTTAAAGGTCTTTTGTGGTTCTTATAGATTTTTATGATTTTTGGGGATTTTGGGGGTTTTTAAAATCTTTAGGACTGTTAAGTGAGTTCAGTTTTTTATGGTTTTGTTATGGTATTGCAAGGATTTTAGTGGGTTTTATATTTTTATGGATTTTTATGGTTACAGTGTTTTTAGATATTTTGTGGGTCTTTTTGCAAGTTTTGGGTATTTTTGGACTTTTAGGATTTTTTTAGTTTATTGGGGTTTTAAGTTATTTTTACAGTTTTCTAACTATTTTTAGGTTTTAAAGATTTTCTATTCCTTAGCAATTTTCATAAATTTTATTATTTTTTATGATATTTATCGTTTTTTATGGTTTTTAAAGATTTAATGTTTTTAATGTTTTTATCTTTTTTAGCAGTTTAGGATTTTATGGGTATTAAGTGATTTTTGTTTTATAATTTTCTTATGGGTTCTCAGTGTTTTTACTTGTTTTTATATTTTTATGTATTTTTCATCATTTTTAATGATTTTTGTAATTTTTTAAGATTGGTAGGGATTTTAGGGGTTTTGGGAATTTTTTAGTGTTTTATGGTTTCTTTGGTTTTTGGGATTTTTAGTTTTTTTGGTTTTAATGGATTTCTAGAGTTTCTAAATTTTTTTAGAGTTTTAATTATAATTTATTGTTTTCAGTCAATTTTTATGGTTTTTATGGGTTTTTAGGAACTTTTACGTTTTTATGTGTTTTTATTGTTTCTAGGGGTTTTTCATGAGTTTTTAATGTCTTTTAGGGTTTTAGGGTTTTTAGAATTTTTGAGGTTTTTAGAGGTTTTATGGGTTTTTACATTTTCTCTGTATTCTTAATTTTTAAGATAAATTATGTTTTTTATGTTTTTAGTGATTTCAAGGAAGTTTATAGGATTTTTATGGTTTTAGGGGTTTTATGGGTTTTAAGGTTTTTAGGGATTTTATGGTTTTGGGGTTTTTAGGGTTTCTATGTGTTTTTAGGTTTTTAAGGTATTAATAAGTTTTTTCAATGATTTAAAGGTTTTTAATGTTTTTAGGGATTAATTTGGATTTTTTAGGAATTTTATGATATTTTAGGGGCTGTTATGTTTTTTTGGGTTTTTTGGATTTTATGGGTTATTTGTGTTTTTATTGTTTTTTGGATTTTTTTTGGGACTTTCAGGTTTTGTCATTGTTTTTTATGATTTAAAGGGTTTAATTGGATTTCATATTTTTTTAGTCATTTTTAGTGGTTTTAGGGTTTTCTTTTGTTTTTTTGTGGTTTTTATGGTTTTTTTGTTTTTTATGATTTCTTAGGATGTTTTTCTGTTTTTATCGTTATTTATTTATTGCGGGGGGTTTAGTGTTTTTATCATTTTCTTACTGGTTTTCAAGTTTTTTGTTTTTTTTTCATATTTTAGGGTGTTATGAATTTTTTTGGATTATTATGGTTATTATAGAATTTTTGTGTTTTTAAGGGGTTTTAGGGTTCTGAGGGTTTTTATTATTTTTTTGTGCTTTTGCGGGTTTTTTGAATTTTACTGTATTAAAGGGATTTTAATGAATTTTAATGGTTTTTGTGTTTTAAATGGTGTTTATAGTTTTTAGTGTTTTAGGGTTTTCTTAGGTTTTTAGGGGGTTTTATGGAGAGTATTTGTTTTTAGGGTTTTAGTGTCTTTTTAGGGGTTTTTATGTTTTTAGCGTTTTATAGTTTTTTGGGTTTTAAGTGTTTTTAGGATTTTATGATTTTATTAAGGTTATTAGTTGTTTTTAGGGTATTTTTTTAAGGTATTTTTAGGTAATTGTTTTTGGAATTTTATTATTCTTAGCAGTTTAGGGATTTTTATGGGTTTAAAGGTTTTTAGGGGTTTTGGATTTTTTGAGTTTTTTTCATTTTTAGGGATTTTTTAGGGATTTTTTTTTATTTTTTTTGTTTTTTAGGGATTTTAAGGAAATTGTTTATTTTTTAGGGTTTTATAGTTTTTACAATTTTTAATGGTTTTGGGGGTTTAGTTTTTTTATAGTTTATAAGGTATTTATAGTTTTTAATGGTTTTAGGGGTTTAAAGGGTTTTATAGTATTTAGTGGTAGTTAGTGTTATAATGGGTTTATAGAGATTTTAAGGTTTTATGGGTGTTTTGGTTTTTTGTGTTTTTAGGGTTTTTGTCGTTTGTTAGGTTTTTTAGGGGTTAAACGTGTCTTAAAGAATTATGGTTTTCCAATGGGTTCTTAAAAAAATTTCGGTTTTCTTACATTTTAGTGATTCTTAGTGTATTTTATGATTTTTATGGTTATTTAGGGTGTCTAATGGTTTTTAGGATATTTAATTTTATTTTTTATTTTTTATAGTATTTAGTTTTTTTATATTTTGAGGTCTTTTAAGTGTTTTATAGGTTTTAAAGGATTACGTAGGATTCCTCATGGGTTTTATAGATTTTTTATGTATTTAAGAAATGTTATGGATATTTTAGGATTTTTATGTTTTTAGGTGTTAAGTGATTTTTTGGGTTTTAAGGTTTTTTGGATTTTTAGGATTTTTATGGTTTTTCGGTTTTTATGGTATTTATTGAGTATTTTAGGGTTTTTATATTTTTTAGAGTTGTTTAAATTATTTAGGAGTTTAAATTGTATTTATATTTTTAGTGGGTATTTACTGTTTTTATGGGTTTTATAGTTTTTTATGTTTTTGTGGTTTTTTGGGGGGTTTTATGATTTTTACAATTTTTTATCTTATTTTGTGTTTTTAGGGTTTTTAGTGGTTTTCCATGATTTAATTATTTTATGTTATTTAAGGTTTTCATTGGGTTTTTCATGGATTTTAGGGTTTTTTACATTATTAAGGATTTTTATGGATTTGTAAGAATTTTTATTGATTTTATAATTTTTAGGGATATTCAAGGTTTGGGGGTTTTTAATCACTTCTTTGGGTGTTTTGTTTTTTATAGTTTTTATGTTTTCTGTGGTTTCATAGAATTATTTATTGATATTAAGGGATTAAATATTTATACAGTTTTTAGTTGGTATTAGGTTTTTAATGGGTTTACGGAATTTTATGGTTTTAAGGAATTTTATGGTTTTAGGTGTTTTATAGTTTTTATAGTATTTTACTGTTTTTTACTTTTTTTTGAATTTTTATGATTTTAGGAGTCATTATTGTTTATAGGTTGTTAATATTTTATTAGGTGTTTTCTGAGTTATCCAGGTTTTTTAGGTTTTTCTGTATTTTTAGGGATTTTCATATATTTTTATTATATTTAGTTTTTTTAGAGATTTTGGGGGTTTTAGGGGTTTTAGCATTTTTTAAGTTTTTGAGGAGTTTGTGTTTTTTAGGTTTTTAATGGTTTCATATGGTTTTTCAGTTTTATTGGGTTATATTATTTTTTAGGGATATTTATTGATTTTTTAGGTTTTTTATGGTTCTTTGGTTTTTAGGGATTTAGAGGGTATTTTGGCTTTATGGTTTTATATGTTTTAAGGGGTTTTTTGAGTATTTATTGGTTTTATGGTTTTTTATAGTTTTTTAAAGTGTTACTAGTTTCAACGTAGTTTTATATTTGTTTGGTTTTAGGTTTTTTTGTTTTTATGGAATTTATTGTTATAGTGGTTCTTATGGTTTTTAGGGGTATTTGGTTTTTAGGGTATTTAGTATTTTTTATGGATTTTTAGGGTTTTTGGGTTTCTAAGGTTTCCTTAAGTTTTTTCAGGGATTTTAGTGTTTTAAACGGTTTTAGAGATTTTTAGGATTTTCTATTTTTAAGGGATTTTAGGGACTTTGACATTTTTTGGATTTTTTGGGGTTTTGTGTTTTTTTATTTTTTGGTTTTTTGAGTTTTTTGGGGTTTTATGATTTTTTTGAGATTTTTAATGTTTTTAGGGGTTCCAAATTCCTCTATAGTTTTAACTGGTTTGTAGGGATATTATGGGTTTATGGTTTTTAAGGTTTTGATGTAATTTTATGTTTTTAGGGGGGGGGGGTTAAGGGACATTTTATTGTTTTTAGAGTTTTTAACATTTTTAGGTTTTTATGGGATTTCAATGTTTTGGGGGTCTTAAATTTTTCTTATAATTATTTGGTTTTTATGATTTTTTAGGTGTTTATGGATTTTTAATGAATTTTTAGATTTTTATGGTGTTTAGTGTTTTTAGGTATTTTGAGGGTCCTTTGGATTTTTTGCGTGTTATGGGTTTTATGGGTTTTTACAATTTTATCATTTTGATGATTTTTAGGGGATTTAAGTGTTTATAGTGTTTTTGGTTTTCATAGGTTTTTCAGAGTTTTTAGGGTTTCTATGTTATTAATGATTCATAGGGGTTTTATATGATTTTTATGGAATTATAGGGTTTTGGGTATTTTAAGGGGGTTTTGGCTTTTTTGTGTTTTTATGGTTTTTATGGTTTATTTGAGTTTTTAGGGTTTTTGAGATTTTAGGGATTTTATGGATTTTTAGAGTGATTTAATTTTTTTAGATGTTTAATGAGATTTTTAGATTTTCTAGTTGTATTTTTGGGTTTTTAGGGATATTTATGGTTTCTGTGGGTTTTAGGTGGTTTTATGGGTTTTAGGGTCTTTATGGGTTTTAGTATTTCTAAAAAATTTTAGTTTTTTTGTGGGTTTTAAAAGTTTTTAAGTTTTTTTCTTCATGTTTTTCAAGGATTTTTGTGTTTTTTTCCATTCTTAGGGATTTTAGGGAAATAAAATGATTTATAGTGTTTTTTGTTACTAAAAAAATAGATTTTAGAGTTTTTCTATGTTTTTAGGTTTTTATGGTTTTCTTAGTGTTTTTACGGTTTTTTGGTTGTTTACATTTTTATGTATATTTAGGGATATTTAAGTATTTTAATGGGTTTTCTGGGTTTTTATTATCTTGATTTATTTTATGGAATTTATGATTTTATGATTTTTATGGTTTTTTAGGGTATTTTGGTTTTTAGGAATTTTAGGGTCTTTATCCATTTTAGGGGTATTAGGGGTTTTATGTGTTCTTAGTTTTTATGGTTTTTTAGGGGTGTTCAGTGATTTTATGGGCTTTTAGGTTTTTATTAATTATTTATGTTTTTATTATTTTTTGGTTTTGTATAGTTTCTGGGGATTTCAAGTGGTTTTTTACTTTTTAGGGGGTTTATGGGTTTTATGGGTTTTCATGGGATTCCAGGTTTTTTAGTGTTTTTTTAAATTTTTTGATGTTTAATGTGATTTAAGAGTTTTTAGTGGGTTTTATGGTTTTTATGGGTTTTGGGTTTCTATGGTTTTTAGGGGTTATTTTTTTGGTTTTTAGGGTTTTACGGTGTTTGTTGGGGTTTTAGTGTTTTTATGTTTTTAGGGGTTTTACATGGTTTTTGGATTACAAGATTTTCTTATGGTTTTTGGGGTTTTTTATGTTTTGAGATATTGTTTGAGATTTTTAGGATGGTAATGGTTTTTATATATTTTGAGGGTTTACGTTGGGTTTAGTTTTTTTAAAGGTTTTTTTTGGTTTTAGGTATTTTTTGAGATTTTTTAGATTTTAAGGGTTTTTAGATTTTTATAACTTTTTTCGTGTATAAAAGGTTTTTACAGTTTTTATTGGTTTTTATTATTTTTAATGTTTTAGGGGTTTATATAGATTTAAGGGTTTTCATGGTCTATTGGGGTTTTAGGATTATTAAATTTTTATGGTTTTCATAGGGGTTTTAGTGTTTTTGGGATTTTTTACATTTTTAGGCATTTTTAGGGATTTTTTTGGATTTTTATGGTTTTTAGTGGTTTCAATGATCATGATGGTTTTTGGGGTTTTATCATTTATTAAAAATATTAGGGTTTTTTTATTTAAGGGTTTGATGTTTTTTATGGGTATTCATGTGTTTTTGAGATATTATTTATTTTTTAGGGATTTATTTAGTTTTCTAGTTGTTTTTAACGCTTTTATGGTATTTAGGGATTTTTTAGGCCATTAGGGGCTTTTAGGATTTTGATGGGTTTTATGGTCTTTGGGGTTGTATGTTTTTTTGTGTTTCTAGAGGTTTTAAGGTTTTTTTATTGTTTTTTTTTACTTTTTATGTGTCTAAAATATTTTTAGAGTTTTTAATAGTATTTAGGGTTTTATGGGGTATTAGGGGTATTTTTTATTTTTAGGGGTTTCTGGATTTTTTGGGTACTTTTTGGGTTTTTAGGATTTTTTACCTTCTTAGGGGTCTTTATGGACATTTTATTTCTTTAGGTTTTAGGGATTTTAGGGGTATCAGGGGTATTTAATATTTTTATAGGTTCATATTGTTTTTAGTGATTTTAGGGTTTTAGGAATTTTAGAATATTTGGGTTTTAAATGTGTTTAATGTGTTTTTAGGTTTTCATGGTTTTCTTATGGATTTATGGGGTTTATGGGTTTTTATGTTTTTAAGGAGGTTTTGGGATTTTATTAATATTACTGTGGTTTTTAAAGTTTTTAATTATTTTGCGGGGGTTTTTTGGGTATTTAAAGGGGTTTTATAGTTTTTAGTGGGTTTAAATGTTTTATGGGTTTTGGTCGGATTTTATGTTTTTAAGGGGTTTATAATTTCTTGTTGTTTTGGGTTGTAGCATTATTTTGGATTTTTATATGTTTTATGTATAAATTGGTTTTTAATGTTTTCATATTGTTTTCATGGGTTGTTAGGGTTTTTTATGTTTTTAGGGATTTAAATGAATTTTTATGATATTTTTGTTTTTAGGGTTGTTTTGGATTTTGAGGAGTTTATTTGGTTTTTTCTAGTTTTATGTGTTTTTTGGTTATTAAGGTTTTCTTAAGATTTTTCAATGTTTATAGTGTTTTTATTTTTTTTAGGTATTTTTTGGACTTTTAGGGTTTTTATGGTGTTTTAGGGTTTTATAGATTTAAGGGTTTTAAGGTTTTAAAGGGGTTTTAGGAATATTTTTTGATTATTTTGGGGCTTTATAGTATTTAAGGGTATTTGACATTTTTAAGAGGTCAATGTGTTTTAAATGTTTATTTATGGTTTTTAGGTTTTTTTGTTGTTTTAGGAATTTGGTGGTTATTATTGTGTTTTGTGTTTTATGGTCTTTTAGATTATATATGTTTTTAGAATCTTTTTTGTTTTTAGGGATTTTAGGTATTTTTAATGTTTTTAATGTTTTCTTTGTGATTGTCAGTGTTTTTAAGGGGTTTCACATTTTTAGATATTTTTAGGGACTTTTTAATGAATTTCATGGTTTTAGGGTTTTAGTGATTTGAGGGGTTTGATAGGTTTTTTGGTTTTTTTGGGTTTTAGTGTTTTAATTTTTGAAGGGGTTTTAATTATTTTCTGGGTTTTAAAGTTTTCTTAGGTTTTTTTTAGTTTTAGGGTTTTTTATGTTTTAGGGATTTTTTTTCCTTTTTGGGTTTTTTATGTTTTTAAGGGTTTCAAGGGATTTTGAAAGGGATTAAGGTTTTAAGTGATTTTATAGTTTTTATGTTTTTTTGGGGGGTTTTAGGGTATTTATTATGTTTTTATAGTTTTTCAGTTATTTAGAGTTTTTTATCATTTTTCGGGGATTTAAGGGTTTTTAGAGTTTATTATGGTCATTATGGTCTTTCGAGTTTTTAAAGTTTTTTTTACTGTTTTTTGGGTTTTAGGCTTGTATGGTTTTTTTAGTATTTTTAGCATTTTTTGGTTTTTTGGAGTTTTAAGTGTATTTAGTTTTTTATAGTTATCTTAGGGGTTTTCAGTGTTTTAAAAGGTATTTTACATTTTTATGTATTTTAGGGATTTTTTGGATTTTTAAGGTTTTTTGGGTTTCAGGTATTTCGAGAGTTTAAGGGTTTTTAGGGTTTTTAGGTTTTTTAAAAAAATTTGGGTGTTTTTTATTTTTTGATTTTTCTATGGTTTTTATTTTTTAAAAAAAATTATTTATTGTTTTTAGTGGTTTAAAGGGTTTTTTGATATTTTAGTAATATTTGCGTTTTTAGGGTTTTTGATTTTTTTAGTTTTTATGGTATTTAGGATTTTTTACATTTTTTGAGATGTTAGGGGTTTTATGTGTTTTTTGTTTTTTAGTATTTCTAATGGATTTTAAGGTTTTTTATGTTTTATATATTTTTAGAATTATTTTATGATTTTTATGGTTTGTAGGGATTTTTTAAATTTTGGGGGTGTTTATGGGTTTTATGGATTTTTTTCGTTTTTTTTTGAGTTTTTTGGAGTTACTTGGTTTTTTAGGGTTTTATGGGTTTTTATAGTTTTTTTAATGAATTAAGGGGACTAAAGGTTTTTTATTGTTTTTAGTGTTTTTAGGTTTTGTAGAGATTTTTATGGTTTTTTTTGGATTTTTAGAGGGTGTAACTATTATTAGGATTTAAGTATTTTCCTAGGTTTTAGGGGTTTTTAGGATTTTAGTGATTTTTAGGATTCTTATGGTTTTTAGGGGTTTTATGGATTTTTATGGCTTCTAGGGTTTTTTTGGGTTTTTGGGTTTTTATGGGGTTTTGGGTTTTTTGTGTTTTATGAATTTTTTAATCCATTAAAGGTTTTTTAGTGTTTTTAAATGATTTTAGGGGTTTAAATGTATTTTAATAATTTTAGTGGGTTTTAAACGTTTTATGGGTTTTATTGTTTATAGGGTTTTTAATTTATTTATGGGTATAATGGTTTGTATGGTCTTTTGGGGTTTTTATGGTTATAGTGTTTTTTAGGTTTTTTAGGAGTTTTATGTGTTCTTATGTTTCTATGGTTTTTAGGGGTTTTCAGGATTTTTTTAATGTTTTGAATGTTTTTTTATGGCTTCTATACGATTTCTATTCTTTTAGGGTTTTTTTTGGTTTTGTGCAGTTTTAGGGTTTTTTTAAGGTTTTTCCGGTTTTAGATTTTTTTTTATTTTCAGGTTTTATGTTATTTTTTATTTTTATGGTTTTCATTGGGGTTTTTTTAGGGTTTTAAAGGTTTTTACATTTTTATGTATTTTAATGTTTTTTATGGTTTTTACATGTTTTAGTATTTTTTGGAATTTTGAGGGGGTTTACGTGATTTTATGTTTTTATGTTGTTGTGTATTTAGGGGTTTTTTGGAAAGAAATCTATACTGAAATATATAAAAAGAAATTGGATTAAAGTAATAGACAATTGTCTGAAGGAAAAACTATCAATGACCAAGAGGCTAAAAGAAATAGAGGTGTAGAAGTGAACACAAATCCCAAGAAACCTCATGAGAGCACATGGTAGAAAGGTTTGAGAAATCACACGAATATGATCCAAACCAGAACTAAGAAAACAAGAATTAGACCCTCTTGAAGCCCATCAAAGAATAATTAGATCCCAAGAACATACAGAAGGCCCCCCCCAGAGCAACCGAGAACACAAAACAACAGAACAACATGGGAACCCCGTGAAGCCTCCACAAACAAAAGTACAAAATTAGCAAACACTGCATCCAATGCCTCAATACCTACACAAATAACACTAGTTGGAGATGTAACCAACAAAATGTGAAAACATAGCATAAAACACCATAGAACTAGCAGAAGGATCCACAATACCACTGGGCACAATGCTAGCGAGCACTTCGAGAGGCATCACAATAAAGGATGACCCAAAATAGAGACAACTTCTTTGGCGGAGAAAAACACTAGTAACAAGAAACACACACACACGAACATGAATCACCACCCACCCAAACACCCTCACAAACACACAAGACTTATGAACACACACTCCACCACCTGTACACATGTACACACACAAACACATCCCACAAATAAACCCAAAACTAGAATGAATCATCATCGCATCAAATTACACAGAGAATGATACCAATGAAACATCCATACCAAGCCACTAAACCTGCCCCTGGATAAACAAGAAGACCAGCAAACCAACACCCAAATACAAATTCACAACCCGATAACCCTAAAGCTCCCCATCATCCAACACTACAAGGAACCATGAAGAAAACAACCAAATCCAAAATAACAAACCAAATTCAAAAACCAAGAGAATACAAGCACATCTCCACACCAAAAATCAAAACGTGAAAATAAATCTAACCATCAAAACTAACCACCCACCATAGATGAGCCCAGCAGAAAACCCACAATAACCAGAAGCCAAACAAGTGCCAGCCACCGGGAACCAACATCCTTAAACCATCTGAAAAACAGCTCCAACATGTGACCAACCCATCTAAAATGATAAAAACCAACAGATGATGACCCTAGAGCCAGAAGAAAATTCCAAAACATAAGAGTCCCAATAAACTATCAACCAATTAAGAGCCCAATAGATGCAGAAAGTCGTAACCAACACCAAAAAAATTGAATAAGATGCCCCTTGATTTTTAGGAACAAGTAGAACCACTTACATCTATAAGCATACATATACACCTTCCAAATACCCAAGAAAAATATCAATCAACCTATAAAAACCCCAGTAGAACACAAAGCCGACACTGCAATGTCTCCCACCATCTAGATCCCCACCAACAATTCAACCTAGAACATGCCCTGACAGAATCCCCAATAGAGAAAAATGAAGAAGAAAACACCATAAAAACCACCAACCACAAACCGAAACATGATCCTATGGAATATGTATAAAAAATCATCCACAAAACAACAAAACACATCCCCTCACATCTTGAAGAGAAGCCTAAGAAAGCACCCCTACACAAATAAACACCCAATTCATATAGTCATAGATGAGACTGCACTAGAAATCCTCGGTTCCATCACCCAACAGCATCCCCAGCCAACATAATCTTTCCTCTAGATAGCCAGAACCACATCACCTCACTCCCATGAAAAACAACTCACCACCAATCACCATAACAAATACAACATCCATAAGAAATGATACTCAAAGCACAAAGAAGAAGAAAACATGGGAACATCAACACCCATTAGAGAAGATACACACGTTTAACCAGTAAACCATATTCTGATTATCCATAATATTAGGAAACTTATTATAATAATGGATACTATAATAGACATCCAACTCAAATTTATGGAAAATATGACTAGCATAGTGAAATATAGACGCATGACGGTGATACTTCTACTCATTATAGATAAGATACACCAGGTTGGATAGCCTATGATTCCCCAAAACACTCAAAAAGGAATCCCCAATATATATGTCGAAAGACGAGTCAACATAATGATAATGAGCATGATCCGAACAATCTTTATTTAATAGGCTCAAGAAGGAAGACCCAAGATTCTAAGAGAACTCACAATTGAAAAACAAATGATCAATAATCTCATGGTAATTTAGAAAAACGAAAAAGTTATTGTGAAACTCCAAGCTCTTATATCGCAACCTATCATGTGTAAGAAAATAGTCAATGATCAACAAAAATGAGTAATGGATCACCTAGCATGGGTAACCTAATTCTAGAAAATTGAATTCCATACAAAAATGATAAATTTTGATCTAGATCCTCCCAAACCATATGAAATGAAAAATATGGATATTTTTTCCATTATATCCTATCATTGATACTCAGATTCTAATTATATAAAAGAGAATTCCTTATAACATCTCACAAATCAGAAGAATTTTCAATCAGATGATCCCAATCCCCACCAGAAATAATGTCATAAACCTAGATAGATTTATGGATACTAGAATCATAAATAATATGATCATTATTGTATGTACATTTATCCCCCCTAGGATACCAAGAATCAATCCATAGGTGGATACAAAATTCATTTTTAATATTGAAATAAATATGGTTCATTAGAAATTCTTGTATCCCCAATAACATTCTTAAGTCCACAAAAATTTCCAAGGAACTTCGGAAACCTAAAATTGGGAGAGACCAAGTAGAAACATGCAAGCCCAATCCACCCAAACGAATAAGGGGAGGGGGAAAAATGTCCCAAAAATTTCTATCCATAGTTTATTTATTCCAACCACCAACACACTTTATCCTATATGCTCCCACTCTTAGATCTAACTACCATGCATAAGACACTTTGGCCCCTGACACAGCCAAGTAAGGGCCCTTCCAAAGCACCCTCCTAAGATTTACTTCAATAGAATTGATATTTTTTGGAAAGATGAAATGATTGAAATAGTAATATTGGGTGAAACAATGAATAGATTAAACAATATATAAGTGGCCCATAGAAGATAAGAATTAGTGGTTTAAATATTCATTCTATTTAAAATTTTCACTTCCAAAGTAGCACTGTCCGCAACACATAATATTGTAGTAATAAGAGTCATCCCATGTTAAAAAATAGATAATAAACTTCCACTAATTTCCATGAAAGAACCAATACAATCCATAACCTCCAACGACACACCATCTAAGAAAATCACCATTTTAGATAAGATAAAATATATCCCAGACACTGAGGAAAAGGGATCCAAAGCATGATTTTAGACCCAAATTGGATCTAGATCACCAATGGAAAATAAGAGAAGATCATCTACAAAGAAATGATGAGAAAAGGGTGTTTTACCACATCTATCAATGAAACATGTAAAAGTGATAATAATAATTGGGAGAGTCTATGATAAAAGAAAAAAACAACTATAAAAATCACCAAAAGGGCGAAAGTAGATCCTCTTTCCTCAATCCATTCTTTTAATGAAAATAAACATGAAATATCCCATTATTATTAACCTAAATCACAGTAGAAGTGATCCACCTATTAATCCATGAAGGTAACATGACTAGAAAATCAAGAAGAACTAGTGAACCACAAAATAATTCATATCTGATAGAATTAATGTTCTTAAAAATAATAATATTACAAGCACACTGAGGAACAACTGAATTCAGGTGGTAACATCACTTCAAATCTTGAGCATGAAAAATATTATCATAAATAAATCTCCCATTAATGAAGTAATGTTATGCCTTATTGATATATGTATGTATAATGATTCTCAGATTTTCCTCAAAATTCATAGATATATACATATAACGAGTATTTCAGCACAAAATGGGCTTGAACTAAGAATTGGAGTAAGTATTAGGAAGCTTGTGAATCAAAGAAATAATAGATTCATTTTCTCCCCATAACAATTTCCTAGTACAGAAGAATTATGAAATAACATCAGTCACATCAGAAAATATTATAGAAATAGACTTTTTAATGAAAATTATATTAAAACCATTGGACCTGGAATCATTTATATTTTTGAGAGAGAAAATTAGATGATGAAAAACCTCGGCCTCCATGGATTTATAAATCAAATTTAAAGAAGTCCGTAAAATAGAGTGATATAAAAAGTGACCCAATATCTCTCTCCCTGGATAGGTCGTAGCTTCAAAATTCCCAATAAAGGAATGAAAAAACTAATAGTCTAAAAAATAATTAAACTCAGATTTGGAATAATAGAACCATAAACTGTCTGAATATAAACAAAATTAGAATAATTAAATATGTATTTCATCATGTTGAAAAAGAATGTTGAATTAATTCCCCCACCATAATCTGAAGAACCGGACTCTTATGATCAGCTTAGATAGTTTCCATCAATGTCTTGTCACCTAACATTTCATTACAACTACCTTCCTTTTCAATCAAGGAATGAAAATGTACATTAATAACAAAATATGATACGAAGCCAAATAATTCTTTCTCTATCATGTAAATTCCAATAGAATGATGAGCAGACAACTAGGATGCAAAGATCATAGATCTTGTATCATATTCTTCATTTTTTCATAAAATTGTTACATTTAACACCCTAAGAACCCAACATTACATCAAATAAAGATAGAAGATAGGAATCATTGATAATTTAACCAATGGTTAAAAAAATTATCCCTAACTTCCTAGAGTGAAGAAACTCTCTAGATATGATAATAATTGGGAATTATTGAAAATATTGAAATAAAGGAAATCAAATATTGAAGATGGGAACCAAGAAATCCTAGAGTAATTTACCATATTTCTGTCCAGCTTATTTAGAACCCATGAATATCCCTTACTCTATGAAAAAATCATCCCAAAGAAATAAAGATCATCCAAAATAGCATTTATAGAACCTGAATTTCAATCCTTCAAATAAGTGTTACAAATGAAGAAGACTCCATATATCTCTTATGGAAACCTAATCATGATAAAATTAATAAGAATGATATGATAAGACTCTAAATAAAATGAAACCCAAAAACCAATCTTCTTCCACCACACCCTTTGATCAAAAACTGAATTGAAATAATAAAAGAATAAAATTAAGAAAAAATTATCCACATTAATATCCCAAACTATTCACATAATAAGTTGATATGATTCAAACAAAGTATCAAAAGACAACAAGTGAGGGTTTAATTACACTAAAATGTGCCTAGAGGTGGATGAAGAAAATTTAGAAAAATGATTCAAATTTAGATAAATACTCCTCACAATAAGATCATTGTTTTCCCTTTTAACCTCTAATTCAAAAATCCCCAAATGATTCAATGTTTTATAGAAAATGGGGCCCTAAATCTCCATTTGCGTACTTGAAGTGTTGAGACCTCTAATGTTTCAAACTCTAAAGATAATCATTGGAAAATAAGGGAGTATCATATCCATTACCATAATGTCCAGTTTTGACTAGGACATTATTCAAATCACATTCATCCACATTAATCATATTATTACTAAGGGGATTATTACTTAATGTAGAAGAGTAGAGTCAAATCAGATCAATAAAGTTATGGAAAGGAGAAGAATAATCAACTTCCTTATTTCCTTGAGGGAGATTAATATCTATACTAGATAATTTAGACCAAGAACATAAAAAAAATCCATTCACATCCTTCATATTTGAAGCAGGAAAATATCCCACAGATTCCTTCAGCAAATTTGAAAAAATGAAGGTTCTTGGAACAACAATAAAACAATTTTGACCCAAAAATTCATGGAATTAAGAATGAGATCAAACTTATCAAATGCCTTGGGACAGAAGCATACCCCATACAAAACGTCATGAAAATAGAAAAAATAGGATACATAAGAATCTTCAGGCACACTAGAAGCAAGAGTAAGATCCACATAGGTGTTAATATCACCATAAGAGGGGCCAACTACTAAGGGAAAAACAAAACCTACACCTACCTGGGGAATTTACTATGATAAGAAATTAAAGGATTTATGAATAGGAAGAAAAACTTCTTTTCTAGTTCTCATAAAAAGTGGGAATGAACCTCCACAAACCAACTACCATAATGAAAAATTATACTTATCAGAAGCCTAGGTAGTAATAAAAGTAGAGTTCATCTTCTCGAAAACATAGGAAGACATTTTATCTTTCTAATCTAATGTGGGAATGGTTACTTATTCCTATAAAAATGATACTTTGGAGTAACATTAATCCAAACCATATGAAATTCATCATATGGTTTTTATTGTTGTATTATTTTTTTCATTTTTATATTTTTTAGTATTATTATGTGTTTTTAGGTTTATACGTTTTTTAGGGGTGTTCAGTTTTTTAGTGGGTTTTATGTTTTTTATGTTTTTTATGTTTTTTATGCTTTTATGTATTTCTTGTGTTTTATAGTATTTTTATAGTTTTTTGGGGTTTAATGAATTTTTATTATTTATAGGGTTATTTAGGGACTTTTATATATATATATATATATATATTTTATTTAAGGTTTTTTAGATTTTTTATTGCTTTTTGGGTTTTATGGTTTTTGTGGATTTTTAATATTTTAATGGGTTTTTTTATTTTTTATGCATTTTAGGTGTATTAGGATTTTTATAATTTTTTAAGGTTTTGTGGGATTTGTGTGTTTTTAGGGTTTTAATGTTTTCTTAGGTACTTTCAAGGTTTTTATTTCTTTTTAAATTTTTTTGTATTTTTTTAATATTTTTTAGGGTTTTTTGGAATTTTTAGGGTTCTATGGTTTTTATTATTTTTCCGGTAATTATAATTTTTTTAGTTTTTTAGGTTTTTTATGCTTTTAGAGTATTTTAAATAAAATCGTGATTAAATGATTTTTAGAGTTTTAGTGAATTTAGGTTTTTTATTATTTAAATTTAGGGGTTTTAAGGTTTTTTTAATTTTTTAGTATTTTTAGAATTTTTAAACAGTTATTAATGGGTTTAATTTTTTTTTTGTTTTTAAGGTTTTATTAGGGGGCGTTTTCATGTTTTTTAATGTTTTGTATGTTTTTAGGGACCTTTTATGAAATTTTTAGTATTTTTATGGTTTTTAGAGTTTTTATAGGTTTTGAGGGGTTTTATGGATTTTAGGGTTTTATGGGTTTTCAGAGATTACTAGAATTTTTTTAGGTTTAATGTGTTTTATCAATTTTTTCGGCTTATAGAGTTTTTTAGGTTTGTTAATGTTTTTTAAGGGCTATGGTTTTTATAGTTTTCAATAGTTTTTAGTGTTTTTAAGATTTTTTCCTTTTTTATGGTTAGTTTAAAGTGTTTTAGTGTTTAAAGGTTTTCTTTGGGAGATTTCAGTGTTTTTAGGGGTTTTCAAAAATTTAGTGATTTTTGGGATTGTTTTTAGTTTTTATGATTTTTAGGGATTGTCAAGGATTTAGGGTTATTTAAGGTTTTTATGTTTTATGGATATTTTGGGGGATTATTTAATTTTTTAGGGGTTTTAAGAGTTTTTAGAGTTATTATTGGGTTTTATGTTTTCAAAGGTTTTAGGAATTTTTATGGATTTTAGGTTTTTATGTATTTTTAGGGTTTTATATTTTTTTTTTGTTCTTTAGATTTTAGGGGTTTCATGTGTATTTGGGTTTTTAAATTTTTCTAGGGGGTTTTTAGTGTTTTCCGGTTTTTTTAACATTCTTAGCTATATTTAGGGTTTTAGGGTTTTTGAATGGTTTGGGGGATTTTATGGTTTTTATGGGATTTTCAGATTTTTATTGTTTTAAAATTTTGTTATATTTTATTATGGTTCTAAGGGGTTTAAATGATTTTTAGAGTTTTTAATTTTTTGTTTAGTGTTGTATGGAATTAAGGGATGTTTACATTTTTTTGGGTTTTAGGGTATTAAGTTAATTTAAGGGTTTTTGGATTTTTATTGTTTTAGGGTGGGTTTTTAGTTTTTTATGGTTTTCTTAGGGTTTTTAGTATTTTTTTCATTTTAGTTGTTTTTGTTATTATTATGATTTTTATGGGTTTTCAAGGGTTTTAGTAATTTTTAGTGAATTTAGGTGTTTTAAGGGTTTGTTTTGGTTTTTTGGGTTTTTTGGTTTTAAGGGGTTTTACTTTTTTAGATTTTTTAAAAGAATTTAGGGGTTTAAAGGAATTTTAGCATTTCTAGTGAGTTTTAGAATTTTTTATGGATTTTATGTTTTTAATGTTTTTTATTTTTTAATGATTTTGGAGGGATTTTTAGTTTTTCTGGTCTTTTAGTGTACATTAGGGTTTTATAATCTTTTAATTTTTTTCATGTTTAAGTTGTCTTTGGTTTTTACCTTTTTGTTGTGGGTTTTCTGTGATTTTAGTGTTTTTTATGTTTTTAGTAAAGATAAGGGATTATTATTATTATTTTTATGGATTTTTAATATTTCTGGGATTTAAAGGTTTTTAGGGTTTATAAGGGTTTTTAGGGGTTTTATGGTTTTTAGCATTTTTTGGATTTTAGGGGTTTAAATTAATTTTAGATTTTTTCATAATTTTATTTGTTTTCATACTTTCTAAGGGATTTTAGATTTTTAGTAATTTAAAAGGGATTTTATATAATTTTATGGGTATTTTAGTTTTTTTTTATATTGAGTGGTTTTATGGTTTTTAGGGTTTTCATGAGTTTTGTAGATTTTTTGGGTTTTATGGTGTTTTTCATTTTTTTTGTTTTTGAGGATTTTTAGAATTTTTTAATCATCTTTATGGTTTGAAGGGGTTTACAGTTTCTAGTGTTTTAGGGTTATTATGTGTTATAATGTTTTTTAGGTTTTTTGTGGGTTTTATTTTTTCTGGAGATTTTTCTTTTCGGTTTTTATGGTTTTCAGTATTTTTAGAATTCATAGATTATTTTTGGTTTTAAGTATTTTTTTGTGTTTTAAGGATTTCATAGTGGGTTTCAGGGTATTCCTAAAAATTTTATGTTTTTAGGGATTTTTTAGTTTTTTATGTCTTTAAGGTTTTTTATAGTTGTTATTGTTTTAGGGGATTAAATGATGTTTATCAGTTTTAGTAGTTATTAGGGAATTATGAGATTTTAGAGTTTTTTATGGTTTTTAGGGGGTTCTGTAGTTTTTAAGTGTTTTCGGTTTTTTAACTGTTTTTAGCTTTTTAAGGGTTTTAAGTGTTCTTAGCATTCAATGTTTTTCACAGGGTTTTCAAGGTATTAGTGTTTTTTCATTTTTAAATAACATTAGGGATTTTTTTCAATACTTATGGGTTTACAGTGTTTTTAGGGGTTTTTGAGTGTTTTGGGTGTTTTTAAGGTTTTATGGGTTTTATGGTTTTCATAGGGTTTTTATAATTTATATAGAATTTTTTTAGGGTTTTTAGGGTTTCTAGATTTTTTTAATGTATTTATGTGTTTAAATGGGTTTTTATAGTTTTTGTGGGTTATTATGGTTTTTATCGGGTTTTAGGGCTTTATGGTTGTTAGAGTTTTTACGGGTTTTGGGTTTTTGGGTCTTTTAGGGTTTTAGCATTTTTCGGTTTTATGGGGTTTTAGTGTCTTAGTTTTATGGTTTTCTAAGGGGCTTTCAAGATTTCAGGTTTTCATGTTTTTTTACATTTTTAGGGATTTATTGGGATATTTTATGTTTTTATACTTTTTTGGGATTCATCGAATTTTATGGTGTTTAGAGTTTTTTGGGTTTCTTTGTTTTTTTATTTTTTTGTATTTTTTCTATTCTCTAGGGGATTTCAATTTTTCTAGGTTTTTATGGTTTTTTATTTGTTTTAATGGTTTTTTATATTTTTAGTCATATATATGATTTTTGTTGGATTTTCATATTTTATGGATTTTTGGGACATTGATGGTTTTATGATTTTTTATGGTTTTTATGGATCTTATGGTTTTTTGTGTGTTAGAATTTGTTTTTGAGTTTTTAGGTATTTTATGGGATTTTGGAATTTTTTAATGGTTTTAAAGAATTTTAGGGTTTTTGATGTTTTTAGTGGGATTAATGATTTTATTGTTTTTTATGGTTTTTAATGGTTTTATGGGTTTTTATGATTATTAGGGGTTCAATTTTTTGAGTTTTTATGGTTTTTATGGATTTTAGTATTTTTTAGGTTTTTAGGGGTTTTATGTTATTTAGGTTTTTATGGTTTTCTTATGGGTTTCTTGGGTTTTAATGGTATTTTTGTTTTTAGGGTATTTTAGGATTTTAGGATTTTTTAGCATTTTAGGTATTTTGAGGGGTTTTAGGGTTTTTTTGTTTTTTTTTGGATTATTTGATTTGTTAGTGATTTAAATGGCTTTATAATTTTTTTTATCATTTTTAGTCTTATAAATGATTTTTAATTTATTTTAGTCGTTTTTATTGTCATTATGGGTTTTGGGTTTTTAGGTTTTGAGGAATTTTCTAGGATGTTTGGTTGTTAGACTTTTTAGGCTTTTTAGGACTTTTATGTGTTTTGTTTTTTATGGATTTCTTAAGGGTTTTCATGTTTTATGGGTTTTTAGGTTTTTAGGCATGTTTTGGGATTTTATTGAATTTTTATGGTTTGAAGGGTTTTTGGGGAATCTAATTATTTTTAGGTTTTTAGGGGTTTAGGGTCTTTTATGGTTTTTAGTGCTTTTAGGTTTTTTGTGGTTTTAAGTCTTTTTAGGTTATTAATATTTTCATAGGGTTTTCATGTTTTTTCGTGTTTTTTAAAATTTCTGGATTCTTTGGGATTTTTAAATTTTTTATTGTACTGTATTGTTTTTCAGGATTCTGAGGGGTTTTAGGGGTTTTTAATGTTTTTATAGTTATTCTTATTTTTTGGGTTTTTATGGTTTTTTTAGTTTTTAGGGTTTTATTCTTTTTTAGAGTTTTCAACGTTTTATGTGTCTAAAGGGTATTTTATGTTTTAGTTATTTTAGGTATTTTATGGCATTTTAGGATTTTTATGGTTTTAGGGTTTTATGGGGTTTTAGGGTTTTTTAGTTTTATAGCCTTTTGGGGGATTTTGTGTATTTTTTTTAATGCTTTCTTAGGGTTTTCTAGGTTTTTTAGGATTTTTTATATTTTTAGCAATTTTTAGGGGTTTTAGGATTTTTATTGTTTTGTGGGTTTCTTAAGAATTCGATTGCTTTAAGGGTTTTATTGGTGTTTATGGGTTTAAGATTTTGGGAATTTTTTAGTTGTTAATGTTTTATAGGTTTTAGATTTTTGTAACTTTTTTTATCATTTAAATATGTTTTTATACTAATTAGTGGTTTCTTATGTTTTTATAGGTTTCTAAGGTTTTTTGGGGTTTTGGTTTTGGGGGGGTTTTAGGGTTTTAGGGTCTCTTACGGTATTTAGAAGTGTGATAATTTTTTCGGGTTTTAGCGGTTTTAAGTGTTTTTATGTTATTAATGGTTTTTAGGGGTTTCATAATTATTAGGGTTTTTATGTTTTTAAGAAATTTTAAGGAATTTTTAGCATTTTTATGATTTTTTAGGACTCTTATGGATTTCATGGTTCTTTGGGTTTTTATGGTTTTCAGGTTATTTACTATTTTTAAGTTTCATAATGGCTTGGATATATTTTAAGATTTAATGTTTTTCATATTGTTTTTAGGGTGTTAAGGTTTTTTATGTTTTTAGTGATTCTATGGATTTTTTAATATTTTTATGGTTTTAATGTTTTTATAGATTTTGTGGGTTATTGGGTTTTTATTGGGTTTTATGGGTTTTGTGGTTTCTTTGGGATATTAGGGTTTCATGGTTTTTTATAGTTTTTTTATTTTTAGTGTCTTAAGGTTTTTAGAGTTTCAACATTTTATGGGTTTAAAGGGTATTTAGATTTTATATTGAGTTTTAAATGTTTTTGGGTTTTTATTGGGATTTACAATTTTAATTATTTGTATGGGTTCTTGGTATTTTAGGATTTATTATGGTTTTTATTTTCTTAGGTTTTTAGGGGCTTTTGTGTTTTTATGTTTTAGTGTTTTCTTAGGTTTATTTAGGGGTTTTTGGTATCTTTACATTTTTATGGATTTTTTTGGACTTTTTAGGATTTTTATGGTTCCTTATGGGTTTTAGGGATTTTGAGGGTTTTCAATGTTTTTATAGCTTTATGTTTTTTTGTATTTTTTTGGGTTTTGGGGTTTTGAGAGTTTTTATGGGTTTTATGGTTTTGAGAGTTTTTTATGATTTTTAGGTGTTTAAAGGTGTTTTAATGTTTTTACTTGTTTTATTTTTTTAGGGGTTTTAAGGGTTTTTTTGTTTTTTAGGAGTTTTATAGTTTTTTTATTTTTTATTTTTTAGGGTTTTAGGGGTTTTATGGTTTTTTTTTTGAATTTATGGTATTTTTTGGTTTTCAGGGTTTTTGAGGGGTTTAGTATTTTTTTAGTATTTTTAAGGTTTCACTGGGTTTTTTATGGATTTTTTTAGTTATTTCTAAGGTTTAATGGGTTTTTAGAGTTTTTAACGATTTTAGGGGTTTAAAGTGTTTCTAGACTTTTTATTGAGGCTTTAGGGTATTTTGGGTTTTTTAGGGTTTTTAATATCTTTATGGTTTTAATAGTCTTTAGGGGGGCTTTAGGGGTTTTAGGGACATAAATTCATTTTTAGATATTTTTTATGGATTTTACGTGCTTTTTGGATTTTAAGGATTACTTATTGGAATTTAGAGCTTACAGTATTTTTTACATTTTTTTGGGAATTTTAGGAAATTTTATGATTTTTATGGGGGTTTCATGTGTTTAGGGAACCTAATGGATATTAGGTTTTTTAGGTGTTTGAGGGTTTTTTGGGTTTTTAGCATAATTTAGTGTTTTTAGGGTTTTCATGTGTTTTTGGGTGTTTATTTTTTTCAGAGGGGTTTGTAAGGTTTTTTCTGTTTTTAGGGAATTTTAGCACTTTTATGATTTTTATGGTTTTTTGGGGTTTTAGGGGTATTTATGGTATTTAGGGATTTTTATTGGGTTTTTAGTTTTTTTGAGTTCTTTTGAACTTTTTAAGGATTTTAGTAATTTTTGAAAAATATATTGTTTTAAAAGTTTTTAGAGTTTTTATTGGGTTTTTACTGTGTTTATGTGGTTTCAATATTTTATTTATGGTTTGAATGTTTTTTTATGTTTTCACCGATATTCTAGTTTTTTGGGGATTTTTCATTTTTAGGGTTTTTAGGGGTTTGATGTGCTTTTAGTTTTTTAAGGTTTTCTTAAAGGTTTTCTAGGATTCATGGGATTTCTTTATGTTTTTAGTGATTTTTCATGTTTTTTGGATATTTATTGGTTCTATATTTGTTTGTATTTTTTTTGATTTTAGGTTGTTATTGGTTTTTGGGGTTTAAGGGTCTTTTAATTTTTTAGGATTTTTAATTTTGTTATATTTTTTTGTATTTTTTAGAAGTTTAAAGGGTTTCTAGTGGTCTTAGGGGTTTTTTTTGGGCTTTTAGGGATTTTTTATTTTTTCTGGGGTTTTCATTTATTTTATGGTGTTTTATTGTTTTTTATGGTTTTTAAAGTTTTTATGAGTTTAGGGGTATTATGAGTTTTTAGATTTAAAGGTTTTATTTCGGTTTTTATTGTTTATTAAATTTCGAAATTTTTTTTGGCGTTTTTATTATTTATACTGTTTTTAATGTTCTTTTTTATTTTGATGGTTTTTATAGTATATTTAGGGTTTTTAGTGTTTTAAAGTTTTTAAGTGCTTTAAGTGTTTTTTGGTATATTATATCTTCTTATTATTTCATGGATTATTTTTATGTTTTATATATTTTTCATGATTTTTAAAATTTTAATAGATTTTTTTGGGTTTTTATGGATTTTGATGGCTTTTAGTTTTTTAGGGATCTTTGGAGTTTTATTGGAGTTTTTGAATTATTATGGGTTTTAATGGGTTTGTATGTTTTTTAACATTTTTAGGGGTTTCAAGGATTTTTAGAATTTTAAGTGGGGTTTTAGGGGTTTTAGGGGTTTTATAGCATTTTAGGCTTTTTATGGTATTTAGATGTTTTTATGTGCTTTAGGGTTGTAAGGGTTTTTAGTGGTTTAAACATTTTAGGGTTTTTAGCGGTTTTTGGGTTTTATATATTTAAGGTTTTCATAGGTTTTTTTCACAATTTTTTTTAATGTTTTTAGGAATTTTTGGGATTTTTATAATGTTTAAGCGGTTTTAGGGTTTCTTGATATTTTGAGTGATTTTTATGGTTTTAGAATTCTTTTTTTAGGGTTTTTAAAGGTTTTGATGTTTTTTTAGTTGTAATGTTTATAGGGGTTTAAAGGGTTTTTAGATTTTTTAGTGGTTCTAAGGTTTTTTTTGGTTTTTTAATTGTATTTACAGTTTTAGTGGTTTTTATGGTTTTTATGGTATATCTATTTTTTAATGTTTTTAGAATTATTTGGGTTTAAGGGGATTTAAGTGTTTTTTTGGAGTTTATGATTTTCTTATTTTTTTCAATTTTTTAGGTGTTTTTAAAAATTTTAGAATTTTAGAGATTTTTTAGGATATTTATGGGTCATTTGTGTTTTTAGGGATCTTGAAATTTCTTTTTTGTTTTTAGGATTTTTTAGTTATTTGTTGTATTTTGTGTTGTAATGGTTATTTTTTTGAGTATTAGGCCTTTTAAGGGTTTTCAGAGTTTTGAAGCATTTTTAGGTGTTTGAGAATTTTTTAGAGTTTTCAGTTTTTTTATGGTTTTTATTGGTTTGTAGAGTTCTCAGTTGTTTTATGGGTTTTAGGGTTTTTATGGGTTTTAGGGTGTTTATGTTTTTTAGAATATTGATGTTTTTTGGAGTTTTAAGTGTTTTTTTAAATATTTTCATGGGAGGGAATTAATGGTTTTTTCCAATTTACGTATTTTTCAGAATATTTTATGATTTATATGGTTTTGAAGTGTTTTTATGTATTTTGAGTGTTTTTGGTGTATTTAGGCTTTTGGAGGTTCTATTTTTTTGTAGGGTGAAGGCAGGTGTGAGGACCATGCTATTCCTGGTCCCCCCAAATTTATGAAAAAAAATAAAGGGGTAGGGCCAAACGACCCAAACACAAAAACAAGTCCCAAAGGAAAAACAAAAAAGAAAACAAAAGAGAAAAAAATAAAAAGAAAGGAAAATCATCATCATAGGTGATCATGTCCTGAAATCTAGTGAATGTCTGCACCACATGGATCTCCATCCACACCATAGTTGTCACCAACATCATTATCCACCGACTCCCACACATATGATTCACATAGGAAGTTAGTGTTATACTCTCTTAGCCTTCGCTGCTCCGCATTCAACTGATTCTTTACCGACTACCCACCATTGCATGAGGGTTTATTCATCACAACTTTACTGGATGCCCTAAAAGACAATGTCTTTGGCAGGGAGGAATATTCCTTCCTCGACTTCCTCTTTCGTGGGTTAAATGTGACACTAGCTGAAACTTTATCCAGAACATGGATAATAGTATCTTCATTATTCAGATAGCAATCAATGGCGGTTGACCCCTCTATATCCCCCTCCCCAGATGAACCACCTATAAGGTTCTCTTTTCCGAGAGGGAATTCATTCCCAAGCATAGCCCTCTCCTTCATTATCTGTGCCATGTTGAAGTTCATTCTTGAGTCCTCATCATAACCCTTTCCCAATGGCATTGCGCCGTGTAATTCCATTTCATCTTGTAAGGTGGATTTATTCACTATTGTTGGCATCATATTTGAGACCTCTAATGTCATGTCCTTTAGTATCTTGGTCGGGAAAACAGCTCCAGTTTGTCCAGCCTCATCAATCTAGGCATTGAGTATCCCTTTGGGGACATGCGCATTTGAAATATCCACTACGGCCGGGACCAGATACACATTAGCAGCATAACATGCTTCATGCAGATCAGAGCATGCCACAACAACACATGTCAGATCCTCAGCACAAGCAGACCAAGTAGCATGCACACCATCCATCCCATCAGATTCATCCACTGTAGCACTGGCACTAGGTACAACATTATCATCATCCCCTGTACTGGCCTCATCAATATTAGTAGTAAGAACCCATTCGGGCACACACACATCCGAAAAATCCCCCATAGCCGGGATCAGATGCCTATCATCTGGGGAGATGGCTTCAAGCAAGAGGGGGCACGTCACAACAGCTCCATCAGAAGTTGGTCGGGTGGTGTGATCCCCTTCAAAAGAACCAGTGTTCTTCTGTCCGCAGTCAACATGGCCATCCGCTTTGAGACTGAAGGCCTCCTGTGTGGCCTTCAGCTGCTCAACACAGAGGCCAGGGTAACCACCAATACCCAAAGGCACAACACCGTGCTGGGTATCATGATGCCCATCATTGCGATCATCATCTCCATGGATTTCCAAATACCCCAGGAACTCAAAATGTTTTCTCAGGGATATCCCACAAGTAACATTCATTTTTCTTCCAAAAAAACTCATGGACGTCATCATCAGTGCTCCCAATTTTCACTTAGGGTCGCAAAGGACACCCCTGCAGCAGGAGTTAAGACCCTACCGCCCTTCCTAACAACTTCACGATCAGTATCCAGACTCTCCACCTGCACCACTTCCTTATCTCTCCTAATAAATGATTTCAGCACCTCCTTGTTGCAGCTACCACCCAGGGTGCTATCCAAGTCCTCATCACCAAAAGCTTCCTTACTATGAAAATCCATCCTCATCCTATCAAAAATAGACTTAGTGGAAGGGTTTGGTTCCTTGTCTGTCCCTTGTCTAGAAAAGGTTCCTATAAGGAGTGGTCAATAGGAGAATCTTGAACCAAACCATGACCTATAACAGCTCCTAGATCAAATCCATGAGAAAATGGTAGCTACAAGGCAAGTCTAACAGGGCCAGCACCACCAATATATTGAGCAATCGAGTGACCTTATCACTGACAGATCGAACAGAACATAAACCAGGATTCGAAACAATCCTATTGATGCCACAGAAGCTCCCCTTCGACCTCGATGCAAACCGAATCAATCGGGTCCTTGGAGACATCGACCTCTACACAAATCCTTGGGGCAATGTGGTGAAAAACAGCAAGAGTGTGGGAGTCCGAGTAAAGGAACCTACCAATCAGATTCCCAATGTTGCGGAGAAAAGTAGGATTCTGGAAAGTGAGGGCCAGCCTAGGAAGGGTGACCTAAATTGCCGTGACTCAAGGATCTCACTATAGATGGAAATAAAAGTTCCAATGAATCAAGGAAATTATAGACACATCCACTTTCCTTGGAGAGAAAGCCCAAGCCATGATCAAGTCTTACTCATTCATAAAAAAGATCTAAAAATGTCGAGGATCGAGAAGACTGATGAGAGCCTTTTCAGAGAGCTTCCATGTAGAAGAAACAAACATGTTAAAGACTTCAACCGGTTGTCAAGACATCCCAAATCGAACCACCAACGTAAGATCTAGGAGTACAGAATCCCGAAATAACTCGTGATTCGAAATCAGAACCGACGACACTCCCATGACTCAGCATGGATCTTTAGGGAAAATATTCACCTCTGGAAAGCCTGGAAGGAGTGTGGGGTCAATAAATGGAGAGAAAGATCACCGCAAAGGTGCACCATCCACTGCCCCTTGGCTGCGACGTAGGGAGGGGTGGTAACGCTAGCGCCATCTGCTACGTCAGTGGCCTCATGAAGAAGGACGAGGAACTCCATCGCGAGAGGAGAGCAGCCGAACCCAACGCAATCTTCTCTCTTTAAGGATTTTTCTTTAAGGTTTTTAAACATGTTGTTGGGTAATGATGTATTGGGACGGCCTACCCACTTGCGCACCGTACGTCTCTAGTGAGGCCCAAGATGGCCAACCCTTGGGGTTAGGCGAGATCCCAATAGGGTAGAGGGGCCCATGAGTGGTTTTCTAGCATTTGGGATTTTTTGGATTTTTTTGTTTTTTTGTTCATAAGGATTATAATGTTTTTTTAAAGAAAATAGATTATTAGGTGTTTTTTGTGTTTTTTGTGCATTCTTAGGGTTTTTATGATTTTTTATCATTTTAAGGGTTTTTAGGGTGTTTATGGTATTTATTGTTTTACGGTTTTTATGGTTTATATTGTTTTTAGGTTTTTTTGGGGTTCTAACAGTTTTTATGATTCTGAGGTTTTATAATAATTTTTTCTAGATTTAAATGTTTTTTATGTGTTTAGGGTTTTTAGGGAATTCTAGGGGCTTCATAGGTTTTTATGGAATTTGAGGGTTTCAGGTTTTTTAACATTTTTATAGTTTTTATTGGTTTTTTGGGTTTTAAATGGGGTTGAGTTTTTATGGGTTTAAACATTTTTATACATTTATAACATATTTTCGGGATTGAATTGTTTTTAGAGTTTATATTGGTTCTAGTTTTTATGGGTTTTTAAAGATTTTGAAAGGTTTTTGTATTTTTATGGTATTTAGGGTTTAAAAGGATCATTATAATTATTTGGGATATTAGAATTTTTATTTTTATATGGTTTTCATTGGAGTTTTCCTTGTTTTTTTATTTTTTTATGTTTTTATGATTTTTAGAACTTTTTAGGATTTTCATCTATTTTTATGTTTTTATGTATTTTGAGGTTTTAGGGTTTCATGGGTTTTAGGATTTCAAGTTTTTGTTTATCTTTTTTGGTTTTATATTTAATAGATTTTTTTTTATTATTTTTAGGGGTTTCAATGGTTTTATGATTTTTGGAGGTTTTGGGGTTTTATTGGATTATCAGATTTTTTATCTTTATAGGGGATTAATTTTTTTTTGGGTTTTTAAAATTTTAATAGCGTTTTTAGGGGTTTTTTACATTTTTAGGGATTTGAGGTTATTTTTATGATTTTAATAGTTTTTAGGGTTTTTATGTACTTTTAGGGGTTTATGGTTTTTTAGGTTGTTATGATTTTAATAGATATTTTTTTGGGTTTGTATGGATTTTTGAGTTTTTAGGGTTTAATTTTTTTTAGTTTTTTACATATATAGGGTATGAAAAAAAATTAGATGTTTTTATTGTTTTTAGGTTTTTATGGGGGTTTAAGGGTTTTTAATGATTTATTTTATTTCTATGGTTTTTTGAGTTTTTATATTTTTATGGTTTTTAGGGTTTTAACATTTTTTAAGGAATTTAGTGGTGAAAAATGTTTTTAGTTTTCTTATTATTTTTTGGGATTTTATAGCCTTTTAGGATTATTATATTTTTTTATGGTTTTAATGGATTGGGTGGGGGTAAGTGTGTTTTGGGGTATTGGGGTTTTTATTTCTTTTTGTTATGGTTTTTGGAGTTCATTATAGTTTTAAATGGGTTTTTTGTGTTTTATTACATTTTTAGTGTTTTAATTTTTTTAATGCTTTTAGTGGTTTTATTTGTTTTAATTGTTTTTAGGTTTTTATGGATTTCTTTTGGGTTACTTGGGTTTTTAGTGTTTTTTATGCTTTAGGGAATTTTCAGGTTTTTTTAGGAATGTTATGGTTTTTTGTGTTTTTAGGGATTTTGTGGATTTTATGGGTTTAATTTATTTTTTTCTTAGTTTTAGGTATTTTTATGGTTTTTAGAGTTTTTAAAATATTTATAAGATTAAAGAGAATTTAGATTTTACAGTGGTTTTTATGTGCTTTATGAGATTTTTTGGGTTTTTATGGTTTTTAGTGTTTTGGGATTTTTATATTTTTTATGAATTTTAGGTTTTTTTATCATTTATAGGTTTCTATGGGTTTTAATTATTTTTTATTTTGTTTTTATATTTATCTTGGGTTGCATAGGGTTTTTAGGATTTTATGATTTTATGTATTTTTAGGTATTTATTTGATTATAATTGTTTATGGTTTTATGATTTTTCGGGATTTTGAGTGATTTAGTATTTCTAGGGATTCAGGGTGTTTTACAGTTTTTTAGTTTTTAGAGTTTTTAAATAAGTTTAGATTTTTTTAATGTTTTCAACATTATAGAGGGTTTCCATAATTTTTTTGTGGTTTTAATGATTTAATGGGTTTTATGGGGTTTAATGTTTTTAGTGGTTTTATTGTTTTTAGGGGGTTTTATAGTTCTTAGGTTTTTTATGTATTTTGAATTTTTTTTGGGTTTTATGGGTTTTATTTGTTTCTAGTATTTTAATGTATTTATAGGGGTTTATGGGGTTTTAATGTTTTATGGACTTCTAGGGATTTTTATGATTTTTATATGTTTTAATGTGTTTTGGGAATTTTTATATTTTTATGGGTTTTAGGTTTGCTAGGTTCTTTAGGTTTTTTTATAGGTTTTCGGGGTTTATGTTTTTTTGGGGGTGTAAAGGTTTTCTTATGGTTTTTAGTGTTTTTGTAATTTTTTACATTTTTCTGGATTTTTATAGATTTTTTAATGATTTTTATGGTTTTTTAGTTTTATAGATTTTTAGGGATTAATGGGTTTTTAGGGTTGTTATGGATTTTTGGGATTTTTTTGGTTTTTTTTTTGATTTTTATGAGTTTTAAGTACATTCAGAGTCTTTTAACATTTTAATAAATTAAAATTTCTTTAGATTTTTTAGTGGGGTTTAGTGTTTTTAAGAATTTTTTACGAATTTTGAGGTTTTTTAGGGTTTTTTGGGTCATTAGAGGTTTTAGAGTTTTCAGGGTCTTTTGGGGTTTCATGTGTTTTTAGGTTTTTAATATTTTCTTCAGAGTTTTTTAGGGTTTTTATGTTTTTCGGAATTTTGAGATATTTTAATAGATTTTATGGGTTTTTAGAGATATTGGAGGGTTTTTAGGGTTCTTGGGGTTTTTAGGGTTTTTGTGTTATTTGAGTTTTTAGGGTTTTATGGTTCAAAAGAGTTTTAAATGTTTTTATTAGTTTAAAACTTTTTTCTATTTTTTTAGTTGTTTTAGGGTTATTAGGGTTGTTTAAATTTTTAGGTTTTAAAGGTTTTTAAGTTTTTTTTGATTTTTAATGTTTTCATAGCGGTTTTCATGGTTTTTAGGGTTTTCCAAATTCATAAGGAATTTTAGGAATTTTTAAGCATTTTAAGGATATTTAGGGTCTTTATTAATTTTAGTGATTTTTATGTTTTTTATGGTTTATATGGGTTTTTATTGTTTTTTTGGGTTTTAAGAGTTATTTTGAGTTTTTTTTAGGGTATATGGTTTTTTAGATTTCTTAAAATTTTTAATTTTAATAATATTTTTTTAGAGTTTTTAGGGTTTTACTTCTTTTTATTGAGTTTTATGGTGTTTGATGGTTTTTAGGTATGTTTATGGGTTTTTTTTGGGATTTTATGGTTTTTTGGGTCTTTTTAGAGTTTTTTTTGGATTTCAAAAGTTTTCATGTTTTTTGGTGTTTTTTGTGTTTTTTTGGTTTTAAGTGTTTTCTTATGTTTTTTGGGGTTTTAGTTTTTATAAATCTAGGTAATTTTATATATTTTAGATTTTTATGGTTTTTTCGGGTTTTTAGTAAATTTATGGGTTTTTAAGGTTTTAAGGTATATTTGGGTTTTATGGGTTTTTTGAGTTTTTTGGGGTTTTAAATTTTTTTAGAGATTTAAATTTTTTTAGGGGTTTAATTGATTTCTAGTGTTTTTAGTAAATTTTTAGCAGGTAATGGGTTTTTAGTGTTTTTTTAATGATTGATGGGATTTTTATTGTTTTTAATGTTTTTAAGGTTTTTAGGTTTTTAACGGTTTTAATTGTTTTTCGGTATTTAATGTTTTCATATTTTTTCATTTTTATTAGGGTTTCTTACATTTTTATATACTTTTATATATTTTATAATTTTGGTGGGTTTTAGGGTTGTTAAGAATTTTGAGCATTTTTGGGTTTTTTTAGGTTTTTATTTTATATTGTGCTTTATGGTTTTTTTCTTTATTTTTTGCGTTTAAAATTTTTTTATTGATTTTATGGGTTTAAATGGTTTTCTATAGTTTTTAATGGGATATTCATATTTTATATATTTTTTTTAATGTTTTATGGGTTGTATGGTATTCGAGGTTTTTCTTGATTTTTTTGGGTTTATAGGGATATTAGCATTTTAAGGGTTTTAAGTTCTTTTATATATTTATTGTTTTTCTATTATTAATCAAGGTTTTAGGGTTTTTTCTATTTTACGTTTTTTTTTAAATTTTATATTTTTTAGTGTTTTTCGGGGTTTTGCAGGAATTTATGAATTTTTACAGTGTTTAGTGTTTTTATGCTTTTTGGGGTTTTATGTTTTTTATGTTTTTAATGTTTTTAATTTTTTTAATAGATTTTTAACATTTTTATGTGTTTAAAGGGTTATTTGAGACTTTAGTTGATTTTTAGGGTTTTTATTGGGTATTAGGGTTTTTATTTTTTTAAGAGCGTTTCTAACTTTTAGGGTTTTTTAGGGTTTTTAGCATTTTTTAGGGTTCTTATGAGTTTAAATTTTTTTATGTTTTTAATGTTTTCATAGGGTTTTTAAATTTTTTATGTTTCTTTAATCGTTATGTATTTTAAGGATTTTTATGATTTTTATGGGTTTTAATATTTTTGACGGACATTGAGGGGTTTTGTGGTTTATTAGTGTTTTTAGCTGATTTATTGTTTATTGTGGTTTTAGGTGTTTTTTTGGTTTATTTAAGTTTCAATGGTTTTTTAGAGTTCTAAAATTTTTTCGTGTTTAAAGGGTTTTTATAGTTTTTTGTTTCGTTTTTAAGATTTTTAAGAATTTTTAGGGGGGTTTTCGTTTCTTTTTTGGGTTTTATGGTTGTAGTGTTTTCCAGTTTTTTAGGGTTTCATGTGTTTTCTGGTTTTTATGGTTTTCTTTTCGGTTTTCATAGTTTTTACTGTTTTTTAAATTTATAGTGATTTCTTGGGATTTTTATGTATTTTTATGAGTTATTATTGTTTTTAAATATTTTGAGGTGTTTTAGGGATTTTATTGGGTTTTGGGTTTTACCGGTATTTTGGTTTTCCAGGATTTAGTATTTTTAAGTGTTTTCGGTTTTTGTGGTTTTCTTAGAGTTTTTATGGGGTTTAGGGTTTTTAATATTTTTTTTATTTTTACATATTTTTTTAATTTTTTGGGTTTTTAGAGTTTTTTGGTATTTTGAGGAATTTTATGGGTTTTTTTTTGTTTTTCTAATTTTTAGTTTTTTCCAATTTTTTTAGTTTTTACTGTATTTTTAGAGTTTTCACCCATTTTTGGGGAATAAATGGTTTTCATATTTTTATTGGTTTTAGGGTTTTGTGGGTATTTGAGGTTCGTAGGGGTATTATGGTTTTTGGGTTTTTTATTATTTTTAACTTTTTTCCATATTTTGTAGTTTTCTTGATTTTAAGTGTTTTTAGTATTTAAAGGTTTTATTGGGGTTTTTTGGGTTTTAGGGGTTTTTACATTTTGTGGAATTTTTATGGATTTGAGGGATTTTTATGGGTCATAGGGTTTTTATGTAATTTAAGGGGTTTTTTAGATTTTTTTGTTTTTTAGGGTTTTTTAGATTTTTTGTTTTTTTATGTATTTTTACATTTTTATGGTTTTCATAAGGGTTTTTAGGGTTTTATTGTGTTTTTTACATTTTTTTTATTTTTAGGTATATTTTATGATTTTTATTGCTTTTAGGTTATTATGGTTGTTTGGAGTTATTTATAGTTTTGAATATTTTAAAATGTTTGGGTGGTTTAAAGGGATGATATTGTTTTTAGTTTTTCATAGATTTTTTATAGGTTTTTATTGTTTTTATTGTTTTTAATGTTTTAATGGTTTTAGGGATTTTCATGGTCTATAGGGTGTTTTGGGTTTTTTAGAGTTTTTTTATGGTTTTTAATGTTTCTAAGGGTTTTGAAGTGTTTTTAGGTTTTTATGTTTTTCTTACGTGTTTTCTGGTTTTTATGGTTTTTACATTTTTAGGCATTTTATTGTTTGTTGAGGATATTTATGGATTTTTATTTTTTAGGGGTTTTTTGGTTATTGTTTTTTTTAGGGTCATTAGGAATATTTTGAGATTTCTAACATTATGTGGGTGAAACGGGTTTTAGAGTTTTAAGTGGCATTTTGGGTTTTATTTGTTTTTAGGGTTTTTTATTGTTTTTAAAGGGTTTTACGGATTTTAGAGTATTTTTTTGTTTTTAGAATTTTTAATATATTTTGGGTTTTTAGGGGTTTTAAATGTTTTTAGTGTTTTTATGATTTTCTTAAGGGTTTTCAGTGTTTTTTGGGGTTTTTATGTTTTTGGGGGTTTATGGATTTTTGGATTTTAAGGATTTTTAGTGGTTTTAGGGATTTATTATTTTAGGGTTTTTGGGTTATTTTGGTTTTTTGGGTTCGGTGGGTTTTTGAGTATTTTATGGTTTTAAGTTTTTTTGATTTTTTAAATTTTTCATGGGATTAAAGTGTATTTATAGTTTCTAGTTAAGATTTTATGTTTTTACGGGTTTTCATGTTTTTATGGGTTTTTAGGTTTTTTTATGGTGTTTTTATGTTTTTATGTTTTTCTTTGGTTTTTTGGGTTATTTATGGGTTTTAATTTATTCTAGGTTTTTATGGGTTTTAAGTTTTTTTATATTTTAGTGGAATTATTAGTGTGGTTTCAGGTATTTAGTGAATTTTTATGATTTCAAGTGTTTTTAGGGATATTTGGGATTTTATGGGTTTCTAGGGTTTTGCGTAGTTTTTTAGGTTTTGAGGGTTTTTAAGGTTTTTAGGGTTTTTTGTTGTTTTTAGGGGTTTTATAGTTTTTAGCGTTTATGGTATTTAGAGTCTTCTTATTTTTTGGTGGGATTAATGTGTTTTTAGAGTTTTAGTGGTTTTTAAGGTTTTGTGGGATTTTGTGGTTTTTTTATTTTTTTTAGTGGTTTTAGGATTTTATCATTTTTTGGTTTTTAGGGGATTTAAGTATTTTTGGATTTTTTATGTTTTCTTGAGGTTTTTATTCATATTGGGTTTTTTTGGTTTTCGGTATTAGTAGTAATTTATAGGATTTTTATCGTTTTGGGGGGTTTTATGAATTATGAGGGTGGGTTGGGTGTTAAAGGTTTTTAAGGGTTTTAATTTTTTTTGGTATTATTTGGTTTTAGGTAATTTTATAATTTTCTAATGTATGTAGGAGTTTAAATGGTTTTTAGACTTTTTAGATGGTTATTATCATTTAATTGGTTTTTAAAATTTTAGGTGGTTTTAAAATTTTAGGGTTTTTACAGTTTTATCATATTTTGAGTTTTTTAAGGGATTTAAGTGTTTTAGGTTTTTATTATTTTCATTGGGTGTCTCTTCAATGTTAAGGGTTTTTACATATTTTTGGATTTTTGGGTATCATTAGGGTGTTTCTGGTTTTTTATTGTTTTTAGGGATTTTTAGGGTTTTAGGGGTTTGAGTTTTTTTTGGGATTTATGACTTTTTGGTGTCTGGCGTTTCTTGGGTATTATAGGTATTTTAAGGTTTATAAAGTTTTTATTGATTTTAGGAGTTTAAATGGTTTTTATGCATTTTAGTGGTTTTTAGGTTTTTGATGGATAATAATGGTTTTTAGTGGTTTTTAGGATTTTCGGGGTTTTTTTGTGTTTTATGTTTTTAGGGGTTTTAAATACTATTAGGTTTTTATAGTTATATTATGGGTTTTCAGTGTTTTTAAAAGTTTTTATAATTTTAGATAATGTTTGGGATATTTTATAATTTCTATATCTTTAGGGATTTTGAGGGTTTCTTGGGTTTTCAGATTTTTTATTTTTTCCATTTTTTGGGTTATTTTGAGTTTTTTATAGTTTTAAGAGTTTTTAGAGTCTTTTAACGTTTTTAAGTGTTTAAAGGGTTTTAGTATTATTTTAGGGATTTTATATATATTGAGAGTTTTAGGGTTTTATGTTTTTTAGGTCTGTATGGTTTTTTTGGGTTTTAGTGTCTTTTTCAAGGGGTGTTAAGGTTTTTATAGTTTATTATAGTTTTATGGGATTAAAGAGTTATTATTTTTTTAGCTAGTCTTAAGGTGGGATTTGGTTTTTATTGTTTTTTGGGGTTTTTAAGGGTTTTATGGTTTTTATGGTACATTGTGTTTTTAGGGATTCTTAGGAATTTAATTGTTTTTTTAGGGGTTCTATGTTCTATTAGGGTTTTTATGTTTTCTTAGGGGTGTTTAGGGTTTTTTATATTTTAGGGTTTTTTTGTGATTTTTATGATTTTTATGCATTTTTATGGGTTTTAACAGGTTTTTGGGTTTTATAAGGTTTGTAGTTTTTTTATTTTTAAAAATTTTCAGAGTTTTTAGGGTTTTAAGGTTTTTGTAGTTTATAATGTTTTTTTGGCAAGGAATATGCGAGGATCAGACTATTCCCAACCCCCCCCCCCCCCCCCATTTTATTATGAAAAAAAGACGTAGCAGACAAGGGTGGGGAGGGGTCAAACGACCCGCACCCAAAAACCCTTTACAAGACCAAAATGAAAAAGACCCCAAAAAAAAGAAACATTAAAAAAGAAAAAACACACAAAGCCAAGAAAGAAAAATCTAGCAGTAGTCCCAACCTAGCAGCAACCAACATCCAGTAGCACCACCACCATCACCATACTCAGCAACTTCGTCACCTATAAAGCATAAAAAACATCACATCTCAGCCAAGCAGCAACCAACATCCATCCCATCAGATTTCCACAGCCAGTATCCCACTTCCACCTCAGCAACCTGCAACACCAACACCAATCAACATCACCATACCAGATTTCCAGTAGGCACCACACCTCTCAAGGGATGTGGTAGCCAAAGACCAGTAGATCATCATCCAACAACTCAATATCCAACCAAAATTCAGCAGTAACTTATGAAGGAACCAACAACCAGTAGCGAACGTCATATAACGCCTCAAAATGACCATACCTTCATCAGTAGCATGATCCAAGAACATAAAAACAGAAACAAGAAATAAAACCTGTAAATTTTCAATTTTCATCCACCATGACCCATCGAGATGTCAGGAAGGCTAGCAAGACCCTCCTCAGTTCCAAACAAGAGACACAGATCCAAGCACAGAACCGAAAACGCCTTCGTTAAGAAGTCGCACAGCCCCCCAAACCCACTTATGTTTTTCTTATTAGTTTTCTGGTTTTATATGTTTTTTTACATTTTTTTGGAAATTTATTGATTTTTAGGGTTTTTTAGGTTTTTTAGGATTTTAGGTATTTTTAGGGGTTTTATGGTTTTTAAGGGTTTTAGGGTTATTATGAATTTTTTTATTTTTAGAGAATTTTTATGTTTTTTAATTTTTAATATTATTATTGATTTTATTAACATTTTTAGGGGTTTAAAGGGTTTGTAGAGTTTTTTATTAGTTTATTGTTTTATGTGTTTTAGGGTTTTTAAGGGGTTTAGGGGTTTTTAGGGTTTTTAGGGTTTTAGTATTATTAACATTGATTGGGTTTTAAAGGGGATTTAGTTGTTTTTATTTTTTATGGGGTTTTTGGTCTTTTATGGTTTTTAGGGATTTTTAGGTTTTTAGGGGTTTTATGGGTTTTTAGTTTTTTTGGGTTTTTAGTTTTTTAGAAGTTTTAAGTTTTTTTATGTTTTTATGATTTTATTATGTGTCTTTTATGGTTTTAAATATTTTTCATGTTGTATGGATATTTATGTATTTTTATAAGATTTTAGGGGTTTTGAGTTTAATGGATTTTTGAGGGGTTTTAGTGGTTTTTAGGGTTTTTTTGGTTATTTTTAGTTTTTTGGGTTTTCATCGAGTTTTTAGGGTTTTGATGTTTTTATGAGCTTTTTACTTTTTAGGGGATTAATGGCTTTTTTAATGTTTTTCAGATTTTTATAGGTTTTATGGGGTTTTAGGGTTTTGAGGGGGTTTTATGTTTTTTGGGGTTTTTTTGAGTTTTTAGTGTCTTTAGTGTTTTTAGGCATTTTTAGGTTTTTTGGGGTTTTATATGTTTTTAGGTTATTACGACATTATAATGTATTTTAATTATTTTAGAGTTTTTATAAGTATAGGGTTTTTTTGGATTTTTTAATATTTTTATGGTCTTTATGTTTTTTGGGATTTCGAGGTTTTTTAGTTATTTATGATTTTTAGGGTTTTATGGTTTTTAATGATTTTAAAAAATTATTTGGGTGTTATGTGTTTTTAGATTTTTAATGGTTTTTAAGGGTCTTCCTTATTTTTAATGGTTTTAACAATTTAAGGGGTTTTCATGTCTTTTTTGAAATATTATTCATTTTTTGGCTTTTTAGGGATTTTAAAGATATTAAGGGATTTTTCGTATTTTTATCTATCTTCTTTGTTTTTTTAAGTTTTTTTAGTTTTTTTGGGTTTTAAGGTTTTCTAGTGTTTTTAAAAAAATATGAGGGTTTTTAGGTTTTTAGAGTTTTTAGTTTTTTAAGGTTTTTATTGGTTTTTAGAGTATTTAAGTGTTTTAAGGGTTTTTATGTTTTTTGGGTTTTTATGGTTTTTAGCTTCTATTAGGTTTTTTATCATTGTTATGTGTTTTTATGTTTAAATTGTTTTATTATGTTTTATGTGTTTTTTTATAGTTTAACATTTTAAGGAATTTTTTATGATTTTTTGGATTTTTTGGATTTTATTGTTTCTAGGGATTTTGATGTTTTTAGGGGGGCTTTCTAATTTTTTAGTGTTTTTCTTGTTTTTTGTATATTTGTGTTTTTTAGATTTTTAGGGTATTAAATGTTGTTTCTTGTTGTTAATGTTTTTAGGTGTTTAATGGGTTTTTAGAGTTTTTAGTGGTTTTATGGTTTTTATGGGGGTTTAGGGTTTTTTATTATTTTTAGGGGGTTTTGGGGGTTTTGGGGGGATTGTATTTTTAGGGTATTTCTAGGGTTTTCGGTATTTTTTTGAGCTATTTAGGTTATTCATGTGGTTTAGGTATTTCATAGTTTTAAGGGTTTCTTATGAGTTTTCAGGGTTTATAGGATTTTTTTGGGTTTTTATGGATTTTTAGAATTTTTTAAGGATTTATATGGTTTTTAGGGGTTCTTGGGTTTTTCTGGATTTTATGGTTTTTTTAACAAATTTAGGGGTTGTAGCTCTTTTAGAAGTTTAATGCATTTTTACATTTTTATGGTTTTATTCTGGGATTTTAGGGTATTTTTGAATTTGTTTTTTTATTGATTTTTTTGTGAATTTTTAGTGTTTTTATGGTTTTATAGGGTTTTTAGTGAATTTTATGGTTTTATGGGTTCTAAATTTTTTAGGTTTTTATGGTTTTGTAGGTTTGTATGATTTTTTTATTTTTTTTATTTTTTTAGTTTTTTATGAGTTTTTTAAAAAATAGTGGTTTAAATTTTTTTTATATTTTTTAGGGGGTTTTAGGGGTCTTATAAATTATTTAGTGGGATTTAGGGGTTTTATTAGTTTTTATGTTTTTATGTATTTTTTGGGGTTTATGGTTTTTAGGGTTTAGGGTTTTTTTAGAATTTTGGTGTTTTTTATTGTTTTTGGGGGTTTTTTTTACCATTTTATTGTTTTATCAGCGTCATTCATGTTTTTAGGATTTTTATGTTTTGGGATATTTATGGATTTTTACGGATTTCATAGGATTTTAATGATTTTATTGTTTGAGGGATTTTAAGGGTTTTATTGTTTTTAGGGTTTTTATGTATTTAATAGTGTTTTTTGGATTTTTTGGGTTTTGTTTATTTTTTTATTGTCTTATATTTTTCAGGGTTTTTTAATGTTCTTAGAGGTTTAAATTGGTTAAAGGGTTTTTAGTGTTTTTTGGGGTTTTTAAGTGTTTTTAGGTTTTTTATGGGTTTTTAGAGTTTTTAGGTATTTTTGGTTTTTAATGGTTTTTTAGGGGGTTTAGCGATTTAGATTTTTAGGGGTTTAAGTGTTTTTTTGTTGTTATGGTTTTCTTAGGGTTTTTCATGGGGTTTGGGCTTGTTATATTATTATGGATTTTTAGAGATTTTAAGGGTTTTATAGTTTTTGGGTGTTTTAGGGATTTTGATGGATTTAGGGTTTTAAGGGTTTTAATGGTTTCTTTTGGTATGTACTGGGGTTTTTATGTTTTTATAATATATTCAGGGTTTTTTTAAAAAATTTCTACATTTAAAGTGTTTTTATTGTTTTTAGATGGTGTTAGGGTTTGTATGTATTTTTTAAGGATTTAGGGGTTATAATGATTTTAGGGGTTTTAAGTGATTGGGGGTATTTTTTTAACATTTTAAGGTTTTAGGGGTGTTAATAGATTTTAGAGATTTATGTTTTTCATAGGGTTTTTAGGGTTTTTGAGTTTTTTTAATTTTCTATAGATTTTTAGGTTATTTATTTTGTTTAGGGATTTTTAGGGTTTAAAAGGGTTTTTAGGTTCAGGGATTCTTAAGATTTTTTCATTTTTAGTGTTTTTTTTTGTTTTTGGGTTTAATGGTTTTTAGAGTTGTTAAACATTTTTTGGAGTTTAATGATTATTTATAGTTTATATTGGGTTTTAGGGTTTTTATGTGTTTTTATGGTTTTTATGTTTTTTTGGTGTTTTATCGTTTTATCGTTTTTAGTATCTTTTATGTTTTTGAGTTTTTAAGTATTTTTAGGATTTTAAGGATTTATTTTGGTTTTTTATATTGTTTTTATATTTTTAGGGTTTTTAGGATTTTTATGGTCTTTTTATTATTGTTTATGATTTTTAGGAATTTTTTGGATTTTTAGTATTTTTAGGGATTTTATGAATTTTAGTGTTTTTTCATTTTTGGGTGGGTTAGGGATTTTTTTGATATTTATAGGGTTAAAAAGTTTTTTATATTTTTCAACATTTTTAGGGGATTAAAGGGTTTTTACAGATTTTTGTGTCTTTTTGAATTTTATGGGTTTTTAGTGTTTTTAAGGACATTATGGGTTTTAGGCTTTTTTGGGTTTTTCATATTTCTTAGTTTTTGGGGGGTTTATGAGTTTTTAGGTTTTTATGGTTTTCTTATGTTTTTTCAAGGTTTTTAAGGGTTTCTACGTTTTACAAATTTCTAGCGCTTTTTAGGATTTTACTAGTTTTTTAGGGATTTAGGTATTTGGATAGTTTATGGTTTTTATTTGTTTTTTTTGGGTTTTTAGGGGTTTTTTGGTGTTTTTTATTTTAATTTATTTATAAGGTTTCTTAGTGTTTTTTTTATCATTTTTTGTAGTTTATAGGGGTTTTCTAGATTTTTATGGATTTTTTCATTTTTATATGTTTTATGGTTTTCAGGGATTTAGGTATTTTGTGGCATTAGTGTTTTTAGGTTTTTAGGGGTTCTAAATTTTTTTAGGTTTTTATGTTTCTTGTTCATTTTTTTGGACATTTGGGGTTTTTGAAATTTTTAGTGGTTTTTACATAATTTAAGTATTTTTTAATTTTTTTTCAATATTTTAGGGATTTCTTGGGTTTTTATTGTTTTTTAGAGTTGTTATGGCTTCACGGTTTTTTGGGTTTTTGGGTATTAATGTATTTTTGAGTTTATTAAAAATTTGTAGGAATTTAATGGTTTTAAGTGTTTTTATTGATTATTAGTGTATCTAAGGTTTTTAGGCTTATTTTGTTTTGTAGTTTATTTCTTTGGGTTTTAGGGGATTTAGTTATTTTAGGGCCATTTTAGTGATTTTTTTTTATTTTGGTAATTTTTTGGTTTTTAGGGGATTTTTTAATGTTTGTAGAGTTTTGCAATGATTTCATAAAGTTTTTTATGTTCCCAATAATTTCATGTGATTTATTCGGATTTTTATGGTTTTTAGGGTTTTGTGGATTTTGTGGGGTTTTAGGATTTTTTTGGTTTGTTTATGGTTTTTAGCGGTTTTAGGTGTTTAGGGATTTTAACTATTTTTTGCATTTATGTTTATCTTGGAATTTTTCATGATTGTTACTGTTTTTTAATTTTTTTTCAATTTTTAGTGCCTTTTAAGGTTTTTAATGTTTTTACCAACTTTTTAGGGTTTTATGGTTTTTAGTGTTTATTTGGTATTTAGTGTTTTTTTGTTTTTTTTGTTTTTAGGGGTTTTTTGAGTTTCTTAGGGTTTTATTGTTTTTTGATATACTTAACGTTTTTATGGGTTTGAAGTGTTCAAATGATTAATATGGTTTTTAGTGTTTTTATGAGTTTTTTGGGTTTTTTTATTTTAGTTAGAGGTTTTTATGGTTTTTATGGATTTTTAGTGTTTTTAGGGATTTAGGGTTTAGTTTTTTTTATGTTTTACGGTTTTTTATTATTTTAAGGATTAAAATGTTTTCTTATAGTTTTTATGGTTTCATTGGGTTTTAAACATTTTTAGGTATTTTATAGGATTTTTATAGGTTTGTAGAGTTCTTACGGATTCTAAGGGGTTTGGGGGGGGGGGGTTTGGGATTTTTTATTTTTTATGGGTTTTAAGTGAGTTTATGGTTTTATAGTTTTATTAATGGTTTTCATGCGTTTTAAAATATTTTACATTATTAGGAATTTTTAGGTATTTTTTATGATTTTTATGGTTATAATGTTTTTTGAGAATTTGACGGTCTTTTTGGTTTTTAGGATTATTTTGGGTGTTTTTAGTTTATATGGGTTTTAAATTTTTTTTATATTTAATATTTTTAGGGGATTAAATGTTTATTAGTGTTCTTATTGTTTTTTGGTTTTTATGGGTTTTTAGGCTTTTTGGGGGTTTCTGGTTTTTTTCGTTTTTTGGGGTTTTTTGGGATTTAATAGTTTTAGGATTTTTAGGGGTTTTATGTGTTCTGAGGTTTAATGGGTTTTTAGGGGTTTTCATTGTTTTTATGGGGCTTAACATTTCTGGTCATTTTAGGGGGTTTAAATTATTATTTTTTTGACAGTTTAGGGTTTATAGGTATTTGGGGGGGGGGGGGGTTATGGGTTATTAGTGATTTTAAGGTTTTTTTAGTTTTTAGTTTATTTGGGTTGTAAGAATATTTAGAGGTTTTCAATGTTTTATGGGACTAAGGGTGTTTTAGATATTTTTAGTCTATTTTTTATGTTTTAATGGGTATTAATGTTTTTAATGTTTTTAAGATTTTTTATTTTAGTTGTTCTTAGAGTGTTTGGGTTCTTTTTTTTATTTTTAGGGTTTTTATCTTATTGAGGTTTTTAGAGGTTTTAAGTGATTTTATTATTTCATTTTTTTTATTAGTGTTTCTCTAGGTTTTATAGGATATTATGTTTTTAGTGAATTTTAGGTGTTTTATATCATTTTTATGGTTTTATGGTTTCTAGATATTTTTAGGGGTTTTACATTGTTTTGGATTTTTAGGGTTTTTAGTGTTTTTAGATTACTAAAGTTTTTTGAGGGGTTTTCAGTGATTTAAGTGTTTTTTTGTGTTTTAAAAATTTTTATGGATTTTGTTGGATTTTTATGTGTTTTTAGGTTTTTAGGGACTTGGGGGGGTATGATGTTTTTGATTTTTTAGGATTTTATGGTTTTTTGTGTTTTTATGGTTTTTCCAGTTTTATTAATGTTTTTATGGGTTTTTATTGTTTTTAACATCTTTAGGGGTGTAAAGTGTTTTTATAGTTTTTAGTGGTTTTAGGGTTTTTAATTTTTAGGGGTTTTATGGTTTTTAATTTTTTTAGGGTTTCATAGGATATTTTTGGGTATTCTGTGTTTTTCAGTATTTTAGGTGTTTTATGTGTTTATATGGTATTCTTAGGATTTTCATGTTTTTTAGTGATTTTACATTTTTAGAGATTTTATGCACTTTTTAGGATTTTTAGGTTTATTATGTATTTTTAGGGTTTTAGGGAGTTTTAGTGGTTTTAGGGTATTTATTTATTTTTGGTTTTAAGGTTTCATTTAATTTTTAATTTTTTTGTTTGTTTAGGGTTTTAAACTACTTTAGGGGTTTAAATTGTTTTTAGAGTTTTCATAATTTTTTAGGTTTTAGGGGTTTTAAGTGTTTTTTGGTTTAATTGGGTTTCTTAGGGTTTTAAGTATTTTTATATTTTTTATGTTTTATAGATATTTTTTGGGAATTTTCAGGATATTTATTATTTTATGGTTTTTAGGGATTTGAGGGGTTTTTAGGTTTTTAGAGTTTTTATGTTTTTTTAGAATTTTAGAATTTTTTTAGTTTTTTCTTTGTTTTATGCGTTTTTAGGTTTTTATGGATTTTATAGTGTTTTGAGTGTAGTTCGGGGGTTTTACGCTTTAGGGATTTTTAGGGATATTTTATGATTTTTATGGTTTTTAGGGTTATTATGGATTTTTTTATTTTTTAGGGTTTTTTAGTTTTTATGAATTTTATGGTTTTTTGGAGTTTTAGTAGTTTTTATAGTTTCTTTTAGGTTTTAAGGATTTTAGTGTTTTTTAACATTATTATAGTTTTGATGGGTTTTTAGTGTTTCTAGTGGTTTGAGGGTTTTATGGGTTTTTATAGATTTTTATGGTTTTTAGGGGTTTTTACGGTTTTTACGGTTTTAGGGTTTTTAGGGTTTTTAAAAATTATAGGTTTGTAGTGGTTTAAAGTGTTTTTAGGTTTTTATGGTTTTCTTTTGGTTTTTCTGTGTTTTTAGGTTTTTTTAAAATTTTACTAATTTTTAGGGCTCTTTACGATTTTTATTGTAATTTTGGTTTTTAAAGGATTATTTTTTTTATGGTTTTTATTATTTTTTATGGTTTTTAGATTTTTTATATTTTTAGGGGTTTTTTGTGTTTTTTAGTTTTTAATGGTTTTCATTGGTTTTCTAATGGTTTTTTTTACTGTCTTTAGGGATTTTTAGTGATCATTTATGATTTTAATGGTTTTTAGGATTTTAGTGGTTTCAAGGGTTTTAGGATTATTAGGTTATTTAAGGTTTTTTGGGTTTTTGGGTATTTTTTGAGTTTTTAGGGTTTTAAGGGTTTTTAGTGTTATTTAACGTCTTTAGAGGTTTAATTTTTTTTAGTTTTTAGTTGTAATTTAGGGTTTTTATGTTTTTCAGGGTTTTTAAATTTTTTTGGGCTTTTTTACGTTTTACGGTTTTTAAGATTATTTCGGGTTTTTAGAGTTGTTTAATTTTTTATGGTATTTATGTTTTTTTAGGTTTTTAATGTTTTCTTAGGGGTTTTTAGGGGTTTTAGGTTTTTTTCTTTTTTAGGGATTTTTACATACTATTTATATTTTTTATGGGTTTTTAGGGTTTTTATAGTTTTATCCTATTTTTTAGGGTTTTTATAGTTTTATCCTATTTTTTATGGGTTTTATAGGGTTTTTTTGGATTTTTTAATATTTTTATGGTCTTTATGTTTTTTTTGGGATTTCGAGGTTTTTTAGTTATTTATGATTTTTAGGGTTTTATGGTTTTTAATGATTTTAAAAAATTATTTGGGTGTTATGTGTTTTTAGATTTTTAATGGTTTTTAAGGGTCTTCCTTATTTTTAATGGTTTTAACAATTTAAGGGGTTTTCATGTCTTTTTTGAAATATTATTCATTTTTTGGCTTTTTAGGGATTTTAAAGATATTAAGGGATTTTTCGGATTTTTATCTATTTTCTTTGTTTTTTTAGGTTTTTTTAGTTTTTTTGGGTTTTAAGGTTTTCTAGTGTTTTTAAAAAAATATGAGGGTTTTTAGGTTTTTAGAGTTTTTAGTTTTTTAAGGTTTTTATTTGTTTTTAGAGTATTTAAGTGTTTTAAGGGTTTTTATGTTTTTTGGGTTTTTATGGTTTTTAGCTTCTATTAGGTTTTTTATCATTGTTATGTGTTTTTATGTTTAAATGGTTTTATTATGTTTTATGTGTTTTTTTATAGTTTTACATTTTTAAGGAATTTTTTATGATTTTTTGGATTTTTTGGTTTTTATTGTTTCTAGGGATTTTGATGTTTTTAGGGGGGCTTTCTAATTTTTTAGTGTTTTTCTAGTTTTTTGTATATTTGTGTTTTTTAGATTTTTAGGGTATTAAATTTTGTTTCTTGTTGTTAATGTTTTTAGGTGTTTAATGGGTTTTTAGAGTTTTTAGTGGTTTTATGGTTTTTATGGGGGTTTAGGGTTTTTTATTATTTTTAGGGGGTTTTGGGGTTTTGGGGGGGATTGTATTTTTAGGGTATTTCGAGGGTTTTTAGTATTTTTTTGAGCTATTTAGGTTATTCATGTGGTTTAGGTATTTCATAGTTTTAAGGGTTTCTTATGAGTTTTCAGGGTTTATAGGATTTTTTTGGGTTTTTATGGATTTTTAGTATTTTTTATGGATTTATATGGTTTTTAGGGGTTCCTGGGTTTTTCTGGATTTTATGGTTTTCTTAACAAATTTAGGGGTTGTAGCTCTTTTAGAAGTTTAATGCATTTTTACATTTTTATGGTTTTATTCTGGGATTTTAGGGTATTTTTGAATTTGTTTTTTTATTGATTTTTTTGTGAATTTTTAGTGTTTTTATGGTTTTATAGGGTTTTTAGTGAATTTTAGGGTTTTATGGGTTCTAAATGTCTTAGGTTTTTATGGTTTTGTAGGTTTGTATGATTTTTTTATTTTTTTTATTTTTTTTAGTTTTTTATGAGTTTTTTAAAAAATAGTGGTTTAAATTTTTTTTATATTTTTTAGGGGGATTTAGGGGTCTTATAAATTATTTAGTGGGTTTTAGGGGTTTTATTAGTTTTTATGTTTTTATGTATTTTTTGGGGTTTATGGTTTTTAGGGTTTAGGGTTTTTTTTTAGAATTTTGGTGTTTTTTATTGTTTTGGGGGGTTTTTTTTTACTATTTTAAGGTTTTATCAGCGTCATTCATGTTTTTAGGGTTTTTATGTTTTGGGATATTTATGGATTTTAGGGATTTCATAGGATTTTAATGATTTTATTGTTTTAGGGATTTTAAGGGTTTTATTATTTTTAGGGTTTTTATGTATTTAATAGTGTTTTTTGGATTTTTTGGGGTTTTTTTATTTTTTTATTGTCTTATATTTTTCAGGGTTTTTTAATGTTCTTAGAGGTTTAAATTGGTTAAAGGGTTTTTAGTGTTTTTTGGGGTTTTTAAGTGTTTTTAGGTTTTTTATGGGTTTTTAGAGTTTTTAGGTATTTTTGGTTTTTAATGGTTTCTTAGGGGGTTTAGCGATTTAGATTTTTAGGGGTTTAAGTGTTTTTTTTGTTGTTATAGTTTTCTTAGGGTTTTTCATGGGGTTTGGGCTTGTTATGTTATTATGGATTTTTAGAGATTTTAAGGGTTTTATAGTTTTTGGGTGTTTTAGGGATTTTGATGGATTTAGGGTTTTAAGGGTTTTAATGGTTTCTTTTGGTATGTACTGGGTTTTTTATGTTTTTATAATATATTCAGGGTTTTTTTTAAAAATTTCTACATTTAAAGTGTTTTTATTGTTTTTAGATGGTGTTAGGGTTTGTATGTATTTTTTTAAGGATTTAGGGGTTATAATGATTTTAGGGGTTTTAAGTGATTGGGGGTATTTTTTTAACATTTTAAGGTTTTTAGGGGTGTTAATGGATTTTAGAGATTTATGTTTTTCATAGGGTTTTTAGGGTTTTTGAGTTTTTTTAATTTTCTATAGATTTTTAGGTTATTTATTTTGTTTAGGGATTTTTAGGGTTTAAAAGGGTTTTTAGGTTCAGGGATTCTTAAGATTTTTTTCATTTTTAGTGTTTTTTTTGTTTTTGGGTTTAATGGTTTTTAGAGTTGTTAAACATTTTTTGGAGTTTAATGATTATTTCTAGTTTATATTGGGTTTTAGGGTTTTTATGTGTTTTTATGTTTTTTATGTTTTTTTGGTGTTTTATCGTTTTATCGTTTTTAGTATCTTTTATGTTTTTGAGTTTTTAAGTATTTTTAGGATTTTAAGGATTTATTTTGGTTTTTTATAGTGTTTTTATATTTTTAGGGTTTTTAGGATTTTTATGGTCATTTTATTATTGTTTATGATTTTTAGGAATTTTTTGGATTTTTAGTATTTTTAGGGATTTTATGAATTTTAGTGTTTTTTCATTTTTGGGGGGGTTAGGGATTTTTTTGATATTTATAGGGTTAAAAAGTTTTTTATATTTTTCAACATTTTTAGGGGATTAAAGGGTTTTTACAGATTTTTGTGTCTTTTTGAATTTTATGGGTTTTTAGTGTTTTTAAGGACATTATGGGTTTTAGGCTTTTTAGGGTTTTTCGTATTTCTTAGTTTTTGGGGGGTTTATGAGTTTTTAGGTTTTTATGGTTTTCTTATATTTTTTCAAGGTTTTTAAGGGTTTCTACGTTTTACAAATTTCTAGCGCTTTTTTAGGATTTTACTAGTTTTTTGGGGATTTAGGTATTTGGATAGTTTATGGTTTTTATTTGTTTTTTTTGGGTTTTTAGAGGTTTTTTGGTGTTTTTTATTTTAATTTATTTATAAGGTTTCTTAGAGTTTTTTTTTCATTTTTTGTAGTTTATAGGGGTTTTCTAGATTTTTATGGATTTTTTCATTTTTATATGTTTTATGGTTTTCAGGGATTTAGGTATTTTATGGCATTAGTGTTTTTAGGTTTTTAGGGGTTCTAAATTTTTTTAGGTTTTTATGTTTCTTGTTCATTTTTTTGGGCATTTGGGGTTTTTGAAATTTTTAGTGGTTTTTACATAATTTAAGTATTTTTTAATTTTTTTCAATATTTTAGGGATTTCTTGGGTTTTTATTGTTTTTTAGAGTTGTTATGGCTTCACGGTTTTTTGGGTTTTTGGGTATTAATGTATTTTTGAGTTTATTAAAAATTTGTAGGAATTTAAAGGTTTTAAGTGTTTTTATTGATTATTAGTGTGTCTAAGGTTTTTAGGCTTATTTTGTTTTGTAGTTTATTTCTTTGGGTTTTAGGGGATTTAGTTATTTTAGGGCCATTTTAGAGATTTTTTTTTGGTAATTTTTTGGTTTTTAGGGGATTTTTTAATGTTTGTAGAGTTTTGCAATGATTTCATAAAGTTTTTTATGTTCTCAATAATTTCATGTGATTTATTCGAATTTTTATGGTTTTAGGGTTTTGTGGATTTTGTGGGGTTTTAGGATTTTTTTGGTTTGTTTATGGTTTTTAGCGGTTTTAGGTGTTTAGGGATTTTAACTATTTTTTTTGCATTTAAGGTTATCTTTGAATTTTTCATGATTGTTACTGTTTTTTAATTTTTTTTTTCAATTTTTAGTGCCTTTTATGGTTTTTAATGTTTTTACCAACTTTTTAGGGTTTTATGGTTTTTAGTGTTTATTTGGTATTTAGTGTTTTTTTGTTTTTTTGTTTTTAGGGGTTTTTTGAGTTTTTTAGGGTTTTATTGTTTTTTGATATACTTAATGTTTTTATGGGTTTGAAGTGTTCAAATGATTAATATGGTTTTTAGTGTTTTTAGGAGATTTTTGGGTTTTTTATTTTAGTTAGAGGTTTTTATGGTTTTTTGAATTTTTAGTGTTTTTAGGGATTTAGGGTTTAGTTTTTTTATGTTTTACGGTTTTTTATTATTTTAAGGATTAAAATGTTTTCTTATAGTTTTTATGGTTTCTTTGGGTTTTTAACATTTTTAGGCATTTTATTGGATTTTTATAGGTTTGTAGAGTTCTTACGGATTCTAAGGGGTTTTGTGGGGGGGGGGGGGTGGTTTTGGGATTTTTTATTTTTTTATGGGTTTTAAGTGAGTTTATGGTTTTATAGTTTTATTAATGGTTTTCATGCATTTTAAAAGATTTTACATTATTAGGAATTTTTAGGTATTTTTTATGATTTTTATGGTTATAATGATTTTTGAGAATTTGACGGTCTTTTTGGTTTTTAGGATTATTTTGGGTGTTTTTAGTTTATATGGGTTTTAAATTTTTTTTTATATTTATTATTTTTAGGGGATTAAATGTTTATTAGTGTTCTTATTGTTTGTTGGTTTTTATGGGTTTTTAGGCTTTTGGGGGGTTTCTGGTTTTTTTTGTTTTTTGGGGTTTTTTGGGATTTAATAGTTTTAGGATTTTTAGGGGTTTTATGTGTTCTGAGGTTTAATGGGTTTTTAGGGGTTTTCATTGTTTTTATGGGGCTTAACATTTCTGGTCATTTTAGGGGGATTAAATTATTATTTTTTGATAGTTTAGGGTTTATAGGTATTTGGGGGGGGGTTATGGGTTATTAGTGATTTTAAGGTTTTTTTAGTTTTTAGTTTATTTGGGTTGTAAGAATATTTAGAGTTTTTCAATGTTTTATGGGACTAAGGGTGTTTTAGATATTTTTAGTCTATTTTTTATGTTTTAATGGGTATTAATGTTTTTAATGTTTTTAAGATTTTTTATTTTAGTTGTTCTTAGAGTGTTTGGGTTCTTTTTTTATTTTTAGGGTTTTTATCTTATTGAGGTTTTTAGAGGCTTTAAGTGATTTTATTATTTCATTTTTTTTATTAGTGTTTCTCTAGGTTTTATAGGATATTATGTTTTTAGTGAATTTTAGGTGTTTTATATCATTTTTATGGTTTTATGGTTTCTAGATATTATTAGGGGTTTTACATTGTTTTGGATTTTTAGGGTTTTTAGTGTTTTTAGATTACTAAAGTTTTTTGAGGGGTTTTCAGTGATTTAAGTGTTTTTTTGTGTTTTAGGAATTTTATGGATTTTGTGGGATTTTTTTGTGTTTTTAGGTTTTTAGGGACTTGGGGGGGTATGATGTTTTTGATTTTTTAGGATTTTATGGTTTTTTCTGTTTTTATGGTTTTTCCAGTTTTATTAATGTTTTTATGGGTTTTTATTGTTTTTAACATCTTTAGGGGTGTAAAGTGTTTTTATAGTTTTTAGTGGTTTTAGGGTTTTTAATTTTTAGGGGTTTTTATGGTTTTTAATTTTTTTAGGGTTTCATAGGATATTTTTGGGTATTCTGTGTTTTTCAGTATTTTAGGTGTTTTATGTGTTTATATGGTATTCTTAGGATTTTCATGTTTTTTAGTGATTTTACATTTTTAGAGATTTTATGCACTTTTTATGATTTTTATGTTTATTATGTATTTTTAGGGTTTTAGGGAGTTTTAGTTGTTTTAGGGTATTTATTTATTTTTGGTTTTAAGGTTTCATTTAATTTTTAATTTTTTTTGTTTGTTTAGGGTTTTAAACTACTTTAGGGGATTAAATTGTTTTTAGAGTTTTCATAATTTTTTAGGTTTTAGGGGTTTTAAGTGTTTTTTGGTTTTATTGGGTTTCTTAGGGTTTTAAGTATTTTTATGTTTTTTATGTTTTATAGATATTTTTTTGGGAATTTTCAGGATATTTATTATTTTATGGTTTTTAAGGATTTGAGGGGTTTTTAGGTTTTTAGAGTTTTTATGTTTTTTTAGAATTTTAGAATTTTTTTAGTTTTTTATTTGTTTTATGCGTTTTTAGGTTTTTATGGATTTTATAGTGTTTTGAGTGTAGTTCGGGGGTTTTACGCTTTAGGGTTTTTTAGGGATATTTTATGATTTTTATGGTTTTTAGGGTTATTATGGATTTTTCTATTTTTTAGGGTTTTTTAGTTTTTATGAATTTTATGGTTTTTTGGAGTTTTAATAGTTTTTATAGTTTTTTAGGTTTTAAGGATTTTAGTGTTTTGTAACATTATTATAGGTTTGATGGGTTTTTAGTGTTTCTAGTGGTTTGAGGGTTTTTATGGGTTTTTATAGATTTTTATGGTTTTTAGAGGTTTTTACAGTTTTTACGGTTTTAGGGTTTTTAGGGTTTTTAAAAATTATAGGTTTTTAGTGGTTTAAATTGTTTTTAGGTTTTTATGGTTTTCTTTTGGTTTTTCTGTGTTTTTAGGTTTTTTTAAAATTTTACTAATTTTTAGGGCTCTTTACGATTTTTATTGTAATTTTGGTTTTTAAAGGATTATTTTGGTTTTTAGGGTTTTTTTTATTTTTTTATGGTTTTTAGATTTTTTTATATTTTTAGGGGTTTTTTGTGTTTTTTAGTTTTTAATGGTTTTCATTGGTTTTCTAATGGTTTTTTTTATTGTCTTTAGGGATTTTTAGTGATCATTTATGATTTTAATGGTTTTTAGGATTTTAGTGGTTTCAAGGGTTTTAGGATTATTAGGTTATTTAAGGTTTTTTGGGTTTTTGGGTATTTTTTGAGTTTTTTGGGTTTTAAGGGTTTTTAGTGTTATTTAACGTCTTTAGAGGTTTAATTTTTTTTTTAGTTTTTAGTTGTAATTTAGGGTTTTTATGTTTTTCAGGGTTTTTAAATTTTTTTGGGCTTTTTTACGTTTTACGGTTTTTAAGATTATTTCGAGTTTTTAGAGTTGTTTAAGTTTTTATGGTATTTATGTTTTTTTTAGGTTTTTAATGTTTTCTTAGGGGTTTTTAGGGGTTTTAGGTTTTTTTTCCTTTTTAGGGATTTTTACATATTATTTAGATTTTTTATGGGTTTTTAGGGTTTTTAGAGTTTTATCCTATTTTTTAGGTTTTTTGAGTTTTAAGTGTTTTAATATTTCTTATAATTCATTATCATTTTAGGGGTTTAATGGGTTTTTATTGTTTTTATTATATTTTTAGGGTATTAATAGGTTTGATTTATTTTAATGTTTTTAGTTGGTTTTTAGTTTTTTATGGTCTTTTAGTTTTTTTATAGTTTTTTGGGGTTTATTATAGTTTTTACAGTTTTATGGTCTTTAGGTAAGGAAGATGTGAGGGTAAGGGTATTCCTGACCCCCCCCCCCAAATTTATTACAGAAAAAAGACAAAACAGAAGAGGGAGGGGAGGGTTCAAACGACCTGCCCCCAAAAACCTATAACAACACCAATCCCTAATACCCCAAAAAAAGAAAAACAAAAAAAGAACACAAAACGAAACAATGAAAAAAATGTAATGTCCCCAACATCACCTCCCATCCAATTTAGTTATTTTTAAATATTTTTATGGTTTTAGTTTTTAGGTATTTTTATGGTTTTAGTAATTTTTTGTTTTTATGGATTTTATGATTATTTAGGGTTTTGGGGGATTTTTTATTTTTTATGGTTTTTTGTTTTTTTAGATTTTTTTATATATTTAGTGTTTAAAGTGTTTTTTGATATTTTTGTTGGTTTTAGGGTTTTCGTGTTTTTGTGGGGTTATTATGGTTTTTATGGGTTTTAGGTTTATTATAGTTTTTAGGGATTTTTAGTTGTTTTATGTGATTTTAGGTTTTTACAATTTTATTAAGGTTTTTTGGGTTTTTTATGATTTACAGATTATTAGGGTTATTTATAGAAATTCATGGTTTTAGATATTTTAGGGATTTTGATCATTTTGAGAATTTTTATGAGGTTTTTGGGTTTTTCGTAGTTAATTGATTTTTATAGTGTTTTTTCAATTTTTTGATATTTTGAACAATTTTAAGGATCTACATGAAATATAGTTTTTTTAGTTCTTTTTAGGTTTTTTGGGGATTTAGGGGTTCAATAATTTTAAGGTTTTTAGTGGTATAAAGAGTTTTTATATTTTTATGTTTTTCTTCAGGGTTTTCTAGTTTTTAGGGTTCTGTATCCTTTTAATAATTTTTTGTTATTTTTTAGTATTTTTATGATTTTTTGGGTTTGTATGGATTTTTATGGTTTTTTAGGGTTTTGTGGTAATTAGGGGTTTCAGGTGTTTCAAGGTTTTTTATTATTATTTTTTAAAATGGTTTTAGAATTTTCAATATTTTAATGGGATTAATGTGTTTTTAGAGTTTTTCGTTGGTTTTTAGTGTTTTGGGTGTTCATTTTTTAGGTGTTTATATGTTTTTAAGTGGTTTAGGGAATTGTGTTTTTAAGGGTATTTGCATTTTTCTAGGTTTTTAGGGGTTTAAAGTGTTTTTATGTTTTTTTTTCTTCTTAGGTTTTTCGTGTTTATTTTTTTTATGTTTCAATGAATTTTAGATATTTTATATGTTTTTTATTTTTTTAGGGTTTTTGGGGATTTTTTGGGTTGCCATGGTTTATTTATGGATTTTAGTGTTAAGAATTTTTTAGGTTTTTTTAGGGTTTTACGTGTTTTTAGGTTTTTATGGTTTTTTAGGGTTTTTCAGGGGGTTTAGTGTTTTTTAGATTTGTTGGGATTTTAATTCATTTGAATATTTTTACGATTTTTATGGTTTTTTATGTTTTTTTAGTTTTTAGGTGTTTCTTCTAGGAAAATGGAAATAAATATATAACAAAAAATGGAATTATAGTACAATACAATCATCTAAAATTGAACCTATCGATTCCCAAGTGGAAAAAATAAACATTAATACGAAAGTGAACCCAAATCCTATGAAACCCCATGAGAGAAAATGGAAGAAAAGCATAGAAAATATAACGAATTCCATCCAAAACAGAACCAATAAAAGAATCCAAATAACCTCATGAATCCTATCCAACCAAACCTAGATCCTGAGAAAATCTAGGAGTCCCCCCCAGAGTGACCAAGCACCCAAAACAATAGAATGTCATGAGGACCTCATGAAACGTCCACACACACATAGCCATCATCAATAAACACTGCATCGAGTTCATTCCTCCATCCACCATCAACACCAGTAGAAGAAGCAACAAACAACGAAAAAGTGAAAAACCTAACATAGAACCCCATCAAACCAGCCCAAGGAGCCATAACAACACCAGACACCAAGCCAGTGAGCACTCTGAGAGGCAGCACAACAAAGGAAGACCCGAAGAAGAGACATCATCAATGGAGGAAAGAATTTATAGCAACATGAACCAACCAAACATATCCACACCTGCATCATCACCCACAAGAACATTCAAACACCAACAACCACCTAAACATTCTCACACAACAAGTTGCATGTACGCACAGTCCACCACCCGCACACACTGACCCACATGAACACACACCACTAATAACCCTGGAACTAGAACTCAACAACAAATCATCTATGAAAACAATAACTGAGACCAAATCTATATCCATCCCATGCCACTGAAAACACCTCTGTAAAACCTAGAAGCCCCGCAAACAAACACCCAAAACCATCTGCATTGCCTGACGACCCAAAATTACCACTGCCATCTAAGAGGAAAAGGAAACAACAAGACAATAACCAATGACACAAGAACTAAAAATATCTAGAATCTAGAAGAATCCAAGGATAGTTCTACACCAAAAATATAACATGAAACCAATACTAACCACCAAAACACACTTCACACAATAGATAATCCAAGAAAAAAACCTCTTCTAATTGGGAGCCAAATAAGTGTCATCCACCAGGAACCAAAAATATGAAACCAGCCCAAATGCATCTACAAAAATAAATTCATCCATCTAAAATGAGAAAAACCAACATCCAAATACCCTAGAGCTACTAGAAACCACCAAAACATAATAATACTAATATACCAACAACTAACATGGATCCCAGTAGGTCTTTAAAGTCCTAACTATAACTATATAAACAATACAAGAATCCCACTAATATAGACGAACTAATAGAACCATGTAAAGAAAGATCCATACATCCAAATCTTCCAAATAACCAAGAGGAATATCAACCAGCCTATAACAACCCTAGTAGAATAGTAATCTGACATATCACAGTCACCCTCCAGTTGACTCCACACTAACAATGTAACCTAGAACTAGCACTAAAAGAAGCACCAAAAGAAAAAAACACAATAAAACCCTCCAACCACCCACCAAATCATGAGCCACTATGAAACCCAGAAAAAAAATATTTCACAATAATAAAACACATCCCATTGCATGTTGAAGAGGATCCAACCAACATCCCCCCAACACTTACAAACATCCAATCCAAATCATTATAGACAATCTTGCACTAGATATTCACAGTCCCAACACCCAAAAAAATCCACAAAAAATATGATCATTCACCTAGACAACAAAAACAACATCACCTCACTCCCATGACAACTAAATCACAACCCATCCCTAGAAATGCTACGCGATCCATAAGAAACAATACTCAAAGAACAAATAATAAGAAAATAATAGAACATCGAAACCATAAAAAATATATCCAAGCAAGTTCCACCAGTGAACCATGTTCGGATTATCCTTAATATTAAGAAACATTTTACAAGAAATGAGTCTTGAATGGAAATACATCTCAAATTTATGCCATATATAACTACCACAGTGAATGATAGACCCATGAAGGTGATAAATCTTTTCCTTCCAAATAAGATACACCACAGTGGAAAGCCTGAGTTTCCTCAAAACACTCAGTAAGGAATCCCCAAAAAATCTATCAAATCACCAGCCAACAGAGGCACAAAGGGCATGATCTGAACTATCTATAATCAAGATGATCAATAACAAAGACCATAGATTCTAAGATAACACAAAATGGAATATAAAATGATCAATAATCTCATGGGAATTCAGAAAAAAAAATACAATTATTGGTAAAATATAGGCCCTTACATCGCAAACTAGCATATATATGAAAAAAATCAATGATCACTGACAAATGAGTAATGGATCACCTAGTTGGGGTGACCCAATTATAGACATGTTAATTCCACAGGAATGCTAAATTTTGGTCTGAGCTTCTGCCAAACCATATGAATGGATAAATCTGGCTGCATATTCCATGGGATCCCATCATTATTACATCTGTGAATAGGAAGTAAAATAATATCCTTTATGACATTTCAAAAATCTGTAAAATCTTCCATCAGAGTGTCCCAATTCTTATAAGATATAATTTCATAAACATTGAAATATTTAAGGATCCCAGATTCATATGTAATATAATCATCAATAGATAAACTTATAGCCCCCTAGGGAAGCCCAGAATCAATCCAGAGAGATATATCAAATCCATCTTCTATTAAGATAGAAATATGTCACCTGAGAAACTCTTGCATACCTAATAACATCTTCTAGTCCCATGAACAATTTTAAGGAACTTTGGTCACCAAATATTGGGAGAAACCAAGAATAAAAATTAAAGCCCAATCCACACATCATAATATTAGTAGTGTTAAAAAATGACTCAAACATGTCTATCAGTATCTATTTTATTAATTTCACCAAGGAGAATTCTCTTTAATACTCCATCCTCTTTATATCTAGCCACCAAAGAGTAATACACATTGGCCCTAAACATTGACATGTAAGGCCCCTTCCAAATGAAGTAACAAATATTAACTTCAACAGACATAATAACCATTTCCGAGAGATGAAAAGATATAACCAATATGATTTTCTAGAAAAGGGAATAGATTGAACAAGATACAAGTGGAATGTAAATGAAATAAAATATTTTATCCAAACCCCTATTCCCTTAAAAAATTTAACTTCCAAAATAGCATATTATGTAGCTCTTAATATAGTAGTAACAATAGGAACCCCAAGGAAAAAAATCAGTAATGAACTTCCACTGACATCCATAAAAGCACCAAAATTATGCATAACCTCCAAGAACACACCATTTGAGAACACCATATTTTTTGAGAATTAAAAGATATCCCATAAAAATATAAAAAGTGATCCAAAGAATGATTTTGGACCAAAACCAAATCTCTATCACCAATGAAAAAATAGAATAATATTATCTTCAAAAAAAGAATGAAAAATAGATATTTTACAAGACCTTAAACGAAACATGTAAAAGTACGAATTTGAAATGAGAGAGTCTATGATATAAGAAAAAACCTCCATAAAAATCACAAGTGGAAAGGGTGAAAGTGGAAACCCTTTCTTCAATCCATTTTTCCTAGGAATTTATCCTTGAAAAATCCATTTAATATTAACCCAAAACATAGGTGAAGAGACACACCACTTAATTCATGAGGAGAACCTGATTGGAAAACTAAGAAGGTCCATAGAATCTCAAAGTAATTCCCATATAACAAAATCAAAGGACCAAAAAAGGTCATTATTAAAATCACACCATGGAACCCCCAAATTTAGGTCGTAACCATACATAAAATCTTGAGTAAGAATAATATTATCATAACTACCTCTCCCTTGAATAAAGGACGATTGGGATTTACTGATAGAAGTATGAAGAATAATTCTAAATTTGGACACTAAAATCTAGAAGATATATAAAAATATAATGTTTTATTAAAAAATAGATATGAATTCAGAATGATATAAAGTATTATAAAACACAAGAATCTAATAAATAATTGATTCATTAGCTTAACACAACAATTTCCCATTTTTGATAAATTCTAAAATAACAAGTATCACATAAGAATAAACCACAGACCAAGACTTATTGATGAAAATGTAATTAAATCCATTTGGCCACATTTTCTTTCTAGGGTGAAAATAGAAATTTACAAGATGAAAATCCTCTAGCTACATGGATATACCCATAATATTTCAAGACTAAGAAATAGGGTGAGATAAAAAGGGATCAAATATCTCTCTACCCAAAAGGTTCACAACTTGAAAAGTCCCACTCAAAGACTAAAAAATCCCAAAGTTATCACAAATAATAGCACAAAAAATTGGAAAAATTGAACCATCAGACTACTTATCATGAACAAATTTAAAAGAATTAAATCTAGCTTTCATTGAGTTTAAAAAATAGAATTAATTAAGTCCCCCTTCTTAATCCAATGAATCCTACTCTTCTACTTGGCTGAGATGGTTTCCTTAAATGTAAAGGATTTTAAAATTTTCTTAGAACTCACTTCCTTTTGAATCAAGGAATCAGAATGAAATTTAATATTTAATGTTTATTGGAAGTGAAATAATTCATTTCACATCAAGGCAATTTCAATAGAATTCTGATCAGACACCTAGGAATGTATGTATAAGAGAGTTTTCTTCACCTTATTCAATTTTCTAAAAACATCACACATCCTACAGTCTAAAAACCCAACATTTTGTGGATTTGATACACAAGATAAGAAGAAGTAAAAATCTTCCCAATGATCAAAAAATGTGAATGATGGATTCCCAATGTGAAGAACCTCTCCAGATCTGATAATTATTGGGTATTATGGAAAATTATGAAAGGAAGGAAATTGATTATCGAAGATGGAAACCTAGACAATAAAGATGAATTATCCATATTTATTTATGGCTTTTGAAGAACCCCCGAATATACCCTCCTCCATGAAAACCTCATATTAATGAAATGAATATTATCCAAAATAGAATAATGAATACTTGAATTAAAATCCCTCGAAGAATAGGTCCAAACCAAGCATCCTCATCATCTATACTTTGGGAACCTGATTACATTAAATTAAATAAGAAATATATGAGAAGACTTTCAGTTAGACACAACCCGAAAACCAATTTCCTCCCATGAAACCATTTGATTAGAAATTGGATTGGAACAATAAAATAAAGTAAATAAATTCGGAAATATCCAATTTAATAGCCTTATCTTGAAACTAAATAATCTAAATTAATTCAAAATAAGTCTCTATAGACAACAAGTGAGGATCACATAACACTATAAATTCATAAGTGGAGGTAGAATAAAATTTAGAAAAATAATTCAAATTATGAGAAATCTTTCTGAAAAAAAATCAATGTTTTCCTTTTTAACCATAAATTCAATAATCCCCAAATAATCCAATTTACGATAGAAACTGGTTCCTTGAATGTCCCTTTTTATAGTTGGACTATTGAGACCTTTAATTTAACAAATGTTAAAGTTAAACATTGGGAACTAAAGGAGTATCAAGACCATTATCGTCGTGTCCAGTTATGACTAGGACCATCATCAAGTAACATTCATCAACCTTAATCATTTTTTAATATAGGTATTATAACATAAATTATAAGTGTCAGAACTAATCTGATCTTTAAATTTAGAGATATGAGAATAATAATCAACTTCTTTAATTCCATGAGGGATATGAAGATTCATACTAGATAATTCATACCCAGAACCAACACTAATTCCATACACCTCCTTCAAAATAAAAGTATGACATGACCCAATAACTCCCATTAGTACATTAGTAAAAGGGAACGCTCTAGGAACCACAACAACGCCATCTTGACCCACATATTATAAGCATGAATACAGAGATCATAGTTCCTCACTACCTCGGTACAAAAGAAGACCCTCGTCAAAACTTCCATAACATGGAGCAAAACCAGATCCATAATAATCTTCCCACACACAAAAAGTATGAATAGGTTCTCAAGAGTTCTTTAACTCTCTATAATAAGGTCCAACTTCCGAGGAAGAACCAAAAACATCACCTACCTAGGGAATTTCCTCTAATAATAATTCTATGGAATTATGAATAGGAAGACACACATCCTTTCCAATAGTTTTAACTAATAGAGGATGAACCTGCACAATAAGTTCCAAGGATGAGGGAGCTTCCAGAAATGAAGGACCAACCACCACAAGGAAATTAGACTTACCATATGAGGATGTCGTATTGAACGTAGATACCATCTTCTTAGAAACATGGGAAAGAAGTTTAACTTTCTGATTTGAATAAAAAACTCTAAATTGTTCTTTCTTCTTATAAATATGATTTCTTGGAGTGAAATTAATAAAACCCAATTAGAACAAATTCATATGGTTTTTTTGGTTTTTTTGGATATCTATCAATTTATAGGTTTTATAGGGATTTTTATTGTTTTTAGGTTTTTAAGGTTTTCAAAGGGGTTTTTTAGGGTTTTTATTTTATCTTTATGAATTTAAGTATTTCAAGGAAATTTCCATGGTTTTTTGCGATTTTATGTGTTTTTATTTGATTTTATGGATTTTTAATGTTTTATGAATATTTTAGAGTTTTTAGCTGATTAATGGTTTATTGGGTTTTTAGGGTGTTTAGCGTTTTTAGGGTTTTAGGTTTTTTAGTTTTCTAGGATTTTATAGTTTCCTTAGTGGTTTTTTTGGTTTTTTGGGATTTTTCATTTGAAGGTATTTTTTGTATTTTTATATTTGTTTTGGGTTTTTAGGTATTTTTATGGGTGTTTTGGGTTTTATGAATTATTTTTGGGTTTTTATGGTATTAATAATTTTTTGGGATTTTATTAATCTAATTTTTTTAAAACTTTTTGTTTTTAGAGGGGTTTTAGTGTCTTATAGGTTTTAGGGGTTTTATGGGTTTTAGGTTTTTCATTGTTTTTAGAAATTTTTTGGGTTTTTAGGTGTTTTAATTATTTTGGGTTTCCCAGGATTTATCATGGTGTTTTCATCATTTTTAAATTTTTTATTTTTTTAATGGATTATTATTCATTTTTAGGATTTATATGGTTTTTATATTTTTAGGGACATTGAGGGTTTTTAGGGTTTCTAGGGTTTTTAGGGTCTCTAGGTTTTTTATATTTTTAGGGGTTTAGGTTTTTTTTCTTTTTAGTGTTTAGGTGTTTTAGATTTTTTTTCTCATTTTTAGGATTTCAATGGGTTTTTATTGTTTTTAGTTGTTTTTTATGGGTTTTAGGTTTTTTATGCATTTTAGGGGTTTTATGGTTTCTATTTTTTTTTAGGTTTTTAGTGTTTCTAACTTTTTTTAATGTTGTTTTAATGTTTTTAGGTGTTTAGGTTTTCATGAGTTTTTTTAGAGTTTTAATTGTTTTTTATGATTTTTTTTAATATGGTTTTTAAGGTTTTTATGGATTTTTTGGGTTTTGGAGAATTTTAAGGGTTTGTGGTTTTTAGGTTTTTTAATTTGGGATATTATAGTTTTCTAGATTTTCAATTGTTTTTAGAGGTTTAAAGTGATTTTAGACTTTTTTGTAGAGTTTTATGTGTTTTATGGGGTTTAAGGGTTTTTTTAGGGTTTTACCCATTTTATGGTTTAGGTTTTTTATGGTTTTTTATGGTTTTAAGATTTTTTATCCTTCATTAGCTTTTTAGGATATTTATGTTCATTTAGTTTTTTAGGTTTTCTAAGGGGTTTTTAGGATTTTTAGGATTCTTTATATTTTTACATATATTTTGGGATTTTTAGTATTTTATTGGATTTTAGGGTTTTAGGGATTTTGATGATTTTTTGGTTTTTAGGGTTTTGGGTTTTTGTGGGTTTTTTGTGATTTTTAGGTTTTTTGAGTTTTTATTTTATTTTTAAGGTTTTCAGTGGTTCAAAGTGTTTTTTTTTTGAATTTGTATTGTTTGATTAGTTTTTTTTCATTTTAGTGTTTTTAAGGTATTTAAGGTTTTAGGGTTTTAGGGTTTTTATGTGTTCAATGGTATTTATGATTTTTTTTGTGTTTTTTGGGGTTTTTGTATTTTTTACAGTTTACGAATTTTTAGGGATTTTTTAGGATTTTTATGGGTTTCTAGGTTTTTTAGGTACTTTGAGGGTATTTTGGGTTTGAGGGTCTTTAGGGGTTTTATGGTTTTTTTGGTTTTTTTTATTTTTTATTTTTTGAGGTTTTAAGAGTTTTAAGGTTTTTAGATCATTGAAAAAAAATATGCGTTTAGAGGATTTTTATATTTCTTTGTGGGTTTAATGGTTTTTATGGGTTTTAGTGTTTTAAATGTTTTTATTTGTTTTTATGATGTTTTTGGGTTTTTTGTTTTTTTTTGTCTTTTTCTGGTATTCTTGGGTTTTTTCTTTTTCGTTATTTTTAGGGGATTTATGTGTTTTTTTTATTTTAAGGTTTTATTATGGGTTTTCTATTTTTTATATTTTCTTATTTTTTTAGGTATTTTAGGTATTTTTTATGATTTTTATGGATTTTGAGGGTTTTAGGGGTTTTAGGGGTTTTGGTGTTTTCAGAATTTTTAAGTTCATATGGTTATTATGTATTTTTATTTTTTTAAGGTCTACTTAGTGATTTTTAGGATTCTTAGGGTCTTTTTCATTTTTTGAATTTTTTAAAATTTTGTAAATGTTTTGGGTTTTTAGGATTTTTTTTATATTGAAGGTTTTAGGGATCTTTAGGGTTTTCATGGGTTTTATGGATTTTTTTGATTTAGGGTATATTGTGTTTCTTACAGTTTTTTTATATTTTTAACAATCATAGGTTTTTAAAGGGGTTTCAATGTTTTTTGTGATTTTAGGGTTTTATGGGTTTTTAGGATTTTTTGTTTTTTGGGTTTTAGGTTAATTTTTTTATGGTTTTTATTAATTTTTATGGTTTTTAGCATTTTTCATATTATTGTGGGTTTTAACTCTTTTTAGGGATTTATTGTTTTCTTATTGGTTTTCATGGTTTTTTGGGTTATTTATTTTTATTATTTTTTTGAGTTTTTGGGTTTTTTATTTTTTAAGGGGTTTACGGTTTTTTAGAGTTTTAAATTTTTTTGTGGTTTAACGGTTTTTAAATGTTTTAGTAGTTTTTAGTGTTTTATGGATTTTTATGTTTTTTAATGTTTTTATGGGTTTTAGGGTTTTTTAAAGTTTTAATGTTTTTTAAAGATTTTTTATGTTATTTAGGGGGTTTAAGTGTTTTTAGGTTTTAAATTTTTTATTACAGTTTTTCATGGTTTTATGATTTTTATATTTTTAGGGCCCTTTAGAAAGTTTTAGGATTTTATGGTTTATTAAATTTTTATTGATTCTCAGGGCTCTAAGTGTATTTAGAGGTTTTTTTGTGTATTTAGAATTTATTTTGAGTTTTGTAGGGTTTTAGGATTTTTGTAGATTTTTTAATGTGTTTATGTGTATAAACGGTTTTTACAGTTTTTAGTATGATTTTTGGGTTTTAGGGGTTTTATGGTTATTAATGTTTTTAGGGGGTTTTGGGTTTTTCATTGTTTAAGTGGTTTTGGGTTTTATTGGTAATTTAGGTTTTTTTTAATAATTTTAGGTTTTTTAGGGCTTTTATTGTTTTAAGGTTTTATGTTTTTATAAGAATGTCCAATTTTTTAGGGTTTTTTACATTTTCAGGGATTTTTTTATGATTTATTAGGGTTTAAGGGATTTTGATAGTTTTAAGAGTTTTAGGGTTTTATAGTTTTTTAGGTTCATTAGGGGTTTAAAGTATTTTTAGGTTCTTAATTTTTTCTTAACTATTTTTAGGTTTTTTAGGATTTCTTTACGTTTTTATGTTTTTAGGGATTTTTTACAATTTTGATGATTTTTATGTATTTTAGGGATTTTGAGGTTTTCATGGGTTTTACAGTTATTAGGGTCGTTATGTTTTTTTGGTTTTTATCTTTTTTTTAAGTTTTCAATTGTTTTTATGGGATTTTAATGTCTTCTAATTTTTTAGGGGTTTAGAGAGTTTTTAGTGTGTTTTAGGTTTTTTTTATAAAATATTTGGGGTTTTTATGGTTTTTATGGGTTTTTTTGTTTTTATGATTTTTTTTTGTGTTTGGGTTTTTTATGGTATTTAGGTTTTTTATAAATTTTTAGGCTTTTAGGGGTTTAATTTTATTTTAGGTATTAATGTTTTCATATGGGTTTTAAGGTTTTAGGGTATTTTTTACATTTTAGGGAATTTTAGGGATATTTAGTATTTTTATGGTGTTTAGGTATTTTGAAGGGTTTTATAGATTTTATGGGGGTGTTGTATTTTTTTAGGGTTTTTATTGTTTTTTATAGTTTTTAAAATATTTGGGGATATAATATTTTTTAGTTTTTTTTGTTGTTTTTTATTTTTTATGGGTTTTAGTGTTTTTATGGTTTTTAGGGGTTTTGAAGTTTTATGGTCTTTAGAATTTTTCATGTTTTTATGGGTTTTAATTATTTTTAGGTTTTAAGTTTTTATTAGGTGTTTTCCTGTTTTTTAGGGTATTTAGGTTTTTAGGTATTTTTAGGGGTTTTTAGCATTTTTTGGATTTAATTCTTTTTAGGTATTTTGAGTGTTTATTGAAGTTTCTAATTATTTATATTATGTTTAATTTTGTTAACTGATTTTGTTTTTAGGTTTTTAAAGTGTTTTTATTTTTTTTATATTTTCGCAGGGTTTTTCTGGTTTTTATGGGTTTTTAAAATTTAAATGATTTTTAGGGCGTTTTAGAAAATTTGTGGGTTTTATAGTATTTATGGATTTTGAGTGTTTATGGATTTTTAATTTTGTTAGTTTTTTTATATTTTTTTGGGTTTTTAGTGGTTTTCTAGTTTTTAGGGTATTTAATGTTTTTAGAGTTTTTTTTCATTTTTAGGTGTTAAAGGGTTTTAAAATTTCTAGTCGTTTTTTATGTTTTATGTGTTTTTTGGGATTTTATTGTTTTTATAGAGTTTAGGTTTTTAAGGAATTTTGTTCTTTTTGTGTTTTAGAGTGTTTTATGTTTAATTAGGTTTATAGAGTTTTATTAGGTTTTTTAGGGGTTTAAGGGTTTTTTTGTTTTTTTAGATAATTTTTACGCTTTTTAGGATTTTTATTGATATTTAGGGTTTGTTAGGATGTTAATAGATTTTAGGGGTTTTAGGGTTTTTATGGTTTTTTATGATTTAGGGAATTTTGTGTTTTTTCGGTATTAAATGTTTTCTGAGTTTTTAGTGATATTTTAGATTTTTATTAGTTTTTAAAGTTTCAGGGGGTTTTTTATTGGTAATTTGGTTTATATGGTCTTTTAGCAGTTTTATGGGTTTTAGCATTTTTTTAAGGGTTTTATGTTATTTAAGGTTTTTAAGGGTTTCTAAAGAGTTTTCAAGAATTTTTTTATGTGTAAGGGAATTTTAGGGATTTTTTATGATTTTTATGAATATTTATGGTTCTTATATATTTTGTGGTTTTTGGGGTTTTATGGTTTTTTTGAGTCTTTAGTGTTTTTAGAGGATGTAGGTGTTTTTATAATTTTAAGCTATTTTTAGGGGTTTTTATGGTTTTATGGTTTTTTATGTTTTTAGGTATATTTAATGATTTTTAAGGGTTTTTATGGTTTTTTATATTTTTTTGTTTTTGAGGGTTTTAAGGGTTTCTTATGTTCTTATGGGTTTTAATGGGGTTTTTGGGATTTTAGGGGTTTTTTCTGTTTTTTGTGTTGGTTTTAGTTTATTAGGGTTTTAATGTTTTTATATTTTTTATCCTTCTTAGGGGATTAAAATATTTTTATAGTTTTTAGTGGGTTATAATGGATTTTTTTGGTTTTATGGGTTTTTATTATTTTTAGGTATTTTTATTGTCTTTTGGCATTTTATGGTTTATTAGGGTTTTCGGATTTTTTTAGCTTTCGAGGGGTTTAAATTATTTTTAAGTTTGAAGGTTTTTACATGGTTTTTAATGTATTTTAGTGTTTTTTTGTGTTTTTAGGGATTTTATGGACTTTTTTGGATTTCAATGGTGCTTTACAATTTGTAGGGATTTTGAGGGTTTTCAAGGTTCTTAGGGTTTTTATCTGTTTTAAGGATTTTTTGGGTTTTTGGTTTGTTTTTGAGTTTTTATGTGTTTTAAGATTCTTTATTGTTTTTATTATTTTTAGAGGATTAATGGACTTTTAGTGTTATTAGTGGGTTTTAGGGTTTTTATCATTTTTTATGGTTTTAAATGGTTTTAGGATTTTTTATGATTTTTTAGATTTTTTTTTGATTTTTTATGTTTTTTTATGATTTTTTTTATTTTTTTTGTTTTAGGGTTTTTAGGAATTTTAAGTGTCTTAGTTTTCTTTGGTTTTCTTATGGTTTTCAAGGTTTTTACGATTTTTACATTTTTATGGATTTTTAGGTATTTTATTGGCATTTATGGATTTTAGGAATCTAGAAGGTTTTAATCGTTTTTTATATATTAAGGCTTTTTTTTGTTTTTTTGTTTTTTAGTTTTGAGGTGTTTTCTTGGGTTATTTAGGTTTTAATGGTTTTTAGAATTTTTTTTACAATTTAATGGATTTAAAGGGACTCTATAGTTTTTAATTGTTTTTTTTAATTTTAGGATTCTTAGGGTTTTTAATGTTTTTACGGTTATTTATGGTTTGTAGTGCTTTTAGGGTTTTTAGGGTCTTATAGGGGTATTAAAATTTTTTAGGGGATTTATGTGTTTTTTGGTTTTCTTTAAGGGTCTCTGGGTTTTTTGTTTATCTTAGGTTTTTAGGGGATTTGTATGTTTTTTTAGTATTTTTATGGGTTTTATAGTTTTTTGTGATCTTGATTGTTATTAGGGGTTTTTAGGGGTTGTAGGGTTTTTAGATTTATTTTAGTTTTTTAGGGTTTTAAGTGTTTCTAGGTTTTTACGGTTTTAATAGGGGTTTATAGGGTTTATAGGGTTTTTTAAATGTTTAGGGGTTTTTGGCCACTTTAGGTTTTTTATCTTATTTTTGGGGGTTAGGGATTTTTAGGGTCTTTAGTATTTTTTTGTTATTAAGGTATTTATGTTTTTGGGTTGTTATAGGCTTTTGAGTTATTTTTTGGGTTTTTAAATATTTTATATTTTATTATCATTTTTATTAGTTTAAAGGGTTTTAGAGTTTTTGGTGGGATTTTACAGTTGTATGGGGTCCATCGGTTTTTTATTATTTTTAGAGATTTAATGTTTGTAGGAATTTTATTGTTTTTTGGGTTTTATTATATTTAGTTTTCTTAGGTGGTTCATGTTTTTTAGGTTTTTATAGTTTTATTATGGGTTTCCAAAGTTATTTGTGGTTTTTATGTTTTTAGATATTTTTCATGATTTTTTCTATTTTTATGGTTTTTAGGATATGTATGGATTTTTGAGATTTTTATAGATTTCATTGTTATTAGGTGTTTTAGGTGTTTTTTGATATTTATATTGTTTTTATGTTTTTAGAGTTTTTTAATATTTTAGTGGTTCAAAGGGTTTTTAGAATATTTAGTGTGTTTAGGGTATTTATGGGGTTTTAAGGATTTTAATAGTTTGTATGATTTTAATAGTTATTTTAGTTTTTTGGGTGTTTTAGGGTTTTTAGTGTTATTGTAATTTTTAGGTTTTAAGGGGTATTAAGATTTTATAGATTTTTAAAGATTTCTTAATGTGTTTAGGGATTTTTAATTTTTTTAGGGATTCATAGGTATTTTTTAGGTTTCATATTTTTTTATGGTTTTTAGGGGTTTTTAGGGTTTTTAGTGATTTTCAGGGTTTTTGGTGTTTTTAGGATTTTTAGTGATTTTCATGTTTTAGGTGCTTTTAGTGCTTCTATTTTTTTATGATTTTCTTATGTTTTTCAGGTGTTTAGTTTTTTCATGATTTAGGGGTTTTCATAATTTTTTAGGATTAATATATATTTTTATGGGTCTTATGGATTTTGATAGTTTCTAGGGATTTTAGGGTTTTTACTTGGTTTTTATGGGTTTCTTTGTTTTTGTTGGTTTTAATGGTTTTTTATTTTTTTAAAAAATTTAGGGGTTAAAAGTGTTTTTAGAGTTTTCAGTGGGATTTTAGGGTTTTTATGGGATTTTAGTATATTTCTATTATTTGGGTGTTTTTAGTCTATATAGGTTTTTTAGGTTTTTTATGTTTTTTAGGGTTTTTAATCATTTTAGTTTTTTGGGGGTTTTATAGGTTTTATGGGTTTCTTTGTTTTTTAAGGGTTTCTTAGTGGTTTTAAATATTTTTAATGTTTTTATGGATTTTATAGACTTTTTTATGATGTTTTTTTAGGGTTTTTAGATATCTTGAGGGATTATATAGGTTTTAGGCAGTTTTTTGGGTTTTTTTAGTAATTCTTGAGTTTTTTATTATTTTTAAGGTTTTATAGAGTTTTTAACAAATTTTATTGATTTAAAAGGTTTATTGGGTTTTTAGTGGTTTTATGAATTTTATGGATTTTTAGTTATTTTAAATTTTTTAATGTTTTTAGTGGTTTTTATGGTTTTTATAATTTTTAATGTTTTTTGGGGGGATTTAAAAGTGCTTAGGTATTTACAGTTTTCTTAGAGATTTTCATCATTTTTTGGGTTTTCTATGTTTTTACATATTTTTATGTCTTTTTCTGATTTTTTTGGGATTTATGGTTGTGTGTGATTTTAGAGTTTTATTAATTTATTTAAATTTTACGGGTTTAATTTTTTTGTGTTTTTATGTTTTTTGATATTTTTGGGGGATTTAAGGTCTCTTAGATTTTTTTTTGATATTTTTAGATGTTTAAATTTTTTTTATAGTTTTTAGTGCTTTTACCGGTTTTATAAGTTATTAGTTTTTTTTTAAAGTTTATAGGTATATTTATTGTTTTTAGGGTTTTGATGTTTTTTAAGGTGTTTTAGTATTTTTTTCAAGCTTTTATGTTTTTTTGATTTTAATATTTTCTTAGGGGTTTTCATGGTTTTATGTAGTTTTTTATGTTTTAGTAATTTTTTTGTGAATTTTTATGATTTCTATGGGTTTTTGAGTTTTTTGGGATTTTGAGTCTTTTAGGTTTTCGGATTTTAGGGGGATTATGGTTTGTTATGTTTTTATGGGATTTTAGTTTCTTTTTGAGTTTTACTGGTTTTTTGAGATTAAATAATTTTTATGGGATTAATGGATTTTAGTGTTTTTGTTGGTTTTTAGGGTTTAAATGGGTTTTTATGTTTTTATGGTTTTAGGGATTTTATTATATTTCGTTATTTTGTGTGTATAAGGTTTTATGGTTTTTTGCGTTTTTAAGTAATTTTACATTTTTATTGGTTTTTTGTATTTTTTAGGATTTTTATGATTTTTATAGTTTTTCGAGATTTAGAGGTATTTTAGGGTTTTTAGGTTTTTATGGTTCATTGGGGGTTTTATGGGTTTTTTTTGTTTTTAGGGTTCTTAAATATTAAGATTATTTTTTTTGGTGTTTTAGGGGTTATTAGTATTTTTGTGGGTTCTTTGGGCTTTTAAAGGTTTTTAAGATTTTTATTGTTTTTAGGTGTTTTATGGTTTTTATTGTTTTTAGGGTTTTATCATTTTTAGGACATTTAGGGGTTTTAACTCATTTTATGTTTCTATGTTTTTCATAATGATTTTTGGGGTTTCTATGGGTTTTTATGTTTTTAGGGATTTTAGGGATTTTTATGAATTTTATGGGTTTTTATGGTTTTTATGCATTTCGAGGTTTTTTTTGGGTTTTTCGGTTTTTTAGGTTCTTTGGGTTATTGTGTTTTTAGGGGGTGAATCTGTAATGTTTTCAAGGATTTTAGATATTTTTATCATTTTTAGGGGTTTAAGGGTTTTTAGAGTTTTTAGTGGTTTTTGATTTAGTATTGGGTTTTAGGGATTTTTATGGTTTTCATGGGTTTTATGGGTTTTAGGATTTTAGAAGATTGTTATAGTTTTTATGGTTCTTAGAATTTTTATGTTTTTATTCGTGTTTAGTGTTTTTTGGTTTTTATAGTCATCTTAGGTGTTTTCAATTTTTCTTGGGGTTTCTTACATTTTTAGGATTATTTGGACTTTTTTAAGATTTTTATAATTATTTATGTTTTTATGAATTTTGAGGGTTTTTTGGAATTTTGTTTTTTTGTGTTTTATGAGTTATCTAGTTTTTATGGTTTTTAGTGTTTTTAACATTTTTAGGGGTTTAATTGGTTTTATATTGTTTTAGTGGTTTTTAAAAATTTTGGTCGGTTTTTGTGTTTTTTTAATGTTTTAGAGGTTTTTTGGGTTTTTTGGGTTTTTTGGGTTTGTAGAGTTTTTTAGTTTTTAGGGGTTATATGGGTTTTTAGGTTTTTAATGATTAATTAGGGTTTTTATGGTTTTTATGGGTTTTTATTTATTTATGGATTTTAAGGGACATTTTATAATTCTTCTGGTTTTTAGGGTTATTAGGGTCTTTGAGGTATTTTAGGGGTTTTTTGGGTTTTTAGGGTTCTAATATATATTTTGGGTTTTTAGGGAATTTGTATTTTTATAATTTTAATGGTCTTGGATTGTTTTTAACATTTTTAGTGTGTGGAATCATTTTTATATTTTTTAGTGGTTTTATTATTTTATGGAGTTTTAGGGTTTTTAAATGTTTTTAGGGGTTTTTAAGGTTTTTAGGGATTTAGGGTTTTAAAGTTATTATAATTTCTAGGTATTTTAGGGATGTTATGTGTTTTTACGTTTTTAAGGTTTTATTATTGGTTTTCATGGTTTTTAGGGGTTTTTTATTTTTTAGGAATATTTAAGGTCTTTTTAGAATTTTTTGGTTTTTTGTGGATTTTAGGTATTGGGGGTAGTGTTTTATAATGTTTTAGGGGGTTTATGTGTTTTTTGGGTTTTTAAGGGTTTTTTGAGTTTTTATTCTTTTAATGGGTTTAGTATTATTTAACATTTTTAAAGGTTTATAGTGTTTTTAAATGTTTTTCTGGTTTTTTATTTTTTTTATGGGTTTTAGGGGTTTTATATGTATTTTGAGAATTTTAATGTTTTTTGGGTTTTTATGTGTTTTTAAAGGATTATAGGGTTTTATGGTTTTTAATATTTTTTGGTCTATTATGAGTTTTATGTATTTTTAGGTTTTTAATGATTTCATTGGTGGTTCTCTGTTTGTAGGATTTTTTATGTTTTACGTATTTTTTAGGTTTTTGAGGAATTTTATGGCATCTTAGGTTTTCAGAAATCTATAGGATTTTTATGGTTTTTTGGTTATTTGTTTTTTTTTTGAGTTTTTAAGTATTTTAATGTTTATATAGTTTTAAATCTATTTTGGAGATTAAAAATATTTTAGATTTTTAGTGGTTTTTTATGTTTTTTAGGGGGTTTAGGTTTTTTGATGTTTTTAGTGTATTTATGGTTTTTAGGGGTTTGAGGGTTTTAAGGATTTTTATGATTTTTAGTGTCATTATGTTTCAAGGGGTTTTATGTGCAATTATTTTTATGGGTTTTTTGAATTTTTCAAGGTTATTAAGGTATTTTTGTTTTTATGTATTTTGTAAGATTTTTATGTTTTTATAGTTTTTATGGATTTTGAGGGTTTTCAAGTTTTTAAGGACGTTCAAGGATTTTATAGATTTTTGGGGTTTTTACTGTTTTTTTAAGGTTTTTTATGTTTTTTAGAATTTTTTAATGTTTTCAGTGGTATAATGGTATTATAGATTTTTTAGTGGGTTTTAGAATATTTTATGGTTTTAGGGGTTTTATTTTTTAGGGGTATTTATATTTTAGGCTCGTTGTATGTTTTTTATTGATTTTGGTATTTTTTATGTTTTAGGTGTTTTATGTGTTTTATGTTTTTATGGTTTTCATAGGGTCCTTTGAGTTTTTACTGTTTTTCAACCTTTAATGAATTTTAGTGAATTTTAGTATTTTTATATGTTTTTTGGGTTTTTCTGGATTATTATATTTTTTATGGTTTTTAAGGATTTCTATGGTGTTTTTTGTTTTTTTGGTTTTTAGGGGTTTTATGTGTTTTGAGGGGTTTAAAGGTTTTCTTATCGTTTTTTTGTGTTTTAAGGTAATTTACTTTTTATGTATTTTTATGGTTTTTAGTGTTTTTATGGTTTTTAAAATATTGAGGGGATCTAGTGTTTTTAGGGATTTTATGGTTTTGGGGGATTTTTTGGTTTATTGATTTCTTTTTGTGTTTTACGTTTTTTAGATACTTTTAAAATTACTAATCTTTTAAATGTGTCTTGGAGATTTTATTGTGTTTTAGGGTTTTTATTTGTTTTTATTATTTTATAGGTTTTTATGGGTTTTTAACATTTTAATGGTTTTTAGTGTTTTTAGGGTTTTAAGGGTTTTAGTGTTATTTAAGTTATTTATGTTTTTAGTGATTTATGTGCCTTTATTGTTATCATTGGGTTTTTATTGATTTATAGGGTTTTTTATGTTTTTAGGTTTTTTATATTTCTTTATGTATTTTGTTGGTTTTTGAAAATTTTGAGGGGTTTTAGGGGTTTTCTATTTTTTATGAATTTTTTGAGATATTTAGTATTTTTATGGTTTTTTAGAGTTTTTAATTTTTTAGTAGTTTAAAGGGTTTTTTTATTTATTTGTGGTTTTAGGGTTTTATGGGTTTTAGGTTTTTAAATTGTTTTTAGTGTTTTCAGGTTTATTATGATTGTTAGGGATTTAATTTTTTTTTTGTTATTGAGGGTTTAAAGTGTTTTAGGTATTTATGTTTTTCTTAGGGGTTTTTGAGGTTTTTTGGGTTCTATATATTTTCAGATACTTTTATGTGTTTTTTAGGATGTTTAGGGTATTTATGGGTTTTAGGTTTTATATGGGATTTCATTGGATTTTGTGGTTTTGGGGTTTTTATAGTTCTTTTGGGTTTTAGTGTTTTTTGAAATTTTTAGGGGTTTTATGGTCTCTTAAAGTTTTTAATGTTTTTAAATAATAAAAGGTGTTTTCGATTTTTTAGCAATTTTATGATTTTTATGTTGTTTTATAGTATTTTAACTTTATTAGTATTATTATTTGGGGGGAGTGGTTAATAGGGTATTTTTAGTGTTTTTATGGTTTTTATCATTTTTAGATTTTTTAGGTGTTTTATGTGATTTTAGATTTTTTAGGTGTTTTATGTGATTTTAGATTTTTAAGGTTTTTTAGGGTTATTTGGGGTTTTTAGTTTTTTACGGTTCCTGGGCTTTTTAGATATTTTATTATTTTTATGATTTTTAATGGTTTTAGTGATTTTGAGTATTTTTACGGTTTTCTGGTTTTTTCTGGTTTTAGAGTTGTTTTGAGTTTTTAGGTGGTTTTAAGGGTTTTTATGGTTATAAAAAATTTTACGGATTTAAAGGGTTTTTAGTTTTTTTATGGTTTTAGTGGTTTTTAGGGTTTTTATTGTTTTAGGGATTTTTTTTGTTTTTATGAATTTTATTTGTTTTAAGGGTTTATAAATTTTTTAAGGTTTTTAGGGTTTTTAATAATTCTTAGGTTTTTATGGTTTGAAAAGTTTTTTTCATGTTTATTAGGGTGTTATTAATTTTTAATGATTTTTAGGGATTTTTTATTATTTTATTGGGTTTTTATATTTATGGATTTGGAGGGTTTTAGGGTTTTTAGTTTTTTATTGGGTTTTAGGGTTTTTTGTGTTTTTAGGGATTAAATTTTTTTATATTTTTTATCAACTTTATAGGTTTAAACGATTTTTATAGTTTTTAGTCTTTTTTAAGGTTTTAAAGTGTTTTTTGGTTTCTTAATGTTTCAGGAGTTTTATGGTGTATAGGGTTTTTAGTGTTTTTAGGGCATATATCATTTTTAAGTATTTATGGTTTTTAATTGTTTTTAGGTTTTTAATGTTTTCATATTGTTCTCTAGGGTTTTAGGGGTTTTTTATGTTTTAGTAATTTTTTGTGATTTTTTATAATATATTATGGCTTTTAGGGTTTCTACGGATTTAATTGAATTTTAGTGGTTTTTAGGGTGTTTATCCTTTTTATGTTATTTTAGGTTCTGAATGAATTTTATTTTTCATGTTTTTTAATGTTTTTAGAGTTTTTTAAAAAAATTAGAGTTATAAAGGGATGATAGAGTTTTTATTGGGGTCTTAGCATTTTTATTAGGTTGTAGGGTTTTGAGGTTTTTAGTTGTCTTTTTTGATTTTTAGTGATTTTAGTGGTTTTAGAGTTTTTATTTTTTTTACAAGATTTATGTTTTGTTAGGTTTTTAATGTTTTATTTTTTTTAAATGTGTTTTTACGGTAGTTAAAAATTTATGAATTTTTTGAATTTGTTTATGTTTTTATGGGGTTTTGGGGTTTTAGGGATTTTGATGGGTTTTAGGGTTTTTTGTTTCTCGGGTTTTTTTATTGGTTGGATTTTTATGGGTTTTTTTAGTTTTTTATGGTTTATAAGGATTTTTATATTTCCATAATTTTTCTAGGACTTCAAGGTGTTTTTATATTTTTTTTGGTTTAAGGGTTTTACGGTTTTTTTCAAGATTTAATGTTTTTAAGGGGTTTGGGGTCTTTTTTCTGTTTTTAGGGTTTTTAGTGTTTTTATAAGTTTGTAGGGGTTCTAAGTGTTTTTAGCTTTTTATTGTTTTCTTAGGGTTGTTCAGAGTTGTTTAGGGTTTTTACATTTAAAGGAGTTTTAGAGCATTTTTAGGATAATTATGGGTTTTTAGTGTTTTCAGGATTTTATGGGATTTTAGGGGGTTTGGGGGTTTTTTGGGGGTTTTTTGGTTTTTCTATTTTTTTAGGATTTAATGAGTTTTATGTGTTTTATTATTTTGTGGTTTTCTTAGAGTTTTTTAGGGATTTTATGTGGTTTTAGGGTTTTTTGGGGCTCTAATGGTTTTCTAGGTTTTACATGTTTTTAGGTTTTTATGTTTTTGAGGGTTTTTTTGATTTGTTGGATTTTTGGAGATTTTTTAGGTTTTTTCTATTTTTAGGGGTTTTAGGGATTTTGAGTGGTTTTAGGGTTTTCAATTTTTTGGTTTCAAGGTTTGTTTTCAATTTTTAAGGATTTTTGTGTTTTCAACCGTTTTAGGGGTATTATATTTTTTAGTATTTTTTATGTTTTATGGGTTTTTATGTTCTTACGGGTTTTTATGGTTTTTATAAAGTTTAGGGTTCTTATGGTTTTTTAGAAATTTTTAGGGTTTTGATGGATTTTAAGTGTTTTTAGGATTTTACTGTTTTCATAGTATTTTTTTGGGGGTTTTAGGGTTTCATAAGTTTTAGGTATTTTTATGGATTTGTATTTTTTATGGTATTACGTATTTGGAGGGGTTTTTTGGGGTTTTTTTGGGTTTTTTAGGGTTTTTTAGGGTTTTGAGGGTTTTTGGATTTTTAAGGGTTTTGGGGGTTTATGTTTGTTTGTGTTTTTAAGGTATTTAATAATTTCAAATGTATGGGTGGTTTTAAGGGATTTTTGAGTTTTTAGATATTTAAGGGTTTTTAGGGTTTTCATGTTTTGATGGCTTTAGGATTTTTATATTCTTCAGGGTGTAATGGGTATTTTAGAGTTTTTAGGGTTTTTAATGTTTTTAATGTTTTTAGGGGGTTTACGAGTTTTTACGTTTTACGGTTTTTAGGGTTTTTTTGGTTTTTAGGATTTTTATCATTTTTAATGATTTTGGGGATTTTTAGCATATTTATGGTTTTGGGGGGGTGTAGGGTTTTTAGGGTGTTTAGTGTTTTATGGGCTATTTATTTCGGTTTTTTAATGTTTTTATGGGTTTAATGGGTTTTTATAGTTTTAAGTTTTTTTTGGGTTTTATGGGCTTTTAGGGGTTTTAATGTTTTTTGGGGTTTTATGGTTTTCAGGGTTTTTAGGGGTTTTATAATTTTTAGTCTATTTTCGTTTTTTGGCTTTTGGAGTGTTTTTTGGTTTTTAAGGTTTTCTTTGGGGTTTTCAGAGTTTTTTGACTTTCTGAATTTTTTATTTTAAGGGTTTTTAATATTTTTATGGTTTTTATAGGTTTTAGGGATTTTCAATGTTTTAGGGTTTATTTTGGCCCAAGGTGGTGCAATTTGTGGAAAAAAATTGTATGATGGGTGAAAAGAATTTGTCTGCTATTATAGAGACTTTCCAGCCTCTATTTTGGTTTCTACCAGATCCACATTGTTATCCTTGGGGGAATTTTATTAACCATTTTGGGACTGGGCAATTTATCCCTTTTTGAATTGTGAATGAGGTTCCACAATCAAATGATCTTAGCAAGCGATTTCATGAGGTTATTTTTTTGTGAAATTAGTCCTCTTAGGATGTGAATTCCTTAGATGGTCTCTAATGGGTTTATTTGTGGAGACAAAAACCTCAAATAAACTGATATCCATTACTCATGGACCTGCTTTCCAATGGTAGGTTCACATTGGATGACGATTTGTCCAACGACACTTAAGGACTCCATTGGTCGAGAGGATGGGAGTTCGGGCTTATCTCACCCTTTAGGGGGAGAATTATTACATAGTATTAGACACTCTTAATGACTTAATTCATGTTCATGTGTTAATGAATCCTTGGTTCATTCCCGAAGTTTGTATCCACGGGCTACCCATAGTTTGGAGGATCATCATGGATATACATGTATTTGATGATACGGAGGAAATGCTGACTTAATCCATGCAATAACCACTCTGGAGTTTATTGTCATCTGAGAGGCACATAAGGTGATTTTATGTTGGGATCATACACATAAGATGGTCTTCCTACATATCCATGGGAGAGGAATCTGATCCCACATAGTTCGGTTAGTTCGGGGCTTCGACTAGGGAGGAGACCCATTTCCTTGGGGCATAATTGGGGTGGACCCATTTGGAAGGGAACCCCTTTTAATCTCGAGCCTTCAAGCAGGCATACCACATATCCTAGTATGAATAGGAATTGATGTACTCGTAGTTTAGGATGGGTTGGAAATTAAGCATGGAATATGAGCATTTGAGGGGGACATGACAAGGTGAACACTTTCAGAAGGGCACCCCTTTTGAACTTGGTCCTTCAAATATGTGTCCTATGTATTCTCTTTGGAATAGAAATCAATGTTCTCACAGTTGAAGATGGGTTGGGTCTTACGTATGGAAGCTTTCCATTTGTGGGGGACATAACTGGGTGAACTCTTCCGGAAGGGAACCCCTTTTGAGCTCGGGCATTCAAGCATGCATCTTACGTATCATGGTTTGAACAGGAATCAAATTTATCATATTTCAGGATAGTGTTGGGTTTACGCATGGATGCACTATTTTGAGGGGGACATGACTTGGTGAACCCTTTCAGATGGGAACCCCTTTTGAGATCATGCCTTCAAGAAGGAGTCCTACATATCCTGGTTTGAACAAGAATCAGAGTTCCCATATATCTAGATCTGGAGTTGCTTTTTCAAATGTTGTAATCATCACAAATCTATATGCCCGTGTGAATCACGCTCGTCTGAGAAACTAGAGGATGTGAGAGATTAATCAAACCATATATCTTCTCTCCCACTGATAGAAGAGGTCCGGCCTATGATGGAAGAAGTTGAGGCGATGTTGGGCGAGGGCACAGAGCAATGAACCTTTCAATGTGGGATGTCATTGGAGGCCATTCAGCTTAGCTCTAAGAGGGTTAGGAACTTTCCTCAGTGGGAGTCTGTAGAATACACTCTCGGAAAGGGGAGTAATTTTTCCTCTCTTAAAAATAAGAAGTGAGAACGATTCCTTCGAATGATAATCGTTTCTCATTGAATGGAAGAGAAAGTGATCTCCCTTATTCCATAGAATAGGGAGGTTCATGTCATCATCCCGAGGATGGAATTCAGTTTACCATGGGAATTTAGAATTATAAATATCATGGGATTCTGAACCATTCGGGGGACATCTATCATGACTCTATTTACCATGGGTATGTAGACTCCAAGGGGCATTGTGATGCGCCCGAAGATCTAATCATATAGGTTTGGTGGATTTGGAGGAGGGTTTGGCCTGATGTCGGTGAACTTGTTCATGGAGGAGTTATATAGTACTAGATGGAAATATAGAGGAGAGATGGGAGCCAGAGATAATGAATCCCAATATTCCCTATTCAGAAAACTATTTTCCCACATGGGATGGGGGGAGCCCTACATACCATAGTGTTATTTAGGTAGGGGTCGTCCATGTACTGAAGCAATACGAAAGCTTAGGTATGGACAACCACATACCAAAGTGGTACACGGTCCTTGATATGGTCCTCCACGTGGCTTTGGGTTCCATCCATGTACTACTGAAGTACACGACATGGGGTCGATCTACATAGTGATGCACTATGGCGAGATCCTTATTGAAGGTGGGTTTCGAAACCTGTGGTTCTTAGGGAGTTCATCCTAAAAGAATTTATGGTTCTCGATGACACAAATTAGGTTCTTGTTTTAACCATTATTATTATGTTCTTTCTTTTTATGGTTTGTGGATGGTTATACCTACGGAAATGAGATTCACATTTTTCACTTCGTTGATGATTCAAAACAGAAGTCGAAATCCTCTCTGAATGCTTTCTTCTAATCTCTAGGGTCTCTTAGGTGCTTTCTTCATCTATCACCATATTTTTCCTCTTGTTCTCCTTTTATAGAGCATTGGGGAAATCATACCTATGTGCATGCAACACAATTTTCAGAAGCCTATGAAGATATATCTCAACTAATGGATGACTTGTTCAATTGGGGTTTTCAGAGGCTGTGGTTTGTGATTCCTGGTTTGTAGAACCCTGCCAACAAGCTTCGTCTGTTAACTGTAGACTTTGCAAGATGGTATGAAGATGGCATCTCTGCGCTAGAATTTATCCACAATATGGTTCGTTGCTTCCTAGGTTTTCTAGACATTTCCTAATAGGCCATATCCTCACATTTCCTTTAACATAATTATAGTCCTCAGTTCATGTGTTCCACAAACCTTTCTCAATGATGGTAAATAGGTCACTTAAAACGCATGAAGAAATCAATTTCTCCATGTTTCTTCCATTGTTTGCAATTTAATTTTTATTGAGATGCCTTTGTAGACATATAGGAATGTTTGATTTTTTTTCAACGTGCTTGTGGGGGTATTTACTTCCCTTTGCCACATTTTTAGGACCCTATAAATTCCCCCCATAAGAATGGGATCAGTTCGGAATGAAGAAGAAGCTAAACTGATGTTGAAATGGTCTTGAACTAAAGTGGTTTGCGATAGAACAGATAGGTCTGGTAGGAGGAGACCACACCTATTTTTAGGGGTGAAGGTCCTTTGTCTTTTAATATTCTTACAGAGAAAAGTTCTCTCGACCTCCCCTTGTCTTCCTCTATATCTTCTTACTACTTCCTTTGCAAAATCCCCATTCTCAAACCACCTTGTACGTGTCGCAATCTGAACTCTTCTCAATTACTTCTGCCTGTGAACTGAATTTTGGGTTTCATGAACTATGTTGTGGATTTTAAAACTAAATTTCAGACATCTGCATCAGAGAACACTTCATGATCTACATGTTCTACACACCAAACATAAACTGTCGAACTGAACATCAAGCCACATTAAACAGAACATAAACTCTTAATAATCATTCTTCTAATATCATCATGAAAGGGCCTTGGTTCATAGTTACATCATTCCAAAAACCCTTCTATTTGATGGCCAACACTCCGTGGGCTAGCGCCTCAGGGTACTTTCACATACCGAGGTTATACGTGGTATATACCTTCCGCGTACTACTACAGTTTGCGAGAAATGGCTTCCTCATACCATACACTATGTGGGAAATGGTCTCCACATACCATTTCTATTAGCGGTGTGCAGAGCCCCATCTGGACCCTCTTTATGTCCCCTTGTCCTTTTTTGGGACTTTATCCAACAATTTTTTCATTGGACGGTCTTTTTGTGGGCTTTTGGATCTTTCTGTGTCGGCTACAATGTCTCTTCCATAGTCCTTGATGAAATTTACCAGGGCAAGGGAAGCCATGGTTGAGGACATTGAGGACAATATTGGATCATACATTGTTCCTTGAGATAGCTTCTCACAAGATCTCCTTATGCTAGAGCTTTTAGCTTACCCATTGACTGTGTAGTTTCCGCTTTACATCTTTGGTCTTCCTGGTGATGTTTTTCTATCATTAGCTGACCATAATACGCCTTTCATTATTTTATAGGAACCCCAAGGGCCTAATCAACACAATATTTTCTCAAAATGGTATGTCATAACTACTACCATTCATGAGAATTTGTTCTTACTAGAAGTCTTGGTGTGGACTCAAAGAAATCGAAGTTAGAGCTACACATCCCTAAGAATAGTCACCCATGAGTACCCATCTATTATCAACATTTCTCGAGAAATCCCTAACAGTGGGTGGGGCACCAAATGGGACCTATGATCCAGAGGATGCTTCTCTGATGAATGGTCTTGGTAATTCTGGGTACATCAAATCTATTTAGAGTCCCTTGACTATTTGGATGTAGTGGACTTATACCAAGAAGCTTAGATCTCCTAGTTCGTAACTTTATCTTTGTGTGAAATCCTCCCAAAACTTATGGGCCACTAGTGTTCAAGCACCAATACCTTCCATTTGTCATGTGGAGATGTGGGGATCAGCTTATGGGACAACCACCAGTTTGGAGGGCTTCCCATTCATGGAATCATGTATGAATAATTTCTTCCAACTGTTACTACATGGGAAAATACAAACGATGTGTCTCTATTGACAAGGATCCTACTAGTCAGGGAAGATGTCTTGTTTGATCACCCCACTAGGATCTCTCTCTCTTATCTGGTTTGAGGATAGGATACAGTTTTTTATGGTTACTGGGCCTAATATGAGAGCCCTCCACAGTCGAACTCATCTAACCTGTTAGTATCAAAAAATTCCAAGTTCACATTGCTCCACCCTTGAAGAAGATCGATATACTAACTAGGGATACTTTATTCGACAACACGTGTCACTTGTGCTTATGTTTGCAGGTTTCTATGAAATTTTACTAATCAAATCGATATTCTCATCCATTGATGCATATATCGAGGTCATAGTTTGAACTCTGACGATGGTGGATACATTGGAAGTGGGTCAACAAATTAATCTAGTCATTCCTACTCTTGCCTGACTTTATGAGTATTTGGAGCAGATACAAGAACAAAAACCTCTAAATCGTCTCAGTGGACCATTTCAATTTCTATATTGGTGGATATAAAAACACTTCCCTTTCTATGAATATCGACACACTACAATGTTTCCTCGCTTCAGCTTTCAACCCACCCTTTGTAACAACGCTGTTGTAATCCCTAGGTATTTAAGCATTACCAATGTGTCTGGGCTACTAAATGATGATCCTTTCTTCTCATTTGCATCGTACCTTACCCCTAATGGGTAAATAAGGGGTGAAAAAGGCTATTCTTCAGAGGAGATCTCAATCATTATCACACTTCAGGATGGGATGCCAACTGCTTGCATAGATCAAGGGGCTCTTTGTGAGCCATAACTCCCATATCGAATCACCATGAAATTTGGGGGCCATAAATAGATTGTTCTTATTCATATTATTAAATTAAGGGTATAATCTCATCCCATAATTATTCACTAGTTATTGATTCTAATGATTTGGTAAGGTGTCACTGTGGAGGTTATCATCCCTAATATGACAGGATCCACTTTTCGATCATTAGAATATGTCGAACTGTGGGTGGACTGTTAACCAAACGGGGTGCTGGGAAGGCCAATTCGACAGGTCCAAAATCCATTAAACATCTATTTTAGCACCTATACCCCAACTTTCATTCTATATATACCTCTTCATGTGGTGACTTCAATGACTATACCTTAGATTCATATCCTTGTGGTGATAAGACACTCGTTCTAACATCAGATGCATCTTGAAGGGGCTTCATCTATTTGGGCTATCACAATAGGGAGTGATTAAGATAGCTCCCCTCCTATGGATATCGTTCACTTCCCTGATGAGGTTGGCCCTAGCAGAGCGTCACTGAATATCCTGAAATCCGTGGCCATTCCTTTGTGTTCTTTTCTAGGGGATGAACTATCATTTGGGAGGGAGAGCCCTCATGCCTGGGTAACATATCTAAGGTCCCTTCCTACTACCATAATAACACTTCTTTTCTATACACCTATAGTAGATGGGGAAGATGAAGGCCCTGGTGAAGGGAAGAGTCATCATTTGGTGCAAAAATAGGTGTGGTGTTGGTTATATGAAATTGATTTGGAAACCCCTCTGGCTAATTTCACCGATGAAATAGACAACTTTCAACGATTTTTTTCCTAATTGGTTTTGGGCAGCATTAATTATTGGAAAATGCACATTCTTATTTTCCAAATTGTCTTTGTTTGGGATGATCTCACTTCTGATGAGGAAAAAAATCCAGATTCAATTCATCACATCATCGGGAAATGGCCTTCTCAGACATCTCTAAGGAGATCGAACATCTGATGACTGAGGAGTAGAAGCCTCATGACATGTTGGTTTCCCAAATAGAAGAGTTGCAAGAATGAAAGGCTCACGTGGGAAGGCTGAAGGCTCATCTTATCTCCTTGGGCACTGATTTTGAATTCATCAAGAAGAAAGGAAAGAAATTAAATCCATTATGGAATACGTATTCCCGATGGTTGAAGTTTAGGTGGAAGAGAGATATACTTTAGTGCAGAAACTTGACGGCCCACGACAATCCCTTTCCATTTTTTGGAAATGGAATGTCGAGCCTTACAGTAACTTACCCAAATCATGAAGTACTCCTTTTCATTTTATACTATGGAGAGGCTCAAAACAGGGGATGTTCCTCCAGGTTTCTTTATTGAACATAATGGAACTTGTTTTCCTTCCAATACTTCTTATTTTCCATTCCCCTGTTATGTTAATTAATCAAAACTAACCATGTAAGCTTTATCATGATTAGGTATTATTCTTAAACCGTGATTTGAATCCAGTAAATTGAAATAATCGAATTAGGCTCTAATTTTTTCATGAGTCGTGGGAATCAGTTAGCATAGTCGATCTCTTGCTATAGTCATATAGAAGACCTCAGAAAATTTTTACCTTTTAAATTATTGCACTAATTTTTTCTTAATCCCATTTGATACAGGATTAACGGGTATAATACGATTTTCTATAGGACCCCGTTTATATTTTTTCAACCTAATATGTTTAATGACTCATTTAAATGGAAATGGACATAATTTGGGAACAAAATTGGTAAGGGAACTTAATTTGGGATTCATCAACCTGTAATATCCTAAGAATATCATACATGAATGATGGATTTTTTTGGACCCTAACTTTGTGATTTTTGGATGTATATGAGGCTTGGGAGCCCTATTAGACATATGAAGGTAGGAGAGGACTATTCTGGGGACAAAATTTCATTTGTTATATGGTATTTTTGTGGTCCACATATGAAGAGCCATTAGTTCATGATGTGTATAGTCAAACATAGTTGTCTGCAGGACACTGACCATCCGAGTTTGATAGCCTAGGAGATTTATAACACTTTGGATTTGTTTTGAGGTTGTAGAACAGAGTGGGTGGACATTTTTAGGGATGATATCTAATTGTATTAGGGAAATTTGGTTTCGATTTGAATGGGAAACTTCTCCCACACAAATTTTACTTGTGTAAGGGAGTGTTGGTGAATAGTACATCTTAACATCTTCCACCAGGACACGTGACACCTATTGTGGGAGATCATTTTACTTGAAGTAATGGAGAGTAATTGGTTCATCATTTAAATTAGAAACTCTTTTAATATCTAGTTATTTGATAATGGAAATACATGTGTATATTAATCCATGGGGTATCAAAATCTAAGGAGTGAGACGGAACATAAATGTCAGGCGGGTGTATGAAAACTAGGGGGAATCTCCTAAGTATTATTTTACCTTTGGTTTATGGCAGTTTTGTAGGTGACATATGCAGATCCTCTGGGGCATGATGTTCATAGTCAAAAAAGGTGTATGCAGTACATTGTCCTTCTATCTCTCATGTTCATGAAGGATAATGAATATTGGGACCTTTCTAGACACTTCATATGGCTTACGAAAGTGGGTGCACCTAAACTTGAAAGGGGGCATTTCTTTGGCTGATATTTAACATGAAAACTGAAAAAATATGGGTGAATTTGTTTTTCATATGCAGATCAACTTCACACATATGGATGAGGTATCATTATTTTATATAATTTATGAGAGACTCGATGTAATGTCACATACCACTTCAGTCCATTACATTGCATAAATCTGGTGTTTGAGGTGTTATGGGAGGTCAAGGACACTTATTCCCAAGATCATGCTATTTCTAAAAACATTCATCCAACAACAGCCTTCCAATAGTAACCTTTTTCCATTTCCAAATTTTTAGTTCATGAATAATATTTCCAAAACATTAGGCTATTTCCAACAACAGCCTTCTAATAGATTCCTTCAAAAATTTCTTTTTTCTTTACCAATTTCCTAGTTCATGAACAGTGTTTCCAGAATAGTAGGCCATTTTCATCAACAACCATCCAATAGTATCCTACCAATAACAACCATTTTCCTTTTCAAATTTTTTATTGTATGAATAGTGGTTCCCGAACAGTATGATATTTCCAACAGTAGCCTTCCAATAGCATCCTTCCAACAATAACCTTTTTCTATTTCTAATTTTCTAATTCATGAATAGTGTTTCCAGAATAGTAGGTTATTTTCTACAGCAGCCTTCCAGAATCAGCCTTCCAATAGCAGCCTCTTTCCTTTTCCAAATTTGAAGTTCATGAATAGTATTTCCAACATATTAGTCTATTTCCAACAATAGCCTTCGAACAGAAGTCTTCCAACATCATCCTTTTTCCTTTTTCAAATATATAGTTCACGAACAGTGTTCCCAGAATAGTAGGCTATTTCCAACAATAGTTAAGCACCCCAAACACTTCATGGCATGTTTCTCATAAATATATTCTAGTTATAGCCTATATTTCCTGAATCACAGAGCCAATATGGAACAAAACATTGTTACATAGGAGGGATATCCATAACCAATACCTTAAACATAATTTTTTCAACTCTGTGATTTGAATTTAAAAAATCTGATATATGTGGTTGTGTTCAAGATGATATTTAGAGTCTAGTAGATTTAAATTAATTTTCGATGAATAGTAACCTACCCTTATTAATAGTAACCTTCCCTTATGATTAGTAACTTACCATTATTATTAGTAATATTACATTTATGATTGTTATCCATACCCTTGAGTGTATAAGGGAACTCAGGTGCCTTAAAAATAAAGATGAATATTTAATGTGTTTATATTTTTTGATTGAATAATTATTTTAATTAAATATTTAATTAATCTAATTTAGGAAATTAGTTTTGAAAATTCGACTTCATTTTTGGATTCTACATGTTGAAAAATGGTTGGGGTGATTTCTTAGGATTTTTCTGAAATACTTAAATTTTTTATGAATAGTAAAATGTGATAATTTACGATAAATACTAAATAAGTAATTTATTGAATCATTGATGATGATATGTTGATTTAAGACCATTTTTTAAGAATTCACATGCATGTATTACTGTTATTTGTCATGGAATACCCACTATTGGTTGTCTTGAGAGGAAATAATAGATTAATGATTATAATATTATGAAAACTCATCTCCCATCCACTATATAATCCACCACTCACCCCCTCTTCCTCCCACACCAATAAAGCTTCAATCCTTGCCTAAATTCTTCCAAATACCCTTCCCATGCCCTCTCCCCACGTCCAAGACCTTATGGTCTCACCAAAAGGCCAATAACAAAGGCCTTAATAATATTCTCAAAGAATATTCAAGAGGTGAACATTCCTTCTCTTTTCTTTCAATTTCTTTTACAAAGTTCAATTCTATTGTTCTCCCTTATCACCTCCCCACATTAAAATTCCATGATAATTCCAGTAACTTATATGTACTGGATTTTCATTGTGATAATGGAATATTTCTCCATAATCTCTCCTTTCCCCTCCTTTTATACAGTAAATGAAATCACCGCCTGAGATGTGTAAATTTTTCACACTCAAGGAAGAAATGATTTAAATTTACATTAAAATCTTCAATACTGGACAATAAACCTTTAAATGGTTAAACCATGTCATAATATAAGTATTTAATCCTTATTAATGTTCTGTAATATTTTCACATTCATATTATGGAATAATTATACAAACCAAGTTTATTGTGCACAAAACCGCCAAGCCAAATCCAAGCATTTATTTTAACTCATCGAATGAGTCATCCTCAATGAATATAACCAGAATCATTATAAGATAATTTATATCTCCTTAATGTCACTAATAATGTATATCTCAATTCTGGATGTTTAACCATATTTCAAACAAACATCCATTCATGAATACAAGTAAACATATCATAAAAACCAAAGAATAATATGCTACCAAAACAATAAAATTTAATCTCTTAAACCATAAAAAAGCCATTAATAAACCTAATAAAGCCATAAAATATCAATTATATATTGATGAAGTTCTGGAATTATTAATTAATGAAGCTAAATTTGATTAATCTGGTCATTAAGAACAATCAAGAACACCTTCGAGCAAAAGGTAAGAGATCCTCTCTCTCACTTTTGTCCAAGAATCTCCCCTATGTTGTGCTCTTTTATATTTAATTCTTAATGATGGGGTATGTTTTTGAAACTCCCCCATATATCCCTTGTGATATATAAATAACAGAATGCCACTTTACCTCTCATTAATTATATGCTATAACACTCATTACCATGTCGAGTTGTTTATAAGGGGTTTCTCATCTCACTTTCATTTCTGTGAGATTTTCATTGTTTTCCACTTATTTCTTGTATTTGGTATTAGTGTACTATTATTTGATATTTAATAACATGATCATTTTTATATTAATGTCATTTAATGATTCATTGTAGGTTTATAAAGTTAGGGTCATATGATTCGACTGATTACATTGTTGTGAGAGACTTTGTCTCAACTACTATTCTGTTGTGACTAGATTTGTATTGTGTACCAAATAATCCTTATGTCATGTACCTACTACCCTTTTTAGATCAATTTTCATTTTTAAAGATGTTTACATTAAATATCCATAATTTCATATAATGGATATTTTGGTTGTCTAAACCGTATACAATTTTACATATGGTGCTTTTTTTAAAAGATATTTTAATTATGGAAATATAGATGAATCTATATACTCAACTATATGTAGATATTGAAAAGGAATATTTTTCTTGTATTGAGTCAATGTATAAAGAATTATTGGGACATAAAGTGGTGGGTATGGCCCGATATATCCCCTCGATGCATTGGTAGGTCTCATGAGACAAATCAGTTTGGCGATAAACCCTTCAAGTTTGTTTCCAAAAATCAGACGGGTTTCTTCCCATAGAACTAAACTGTTTTAACAGTATTATGGTTTTCTATTCCAGAAACATGATGACTAATTAATAATAATTTTCTTTATTAATTATCAGTTATTACTATCCATGTGGTTTTCACAATGAAAAAATCTGTGCATGTATTTTCATTCTAAGTTTATTAATGGTGTGAGTTTTTCATTTATTCACCACGCTATATTGATTATGTCAGATTGATTTTGATTCACTTAATATTGTATTCATTATTCCTCTATTGGTAACCCTTACTGAGCATTTTATATCACCCATTTCAATGTTTACTTTCAACAGGTGACAAAGTGGATATCATTTATTGAGTTCTTGTGAATGCATTTTTGAGTTTTCATTTTATATTGTATTTTGTATACTTTTTCAATGTAATTTGAGTCACATATTTGTATCTAATTTCTTAAAGACTATATAGATGATCATTCCATCATGATTTTTATTCCTTCTAACCATGAAAATATTACAATGAATGCAAGGTCTCTAGCATAGAGGGGTTGGGGTGTTCAGTTGGTATCAGAGGAAGTTTAGTAGAAAACATGGAAACTATAACAGAAATGTCTAGCAAGGATCAAAGCCCTAAGGTAGTATTTGATGATAAACACAACATAAAATCCTAGTATTTTGGTAAGGAATCGATTAGGTGGATATTTTATGCAATTCTTTCATGTCTGGATATGAGCAGGTAGAGGCGGCTCTGGCACAAATATATCTAGGGGTAAAACTCGAAAACACCGCTTTGAGCTAGACTCGAACGGTAACTAGTGCATGACAATAGGCCTTGCTGCACTCTTGGTTATGAAACACCCGGGGTATATGCTTAGTATAATTCACATTTTCTTTACAAGACATTATGAAGGAGTTTAATGTAAATTGTTTCTCAGAGAAACCATGTTTATAAGATTAGCTATGCATAGAATTTCAATCTATATTGAGTGATTTTCTATTTGAGATTCATAAACTAATTTAGTGTATCCCATTATTTAGAAAAGGAATCTAAAGGAATAAGGGGACTCAATACTCATAGGCAAGGTAGGGATCTCCCTACTGAGAAAGTCAACATAGTCAATGTTGGGGCAGATCAGATCATGACCATATTGGGAAAACTTACTCAGGTTGTAATGAATAACCATTCCACACCTATGTTGGATCATTTCATATGTAGAGGCCCCCATCTTTTTGTAGTACTACTAACCTAGTGGTTTCTAAACAATTAAACAAGTCCCTTGAAAAGATATTCATGGCATTAAGATGCAAGGAAAATGAAAAGGTAGTACTATTAGTATATTGTCTCAAGAGAGACACTAATCAATGGTGGTCATTGATTCTAAATACCACAGAGGAAAAAGAAAAAGATTATATAAATGGGGGACTTTTGAAGAAATATTCATTGAGAATATTTCCCTTGTAAGCAATGCACTGAAATGAAGAAGAAATTACATAGCTTAAAACAAAGGGAAGAAGATAGTGTTGCAGAGTATGAGGCTACTTTCACAAGACTGGCCAGGTATGTCGTAGATGACGTACATGACTCGGCAAACAAGATTGATCATTTATTTTAAGGTATTAATCCATGTCTTTTAAGGTCACTGTCTTCTCAATCATTTTCATAATATGATGAAATTGAATCAAGTTCCATCAAAATAGAGAAGTAATTTTCTAGATCAGATATTTTCAATGGAAACCAAGATAAGAAGCGGTACTCTGATAACAAAGTAATAGGAGAAACACCAAACAACAGAAATGGAATAAAGCTATTTTCATTAAGGGAGATCTGTGGAATGAATCATATCGGAAAATTCTTGAAAGGCATGGGAGTCTGCTATAACTGTGGAGAAAATGGTAATTAATCTAATTAATGCTAGGGAAAGAAAAAATTCAATGATATTCAATGCTAAAATTCCAATGAGATGGGAAACTATTCCAATGAGTGTCCTAGGATCCAAGGAAACATTCCTTAGAAAAAACAAGAGAACAAGGGAGAGCATATGTGATTACAACCGTGAAGGTTGAAATTCTTAATGACGTGGTGGAAGGTACTTTAATTGTTTACTCAAACATAGCTAACAAATTATTTGATTTTGGATCATCACATTCATTTATATCTTCCTAGTTTTCCAAGAAAATTAGATATGTCCAATTTGATTTAATAAAGGAGTTGTCAGTCAAAAATCCCAGAAGATGTATCATTGCAATAAAGGCATGTCAACTAGTCCCCCCCCAGAGACCAAAACATGATTTAGTTGATAACCCTGTCATCATACCACTGACTGAATTTGATATAATTCTCAATATGGACTAGCTGTCAAATTATGATGCGAATATTTATTGTAAGAATAAGGAAGTTACAATTTCTGAAAATAGTGTAGAATCCCATGACTTTAGGGCATAATCTTCTCCACCTGATTCCTATCTAGAACCACCCCCAGTAGCTCTACTGAATGAAATTATTGGAGAGGAAGATAAACCAATATCTATGAAAGGGGAAAAATAATCAAATTGAAGATGTTCACAAAGTGCAACAATACATTGATGTATTTCCAGAGGATTTACCTGGACATCCTCTAGAGAATGAAGTTGAGTTATCTATTGATTTAATTTCTAATGCAAGACCTATATCAAAGACTCCCTATATAATTTCCACTATGTAATTATTTGAGCTAAAGAAACAACTTGAGTATTTGAGTGAAAAATGATTTATTCGACCTAGTGTTTACCCAAGGGGAGCCCCTGTCCTCTTTGTCCAGAAGAAATATGGATCTGTGAGACTTTGCATTGATTACAGGGAAATAAATGCTATTACAATAAAGAATATTTATCCTCTACCCTTGATTGATGATTTATTTAATCAAATTCATGGATCTTAATACTTTTCTAAGATTTTCCTTTGATCTGGATATCATCAGTTGCGTGTGAGGAAGGAATATATTCCTAATTCGAAATTTCAGACCAGGTATGGGCACTACGAGTTTACAGTGATTCCTTTTTGAATGACAAATGCAACCTTTGTATTCTTGGATTTAATGAATAAAGTTTTCAATGAATATCTTTAAATTTTTTTTGTGGTATTCATCGATTATATCCTCATATACACAAAAATCTATGAAGATCCTGAGAATTACTTGAAGTTTATTCTGTGAACTCTTAGAAGAAATAAATTATATGTGATGTTTAGCAATTGTGAATTTTGTCTTCAATTAGTTTCTTTTCAAGTCCATATTATCTATAAGGATGGAATCCTAGTTGATCCTGTGAAGACAAAGGCAATCAATTATTGGCCCATGCCAACATACATAATTGAGGTACGCAGTTTTATGGGCTTAATATGTTACTATTGGAATTTCGTTCAGAATTTTTCCCGACTGGATAACCCACTAACCAAGCTCAGTCAAAAAGGAGTTACGTTTGTGTGGACAAAATAATGTACTAAATTATTCAAAGAATTGAAAAGAAGATTGGTCAATACACTAATTTTGACTCTTCCATCTATAAGGGAAGTATTTTTAATATACAATGAAACATCAAAGATTGAACTGGGTTGCGTCCTTATGAAAAACGATAAAGTTATTGATTTTGTATCAAGATAGATGAAGACTCATGAGAATAATTATCCAACTCATGATCTTGAGTTAGAAGTCATAATCTTTTCTCTGAAAATATGGAGGCATTATCTCCACGGAAGGAGATGTGAGATTTATATGTACCAGAAGAGTTTGAAATACATTTTCCCAAAAAAGAACTCAACATGAGGAAATGATTATGGCTCTAGTTACTCAAAGACTATGATTGTTCAATACACTACCACCCAGAAAAGGTGAATAATGTGGCAGATGCATTAAGCAGGAAAGAACATAGGCTTCTAACTCAAATGAGTATTTAAAGAGATCCAATACTCATGGATCCACTAAATATGGATGTGGGAATTGTTAAGGAAGGGGAAACATCGCTCCAATTTTAAATTAATTGTAAAACATATTTATAAGAGAAGATAAAAATATCTCAATATGATGATGATAATCTACACAAGAAAATTAATACATTTATGAATGGGAGACTCGCTAACTTCGTGTATGAAGAAGGAGTTCGGAAATTTTGGAAGAGGTTATGTGTTCCATCCGTACCTAAGCTAAAAGAGAACTATTAGACGATTCTCATAGCTAAAATTTTTCTATACACCTACATTTCAGCATGATGTATAGAGATCTAAAGATATATTTTTGGTGGGATAATATGAAGGGGGAAATTGCTGACTACATTTCATGATTTCTAGTTTGTCGAAGGTAGAGAGACAACATATCAAAGGAGTGATGAAATCTCTAACTATTCCTATGTGGTTGTGGGATAACATTATGATGGATTTTTACACCGGACTACCAAGGACAGCTATATGGAATGACGCAATATGGGTAATTTTTTATCAGCTCACAAAATCAGCACATTTCTATTCTATAAGAGAGGATTTTCCACTTGACAACCTGAAAAGACTTTATATTAATGAAGTTATAACACTTAATAGTGCACCTCTATCGATTGTAAATGATCGAGACCCTCAGTTTACATCAATATTCTAGAAAATTCTCCTGAAGGATTTGAATATTGAGCTTCATATGTGTACTACTAATCACTCCCAAACGGGTGGACAATCTAAAAGGACTATTAAAACTCTAGAAGACATGATGAGGTCATTCTCTCTTGACTTCCAAGGTAAGTGGGATCAATAGTTGCCTTTGGTGGAATTTTCCTACAACAATAGTTCCCATTCTAGTATTCAAATGGCTCCATATAAAGCATTATATGGATATATATGTTTAACTCCAACTTGTTTGGATGAAGTTGGTGAGAGGAAACTTATTGGCCCAAAACTTATTGAAGAGACCAAGACAAAGGTGAAGATAATACATGCCCATATTAATGCATCCCAAAGTAGGAAAAAGTGTTATGTTTGTAATCAGTGATAGGATTTGGAATTCCATGTTAGAGATCATATATTTCTGAATTTATCTCCATGGAAGGGTGTCTTATGGTCTGGTAAGAAAGGGAAATTGAGTCCCAGGTACATCAGACCATTTGAAATCATAGAATGAATCAGAGCTGTAGCTTACCATTTGACAATACTTACAAGTCTCTATATAGTTCATGATGTGTTCCACGTGCCATTGTTAATGAAATACATGACATACCGAATGCATGTACTCACATATGATGAAATAGAATAGGAACCTGATTTTTCATACTGTGAATAGCCTATCGTGATTCTTGACAAAAGGGAGTAGGTATTGAGAAATCGAACAAATCATCTAGTAAAGGATCTTTGGAACAACCAAAATATGGAGGAAATGACATGGGAACCTAAGGATGTTATGAAAATAAATCACCCACATATTTTTGGTGAGTTTCATACAGAAAATTTCAAGGACAAAATTTCCAAAGGAGGGAATAATATAGCACCCAAACACTTCATGTTATGATTCTCTTAAATACATTCTAGTTATAGCCTATATATCATGAATCACTAAACCTATATGGAACAAAAAGGTATAATTATAAGAGATATCCATAACCTAGCCATTAAACTTATATTTTCCAACTCTACGACTTGAATTTTAAAAATCATACATTCATGGTTGTGTTCAGGATGATATTTAGAGTCTGATAGAATTAACTTAGTTTTTAGGGAATAGTAACCTACCATTGTGAATAGTAACCTACCCTTATGAATAGTAACTTACCCTTATTAATTGTAATATGAATTTTATGAATGGTATCCATACCCTTGAGTGTATAATTGAAGTCAAGGACCTTAAAAATGACGATGAATATTTTAAGTGTTTATATTTTTCGATTAATTAATAATATTAATAAAATATTTAATTAATCATATTTTGGAAGATATTTTTGAAAAATGGACTTCATTTTTTGATTCTAAGCATTGAAAAATGGTTAGGTTGAATTTTATGGATTTTTCTAAAATTCATAAATTTATGATGAATAGTAAAATGGGATAATTTGCGATAAATGCTAAATAAGGAATTTATTGAGTCATGGATGATGATCTGAAGATATAAGCCCAATTGTTTCAAAGCCACATGCATATATTACTATTCATGGTAATTTAATACTCACTGTTGGTTTTATTGAGAGGAAATATTAAATTAATGATTATAATATTTAGAAAACTCCTCTCCCCTCCACTATATAAACCACCCTTCACCCCCTCTTCCTCCCAAACAATTCATGCTTCAATACATGCCTAAATTCGGCCAAATTATCTTCCCAATCCCTCTCCACACGTCCAAGACATGATGGTCCCACCAAAAGGAAAAAAACAAAGGCTTTAAGAAGATTCTCAAGGAGGAGTACTCAAGAGGTGAACCTTCTTTCTCTTTTCTTTCAATTTCTTTTTCAAAGCTCCATTATTTTGTTCTCCCTTCTCACCATCTCTAATCCAAATGACATGAAAATTCCAAAAACATACATGTACTGGATTTTCATTATTCTAATGGAATATTTCGTCATAATCTCTATTTTTCCCCTCCTTTTATACAATAAATGCAAACACAGTCAGAGATGTGTAAATTTATCACACTCAAGGAAGAAGCGTTATCAATTTGTATTACTATATTCAATACTGGTCATGAAACATTTTCAATTGTTCAACCTGGTCATAATATATGTATTTTATCTTGATTAATGTTCTAGAATTTTTACACATTCATAATATGGAATAATAATACAAAACAAGTTTATTGTGCACAAAACTGCCAAGCCAAATCCAAGCGTTTATTTTAACTCATCAAATGAGTCATCCACATGGTATATAACCAGAATCATTATAATATAATTTATTTCCTTTTAATTTAACTATGATTTTATATTAAAAATTCTGGATGTTTAAGCATATTTCAAACAAACATCCATTCATTTATACAAGTAAACAGATCATGAAAACCAAAGAATAAAATGTTTCCAAAATAATAAAATTTAATCTCTTAAACCATCAAAAAGGCCATTAATGAACCTAATAAGGTCATAAAATATCAATTATATGTTTATGAGGTTATGGAATTATTATTTAATGAACCTAAATTTGATTATTCAGGTCAATAAGAATAATCAATAACACCTTCGAGCATAAGGTAATTGATCATCCCCCTCACTATTGTTCAAGAATCTCCCCTATGTTGTGCTATTTTATTATTAATTCCTAATGATGGGTTATGTTCTTGTACCTCCCCTTATTTTAATTATGAAATATAAATAATGGAATACCCCTTTACCTCTCATTAATCCCCTACAATAACACTCGTTACTATGCCGAAATGTTTGTAAGGGGTTTCTCATCCCACTTTCATTTCTGTGAGATTATCATTGTTCACCACTTATTTATTGTATGTGGTATTATTTTATTGTCATTTGATATATAATAACATTATTCTCTTTATATTCATGTTTTTCAATGATTAATTTGAGGTTATTAAGTTCTGGTCTTATGATTCCACCGATTACATTGTGGTAAGAGACTTTGTCTCAACTACTATTTTGTTGTGACTAGATTTGTATTGTGCACCTAATAATCATTATGTGGCGTAAATACAGCCCATTTGAGATCACTTTTAATTTAAAATTATATTTATATTAAATATCCATAATATCATATAATGTATATGTTTTTTGTCTAACCCATATACCATTTTACATACGTTGTTTATTTAAAAATTTATTTTAATTATGAAAATATTGATGAATCCGCATACTCTTCTCTACACTGATATTGAAAAGGAATATTGATATTGTATTGAATCAATTTATAAATAATTATTTGGACATGTTTCATTGGTTGGGTCCCTCTATATCCCCTCGATGCATCAGTAGGTCTTATGGGAAAAATTAGTTTGGCGACAAACCCTTCGAGTTTGTTTCAATAAATAAGACGTTTTTCAACCCATAGAAGTAAACCATTTTAACGGTATTATGGTTTCATGTTCCAGATACCTAATTACCAATTAATAATAAATTTCATTATTCATTATCAGTTATTACTATCCATGAGGTTTTCACTGTGACAAAATCTTTGGATGCAGTTTCATTCTCAGTTTTTTAATGGTTTGATTTTTTCATCTATTCACAACGCCATATTTATTATATCAGATTTATTATGATTCACATATTATTGTATTCATGCTTATGATATTTTCAACCCTTACAGAGTGTTTGATCTCACACCTTTCATTGTTCACTTTCAACAGGTGATAAAGAGGAGATAATTTATTGAGTTCTTGTGGATGCAGTTTTCAGTTTTCGTTATATATTGTATATTATGAAAATTTACAATGTAATTTGAGTAACATATATGTATCAAATTTCTTCAAGATTACTAAACTGTTCATTCCATTGGGATTTTCATTCCTTCTAACTATTCTAATATTACAAGTAATGCACCGGCTTCAGCCTAGAGGGGTCTGGGTGCTACAAGCAGCCTTCCAACGGTAGCCTTCCAAGAATAACCTTTTTCCATTTATAAATTTCTAGTTCATCAACATTGTTTCTAGAACAATAGACAATTTCCAAAATCATCCTTCCAACAATATCCTTTTTCCTTTGAAAATTTCTAGTTTATAAGCATTTTTTCTAGCTTCCTACATTTTCATCACTTTGACATTTCCTTTGACGTAAAATGAATTTATATTCACATTTTATGGACTTTAAGGCTGATTCAAAGGCCATAACTCCTATATTAATTTATCATAAGGCTCGAGATTATTTTACACGGTCAACCCATGTGGTTTAATGTGATCAACGTTAATTGGAAAATCTAGCATATCTTAAAACCTACTCTATAAATCTTTTAAAGAGACGATATATCATCCTACCTTGTTTTAAATTCTTGTACCCTAGTGTGGGATGCTCAAATATATATTTCGTAAAATTGGAGTGGTGTGATCGAACCATAATCCACGGATCGTTTCCCCCCTTGATGTTTCATCTGGGTGTTTGCGCACCCCCTTTTTGGTGCAAATTGCAAGCGTCGATCATTCATTGATAGAAGGTATGATCTACCTCTGTTCCTTTGTTTTCTTCAATCCATCTCATTGTTTTTCTCCTTACCATTATATGGAATGTGATATCCATTCTTCTAATGGAGTTTTCTTGGCTGTCAGATGGTTTGGCCATGTTGCAACGTCCTCAGGTGGATACATTTGTCACAGGGGAGGATATCATAATCCATTGTGTGGATAGTTCTTGTATAAAGAAATTCATGAACCATTTGAGGTAGGGGATTCATTGCTTATCAATTATTTTAAGTGAAAATGAAGATTAACTAGTTTTAAACCACTATATCACAATGTAATTGATATAATAAACATGTTAATCAGATAAATAAATTGATATCGATAATATGTTATTGCCTCTTTTTTTCTAGATAGTGTGATATCTGTGTTTTCTTAATTTTGATATTCGGTCTAGAGGGAAATTACTAAAGAATGTAAAGCTGGAATTAATTAATAATCAATTAGATAAAGATAAATATGCATGTAAATTAATCTGGTTGTTTTTGTTTTGGTTGTAATTATATGTTAATCAAATTGATTAATTAGTCATGTTTAATCAATTTTTGATAGCAATAAGAGCTTATTGATTAAGTTTCACAATGTTGGAACCTAAAAATGATAAAGTGGATAATTCTAGATCGATTAAATAAATGGATGTTTGATAAAAAGATAATTACTTGTAGGTTTCTAAGTTACCCTCTTACTTCTAAAGGCCAAGAGCCTTATGTTTTGAGCTTTCAGAGCTCAATGTGTTTCAAGGTTGGATGCCTTGTTTAAGGGGTAAGAGCCCAATTTATATGATATTTTTTCCTACTTCTTGTGTTAGGATGTAATCCTAGAAGGCTGGTGTGATATGTGGGGGTAGCGAGGCCAATTGGTTGTGGTAGTATTTGAAAGCTATAGTGGTGAGATGCATCGATTTATGCATGTGGGTGTCAGGGAGGACACTAGAGATAAAGGAACATGATGGATGTGGATGTTTGGATGTTTTATGTTTCTTTATGGTTGCTTATCTTCCTTACATTACCCACTGCTCAATGAATCTAGTTTTCTTAGCCTCATTCTAAAAAGGGGTGAAGGCACATGGGGTATTTCATGTGCTTTGCATGTTTAGATTTCTGAGGGAGGTGGGTTTATGCTCTTGTTATAGGTGGAAAAGACATGACGGGTAGTTCATCTACTCACTGTGTTAAACACCGTTGTGTTTAGTAGCCTAGAATATTTTTATTGAATTCCTGGGCATATGGGAAAGTAATAATATTGTTAATAAATGATTTAATAAATGATGCTACCCCATGGGGTTGGATATTGTTGGGACTCAATACTGAGGTTACAAACTAATGGGACATTGGACATTGGGAGTGGTGCTAATGAAATATAATATGAAAATTTTTAATTGTTAATTAATGATTAGAGAATTAATGAACGTAATGTGAAACTAATAAAAATGGAATGAATGAATGTATTCAATCTCTTTAAATATTTGTATACTTATAGAATACATGTTCTTATAAGTGGCAGTCGGGAGTCTGAGAGATGTTAGAAGTAGTTGAGTATAAGACAAGGTTATTCCCACAGTGTGGTTGTGAGATATAGTATATTATGTACGTTTTGTGTTTCTATATGCTACTCCACCCCATCAGTTAGGGAAACTGACACGTGATGGATTCTGATCCCTGGGGGGTGTTTTCCCCAACATTTTGGTGGGAGGGTGGATGTCTGACTACCATTTTTGGCCTTGCTCTCTTCTTTTGGTAGTTACATGGGATGTTAGGCACAATGGTTAGTTTTCCCCATATATTTGTGTAGAGAGTTGTAATGGATAGTGGCAATTCGCACACATATATTCTAGATATAGTTTCATTTGGACTACTATAGGTGTAACGTGTATAGGTAATGATGGCTTGAGGATCCTTATTCAGTGTGTGGGTTGTAATGGCTTTAGGTATAAAGACCGACCTATGATACACGTTATGCGAGCTGCGGTTGCTCCGGGAAACTTATAGTTACTTTGAATATGTGGATGTGGTGGTTTTTTTGCATGAGGTGCATGTCGTGGTGCTTTGAACAGGTGTTTATAGGAAAACCTTTTTGGAGATATATTCTTAGGAAGTACGACTTTGGGGAAAAGCGGCAAACTAGTGGGGAAGTGGTAATGGGGTACCCTTGATATACTTTATTATATTATATACTCATGTATGCAATACTTGGTGAGAGTATCCATGGTGAGGTTGGGAACTTAGTATACCTATTTAGGTGATTAGTTAGATTCACTTGTTGTTCACGGTGCTTTAGCATATTTTCTTTATATTTTCACGAGAGGATCGGGGGAGGATCCTATTGAGTATAATATTATAATAACCTCATGTATGAATAAATTATTTTTCTGTTCACTTAGACCGGGATTGAGATCAAGCTTGTTTCTCCTAGCTTGGGGTTCTAGGAGCAGTTTGGGCTTCCTGGTTTCTTATGTTTTTACATTCCTTTGGTACATGTAGTTTTCCCCTTCATTTGTAGTAGTTTTCCATAAATGTCATATGTGTACATGGGATTTATTTTATAGTGTTGTCTGCGGTGGAGTTGGTTAGTGTGTATATTAACTATCTCTTTTTCATGTGTTCTCTTAGAGGGTAATGCCTCCCATTTGTGTGTTTACTATACCCTCAGTGCTAGTATCCAAACCGGATCCTACTAGAAGTAATAATCGGGCGTCAATATCTCTCTTCTCCCATTGCCGGCCTAGGAGGGGTACACATTGTGGAGAGGGGGTCATGACAAACTGTTATCAAAGGCCCGGTTGAGGGATAAGATGGGGTTTGGGGTTAGGAACAAGTGAGGTTTCAGGGGATGGTAGGGATATGGAGTCAGACATATATAGTAGGTGATATAAACACTGGATATTGGCTGAGACATAGGCATTTAGGGACCCCTATAATATGATGCACGAACCTTTAACATTACAATGGAGACTAAACTAGGTGATACAAGTTGTAGGGTAGAGGCCTAGGGAATGATCATGTATCATTCTTCTCTACGCCTGTGTTTGAATGGGAAAAAATTGGGATAGTTCAACCTAAAATGAATAAAAGTAAACAATTAATCAATTAATGTTGAGTCTTCCATATTCTAGGATTCGGAGATCTAACTATTTTTTATTTTGTAGGTATGGCTCCAGGTCGATGTATTGATCAGGTTTGCACAGAAGATGTCTAGCAGGAAATTCTAGTAGATCACCACATGGTAGAGGTTGATGATGACAACACATGGAGGAGTACACACCATGAGTTTTAGTTCCAGAGTCTGCAGAAGTATGAGGGCTCTGTTTTAGATACAGTAAAAAATACTTGTTAGAGGAGGTTGACATTGGCTTTAGTTTGATCGGTGATTTGAAGGAGCACTTGGTGTCTTTGGTTGTGAGGATTTTTCATGGAGCAGCAAGAATGTTGTTGTTCTTGTTCCTCAGGTATAACGAGGAGTTAACGGTCTCATAAGAGGTGTTCTGAGACAAGTTTAGAGTCAAGTTTCTTTCTTCAACCGCAAAGGCGTCCAGTCGCCAGGAGCTTCTTACCCATCCACATGGGAGATATAGTGTGCAAGAGTTTGGACTCTATTTCAGGAACCTGTTAAGATATTCTTCCGCCCTATTGTCTGTTGAGGAGGCTAGGATAAGTCATTTTGAGGAGGCTTTGTGTCCAGAGATCCAGCGCTAGGTCACCCCATTTTTTGAGAAAGACATATCTTTAGGTGCTAGAAAGGGTATCAGTCATTGAGAGGAAATTTAATAGTGTTAGATCATCATGAGAGGGTAGTCCTCATGATTCCTCAAGAAGCAGAGTTGTGGTCCGGGGATCCCAATATTCAAGGAGGAAGATTTTATGTTCAGCTAGGGGTAGTTCCCATCCCTCAAGATCTCGTTCCCCGAGGGCGGAGGCTCTCAGGTCTATCCCAAGGGATCTTGCATTTGTTTTTCTTCTATTGAGAAAGGTCATCAATAGATAGAGTTCCTTACCATTCATAGAAGTCATCATGAACAAGGTGTTCCGCTCCAGGCTCCTCCATTGAGGTAGTTCCAACTGGTGTAGAAGTAGTAGGTTTCATAAGTTATGGGTCAGTAGAGAGCAGATGGGGTAGGCAGAGGGCAACCATGTGATGCTCCCCATCCAAAGAGAGCAGAGCATGTCCATGGTGGTGGTCATCATCAAGGTCAAAGAGGTCATTGAGGAGGTTGTGGTTAGATTCTTTCATTAGCATTGCCCGCAGTAGGCAAGCCAGATGTCATTCGAGGAAACCTTAACTTGCTTTCTACTTGGGTGTATGCCTTGTCTAATACAAGAGTGACACACTCCTTCATATCACCTTCTCTTTTATATACTTTGGTACTTGAGGAAGATAGGCTTCCAGTGCCCTTTGCAATGACTATGCCCGTTGGAGGTTGAGCTAACTTATTTGAAGTATGTAGAGACTATGATATAGTGCTGGGGAAGCACTACTCTTTGGGACATTTATTATGCTTACAAATATAACCATATGATGTCATCATCGGCATGGATTGGATCTATTCAGTGCAAGATATCATGGATTTCATCATGAGGGAGGTATTTTTCATCGGTGCTGATGGAGAGCCAGTGATATTTGTTAACGAGCAAGACACTCGGATGTGTTAGAGGCGTGTTATATCCTTATCATCCAATTTGGTTGAGAGGATTCTGAGTTCTTTAGAGGATAAGGAGTGGGAATTTCATAGGGTCATAGAAGAGTACACTGATATTTTTTCAAAAGAGGATGTAGCATTACCCCATCAAAGAGACATCGAGTTTGGGATCGAACTACAACTAAGAGAATCTATTATCTATATGTCTCCATATAGTATGGGACTTTTTTAGTTACGAGAGTTATGTAAACAACATGATGGAATGTTACTGTTCTGTTTTTTCCGGTCGAGTGTGTCACCGTAGGGTGCACCAGTTTTGTTCGTGAAGAAGGCTAACGGGAGTTTGTGGTTGTGTATCAATTATCACCACTTAAACAAAGCGATAGTGAAAAATATCTATCCTCTTCCATGGAATAATGATTTATTCGATCAACGGAAGGGTTCAAGTGGGTTCTCAATGACCGAATTGCGGTCAGGATATCATCAGATGCATGTGAAGGATGAAGATATCTCAAAGAATACTTTCCATTGTCATAATGGGCATTATGAGTTCATTGTAATATCATTTGGTGTAAAAAATTATCCAGCTGTGTTCATGGGATTGATGAAGACTATGTTATGTGAGTTCCTAGATACATTCGTGGTGGTTTTCATCGATGACATCCTTGTGTACTACACGTCTGAGGAGGAGCATGCAGAGCATCTACATGTCTTTTATTGAGTTATTCATCAACCTCAGTGGTTTAGGAAGTTGGAAAAGTGTGAGTTTTGTTCTTGAAAATCCTGTTTCATGGGGAATTGTTTGTCCTAGAAGGGATTATTTATGGATACATTGATTATAGAAGTAGTTTTTTCTTGTTTATCCCCCAAGAAAGTGGAAGAGGTGTGAAGTTTCCTTGGTCGTTCAGGATACTACAGGAGGTTCGTAGCTGATTACTCTCACGTTGGGACTCCTCTGATGGGATTGACTAGGTAGGATCGCGCATTAATGTGGATAGATCAGTGTCAGGATTCTTTTGAGTATCTCCAGAAGAAGTTATTAAGTGCTCCACTTTTTTTTCTTCCAGCAAAGGAAGTCCAGTTTGATTTTTCATAAATGATTTGCATCTAGGGTTAGGTTGTGTTCTCATGTAGTAGAGATCAGTTGTTTCTTATGTGTCTAGTCAGTTGCATCCCCATTAATGTAACTATTCCAACCATGAACTTGAGTTGGTATCTGTGGTCTTTGTTCTGATGTTTTGGAGAAATGACCTCATTTGTGAGTGCTTTGTTGTTTTCATCGATTACAACAGCCCAAGGTATGTTTTCTCCCAGCATTAAATAAAAATGTAACAACTTTGGTGGATGGAATTATTATAGGATTACTACTTCAAATCTCTTATATGCACCTAGGAAGGGGAATGTTGTGGCTGATGTGCTAAGCAGGGAGTCACATAGTGATGCAGTGCATGAATCTGGTGATTCTAGTAGAGTTATGAAAGATCATTTAGCATTACATCTCGATATGGGTGACATTGGGGGAAGAAGTTGTCTTTTTTATATTATGGTGCAGTCATCTCTAGTGATGAAGGTGGAGGAGTACCAATTGGAGTATCAAGAGGTAGTGATCTAGCAAGACTGAGTTGTTCGTGGCGAGGCCCTTGATGGTTGTATTAAGGATGAACAACCACAAGTGTTGTATCATAGAAGGATATTTGTTCCTTTGGAGATGCACAGGACTATTCTTAGATATTTCCATAGTTTGACATTATTGGTGTATAATTGTGTGAAAAAGATTTACCAAGCCTTTAAGATTCAGTTTTGGTGGCCTTTTTTGAACCATGCATTTACAAAGTTTTTTTCTCGATGTTTGTTATGCTAGAAGGTCAAGGCTGAGCACCATGTCCCTGATAGTTTTCTCCAGCCCATAGATATTCCTTAGTGGAAGAGGGAGGATATCTCAATGGACATTGTTACTAGTTTACCTTGATATATGGTAGGACATGATGCTATTTGGGTGGTAGTTGGCCATTTAATTAAATGAACCCACATTATAAAAATCAAGGAGTCGAGCTCAGTGGATGTTTTGTTAAGGCATTATGTGGAGGAGTTAGCAAGACTCCACAGAGTCTTGAGTATGATCATTTATGATCAAGATCCTTGTTTTACCTCTGGGGTTTAGAGAGTTCTCCAGCATCATTTTGGTTCTCAGCTATGCCTTAGCACTAATTTTCATCCGTAGATGGATGGTCAGACAGAGTGAATGATCCAAACTCTTGAAGACATGTTACGCTCTTGTGTCGTGCATTCTGGAGGTTCGTCGATGATTCACTTACCCTTGGTTGAGTTATCATACAACAATAGATTTCACTCCACCAACTGTATGGTGAAATTTGAATCCCTTTGTGGATGACCTTACCATTCTCCATAGTGCGGGACTGGGGTGAGAGAGTCAACAATTCTCAGACCAGAACTACTACAGTATACAACATATATAGTTCAGGTGATTTGTGAGAAGATAATGATAGCGTATGATCATTAAAAATAATATACTGATCAAAGGGAGAGACTATTTGGAGTTTGATGTTGGGAATCACATCTTTCTGAATGTTACTCCTCATCATGGGCAGAGAATGGTAGCTCACATGTTTATGCTTTCTCCCATGTTTTTTATACCTTTTGAGATGTTTTCTTGTGTCGGAGCCATGACATATCGAGTAGCACTTCCCCCAAACATGAGACAGACACATGATGTTTTCCATGTATCACAGCTCTGTTGTTATCATCGTGATGACTCACACGTCATCTATTGGAGCGAGATCGATATTGACGATGATGAGACCATTGAGGAGTGGATGATAGAGATCCAGGACCACAAGGAGGAGATATTTCATTGTCATTCTATTCCCTTGGTTTGTGTCTATGGGATACACGGTGGCTTCGACAAGAGTACAGGGGAGTGGGAGTCCCAGATGCGTGTCTAGTACCCAGAGTTGTTTTAAGTTGTTATGTTGATTATTTTATTTGATCCTATATTTTTTTTAATCTTTTATGTGATATTATGAATATCTTGTTTGGATATGGAATGATCATTCCCTTATTCTCGGATGTCGTGGTTTTGTTATAGCTTTCAAACAATGCATTGTGGTTTACCCTTAAGAGGTATCTTATGGGGTGGTTCTTCAGACCCTTCATTTCTTCAGGGTTGGTTTTGAATTATTGGGCATGAGAATGTTTTGAGAGGTGTCTAATGTAATGGCCCATACCTATCTAGTACATTAATTTGCTGAAATCTGGGTTTTGAGGTATTCTAGAAGGTTATGGTTACTTATTCCTAATAGTAGGATATATCCTACAAAAACTTACCAACAACATCCTTTCATTCCTTTTCCAAATTTCTAGTTCATAAATAGTGTTTCCAGAACAGTACGCTATTTGAAATAGCTGCCTTCCAACAAAAGCCTTTTTCCTTCTCCAAATTTCTTATTCTGGAAAAGTGCTTCCCGAACAGTAGGTTATTTCCAACAGCAGTCTTCCAATAGTAGCATGTTTCCTTTTCCAAAGTTCTAGTTCCTGAGTAGCTTTTCCAAAATAGTAGGCTATTCCTAAAAGTAGCCTTCCAGTAGCAGCCTTTTTCCATTGTCAAATTTCATGTTCATGAACTATGTTACCAGAACAGTAGGTTATTTCCAACAACAACATTCCAACAGTATCCTTCCAACAATAGCATTTTTTCCTTTGCTAAATTTTTTCTCAAGAATAATGTTTCCATAATAGTATGTTATTTCTAATAATAGCCTTACAACAATAGCCTTCCAATTGCATCCTTTTTTCCATTGCCCAATTTCTAGTTCTGGAACAATGTTTCCATAATAGTAGGTTATTTCCAACAGCAGCCTTACCACAATATCCTTATTATTTTTCCAAATTTCTTGTTCATGAGCAGTTTTTTCATAACAGTAGGCTATTTCAAATAGCAGCCTCTTAACAAAAGCCTCCCAACAATATCCTTCCAATAACAGCCTTTTTTCCTTTGCCAAATTTGTGGTTAGTGAAATTTTTTTCCAGAATAGTATTCTATTTCCTATAGCATCATTCCAACAACATCCTTCCAACAATAGCCTTTTTCTTTTTCAAAATTTCTAGTTCATGAACAATGTTTCCAGATTCCTACTATTTCACACATTTGATGTTTCCTTTGATGTAAAATGCATTTAAAACCTTTATTAAGGACTCTAAGGCCGATTCAAAGGCCATAAATCCTATATTAATTTTTCCTAAGGCTTGGGATGATTTTACATGGTCAAACTTCATGGTTTAATGTGCTCCTCTTTTAATGTAAAATCCAACGTATTGTAAACCTACTCCATAAATATTCTAAAGGGGTGATATATCTTCCTCCATTGTTTTGCCTTCTTAGTCCCTGGCATGTGATTCTAAAAACATTCTTTCTTCGCATAAGAATGGTGTGATCTAACCTTAATCCTTAGATCGTTTCCCCCCTTGATGTTTCTTCCTACTGCATCAGCACCCATTTTTGGGGAATGTAGAAAGTGTTGATCCTTCATCAATAGAAATTATGATCTACCTATGTTCTTGTGTTTTCTTCAATCTTTATCCTCCTGTTTCTCCATACCATTCTATGGAATGTGATATCCATTATTCTAATGGAGTTTTCTTGGCTGTCGGATGGTGCAGTCATGCAGTGGTGTCCTTGGGTGGATATAATTGTCATAGAAGAGGAGATCATAATCTATTGTGTGGCCCGTTCTTGTATAAATAATGTCAAGAACAGTTTGATATAGGGGATTAGTTTCTTCTCTATTCTTTTACATTAAAATGTAGAGTTATCATGTTTTAGAAAACTGGATCACAATGGAATTGACATAATAATCATTTGAATAGGATAAATAAATTGATATTGATCCTATGTTATTGCCTCTTATTTTTATGGATAGTGTGATATATATTTTTTCCATGTTTGTATTTTCGTTCTTGATGGAAGTTGGTAATGAACATAAAGCTGTAATTAATTGATAATTGTTTGGCTAATGATAAATAGACATAAAAATGAATTTGGTAGTTGTTGTAATTTTATGTTAATCAATTTAATGGAGTAAGCATGATTAATTAATTTGTGATAGCTATGATAACATTTATATTAGGTTACCCATAGTTGTATCCTACAAATAATAAATCAGTTAATTCTATATGGATTAAATAACTGGTGGTTTGATAAAAATATAATGGCTCTTTATATTCTGAGATACCCTCTTGCTTTTAAAGGCCAAGATCCTTATTCTTGGTTCAATAAGATCACATTGTGTTTGAAGGTTGTATGTGTTGTTTAAGGGCCAAGATCCTAATTGATATGATGTTTGTTTTCCTACAACTTGTGTTGTGATTTTAGACTGGAAGGCTGTTGTGATATGTGGGGGGCATGCCAATTGTTTGTGGTCACAGTTGATGCCTAGTGTGGCCAGATGCATCGCTTTATGCATGTGGGTGTAGGGGAGGACACCAGAGATAATGTAACCTGGTGGGTGTGAATGTTTTGATTCTTGTTGTTTCTTTTTGGTTGTTTATGTTACTTACTTTCCCCGTGACTCAAGGATTAATTTTTTTCTTACCCTCATTCCAAAAAGGGATAAAGATGCATGGGGTATTCCATGTGCTCTCTGTGTTTAGCTTCCAGAGGGAGGATGGGTCTATGCTACTGCAATAGGTGGAAAAGGCTAGAAAAGTGGTTCATCTACTCACGGTGTTGATCCCACTTGAGTTTAATAGATTAGAATGTTTTTCTAGAAATCCTGGGAATATGGTAAAGTAATAAAGTTATTAATAAAGGATTGAATAAATGATGTTTACCCATGGGGTTGGAGCATTCTGGGATGAAAATATGAGGTTTCAATTTAAAGGAACAGTGGAATTTGGGTGTGGTGCTAATGATATATCATGTGGAAATTGTATTAGTTAATTATTTTTTACAGAATTAATGAACATAAAGTGAAACTGATAAAAATTGAATGCAAGAATGTAGTCACGCTCTTTAAAAGGTTGAGTTATTATATGGTACCTAGTATTAGAAGTGGCAGTTGGAATAAGAGAGAAGTTAAATGCAGTTGATTCTAACACTAGGTTATAACCATAGTGTGGTTTTGAGATATAATATATTATGTATTTTTTGTGTTTATAAATGCTACTGCACCCCCATCATTTATATCAAATAACACCACAAGAATTCTAGGCCCTAGGGGGTGTTTTCCCCAACATTATGGTGGGAGGATTGATAGATTGCTACCCCCTTTGGCCCTACTCTCTTCTCTTGGTAGTTATATGTACTTGTTGGAAAAGTGGTTAGTTTTCCCCATATATGTGTGTAGAGGTATATAATGGATTTTGGTTATTCATACACATCTATTTTGGATATAGTTTCATATGGACTACTATATATGTAACGTGATTAGGTTGGGGTGTCCTGTGGATCTTTACTCAGTGTGTGGTTTGTAATGGCTTGAGCTATAATGCCCAACATATGATGCACGTTAAGCGATCTGTGGTGGCTCCCAAAAATCACCTAGTTACTTTTTCTACATGGACATGGTGGTTTTGTTTCATGAGGTGCATGTTGTGGTGCTTTTCCCAGGTGTATGCAGGCAATCCATTTGGGATAGAGATGCTTAGGACGTGCGACATTTGGGAAAAGAAAAAAACTAGTGGGGAAGTGGTAGCATGGTACCCTTGATATTATTTTTATATTATATACTCTTGTATGTGATACATGGTGAGAGTATCCATGGTGAGGCTGGTAACTTAGTATACCTATTCTAGTGATGAGTTAGTTTCACTTGTTGTTCACTGAGATTTAGTATGCTTTCTTTACTTTTTCATGAGAGGCTATGGGGACGATCATACTGAGTATACTATTATACTCACACTATTTTTATATAAACTGTTTTTCCGGTCACTTAGAGTAGGTTGGAGAGCAGGCCAGTTTCTACAAGCTTGGGGTTGTAGGAGGTGCTTAGGCTGTGTGGTTACTGCTATTTTTTACTTTCCTTTGGTACTTTCAGTTTCCCCCTTCAGTAGTAGTATTTTTTCTTTACATTTCATATATGCACTTGGGATTTCTTTTATATTACTGTCTTAGTTGTATTTTTTGGTGTCTATCTTATCTCTCTATTTCACATGTGTTCTCTTAGAGGGTAATGCCTACCATTTGTCTGTTTACCATACCCTTGGTGCTAGTCGCCAACATGGGTCCTGCTGGAGGTGGGACTCGGGGGGGGGGGGGGGGGGGCATTATCTCTTTTCTCACAATTTCGGCCTAGAAGGGGTAAAGCTTGAGGGGAGGGGTCGTGACACCCGAGGTAAATTGTGCAAGGATGTTCTAATATATCCTGGATGTGGGTAGAAAGAAAAATGTAAACCATTACATAGAGGGTTCTCGAATCAAGAGGGATGTCATGAGGATTGGGAGCTGTTTGGAATACGGAGGTAGGAGAGGAATCTCCTATGGATGTATTTTCTAGTGGTTGATGTTCATTTTGTAGGAAACATATACAGAGCCATCGGTGCTTGAATTTCATATTCAAACAATGGTGTCTGTAGGACACTGGCCTTCCATATCTGATGGCCATGGAGGATTATGGAGATTCAAGATTACTTAAAGCATGAAGATTGGTGTATGGAATGAGTGTATCTGAATTCATTTGGGAGGTTAGGTATTTGATTTACTCATGGGATCAAGTAATCCCCTATATAAATATGATTCATTTGTAGTGTGAGGCATTCTTCATATCACTGGAGTACCCAATATTTTAATGTCATATGACCAGGACCTGGGGTTCCTTATGGGGAAGGAAACCATAACATGTTTTTTAGGGTCATGCTGCAAGGACCAAACTCTTGGAATAAGTTTCCATGATGTCATGGTGGATCCCCTATTGAGGTCCCTAATCTCACATGAGCTTTGATCGGTATGATAAACAAGGGATTATGAGGATTTCAGGTCACCACTTTTGAATGGAATAACTAACAGTAGGGAAACTTTTTTGCATAGACCAATGCTATGAAGTTTAACTTCATACTTAAAGGACTAACTCCACACAATTTATCATCATGTGGGATGGAGGAAGGGTAATCCAGATGTGAAATAAGAGAAATACTATTTCCCTTAAGCAGCCCCATAGATAGGACTTGTCCGGGGATTATCTTCATTGATTTAATTTTTACATATAGAAGGTTACATTTCAATACCTTCCTTGATTGTGTCCGGATTGGAAAACTCAGGTGACCCACACATCTTTTCTGGGGGAACCCAACATAGGTAGGATTCCCAATAAACATTCCTTATGGAGGTTTTCCATTATTCCGGATGGGAAAGAATATTTTTTGGCAGCTGAGCCAAGATAATAATATAAAAATTTCTATTTTGTGGATTAGCATAATGTTGTGCGACCAGGAATCTTCTGACCTTACTATTTAGAATCTTGCAGTGAGGAAACAGAAATCACGGTTCACTGTCATGTTGCAGATACAATTTTTAACCAAGACCATAAATATTTATGAGTTATTTGAGGTCAGGAAATTCTGGAATTCAATAGAGATGAGTGATGATATAATGTGTAAAAAATACTCTATTGGGGGAATTGGATCAGGAGGAATGACATGGGTCTTGGAATCCATTGGGCATTCGGAGGTAATAAAGGACTCTTCTGGGGATGATTTTGGTTTTTATTGATGACTGTTTTGTTTGGTACATATATAGAGCCTCTAGGGAATGATTTGAATAGTCAAACAAATCTGTTTGTAGGACATTGTCCTTCCATTCCCAATGGACATGAATGTTTATGGAGACCCATGCTTTCCCAGAGTATAGAGTTTGAAAAGGGTAATATGTGTCTGGGAATATAAAAAAATTCAAGACTATGATTAGTTATTAATTATTGATGATTTTACATATATCTGACTCATATTTAGGGGGAAGCATGATATTTTGACTCCTTCTGATTGTCGGAATTAAAACATGGAATTTCTGTCATCTATTTGATTTTTTTTGCACATAAAATAGGAATCATGTTTTGAGTCTCGTAATACTAATAATCGGGTTGCACATGACTTTTTAGGAACCTTCTAGTTTAATGTCATGCATTTATGACCTTTTAGGGATTCCCATATTCATGTCTGACCTATACATTGGGTACGGGGGGTTTTTGTTGTTGTTGAACTGCCATAGAGGATTCAGGTGTCACTACATATCTTGTAAGGACAAGAATCATGTCATACGTTGTTCTACATGTTACCTATAGAGGTTTGGCCCACATGTAGGGAAATGAGAGGGAATTTTTTATTATTTGGTGGATGTGCCCAAATGTTAAATATGGGTGTCACTATGTATCCAGTAAGGGAAATAATCAATCCATACAAATTTTTGAATGTTCCATATACCGATCTTCCTCAGATGTAGGAGTAGGTGCATTTTGGTTTTATCCGTTATGGGTTTCAAGTCTATCATATTCATATATGGTTTGTTTACGTAAGGTAATATTTTCCACCAATCCTAATCCCACCTGAGTCATACTTTATGCGAGAAACAAGGAGCGATATGAATTTTCCTCGTTGTATGGGGTGATAAAAGATACAATAGATGGATTTTTTTCACATGGTGGATGGTCCAAGATTGAGGGTCAGGGATTCTCTATGTATCCCATTGATGAATGAGAATCAATCCTTACACAGTTATTTGGAAACCATACAATTTAACAACTTATGGTAAGATAATAATCCATACTGTTTAATGTCATATGGTTATGGAAATTTTAACCCGCTATTTTATCTTCGTGAGATCAGGAAAATTTATGCTATGTGGTTTAACACCATGTAGATAGGACACTTCTCTTATTTTATGTGAAGTATTTCTTCAGAAACCTTTCAATAGTTGGAGCTGTGAGGAGCTTTCCATCTATTTATATCCTGGAATATGCTCCATTACAGTAGAATTTATGTATGAAATACGGACCCTACCATTTTGGATCAAGCTTTGGGGGTTTCTTCCTGAGTATCATTGGGGTTCTGAAGACCAACACCATCTCCCCTTCCTGAAAATACTGATGGTAAACCTTTTTTTTGGAGGCTCGTGGGATCTGATTTTGGTAGACTTCCAAGTGGTGAATGTGTGCATCCTTTTCTCATATAGATGCTCTAACTCATCAAAACATTTCTTGGATTTCTCATTGTTTCTTCTAGAAATGGAGATGGCCTTGGTTTTTTTAATGTTAGAACATTCCAATCGGTTTCTAATGGGTTTATTCATAGAACCGGAAACATCCAATGATTCTATATCCATTTTGACCAACATTCCAAGGGTAGGTGCTCATTATTTGTGCACCGATGAGGCTTAAGAATTTTCATTGGTCGAGAGGATGGAAGGTCGGACTCATCACAACTTTTGGGGGGGAATTATTGTATACTGTGTGACTCTCTTATAGATTTGAGTTATGTTTGTGAATCCTTATTAATTTACCAAGTATGAAAATGATCTTTTTATTAGATATAACAATCAATGATTGATATGTATGAGATTTAGAGGATATTTTATATGTATTTGAGATTCTTCATCAATTGAGAATCATCCATATTTATTAGAGATTATTAGTCAATGGTATCCTTCAGCACATTATATAGAAATATCTTGGTCATTATGATAACCATACTGGTTTTTAAGACACTCAGTAGGGCACTTGATGTTTATTGTCATCTAGAAGGATAGGGATTATTTCAGAGTTGGGATTGTACCTGTAGATGGGCTACCTATGTATCCTTGTTTAGCAAAGGAATCAGAACCCGCGTAGTTCAAGTGAAGAAGTACGAAGTTTATGCCTGATTGATGGCCCAAAGAATGATGTCACAATTACATTTACTCTCTATGCTCACATTAGTCATGCTCGGTGTGAGAAACAAGAGGAATGAGTAAAACATAGCAATTGTGCCATGAAAGATGAAATCATAAGAAATGATGTGGGGATTACGCATGTATGACTTCCCAAGATAGATGATGATCATGATTTTATATCAGGGAAGAAACCCGGGAACTAGGTCCATAAAGGTATATGTGATTTAGGGAGATTTGGATACTTAACTTTGGACATAATCTTGAGAAAGATGCCCAAATTAGAGGGGTCTTATGATTGGGTTTTATTCCTAAAAATGAATCCCAAATCAAAAGAAATTAAGACTGGGGTATACTTCTATAAAGGTTTCCCAGGTTAAAAGAAATTATGACTATGGAATACTCCTGAAAATAAGGCCTAGGATAAAAGAAATCATGACTAGGGTTACTCTTGAGAAGAAGGCCCATGTTTAGGGAATTTGAGATTAGGGCTTACTCCTAAAAAGGAGGCACATGTTAAGGAAAATTACGATTGGGGATTACTCTTAAAGAGGATGCCCAGATTATAGGGAACTTGGGGATTACTCCTAATGATGATTCCTATATTAGAGATCTTCTCATCTTAAAGGATTGTGTTGAATGAAAGAAATCTCTAACCTTAGTAACATAAAGCTATGTAAATAACAAGGTTTTGAGAGATTTTCAACAAAATTACTTTCAGATAATAAAGACAACAAAGGAACCAAACCATAAATGGATTTAAAGAGGATTTTGAAGGCTAAATCTTGAAGAGGTGAGGGGGATTTGAAGAAAAGAGTTTAATGGGATAGAGGGGCACCCACAAAGAGGCAGGCGGGCAAGTCCTGTTTGGGCGTGCATGTACTGGTCGCGCAAGCATACTTGCATGACACGGGTGTACTTGGGATACTGTTAACCCATAGGGTAATACTTGGGCGAGACTTGGCTCAAGACCATAGTATTATCCCTAAAGGCTTCCAAAGGGTGGCGTGCTAGTTTTGTTGAAGGGATAAGGTGGCGCGCAAGTGTGGCCATTTCCCTTAAGATTCGGACACTTAGGTGCAAAAGTGTTGATGAATTCCAACACTTAGGCCTTATTCCTTCTCCTTAGATCTTATATTCTTGGTAAGAAATTACCTTTTAAGTGTTTTGAAGACTTTAGACGGAGACTTTGGCAACCAAAACTTAAATCTGAGTTTCTGATTTTTTTCATCCCTGAAATTGGGGGCCCACATGGGGTATTTATAGGCCATTGAGGACCTTGGGGGAAAAAATAATAGGGCGTGCATGTCACCTGCGTGACCCATATGTGGCACGTAGGTATACTTGCACGACCAGAGTGAATCTTGCAAGAACCATGCTTAAAGAATTCCTTGTCCATGACTTTGTCAATTATTTATGTTCTTCAAGGGATGAATCTATTTGTGCTTAAGGTATTCCCCTTTTTTATTCGTTATACTCTGTGAAGGAAAGGAGAGTCAAGAAAAGTCCCCCTTAGAGATGGATCCGAAAAAGGAAAGAGGATTTGACTCGGAGCAAAATTAGAAACAAGGTACTTCGGCCCGCAATTCGTAGGCGCGCAGGTATTCTTATGGCGTGAAGGGTTTGGCTCCCAGGGGTACGGCCTTGCCTATTAATATACGGCACCACTTCGTGCAAAGAACTCATTTTCAAACGCTCTTAAGCACTCGACTCGCAGGTGGCTCTCGTCATTTGGGTACTTCTATCTGCGGTTCATTGCTTCTTTGTGTTGTGATTCTCCATAGGTATTTGGACTTTCAAGGTGACACCTATGCACCCATACTTATGCAACCATATTAGACTTACGTGCCAACATGGGACTTGCGCGCCTTAATCCCTTAGCCTTTTTTCAAATTTCTTCACAAATTTTATGAAAAATAAACTTACTTAAAAGTTAATTATATGATGTTTGTGCATATTAAATGGCTCAAAAAATAATTGGGATGGCTGATGAGCTGTCCAGCAAGAGGATTGATGAAATGATGAACGTTGTTGGCCATGATTACTATAATATATGTGACAGCACTCTCCCAGATTTGTCTATTTACTTAAAGAAGTATAATCTTAATTTTCCATAGAGAATCTACCTACCTCTGTATGGCCATGGTCATTTGCAAGGATTCAACATTCCAGAGCCAACAAACTATATCCTGCATTCTTGGTTTCAGAATTACACCAACTTTTCTTCAGCAAATGTTTCAGTTGGATGATCATTTGTAAACGCTGGAATAGTGGAGAAGGAATTTTTAATGCATCATAGCCCATGTGCTTCATATCTGAAACCTCACATGCCTGAGCTGCAGCTGCATTGTTATCCATAAATCTTTCGAAACTCTAATATGGATCAATCCAAAGGCTGGAAGAAGAGTGGGGACTTCCATCCTGGAGGAGGTGTGAATCAAAATTGGGTGTGGGAATATTGGGTGTGATAAGCCTTTGAAGAGAATGTTGAAGATCTGAATGGAGATACAATATATGAAGTCTTCTAGGCTGGGCCGACATATGTCTATAGAAATGATGACTTTGTGCCGGAGCTAATTAGCCGCTGGAGCCCAGAAACCAATTCTTTCTATCTGAATCATGGAGAAGTAGGCATCAGTTTGTGGTATGTCTACAAGATCTCAGGGTCTCTAATTTTTGGTGATATGTATGATGAATACATCCCCCCAAGGCGACCTGGAATGATTCGTAGAAGACTCCATCTTTGGCTTGATATTTATTGAAAATCTTCTACAAGATTAAGAATTTAAAGAACTCCATAACTCATTTTAGAAAGGATATTCATCCAGAGGAGTGGATGGATATGATTCTTGTTTAGAAGAAGGAGAATGGGACCACATGTACTTGTCCTACTGCCTACCCCAGAACAGAGAAGAGGGGTTCTCTTGGAACATTCTGGAAGACCCTCGAAGCAGGAGAATTTGAAAATTGGGGGTACGAAGTGGATCAAAGTATCCCAGAAAAGAACAATCTAGTGGGATTATTAGCCTTGTGAATTAATGTTTATCTTCATCCAGTTAGGGATTCGAAGGGAGACTTCAGGCCAGGGACCATCTTTGTTGCGGCCAAGTTAGGTGAGAGGAAAATGGTTGGGTTGGCCACCCCCATTTTGGAAAAGATTCAATGGAGCTTACTCTATGTATTTATGGATAAGACTTATTTGAGAATAGTGGGACTATTAAATGTTTTGTGGGGATGGATAACCAATCATTTCAGGACATATGCTGTATAGAGCAGAGTATAGGTTCCTAGAAGTTCTTTCATGTCCTCTGTACAGGCATATTCTGGAATTTTTCCATTATCCCTCAACACATATGATATGAAGGTGATGCTAAGCATGTTCATGGAATTCTATTTCTTTCCTTATGGAATCCTGTCAATCGGGCAGTTTGTTGATGATGGAACAACCAGCCTAGAATTGAGGTCATACATGCTGGCTTTCGAAGATGGTGTATTGGCCACCAGAATTTACGGAGAGATTATATGTGGGGTCTATGCTCCATACAGATTTGCACGCCAATTCAAGTGTCTGCGGTAGATTTTTGTATCCCATCCTGTGCATGTCAGGTCAGATAAGCTTCTGATGGTTTCCCGACAACTATGGTTTCTAACAGCTATGGAAAAGACCGGGGCAGTGTTTGACCTACTATTTGCTGGAGCGATGAGTAACTTGACTACATGGTATGCCAAGATCTGGGTAGCATCATACCATAAAGTGGTACTTAATCATAGAGTTCCTTTGGTGGGGAAAAAGAAGATAACTATCGAGAAAGAAACCCTTCGTCTGGAAGGTGATTCGACTACACTCGGAGCTGATTCACCGGGTTCCTCACCCAGGGCTGATTCACTGGATTCTTAGGATGGGGATGATGATGCACGAAATGCATCAATGTGGCCTCATTCTATATATAATCCTCATTTCAGAATCGATAGATCCACTCCACCGACTCCTGGTGAGTTACATCATTGAGGAAATTTAATCACCATTATTTTGTAGAGAAGCAAATCTCATATTCTTATACATTATCTGTGATTACAGGAGCTGGGATGAAGTTGAAGTCCAAGATTTTAGGACCCTCGTCGCAGCCTTCTGGTGAACATGTTGAATATCTACAACCAGAGGCTGTCCAGACATGGAAGAGTTTATATAACGTTGCTGAAACCACGTGGTTGTACCTATGCAAAGCGCTACACATCCCTAGAGTAGGGAATCATCAAGCTTATACTGATATCCATTTCGAGGATAACCCCGATGATGTGCGAGATTACATTAGAGAGCTGGAGATGCTCATATATGCCACTTATGATTCCATTCCAATCACCAAGCAGGTGAAGGAAATGATGGATCGTGGCACCGCTGAGGGGAGTGGTGCTTCCACAGATGAGGAGTGGCACGATTATGTGGCTCCTGAAGTTGTAACTCTCTTTCATTATTTTCTTTGCAACTTGATTTTTTTTCAACCTTTTTTACTGAAGGAAATTACTTTCTTCATCCTACAGATTGTAAAGAATGGAACTGTTGAGATTTCTTCACCACAGTATAGCCCTAGTGGCACTGCCATCGGAGCTACTGAATCTCCTCTCAAGCCGGGCGAGGTATCTCCAGGACGAAAAGCCATGGAAATGGAGTTAGAAAGGGATTTTCAGTCTCCAATACCTGTATTTGGAGATGATAATGCCAACAAACCCAAAAATCCAAAGAAGCAAAGGCATCAAAGGAAGAATTCCATAGCTAAATGCTTCATTAGTAGTGGTAAGTCCTTTAGATAGTCATGAATTCGAACTCATGAAAATTTTGTTCCTATTTCTTAGGATTATATGGGCTTTTTAAATTTACCCTATAAAGACGAGGACTGACCCTCCTATGAGGACGACGGAGGGTACTGGTACACAGTCGCAAATTCACGCTGACTTGGCTGATCCTGAAGAAGAGCCAGCGTCTGTTCCCAACACTGCTCCTACTGTTGTTGCAAGGATAGAAGATCCTGCTTCTGGTAATTTAACAATGCTTCATAAAATTTTGAATGAAAAAGTCAAATTAATTTCATTCTATGATACTTTAGGTTCAACACCTACACCTGAACATTTGGAGGCCACTGTAACTGATGCCGTAATTTTCTCTGAAGAAACGGTTCAAGGTCAGAGGCTGTAGGATGAGGGTCTCCATGAAGAAACATTGAATGCTCCCACTGGTGAGACTAACCAAGAATCGGAGATATCACTGGATGAAATGATTAAACTTGTCACATCTTTTGAAGACATTTTAGATCATGTTAAATTTCCATGTAATTTAGACGATTTTGGATGTGAGTCTTATCCTTCATCCTGTTAAAAAATTCTTATTACATCTTTGAACATGATTAGTTGAAATGTGTAGTTCCCTCTAAGAAAGCTACTAAACATCCAATTCTTGAATGGGGTATAGAGAACCCTATTATTGCATAGACACTAGCTTAAGTGGATCTTAACCCGATAGAGCTTCCTGACACCCATCCTAAAAATACTGTTGAAGCTAGGAAAGATGGGTAGGAGCCTTCTCATGTTGTTGATCTACCATATTGTAAGAGATTATAATATTTGTGGATGCACTTAATTTGCAAGGCAACTTAATAAACTTATGTTATCCTTTGAAACTAATAAGAAATTTCAATTGACTATACAGGGTCATCAATTTCAGTGGCTAGATCTGGTGGTGTATCCTCAAACTCCACCCCAACGGGAATAGAAAGTGATGTAACAAGTGTCATGGGGGAAGAAGTAGAACATGGTACTTCTCTAAGTGCATTAATCCCAGAATATATTCCCCATGTGATAGTGATACTGAATTAGAACAATAGGTACAAAAGGTGATTCAATTTTCGCATATTAAGGAATGAAAGAACATATGTAAGATCATATATGAAGTGCCTCTTGATGATCTATCTTCAAATATCCCACGATAGTCATCCCTTTTCATCATGTTGGGACTTAGTGGTTTTGGATATTAAGAGATCCATGTCACAGTGAAAAAAGTCATTTTATGGAGGGAGCTGGAGCAAAGGTACAATCATGATTTGACCAGAGTGAGGCTATTGAACAATATCTACGAATTTGAGGCTACAGTGTCCCGTGATGATGTTGATCATGCTACCAAGTTGAAGGATATGAAGCATAAGATCAAGGAGAATGTTCTCTAGCAGATTCACCTTCAAAAATAGTTAGATGTTGTTACTAGGTAACTTGACCAGCTTAACAATTCACTAGAAGGAGTTCAAACAAATGGTATGAAATCCATCATAGATGCCAAGAATGCACTCCATCAAACTTAAAAGTGTGAAGCCGGTTGAGTGCACGAACTTGAAGTGGCTATTAATGAAGCTCGGGATGCTGTAAATCAAGTGAACAGTTATATTGAAAGCGTTTTGTAATTCATGAAAAAGAGAAGAGACTCCAGTTTATGGATGTCCTTTTAACTCTTGTGCATCAATGAAAAACACTTTCATCTTTAATCATTTGGGCCTGCATTCTTTTTCTACCTACATTAAAATTTTACCTAAGACAATGGGCTTAGTAGGCATAATTTGATTTTTTTTGTTAGGATTATGAAACTAACCCTACAAACATTGAATATTTTCATTGCTCAACGTTACCTAAATCATATGAAATGTATGTTTAGTGAGCTGGGACTTTTATTATTATCAGAGTTCCCTTGTCTTTTGTGGGAAGTTTAAAGTCATGCACATCAGACATAAAAAGGATAATGTTTAAGATCGAATAGCTTTGACCGAATGGATTAAAAATGACTCAATTAATTGATAATTTATCTAAAAACATATTACCATATTCACGTATAGGGGATGACATGTAAACTATGACATAAAAATTTATGAATATGAGGAATGATATGAAAAAAAGGGCTAAAAGGAAATAGAGGAAGTATTTCCTAAGAGTGAAGTTACCAATATTTAACAAACTCGTTAGGGGGTTGAATTATGCAGGGCCACTTAAGGACATTGGCTGCATAGTCAAATAATAACATCTTTTGACTGATAGGTCCATTATATAGACTAACTATGCAAGGCCACCTAGGGGCACGTGCTGCATAGTCAGACAAAAGAACTCTCAAAAAATTTACTTTTCTATTGCTAAAATCCAGTGAATGTTTATGGAGATTCAAATTTTCCAAAGCATAGAGTTTGCGATATGGAGAGGGGTACTTGAATATGAGGAGGATATTTTCAATCATGATTATCAAAGAATTGGATGAATATCACTCCTGCGAAGGTCTGACTCAAATGTATGGAAGGGAAATATAAACCATAAACATAAATACTTTTAGATCATGAAAAAGATTATGGGAAAAATATGTTAATGATGGATATTATTTCGGATCCCTACATATTGTCGTTATGAAAAATAAGGACAAAAGAGGTTTATCTACAAAGAATAAAGTTACCACTATTTGAAAAACCCGTTAGGGGGTTGAATTATACAGGGCCACTTAAGGGCATTGGCTATATAGTAAAATAATAATATCTTTTTGGATGAAAGGTATGTAATGTATACTACTTATATTCGGCCACCAAGGGGAACGTGCTACATAGTTAAGAAAAATAACTCTCGGGTATTAGACATTTTGTGACCAGAAATCAAGACAAGGGTTATGGAGATCTGAATGTATTTAAGGATAGGAGTATGACATATCAAAATGGGCATTGTCCAATGTATGAAGAAGATACATAGACCAATTCTAACCATAATCATGTTGTGGCTGGGTCCTGAATTTAGGCGATGGACATCACTATGTATCCCATACGGATGGGAATCAAGCCATACGTTGTTCTTGAAATAAAGTTTAACTTCATGCTGGAAAAGAGTGTAGGAGATATTAATTTAGGGTCAGGGATCTCAGACCATAATTAGGAATACACATATAAAAACCTAATGTGAACGAAGACCAGGGTTTTCATACCCCATTCCTGTTTTCATAGGGGGACTTTTTAACCAAGGGACTGAAAGTGGAATTTGGGGTTAGGCCCAAATTCATGGGGCTTGATTTGAGGGATGCTCAAAAGATCCTACATATCCCATAAGGATGGGAATAAAGCCATACATAGTTCTTGAAATACCCTCTTATACAGATTTGGTTAATAAAAGTGAAGGGCGAAAGGGGACATTAGTGCAATGATGCTTTGACCGATAATTAAAGATTCGGGCATTGCCATGTATGCATGTAGTATTTAAAATAAGACATGATTATAGATCAATGTAAATAATGATTCCCTCTCAATTCAGGGTTTCAAATAATGTTTTAGTTTATTTTCGAATAGAAAAAATGTGCAAACAGATTAACGTCATATATAATGGACGATGATGAACCAATGTAAAAAATATTGGTTCTGGGGGAGGCTTCACGAATCAACATCATATGAGATAGAGGTGAACCGATGTGATGATATTTGATTTGGGATTGAACCTCAGGAGGGTGCCTAGGTACCAAGCCTATAAGAAAAGGATCAAAGTCCGCATAGTTCGATTGAAGAATGAATTGGTGATCAAGTTGTTTTTGAGGAAAATGACATAAAAAATGGTGTTGGGACTTACACATGGTTAGCGGCCCAATGGTGTTACAGTTGAATTTTACACTAAGCCAACATGAGTCATACTCGGTGTGAGAATCAAGAGGTAGCAACATCCTTATGATGCATAGTTTAATGGCATGTTGGACATATAAGGGACTGGACACTATTTAACATCATGTTGGACAAAAGAGGAACTGTATAGTTTAATGTCTTTCAGTAAAGACTAAAATAGCTTAAAGACATGTGTATAGACCAATTCTTCATAGTTTAGTGTCACGTAGCTAGGAAAAGGACTGTATATTTTAACGTCATATAGAAAGGATGATGGTTGTATAGTATTTGTGTTTCAAAAAATACTTCTTCAGAAATATGGCATTGGTTGTAGTCGTGATGGGTTCTCCATCCATTGGGATTAATGAATAAGCTCCATTAGAGTAGACCATATGTATTGAATAAGGTCCTTCCCACTTTACTCAAGCTTTGGAGGTTTCATTCCTAGTATAATTAGAGTTCTGAGGACCAATACCAATTCTCCTTGAATGAATGAACAAAGATGAACTTTTTTGTTGAAATCCCATGGTATTCGATTTTGATAGACTTCCAATTTTTGCAGGGTGCACAATCAGTTTTCATCTAATCATTCCAATTCATCCAATCACTTTTGAGATTGTTCATATGTAGATGATTGATCACAAATGGCTTCCCTGATCGAGGGTGATTGAACCACAGTGGGAAGAGTGCTTTTATTCCATATACCAATGAATATAGAGTTGACCGCATAGCAGTGCGGGTGGTGGTTCGATAAGACCATAAAGTGTGAAAAGGATTACCAGGCCATGATTTCTTATCTTTATCCACCATCTTTCGCAGTATGTTTGAAAGAGTCTTATTAATGGATTCTATTTTTCCATTGGTCGTGCCTGATACCTAGATGAGTGGTTAGATTTGATGTCGTATTCTTGATATAACTTCCTTACCTCGGATGAACAGAATTTAGTGTTGTTGTCTATCAATATGGTATGAGGGACACCAAATCTAGTAATGATGTTCGACTTGATGAAGCTAACAATGATTTTAGAACTATCTTCATTGAGAGGTATTGCCTCTGCCCATTTGGAAAATTATCCATTATCAGTATGAATATACTTATAATGATTGGGTGTAGTCGAAGGGTAAGGTCCAACTACATCCATTCCCCATGTGAAAAATGGCCAAGAGTATTTAGCTATATGAAGAAACTCTGGGGGTTGATGATTGATATTCGCATATACATGGGAGGAATGAAATTTCTTAGTGAAATCAACCCAATCTTGTATCATTGAAGGCCAAAAGCATCCAAGCCTTCGAATTTGATCAGACAGTCTATGTCAAGACTGGTGGGCACCACAGACTCCTGCATGAACATCTTTCATGACAGCCATTATCTCTTCACCATCAATACATTTGAAGAGAATTCCACCAAAAACTCGCTTGTATAGAATTTTTTCTATGTGATATAGGCTATCATAAAGAGTAAAATAGACCACATGTCGCCAGAATTGTTCTTTCCTGGCTCTATCTGGTGGGAGTGTTCCATTTTAGAGGTATTCCCTGATAGATGTCATCCATCCTGTAGTATGACCATATGGTTCAGAAATGGGACTAATATCATTGATATCCTCTTTTATGATTTGAACATAAGGTGAAATTGTACAATGGTGGGCAGTACTGATGATTGCCTCATCCCAATTTGGATCTTCTAGAGATGTGGATACATTAGCCAGTGTGTCAGCTTGATCATTTTGTGATTACGGGATATAAGAAAATGTCGGTTTTGAAAAAAATTCTGCCATTAACTCTCTGAAGTAATCATACAAAGGGATCAACTCTTCTTTTCTGATGTTATAGTCCCCATTGACTTCTTTTATTACCATGTCTGAATCACCTTTAACCATTAAGTGATTCACTTTTGCATGAATCTCCAACTCCAATCCTGCGATGAGACCTTGATATTCTGCTTCATTGTTTGTACCGCCTTCCAACAATAAGAAGAAATAGGGTTTCACTGCCTTTTCTGGGGAAATAAGCACAATTCCTAACCCAACATTGTTTAGTTTAGGATCTTCCATTTTCTTCCATATTGGACTTCTAGAAGCACCATCAAAGTACATTTCCCATGGTTGAGGATTATCTTGAATATAAAAGACTTACTCATCAGTGAATTCCATATATAAAGTTGTATCTTCTACTAAAGGATGTTCAGGAAGGAAATCAGGCAAATCTTGGCCCTTTATTACCTTCTGAGACACATACTGGATATCAAACTGCTACAAAATAACTTCCCACCTTGCCAGATGTCCTGTAAGCATTGACGACTAAGGATAAATTTGAGCGGGTTTTTGAGATATACCAATTGGATCTCATGATGTTGCAGGTAGTGTCTCAATTTATGAACTGCAAAGATTAATTCTAAGAAGCACATTTCAATACTAGAGTTTCGGGTTTCTGCTTCAAGCATAGTCCGACTGAGATAGTAAAGTTTTTTTTCATTCCCATCATCATTATTTTGGGAAAAGAAGTCCCCCAATGATCACTCTAAAGATGTCACATAAAGAATAAGTGGTCTTACCTCAATAGGTGGAATTAATACCTGTGGAATCAAGATATATTTCTTGAGAATATGGAATGTTTATTGACATTATTCTGTTCACTAGTAAGTGACTCCATTCTTCATTAAGTTGGTGAAGGGTTAATATTTTCCTTCCATATTGGTGATGAAATGCCGAATATAGGCCATGTTTCTTTGAAGTACTCTCCATTCCTTCATATTTAAAGGGTGTGACATACCAAGGATTGACTTTTCCTTCTCAGAATTAACTTCGATACCACAATGTCATACAACAAAGCCGAGAAATTTTCCTGAGGTTACCCTAAAAGAAAATTTAAAGGGGTTCATCTTCAAATTATGTTGTCAATGTTTGTGGAATATGATTTCCAAATCAACCAAGTGGTTAGAACATTGTATGTATTTAACAACCAAATCATCCACAAAACATTCATCAAATTTCCCTAAAAAGGGTTTGAAGATATGGTGCATGGCACGTTAATATGTTACAACTGCATTCTTCAGTCCAAATAGAATTACCCAATAGAAAAACACACCATGAGGGGCTCCGAAGCCTGTAAATTAATCATCTTATGGAGACATTTAGATTAGGTTATTCCCAGAATATCCATCCTTGAAGGAAAGTGCTTTATAGACATCTATTTCATTAATTAAGAGTTTTGTGATCAGAACAGGAAAGTCATCCTTGGGAAAATGCTGATTAAGATCTCTGAAATCAATGAAAACTCTAATTTGTCCATTATTATTTTTAACAGGGAAAATATTAACCAACCATTTGGGATATTTTACTTCTTTGATGAAGTTAGAGTTGATAATCTTATCCACTTTGACTTCAATTTTGGAAGTATTTGTTGGGTGTGTTCTTCTTGCGACTTGTTTAAATCCTTGATGTTATTTTGGAAAACCCAAATGATGAGTAGCAACATCAGGATCAAGATCTGTAATTTCTGTATATTTCCAAGAAAATATATCTTGATTTTGCTTTAAAAATTAAATATACATTTCTTGCACTTCAAGTGTCATGGCCACACTAATTAAAGTGGGGCGTGGTTCTTCTTTTGTACCCAGATTTTTTTATCTGAGTTCATCCACAGTAGTAGAGATACCCTCTTCAAATTCTAGAGGATCATCCCTGAGATCTTCCTATTCTTCTTTAACACGTGTTATTTTATCTATTTCTACTTTCATAGTAGATGATGAAGCAACATTTCCATGATTAGGAGAGATGTTAAAATTTGAACATCTTGAAAAATAAGCATCCATTTCTGACCCTATTAATGATGAAGGGTATTCCTTGGGTAATAAATATTAGATGATGGATTGAGAATAAACATCATCATTCATCTCTTACGTTTCCGTAACTTCTTCTGTCCTGGTTGATGAAGTATAGAATAGTTGGATTTTAACGGATGAAATGAAGACATCTCCATTTGAGCTTTCATCATTGCTTGGTAAATCAAAAATTTCTCCCATGCTGTCTGTATTGGTTGTCGTAATTGACATTATGGATGTTTCCATAAGAATATTTCAATTTGGGTCTACCCTGTCAATTTGACTGATACGAAACACATAATTTTTACACACATGTATGAATAGATTTACTGGAATATTTTCCAAACCATATGGAGCATTAATTTTGGTAACCTCCTTTGTCGTAGAAACCTCCTATCACTCCATATGAAATAATTGTACCTCAATGTATTGATATTCACATGTTTTTAATGGGGCTTTATCACCATACAATGTCTGAATTTGACCATTAAAACAATATTTGAGACATTGATGGTATGATGAAGGTATAACTACATGTTGATATAGCCAAGACTTCCAAGAAAAATGTTTATGGATGTGTCAAGACGAACAACCATGAAATATGAATTGGATACAAGGTCTCCAAACTGAGTTCTGAGTGTAATCTCACCCAGAGGTTCTTGTTCGTTTTTATCATATCCTTGCAACATCAAATTAGAAGAAGACAAATCATATTCGGTGAGGCCCAGTCGACAAAGTGTATGAATATGGATGAGATTGAATCCTTAACCATTATCAATGAAAGCTCATCAGATGTCTATATCATTGACCTTTCTAGATAAATACAATGGTCTAACATGTCCATGCACAACATCATGTTCATATTCATCTGTAAAAGATATCACTGCATGACATTCTGTATGCTCATTATCTATATGATAGACTTCAGCCATAGAAATTTCAGTTTTGAATACATGAGGACTTGAAAAATCCTCAATGAGTGCCTCCCGAAGATCCTTTGATAGTTTTAAGGCATCCATAATTGATTACTTGTCCGGTACTTGGGCCAAATGTTTCAGGAAGTCAAACTTTTGGTCCGAAGGTCTATGTTTCCCAACAGGAACATGTGGTTTCCCAGGTGCCTTAAAAGTTGATGCTTTGGAAGTAGATACATCATGTATTGGGGTAGGAGTTGGAAATACTCATGTCTTTGCCAGATTATACTGATTAGGTCTATTTATTTGCTGAGAGGAAGAAGGTGTAACCTCTAACCGATTCTCCAGAATAATTGTGTGAGGACTGAATCTTCCATGTGTGGAAGAACTTTTTTGTTCTTTTTGAGCTTGATAAAGGGCTCTGCCACAATTTTCTACTGTATATACTATTCTAGTAAGGGTAGAATTGGAATAGTGGATTCTGAAATATCCACATCTTCCTCTGTACCCTAACCCTCTGGATCTCCATCTAATTCCTCTATTCGATACAGGGAACTCAGGCTCATCAAGATTAAAACTTTGACTGGCATATGGATATATTAAATGAATCATATTGATAGAACCAAAGATATACTCTTCATATGATGAGGATTATGCCTGATTAGCTAGTTTAGGTTGTGCCGTTTTTTGGGTCAGTGCCCGTGATTTAAAGTAGATGGAATAATATCAGCTAGAGTCAAAGAATACTTAGGCTTTGACAGAAGCTCATCTTCATTCGACTGCTCTTCTTTCTTCAAATTATACCACCTCTTTGAGGATTTTCCTTCTGATGATGGGGGTTTTTCTGTGGCATTCATAGTAGAAGACACAATTTGTTTCTTCAATTGCGTTCGTAAAATGGCATGAGTTCGGTTGATCATTTTCCTAACCAACCAATCATCATATTTCTTCACATTTTTGTTTTTGACTTTGTCCCACTCGCCTTCTTCCTATGGATCTGGAGTAGTAACACATGCTACCAGGGCTTAATAACGTCTCATTTTTACCTGTCCAGGGTCCATCATATTTTGCAGGAGGTCTTTGAAGACAAAACACTCCTAAATGGGATTCCCCAACATATGATGAAATGTGAAATAGTTGGGAAGGTCTTTATCTCCTTCCTTGTTTGTCCTTTTAGGCCTTGGAAACTGAACCAAATTATTTTCAACATCCGAAATGAAGTAACCAGGAACATGTTCATTTCAAAAAGAATAAACATTGTTCTTTAGATCCTCAAATTGTTTCTGCCTTTGATATCTTTGATCATATTGACGAGGTGGCTGCTGTTGTTGATGCTCAGCAGGTGGATCCCTTCGATAAGATGAGGTTTTAAAGTATAAGCAGGTACAAGTGCTTGTTTAAGTGTAACTCTAACAGTCTCTGCTCTACCCGTTCTATTTCCTAGAGCTGATGGAATTACATGAGTTTTATCCGTAGTCTTCATAAGAGAGTCTAATATCTGCTGAGAGATAGAATTATGGTCTCAAAACCCTCCTGTGTATTTCACAGGGATCAACGGTGTGCATAATTCATCATGCAAATTTTCCACATAGATTGGCAACAATTATTTCTGAGAGAGTTCTAAGCTCAGAGAATATTTTAATCACCTCTAGTAAGAAATGAAATCTGAAACTCCTTCATTATCCCTTTTGTTACAATTTGTAAGATCAAAAACTATATTCTTTGGAAATGTTGACCTTAACTGAAGAAAGAATTGTGGGCGTACATCTTCCCACAAAGTAATTGACCGGGATTGCAAGCTTATATACCAGAAAAAGGCAATCCCTTGAAATGAATATACAAAACACATGAGTTTAACTGTTTCTTTTTGTTGAGGAGTTCCAATATTAGGATCACAACGAGAAATTGTTTTTGTTAAGTGTTGATCTGGGTCTCCCGAACCATTGAAAATTGGGAATGTGGTACTTTCAAAGATTGATAGGGGAGAAATTGCATCAACCCATTCAAGGTAAGCTCTCTTTTTTGGTTGAATTTGTGCATGCTTTCCCTCCATAGCTTCCAACTGATCTGTTAATGACTCAATGGCAGTTATTAACTTTTGAGAAACATCTGGTTATGATTGGACCTGAGAATGTGCAATAGCTGGAGATTGGATAGGTGTGGTAACTGGTACTGCAACTGATGGTAGCACTACCGGTTGTTGTTGTGCATGACCCATTGGATTAGACCTATGAGGGTGTACTGGTAAAGGAGTAAATTCATAATACATCTCAGTAGCTACAATGAATTCCTTTGACCGACTGACTCTAACACGCTTAGGAGGAAGACTACCTTGAATTAGTTCTGCATTCAACCTCCTTAACTCCTTCATTTCTTCCTCTTGTTGTGCGAACCTTTTCTCTAGTGATAGTGATTTTCCTTCTCCAGAGGTAGGGTGGGACGCAACCTGACTTTCTTTCATTCCCCTTATTGGTCAACATTCAGAGAAGGGGATGTTTGTTATTTTAAGGAATACCTAGATTCTAGGTAAGCATTTGTTTTCGTGTATGAACACCTTCTTCATTTACATCTGTGTGTATTGATTCTTGAACATGAACTTCATCATCTGATTCTTTTGAGTGAACATCATGTTCTAGGGGATCCATGACAATGATATTGATGAAATTTATTGATGCATAACACATTGCATCCCATCTAATGACATCTTTGATATATTGTCTTCTTCCATGTCCTTGATGAGACATTGCCTTTTGTTTAGTTGTTCCCTTAGGAACTTCTTGATGAACCATAATTTAGAGGGAGTCTCCAGATAATTTGGCTCTACGTTCCCCTTATGGCATCTTCCCAATTCGAGAGAAGACTGGATTTCACTGAGGAAGAGATTGAGAATTTGAAAAATTACCTAGTTCGGTGGACTGGGGTGTTCCTACTTTTCCTGCTCAAGTCCATGAATCCCATCTATTGATCCCAAGGGATGAGATAAAACAGTCTCCATTATTGAAAGTTGTGGTGGATCTTGAGCTGATACAACTGAGACATTCTTAAACTCTCTCTTGATTTTGCAAACTTTAGTATGGAAATTGGCTAGATACATAAACATAAATCCACTCAGATCACTTGTCTCAAATTACCGTTGGATGACTTAAGACACTCCTATCACCTAATGATATGCATGCTCTAAATGAGAAGCCTGTTCGATATTCTCATTTTCCTGATGCAAGAGTAATTCGACAACTTGTTCTCTGTATGCCTGACTTTGGAAATAACTAGTTGAGGCCTGTTCTTGAGCAATCCATTGATTAAAATCAAAGCCAATTGGCTATGGCCGGCCATGGGAAATAACATTGTATGTGACAACTTTTGGTGGGCTTTGTTGACTGGAGAGTACAGAGAAATTCAGTACTCCATGAACACCCCATCCCCAGATATGAATATCAGATGCGGCATTGGTAATTAACTGGAACAACCTTTTTTGTGTGCCAAGGAATGAATTCTAAAGGGATCATTACTCCTTTTCAACCATTGGATATCGGGAAACTGAGAGAGATGCCAAATAAATTTGGCATTGTAACCCTTCTATTATCTTGACATGATTTTCATATTCATCATAAGACAATATTTTCTCTTTCAAGTGACAAATAGTTTTCCACATGTTGATATGAATATGGTGAATACAATATTCCATCATCATTTATGTAATGTCATACTGAGATTCAGCCAATGGCCAAAACATGACTGGTACTTCACCTTTCACCAGTTTTTTTCTCATATTCAGCAATTCCTATTTATCATTTGATGATGATTCTTCTACATGATTAGACCAAATCTAGTGCTCCTTTGTTGATTCATAAGATTCAACAAGATTGTTAGAGAATTAATTTATCAAACTCAAAGATGAATGACCCACATGTGGTTCGTAGAATGACCTACACCCCGGGCTATCTTATGATTGAGAAATTATATCACCTTCTTGTAGTAAAGCATCAAACATGACTAGATTCACATTTTCAAGTGCCTCAAGATAATAGGTCTTTCTCTTTATTGCATTTTACTTTGAAGAATTTTCCAGGAAATGCGAATTACTACTGCGAATAGGACTTTTGAAGCTAAATTCATCATCATGGGGTGGACCACCATGGTGGGTTACAACAAAATATGAAACCTTTTTCTCTTTGATCTCCTGGCCACACAGAGGGTTATCATGGCTCTAATATGAAGATGATGCTTCGAGATTGACAGAAATGTCATGAAGCAAGCCTTCATGAGGAAATGTCTGATGAAGACCTTCAGAACCTATGTTATTAATTCTAGAATATGTGAATGGGAGAGTAGAATCTTGAGTTTCAATAGACAATTGTATGAGGGTTTCAAGAACTCCATCATCGAGAAAGGCCTTATTGAAAATTGGCTCTTGATTTATCAACTATGATGGATGGGTCTTTTTCTTAGATTCCTTATTACTAACTTTGGGAACCACTTGTTGATGAAAGTGGTTATTATGGGCAGGTGTATGTGCCTGCTCCGGAGAAATGGTCAGGTTAGGCTGATTATCTCCATTCAAATCGGGTGTATGTTCCTGCCTTAATTGTCCATATGATATGGGGGTGTATGCCTCACAACCCTCCGGGACTGGGATAGAGGTCTGTATCTATTTTAGAGTGACATGTTGATGAGTCACTCCACTAATAGGGATAGATTTATGATTAATTCCCTATGATTCCACAGAAGTTGTTATAATATTCTGACAGGCATCCAGAATATGAGCAGGGATTTGATTCTGCTCTTTCACCACTTTCAGAATGTTCTTGGTGACTTCAGCTATCAGAACAGGAAAAAATGTCCATTCTGTGCTTAGATTAGGTGTGTATTACTACTCATTTCCTCCTTTTCCTGTCAGCGAATTCTGACAGCACTCATGTGTGGGGGCAGAGAATTCCGTCTACCTTCTACTTTTCATTGGATATTTCCAATTGAAATCTAGGTTGCTACCAAATGTGATTGTTGGTTAGCCTGATGAATTTCAGGTGTATGTGCATTCTGATTGTTCCCAACCACATTTGATTGGCGAGTTTCTTTGGTTGTATTCAAACGAGCCTGCTGGCTAGCTGATGGATTATAAATAGGTTTATATGTCTCTCTATAATACTCTGCCGGAATTTCCTATTGGGATTAGCGAGTTACTGCCAGATGAGTCTGATGGGTAGTAACATCAGGAAGGACGGTTCTATATGCCCGCTCGTTGTTTTCCATCAAGTTGGCTTGATGGACTTCTACAGAGGGAGCTGAAGTAAGAACCTGCTCCCTGTTGACCAGATTTTTCCCTTGACAGTTCGTCTTACAGACTCGGGACTGAGAACATAAGCCGAACCCCAAAATACAATACCCTCATCATGTTGAGGGTGCACTAAAGCATGAGTCTAGTGTCGATTGTTGATTGGATCCCTCAGGAAAGACTCATGTATCCTTGAATTAAATCCTTGAGTGACCTTCTCATTCACCTCCACATAATATGGGAGGGTCTGGTGATTGTGTTCCAGGGATAACGACCCGAAATGGTTGGATACGGTGGTTGGCACTACCTGCTTCTTGATCACTGGTCGTCGTTGTCTGAACAACTAGGGTGAATTATTGACATGGAGGGATTTTCGAGAAGCCTCCAACTTCGGAATGGTACCATGTTGATGGTGTTTTTTAACCAGTGCATTTGAGACCTAGCGTTGAAGACTCTGAGTAGGCAATGCCTTCCTCAGAGCGGACGCAGATCCAGCAGGAGTAGTGGTTGGGGCATTCACCAGTGTGAACATTAGAGAATCCATTTCATTAATGCAGAGAAATCATAGAAAAGGGTGTCTGTTTGATATAATAGACCTATTCAATATAAATTCGGCCACTACATATTTTGGACGTGCACATATGTTATTGATTCCAATGATGGCCCTCACATTAAGTAAAAATAGGGGCCTAACAAATAAGTAAAACATCATTTAACTTGGTTAATGATTTATGTTGAGTTCACCATTTTTGTTTCGTCTGGAAATGGGGATGACCATTGTTTGTTTAAGGCTCAAACATTCCAATTGGTTTCTAATGGGTTTATTTGTTGAACCGGAAACATCCAATGATTCAATATCCATATGTACCTACTTTATAAATGTAGATGCTCATTAGTTGTAAACCGATGAGGCTTAAGAATTTGCATTGCTCGAGAGGATGGAATATCAGACGCATCACACCTTTTTGGGGGGAATTATTGTCTACACCAGGACTCTCTTATAGATTTGAGTTATGTTCGTGAATCCTTATTAATTTACAAAGTATGAAAACGAGCTTTCCTTTAGATCTAACAATAAATGATTAATATGTATGAGATTTATAGAATATTTTATATGTATTTTAGGTTCTTCATTGATTGATAATCATCCATATTTATTAGAGCTTCTTATTCAATGTTATCCTTCAACACATTATATAGAAATCTCTTGGTCATTATGATAACCATACTGGTTTTAAAGCCACTCAGTGGGGCACTTGATGTTTATTTTCGTTCATAAGGAAAGTGGTTATTTTAGAGTTCAGATCATACATGAAAATGGGCTACCTGCATATCCTTGTTTAGAAAAAGAATCAGAACCCTCATAGTTCGAGTGAATAAGTATGGAGTTTATGCCTAATTGATGTCCCAAAGAAAGATTTCATAATTACTTTTACGCTCTAAGCTCACGGGAGTCATGCTCAGTGTGAGAAACAAGAGGTATCTGTAAAAATTATCGATTGTGCCCTGAAATATGCAATCATAAGTAATGATGTGGGGATTACATATGTATGAATGCACAAGATAGATGAGGATCTGGATTTTACTATAGGTAAGAAACTCGTGAACAAGGTCCATAAAGGTATATGTGCTTTATGGAGATTTGGATACTTAACTTAGGACATAATCCTAAGAAGGATGCCAAAATTAGAGGGGTCTTATGATTGGGTTTTATTCCTGAAAAAAATCCCAAATAAAAATAAATTAAGACTGGGGATTAATCCTAAGGAGGATGCCCAGGTTAAAAGCAATTATGACAGGGGCTTACTCTTGAGAAGGAGGCACATGATAAAAGAAATTATGACTGGGTTTTACTCCTGAGAAGAAGGCCCAAGTTATGTGGATTTGAGATTGGGGCATACTCCTAAAAGGAGTCCCAAGTTAAGGAAAATTATGATTGGGACTTACTCTTAAGGTGGATGCCCAGATTATATGGAACTTGGGGCTTAATCCAAAGGAGGATGCCCAGATTAAAGATCTTCTCATCTTAAAGGATGTCGTTGAATGAAATAAATCTCTATCCTTAGTGACATAAAGCTTTGTAAATCATGAGGTTTTGGGAGATTTTCCACAAAATTCCTTTCAGATAAGGAAGCCAACAAAGGAACTATACTATAAATGGAATTAAAGAGGATTTCGAAGGAGAAATCTTAAAGAGGAGAGGTGTATTAGAATAAAAGTGTTGAATAGGCAAGAGGGGCACCCAAAAAGATGCAGGCGCACAAGTACTGTTTGGTGCAAGTCCTGGTCGCACAAGCACACTTGCATGAGACAGGTGTACATGGGAGACGGTTAACCCATAGGGTAATACTTGGGAGAGACTTGGATCATGCCCTTAGTATTATCCCTAAAGGCTTCAAAAAGGGTGGCGCCCAAGTTTTTTTGAAGGGATAAGGCGACGCACATGTGTGGCCATTTCCATTAAGGGCTAGACACTTAGGTGTGCAATTTTTGATGAATTCCAACACTTAGGCATTATTACTCATCCTTAGATCATCCATTCTAGCTATGAAATTACCTTATAAGAATTTGGAAGACTTCAGACAGAGACATGGGCGACAAGAGTTCAAATATGAGTTTCTTATTTTTTCGTCCCCGACATGGAGGGCCCACATGGGGTATTTATAGGCCATTGAGGACCTTGGGAGAAAACCTAAAAGGGCATGCAAGTCACCTACATGACCCATATGTGGAGCACAAGTATACTTACGCGACCATAGTAAAACAAGCATGACCCATGCTTAAAGAATTCCTTGTCCATGCCTTTGTAAATTTTTGATGTTCTTCAAAGGATGAATCTCTTTGTGTTTAAGGTATTCCCCTTTTTTATTCATTAGACTCTGTGACAGAATAGAGCGTCAACACTCATCGATGGACAATTGATCACAAACGGCATTGCAAAATGATGGATATTGATCTTCGATTAACCAAATGACCTCTACCACTTATAATAATGAGTACAGGGTTGCCTGGGTGGAAGTGAGGGGTGTTGTATGGTAATCCCATAAAGCTTGATTGTGATTGTCTAGCCACAATTTCTTATCCTTGTCGAACATCTTATGGTGTATATTAGACAGAGTCTTGTTGAAAGCCTCAATATTCCTATTGGATACTGCATGGTAGTAGGATTAATGGTACTATTTGATTCCATTCTCTTGGCATAACTTTTCCATGTCAACAAGAATAATTTGATTCCATTTCCTGTCAGTATTGTATGAGGGATACCAAATATAGTATAGATGATGGACTTCAAAAATATAACATTAATTTTTTTCCTAACCACTTTAAGGCATGTGGATTCGCCGCATTTGGAGATGATGTCTATTGTCATGTGAATGTACTTGAATTATTTGACTATTGTGGGAGGATATGGTCTAATAACATCCATCCCACATATGGAAAATGGAGAGGAGTACTTATCTCTTTGAAGTATATTTAGGGGTTGGTGAATAAAATTGGCATGAACATGGAAGGAATGGAAATTCTTAGTGAATATGGAAGAATCATGTATCGTAGTGGGATAATAGTATCCAAGACATTGAATTTTATGGGAGATCTTGGTGGCTGATTGGTGTGCTCCACAATCTCTGACGTTCACTTCGTTCATGATGGAAGCAGTCTCTTCTCCATCAATGCTCTTGTGAAGGACCTCGTCAAGGCCTCATTTCTAGAAAACCATTTCTTGGTTTGTGCCATTATTAATGAAATAATTGAATACCCACCATCAAATATGTTCTATACATCCCCTATTTGATGGAAGTTCCTTCCTCTGGAGGTAATTTGAAATGGGAGTCATCTAGTCGATGGTGTGACCATAAGTCTCAAAAATGAGGCAAATCTCATCAATTTCCTCCATATTATTCTGAATGAATGAAAAGACTATACAACGATGGGAAATGTTGATGATGGTTTGATCCCTTTCTGGATCGTCTAGGGTCATAGATTTATTTTCCAATGCATCTTCTTGAGCATTTTTTGAGTGAGGTATATAAGTAAGCTTTGGTTCTTATGATATTTTTTTCATCCATTCTCAAACATGGTTAGTCAAAGGTACCGATAAATATTTATTAATGGAATAGTCACCATTTTCCTACTTGATTACCATCTGTGAAACATCTTTTATCTTTAGGCGTTTGGCTCGCGCATGAAGCGCCCGCTCCAAGCCTATAGTGAAGGCCTGGTATTCTGCTTCATTATTTGTTCACCCCTCTAAAAGTAGGAAGGGGTATAGAAATATTGACTTTCCTCGGGATATGAGTATAACACCCATCCCTACATTTTTGAAAATGGGATCCTCCATCTGTTTCTCTGTTGGGATTCTTGAGGTGTTGTTGATGTACATTTCCCACACCAGGGGGCCTTCATGGAAAAAGAATACTTCTTTATTAGGAAGTTCAGTATCCAATAGTGTTGTCTCTTCTGAGGGGTGATCTTCCAATAAGTCTGTTAATGCCTAGACATTTGTTGATTTCTAGGGAATGTGCCATATTTAAAATTGTTGTAGTTTGACTTCCCACCAAGATAGAAATCAAATTAGCATAGGCCTGTTGAGAATATACTTGAGTAGGTTGTAGTGGGAGACCAGATGGGCCTCGTGGGGCTGTAGGTTATGCCTGAATTTATGAACAGTAAATATTACAGATAGGCGGTTCTTCTAGATTATTGAATATCAAGTATCAATATCGATCATTATTCAATTGAGGTAATAGAGATTGTTCTCTCTACCAGAAACATTATTCTAACAAGTAATGTGCTTAATGACCATTCCAATGAGGTTACATAAAAAATTAAGGCTTTTACCTAAACTAGTGGTATCAACACTGGTGGGATTAGGAGATATCATTTGATATTTTTTAATGCTTGTTCACAATCATTATCCCAGTTAGATGCAACCCATTTCTTCATTAATCTTGTGAAAGGAAAACACTTACCTACAAGGTTGGGTATGAATCGACGAATGTAGGCCATATTCCCCTAGAGAACCTCAATTTAGTGAGGTTTCGAAGTGGATAATTTTCAAGGATGGATATTTTCTTCTCAAGGTTTACTTCGATGTCATGATGGAATATGATAAAGGTGATGAATTTCCCAAAGGTAACACCAAAAATAGATTTTGGGGATTCATTCATAAATCATGTTATTGATGTTTACTGAAGACAATTTCAAGATCTGTTGGTGGTTTGATCACTATCATGATTTAACAACCAGATCATTGACGTAGCACTCAACAGATTTTCCTACGAAGGGATTGAAAATATGATGTATGGTGTGATGATATGTAGCTCCAACATCTTTCTAACTATAGGGAAACACCTTATAGAAGTACCCTCATCGGGGGACCTGAAAGCAGTGGATTTATCATCATCTCAGGCCATTCATATTTGGTTGTGTATAGAATAGTCATCCATGAAAGAGAGAGACTCATATCTAGTGGTCGCATTGATTAACTATTCTGTGACCGGGACCGTAAAATCATATTTCGGGCAATAACGATTGAGGTCCCTGAAGTCAATGCTAACTCAAATATGTCCATTCTTCTTTTTGACAGGGACTATGTTTTCCAAGAAGATTAGATATTGGACTCACCAAATGAAGATGGATTTGATTATTTTTTCAACTTCAACCTCTATTTTTCCATCATGTGTTATGTGGGTCCTTCTGTAACCCTTCTTATACCACGATGGTCTTCCGGCCGACCAAGATAATGAGCGGAGACCTCTGGATCGAGGCCTAGTATTTATGTGTTGTGTTAGGAAAACACATACTGAATCTTATTTAGGAAGTGGGTATATTCCTATTGCTCATCTAACGTCTTAGTCACACTAATCCAAGTGGGAAGCGAGTAAATTTTGGTGCCCAAGTTTATCACCCTCAGTTCATCAATCCTGGTGGAGACACCTTCTTCAAATACAGTAGGGGAATATTGGAGATCTTCCTCTACAACCTCCTCCTCCTTTTTGTATTCTTATTATTATTATTCTTCTTCTTCATATTCTTATTTATCATCATCATCATCTTCTGATGGATATAGGATTCTCTAGATGAGCTCTCTGATATTGGGAGATAAATCACAACTCTTGTTTATGGAATCTGAAATAACTCCTTTTTTCCCTGACTGTCTGTGGGGGCTTCCTTATAGAGGATGAAACTACCTTTCATTATTTTACTAAAAGGACAGTTTATTCTTCCTTGAGTAAGTTAGGGATTTTATGGGGTCTTTACAATGGGCCGGGAGAATCTTTTTGGGGCCTTCAATTTCATCATAGTGTCCATCATGCTTTTCTATGTCTTTGGACTTGGGGTCCATAACATAAATCATGATGATAGATGAGTCCATATCTAATCATGAACTTATACACTCAACCTGTTTGATAGGTAATGTATACTATTCCCCAAGTTTATTGAAGGGATCTATAGGAGCCATTTATACTCCATTTTGGGAGGCAACCCAATCAATGTCATCGGCCAAATTCTACTTCTCTTTTGGTTCATAGAACCTTGCATAAATGTAATTTAACTTAAAGGATTTGAATGGGAATTTATTGGCATGAAATGTACCATTATTCCATTATTTCAATATTTGATGCATTGATAGTATTATGAGGGAATTGTCGTCTGCTGATACAGCCAAGGTCTCCCTAACTGGACGTTAAAGGCCATACATTGCCGCACTAGAAAAAAGTCAGAATCAGACATGAGGTCACCAAGCCATGTTTTAAGCATGATTTGTTCCAGCATCTTCTGCTCACTTTTTTCATATCCCAAAAGAGTTGTGGTGCATGGTGTCATATTTTCCTCATCATAGACTAACCGCTGTATTGTTCGCAGTGGGAGTAAGTTCACACCAGATCTATTTTCGATTAAGATTATCCTAACATCAATTCCATTAATCTTGAGGGAAAAATTTAGGGTTTGATGTGTCCTCACATGATAGCATATTTATCCTGATCTATGAAGAAGATAATAGCATGGAATTATTCAGGATTTGTATTCGTCCGATATATTTCTATCACTGCTACTTCGGCCTCAGATTCCTAGGGATTTAATAAAGATTCAATGATTACCTAATTAAGGTCTATTAATAGACTCAAGGCATCTAGGATTGATAGATTTTCCTGTACTGAGGATGGATGCTTCTAAATATCATATTTCTTCTCTATATTTTGGTGGTTCCCAACTTTTTGATGCTCTTTCATGGTCACTTTTGGAGCTTTAGCATTGGACGTAGATGGTCTGGCTTCTATGATTAGAGCTTATGGTACTGTTTTTCTTTCCGTGTATGAATGAATTGGTCTGCCTATATGTCTTGGGGGAATGGAAATCAGTTCTTAATCCAACAGATACTCCATGTTTATTAGGATCCCATTTCATCTCATGGGGTGGAGACACACACTAGTTCCTGCTGTGTCTGTTGAAGGGTTCTTCTATGAGTATCTGCAAAATTGATATTTTTAGTTAAGGCATGGCCAGGAATTTGACTCCTGCCATGATCATGCCTTCTAGGAAACCCTTGGCCTCTTCCTCTTGATCTCTGTTTGGATGTAGGGAATTCGATTTCATGTCTGTAGTCCACATCAGATAATGTTTCCATCATGTGAATGAAATTAAGGGAGCTGAAGATCAGTTATTAATTCGATAATGCTTTTTTATGACTATATACTTCTGATGATTCCATTATTCAGGGTGTTTCTCGTAGTAACCTTTGGCGGGGTAGTGCCCATTCTTCCATTTGGTGGGGTAGTGACTGTTCATTCATGTTTGCTGGGATGATGTTTGAAATTGTAAAGGATGACTTTGACTTTGGTTTCAGTTCATCTTCTTATTCATTATTTATATCATTATGGCCCTGGGAGGGTTACAGGGATGAGGATGATGGTTGTGTTTCATCATGATCTATTAGGATCATGGTTGGTTGCTTCAACTATGCCTGGAGGATTCTATGGTCTTGACTGATTATTTTTCGAGTCATCCAACTATCATGTTTTTACACCTTGTTGTTGGTGACTATTTTTCATTCTTCTCCATCTCGTAGGTCTAAGGTGGAGACATACACCACTTGTGCTGGTGGTGGAACCAACTTGACATGTCTGGAATCCAACATATTTTGTAGGAGACCCTTAAAAGAGAATCATTATTGGATGGTATTTCCCAGTATCTGGTGATAGGGAAAATAATTCGGATAGTCGTTGAGACCCACTTCATCAGTTCTCTTTGGTTTCGGTAGGCGGAGCATGTTGTAATTCATGGCGGCTATGATGTAGACAAGGACTTGGTCATCTCGGAATGAGAATAAATCCTTTCCTCATTCCCCGAACTGATTTATTTTCAAACCCCTTCACCCATATTTCCAGGTTAGGGGTGGTTGTTTTCTTTTAGGGGGTCCTTCACGGTTTGGTGGAGGCATGGAAACTGGAGCTGGTGTTGGTGGTGGATTAAGCGTGATAGAAGCCACTTCATATTTTTTCTTTCTTTTTTAGCTAGGTCCGATGAGGCCACCTGGGACTTGATATTTTTCTGATTGGAGGATTCTTCTAACCATTGGGTAGTGGTGGAGAATTATCCCAACCCACTTGAGTACATTACTAGGATGAGTGGTGTTTGAAATTCATCATGCAGATTATCTATTCACATATTGAGAATTTCTTCCTGGGTGTGTAACACCCCGAGCTTCCACGATACGCCTCTCTTTCAATAATGCAATAGCTTACATTGTACGCAAGTTCGAGTTCTAAAACACCGCGACTAATCAAAGTAGCCGTTATGAATAGTAGTAACCACTTTTTGAAATTATAGAAAATTTATATTTCAAAATGGAATTCATTTTTGTATTCCTAATATTGAAATTATCCTATGTTGAATTTTTTGTAATTTTCGGAGAACTTCAAAATTTTTATGAATAGTGAAAAATACTTAAAACAAATTTTTTAATCAAAATAATTTATTTTGATAAATTATACTATTTAGTGCCCTTAAAGTATAATTAGAATATATTTTTACCATTTTATCCAATGGTGGTCATTAGAATTAATTTAACATTGAAATTGGACACAAACAATTGCCAATCTTTTGATATAAATTATTTCTTAAAAACACGATATTTGTTGTGACAGCGGGAATTAATTATAAAATTAATTAATGAAACTTATATGTTTGGAATTTTTTAAAATAGACAACATTTTTGAATTCGGAATATCAATTATAGCTTATGGTGAAATTTAGGCATTGTTCTGAAAAACTTCAATTTTTGATGAATAGTGAAACCACTAAGTGGTAGTTAAATAACTGATTTTTCGTTTAAATGAAATATTACCACTTATGTGATTTGATTTTCAAAAATAAGACATACATGGTTGTCATTAAGAAGTAAAATGTGGTTCAATGAGATTAAAATAATTTTTTGGTTAATAGTAACTTTTAAGTTCTTAATCGCGATTAGAGGTAATTAGTGTAGTTTAAGGTACAAATAATGTTTTAATAAAATGAGATGAGAATGACACTTGTCCTACTACTATTGGATGAGTCATGGCCGACCAAGACAACCCATGTGTCAACTTGGGGACCCCATGGAGCCACTTTAGTTGGAAAATGACATTAATATATATTTATTTAATGTTAAAATTAAATTGACACAAACATGAGTTATTTTACTAAAACAGTTTTTAAGTGAGGTTACACAAGTCCAAGTTTTGACTATAAATATTCATTAGAAATCTAAAAAGATTTCATACATCATAGTATTTTTTTTATAATTTTTAGACATTAAATAAATTAAATTATTTATGACATCATTATGATGCAGCGATGACCTCATTATTTAATGATTTAAATAAAATGGGAAGATAATGCAAAATCCAAGGCATACACTTGTCCAAAGCCAATTGTATGAGGAGATTTCAAACCCTTATCACCTTATACTCGAATTATATAATTGTGGGACTTTTAGAATCCGAAAAGCATTGTGTAATAATGTAACATTTCAATCTTTCCAAAAGAGCCCCTCCTCTCCACTTATAAAAGGCCCCCACCTCTCCCACCTTATTCACACCATCAAGCCATTTGGCTCGGCCAACCTCTGCCCCAATACTCTCCCAACATCCCTCTCTTACTCCTAGAAGCCTCACTTTGGGAAGAACTCTTCCCAAGGAAGCCTTTGGCTCAAATCAAAAAGAGTTACCCGATTTTGAGGTAATGTCTTCTCTAATGTTGTTTTGGTTTATTTTTCTTCTCCAACCCCCTAAACTATTTTTATTCATTTATTTTGTAACAACACAATTATCCTCAATATACTAGTATGTTGTTATAAGAAGTATTCGAGCTACACTTACACACACCTACATCTAATGGTTAATGAACATACGGTTTCTGTGGATGTCGAATTTCTGCCTCACGAAACGATGATTGTTCAACACTCATATAACACCTTCAAAGGTGGCCATTAAGATGTCACTATTTTTATATATGATATATAATATGTTTATGTTTTACTTATGCTTCTGTATTTCTCATTTATTGCATACTTTATGATTTCCATTATGGGTAAAACGCGATAATTTCATTTTAGGAAGTGCGGACTACCGCCCCCTCAAAGTGATGTGAATTGTTAATGCCATATGTGGGATGTATAAAGGATGGAGTAAATGATATTATATATGATATTATACTGGAACTATATTATACCTTTATATAATTATGATTTCATTCCATTAAATACGAAATAGAAATGAAAGTAGCGTTCATGCGTACGTACGGCTTACCGTCTCCAAGAACGGTGCATTTCATTTCTTACCTCTAAATGTTACGTAATATTATAAATGAATGTATATACTGGATTTTTATGACATATATGAAATCTAAATCATGAATATAATTCTGGAGATAATGGATATTCTACCACATAAACAACTTGTAATTATAAGAAGTTTATTGTTGACTCAAGTACCAAAGATCGACAAAACGTCCGTTATTAACTTAAATAATTACATAATGTTCATATCATTGTAATAAGTGATATAATAAGGATAATGAAATTGAAAATGGTTCTTAATAAGGTATATATTAACTATAGTTTATTATCCAGGAGGTTAAAGAATGGTTGAGTCAAGTCAGACACGAGGTAAGGGAACTTCTTAACCCAATTTCCATTCTTTGGGTTAATCTTCTACTTTCAAATTATGTCATGATATTATTATGTCCTATTTTGTATTTTTACTTTCTTTATGTGTACCTATAGTGAATACACATAATAGATCTATTTTATTTTAAAAATGATCTTTTAAGGACTTCGTCTCAATCTCCATTCATTGAGGCATATTTTGTTTTATACACAACTTTATTTTATACGGTGTATAAACCCCTTTGACTTTTAAGTTTATTCAAAAGGAATCTTTTTTATATGAAGTGTTTTGCTAAAAGACAAAAGGGAATGTTTTTCTTTCCGTACTTATGCGGCGAAAATGACTTCTCCGCCGCCGTGACCATTATTTGAGTTTCGGCTTCCTCTACAAGCTATCATTTTTTTAATGAAAAATAAATACAAAGTTTTAACTATCTTTTATTTTGGTATTGAAAATGGTTTTGAAAACATTTTTATTATATCAATGTGTGGTATTGATATCTTGTGATTGAAATGTAGAAATGTTATGTTTCCTTTATGAATGTTTTATGTGATATGATTATGTTATGGTTTATGTTATGTTTAAACCTATTCATATGAGGAATGTATTGGACTTAATAAGTGACGGGTGGAGCCCGCTATAGCTCCTCGATGCATTGGTAGGTATCATGAGACAACTAGACGTGGAATTGTCCGAGGCCCTTTCCCAATTTGATTTATGGTTTTGGCCGAGGCCTTAATCATTTTAGAAGTCTTGGCCGATGCCTTGACAAAATGTTTCAGAATGTCCGACATTATACATTCCCTCATTATGAAAGTGGTTATTGATATTTCATGTGATTATTCGACCAGTAGAATATCTATGTGAAGAAGTGAATGGCATTATCTCATTTTACTTTTGCCATATTATGTTGATGTTCAAGTTTAAAAGGATTTTGTTTTAGTTATACATTGCCTTAAATTTTTATGTTTATTTATGAAAGCTTCCGCAATATTGTTATCCTTACTGAGCATCTGAGCTCACCCCTTTCAATGTTTTAATATTTTCCAGGATGTGAAGAAGTATTTTATGAATGACCTGCAGGGATAGTCAGAAGAGGATTTTAGTGTGGACTATGAAGACTTTGTTATTAGTTTTTCACTTTAAGATGTAATGTAACGTTTACGAATGTATCTAGTGTTTCCAAGGCTACTAAACTAATCGGTCATTCGAGACTTGATCTTTTGTGATCATGCCAATGTTACGAAGTAATGCACCGACACTGGGTAGCTAGGGTCGGGGCGTTACTGTTGGTATCAGAGAAATTTTAGTACTAACCTTGGAATCTAGATTTAGATAAACTCTGATTAGAGCACATATCCCAAAGATAGACTTTGAGGATTAGTATAGAAGAACTTCCTAGAATTTTGTTATTGTAGAGATTTTGTGAGTTTTTCGATCAATACATCCCTGTCTGGATACGAGAAGGTAGAGGCAGCTCTGGCACAGATGTACCTAGGGGTAAAACCTGAAAACACCGCTTTGAGCTAGACTCGAATGGGAACTGGTGCACGACAACGGGCCTTGCTGCACTCTTGGTTACGACACTCACGGGGGATATGCTTAGGATAAATCTCATTTTAATTACAAATCATTATGAAGGGTTTATGAGTATATACTTTCTCAAAGAAAACATTTTTATGATTATGGATTATATCCATAAATAGTTCAATTTATGTTAAGTATTTTACAAGTATGGAATTATGTATTTTGATTCATAAACTAATCTAGTTTATGCCATTGTTTAGAAATGGGGCCTAGTGGAAGGAATGGAAACTATACCAATACACGCACTCCGTTTTGGGATTGCCCTCCTGCTGAAGATAATTATTGTGGATCTGGAGATACAACTGGTGCTGATCAACTTATTACCATACTGGGACAACTCACTCAGGTTATGAATAATAACCTTACTCGTATGGAGCACCCTGATCCGCAACGTGGAGGATCAATGCTAGACCGTTTCATGAGGCAACAACCACCAACCTTCAATGGGAGTACAAATCCTATAGTAGCTGAGCAATGGATAAACTCCTTAGAGAAAATATTCCATCCCTTGGGGAGTAGCGAATGGGAGAAGGTTGTCATGGCAGTTTACCGCCTCACTGAAGATGTCGATCAGTGGTGGTCGCTGATTCAAAACACAAAGGAATATGATGACGTATTGAATATGGAATGGAGGGAGTTCAAAGAGATTTTCTTAGAAAAATACTTTCCTCATGACCATCGAGCAGATATGGAAAGGCAATTTCTAAGTCTGAGGCAGAAGGAGGATGAGAATGTCGCAAAGTATGAGGCTAACTTTACAAGGTTAGCAAGGCATGCTGCCGATTATATACATAAACCATGGAGTAAGATTGATCATTTCTTTGATGGGTTAAAACCATTTCTCCGTCGAGCTTTAGTATCACAATCCTTCTCATCATACGAAGATATTTTCTCGTGTGCTATCAAGACAGAAAAGGAATTCTCTAAGTCTTATGACAACAAAGTAAAGCAAGAGAAGAAGAGAACGGGGGAACAAGAGACAGATAAAGGGAAAAAGGGAAAGAATGATTTTCCATTATGTGATAATTGTGGGAAGAATCACCCTGGTACGTGCCTAAAAGGAATGGGTGTTTGTTATAAATGTGGAGAAAAGGGTCACCAGGCTCGTGATTGCAAAGGAAAGAATGAGGCTGTCAAAGTTGAATGCTACAATTGTAGGGAAATGGGGCATTATGAAAATGAATGTCCTAATATTCAAGGAAACATACCTCAAAAAGGCCAAGGGATCAAGGCCAATCTTATGTTGTGACTACAGTTGAAGCGGAATAATTAATGTATTGGTGCTTTTGGACTCAAGGATTATATTCTGGTTATAAGAATAATGTGATATATATAAATATGGTACTGCAGTACTTTTTGATTTCAGTAAGGTTTTAATATGATTAAGGTAATCATATTTTTAGTATGTGACAATAAGAGAAAATTTACTTTGTTTGGGGAATCTGATAATTGATTTTGGAATTAAGAGACCTTTTAGAGAAAGTCTGGACAGAGGTAATTTGGATAACTACAAAGGTTGGAGTGGATTAAGTTGATCTTTGAATAGTATTTTTTAAGGTTAAAAAAATTATGAAGATTATTTTTGGAATATTATAACACTATAGTTTTAGGAAAAAGGACAACCTGCAGGGTGGGGCATAACCCGTCGCGTCGGACAAAGCTGTAGGAATCGAACCCACAATCATAGTGCGACAGGCCTTTATTTCCTACCACTAGCCTACAGGAAGTCCCTAGTTATTACAAAATAATTTTAATAATCTAAATGGTATGTGTTAACATTTGGAACCTTATACAATTAGGATAAGTATAATATTTTTGAGTTCTATTATCTTTTTGAGTGAAAGATGAGTTGAAGGTTGAAACTCTAATTGTAAAGTATAAATATATATATACCTATCTCTTATTCAATGAATAAATTAATTCTTAAAATTTAGTAAAGGGATATTAAAACAAAAAAATGTGTTATCCTAATACCTTATGTCTTGTTGAACTGATGATATTTTAAATCAACATAGATTGAACGCTTTGAGGCCCTCAATTTGACAGTTGATTGTGATTGATGACCTCAATCGCTCCCTAAAAATATTTACGTTTTTCCTCCAATTATATGTCTCTAATTTCCACCAATGTTCTCCTAATCGAGATCATAATTGGGTGGTGACTTTTTCATTTCCCTTTCCCTCTTATTAAGGCTAAATTTTATTAATCTTATTTCCGATGTGGGTTTTCCTCAAAGGTATTTTCTATTTTCAACCTTTTATTTTCCAAGAAAAATTTCAAATTGCGAGGGCGCAATTTATTGAAGGAGGGGAGAATGTAACACCCCGAGCTTCCACGATACGCCTCTCTTTCAATAATGCAATAGCTTACATTGTACGCAAGTTCGAGTTCTAAAACACCGTGACTAATCAATGTAGCCGTTATGAATAGTAGTAACCACTTTTTGAAATTATAGAAAATTTATATTTCAAAATGGAATTCATTTTTGTATTCTTAATATTGAAATTATCCTATGTTGATTTTTTTGTAATTTTCGGAGAACTTCAAAATTTTTATGAATAGTGAAAAATACTTAAAACAACTTTTTTAATCAAAATAATTTATTGTGATAAATTATACTATTTAGTGGCCTTAAAGTATAATTAGAATATATTTTTACCATTTTATCCAATGGTGGTCACTAGAATTAATTTAACATTGAAATTGGACACAAACAATTGCCAATCTTTTGAGATAAATTATTTCTTAAAAACACGATATTTGTTGTGACAGCGGGAATTAATTATAAAATTAATTAATGAAACATATATGTTTGGAATTTTGTAAAATAGACATCATTTTTGAATTCGGAATATCAATTATAGCTTAGGGTGAAATTTTGGCATTGTTCTGAAAAACTTCAATTTTTGATGATTAGTGAAACCACTAAGTGGTAGTTAAATAACTGATTTTTCGTTTAAATGAAATATTACCACTTCTGTGATTTGATTTTCAAAAATACAACATACATGGTTGTCATTAAGAATTAAAATGTGGTTCAATGAGATTAAAATAATTTTTTGGTTAATAGTAACTTTTAAGTTCTTAATCGCGATTAGAGGTAATTAGTGTAGTTTAAGGTACAAATAATGTTTTAATAATATGAGATGAGAATTACACTTGTCCTACTCCTATTGGATGAGTCATGGCCGACCGAGACAACCCATGGGTCAACTTGGGGACCCCATGGAGCCACTTTAGTTGGAAAATGACATTAATATATATTAATTTAATGTTAAAATTAAATTGACACAAACATGAGTTATTTTACTAAAACAGTTTTTAAGTGGGGTTACACAAGTCCAAGATTTGACTATAAATATTCATTAGAAATCTAAAAAGATTTCCTACATCATAGTATTTTTTTATAATTTTTAGACATTAAATAAATTAAATTATTTATGACATCATTATGATGCAGCGATGACCTCATTATTTAACGATTTAAATAAAATGGGAAGATAATGCAAAATCCAAGGCTTACACTTGTCGAAAGCCAATTGGATGAGGAGATTTCGAACCCTTATCACCTTAGCCTAGAATTATATAAGTGTGGGACCTTTAGAATCCGAAAAGAATTGTGTAATAATGTAACATTTCAATCTTTCCAAAAGAGCCCCTCCTCTCCACTTATAAAAGGCCCCCACCTCTCCCACCTTATTCACACCTTCAAGCCATTTGGCTCTGCCAACCTCTGCCCAAATACTCTCCCAACATCCCTCTATTACTCCTAGAAGCCTCACTTTGGGCAGAACTCTTCCCAAGGAAGCCTTTGGCTCAAATAAAAAAGAGTTACCCGATTTTGAGGTAATGTCTTCTCTAATGTTGTTTTGGTTTATTTTTCTTCTCCAACCCCCTAAACTCTTTTTATTCATTTCTTTTGTAACAACACCATTATCCTCAATATACTAGTATGTTGTTATAAGAAGGATTAGAGCTACACTTACACACACCTACATGTAATGGTTAATGAACATACGGTTTCCGTGGATGGCGAATTTCTGCCTCACGAAACGATGATTGTTCAAAACTCATATAACACCTTCAAAGGTGGACATTAAGATGTCACTATTTTTATATATGATATATAATATGTTTATGTTTTACTTATTCTTCTGTATTTCTCATTTATGGCATTCTTTATGATTTCCATTATGGGTAAAACGCGATAATTTCATTTTAGAAAGTGCGGACTACCGCCCCCTCAAAGTGATGTGAATCGTTAATGCCATATGTGGGATGTATAAAGGATGGAGTAAATGATATTATATATGATATTATACTGGAACTATATTATACCTTTATATAATTATGATTTTATTCCATTAAATATGAAATAGAAATGAAAGTAGCGTTCATGCGTACGTACGACTTACCGTCTCCATGAACGGTGCATTTCATTTCTTACCTCTAAATGTTACGTAATATTATAAATTAATGTATATACTGGATATATATGACATATATGAAATATAAATCATGAATATAATTCTGGAGATAATGGATATTCTACCACATAAACAACTTGTAATTATAAGAAGTTTATTGTCGACTCAAGTACCAAAGATCGACAAAACGTCCGTTATTAACTTAAATAATTACATAATGTTCATATCATTGTTATAAGTGATATAATAAGGATACTGAAATTGAAAATGGTTCTTAATAAGGTATATAATAACTCTAGTTTATTATCCAGGAGGTTAAAGAACGGTTGAGTCAAGTCAGACACGAGGTAAGGGAACTTCTTAACCCAATTTCCATTCTTTGGGTTAATCTCCTACTTTCAAATTATGTCATGATATTATTATGTCCTATTTTTTATTTTTACTTTCTTTATGTGTACCTATAGTGAATACACATAATAGATCTATTTTATTTTAAAAATGATCTTTTAAGGACTTCGTCTCAATCTCCTTTCATTGAGGCATATTTTATTTTATACACAACTTTATTTTATACGGTGTATAAACCCCTTTGACATTTATGTTTATTCAAAAGGAATCTTTTTTATATGAAGCGTTTTGCTAAAAGACAAAAGGGAATGTTTTTCTTTCCGTACTTATGCGGCGAAAACGACTTCTCCGCCCCTGTGACCATTATTTGAGTTTCGGCTTCCTCTACAAGCTATCATTTTTTTAATGAAAAATAAATACAAAGTTTTAACTATCTTTTATTTTGGTATTGAAAATGGTTTTGAAAACATTTTTATTATATCAATGTGTTGTATTGATATCTTGTGATTGAAATGTGTAAATGTTATGTTTCCTTTATGAATGTTTTATGTGATACGATTATGTTATGGTTTATGTTATGTTTAAACCTATTCATATGAGGAATGTATTGGACTTAATAAGTGACGGGTGGAGCCCGCTATAGCTCCTCGATGCATCGGTAGGTCTCATGAGACAACTAGACGTGGAATTGTCCGAGGCCCTTTCCCAATTTGATTTATGGTTTTGGCCGAGGCCTTAATCATTTTAGACGTCTTGGCCGAGGCCTTGACAAAATGTTTCAGAATGTCCGACATTATACATTCCCTCATTATGAAAGTGGTTATTGATATTTCATGTGATTATTCGACCAGTAGAATATCCATGTGAAGAAGTGAATGGCATTATCTCATTTTACTTTTGCCATATTATGTTGATGTTCAAGTTTAAAAGGATTTTGTTTTAGTTATACATTGCCTTAAATTTTTATGTTTATTTATGAAAGCTTACGCAATATTGTTATCCTTACTGAGCATCTGAGCTCACCCCTTTCAATGTTTTAATATTTTCCAGGATGTGAAGAAGTATTTTATGAATGACCTGCAGGGATAGTCAGAAGAGGATTTTAGTGTGGAATATGAAGACTTTGTTATTAGTTTTTCACTTTATGATGTAATGTAACGTTTACAAATGTATCTAGTGTTTCCAAGGCTACTAAACTAATCGGTCTTTCACGACTTGATCTTTTGTGATCATGCCAATGTTACGAAGTAATTCACCGACTCTGGGTAGCTAGGGTCGGGGCGTTACAGGGTGAGTGGCCGATTCGGGGATTAAGTCATGCCTTCCCATTTAGAGATGATGATGGAAAATATTTTATTATCTCAATTCATACAGTTCATGAGATCACATTCCATTTTCTTAGGCAGTGTCAAAATAATCTGGAAGAGAGACTATAACTGAAGGCACTGCCAGCCTTTCATTGAGTTAGCTGGCAAGATAGTAAACCATAAAATGGCTGAAGCCTATAGAGTTCACATGAATCACCAATGTTTCACAGCTTCTTGTTTCTTTGGGGTTCCCATCATGGGGTCATAGTAAGAGGCATAATGCATTAGATGCTATTTTATGTCCCTCTAACCATTGAACACTGGGAACATGGGGTTCCCAAAGATGAGATGTGTCCGAACGTAGCTCACCCAATCAGGGTAGGGGTTGCACTCTGGTTGTAGCAGAGCGCCCCAACCTTCCATGGTTTCTAGTAGAGATGCTAGTTTCCTAATTACATTCAAGAGACCTCGATGCATATCATGCCAAAAATTGATCATTGGTGGTTGAATTAGGGGGAAATGATGGATGTACTGACAATACTAGTATTTGGGATAGATACACATCTAGGGATTATCCATTTTCGGTTATCATAAATGTATTATGTATTTTTTCCTAATGGAGGGAAGTCTTGATATCCTTTTGGGGCCGGATTCAAGTAGGTTGATGGTCTCGGTGCTAAATTGGATGGGAATCCGAGCTTAATTTCATTCACCTGGATGAGTTCTTATGGTGGGGTAGCCACTTTTGGGAACACTTTTTGATGTATCTCTTTAGGAATGCATTCAGAAAGATAGCTCCCTCTAAGTAGATCGTTTTGTATTCACCTGAGCTCTTTTATATCTTCTTCGTGCTTGACAAGTCTTACCTCGAGCGTGAGGGATAAATTCTCAAAGGGAGGAGGAGGAGGGTCATAAATGACGCTTGATTTATTATTCACCATATTAGGTATTTGTGGGGGATGTGGTAATGGGTTTGTTGAGGGAACACCAAAATTTTGGGCAGCTCTCTAATTCTGATTATGCACACCATCAGGCTTGGTGCGGGATGCCTCCAGGAGGGAACCATATTATATTGCATCATATCTATTTGTATTGTTTCCTATGATATTGGTGGGGCTGAAATTCACCATGTCCACTAATTCATACCAAATTAGAGGAGGTGCACCCAGTACCAAATGGTAGGAGATATTTTTTCACCCTTTGTTTGACTTTATCCTTCCATTATGTGGTATCCTTTGGATTTTTGGCTTACACTACTAGAAATAAGATCTATACCCATGTTCTTTGGAAAAACGTTTGTATATTAAACTTATATGGACCTTTACTAATGGTTTGGCCAAAACTAGTGGTCTAGGTCACTAATTTGGACTTATACCAACGGTTTTCCGAAAACCATTTGTATAGGGGGGGACCTATACCATCGGTTTGGAGAAATTGTTGGTATAGGTCACTTATATAGAACTATACCAACGGTATCCCCAAAAACATTGGTATAGGGTCTCTATTATGGACATTTTCCAATAGGTTTGGCCAAACCGTTGTTGTAGGTCCATAATAGAGACCCTCTACCAATAGTTTGGTGAAAACTGTTGGAATAGGGCCCCCCTATACCAACAGTTTCTCCAAAACCATTGGTATAGGTCCCCAAATCAAAGAATCTATACCAACGGTTCTCAAAACCATTGGTATAGGTCTATAAAAATAGTTTTGAGAACCGTTTTTATAATTACATGTATTGTTTATGGAATCTTATTATAGTGGACATTAAATAAATCAAAATTTAAAATATTTATAATAATACATATATATATATATATATATTTATGAAATTATGTTAACAAAAGTCATGTAAGGTTATTGGTTAGGTCCTTAAATCATAAACCAGAGGTACTGGGATCAAAACCAACAAAATGATTCTTTTTTTGAAATAAATATTCCAATGGTTTTATGGAACCATTGGTATAGATTTTTCATTTTACATATACCAAGAGGTTTTTCAAAACCATTGGTATAGACCTATACCCACAGCTTAGTAGCCAACAGTTATCCAAACTGTTGGTATAGGATATAACAACGTTTTGGAGACCTATAGCAATAGTTTCAAACCGTTGGTATAGGGTATTTTTCAAGTAGTGGAAAATTGACTCGGAGGAAACCCTGATCTGACCCTGTGATATGACATCATATTTGAATGCATGAATTAGGTGATGAGGTGGAATGAGTGACCTCTATATTTATCATTCTTACTTGATGGGTGAAGACACACATCCACTATACGGGAAGTTGAGGTAGACATTCTGTAGCCCTCCAGGCCCGGGTTACTCATGTTCTTCTATTGATGCACTATGGCTTGGATTTTTTAGTCTTACGAGGACATTTTGAGTTAAAAATTCACACAACCCTATGGGCTGGGGATTTTCCCATATTATGGTAATATTCTCTACTATTTCTACCTTTTTGATTTTATGCACTCCCATACGGGTGTGAGATGAGTATGGAACCATATCAACATGAGATTTATTGGCTTTTAAGGACATGATAAATTCTTTTTGGCTGGCTTCCCTTAGGTGGTAATACTACTAGATGTTCTTAGCTTATTGGCTCATAATATTTTCGATGGATCGATCTCATTGGGCCAAACGATTTTGAGACATACTCTAGGATGGTTTTGTTGAGTGTTCTATCGTTCCTGAGTAAGGATTTAATTTGATTGATAACATTGTGTAATAACAATGAAACATGTCATTTCTAATGAGGTACGTGGGATGGGATGTCTGGTGATGTTTATAGATCCATGTTCACCCCATCCCCAAATATGATCTCTAGACTGGGCGTTACAAATTAGGAAACCCAACTTGTTCAGTGTGTGGAGTAAATACAGTTCAATGATTTTATATCAACTTTTTGATCGTGTCCTCCATACAGATGAGAGGGATTCTAGATCGATTAGTTGGAGATGATATCCTAATATGTTTACATGGTGTGAATACCCTTCATAGGACAAGAACTTTTATTTTATCTGGTGAAGAGTCTTCCAGATATTGAGGTGAATGTTATGCACACATTACTCAGAAAAATCCTTTGGTATGTTGATGTGAGAAGGGGTCATGGGCTAATACATCACTGGTATATTATACTTATCTAGTTTTACTCTCACGATAAAAATATCCAACTATTGTTCTTTTGGGAACACCTCTACATGATATTCTCATCTTGATTGCTTCTTAATGATGTTGTTCCAAGAATCTAGGCAAGTAGAAGCCTCATCAATATTTGAGTTGCGCAGGGGTGGCTCGAAAGATGAGCATGGCCATGGACCATCCTATGGTAGATAAATGATATCTCTCCCCATAGATAGTGTTTCTGACTTGTCTGACTTCATTTTTCCCAGTGCCTCAGTGTAGGAGGGATTTCACACATTTTTCCTGGAGGGGGGGGGGACCTTTTAAACAATGTGAATTTTGATTGTGGGGAGGACCTTCAAAATTGGTGTATAGTGGCGGGGATACCATTACAACTTGATACCCAACTGTAGGGAGTGTCCTTTCAACATATACCTTGGGGAGGACCTTCAGGGTTGCTTATAGCGAGGGGAGGACCTTCGAGATGCTTGATGTCATTGAGGAGAAGACCTTATCGATGACTGTGATGATAGTGAGTACTACTATCAAAGCTTGATATCTACCTACATGGAGAATTTAGGCAGTTTACATCCTGAGGGACTTTCGGATGTACAAAAATGGGGGGAGGATCTTCTTGACACTTGATGTTTCTATTGGGAGGGCCTTCATAGTAACTATCATTGCAGGGGAAAGCTTCACAATGGTTATCATCATGGAAAGGACTAACATTATGACTTCAGGACCAACTACAGGGAGAAGCATATCTATAGTGTATACCCTAGGGATTTCCATCAGGGAGGAAAAAAACAATGGTGGGGGGCTTTCTTGCTGCATGATCTTAATGTCAAGGGGAGGGATACCCTAGCACATATTAGAAGATATGATCTCATGATCGGAAATTCCTGACCCATAGAGTAAAACATCATGGGTGCTCTGGGGAGGGTCTTCAAAGTAGCTAGTAGCAAAATTGCAGGGAGGGCCCTCGCAACTAAAACTACCACTTCAATAATTTAGTAATCGGCTGATATGGTCTTGATCCTTTAACGATATATGTCAGAGTGCGTCAAGAACCACAGATTCCAATAGTGTCGGATCATGTATGTTCTCTACGTCTCCTGGTTTCCTTTGGTGCATTTCATTTTTGGGCACTGTTTTGTAGGTTACCAGGGTCATCTACTATTCGAAATTCCCTTCATATACAAGTCCCCTATGTTTTTTCTTCATGTGATGCTATCAGGATACGACAACGAAAGTCTCGAGTTTTGGCAGGATTATATGCCTACCTTTAAGTGACCACCACATTGGACCAGAATCCCCTAGTTGGAACAAGTATATGCTCCTGATCAGGTTATCTGTGTATCAAGAGATATTATCATCGACCCTCCTAGGCTGGGAGTAAGGATGTGTAACAACTCTAGAGTGACTAACCCATTTTGCGAGTAAGTCATAATGTTCAAGGAAACCAGATCATGGGCCTAGTTCCTCGCCTTTTTCATTGATGTAATTATATCTTTCCATGTTTGCAGGATATGTTCTGGAATCGACGTCAAATGTTCCATCATTTCCAAGATGTTTTGTGATACATATTTTATTTTAATGGGTATGAATTCCCATTTTGATATTGAAGCAGGAGTTTGTGCCTTCTCGGATCCTCTATAGGTTTCTAGTAGATATTGGAGGTTATCCTCTGATGGGATAGAAGAACGATTTTTTCACCAGTTGTCTCCTCTAGTGACCACAGTATTTTACTAGAGGGAATTAAATTTAAGAGCGTAAATTTGAATCTTCTTTCTTACCATTGTATTTATCTTGCAAGCTTCATATGCATCTGCAGAAATTTGACTCTACTCATATTTGTTTGAGGACCTACTTGGATGGAGGGCTTGATACACATCAATAGATATTTTTTCATGCCTATAGCTAGTTGTCATTATATTTGGATGATAGACTTCTAGTGCATCAGTAAATACCTGCACCTACCTATAATTTCCCACTCTGTATTCATGGATGGACTGGGAAGCATTGGAAAGGATGTGCGTGTGTTTGCAATGTGCCACCCTATTTATATGGTGGGATTGATTGGTCATGGAAGAGTTGTATGTATTCTCATTGAATTCCACCACTTTTGTATGGCAAAGTTCCTCCATAGGAATCCGGGTGATAGCTTGTTCCTGGTTATATGTATGCCACCATCAGCGGGCATCATGAGCGGACTTTTCCTTCTATACTTCAGTAGGATCCTGCATAATAAGATCCTATTCATAGTGAGGATACATGGTTACCCAATGTTGGTATTGATGCTCTTTGGTATTGGCCAATGTGTAAGAAACTTATGCAGCTGGGATGATGTTATCAACATCGAATTTATCTACCTCTCTGAGATAGGGGTACTTGTTGTCATGCTCTGGGGACATGCTCCCAAAATAGTTCAAGATGACTACCCGGGCCACATTGTGTTGGGGTGCTGACTGCCTATGAGCTTTTTCATATTGGAGGCTTTTTCTTTCGGCCTCCACTATAGGGAGAGTTCCAAATTGGTGGTATTATTTAATCCAAGGGTTGGATAACCAACATTTATGTTGTTGGGATGGTGAGGGGTTCGTGCTCTTCATCAGGGCCCTAAATTCCTGTGGGATCACTGAGGCGTGTGTCAATATTGGTTGTTAGGATTATATTTTGATGGAATGTTACATTATAAAACCCTGCAATATATATATGACATATACAGACAACAAAACCCCATCAAAGTAGCATATTTTGATCATATTAAAATATGAATATTTAGTTTTACCCCTTCTTTTATTGTGAGGCAAAGGGGCATGAGTGGCGTACAACCTCCGCCATGGTTGATGATTCATGTCTGGTTCACCATTTTTTTCATCCTGAGGTGGTTTGTTTTGGGGAAAACAATTTTTTATGATGGGAGATAATAATTTTTATGTAATTATAGAATCTTTCACATCACCATTATTGTTTTTTCCCAATCCGCATCATTATCCGTTAGGGGTATTTGGATTGAACCCATTGGGACTCAAAAATTTATCCATTTTTTCATTATGAAGGAGGTTCCACAATCAGATGATCCCAGCGGATGGTTGAATGTGGTTATGTATTTCTAGAATTGGTCCTCTTAGGATATAACTTCCTCATATGGTCTCTAATGGGTTTATTCATGGAACCAGAAACACCCAATGATCATAGTATCCATGATTCATGGAAATTCATTCAAATCCAAGTGCTCATTGGATGAAGATTTGGAAAACGACACTTAAGGACTCCATTGGACTGGTGGATGGGAGTTCAGGCTCATAACACCCTTTTTGGGAGAATTATTGCTCATTCTGGGACACTTTTATAGATTTATGTTTGAATGCTTGGTTCACTCCCGAAGTGTATATCCACGAGAAACCCCAAGTTTATAGGATCATCAAGGATATAAATTGATTTGATGTAACATAGGCAACATCGAACTATGCCATGAAATATGGTGATCTGGAGTTTATCGTCATTCAGGAGGGATGAAAGGTGATTTGATGTTGCAATGAAACCCATAATATGGGATTCCGATATATCATCGGGAGAGGAATCAGACCCCATGTAGTTCGGTTAGTTTGGGGCTTGGATCTGGGAGGAATCCCATTGGTTGTGGGTATAAATGGGGGTGAACCCATTTGGAAGGTCACCCGTTATGATCTCTAGCCTTTAAGAAGGTGTCCTATGTATCCTAGTTTGAACATGAATCAATGTTCTCATAGTTCAGGATGGGATGGGGACTACACAAGGAAGTGGCCTATTTGGGGGGGGGGGGATGACCGTGTTAACCCTTTGAGAAGGGAACCCCTTTTGATCTCGGTCTTTTAAGAAGGCATCCTATGTATCTTGGTTTGAATAAGAATCAGAGTTATCATATTTCAAGATGTTTTGGGGCTTATTCATGGAAGTTGCCCATTTGCGGGGGAAATGACTAGGTGTAAGATTTTTGAATGGAACCCCTTTTGAACTCAATACTTTTACCAGGATTCCTACATTTTCTAATTTAAACAGGAATCATAGTTATCTTTTTTCATAATGGGTTAGGGATTATGCATGGATGCATCCCATTTGAGGGGGACATGACTTGGTGAACCCTTTAGGAATGGCACCCCTTTCTATCTCAGCCCTTAAATATAGTCTTATATGTATCATAGTTTGAACATGAATCAGAGTTATTATAGTTTAGGATTTGGAGTTGGTTTTGCAGATGTTGTAATCCTAAAAAATCTCTAAACTCGTGTGAGTCATGCTCAGTGTGAGAAACAAGAAGATGTGAGTGATTCAACAAACCATACATCTACTCTCCCACTAGTGGAAGAGCTTAGGCCTATGAAGGAATAAGATGACGAAACGATGGGAGAGGGAATGGAGAAATGAAAACATTAATGTGGGATAAAATTAGACCTCATGCGGCTCAGATGTCAGATGTTTGGGACTTACCACAATGGGAGTGCCTTATAATGCGCTTTGGGAAAGCCAAGGAATGTCTCCTCTCATAAAAAAGATAAGAAAGCATGATTCCTTCAACTGATCATTGTAACTCAATGATTGATAAATCATGTGATCTCCCTTAATCCCTATAATATGGAGGTTCACGTCAGTATCCTATGGTTGGAATCCGGGTTACCATGAAAATGAAGACTTACAAACAACCTTGGATTCTGAACTATTGTAGGTACAACCTTTATGAATCAACATACCATGGGTATGTAGACTCAAATTGGCGTGCTGATGCACTTGATGATCTGATCATATAGGTCTGGTGGCTTTGGAGGAGGCTTAGGCCTGATGCTGATGGATAGGTTAGTGGAGGAGTTGTGGAGGACTGAACAGTAATACAGAGAAAAGATTGGAGCCATAGGGAAAGACACACAAAGATGACCCATTCCATTTACTATTTTCTCACACCAGATGGGGGATCCCTGTATACCATAGTTCTATATGGGTATGGGGTTGTCCCCATACTAAAGTAGTACATAGGCTTGGGTATGGACCATAGCGTACCAATGTGGAATGTGGTCCTGGATGCGGTCGGCCATGCCACTTCGGGTTCCATCCACATATTGATGCAGTACGTGGTTTAGGGTTAGATCTGCAACGTGATTCACTATACGAAGCGCCGTATTGAATGTGGGTCGTAAAACATTTGGCTAGTGGGGAGTTCATCTGTGAGGAATTTATGGTTCATGATGACACCAATTAGGTTTGATATTTACCCATTATTTTTAAGTTTCTTATTTTAATGGTTCGTGGTCAGTTATACATACAGAAACATGATTCACAGTCTTCACTTAGTTGATGATTCATTACGAAAGTATGAATCCTCTCTGAATACTTTCTTCCAATCTCTAGGGTCTCCTCCATGCTTTCTTTATCCATCCCCATCTTCTTCCCCCTGTTATCCTTTTATAGAGCATTTGGAAAATCAAATCTATGGGCATGAGACACCATTTGGGGAAGCCCGTGAAGAAATATTTCAAACCATAGAAGACTCAGTCATCCGATGTTTGTGGAGGCTATGGATCACGGTTCTTGGTTCGCAGAACTTAGCCAACATGCTTCATCTACGAACTTACGAGTTCGTGGGAAGGTATGAGGATGGAATCCGATTGGTCGATTTTTCACACAATACAATTTGTGGCTTCCTGGGGTTTCTGACCATGGAACCATAGACCAGCGCCTTGTGGGTCCTTATGTGTACCTATGGTGTGCAATTCAATAATTCTGTGAACCTTTCCCAATGATGGTATGCAGGTCACTTAAAACTCTTGAAAAATTCGATTTCATCAAGTTTCTTCCCAAATTTCCAATTCAATTTGCATCCCCATGTCATACTGAACATGTTGGAACATTTTATTCATTCTACAAAGTGATTTTGGGAGTATTTAATTCCCTTTGAAATGTTTTCATGACCATATAATGTTTTTAGGGTTTTAGGTTATTCTGGATTTTTTCGGGATTTAGGGTTTTTGAGTTTTTAGGGTTTTAGGGATTTTATTTTTTTAAAGTTTTTATGGGTTTAATGATTTTTAGTGTGTTTATTTGTTTTTACTGTTTTTATGGGTTTTTATGGTGTTTTTTATATTTAATAGTGTAGGTTTTTTTTTGGTTTTTAATGTCTTTAGGGGTTTTAACATTTTCTTGGTTTTTGGGGTATTTATGTGTTTAATGTTTTAATGGTTTTCATAGATTTTTTCCATGTTTTTAGTGGGTTTTTATGGTTTTATGGATTTTAGGACTATTTTGGGATTTTTATATATTTTTTTGGTTTTTTATGGATTTTGAGGGTTTTTATTATTTTTATGAGTTGTTAACATTTTTTCAATTTAATGGTGTTTTAGAGTTTTTAGTGATTTTTGTATTTTTATTTGTTTTTGGGGTTTTTATGTTCTTCAGGGTTTTTACGGTATTTAGGTGTTTAGGGTCTTTTAGGTTTTTATGTTATTTAACATATTTTTAGTTTTTAGGGGTTTAAAGTGTATTTATGTTTTAATTTTTTCTTTATGATTTTAATTTTTTAAGGTTCTTTACGGTTTTTAGTTTTTTTTGGATTTTTATGATTTTTATGAATTTTTTGGGGTTTTATAGATTTTGAGGTTCTAGAGGGTTTTTTGTTTTTTTGGATTTTTAGAGTTTTTTGGGTTTTAAGGTCTCTTAGAAAGTTTTTTAATTTTTTATGGGTTTAAATGTATTTTAGGTTTTTAGTTGTTTATTAGATTTTTTATAGATTTTTAGGGTTTTTATTGTTTTTAGGGGTTTTATGTTTGTAGGGTTTTTAGGTTTTTTAATGTTTTTAATTTTTTATGTTTTTATGGATTTTAATTGTTTTATGTTTTAATGTTTTCATATCAATTTTAGTGTTGGTATATTTTTTTCATTTTATGGTTTTTAGGTATTTTTTAGGATTTGTGTGTTTTTTATGCTTTTTAGTTATTTTTAGGTTTTTGGGGTTTTTAGAGTTTTTAGGGGTTTATGACATTTTTGGCTGTTTTATTTTTTTTATTTAATTTTACTAATTTTTTTAACAATTTTAGGGGTTTAAAGGGATATTAGATATTTTTGTGGTTTTTAGGGTTTTTATGGGTTTTTAGGGATTTTAAGGTATTTTGTGGTTTTATTGTTTTTAGGGTTTTTTGTTATTTAGGTTTTAAGGATTTTAGTTGTATTTATATTTTTAAGGTTTTCCTAAGCTCTTTCATGGTTTTTATGATTTCTAATGGTTAAAGGGAATATTATATATTTTTTATGTTTTATGTATTTAAGGGTTTTTGAGGGTATTTAGGGTTTTAAGAGTTTTTTTTTCAGGTTTTGGGGTTATTTGGAGATTTTAGGGTTTTTATATATTTTAAATTTTTAGGGGTTTAATTTTTTTGATGTTTTTAGTGATTTTTAGGTTTGTATGGTTTTATAGGGGTTTCTAATCTTTTTTAGGGTTTTTATGGTTTTTAGATTTTTTAGGATTTTTTCGTTTTTAGGGAATTTTTGGGGGTTTTATGTTTTCCGGGATATTTTTGGGTTTTTAGGATGTTTATTTCTTTTTTAGGATTTTCATAATAATTTACGGCTTTTGTGTTTTCTAGGGTTTTTGGAGGTATTATGTTTTCTTGGTGTTTTATGGGTTTTTATGTTTTTTGGGGTTTTAATGTTTTTAGAGTTTATTAATGTTTTTTGGGTTTTAAAGGGTTATACGAGTTTTAAGTGGGTTTTATGGGGTTTTATGCATTTTTAGTGTTTTTACGTTTTTAGGGCTGTTATGTGTTTTATGTTTTTAAGGTTTTTGTTGTGATTTTTTGGGGCATTAGGGGGTTTTAGGTTTTTAGGTATTTTTAAATCTTTTATGGATTTTTGTGGGGTTTTAGGGTTTTTAGAGATTTTAATGGCTGTTTGCGGTTTATAGTGTTTTTAGGGTTGTAAGCTTCTTTTATTATTAGGTGTTTTTTGTATGAATTTTGAATGTTTTTTGGACTTTTAGAGATTTTAATATTTTATGGGGTTTGATCTTTTTTTTTGATTTTTTTAGTGGTTTTAGGTTTTTCTGGGTTTTTAGGTTTTTTAGTGTTTTTTGATGGTTCGAGGATTATTTTGTTTTTACGGTTTTTTGGGGTATTTAACAATTTTTTAGTTTTTTGGGCTTTCAAGAGTTTTCATGTTTTAAAGCTTATATTACGTGTTTCAATATTTTTAAGGATTTTTACGTATTAGGGATTTTAAGGGTTTTTTTAGATTTTTATATATTTTTAGGGTATTTACATATTTTTAGTGGTTTTAGGATTTATAGTGTTTTTAGGGGTTTTTGGTTTTCTTTGGGTTTTTATGTTTCTTTTATTTTCAGGAGTTTTCATGATTTATATTTGTTTTAAAATTTATGGGGTTAAAAGGAATTTAAAATTTTTATTTTTATTTAGGGGGTTTATGGGTTTTTAGGGTTTGAGGTGTTTTCTTGTATTTAGCTGTTTTTTTTGTGTTTTTGGTTCTTTAGGGGATTTTTTAGATTTTTAGATTTTTTAGAATTTTTGGGGGTGTAAGGTTTTTTAGGTTTAATTTTTTTTTGGGTTTATAGTGTTTTTAAGGGTTGTTACTATTTTATGAATTTTTATGTACTTTTTAAGATATTTAGGAGTTTTTGGGATTTTAAGGGTTTTTTGGTTTTTTTTTATTTTTACCGTTTTCAAACGTTTTAGGTATTCCATGGGTTTTATGTATTTTTAGTTTTTAAGTATTTTTAGGGTTTTGTATTGTTTTAATGGTTTATTAAATTTTTATGTATTTTTTTGGTATTTTTAGATTTTTATGGATTTTCATGTTTTTTTTGGGTTTTTTGGTTTTTTTGTGTTTTAGTGGATTTTTTTGTGTTTTGTTGGGATTTATGGTTTTTAGAGATTTATAAAATTTTTAGAGTTTTAAATAATTTTCATAGTTTTTTTACTTTATAGGGTTTTAATGGGTTTTAGGGTCTTTATGGTTTTTTGGGATTTTTATGGTTTTATGGATTTTAGGGGTTTTTAGGGGTTTTAAGGCTTTTAGAATTTTTTATGTATTTTGGGTGTTTTAGTGTTTTAGTTTTTAATTTTTTCTTTTGCTTCATAATTTTTTTTTATAATTTTTATCATTTTTAGTTATTTTTAGTTATTTTAAAGGATTTTTATTTATTTTTAAGGTTTTTAGGTGTTTTGAGGGGTTTTTGGGTTTTTGGGGGTTTAGGGTTATTTTTTTTGTCTTCATAATGTTTTGTTGTGTTTTTAGGGGTTTTAAGATTATTTTAATGCTTTCGAAAAAATATAGGGGATTAATGGGTTTTTAGTGTATTAGTGGTTTTATAGTTTTTATGGGTTTTAGGGGTTTCATCATTTTTTGGGATTTATGATTCTTTACTATTTGTATGGGTTTAAATGGGTTTTAGGTTGTTTAGTTTTTTTATAGTTTTTACGGGGATATATGTATTTTTATGTTTTTATGGTGTTTTTATGGGTTTTAGGTGTTTTTAAGAGGTGTTAGTGTTTTTAGGTTATTTGGGGTTTTATGTGATTTGTGGTTTTATGGTTTTTGTCTGGATTTTTTTGTGGTTTTAATGATTTTTCGTGTTTTATGAATATTTTTGTCCTTTTAAGATTTTTAGGGTTTTTAGGGTTTAAATTTATTTTATTTTTTTTGTGGTTTTTAAGGCTTTATGGGGATTTATGGGGTTTTTAGTTTTTTAATGTTTTTTGTGTATTTTTGGGGTTTATGGTTTTTAGTTTTCTTCATATTTTTGGGGGTTTAAATGGTTTTTAATATTTTTATTGGTTTTTAATGGTTTTAAGGTTTTTATGGTTTTGAGGTGGTATTATGGTCTTTATGGGTATTTAATTTATTAGGGTATTTTGGTGTTTTATAGTTTTTTTAGGATTTTAATGGGTTTTTAGGGTTTTTAGGATTTTAAGGTCATCGTAGGATTTTTAGGAATTTTTGATTTTTTTTACATTTATAGAGGCATTTAAGACTATTTATATTTTTATGGCCTTTCAGGGTTTTTGGTGATTTTGATGTTTTTTTGGTTTTTTGGATTTTAACATTTTTTATGTATTTTAACATTTGTATGGTTTTTAAGTGTTTCATATATTTAATTGTTTCTTATGGTTTTCATTCTTTATAGAGTATTTTAAATTATAAGGTTTTTTGGGGTTTTTTGGTTTTTTATTGATTTTTAGGGTTTCAAGGATTTTTCTGGATTTTTCTGCTTTTTATCATTTTTTTGGGATTTTAGGTGGTTTTTAAATTTTTATGGTTTTATGGTTTTTTATTGTTTTTTATTATTTTATGGGATTAAAGGGTTTTTTCAATTATTAGTTATTTTATGGTTTAATGATTTATTTTGTTTTTTATGGGGTTTTATGGTCTTTAGGGTTTTAATGGGTTTTAGAGTTTATTATGTTTTTTAGTAGTTTAAAGTGTTTTTAGGGTTTTATGGTTTCATTGTTTTATTAGGGTTTATCAGGGTTTTTTGTGGTTTTTTGTTTTTAGGATTTTTTTTGGGATTTTTCAGAATCATATGTTTTTTATGGATTTTGATGGTTTTGGGGGGTTTTTTGGTTTTATGGTGTTTTTATTGAATTTTTGGGATTTTGGTGTTTATTTTTACTTTTTTAAGGGTTTAATTTTTTTTCAATATTTGTAAAGTTTTTACGGGTTTAATGTGTTTTTACAGTATTTAGTGGTTTTAGAGTTTTTATGGGGTTCATTGGTTTTATGGTTTTAGGGGTTTTTATGGGCTTTTGGGGGATTTATGTGTTTAGGGGTCTTTTTAGGGTTTTTAGTGCTTGTTAGGTTTTTGGGGGTTTAAGTTCTTTTGGGGTTTTAAGGGTTTCATATGGTTTTTAGGTTTTTTATATTTTTTACATGTTGATGATTTTTATAGTTTTTTAGGAATTATATTATTATTAGTGGTTTTAGGGTTTTTGAGGGTTTTGAGGGGTTTTTAGGGATTTTTATGATTTTTTTTTTATTATTTTTAGGGGATTAAAGATTTTTGGTTTTCATTGATTTCATAGGGGTTTTATGTTATTTTTTGTTTTTTATGTTTTATGCATTATTTGAAATTTTTAGGATTTTTTTCGGTTTTAGGGTTTTTAGGTATTTTGAAGATTTTATGATTTTTTTAATTTTTACGGTTTGTATTGTTTTTCGAGTTTTGGGATTATTGTATAATTTTTTGGATGGTTATGATTTTTTCAATATATTTTTAAATGTTAAGCAGTTTAATGTTTTTAAGAGATTTTTGTGGGTTTTAGGATTTTTATTGAGTTTTATGGTTTTTAAATATTGAGGGGGTTATTGTTTTAGGGTTTTAGGGAAATATAATGTTCTATTTTTTTATATTTTTAGGGATGTTAATTATTTTTTGGTTTTAATGTTTCTCTTAGTGGATTTCATGTTTTCTAGGGGTTTTTCCAATTTTTGGATTTTTAGCGATTTTGAGGGTTTTTTGGATTTTTTTGATATATTAGTGTTTTAGAGATTTTGAAGGTTTTTAGTGTTTTTTTATGGAATAATGATTTTTTTGGATGATTACAGTTTTTTTTTGATTTTTTACGGGTTTTAAGGATTTTATTGTTTTTAGAGGTTTAATGGGTTTTTCGAGTTTTTAGTGTAATTTGGGATTTTACGTGTTTTTAGGGGTTTTAATGTTTTTAGTGGTTTTATGGTTTTCTTATTTTAATGTTTTTTAGGGTCTTAGTGTTTTTATAATATTAGGGGTTTTATGTGTTTTTATGTTATCTTAGGGGTTTTTAGTTTTTTTGGGTTTTTTATTTTTTAGGAAATTTAATGATATTTATGGATTTTAGGGGTCTAGATATTTTGAGGGTTTTGGGGTTTTGGGGGGGTTTTAGGGTTTTAATGGGTTCTTTGGGTTATTAGGGTTGTTTATTTTTAAGGTATTAATGTTTATTAGAGTTTTGATACCATTTAAGGTGTTTAAGAGGTTTTATATTTTTTATATGTTTTTTAGGTTATTTAGTTTTTTAAGGATTTTAGGGGTTGTAATGGTTTTTTGGATTTTGAAGGGCCTTAAGGTTTTTTTTTGTTTTTAGTGTTTTTTATTTTTATTATATTAATTTTTTTTGTTTTTTAAGGTTTTCTTAGGGTTTTTAGGGTTTGGGGGGTTTTTACTTTTTATAGGGTTTTAAGGTTTTTTATTGTTTTTAGGGATTTTGATGGTTGTTATCGGTTTTAGGGCGTCTTGTGTTTTTTCAAATTTTTTGTGTTATTTTTGAGTTTTTAGCATTTTATGGTTTTTATAGTTTTTAAAACTTTTTCATGGGTTTAAAGGGTATTTATAGTTTTTATTGGTGTTTAATTTTTTTGGGATTTATGGTTTTTTGGATTTTTAGTGTTTTCATGTTTTTAGGGGGTTTAAGTGTTTTTTGGTTTTTAAGGATTTCATATGGGTTTTCAAGGGTTTTATTGTTTTTTAAATTTTATGGATATGTAGGGTTTTTTAGGATTTTTATTTTTGTTTATGTTTTGTGGAATTTTTAGGATTTTTTGGGTCATTAGGGTTTTTAGTGTTTTTTGGTTTTTTTGTGGTTTTATGTGTTTTTTGAGTTTTCAAGGGATTTGTATCTTTTTGTGGTTTAAAATGGTTTTATAGAATTTAGTGGGGGGTTTTTGTATTTTTATTGGGTTTTAATGTTTTAAAGGTTTTAGTGGTTTTTGAGGTTTTTTGGGTTTTAGTGTTTTTAGGGTTTTAGTGTTTTTAGGGTTTTTAGGGTTTGTAGTAGTTTTTGATTTTAATATGTTTTAATTCTTTTTTTATTTTAAATGCTTTCATTAGATCTTTCCTGGTTTTTATGGGTTTTTACATTTTTAGGGATTTTTAGGGCATTTTATGATTTTTATGTTTTTTGGGGTTTTAGGGGATTTATGGATTTTGTGGTGTTTTAGGGGTTTTATGTATTTTTTTGGGTTTTTTGGGAATTTTCAATTTTTTATAGTTTTTAACATTTTTAGGGGTTTAAAGAATTTTTAGAATTCTTAGTGGTTTATAAGGTTTTTATGGGGTTTAGTTGTTTTTACGGTTTATTGTGTCTTTATATTTTAATGGTTTTAAAAAATTTTATGGGGTTTTAGGGTTTTTTCCACTTTTAGGTTTTTAATGGTTTTATGTTTTTATGTTTTTCATAGGGTTTTTCTGGATTTAAGGGTTTTTTACATTTTTAGAGATTTTAGTGATTTTTAGGTTTTTTATTTTTTTAATGTTTTTAAAGATTTTGGTTGTTTTGAAGGATTTTTAAGGTTTTTTATGATTTATTTGGGGTTTTTACGTTTTTTATATCTTAGAAGTTATAGAGGTTTTGAATATTTTTATGGTTTTAAACGATATTTATAGGTTTTAGTGGTTTACTGTTTTATGGGTTTCAGGTTTTTTTTAATTTAAGAGGTTTTTATATATGTTTTTTTTGGTTTTTAGGGTTTTTAGTGTTTTTATGATTTTTATGGGTTTTTTTTCGGTTTTGAAGGTTTTCTTAAGCGCTTTTAGGGTCTTCTTTATTTTTAGGGATTTTATGCCTTTTTGGGATTTTATAGGTTTTTTCGAGTTTTTAGAGATTTTGATGGGTTTAGGGTTTTTGGGGTTTTTGTGTTTTTATAGTTTTTATGTGTTTTGGGGATTTATGGATATTTTGAGGTTTTTAGGGTTTTTTAGTTTTTATATTTTTTAACATTTTAGGAGTTTAAATGGTTTCTGATTTTTTATTGGGGTTTTTGGGTTTTTATGGTGTTTTGGTGTTTTTTACGATTTAGGGTTTTTTGGTTTTTTGGTCTTTAGGGGTTTTAGTGGTTTTATATTTTTTAGGTTTTTTGGGGCTTTAAATGTTTTAGGATTATCAATTTTTATGGGTTTTTAGGATTTTTAATGTTCTCTGTTATTTTTATGTTATTTGTTAGGATTTTTTATGTTTTTAGAAATTTTGATGGGTTTAGGGGATTTTTTTGGGTTTTTTGGGATTTTGAGTTTGTTTGGTTTTAATGGGTTTATTACATTTTTGAAAATTCTAAGGGTTTATAGTGTTTTTAGAGTTTTTGGTAGTTTTTAAGGTATAATGGGTATTAATTTTTTAGGGGTTTTATGATTTCTTAGGATTTTTGGGTTTTTTAAATTTTTAGGGTTTTTAGCCTTTTGGGGTTTTAAGGGATTATGTGTTTTTAGGTTTTTAATGGTTTCTTATGGGTTTTCATATTTTTTTGGGTTTTTATATTTTTAGGGATTTTTGGGCTTCTCTAGGTCGTTATGGTTCTTTAGTGTTTTGTGGATTTTAAGGGTTTTCAGTTTTTTAGTATTTTTAATGGTTTTATGGTGTTTCTTTTCTTAGTTTTTATGGGTTTTTAGTGTTTATTTAAATTTTTATGTGTTTAAAGAGTATTTAGAGTTTTTATTTGTATTTAGAGTTCTTATGGGTTTTATGTTTTTTAATGTTTTAAGGTGTTTTTATTGTTTTTAGGGTTTTTATGTTTTTATGTTTTTTATTATTTTTTGGGTTTTCATTGGGTTTATGTTTTTTTAGTTTTCTTTGGTTTTCATAGGATTTTACAAGGTTTTAGGGGTTTTTTTAACTATTTTGGGATTTTGAGGTGGTTTTACGATTTTTTCTGGTTTTTAAATATTTTGAGGGGTTTCATGGATTTTTTATTATTTAGGGTTTTAAGGTTTTCTATAGTTTTTAAAACATTAGGGTTTTAATGTTGTTTTAGAGTATTTCATTGGCATTTAATGTTTTTATGGGGTTCTTTTCTGTTTCGGGTTTATAAGGGTTTTTATTGTTTGTAGGGGCTTTTAGGGTCTATTTATGGTTTTTAGGGTTTTTAGATTTTTTTTTGTTTTTAGGGGATTTATCTGTTTTTATGTTTTAATGGGTTTCATAAGGGTTTTCTAGGGTTTTTGGGTTTTTTTTAAGTTTTTAGGTATTTTTAGGGACTTTTTCAGATTTTAATGTTTTAAGGGTTTTTAGGGATTTTGATGGTTTTTTTAGTTTTTTAGTTTATAAGGTATTTTGTGTTTTTTTGGTTTTATGGTTTTTTTGAGTTTTTTATGGGTCTCATTGTTTTTAGATATCATTGTTGTTTTAGGGTTTTAATAGTTATTTTTATTTTTTCTAAGTTTTTTGGTTTTATGGGGTGTAATAGTTTTTTATGGTTTTTAGGGGTTTTTATGTTTTTTTGGGTTTTAAGGGGTTTTTTAGGGATTTAGTGTTTTTAGGTTTTTAGGAGTTTTAAGTTCTTTTAGGTTTTTATGTTTTTGGTATGTATTTTTTGGGGGTTTTTTTAACATTTTTATGGCTTTTTAGTGTTTTTTTACGATTTTATGGTTTTTACGGTTTTAGCGTATCTTGGGATTTTAGTGTTTTAATGGGGTTTGCAAGGTTTTAGGGGTTTTTTTGAGTTATTTTAGAGTTTTTAATTTTTTAGTGTTTTTAAAAAATTTACATGTTTAATGGGATTGTAGTGTTTTTAGTGTTTTTTGAGTTTTATGTGTTTGTAATGTTTTTAGTGTTTTTATGGTTTGTAAGGTTTTCAGGGGTTTTACGGTTTTTATAATTGTTTAGGGTTTTTAGGGGTTTTCATGTTTTTAGGTTTTTATTGGTTTCTTAGTGTTTTTCATGTTTTTTTTTGGTTTTTTTACTTTTTATGTTGATTTAGAGATATTTTAGGATTTTTAAGTGTTTTTAGAGTTTTTTTGGGATTTTGAGGGGTTTAAAGTTGCAACATTTCAATCAAATAGAAATAATAAAATTAATCAATAATAATAATCATAACACATGTTGGCAGTATAAAATGTTTTATATAGTGGAAATTACACAATATTCAAGAATTGCATTTCATTTTCACTAAAACAACATAAGACATAATTTGTACATGATTGTTCATTAAACTGAATTAAGTAAAAATGAGAATTAATTTCCTGAATAAAATATAAATTACATAAATACAAGGAAGTAGGAGAAATGATAAACCCTGCCAAAACATGTCTAAAAAACATTTAAAATGAACAAATTAAATTTAAAACCCATAGATATAACTGGTTGACTTATTTGAATTAATACTAGAAGAAATGAAATTCATAAATTTATAGGTCGAATTAAAAGAAGAAATAAAGACGTAAATTACATAAGGATTTAACATGCTTCAGACCACTTTTGGTCCGACATTCAGTAAAAAACACCACATGACCGACATTTTTTATTATTCTCATAATAAATCAAATATAGGAGATAAACACAAACAAAAATAGATCAATAATAATACCACATGATCCATTTGAAAATAAATTTCAAAGTAGGAAGACAAAGAACACTTACAAATACAGACAGATTACAACTGCCCGACGGTCATCGTTGCGCTGGTTCGGAAACTCACACACTCACAAAAGTTACCCTGTTAATCCCTCTAAGCATAGCCTTGGTCACTGCTCAAAGATTGGCTGGGATATAAACTCCCTTTCCACGAATTTTATCCCAATTTCTACCACTGGATACCTCTATATTTTTGAACACACACTCAAGGTTCTAGATCAAGAAAATTGATTATGAAAAAACATTACACCTTGCCTAGATTGGGACCTTGTTTGGATGAACATTATACGGATGTCTGGATCATGAATCACACACAAAATGCTGGCAGGGGCTGGATCTCCACCGGAGTTCAATCTAAAGGTCAAAAATGCCATTCAAAACCTTGAAAACCGACCATGAACACATGATGGGGGATCGATCTTGATCAATCAACCTGGATAACAAAGGGACTGCATGTCTTAGGTGTTGATAGGGATGTTGAGATCAGACTCCAGAGATCAAAGACAAGGAAACTCCTGGATCCTATAAGCGTGTACACAAAAACTGTGTACTCCGAATCAATAAAAAAATTCACAAGTAAGGAACAACCCCTATATCAAAAATAAAATATTGAACTAGAGTCAAAGACCCGAGCATGTCATGACTCTAATGGAGGTATCCTTTTATGATCTATTTCTAGGGTTTTCCAGACTCGAATGAGGCGGAGAGGGATTATGAGAGGTGCTTGCTGCACCAAATATCTGTAAAGAATAAAGCTTCCTAAAACATCGCAACAAATAGAGGTGGCATAAAAAAATTCTAGAGGGAAACCTACCACATGGATGGTGGAAAATAGAATTTCAAAATCATAATAATAATGGGTGAGGTAAATATATAATATATAAAAAGAAAATTTTATTTGGAAAAAATCACAAATATCCAATAATTTCATTTAGAATTAGAAATGTCCTTACACCTACTACCCTCAATTTGGGCAAGACATCCAAAACTGGAAACCATTACAAGGGATGTCAAAGAAATGTCTCCCAACTTGCATCACAGTGATTCATGGCACCCGAATTGAATTGTATCCAAACAACTTCCAAATATTCTAAAAAGGATCTAAACAAAACAGAGAACATACCAATACATACCTGGGTTACCCATTGAGATGATCTAATGGTGGAAGCTGAAAGAGAAAATCACATGCTATAATAGGCCTTTTGAAACTTCTCACTAGTACCTATAGAATAGTAACAAAACAGAGTTGTACCATCCTCACACCAAACATGTCAACATACACATCATCTTAGAGTTTCACTAAGAATGTAACTCAAAAATAAAACATGATAGAGAAAACAAGTAGCAAAATGAGTAATATAGAGAGGGTAATAAAAATAAAAGAGTAACCACCTAAACCCATAAAAGCACAAGAGGACCAAATCACCCATAACTATTAACTTTAAGATGAGACACATTTCCTGAAAACTCTAACAAGAAGACTCTCGACACAAGGCACCAGAAGACCCTTAAATGATGGATTCATAGTCTCCATCCATAGAGATTACTGGACAAACAAAATCCAAAAGTATATTTCCTATAAAAAAGAAAACTACAAGGACACATAGAAGTAGTCCCAACATCCTAGAATATCTCTAAGATGTGATAACCAAATTTTGGGGGCTAGCTAGAAACAAGGGGGATACAATTCACTAAAGTGCCACACATCCTAGTCTAGAATTACTAATTGAAACAAAGTAGAAAAATAGTGTCGAATTGTAAAAAAAGAAGAATGGTGGTCATACAAACATCAAACAATAGCACTACCCCAGAAATCTACCCAAACCTAAGCACTGAACTCGCTATAGGACCATACCTGGAGAAAATTGTCAAAAACGATGTGGAGGAAGATAACAAAGCTAACATAAGATCATATCCTAGGAAAATGGATGACACTAGGGACACAAGATCCTACCAACACCTTACTTATAACTAACTATAAAACAAATGTCAACCTCTCATATAACCCATTCCTATCCTAAAATCATCGACACAAATAGGTATCAACTACCAAGAGGTATCTTTGAGAATTATACAGGAAATGAATATGGGGAAATAGAAATGAAAAAAACCATAAACAATAGAATAGAATTATAGCCTAAGATATATGATAACCTAATAGATCAAAATAATCAAAGCAGGTCGCAATAGGTGAACGCCTTTACCAAAACATTTGAAAGTAACATATAATTTATTTGAAAATTTAAAAAATCAAAACATAAACCCAATTAGGCTCTATACAATTTTTTTCGGGGAGTCCCCATGTCTGAGAGGCAGTCTTCATGGAGTATCCCTGGATCTATTGGGTTAGGGGGTTATGGGTTTTTTTTGGTTTTAGTGGGTTTTTCAGTTTTTTATGATTTTTAATGATTTTTTTTATTTTTTAACGTTTTTAGGGGATTAAAGTGTTTTTATTTTATTTAGTGGTTTTTTAGGTTTTATAGGGATTTTTGGTTTTTATGGTTTTAAGGAATTTTATTGTTTTTAGGTTTTTTATGTTTCTTAGGGTTTTTAACATTGTTTAGTTATTTAGGGGGTTTATTTGTTTTTATGTTTTTAAAGTTTTCTATTAGTTGTTCAATTTTTGTGGAATTTTAATTTTTTTGATGTTTTGTTCATTTCAAGTATTTTTATTATTTTCTAGGATTTAATGAATTTTATTCTTTTTTTGGGTATATTTGAGGTTTTTTGGGTATTAAAGGTTTTTAGAGTTTTTTTTATCAATTTTTGTGTTTAATGGGGTTTTTGAGTTCTCAATGTTTTTAGGGTTTTTTAAGGTTTTAGGTGTTTTAATTGTTCTGTGGGTTTTTAGGGTGTCTAGGGTTTTTAGTGATTTTAATATGTTTATTGGTTTTTTGGGTTTTAGTGGTTTTTTGGGTTTTTTGGTTTTCTAGTTCTTCTTATGGATTATCAGGTTTTTAGGGACTTTTACATTTTTAGGTAATTTAAGTGATTTTTTTGGATTTTTATTGCTTTTTAGGATATTTAGGTATTTGGAGGGTTTTGATGATTTTTTGGGTTTATGGAGTTTTTAATGTGTTTTTAGTGTTTTTAAGGTACTTAGAGTTTTTTTATCATTTTAAGGGATTTAAATTGATTTTATAGTCTTTAGTGGTTTTTTTATATTTTATGGGGTTTTGAAGGTTTTATAAGTATTTTTGGTTTTCGAGTTTTTATGGGGTTTTGGGGTTTTAGTTTTTTTACCTTTTAATATTTTTTGGGCTCTAAAATTTTTAGGGTTTTATGTTTTTCATTGGTTTTGTATGGGTTTTGAAATTTCTAGAGATTTTGAAGGATTTGTTTAGGAATTTATGAGTTTTAGTGGTTTTAAGTATTTTGAGGGGTTTATGTTTTTAATGGTTTTTTGGATTTTTAGTGTTTTTTGTGTTTTTTATAATTTGTAAGGGTTTATAGAGTTTTATTATTTTCATGGTTTTAAATGGGTTTTATATTTTTAGTATATTTTAACAGGTTTTATTGGGTTTTATGGGTTATTAAGGATTTAATGGGGTTTTCCGGTTTTTAGGGTATTTAGTGGGTTTTAAGGTATTTTAGGGTCTATTTTGTTTTTTTGGTTTTTATGGGTTTTAATTGTTTTAAGCTCTTAAATTTTTTCATAGGTGTTTTTATGTATTTATTTATGTTTTTAGTGATTTTTTGGTTTTTAGGAAATTATGTTCTTTTAGATTTTTTTAGATTTTTTGGATTATTAAGACTTTTTTTATTTTTTGAATGTTTTTATGTGATTAAAGGTAATTTTTGAGTTCCTAGGGGTTTTTAGGGTGTTTTGGGTTTTTGAGGTTTTATAATTATTTAGGTTTTTAGGGGTTTTATGTGTTTTTATGGTTATCATATGGTTTTTAAAGGTTAGTTGGTTTTTGTATGTTTTTTGGTTTTTTAGGGATTTTTGTGGATTTTATGGGTTTTGGGATTTTTTTGGATGTTGAGAAGTTTTTCTGTTTTATAGGTTTTTGTAGATTTTATGGTATTTGGGGTTTTCAAAAATTTTATGTTTTATTGGTTGTTTTACATTTTTTAGAGTTTTTTAGGTTTTTTGAGTTAGTTTTATGCTTCAGGGTTTTTATGGTCTTTTTGGGTATTTTAAGGTTTTTGAGAGTTTTATGGTTTTTAGGGTATTTGGTTTTTTTGGAGGATTAAGTTATTTTAGGATTATATGTTTTTCTTAGAGTGTCCACGTTTTTTATGGTATTCCAACTTTTTAGGTATTTTTAGTTATTTCATTGGATTTTTATCGGGTTTTTTAGTTATTATTGAATTAAAGGGGTTTTAGGATTTTTAGTGTTTTTTTGGATTTTGGGATTAATTTTATTGTTTAGTGTTTTTATGGTTTTTATTGTTTTTTGTGTTCTATGGGTATAAAGGGTTTTTTTATAAATATTATAGATTTTAAGGTTTTTATGTGATCTTAGGAATTTTACTATTTTTAGGGGGTTTTAAGATTTTCATTGTCTTTAAAGTTTTTAGGGAGTTATAGGGTTTTCATCAAATTTTTGGTTTCAATCGGATTTTTAAGTGTTTTTATTTTTTATATTTTTCTTAGGTTTTCTTAGTGAATTCAGTGTTTATATATATATATAGATTTTAAGGTTTTTTATGATTTTAATCGGTTTTTAGGGTTTTAGGGATTTATATTATTTGTTATAATTTTTAGGGTTTTATGTCTTTTTTCGTTTTCAAAGTTTATTTGAGTTTATAGTATTTTTATGGGTTTTTACATTTTTTATCATTTTTAGGGGTTTAAATGTGTTTTAGGATTTTTACTTATATTAATATTTTTTTATGTTTTGAGTGATTGTTAAAATTTTTAGGGGTTTTTATGGTTATTAGTATTTTTAGGGGTTTTTTAGTTTCATTAGTGTTTTATGTTTTTTAGGTTTTAGTGGTTTTATATGGTTTTTAGGGGGTTCATGGGTTTTTACATATTTATGTATTTTTAGAAATATTAATGATTTTTATGGGTTTTTATAGTTTTTAAGGATTTTCATGGTTTTTCGGGGTTTTATGGTTTTTGTTGGGTGTTTAGGGTTTTTTTGATTTTAGGGTTTTTTAGGTTTATTGAATATTTTTTATCTTTTGAGGGTTTTAAAGGGGTTTTATATTTTTAATGTATATTTCGGGTTTTTAAGGTTTTTTAGGGTTTATTATGGTTTTTAAAGGTTTATGGGTTTATGTGTTTTGAGGGATTCTTAGTATTTTTTAGTGTTTTTATTATTTTATTAGGGTTTTTGGGGATTTATGTGTTTTTAGGTTTTTAATGTTTTCTTAGGGTTTTTATGTTTTTGGTGATTTTTTGTATTTTTTAGATTTTTACAGGTTTTTATGGGATTTAGTTATTTTTATGGTATTCAGGGTTTTAGTCATTTTTTGGGGGGTTTATTGGTTTTTAGGATTTAAGGGTTTTTAATGTTTTTAGGGTTTTAAGGTTTTTAGAGTTATTAACATTTTAGGGGTATAAATGGTTTTCAAAAAAAATTTATGAGATTGTTATGGTTTGTTAGTGTTTTTAGGGGTTTTATCATTTTATATTTTTATGGGTTTTATGTGTCTTATGATCTTTAAGGATTTATTATGGGTTTTCATAGTTTTTTCTGTTTTTCGAATTTTTATGGATTTGTTGGTTTTTTTAAATAGTATCTTAGTTTTTGGGGGTTTAAGGGGTATTTTGGGTTTTTTTGGGTTTTGTGGGTTTTTATGTATTTTTTTTTAAGTTTTTAGGGTTTTTTGAGTTTTTATTGGTTTAATAAGTTTGTAGAGTTTTTTATCAATTTTAGGTGTTCAATGATTTTTTAGAGGTGTTATATTATTTGTAGAGATTCTATGGGGTTTCAAAGTTTTTATTGTTTTATGGTGTTTTATGGTTTTTATGGGTGGTAGGGTTTTTTAAATTTTTAGGTTTTTTATCTTTTTTGGATTTTAGAGCATTTAATTGATTTGTGGTTTTAAGGTTTTCTTGAGGGGTTTCAGGGTTTATAGGGTTTGTTCAAATTTTTATGTATATTATCGATTTTTTTAGGATATTTATGAAATTTTATTGTTTTTAGGGCTTTGGAGGGGTTTTAGAGTTATTTGGGTTTAATGGTTCTTATTGATTTTTTCGGTGTTTAAAGGGTTATTGTGTTTTTAGGAGTTTTATGGTTTTTTAGAGTTTTAAAATGTTTTAAGTGGTTTAAATGGTTTTTATAATTTTAGCGGGTTTTTAGGTTATAATGGGTTTTTACGGTTTTTGGGTTTTTATTTGATATATTGTTTTGGGGGTTATATGGATTTTTAGGGGTTTTAAGAATTTATGCTTTTAAGAACATTTATATTATTTTTTACGGTTTTCTTAGGTGTGCTTCATGATTTTTGGGTTTTTAAATTTCTTGGGATTTATTAGGATTTTTATGGGTTTTTAGGGTTTTTATGGTTTTAGTGTATTTATTTTCTTTTGTTTTTTTGAGGTTTTTTTTTATTATTTTAGGGTTTTATGGTTTTTATATGTTTTTTAACAATTTTAGAGTTTTAAATTGGTTTTATAGCTTTTAGTAGTTTTAGAGTTTTTATGGGGTTTTTCAAGTATTATGGATTTTTATGTTTTTTATTATTTTTTGTGATTTTTGGTTTATTGGGGATTTAAGTTTTTTTTATGTTTTTCTTATGGGTTTTTATGATTTCTTTGGTTTATTACATTTTATGGGATTATTTGGGCTTTTTTGGTATTTAATTTGTTAGGGTTTTTAGGGATGTTGAGAATTTTTAGGGATTTTAGGGGTTTTTTGGTTTTTTGGATTTTTTTTTAAAATTTTAGGGTTTTATGGTTCCTTAGTGTTTTTTAACATTTTTAAAATTTTAATGGTATTGTAGAGTTTTTAGCGGTTTTTTTGAGTTTTTACGAGTTTTCTTGGTTTTCAAGGGTTTTTAAGGTTTTTTTTGTATTTATGGTTTTAGGGTTATTTAGTTTATTTATAATTTTTATGCTTTTAAGGGGTTTTAAATTAATTTAGGTTTTTATTCTTTTTGCATGGGTTTTCATTGTTTTATGGTATTTATGCTCTGAGGTGTTTTTAGGGATTTTTTTGGCTTCTTATGGATTTTTAGGTTTTTTTAATTTTGAGGGGTTTTAGTAGTTGTTTGGGGTCTTATAGATTATATTGTTTTATTGGGGTTTTAGTGGTTTTTTTATTTCATTAGTGTTTTTTTAGTTTCTAATGTTTTAAAAAATATTAGGTGTTTAAATGGTTTATATATATTTTGTGGGTTTTAGGGATTTTATTAGTTTTTTGGGGGTTATGCTTTTGAGGTATTTAATGGATTTTTAGCGTTTTAGGTGTTTGTTAGTTCTTTTAGGGGATTTAATTTTTTTTGGTTTTTTGGGTATTCTTATGGGTTTTAATGGTTTTTAGGGGTTTATATGTTTTTAGAGATGTTGAGGGATTTTTTAAGATTTTTATTATTTTAGGGTATTTAGTGATTTTGAGGATTTTTAGAGTCTTTTATGGTTTTAATGGATTTTATCATTTTTTGGGAATTTATGTTTTTTTGGGTTTTTAGGTGTTTATAGTTTTTATAGTTTCTTAATATTTTAGGGGTTTGAAGGGTTTTTTGAGTTATTGTTGGTTTTTAGGTTTTTATGGGTTTTAGGGTCTATTTTGGATTTATCTGTTTTATGGGTTTTAATCTTTTTTGGGTTTTACGGTTTATTTAGAGTTGTTAGCATATTTAATTATTTTTAGGGGTTTAGGTGTTTTTATAATTTTAATGTTTTCATAGTTTATTTCCTATTTTTTAAAATATTTATGGATATTGAGGGAATTTTTAGGATTTTTATGGTTTTTAGGGCCTTTAGGGATTTTGAGGGGTTTTAGGTTTTTTTGTGTTTTTAGGAATTTCATTGTTTTTTGGGTTTTATTTTTTTTTGGGATTTTTAGTGTTTTAATGTTCTTTTGGAAGTTTTAACATTTATTCGCGTTTAAAGGGGGTTTGAGTTTTTAGTGGATTTTTAGGGTTTTTATGGGTTTTTTGGTTTTATCATTTATATGTTTTTGTCTTATTTTATGTTTTTAGGAATTTTTAATGTTATTATTGTTTTCTAAGGGTTTATTAGGATTTTTATGGTTTTTATATTTCTAGGGATTTTTAATACATGTTTTGGATTTTATGGTTTTTAGGGTGTCTATGGATTTTTATGTTTTTTATGTTTTTAGCTATTTTATGGTTCTTTTTGGTTTTATGTTTTATTTAGATTTTACGAATTTGAAGGGTTTTATTAGTGTTTTAATATTTTAAAAGATTAAAATGTTTTTATATATTTTCTTGTTTTTTTATATTCTATGGGATTTTGTGTTTTCTTAATGTTTTTATGGATTTGTATTGTTTTAATATATTTTGTATTTTTTTAATTTTTTTATAATTTTTTATGTTTGATGGGGTACTAAGCAATTTTTTAGATTTTACGATTTTCTTATGGGTTTTCAGGGTTTTTGGTTTTTTATATTTTTAGGTATTGGTAGGGGTTTTTTTTTGGGGTTTTAAGGCTTTTAGCGCTTTTAGATATTTATAGGGGTTTTATCGGTTTCTTGTATTTTAGATGGTATTTTGGTCTTTATATGGTTTTTGTGTTTTTTCTATCTTTTGGGATTTTAATTTTTTTAGAGTTTTTAAAAAAATTAGGTGTTTCAAGGGTTTGTAGAGTTCTAATGGGATTTAGAGATTTTATTGGTCTTTTGATGTTTTTAATGTTTTATATGGGTTTTACTGTTTTTAGGGTTTTAGTGTTTTTATAATTTTTAGTGTTTCTATGTGTTTTTTGTTTTTAAGGATTTCTTATGGATTTTCAAGGACTTTATAACTTTTTTCATTGTAGATATTTTTATATATTTTTTTAGTATTTTTATGGTTTTTAGTGTTATTTGGGATTTTGATGATTTATTAGGGTTTTGGGTTTTTTTGGTTTTTAAGGTTTTTTGACTTTTTATGGTTTTATGGAATTTCAGGGTTTTTGAAGTTTTTATGGTTTGAAAGGGGTTTTATAACTTTTATTAGTTTTATAGTTTTTATGGGGTTTTTCATGTTTTATGGATTTTTATGTTTTTTATGATTTTTGGTGATTTTTGGTTTATTGGGGTTTTAAGTTTTTCTTACGTTTTTTATGGGTTTTTATGATTTATAGGGTTTATTACATTTTATGGGATTATTTGGGCTTTTTGGGTTTTTAATTTTTTAGGGTTTTTAGGTTTGTTGATAATTTTTAGTGATTTTAGGGGTTTTAGGGTTTTTTGGATTTTTTTTGAAAATTTTAGGGTTTTATGGTTCCTTAGTGTTTTTTATCATTTTTAAAATTTTAAAAGGAATGTATGGTTTTTAGCGATTTTTTTCAGTTTTTACGAGTTTTCATGGTTTTAAAGGGTTTTTAAGGTTTTTTTGTATTTATGGTTTTTAGGGTTATTTAGTTTATTTATAATTTTTATGCTTTTAGGGGGTTTTAAATTAATTTAGGTTTTTATGCTTTTTTCATGGGTTTTCATTGTTTTATGGTTTTTATGCTTTGAGGTACTTTTAGGGATTTTTTAGGCTTCTTATGGATTTTTAGGTTTTTTTAATTTTGAGGGGTTTTAGTGGTTGTTTGGGGTTTTATAGATTATATTGTTTTATTGGGGTTTTAGTGGTATTTTTATTTCATTAGTTTTTTTTTTGGTTTCTAATTTTTTCAAACAATATTAGGAGATTAAATGGTTTATATATATTTTGTGGGTTTTAGGGGTTTTATTAGTTTTTTGGGGGTTATGGTTTTGAGGTATTTTAGGGATTTTTAGCATTTTAGGTGTTTGTTAGTTATTTTAGGGGATTTAATTTTTTTTTTGGGTTTTTGGGTATTCTTATGGGTTTTAATGGTTTTTAGGGTTTTTTATTTTTCTAGGGATGTTGAGGGATTTTTTATGATTTTTATTATTTTAGGGTATTTAGTGATTTTGAGGATTTTTAGGGTCTTCTGTGGTTTTAATGGATTTTATCATTTTTTGGGAATATATGTTTTTTTGGGGTTTTAGGTGTTTATAGATTTTATAGTTTCTTAATATTTTAGGGTTTTGAAGGGTTTTTTGAGTTATTGTTGGTTTTTAGGTTTTTATGGGTTTTAGGGTCTATTTTGGATTTATCTATTTTATGGGTTTTAATCTTTTTTGGATTTTAGAGTTTATTTAGAGTTGTTAGCATATTTAATTATTTTTAGGGGTTTAGGTGTTTTTATAATTTTAATGTTTTCATAGTTTATTTCCTATTTTTTAAAATATTTAGGGATATTTAGGGAATTTTTAGGATTTTTATGGTTTTTAGGGCCTTTAGGAATTTTGAGGGGTTTTAGGTTCTTTTGGGTTTTTAGGAATTTCACTGTTTTTTGGGTTTTTTTTGAGATTTTTAGTGTTTTAATGTTCTTTTGGAGGTTTTAACATTTATTCACGTTTAAAGGGGGTTCGAGTTTTTAGTGGATTTTTAGGGTTTTTTTGGGTTTTTTGGTTTTAACATTTATATGTTTTTTATCTTATTTTATGTTTTTAGGAATTTTTAATGTTTTTCTTGTTTTCTATGGGGTTATTATGATTTTTATGGTTTCTATATTTCTAGGTATTTTTAATACATGTTTTTAATTTTATGGTTTTTAGGGTGTCTATGAATTTTTACGTTTTTTATGTTTTTAGCTATTTTATGGTTCTTTTTGGTTTTATGTTATATTTAGATTTTACGAATTTGAAGGGTTTTATTAGTGTTTTAATATTTTAGAAGATTAAAATGTTTTTATATATTTCTTTTTTTTATTCTATGGGATTTTGTGGTTTCTTAATATTTTTATGGATTTTTATTGTTTTAATGTATTTTGTATTTTTTTTATATTTTTATCATTTTTATGTTTGTTGGTGTACTATGTATTTTTTTAGATTTTACGATTTTCTTATGGGGTTTCAGTGTTTTTGATTTTTTATATTTTTAGGTATTTGTAGGGGTTTTTTGGGGTTTTAAGGTTTTTAGTGCTTTTAGATATTTATAGGGTTTTTACGCGTTTCTTGTATTTTTGCTGGTATTTTGGTCTTTATGTGGTTTTTGAGTTTATTAGATCTTTTGGGATTTTAATTTTTTTAGAGAGTTTAAAAAAATTAGGTGTTTGAAGGGTTTGTAGAGTTCTAATGGGATTTAGATATTTTATTGGTATTTTGATGTTTTTAATGTTTTATAGGGGTTTTACTGTTTTTAGGGTTTTTAGTGTTTTTATAATTTTTAGTGTTTCTATGTGTTTTTTTGTTTTTAAGGATTTCTTATGGATTTTCAGGGACTTTATTACATTTTTCATTCTAGAGATATTTATATATTTTTTTAGTAATTTATGGTTTTTAGTGTTATTTGGGATTTTGATGATTTTATAGCGTTTTGGGTTTTTTTTGGTTTTTAAGGTTTTTTGACTTTTTATGGTTTTATGGAATTTCAGGGTTTTTGATGTTTTTATGGTTTGAAAGGGGTTTTAGAGTTTTTATTCTGTTTATGGAATTTTATGGTTTTTATGGGTCTTAAGGGGTTTTAGATTTTTTAGGGGTTTGGAGGTGTTTATGGTTTTAAGCATTTTTAATGGGTTTGAGTGTTTTTAGGTATTTATGGTTTTCTAATGGGTTTTAGGGTCTTTAATTTCTAAGGATTTTTTGTGATTTTTTGGGTTTTTATTGTTTTTTGGGTTTCTAGAGATTTTTATGGTTTTTACTAGTATTTAGTGGTTTTTAGGTTTTTAGGGTTTTTTTAGTTTTTTGGGTTTTAGGTATTTTTAGTTTTTATGGTTTATAAGTGTTTTTAGATGCATTTTACATTTTAAAGGTTTAAATTTTTTTAGATTTTTTAGTGGGTTTTTGGGTTTTTAAGGAATTTAGGGCTTTTTTTGGTTTTTAAGGGTGCTTCTGGTATTTAGGGATTCCAAGGATTTCCTTTTTTTTATGTTTTTAGAATTTTTATGCTTTTAGTGGTTTTAACTGTTTTTATGTTTTTGTGGTTTTCATAGGGTTTATAGGGGTTTTTCAGTTTTTATGGATTTTCGAGGCTTTATTAGGATTTTTATGGTTTTTAGGGGTTTTAATGATTTTGATTATCTTTAATGTTTTTTGGGATTTTAAGGTATTTTTAATTTTTTAGTGTTTTAAGGTTTCAAGAGTTTTTTTTAAAAAAAAAAAATTGGGGTTTAAAATGGTTATAAAATTTTTAGTGGGTTTTAGGGGTTTTATGAGTTTTTAGGGGTAATTATGTTTTTTTGTTTTATTAAGGGTTTTTAGGATTTTTAATGTTTTTTAGGTTTTAGGGGTTTTATGTGTTTTTAGGTTGTTATGATTTTCTTTAGTAGATTGTGAGGGGTTTTATAGGTTTTAGGGCATTAGTGATTTGTAGGTCTTTTTTATGATTTTCATGATTTTTATAGTTTTTTATATTTTTTATGGATTTGGTGTGGTTTTTGTGTATTTATGGTTTTTATTTTTTAAGGGGTTTATGGTTTTTTTATTTTTTATGTTTTTAGGGTTTTTATCAGTTTTTAGGATTATTCAAAGGGATTGAATTGTTTTTATGGGTTTTATGGTTTTAGTGTTTTCTAAATTTTTAGGGTTTTTAGCTTTTTTTATGTTTTTAGGGGTTTAAAGTGTTTTTAGGTTTTTAGGGTTTGTTAGATTTTTTTTGTGGTTCATAGTTTTTTTACTTTTTTATGGATTTTTAGTGATTATTTAGGTATTGTTATAGTTTTTAGGTTTTTTTGGATTTTTATGGTTTTTAATCATATTTAGGTTTTTTGGTTTTTTGGTTTTTTTGGGTTTTTAATGGTTTTTCGATTTTTTAGGGTTATTTAGGGTATTTATTGTTTTTTATGTTTTTAGGGGTATAATGGGATTTTATAGTTTTTAGTTGTTTTTTGGGTATTTTATGTTTTAAGGGGATTTATCATTTTTAAGCATTTACGATCTCTTTTGTTTTTAACATTATCTTTCGGTTTTCAGGGGTTTAAGAGTTTGTAGGTTTTTAAGGATTTCTTAAGGGTGTTCATCATTTTTATGGTTTTTACATTTTTAGGTATATTTAGGGATTTTATAATATTTTTATGGGTTTCCAGGGTTTTTAGGTATTCTTATGGGTTATTTTGTTTTTTTGATTTTTTGGGACTATAGTGTTTATTTTATTATTATGGTCTTAAGGGTTTATAGATTTTTCAACATTTTAGGGGTTTAAAGGGTAGTTAGTGTTTTTGTGGTTTTTAGGATTTTAGGGGTCTTTAGGGTTTTAAGGGATTTAGGGGGTTAATTTTTTTATGTGTTTTAGGGTTTTACTGTTTTTAGGGGTTTTAAGTGTTTTTAGGTTTTTATCGTTTTCATAGGGTTTTCTAAGGATTTTATCATTTATATGTTTTTATATATTTTTACGTATTTTTATTATTTTTATGGTTTTTGGGTTTTTATGATTTTTTTGTGATTTTTAGGGTTTATAGGGTTTTTATAGTAATTTTTGGGTTTTTTGGGTTTTTGGGTATTGGAGGGTTTTAAATGTTTCTTAGAGATTTGTAAAATTTGTAACGTTTTAATGTATTTATTGATATTTTAGTGTTGTTTTAGGGTTTTTATGGGTTTCTATGATTTTAGGTGTTTTATGGTTTTTAGTGTTTTTAGTTGTCTTCAAGGGTTTTAAAAGTTTTTATCATTTTTTCGTTTTTATATGGTTCATATGTGTTTTTTGGTTTTTACAGTTTTCATAGAGGTTTTCAAGTTGTTTATATTTTTTTACTTTTTTATGAAATTTTAATTATTTTTATGGGTTGTAGGTTTTTTTCAATTTGAACGTTTTTTAGGGTTTGGGTTTTTAATGGTTTTGTGTTGTGAAATGTTTTCTTTTTGAGTTTTCTGGGATTTAATGGATTTTAATGGTTTTTTAACATTTTTTTATCATTTGTAGGGTATTAGAGTTTCTAGATGATTATATTATTTTTATTGGTTTCTAGAGTTTTAATGAGGTTTTAGTGGTTTTATAGTTCGTAAGATTTTTAGGGTTTTTAGGGTTTTTATGATTTATTGATTTTTAAGGGGTTTATGTGTTTTTTTTGGTTTTAAAGGTTTTGTTACGTGTTTTCAGGGTTTTTACCTTTTTGGGGATTTTTTGGTTTTTAAGGATTTTTATGGGTTTTATGGTATTTATTTATTTTTATGGGTTTAGGGTTTTTAGGGTTTTAGTGATTTTTTTTCTGTGTTTTTAATGGTTTTTAGAATTTTTAGGTGTTTAAAGTGATTTTATAGTTTTTAGTGATTTTTTGGGTTTTTAAGGGGACTTAGGGTTTTTTTTAATAATTTTATGTTTTTAGGGTTTTATTTTTTGGGGGGTTTTAACGGTTTTATGGATTGTAGTGTTTTGGTGTTTTTAGATGTTTTAAGTGCTTTTATATTTTTAATGATATATTTGGATTTTTTAGGGTTTTAGTGATTTTTATGTTTTATGGATTTTTAAGGAATTTTATGAATTTGATGGTTTTTTGGGACTTTAAGGATTTCGATGGTGTTTATGGTTTTATGGGGTTTTTAGATTTTTTATGGTTTTTAGTTTTTTTGGTTTCTACGGGTTTTAATAGTTTTTTGAACATTTTAAGGGTTTTAAATGGTATTTAGTAATTTTTTTTGGGATTTTTAGGATTTTTATGGGGGTGTAGGGTTTCTTATGGTTTTTAGGGGTTTTATGGTTTTTTTCAGTGTTTTTTAGTATTTTTAGATTTTTTGGGGTTTTAAGTGTTTTTAGGTTTCTAAGGTTTTTAGGGTTTTTAGGGGTTTATGGGTTTTTTTTATGTTTTTAGAGATTTTTATGTTTTTTTTGGATTTTTATTGTTTTTATGGGTTTTAGAGATCTTGAGGGTTTTTTGGGTTTCCAATGGTTTTTAGGGTATAATAGTTATTTTGGTTTTTTAGGGGTTTTATAGTTTTTATGGTTTTAGAGGTTTTTACTGTTTTTATAATTTTTAGGGGTTAAAGGATATTTATTCTTATTATTCATGTTTAGGGCTTTTATGTGCTTTTAGGTTTTCAGGGGTATTATCGTTTATAGGGTTTTTGGATTTTTAGGTATTTTAGGGTTTTTAGAATTTTTATGTTTTTATGGATTTTTAGTGATTATATGTATTAAAGTTTTAATTGGGGATTTTAGGGTTTTTAAGGGTTTTCAGATTTTTAGGGGTTTTATGGATTTTACAGATTTTATGGTTTTTTGGATATTTTAGGGTTTTCATGTTTTTTATTATTTTTTGGGGTTTTATGGATTTTCTAGATTTTTTAGGGGATTAAGGTCTTTTATATTTTATTCATTTTAGGGGTTTTTTCATTTTTTGGTTTTAGGGGGTTAATGTATTATTGGATTTTTAATGTATTCTTAGGGGTTTTTAGGGTTTTAAATTGTTTTAGGTATTTTAGGAATTTTTTGGATTTGTATGGGACTTCATGATTTTGAGAGGGTTTAGGGTATTAGTTTTTTAATATTTTTATTGTTTTATGGTTTTTAGTTTTTTAAGTATTTTTAGGTTTTTATGATTTTCATAGTGTTTTTTAGGGTTTTTAGTGTTTTGTTTTGTTTTTACTAATTTTTAAGATTTTAAAGGTTTTTTGGGGTTTTTGGGAATTTAAGGGGTTTTAGGGTTTTATTATTTTTGGTTTTAGGGAATTTTATAGTTTATAGGGTTTCTAATTTTTTATTGTTTTTAATGTCTTGATGAGTTTAAAGGGGTTTTTGAGCTTTTTAATGGTTGTAACTATTTTTAGGGGTTTTAGGGTTTTGAGTGGTTTTTATGGTTTTTAGGGGTTTTAGTGTTTTTAACAATTTTTATTATTTCTAGCTGTTTTAAGTGTTTTAATTTTAATGTTTTTCATATGCTTTTAATTGTATTTTGGGATTTTGATGATTTAGGGTTTTATGATTTTCACAGTTTTTTTTGAGGTTTTATGTTTTTTGGGATTTTTGAGTTTCTTTATTGTTTTGAAGGTTTTTTTAAAGATTTCCTTAATTTTTTTGGGGTTTAAAGTGATTAAATATTTTTTACTATTTTTTCGTATTTTATGGTTTTTAGGAGTTTTTATGGTTTTATAGGTCTTTATGGTTTTATGGGGTTTATGGGTTTTTATGGTTATTATCATTTTTTGACTTTTATTTGTTTAAGGTGTTTTTAGGTTTTTACGGTTCTCATATTTTTTTAGGGATTTTAGGGATTTTACATTTTTTGGTATTATTATAATTTTCTTAAGATTCTTGAAGTTTTGTAGTGTTTTTAGGGATATTGATTTTTTTTTAGTTTTTTTTTGTTTTCAAGATTGTTTGAGTTTTTATTAAATTTAGGGATTTTTAGAGTTTAAATGTTTTTGGAATAAATTGGGATTTTAGAGTTTTAAGTGTGGTTAGAGGGTTTTAAGAAATTGGTCGTTTTATATGGTTTTTTGGGTTTTTTTATTGTTTTTAGGTTATTTTGGTTTTTAGGAGTTTTTGTTTTTTTTTGTTTTTAATGTATTTAACATTTTTACGATTTAATGATTTCCATTGGGAGTTTTAGGGTTTTTATGGATTTTATGTTTTCATGAATATTCAGTGGGTTTAAAAAATATTATTGGTTTTTATGGATTTTTATATATTTTTAGGGTTTTTTAGTTTTTATGATATTTTTTTGAGTTTTTTTATAGTTTTTAAGGATTTTATGGTTTTTAAAATAATTATAAGTTTAAAGGGTATTTACACTTTTAGTGTTTTCTTTGTTGTTTTTTGGGTTCTTCAGGATTTTTAATGTTTCAGTTTGTTTTATGATATTTAGGTTTAAGGGTTTTTAGTGTTTTTTAAATTTTAAGGAATTTTAGGGGTTTATATGATTTTAGGATTTTAATGAATTCATAAGGATTTTCAAGGTTTTTAGATTTCTTTTTTATGTATTTTGGGATTTTTTAGAATTTTTATTATTTTTAGTGATTTTAGGGATTTACTGAATTTTAAATGTTTTTTAGGGTTTTTATGGTTTTTATGCACTTATTTTTTTTTTGAGTTTTTTAGTGGTTTAAGGGTTTTTAGATTTTTTTAACATTTTTACTTGAGTAAAGCTGTTATATAGTATTTACTGGTTTTATGGGTTATTAAGGGTTTTTAAGATTTAGTGTTTTATATTTTTTTATATATTTTGTTGTTTTTAGGGGTTTTAATTCTTTTTGTTTTTGGGGGTTTTAAGTGTTTTTAGGTCATTATGGGTTTTTTGGGTTTGTCTGGGTGTTTACATTTTTTTATGTTATTAGGGATTTTTTATGATTTTAAGGATTTTTAAGGATTTTATGGATCTGATGTTTTTTATGAGTTTTTAGGTTTTTTTGAGTTTTCTAGTATTAATGAGTTTTAGTGTTGTTTTATAGTCTTTGGGGGTTCAAGGGTTTTTTTATGTTTTTAGTGTTATTACGATTTTTATGCATTTGTTTGTGATTTTTAAGGATATGAGTTTAGTTTTAGGGGTTTTAGTGTTTAAAGGCTTTTTATCATTTTAGGTTATTTAGGGGATTTAAGTGAATTTTGGTTTTTAATGTTTTTGGTGTTTTTTTGGGTTATAGAGTTTTTTTATATTTTTAGGGATATTTATGGATTTATTCGGTTTTTTATGGTTAATAGGGTTTTTATGTATTTTTAGCGTTTAATGAGTATTTAGGGTGTCTAGGATATTTAGAGGTTTTTGGATTTTTACTATTTTTTTAGATCTATAGGGTTTGTAAAGAATTTCAAATTTTTAATGTTTATATTGGGATAAGGGGGATTTAGATTTTTTATATTTTTTAGTATTTTTATTGGTTTTTAGGGATTTTAGATTTTTAGTGGTATTTGGGTTTTTATGGTTTTTATCATTTCTTTGGTTCTTTTGGGGATTTTAAAAGACTTAAGGTTTTTATGGTTTTCTTAGGGTTTTCCAATTTTTTTAGGATTTTTTGGTTTTTAGGGATTTTTATGTCTTTTTTTGATTATATGGTTTTCGGGATTTTGATGGTTTTTTAGGGTGTTACAGTTTTTATGTTTCTTTTGGTTTCTTGGGGTTTTTGAGTTTTTTTACTATTCTTATGGGGTTTTAGAGTTTTTAATGATTCTAGAGGTATACATGGTTTTATAGTTTTTAGTTGTTTTTTCGGGGTTTTAGGGATTTTTGAGGGTTTTTTATGATTTTAGGTGTTTTATGGAATTTAGGAGTTTTTCGGTTTCCAGGATCTTTATAGTTTCTAGATTTTTTTAGATTTTTTAGGGGTTTAATGTATTGTTAGGATTTTATGGTTTTATTAGGGATTTGGAGGGATTTGAGGGTTTTTTTATGTATTTAGGAATTTTAGGGTGTGTTTAGACTTTTTATGTTTATTTAGTGTTTTTATGGATTTTGAGGGGTTTTAGTGGTTTTAAGGTTTTATGGTTTTCGTGGGATTTAGGCTTTTATTATTATTTTGGAGTATTAAGGGTTTTTATATTTTTTTTACACTATTAGGGGATTTAGGGTTTTTGTTGATTTTTAGAGATTTTGTGGGTTTTTGTGTTTATTAATGTTTTTTTGGGGGTTTTATAGGTCTTTTGAGTTTTTTGGGTATTTTTGAAAATTATTACGGTGATTTTTAGGGATTTTGGGATTTTTTATGGGTTTTTACGGTTTTAGGGATTTTGCATGTTTTTATGTTTTTTTTGTTTTAGAATTTTTATGAGTTGTTTAGGATATTTAACGGTGTTTATGATTTTTTAAATTTTTAGCGGCTTAAAGGGTTTATATTCTTTTTAGTTGGTTTTTAAGGTTTTTATTGTTTTATGTTTTTTTATGTTTTTTAGAGTTTTAGGGTTTTTCTGGGTTTTAGGGTTTCTATGGTTTTAGTGTTTTTTTGCATCTTTTAGTTCTTTAGTGGATTTAAGCATTTTATGATTTTTAAGGATCTTTGTTATCATTTTTCAAGGTTTTTAGAGTTTTTAATGGTTTTAATGTTCCTTTTGGGTTGTATGTTTTTTAAACCTTTGTATCATTTTTACAAGATTAAAGGGTGTTTGGTGGTTTTATAGGAGTTTTTATGATGTTCTTGGGATTTTAATTTTTTAAGGTTTTAGTTTTTTTATAGTTTTTAGATTTTTGAAGGTTTTTTTTGGTTTTTTAGCGTTTTTAAGTGTTTTTAGGGTTCTGATGTTTTCCTAGGGTTTTCAGGGTTTTATGGGATTATACGCTTTTAGGGATCTTTATGGTTTTTTATTATTTTTATAGGGTTTAATGGTGTTTTTGTATTTTGAGGGGTTTTAGTGGTTTTATGGTTTTTTTGAGTATTATTTTGGGTTTTTTGGGTTTTTTTTGATTTTTTAGGGTTTCTGAGGTTTATAGAGTTTTTAGCATTTTAGGGGGTTAATTGGGTTCTAAAATTTTTAATGGGGTTTTAAGGTTTTTGTTAGGGTTTAGGGTTTTTGAAGTTTTTTTTGGGTTTTTAGGATTTTTTTGATATTTTTAGCTTTTTTATGTGTTTTATGTGTGGTAAAGTTTTTATGGTTTTCCTAGGATTTTTATGTTTTTTTGGGATTTTTATGTTTTTTGGGTTTTTTGTGTTTTTTTAAGATTTTTATGGTTTTTATTGATTTTAGGTATACTAGGATTTTAGTAGTTGTTAGGATTTATATGGTTTGTCTGGGTTTTTAGGTTTTTATTATTTATTTTTGGATTTTAGCAATTTTTTAGAATATTTTAATGGTTTAGTGGTTTAAAGTGTTTTTAGTGTTTTTAATGGTTTTTTATTTTTATGAGTTTTATGGGGTATTTTGGCGTTTATGTTTGTTAGGTTTTTTAGCATTTTTATATTTTTAGGGTTTTTATGTGTTTTTTTGGATTTTAAGGTTTTCTAATAGTTTTTCTTGGTTTTTATTTGTTTTTACGTTTTTAAGATTATTATTATTATTATTATGGGTTTAGTTGTTTTTAGGGATTTTGTGATATTTTAGGGGTTTTCCGATTTTATGATTTTTTATTGTTTTTCTAAGCATTTATGGTTTTTTTAGTTTTAGGGTTCTTATCTTTTTTATAATTTTTAATGTTTTACACAGTTTAATGGGTTTTTATAATCTTAATTTGTTTTATAGGTTTTTATGGGTTTTCAGATTTTTTATTTTTTCTATGGGTTTTGGGTTTTTAGGGTTTTTATGGATTTTAGGGTTGTTTCCATTTTTATGTTTTTAGGGGTTTAAATTGTTTTTATGTTTTTAGGATTTTCTTAGTATTTTTTTAGTATGTTTAGGATGTCTTATGTTTTTAGATATATTCATGGATTTTTTTATTATTTTTAGATTATTATGGTTTCTATGGATTTTGATTGTTTTATGTATTTTTTATTTTTAGGGTTTTCAAAAACAGTTAGAGATATAAAATTCTTTTAGGGGTTTGAAGATTTTTTATACTTTTTAGTTGTTTTTATGGTTTTTCATGGGTTTTAGGTTTTTTTTTATTTTCAGTTTTTTGGATTTCATAGGGTTTTTATGGTTTTAAGGTTTGTTATGTTTTTAGGGATTTTTCATTATTTGTTTGGTTTTTTGTGTTTTAATATATTTTGATGGATTTTATGTTTTTTAGGGTTTTGTGGTTTTTTTGGGGGGGGGGGGTTAGGTTTTTTTGGTTGTTGGGGTTTTTAATGGATATTATAATTTATTTCACATTTTTAGGCGTTTAAGAGGTTTTTAGAGTTTTTATTTGTTTTCTAGGATTATTTGTTGTTTTTATGGGTTTTAAGGGATTATTGGCTTTTAGGGATTTTATCGTTTTTTTATTTTTTAGATTTTTAAGGGTGTAAAGTATTATTTATATTTTAAATGTTTTATTTTGGATTTTTTTGGGATTTTAGGGTTTTTTACTATTTAATATATATTTAAGGAATTTTAATGATTTAAATGTTTTTTATGGATTCTAATTATTTTGAGAGTTTAAGAGTTTTTATATTTTTTGGGGTATTAAGGAATTTTGAATTTTTAGGGTTTGAAAATATTTTTGACTTTTTAAACATTTTTAGGTGTTTAAATGGTTTTTAAACTTTTTTGTGGTATTTTTGGGTTTTAGGGTTTTACAGTTGTAGGGATATTTATGGGTTTTAGGTTTTCTACTATTTTTAGGGCGATTTAGGTCTCTTTAGGGTTTTTATGTTTTTTGGGTTTCAGGGGTTTAAAGTATTTTGAGAATTTTGTGATTTTCATTAGGTTTTTAATGTTTTTTATGTTTTTTAATTTTTTTTCCATATTTAATGAATTTTTAGCATTTTTATGGTTATTAGGGGGTTTAGGGAATTTGAGTGGTTTTTGGGGTTTTTGGATTTGAATAGTTTTTTGGGGTTTTGGGTTTTTATGAGCCTTTTAGGGTGGTAGTGGTTTTTGAGAGTTTTTTAATAGTTTTATTTATTTAAGGGGTCTTATATATTTTTTTGGTTTTTAGAGTTTTTATGTGCTTTTAGGTTTTTAAGGATTTTTTGGGTTTTAGAATTTTTGGGGGTTTTAGAGTTTTTATATTTTTATGGGGTTATTGGTTTTTAGGAATTTAATGTGTTTTTAGGTTTTTTAGTATTTCATAGTGTTTGATAGGGTTTTATGGTTATTTATTTATTTTTTTAGATTATTTGGAATTTGAATATATTTTAAGAATTTTAGGGATTTTGAAAGTTTCGGGAATTTTAAGGTGTTTAGGGTTTTTATTGTTTTTTGGTTATTTTTTTAATTTTTTATTATTTTTAATGTTTTTATATTATTTTATCATTTTTTAGAATAATGGTTTATATAGTTTTTAGTTTGTTTTAGGGTTATATTAAACAATGTTTTTGGATTTTTAAGGTTTTTATGGTTTTGGTGTATTTTGGGTTTTTAGCGTTTCAGGTTTTTTCTCGGTTTTATGTTTTTTTTGGTTTTAAGCATTCCATTAGGATTTTCAATGATTTTTTTGCGTTATAAGTTTAAGGATTTGTATGGATATTTTAAGGATTTTAATCTTTTTTATTGGTTTTAGGGAAATTGAGGGGTTTTATGTTTTTTGGGGGGGGGGGGTTAGGGTTTTTATGTTTTTTTATTATTTTTTGGGTTTTTACGGTTCTTAGGTGTTTTCGGTTTTTTTGGGGTGGTTAGTATTTTTAGCTTGTTTGGGTTTTTGTATTTAAGTTATGTAGTGTTGTTATGTTTTTTGTAGGTTTTTTCGGTTTTTTACAATTTTAGGGATTTATAGGTACATTTTAGGAATTTTATTTATTAGGGTTTTTAGGGATTCTCATGGTTTTACATATTTTAGGGGTTTTGTTGTTTTTTAGGTTTTTAATTTTTGTTGAGTTTTTTTTGGTTTTTAATGTATTTTGAGATTTTTTAATGTTTTTAGTTGTTTAAAGTGTTTTTAGAGTTTAATTAGGTTTTATTGTTTTTATGGGTTGGTTAGGGTTTTAGGGGTTTTATGGGTTTTTATGGGTTTATGGTTTTTATGGTTTTTATCAATTCAGGGTTTTCATGATTTTTTATGGTTTTATAAGGGATTCAGTGTTTTTAGGGATTTAAATATTTTTATAAGGGTTTTAGATTTATTAGTATTCTTAGACTATTTCACATTTTGAAGAAATTTTAGGGTTATTTTTTGGATTTTTATGCTTTTATGGGTAATTAGTAAATTTGAGGGATTTTGGGCTTTTAAGGTGTTATGGTTTTTTTGTGTTTCATTGGATTTTTTGGTTTTTTTATTTTTAAATGAATTCTTATATTTTTAGATATTTAAAGGGTTTTTAGTGTCTTTAGTTTGTTTTATGGTTTTTAGGGTTTTATGGTTTTTAAGTGTTTTTTGGTTTTTTGGGTTTTCAGAGGTTCTAGGTTTTTTAGCGTATTATGTGTTTTTAGCATTTCTATAGATTTAAAGTGTTTTCCCGGTTTTATGGTTCTCTTAGAGGTTTTTAGGTTTTTATGTGTTTTTATGGTTTTAAGAATTTTTTCATATTTTCGGATTTTTTTGTCTTTTTATGGTGATTAGGTATTTGGATTTTTTTAGATTTTTTTGGTCTTTTAGGGTTTGTTGTTTTTTTTTCTATGTTTTTAGGGTTTCTAATGCTTTATAATGTTTTTAACGTTTCTAGAGGATTAAATGGTTTTCAGTGGGTTTTTTGTGTTTTTAATATTTTTAATGGTTTTATGGATTTTAGGTTTTTTTAATTTTGATGGTGTTTTATATTTCTTAGCAATATTTTGTGTTTTTATGTATTTTAGGTGTTTTTTTATCTTTATCATTTTCATAGAGTTTTCATAGTCTTGTGGATTCTTTACTTCTTAAAGGATTTTTGGGTATTTTTAAGTTTTTTTATGGTTTTTATGGATTTTTGGAATTTTTAGGGTCTATAGGGTTCTAGGGATTTTGAGGGTCTTTTGGGTTTTTAAGGTGTTTATGATTTTTAAGGGTTTTGGTGTTTTTAGACTTTATTAGGGGTTTTACTATTTTTAGTGTATTTTTACATTTTTAGGGTTTTAATGGTTTTTATAAAAATTTTAACGGTTTTTAGGGTATTTATGTGTTTAAGGGTTTTATGATTTTAGGGTTTTTTGAGTTTTTTTAGGGTTTTAGCGTTTTTAGGATTTCATGGGTTTTATTTGTTTATAGGATTTTATGTTTTTCATGGGGGTTTTTAGGGTTTTTAGTGTTTTTACTTTTTAGGGATTGTTTTGGATTTTTATGGTTCTTTAGAGGTTTTAGTGATTTTATGTGGTTTTATGGGTGTTTAGGGTTTTAGGGAATGTGGTGTTCTAGGGATTTTATTTAATTTTTTTTGGGTATTTAGTGTTTTTCTAAAATTTTTAGGGGTTTAAAGGGGTTTTTTATAGATTTTAGTGTTTTTAAGGATTTATGTGTTTTTAGGATGTCTAATGTTTTTGGGGGTTTTATGGTTTTTATGGTTTTTATTTTTTTGGGTTTTAATGATTTTTTAGTTTTTTCAGTTTTTTAATTTTATGATTATTTTTCATGGTTTTGGTGTTTTTACTTTTTTTGGGGTTTTTAACAATTATTTAATGATTTTTATGGGTTTTATGGATTTTAGCGATTTAGTGTTTAATGATTTATTTTATTTTTTAGAGTTTTTTAGGGTTTTAAAGGGTTTTAGATTTTTTATTGCTTTTAGTGTTTCAAAAATAATTTATTGTTTTTAGTGGTTTTTTTGTGGTTTTAGGATCTTTATGGGTTTTTAGGGATTTTATGGGTTTTAATGGTTTATGTGTTATTACTTTTTTAAAATTTTCTTAGGGGGTTTCCTGGAATTTTTTGTTCTTAAATGTTTTTAGGGTTTTAATAGGTTTTTAGTGTTATTTGGGATTTTGACATTTTTAGGGTATTAGGGATTTTTTTATTTTTATTGTATTTGGGTTTTTTAGGGTTTTACGATTTTTGATTGTTTTTTAAATTTTTTGGGTCTAAAGGGTTTTTAGAGTTTTTAGTTGTTTTTTAAGATTTTATGATTTTATGGTTTTTAATGGATTTTATGGTTTTAGGGATTTAGTGTTTTAAGGGTTTTTAGCATTTTTAGGTTTTTAGGGGATTTTAGTGTTTTTATGTTTTTATGGTTTTCATATGGGTATTCAGTTTTTCAGTGTTTTTTAAATTTTTAGGGATTTTTGGGGGTTTTTATGATATTTATGGTTTTATTAATAATTTAGGGTTTTAGGGGTTTAATGGTTTGTAGACATTTTATGGTTTTTATGGTTAATTTGTGGGTTTGATGGGGGGTTAGTTTTTAGGTTTTCATGGTTTTTTAACTTTTTAGCAATTTTAGTGGTATTTTGGGTTTTTTTGTGTGTTTTTATTGCGATTTTATTGGTTTTATGGGTTTTAGGGTTTTAATGGTTTATTTGGGGTTTTTGGGTTGGTAGTTTTTGAGGATTTTTTAGGAATTTTATGGTTTTTTGATTATAGGTTTTGTAAGGATTTTTAAGGTTTTCTTTGGGGTTTTCATGGTTTTTATATTTTTTATGCATTCAAGGATTTTTTGGGGTTTTTTGAATTTTTTTGATTTTTATGTTTTTTAGGGAATTTGATTTTTTAGGGTTTTATAGTTTTTAGGGATTTTATGGGTTTTTGGTTTTTTTTTGCTTTTAGGGTGTTTAATTTTTTTTTAATAGTTTTAATGTTTTTAGGGGATTAAAATGTTTTTATGGTTTATAGTGGTTTTCTGGGATTTATGTTTTTGAAGGTTTATTTGGGTTTTTAAGTGTTTTTAAAATATTTTATGTTTTTACGGGTTTTCATTATTTTTTTAGTCTTTAGGATTTTCTTAGGGTTTTCGATGTTTTATGTTATCTTATATTTTTATGGATTTTTAGTGTTCTTAATGTTTTTTATTCATTTTAGGGTTTTTAAGTATCCAAAGCGGTATTAGGTGTTTTAGTTGTTTTATGGGTTTTATGGTTTTTAAGTGTCACTGGAAGCATGAAATGAGTTAGTGAAGATGAAGTAGAAAAATGTAGCTGAAATGATCAATCCATAAAGGTAACACCACTCACCAAGGTTTCTCCAGGATTATAGAAATATTCACTATCAATGGAGATACAATGCAAATTCTAGAGAAAGGGAAGATCCTAAACCCAGAAGGATGCACAACAAGCTTAAAAATTTCATCATATTCATGTTCCCCCATTATAATGGTGTGAACACCCATTATAAAGACAAAATAATGAGTGTAAAATTAGCCAAAGAGAATTACATGGATTGGGGAACTCCAGAGGTTTATAAAAAGTATAAAAACGATTCCCCATTCTATTTAATGACCCCATGAACTAAATTATAAAATTCCCTTCTTAAGATGTTTTTTTCTAGTTAAATCTATTATTTAATTTTCCACTACAAAATTTATTCATTTTCCATGTTGATAAGTCATTTTGGGTCCTAAATAAGTGTTTCATGGACCACCAAGGTGTTGGATGTGGAAAGTGTGGGATAATACAATTGAAAAATTATTTGGGCATAATTTTTTTGTCAAGCCAAAAATTATTCTCCTTTGGTTGATTCTAATCTATATCATCCCCTTGATAGATAGGATTTCTCCCCAAATCCATGGAATCACCTTCTTTAATGTTTGGAGGAAAGTCCCTAATGTTGAATTTTGTATAAATTACACCAAAGTCAATGCATAAATAAATTTAGTAAGTGTTTTCCCACACATTCATGCTCATTTAATTGACCTTCATCCTGTGGAACTAGATTTTTTTACTCTGGGATGTAAATATTTCCTTACAAATGTGAATACATAATTTATATCAATGTTTTAAAATGGATTGCTTCCAATTATTGTTAGATAGGTTCTTGTATACTTCATTAAGCTTCTCCATTCGAGCACGAATAGGTTAGTGAAGCTTCCTCATCTACTTTTACTTCTGTTCCTTAGCAATATTAACCTAAAAATAAAGATGCAAATAAAAAAAATTTATTGGAGTGATTGGTTTGATTACATAAACCACTTCAAATAAAGAATGTTAGGTGGTTCCACAGGGAGATCTATTGATTTCCAATTTAGCTAATTGAAGATGTAAATCTTAATCTTTCATATTTTTATACAGAATATTCTCATAATCATGAACAATGTATAATTGGTAAATTCTATTTTCCCATTAGTATGAGAGTTATGGGAAGTGCTAAAATGAAGCTTCATACTGAATTTCCCCAATAATTTCCTTCAAAATTACTGAGTAATTTAGTGTCTGTATCTGAAATAATGTAGTGAGGAATGCCTTGAAGGTGAAAAATATCTTTAAAAAACAATTATTCCACCTTCAATTAATCTTATTTATTAGGTAATAGTATTAAATGATCCATCTCTTTAAATAAATCAACGACATCCACTATTCAATATTTACCTCACTGAATCTTTGGTAAACCCTTAATGAAATCCATGATGAGATCTTTCTATGGATGGTATGGAATAGGTAACTGAGTTTTTTAACTAGGTTTGAAATGAATCTTTTTCCTTTGACGTGTATCATGTCTCAAAATAATTTCTTAGGCATATGATTTAATCTTTAGCTAGTAGAAATTTCACTTTAATATCTCTAAGGTTTTGTGGATGATAAAATGAACTGAAATTCCCTCTTTGTGTGCCTTCCAAAATGAGCATGCCCATGTATTTACACTTTTAGACACAAATTTTTTTTCTATTAAATAGAAAACCATCATGTAAAAAATAATACTCCACAAATCAATTATCATATTGGATTAAAATAGAATTTAACATTAAATAATGCTAATAATATTCTTTCACAAGCTAAAATTCGTCAATTTAAGAATCTAGAATGGTAAGTAATTCATACTCTCAAGACAAAGAATCTGAAACCAGTTTATCTTTCCATTTCATGTATCTTTACATGAATGAGAATGATTTAAATAATTACACACACTTTTTTCCATAATCTCAGATATTTTTCCATTGTTAAATTTTAATTCATGATGGCCAAAATAAAGAACGGACTGTTTGGGTCTCAATTAATGACACCAAGGATATAGGGTTCCACCGTGTCATAAAATTCCTTATATTAGGTGTCGTAATTTCTCCATGAATCATTAAATTTATCACATAGATATGTTATACAATGATTTTAGTTGATACGAAATGTACATATCCCAACTCCATTGGCATCACACTCCACCTCATTAACTTGATCAAAATCAGGTAAAGACAAAATTGGTGATTCAACAAAAAATTAATGATTCAAAATGATTAATTTTCTACCATTGACTAGTAAAATTTACCTATTTTCCAGAATTTATTGATAGGATACATGATAGTTTTGAAATTGGAAACAAAGCGATCACAAAAATATATCAAACCAAAAAAAAATCCTTATTTTATGATGGTTTCTGGATATGTCTAGGACATGATTTCTCCCACTTTAGATTGATCCACCTTGATGCCTTGTTGTCATACCACATTTCTAAATAACACCACTTGCATTGAATAAAAATAAAACTTCTATAGATTTCCATATTTCCATTATTCCAACATAATTTTAAATACCTAAAGAATATTATCCACATGGCACTCTAAATATTTTCTATAAATCAAAATATCATTCATATAAATAAAAACACATTACCAATAAATTGTTCCATGACTTCATTCATAATTCTTTGAAATAAATAATTTCATTTTGGAGGCCGAATGGCATGAATAGCCAATAAAAAAATTCCACATTTGGTTATAATTGATGGTTTCCACTCATCCCCTTAAATCATATAAATATAGTGTTATACACTCTAAATACCACCCTGAGAAAACATTGATGACCTGTGTAATTCATTGATCCTATCATCAAGTCAAGGAATGTGATACATGTATTTGATGGAAATATTGTTGATAAATATACAGTCATTAAACATGTGAAATGTACAATCTTTATTTTTCACCAATAATTATGGAACAAAATATAGGCTCATTCATGGAATTATAAATCCTAGATCCATCAATTCTTCTACTTTCTTCTGCAATTCGATTTATTCTCTAAGATTACACCAATATGCCAGTTTATTAGGCAATTATACTCATGGTACAAGATCGATCTGGTGTTCAATTCCTCTAAAGGGTAGCAATGCTACAAGAATATCATTAGGAAAATCATCAAGATATTCCTCAATCACGGAATGGTCTAATATATTGTGATGTATAGTATACTATTGGAATGAATTTTCCATCATGAATAAAGTAAAAATTGGTATTTTCTTACTTATTGATTTCTCTACATATGATTTATTGATAAAGTGGTTATATTTAAGGGCTTTTAGAATATATTTTTCATGATGATTTTGTTATGGATTCAAAGGATCAAGTGTGATATTTCTTTCCCCAGATTCAAATGAATATGCATTCTTCCACCCATCATATTTCACTTCCCTGTAAAAATACTATGGCCTTCCCAATAACATGTTTAAATTATATAAAGGAATAAAAACACACAATACCTCATCAACATAGTTCATTCTAATAGAAAATGAATTAATAAATTGTTTTATTACTCAAAGTTTGTTATCATTGTTCAACTATTTCAATTGGTATGGACAAAGATGATTTTGAGTTGGAAGCTTAAATGTTTCCACTAGTGTGATTGGGGAAACAATTTTACAACTCCCACAATCAGAAATCACAATGCATTATAACTGAATAAGGGCGTAATAGGGTTGCAACTAGTTTTTTCATTGATATTATTCATGGAATATTGGAGCAGGGAATACTCTTCATTTTATAATCTTGTTACCCATAAAATAATTTTCCAAAATATGATCTTATTTTTCAAATTCTTTACTGTCATTTTCATCATCTTCTATTTCCCTTTCAATATCTTCGGACTCCTGTATAGTAATAACTATACTATAAGATAAATTTTTCTAAAATGGACAATACCCATGACATTGTAATTTCTTTTGATTCTCACATTCAAAGGATTTGGATTTTCCCTTAGGTTATTGTGTAGCCTTCACTTTACCATTATCCAGTATCCTACCCATTCTAAATTCCTTCTCACCTACACCAGATTTATTAGAAGAAATTATTTTATAAAAATATGTACCTAGATTGTAGTTCTTAAATGTCAGTGGCTTTGAGGTATGATTTTTTTATTTTCCACCTTGATAGACATCTTCCAAGTGTTATCATGTGAGAATAATGGTTGTAACTCCACTGAATATACAATTTATTCATTTAATCCACCCAAAAACCTTTAAATAATTTTCTCTTTGTACTCTAAAATATCATTTCACATCAATAAATTATCGAAATCTCAAATTTACTCTTCAAAATATTTATCTCTTTATCGTAATCTATGCATTTAGAAATAAATATCTTTATTGTCATTATCAGGTAGAAATTATCATCTTAAAATCGTTTTCTACTTCTTCTTGGAGTGTATTTTTTTTCTTCCACATCAACATCCCACTATTTCTTCATATTATCCCACCAAAGAGTTCTGCGATATTCAAATTTTATAATGTATTAAATTCACTTAATCTCATTAGAAAGATTCTTAAATTTTAAGAATCATGGAATTTATTATATCCAAACTAGAAAATCTCCTAGATTTATACTTTCATAAAAATCTAGAATGTCAATCTTCAATAATCATTAAATATATTTATTACCTTTTATTATTCAAATATAAACAACCAAATAAATAAAATTTATTTCCATTTTTACTATCTTAATAAAATAGTGTTAGATTATTCTTATTAAGTATATTTGGATTTCATGGATGATGTTGTGATGGAAGGGAATCACATCTTCATTCTCTCAATAGTGGATCAATTTGGTCAATGATTTGAGTAAATTGAGATTATTGTCATCCCTTATTAATTGCACATGGATTAGAAGGAGTAGATGGTTAACTCAAGAAATAAATTATGGAGTGTAATAAGAAGAATGTGATATAACTTACTCATTGAAACCTATGGTTAGAACACCAAATTTATGTGTTCACCAAAGCACGAAATTAATAATTGAAAAGAACGAAATGAAATATATCAGAAATTACCAAAGATTAAAGGAAACCCCACCTTCCAATTTTTCACTATTCTTAATAAAATATCACTAGAAATGGAGATGCACCACCAATTCTATGAAATGAAAATAGGCTAATGCATGATGGGGGCACAAAAATATTTAGAAATTCATCAGATTCAATTTCAACAATTAAAGAGGAGTGAAAAAACATTATAATGACAAAATAAAGATAGTAAAATGACCCAAATAGGATTACAAGGCATGAGGAACTCAAAAGTCACAGAAAAAGCATAAAAAACAACTCATCATGCAATTTAATGAACCCACTGACTAATGTTGTGGAATTCCTTCTTAATGATGCTTCTTTAAATTCTCTCACTTTATCCTCTATAATGTGTTGCAATGAATTTAATTCCTTTTACAAGTGGATAAGTTATTTTGGTCCCCAAATAGGTATGTTTTGTCCCACTATGGTGTTGGCTACAAAAACTTATAGGTTTTTATAATTACAATAACAATTGGGCATAATTTTTTTGCACATCCCAAAATTAATCTCATTGGTTGGAATCTGATCTATATCAGGTTTTTTTGGTTTTAAGGTGTTTTTTAGTTTTTTAGGGGTTTTAAGGATTCTGAGATTTTTTCTTGGTTTATTTATTTAAATGTATTGAAGTTTTTTTAATGGTTTATGGATTTTTGGTTTATTTATGATTTTATTGATTTTATATGTTTTTATGGTTTTAAGGGTGTTGGGGTTTTTATGTGTTTTAAGGGATTATATTGTTTTTTAGGTTTTTAAGGGTTTTATTTATTTTTTCAGTTTTTTAGGTTTTCTTAGGGATTTTAATGGTATTTATAGGATTTATGGATTTTTTTCATTTATGTGGTTTTTAGGGATTTTTAGGAGTTTTATGGTTTATTAGGGTTTTATGTAAATTTAGTGTATTATGGTTCTTAAGATTTGTATGGGTTCTTGGGTTTTATGGGTGTTTATTTTTTAAGGGATTTTAATGTTTTTATATTTTTATTGTTTTTATGTGTTTAAAGTGGTTTTTAGTATTTTTAGTGTTTTTTATGTTTTTATGGGTTTTTTTGGTTTTTAATGTTATAGGTGTTTCTATGATTTTTATAGTTTTTAGAATATGTATGAGTTTTACGTTTTTTTAAGCATTTTACATTTTTAGGGGTTATAGGTGTTTTCATGTTATTAAGGTTTCCTTTGTTTTTTTTAATGTCTGAGGGTTATTTATGTTTTATTGGTTTTTTTTTGTTTTTATGTTTTTAGCTATTTTATGATTTTTAGAGTACTTAGTGTTTGTTTGGTTTTTTATGGTTGTTTGGGTTTTATGGTTTTTTGGGTTTTTTGTTTTTTTAAGGTTTTTAGGGTTTTTAATTATTTTAGGGGATAAAATGGGTTTTTAATGTTCTTTCTATTTTTTGGGTGTTTGGGTTTTTTGGGGTTTATTTGGGTTCATAGGGATTTTTTGAGTTTTTTATGGTTTTGAAAATTTTTAGGTCTTTATAGATTTTACGTGTTTTTAGGTTTTTATGGTTTTCTTAAGATTTTTAATGGTTTTTACGGTTTTTTACATTTTTATGAAGTTTTAGGGTTTTTATGATTTTTTTGGCTTTTAGGGTTCTAAGGGATTTTAAGGGGTTTTATGGTTTTCAGTGGTTTATGATTTTTATGATTGTTAGTGGGGTTGGGTTTTAAAGGTTTTTTTGACTTGTTAGGGGATTTATGGTTTTTTAGTGTTTTTAATTCTTTTATGGGTGTAAATGATTTTACAATTTTTAGTGGGCTTTAGGGTTTTATTGGGTTTTAGGATATTTTATGGTTTTTAGGGGTTTATGGTTTTTATTGTTTTCAGTGTTTTATGGTTTTTATCATTTTTAGTTTTTTCCATGGTTTTAAGTGTTATTAGGTTTTTATGGTTTTCTCATGGGGTTTAGGGTTTTTGGTATTTTTTTATTCTTTTTATGGATTATATGGGATTTTTTTGTATTTTTTGGGTTTTTAGGATTTTTATGGATTTTCAGGGTTTTAGGGTTTTATATTTTTTTTTGTATTTTATGTTTTAGGGGGTTGTTTAGAGTTGGTTGGGTTTTAATGGGTTTTTATAGTTTTTAAACATTTATATGGTATTAAAATATTTTTAGATTTTTTAGTGGGGTATAGGTATTTATGGGTTGTAAGATTTTAATTGTTTTTTGGGGTTTTAGGGTTTTTTAGGATATTTATCATTTTTAGGGTATTAGGGTTTCAATTTTTTTTATGATTTTCTGGTTTTCGTATGGATTTTCAAGGTTTTTTGGGGTATTATCATTTTTAGTGATTTTTATTATCTTTTAGGATTTTTATGCAGTTTTAGGGGGTTTAGGGATTTTATGTGGATTTAGGGTTTTTATGGGTTTTTTTTGTTTTTTTGAGTTTTTGGATTTTTTAGGGGTATTTTTATTTTTATGAGATTTTTAATGTATTATGATTTTAATGAGTTTTTATAGTTTTAAGTAGTTTTTACATATTTTATTGGTGTTTTTTATTAAGGTTTTTAAGGGTTTTAGGGTTTTTGTGTTTATTATGGTTTTTTAGTTTTTAATTGTTGTAAGTGATTACAATTTTTTTTACTTCTAAGATATTTTATTGGTTTTTATGTTTTTTCGATTTTTTGGGATTTTTTTCCTTTTTTTAATTTTTTAGGATTTTAATGTTTTTTTGGATTTTGAGTGTTTTATGGTTTTTTATGGGTTTTGGGTTTTTTTATTTGTTTTTGGGATTTTAAAATTATTTATGGTTTTTATTTTTTTATGGTATTTAAGGGTTCTTTATGGTTTTATGGTATTTAGAGTTTTTTGGTTTATTTAGTATTTTAATTTTTTTAGGTTTTTATGGGTTTCATTATGGGTTTTTAGGTTTTATACATTATTACAGATTTTTTGGTAATTTTTAGGAATTTTTTTTGTTTATAGGGTATTTTTAATTTTATCAATTTGATGGTTTTTTATATTTTTAGGGGTTTTTTGGTTTTTTGGTTTTTAGGGTTTTTTTAGTTTTTTGGGTTTTAATGTGTTTTAGCATTTTTAGAGGTTTAAAGGTATTTTAATATTTTTTGTTTTTTAGGGTTTTTTAAGTTTTAATTGGTTATATGGTTTCAAATATTTTGCGACATTTATGATTTCATGATTTTTTAGGGTTTTAGGGTATTTAGGCTATTATAGATTTTGAGGGTTTGGGGGTTTTTAGGTTTTTTTATTTATTTTTATTTTATAGAGTTTTTTTTAATTTTTAGGTGTTTTAATGTCATATAATTTTTAACAGTTTTAGGTTTATAAAGGGGTTGTAGATTTTAAGTAGTTTTTTGGATTTTATGGGGTTTTATAGTTTTTATGGGTTTTGGGGTCTCTAATGGTTTTTTATTGTTTTTAGTGTTTAGATTTTAGTGTATTTATGTGTATTTTGGTTTTTATGGTTTTTGAAGTGGTTTTCAGGTTTTAGGGTTTCTTATGTTTTTAGATATTTTTTGGGTTGTTCAAATATTTATTGATTTTATGGTTTTTAGGGTTTTTAGGGTTTTATGGGTATTTAGGTTTTTATGATTTTTGTGGGATTTAAGGTAAATTTTGAGTTTTAGGGGTTTAAATGTTTTTTATATTTTTTAGTGTTTTAAGTGTTTTATGAATTTCTAGGTTTTTAGTGATTTTTAGGGTCTTTAGCTATTTTTATGGGTTTTTGTTGTTTTAGGGTTTTTAGAAAAATTTTAATAGTTTTAAATGATTTTAGGTTTTATTAGAATTTATTATGTTTCTCGAGTTTTTTACATTTTTATTGAATTTTAGAGATTTTTTATGATTTTAGTCAGGTTTTAGGGTTTTAGGGTTTTTATGATTTTTTTTATGTTTATATGTTATTTGAATTTTTTAGGGTTTCAATGTTTTTTAGACAAGTTTTACATTTCAGGGGGTTTAAATGGGTTTTAGTGTTTTCAAGAGGTTTTAGGGTTTTTTTGGGGTTTATTATTTTTATGGTTTTTATGGGTTTTTTGCTTCATTGGATTTTTAGGGATTTTTATGGTTTTTTCATTTTTTATATTTTTAAGAGTTTAATTTTGATTAAGTTTTTATGGTTTTATGGTTGGTGTTCAAGGTTTTAGTGGTTTTTATCTTTTAGTAATTTTTGAGATTTTTTAGGATTTCATTGTTACTTTTGGGGTTTTAGGGTTTTTTCTAGGTTTTTATGGTTTTTACATTTTTAGGGGTTTTATGGTTTTTTAGATTTTTAAATATTTTTATGTGCTTAATGGGGTATTAAGGATTTAACTAGGTTTTTTTGGTTTCTTAATGTTATGGGTTTTTTGGGTTTTTGGGTTTTTATGGTTTTTAGGGGATTTTTTCTGTTTTTTAGTTATTATTGGTTTCTTTGGGGTTTTCATGGTTTTTATGGTTTTTTAAATTTTTATGGATTTAGGGCTTTGTTATGATTTTTATGGGGTTTTAAGGTCATTGGGATTTTGAGGGTTGATAGGGTTTTTTGGGGTTGTTGGGGTTTTATGGGTTTATAGGGGGTATTATGGTTGTTTTTCAGGTTTTTTGGATTTTAAAAGGTTTTTATTGTTTTTTTAACATTTTTAGAAGATTATTTGGTTTTTAGTGTTATTAATGGTTTTTATGGGGTTTATGGGTTTTTTGTATTTATTTTATATTTTACAGTGGTTATATTTTTATAGTGTTTTTAGGGAATTTTAGGTGTTTTTAGAGATTTTAGTGTTTTTAGTGGTTTAGGGTTTTAGTTGTTTTTTGGTTTTTAATTTTTTATATAGGTGTTTCATTGATTTTTTGGGTTTATTTACATTTTTCGAGATTTATATGGATTTTTTAGGATTTTTATATTTTTGTTTGTTTTTTGGAATTATGTGGGATTTTTTGAGTCTTTACAGTTTTATGGATTTGTGGGGTTGTTTTGGTTTTTCTAGTTTTTTAGGTTTTTAATTATATATTTTCATTTCTACAAGTTTATAGGTATTTTAGAGTTTCTAGTGTTTTTTTTTGGTTTTTTGAGTTTTAAATGTTTTTGGGGTTTTATGGTTTTTAGTGTTCATTAGTTTTTAATTTTTTCATATTTGTTTTCAATATTTAAGTTGTTTTAGGTATTTATTGTGTTTTAGGAATTTTTAGGATTTTTATGGGGGTTTAGGGTTTATAAGAATTTTGAGTGTTTTAGGGGTTTTAGGGATTTTTTGGTTTGGGGGGGTGGTTATTGTTTTTTTTAGTTTTTCTCTATGGTTTTGGTGGTTTTAACAGTTTTACGAGTTTTAAGGGATTATAGGGGTTGTTTGAGTTTTTTTGGGTCTAATTAATTGTATTTATTTTTAATTTTTTTAGGGTTATAAGGGTATTTAGATTTTTATGGGTTCTGTAGCATTTTTATGGGGTTTTAAATATTTTTAGGGGTTTTTATTATTTTTATGTGATTTAATTCTTTTATTATTTTCAATGTTTTTTAGGTTTTTAGGTTTCTTAAGTGTCTTTAGGTTTTTAATGTTTTTTATAGATTAATATGGTTTTTAGAGTTTTATGGTTTTATTTATTTTTATGGTTTTAAAGAATTTTATTGTTTATAGGGTTTTAGCTATTTTGAGGGGTTTTACGGTTTTTATGTTTTTATAGATTTTAAGTTTTTTAGAGTTTATAGGTTATTATAGGTTTTATATTGTATAGGTTTTTAGGTTTTATTAGATGTTTTTTTTACAATTTTTGTGATTTTTAGGGATTTTTTTATGATTTTATAGTATTTAAGTTTTCTTATGGATTTTTATGGTTTTAAGGGTTTTGGGTTTTTAGGGGTTTTATATATTTTTTTGGCTTTTATGGATTTTTTAGTTATATATGGATCTTAATATTTTTTATTGTCTTTTAATTTTGTTTGGTGTTAACTCAATTTTTAGAGTTTTTAGTTTTTTTTGGGGGGGGGGGTTTCTGGGTTTTAGGGTTTATTTAGAGTTTTTAGAATTTTTTAGATTTTTATGGGTTTTATGTTTTTTAGGTATTTAATGTTTTCTTAGGGTTTTGAGAAATTTTTACATTTTTAGGGATTTATAGTTATTTTTTATAATTTTTATTGATTTTTAGAATAATTATGGATTTTGAGGATTTTATGGGGTTTTATTGGGTTTATTTGGGTTTTTTGTTTTTTTGGGGGTTTTATGGGTCATTATATTTTTTAAAAAATTTTTGTAGTTTCAGTGGATTTATGAATTTATGTGGTTTTAGGGGTTTTATGTGGTTTTTTGTGATTCAGATGGTTTTTAGTGGTTTTTAGGGTTTTTATGGTCTTTTGAGGATTTTGGGTATGTTTGGGATTTTAGCATTTTTAGGTTTTGTAGGGTTTTATGTGTTCTAAATTTTGAGGGTTTTCTAAGGTTTTAGGGTATTTTGTGTTGTTATGTTGGTTCTTATTTTTTTGATGTTTTATGATTTTTATGGTTTATATGGTTTTTAGTGATTTTGAGGGGTTTTAGGGGTTTTTGTGGATTTCTGGTCTTTTGTGTTTTATGACTTTTTGGTTTTTATGGTTTTATTATATTTTAGATTTATTTATCATATTTCAGGGTTTAATGGGTTTCTAAATATTTTATTGTGTTTTTATGTTTTTTTAGGGTTTTTAAGGTTTTTAAGGTTTTTAGGAGTTTTATGGGTTTTTTGTATTTAGTGGTGTTTTTTTTGCTTTTTGGATTTTTATAATTCTTATGTTTTTATGGGTTTTATGTGTTATTAGTTTTTTGGTTATTTCTTATTATTTTTCAACGACTAAGTATTTTTTACATTTTAGGTATTATTTATCCTTATTAGGATTTTTACTATTTTAGGGCTTTTGAAGGATTTTGAGAGTTTTATAGATTTTGAGGCTTTTAGGGATTTTATGATTTTTTATGTTTTTTGAGTTATTATGGATTTAAATTATTTTTATAGTGTTTTCATGTTCCTTGGGATAAAAGGTATTCTCATATGTTTATAGTGTTATTATGGGTTTTTAGGTTTTTTATGTTTTTACAGGTTTTATTATTTTTAGGTTTTAGGTATTTTAGGGGTTTTAAGTTTTTTTAGGTTTTTATGGTTATCTTAGGCATTTTTAGAGATTTTTTTGGTTTTTTGGTATTTTTAATCTTTCTTATGATTTTTTATGGTTTTTTTCGATTTTGATGGGTTTTTGTGTTTTTATGGTTTTTATGGTTTTTATATTTTATATGGATTTTAAGGACTTTTTTTGGAAATTTTAGTATTTTAAAGGTTTTAAGAGTTTTTTGATGTTTTTAGGAGACTAATTTATTTTTATTGTTTTTATTGGGTTTTTTGATTTATATAGGTTTATGGAGATTATTATGTTTTTAAGGGTTTATAGTTTTTAGGAGTTTTAATGTTTTAATGGATTTTAAAGTTATTTAGAGTTTTTAGTGTTTTTAGGTTTTTTTGGGGTTTTACATATTAATAGATTTTTAAGGGTTTCTTAATGACTTAAATGATTTTTTTTGGATTTTTTAGAATTATATTGTTGTTGGGTTTTTAGTAATTTTGATGGTTTAGGGATTTTTGGGTTTTATGTTTTTATGTGTTTTTGGGTTTCTTTTAGTTTTTAAGGGTTTGAATTTTCCTAAAATATTTTTATGGGTTTAAAGGGTTTTAGATTTTTATAGTGGGTTTTAGGGATTGTGTTGATTTTAGGGAATTTATGATATCTAGGGTTTAGGGTTTTGTTGGTGTTTCAGAAAATTTAGGTCTTGAGGGGTTTTTTTGTGAATTTAGTTTTCTATGGTTTTCTTTATGGTTTTCCGAGTTTTAGGGATTTTAAAATTTTTGGGGGGTTCTTTGATTTTTTAGGAATTTTTTGGTTTTTATGGTTTTTATAGAATTTCATGGGTTCTAGTGGTTTTATGATTTTTAAGGGTTTTAAGTAGTTTTTTTGGGTTATAACAGTTTTTAGGGTTTTTATGGTTTTTAGGGGTATATAGGGTTTTTAGAGTATTTAGTGGTTTTTAGGATTCTATTGGTTTTAAGGGTTTTTAGGGTTTTTAGGGTTTTTAGGGTTTTTATGGTTTTTAGTGTCTTTAGCGTTTTATGTATTTTTTAGGATAATTGGATGATATGAGTGTTTTTATGTTTTAACGTTTTCATAGGGGTTTTCAGGGTTTTTATGTTTTTTTTACGTATTGAGTGAATTTTAAGGATTTATAGAATTTTTATGGTTTTTAGAGTTCTTTGTGATTTTTTATTTTTATGGTTTTTAATAGTTTTTTTGGTGTTTCAGTTTTACTATTTTTTTATTTTCTAGGGAGTTAAATATTTTTATTTTTTTAAAGTATTTTAGCGGTTTTTGGGGTTTTTTAATTTTTAGGGGCTTTTAGGTTTGTTGTGGGGCGTTATCATTTTCTAAGTTTTTAGAGGATTTATGTGATTTTAGGTTTTTATTGTTTCTTTAGGGGTTTTTAGGGTTTTAGTGAGTATATGTTTTCAGAAAATTTTGGCCTTTCTTAAGATTTCTATTTATTTTAGGGTTTTCAGGGATTTTTTGTGTTTTTATGGTTTTTAGGTTTTTTTATGGGTTTCTTTTCTTTATTATTATTATTTTTTTATTATTTTTAAAGTTTCTAATGTTTTAAAATCTTTTAAGGGGTTTAAATGTTTTTTATAGCGCCTAGTGCATTTTAGGGATTTTATGATTTTTAGGTGATTCTAAGGATTTTAGTGGGTATTTATGGTTTTTAAGTGGTTTTAGGGTCTGTTATGGATATTTTCTTTTTTTAGTTCTCTAGTGGATTGAAGTGTTTTTTGGGTATTAAGGTTTTCTTTGGGATTTTCTAGGTTTTTTTTATTTTTTAGATATTTTAGGTTTTTTTGTAATTTTTGATGGGTTTTTAGGTTTTTATAGATAATGATTTTTAGGGTTTTTAGTTATTTTAGGTTTTTTAGTGGTTCTATTTGTATTTAAATTTTAATGTTTCTTTCTGATTTTTCATGTTTTTTAGTTTTCTTCTATTTTTTATGGATTTTAGTTATTTTTAGGATTTTTTTGGGTCTTATGATTTTAGGGATTTTGAAGGGTTTTTGGTTTTTTTGGGTTTTTTGGTTTTTTTGAATTTTAATGGATTTTAATTTTTTTAATATTTTTATTAATATTTTTATGGTTTTAAATGGTTTTAAGACTTTTTAGTGGTATTTAAGGGTTTTTATAGGCTTTAGTATTTTTATGTTTTTTTGAGGTTGTTACGGGTTTTTGGGTTTATTAGTATTTTTACCATTTTATTTTTTTAGAAGGTTTTTTTCACTTTAGTTTTTTTCAGGTTTTATTACGGGTTTTACAGTTTGTTGGGTTTTTATATTTTTAGGTATTTTTAGGTTTTTTAGGAATTTTATTCCTTTTAGTGTTTTTTGAATTTTGAGGGGGGTATTTTTGTATTTTGGGTATTTTGGGTTTTATTTTTTGAGAGTTTTTAGTGACTTTAAACTTTCAAGAGTCATCTAATGTTTTTATGGGTTTAAAGAGTTACTATAACTTTTAGTGGGTTTTAGGGTTTCTATATATTTTCATGGTTTTAAAGGTTTTTAGAGATTTTTTGGTTTTTAGAGGTTTTAGCATTTTTATATTTTTTAATGGATTTAATGTTTTTATGATTTTATGATTTCCTTTGTTATTTTTAGGGTTTAAAAGGAATTTATGTTTAAATTAATATTTAGTGGTTTGTGAAGAAATATATGCATTTTTTTGGGATTTTTAGGGTTTTTTAGTTTTTATAGTTTTTAGGTTATGTTTTGAGTTTTTTTTATAGTTTTATAGATTTTATAGTTTTTAAAATATCTAGGAGTCTAAAGGGTTTTATACATTTTATTGATTTTTGGGGTTTTTTGGGTTTTTGGGGATTTTTAATGTTTTAGGGGGTTTTATGATTTTTAGGTCTTTGGGTATTTTATTATTTTTTTGAATTTTTAGAATTTTTAGGGGTTTTAAGTGATTTTAGGTTTTTAAGGAATTCATAATTTTTTTCAAGGTTTTTAGATATTTTTTTTTCTGATTTTTGGGATTTTTTATGATGTCTATTACTTTTAGGGGTTTTTGGGATTTTGGTCATTTTTTATTTTTTAGGGTTTTCATAGTATTTACGTACTTATATTTATGTTTAGTTTTTTAGTATTTTGATTTTTTTAGTGTTTTTAACATTTTTACTAGTATAAAGGGTTTTTAAAGTTTTAGTGGTATTTATGGGATATTAGGTGTATTTAGGGTTTTTATAGCTATTGTTATTTATTGAGGTTTTAAATTTTTTTTGTTTTTTGGGGTTTTACGTGTTATTAGGTCACTAAGGGTTTTTATGGTTTGTCTAGGTGTTTATATTTTTTTACATTTTTAGGGATTTTTATAGGATTTTTATGATATTTAATGATTTTAGGGATTTTGATTTATTTTTAATTTTTTAGAGCCTTTTTGGAGTTTTCATGTGTTTTAAAGGTTTTTAGAGTTTTTTAAGGTCTTTAGGGGTTTAATATTTTTTCATGGTTTTTGTAGTTTTAGGGGGTTTATGTATTTTTTTGGATTTTTAAGGATGGGGGTTTGTTTTTATAGTTTTTAGTGTTTTTAGTGTTTTTTTCATTTTTAGGGTTTTATGGGATTTAGGTGATTTTTGGTATTTAAGGTTTTTCAAATTTATAGAGTAATTAATGTTTTAAGGGAAATTTAGGGATTAATTAGATTTTTATGGATTTTATGGATTTTATGTATTTTTTAGGATTTAGGATTTTTTAGGCTTTCAAGGACATATACAAGTGTTTGAGTTTTTACAACTTTTTTAATTTATTATAGTTTGTAAAACATTTAGAAATTTTATTGTTTTTATGGGTTTAATTTGGATTAATAGTTTTTATAATTATTATGTTTTTATAGGTTTTTGGGTTTTAATTTTTTAGGGATGTTATGGTTTTTATGGTTTTTTTTGCATTTTTTTTGTTCTTTGGGTGATTTTAATGGTTTTTAAAATCTTATGGTTTGTTATGTTTTTTCCATTTTTTTAGTGTTTTTAAATTTTAGATATTATTATGTTCTTGTTTTTTAGGGTTTTAGGGATTTTATGGGATTTTTAGTGTTTTTACATTTTTAGAGTTTTTATGTTACTTTTGTTTGGTTTTTTATGTTTTTATCATTCTTATGGGTTTTAGAGTTTTTTAATGTTTCAGGAGGTTTAAAAGAGTTTTAGAGATTTTAGTTTATTTTTATGGTTTTTAGAGGTTTTGGGTGTTTCTATGGGTTTTATGGGATTTATGGAATTTTGGGATTTTTGTGAATTCCTTGTTTTTAGGGTTTATATAATTTTTTTAGATTTTAGTGGTTTAAAGTACATTTAATATTTTAGATATTTCTTAGGATTTTTAATGGATATTAAGGGTTTTAGGTTCTTAGGAATTTTAGGGTGTGTGTAGGATATTAATGGTTATTTAGTATTTTTATGGATTTTGAGAGTTTTTAGTGGTTTTAGGGTTTTATGGTTTTGAGGGTTTTAGTTTTTTTTTTAGTTTTTTTGGATTTAAGGGGTTTTATATTGTTTTATCATTTTTAGGGTTTTTATTGTTTGTATTGTTTTTAGCGGTTTTGTTGGGTTTCAAGTATATTATAGTTTATTAGGTGTTTATGGGTCTTCTGGGTTTTTTGGGTTTCTTGAATATTTTGGTTTTTAGGAGGATTTTTAGGGATTTATCGATTTTTATGGTTTTTTAGAGTTTTAGGGATTTTTTAGGTTTTTATGTTTTTTTAGGATTTTTATGAGTTATTTAAATTTTTTAAGATGTTTTAATGTTTTTTATATTTTTAGTGGTTCAAAGGGTTTATAGTGTTTTTATTTTATTTTCATGGTCATTTTGGTTTTTAGGTGTTTAATGTTTTTAATAGTTTTATTATTTTTCTGGGTTTTATGGATTTATGGGTTTCAATGTTTTTATCATCTTTTAGTTTTTTAGTGGTTTTAAGTATATTATGGTTTTAAGGAATTTTTATTCTTTTTCAAGGTTTTTAGTGTATTTAATGGTTTTAATGTTCATTTTGGGTTTTATGTTTTTTATTCTTTCGTAACATTTTTATATGATTAAAATGTGATTACTGGTTTTTATGGGTGTTTTTTTGAAGTTTTTGGGATTTTAATTTTTAGGGTTTTTTAATGTTTTTAAGTGTTTTAGTGTTTTTAGGGTTTTTGTTTTTTGAATGTTTTTTATGTTTTCAGGGGTTTTAAGTGTTTTAGGGTTTTGAGGTTTTCATATTGTTATTCAGGAATTTTAGGGGGTTATATTCTTTTAGTAATATTGATGGATTTTATTTTTATTTTTATGGGTTTTAACAGTATTTAGGGATTTTGAGGTGTTTTTTGGTTTTCTTTCAGTTTTTGGTGTTTTGGTTTTTTCTTTTGATTTTTTATTATTTTATGGTTTTTAGAGAATCTAAATTTTTTAGTGGTTTAAGGGGGTTCTATTTTTTAATGGGATTTTGGGTTTTATTGGTGTTTAGGGTTTTTGAAGGATTTGAAGTGTTTTTTAGATTTTTTTGAAATTTGTAGGTATTTTATATGTTTTAAGTGTTTTATGGTTTTTATGTTTTTCATAGGGTTTTTAAGTTTATATGTTTCTTTATGTTTTTAGTGAATTTTATGATTTTTTATGATTTTTTTTATTTTTTTGTTTTTATGTACACTGAGGGTTTTAGTGGTTTTTAAGATTTTTATGGTTTGTTTGGGTTTTCATGGTTTATTTTATTTTTTAAGATTTTTCCAATTTTTTATATAATATAATGTTTTAGTGGTTTAAAGTGTTTTTAGAGTTTTTAGTGGTTTTTTTATGTTTTAAGGGGTTTTAGAGGGTTTAAGGGATTTTAGGGTTTTTATCATTTTTTAGGTTTTTAGGGGTTTTATGTGTTTTTATGGGGTTTATGGTTTTCTTATAGATTGTCAGGGTTTTTAGCAGTTTTTACATTTTTTGGGTTTTTTTTATGTTTTTTATGGTCTGAATAATTTTTATGGATTTTGATAGTTTTTAAGGGATTTGGGATTTTATCTTTTTTTATGGATCTTCAAGAATTATAGGGTTTTTTGAGTATTTCGGGTACTGAATGTTTTTAGCATTTCTTATTTTTTTTTAAGTAGTTTAATGGGATTTTAGAGTCTTAAATAGGTTTTTAGGGTATTATGGGTTTTAGGATTGTTACCATTATTAGTATTTTTAGGATATCTTATGTTTTTAGAGATATTCATGGTATTTTTTATGATTTTTAGGTTTTTTAGTGTTTCAATGGAATTTGACGGTTTTTAGAGTTGTTTTAATTTGAGGGTTTTAAAGAATTTTAGAGTTTTATAATGATTTTAGGGGTTTGAAGAGTTTTTATAGTATTTAGTTGCTGTTATGGTTTTTATGGGATTTATGGGTTTTCCTTTTTTGGTGGTTTTAGGGGGTTTTATGGTTTTAGGATTATTAGAGATCTTTAAGGTTTCCTAATGTTTTTTGTGTTTTTCAGTTTTTATAGTTTTCATAGGGATTATTAGGGTTTTAGGTTTTTAATATTTTTATGGATTTTTTAGTATTTTATAGGTTTTAGGGTTTTAATGTATTTTGAGGGTTTTTAAGTTTTTTTGTGTTTTATGTTTTTTTGGGGTTTAGGGTATTTTTTAGTTATTATGGTTTTTAATTTTTTTTATAATGTTTTCTCATTTTTAGTGGTTTAAAGAGTTTATAGAGTATTTATTGGGTTACTAGAATTACTAGTGGTTTTTATGGGTTTTAAGGGTTTTTATTTTGGTTTTGAGGGGTTTTATGGTGTTGTAAATTTTTTCAGTTTTTTAGGCGTTTAAAGAATATTTATATTTTTTATGTTTTCTTTTGTTTTTATAGTATTTATGGATTTTTACTATTTTATATATTTTTATGAAATTTTAAGGATTTTAATGTTTTTTGTGGAATCTAATGATTTTGAGATTTTTGAGGGTTTTTTTGGGAATTAATGATTTTTGTTTTTTAGGGTTTAAAAGGGTTTTAGTGTTATTTATAAAAACATTATGGGTCTAATTGGTTTTAAGACTTTTTTAGTGGGATTTTAGGGTTTTTTGGGTTTTAGGGTTTAAGAGATATTTATTTTTTTTAGGGATTCTACAGTTTTCAGGGCTATTTGGGGCTCTTTAGGATATTTATGTTTTTTGGGTTGTTATGTTTTTTGATATCTTTCAACATTTTTTATGATTTTTATGGTTTTTAGGGTTTTTAGGGATTTTCAGGGTTTTTTGGGTTTTTTGGATTTTTGTGGTTTTTTGGGGGTTTTGGTTTTAAGTTGTTTTTTAGGGTTGTAATGGTTTTTGAGAGTTTTTTAAAAGTTTTAATTCATTAAAGGATTTTATATATATTTTTATGGTTTTTAGGGTTTTAATGTGCTTTGAAGATTTTTTAGGGTTTTATAGAGTTTAGGGTATTTTTGGGGTTTTTAGGGATTTTGAAAATTTCCGGGGTTTTTAGGTTTTTTTGTGTTTTTAGTGTTTTTAGTTTTTTTAGTATTTCATAGTGTTTGTCTGGGTTTTATGGGTTTTTATTTTGGTTGTGATATTTTTTGGGATATTTATAGATTTTTATGGTTTTAGGGATTTTAAAAGTTTTTTGGTTTTCATGGTGTTTAGGGTTTTTGTTTTTTGGGGTTTTAGATTCTTTTTTGAGTTCTTTTATAGTTTTAAATATTTTTAGATTATTTAATAATTTTTTGAGTATAATTATTTTATAGGTTTTAGTTAATTTTAGGGATCTATAATGTTTTCGTGATTTTTACGGTTTTTAGGGTTTTTGGAGTTATAGGGTTTTTAGCATTTTTTTTCTTTTAAGGGTTTTAGGTGTTTTTTTGGGTTTTAAGCCTTCCCTTGGTGTTTTCAACGATATTTGGTGTTTTTATATTTTTATGTATTTTTATGGAAATTTTTATATATTTTATTCTTTTTTGTTGGTTTTGGGGATTTTGAGGGTTTTGAGGTTTTTTGGTTTTATTTATGGTTTTTTTGGTTTGTAGGGTTCTTTGACTTTTTTAGGGTTTTAGGTTTTTAGTGTTTTTATAATTTTTTGGTTTTAAAGTGTTTCTTAGGGCGTCTAGTGCGATTTTGGGATTTTATGGGTTTTAATGATTTTTAGGGATTTTTATGGGTTTTTTGGGTTGTGAGGCTTTTATGGGTTTTTTGAATTTTTAGGTTTTTGGGGTATTAAGTATTTTAGGTTTTTTGGGGGTTTCAGTTTTTGCATGTTTTTTTTTCAATTATTTAAATTTTTATCGATTTATTGGTATTTTTTGGTAATTTTATTTTTTGGGTTTTTAGGGATTTTTATGGTTTTATGGATTTTAGGGTGTTAGGTATTTTTTAGGTTTTAGGGTTTTTTTATTTTTTTGGGTTTTTATGTTTTTTTGAGATTTTTTATTATTTTATGGGTTTAAAATGGTTTTTAGAGGTTTAGTGGGTTTTATGGTATTTAATGGATTTGTAGGGGTTTTACGGTTTTTAGGGGTATTTATGGGTTAATGGTTTTTAGTTTTTTAATAGTTTTATGGTTTTTAATTTTTTTGATGTATTTAGTGGTTTATATGTTTTTCGGGGTTTTAATGTTTTGTTAGGGGTTTATGGTTTTTTAGTGTTTAAATTTTTTTTATGTCTTGAGGTATTCTTATGGTTTTTTCTTGAATTTTGTGATATTTTTGGGTTCTTTCAGATTATGACGGTTTTTAGGGTTTTTATAGTTTTAAGTTTTTTTGGGAATCTTTGGATTTTTTAGATTATTTTGTTTTTAAGAATATGCTAACATTTTTATGGATTTAAAGGGTTTTTGGAGTCTTTATTGGTTTTTAGGGTTTATATGTTTTTTAGTGTTTTTTGGTTTTTTGATTTTTAAGGGGTTTTAGGTTTTTAGGATTTTTAGTATTTTTAGGGGTTTTAAGTGTTTTTAGGGTTTTATGGTTCTCTTTGGGTTTTTTAGTGTTTTATGTGTTTTTTTTGGAATTTGGGTGTTTTAAAGGATATTTATGGTTTTTTATGGTGATTAGGTATTTTGATGTTTTTAGGTTTTGTATGGTTTTTTGGGTTTTTTGGTTTTTTATTTTTCTGTGTTTTTACGGTTTCTAATATTTTTTAGAGTTTTAAACATTTCTAGGGGTTTAAAGGGTTTTTAGTGATTGTTTTTGTTTTTAATATTTTAAGGTATTTATGGTAGTTATGGTTTTTATGGGGTTTTAGCTTTATGTTTTGTATTTTTTAGTTATTTTAAGTGTATTTGGGTTTTTAAGGTTTTTATGTTTTTTTGGGGTTTTGGGTTTTTTTGAGTTTTTAGGGGTTTTATTGTTTTTTATAGTATTTTAACATATTTAGGGGTTAAATGGTTTTTATTATTTTTAGTGGTTTTTAGGGGTTTTGGTATTTTTAGGGTTTTAATGGTTTTTAGGGGTTTATGTGATTTACGGGTTTTTGAGTTTTTAGGTTTTTAGCGTTATTAGGTTTTTAGGTGTTTTATGTATTTTTATGTTATTATGTTTTTCTTGAGGTTTTTTGTGTTTTTGGTGTTTTTACATTTTTTGGTATTTTTGATGATTTTTATTGTTACATAGTGGTTTTATTGATTTTACATGGTTTTATAGATGTTTATGGTTTTAGGGTTTATTGGGTTCTAGGGATTGTTTGACTTTTAGGGTTTTTATGGTTTTTAGTGTATTTATACATTTTTTGGGGTTTAAAAGGTTTTTATAATTTTAGAAAGTTTTTAGGGTTTTTTGTGTTTTTAGGATGTTTATGGTTTTTAGAGGGTTTTTTGGTTTTTAGTGTTTTTAGTGTTTTTTGATTTTTTCTATTTTTATGTTTTTTTGGTTTTTATGATTTTATGATTATTTTTCATGGTTTTAGGGTATTTCACATTTTTAGGGATTTCTAGTGATTTATTAAGATTTTAATGGTTCTTAGTTATTTGGAGAGTTTTAGGGTTTTATAAATTTTTGGGTTATTAGAGTTTTTAGTGTTTATTAGGTTTTTAAAAGTTTTTATTGTTTTTAATTTTTTTAGATTTTAAAAATTGTTTTCGTTTTTTAGTGTTTTATAGTGTTTTTAGGAATTGTATTGGCCTTTTGGGTTTTTAGGTGTTTAACTATTTGTAGGTTTTTAATGTTTTCCTCGGGGGTTTCCAAGATTTTTTTTCTTTTTTTGGGATTTTTAGGATTTTTATGGTTTTTAGGGTTTTTATGGATGTTGAGGGTTTTAGGGTTATTTATTTTTAGTGTTTTTTATTTTCATAGGAATTTGATGTTTTTTATTGTTTTTTACAATTTTTGGGGATTAAATGGTTTTTGGAGTTTTTGGATGGTTTTCAAGGTTTTCTAATTTTTAGGTTTTTATTAGTTTTTATGGATTTAGTGGTTTAGGGTTTTAAAATTTTTATAATTTTTCAGTTTATTGGGTTTTTAAGTGTTTTTATGTTTTTATGGTTTTCATATGGGTTTTTCTATTTTTTAGTGTTTTATTTCATTTTTAGGGATTTTTGGGTTTTTTTATGATTTTTTGGGTTAATTTGTATTTAAGAGACTTGGAAGGGTTAAAATCTTTTTACGGTTTTAGGGGTTTTATGGTTTATTGTGTGTTTCTGGGGGTTTTTTAGTTTATTTGGGTATTTATTGGTTTTATGGGTTTTAGGGTTTTAATGGGTTTTATGGGTTTTTAGTGTTTTTAGTGTTTTAAGGTTTTTTTGTTATTTTTTGGATTTTTTGTATATAGGGTTTTTATGTATTTTTTGGTTTTTATGGTTTTTAGGGGTTTTCATGGTTTCTTGATTTTTTTATGTTTTTTGGGATATTTTGGGGTGTTTATGATTTTTTGGATTTTATGCTTTTTACTGATTTTGAGATGTTTTATGGTTTTTATGGTTTTTAGGGATTTTATGGGTTTTTGGGTTTTTAGGGTTTTTTTACTTTTATGGGGGTTTAATGTTTTTTATATTTTTATCTTTTTTATAAGATTAAATGGTTTTTAATTTTTTTTAGCATTTTTTGGGTTTTAAAGGGTTTTTAAGGTTTGTAGTGGTTTTATGGGATTTATTGTTTTCAAGGTTTATTTGGGGTTTTAGTGTTTTTATAATTTTAATTTTTTAGGGGATTTAAAGTGTTTTTAGAGTTTTTAGTGGTTTTTTATGTTTTAAGGGGTTTTAGAGGGTTTAAGGGATTTTAGGGTTTTTATCATTTTTAGGTTTTTAGGGGTTTTATGTGTTTTTATGGGGTTTATGGTTTTCTTATAGATTGTCAGGGTTTTTAGCAGTTTTTACATTTTTGGGGTTTTTTTTATGTTTTTTATGGTCTGAATAATTTTTAGGGATTTTGATAGTTTTTAGGGGATTTGGGATTTTATCTTTTTTATGGATCTTCAAGAATTATAGGGTTTTTCGAGTATTTTGGGTACTAAATGTTTTTAGCATTTCTTATTTTTTTAAGTAGTTTAATGGGATTTTAGAGTCTTAAATAGGTTTTTAGGGTATTAGGGTTTTAGGATTGTTACCATTATTAGTATTTTTAGGATATCTTATGTTTTTATAGTATTTAGTTGTTGTTATGGTTTTTATGGGATTTCATTTTTTTTGGTGGTTTTAGGGGGTTTTATGGTTTTTGGATTATTAAAGATCTTTAAGGTTTCCTATTGTTTTTTGAGTTATTCAGTTTTTATAGTTTTCATAGGGATTATTAGGGTTTTAGGTTTTTAATGTTTTTAAGGATTTTTTAGTATTTTATAGGTTTTAGGGTTTTAATGTATTTTGTGGGTTTTTAAGTTTTTTTGTGTTTTATGTTTTTTTGGGGTTTAGGGTATTTTTTACCTATTATGGTTTTTAATTTTTTTTTAATGTTTTCTCATTTTTAGTGGTTTAAATAGTTTATAGAGTATTTATTGGGTTACTAGGATTACTAGTGGTTTTTATGGGTTTTAAGGGTTTTTATTTTGGTTTTGAGGGGTTTTATGGTGTTGTAAATTTTTTCAGTTTTTTAGGCGTTTAAAGAATATTTATATTTTTTATGTTTTCTTTTGTTTTTATGGTTTTTATGGATTTTTACTATTTTATATATTTTTATGAAATTTTAAAGATTTTAATGTTTTTTGTGGAATCTAATGATTTTGATATTTCTGAGGGTTTTTTTTTGGGAATTAAAGATTTTTGTTTTTTAGGGTTTAAAAGGGTTTTAGTGTTATTTATAAAAACATTATGGGTCTAATTGGTTTTAAGACTTATTTAGTGGGATTTTAGGGTTTTTTGGGTTTTAGGGTTTAAGAGATATTTATTTTTTTAGGGATTCTACGGTTTTCAGGGCTATTTGGGGCTCTTTAGGATATTTATGTTTTTTGGGTTGTTATGTTTTTTGATATCATTCAACATTTTTTATGATTTTAATGGTTTTTAGGGTTTTTAGGGATTTTGAGGGTTTTTTGGGTTTTTGGATTTTTGTGGTTTTTTGGGGGGTTTGGTTTTAAGTTGTTTTTTAGGGTTGTAATGGTTTTTGAGAGTTTTTTAAAAGTTTTATTTCATTAAAGGATTATATATATATTTTTATGGTTTTTAGGGTTTTAATGTGCTTTGAAGATTTTTTAGGGTTTTATAGAGTTTAGGGTATTTTTGGGGTTTTTAGGGATTTTGAAAATTTCCGGGGTTTTTAGGTTTTTCTGTGTTTTTAGTGTGTTCAGTTTTTTTAGTAGTTCATAGTGTTTGTCTGGGTTTTATGGGTTTTTATTTTGTTTGTGATATTTTTTGGGATATTTATAGATTTTTATGGTTTTAGGGATTTTAAAAGTTTTTTGGTTTTCATGGTGTTTAGGGTTTTTGGTTTTTGGGGTTTTAGGTTCTTTTTTGAGTTCTTTTATAGTTTTAAATATTTTTAGATTCTTTAATAATTTTTTGAGTATAATTATTTTTATAGTTTTTAGTTAATTTTAGGGATCTATAATGTTTTCATGATTTTTACGGTTTTTAGGGGTTTTGGAGTTATAGGGTTTTTAGCATTTTTTTCTTTTAAGGGTTTTAAGTGTTTTTTTGGGTTTTAAGCATTCCCTTGGTGTTTTCAAGGATATTTGGTGTTTTTATATTTATATGTATTTTTATGGAAATTTTTATATATTTTATTCTTTTTTGTTGGTTTTGGGGATTTTGAGGGTTTTGAGGTTTTTTTTTTATTTATGGTTTTTTTGGTTTTTAGGGTTCTTTGACTTTTTTAGGGTTTTAGGTTTTTAGTGTTTTTATAATTTTTTGGTTTTAAAGTGTTTCTTAGGGCATCTAGTGCGATTTTGGGATTTTATGGGTTTTAATGGTTTTTAGGGATTTTTATGGGTTTTTTGGGTTGTGAGGCTTTTAGGGGTTTTTAGAATTTTTAGGTTTTTGGGGATTTAAGTATTTTAGGTTTTTTGGGGTTTTCAGTTTTTGCATGTTTTTTTTCAATTTTTTAATTTTTTATGAATTTATTGGTATTTTTTGGTAATTTTATTTTTAGGGTTTTTAGGGATTTTTATGGTTTTATGGATTTTAGGGTGTTAAGTATTTTTTAGGTTTTAGGGTTTTTTGATTATTTTTGGGTTTTTAAGGTTTTTTGAGATTTTTTTTTATTTTATGGGTTTAAAAGGGATTTTAGAGTTTTAGTGGGTTTTATGGTATTTAATGGATTTGTAGGGGTTTTACGGTTTTTAGGGGTATTTATGGGTTAATGGTATTTATTTTTATTTATAATTTTATGGTTTTTAATTTTTTTGATGTATTTAGTGGTTTATATGTTTTTCGGGGTTTTAATGTTTTGTTAGGGGTTTATGGTTTTTAGTGTTTAATTTTTTTTTATGTCTTGAGGTATTCTTATGGTTTTTTCTTGAATTTTGTGATATTTTTGGGTTCTTTCAGATTTTGACGGTTTTTAGGGTTTTTATAGTTTTAAGTTTTTTTGGGGAATCTTTGGATTTTTTAGATTATTTTGTTTTTAAGAATATGATAACATTTTTATGGATTTAAAGGTTTTTTGGAGTCTTTATTGGTTTTTAGGGTTTATATGTTTTTAGTGTTTTTTGGTTTTTTGATTTTTAAGGGGTTTTAGGTTTTTAGGGTTTTTAGTATTTTTAGGGGTTTTAAGTGTTTTTAGGGTTTTAAGGTTCTCTTTGGGTTTTTAGGGTTTTATGTGTTTTTTTTGGAATTTGAGTGTTTTAAATGATATTTATGGGTTTTTATGGTCATTAGGTATTTTGATGTTTTTAGGTTTTGTATGGTTTTTTGGGTTTTTGGGTTTTTTATTTTTCTGTGTTTTTACGGTTTCTAATATTTTTTAGAGTTTTAAACGTTTCTAGGGGTTTAAAGGGTTTTTAGTGATTGTTTTTGTTTTTAATATTTTTAAGGTATTTATGGTATTTATGGTTTTTATGGGGTTTTAGCTTTATGTTTTGTATTTTTTAGTTATTTTAAGTGTATATGGGTTTTTAAGGATTTCATAGGGTTTTCACGGTTTTGTGGGATCTTTACATTTTAATGGATTTTTGGGGATTTTTAGGATTTTATAGTTTTTAAGGTTTTTAATAATTTTGAGGGTCTATATGGTATTTAGGGATTTTGTTGGTCTTTATGGTTTTTAGGGTTTTTATGTTTTTTTGGGGTTTTGGGGTTTTTTGAGTTTTTAGGGGTTTTATTGTTTTTATAGTATTTTAACATATTTAGGGGTTAAATGGCTTTTATTATTTTTAGTGGTTTTTAGGGGTTTTGGTATTTTTAGGGTTTTTATGGATTTTAGGGGTTTATGTGATTTACGGGTTTTTGAGTTTTTAGGTTTTTAGCATTATTAGGTTTTTAGGTGTTTTATGTATTTTTATGTTATTATGATTTTCTTGGGGTTTTTTGTGTTTTTGGTGTTTTTACTTCTTTTGGTATTTTTGATGATTTTTATTGTTACATAGTGGTTTTATTGATTTTACATGGTTTTATAGATGTTTTTGGTTTTAGGGTTTGTTGGGTTCTAGGGATTGTTTGATTTTTAGGGTTTTTATGATTTTTAGTGTATTTATACATTTTTTGGGTTTTAAAAGGTTTTTATAATTTTAGAAAGTTTTTAGGGTTTTTTGTTTTTTTAGGATGTTTATGGTTTTTAGAGGGTTTTTTGGTTTTTAGTGTTTTTAGTGTTTTTTGATTTTTACTATTTTTATGTTTTTTTTTTGGTTTTTATGATTTTATGATTATATTTCATGGCTTTAAGGGATTTCACATTTTTAGGGATTTCTAGTGATTTATTAAGATTCTAATGGTTCTTAGTTATTTGGAGAGTTTTAGGGTTTTATAAATTTTTGGGTTATTAGAGTTTTTAGTGTTTATTAGGTTTTTAAAAGTTTTTATTGTTTTTAATTTTTTTAGATTTTAAAAATGGTTTTCGTTTTTCAGTGTTTTATAGTGTTTTTATGATTTGTATTGGCCTTTTGGGTTTTTAGGTGTTTAACTATTTGTAGGTTTTTAATGTTTTCCTCTGGGGTTTCCATGATTTATTGTCTTTTTTTGGGATTTTTAGGATTTTTATGGTTTTTATGGTTTTTATGGATGTTGAGGGTTTTAGGGTTTTTTATTTTTAGTGTTTTTTATTTTCATAGGATTTTAATGTTTTTTATTGTTTTTTACAATTTTTGGGGATTAAATGGTTTTTGGAGTTTTTAGTTGGTTTTCAAGGTTTTCTAATTTTTAGGTCATTATTAGTTTTTATGGTTTTAGTGGTTTAGGGTTTTAAAATTTTTAGAATTTTTCAGTTTATAGGGTTTTTAAGTGTTTTTATGTTTTTATGGTTTTCATATGTGTTTTTCTATTTTTTAGTGTTTTATTTCATTTTTAGGGATTTTTGGGTTTTTTATGATTCTTTGGGTTAATTTGTATTTAAGATACTTGGAAGGGTTAAAATGTTTTTAGGGTTTTAGGGGTTTTATGGTTTATTGTGTGTTTCTGGGGTTTTTTTAGTTTTTTTGGGTTTTTATTGGTTTTATGGGTTTTAGGGTTTTAATGGGTTTTATGGGTTTTTAGTATTTTTAGTGTTTTAAGTTTTTTTTGTTATTTTTTGGATTTTTTTGTATATAGGGTTTTTATGTATTTATTGGTTTTTATGGTTTTTAGGGGTTTTCATGGTTTCTTGATTTTTTAATGTTTTTTGGGATATTTTGGGGTGTTTATGTTTTTTTTGGTTTTTAGGCTTTTTAATGATTTTGAGATGTTTTATGGTTTTTATGGTTTTTAGGGATATTATGGGTTTTTGGGTTTTTAGGGTTTTTTTACTTTTATGGGGGTTTAATGTTTTTTATATTTTTAACTTTTTTAGAAGATTAAATGGTTTATAATGTTTTTAGCATTTTTTGGGTTTTAAAGGTTTTTTAAGGTTTGTAGTGGTTTTATGGGATTTATTGTTTTCAAGGTTTATTTGGGGTTTTAGAGTTTTTATAATTTTAATTTTTTAGGGGATTTAAGTGTTTTTTGGACTTTAGGGTTTTTATAGGATTTTTAGTGTTTTATGTTCTCATATGTTTTTAAGGATTTATAGTGTTTTTATGGTTTTTAATGTGTTTTTTGGGATTTTAGGAATCTAGAGCTGTTTTAGGTGTTTTACTGGTTTTATGGTTTTTATGGATTTTATGTGTCATTAGAAGAATGAAATGGGTTAGTAAAGATAATGCAGCAAATGGTAGATGAAATGAACAATTCTTAAAGGTAACACCACCCACCACAGTTTCTACAGTCTTAAAGAAATATTCAGCAGCAATGGAGATACAATACCAATTCTAGACAAAGGAAAGATGCTAAAGCAAAAAAGGACGAACAAAAGGATTAAAAATTCATTAGATTCATGTTCCCCCATTACAAAGGTGAGAAAACACATTATAAAGACAAAATAAAGAGTGTAAAATTATCCAATTAGAATTACAAGGCCTGGGGGGCTCCAAAGGTTCATAAAAAGTATAAAAACAATTCCCCATTCAATTTAATGACCCCAAAAACTAAATTTCAAAATTTCTTTCTTAAGATAGTTTTTTTCAGGTTAAATCTATTATTTAATGTGATACTATGAATTTCCTTCATTTTTCGTAAGTCATTTTGGGACCTAAATATGTGTGGCATGGACCACTACAGTGTTGGATGTCAAAAGTGTGGGCTAGTCCATTTGAAAAAATATTTGGGCTTAATTGTTTTCTCAAGCCCAAAATTATTCTCCTTTGATTGATTCTGATCTATATCATCCCCACTACTTAGAGATTATTTTCCCCCAAATCCATGGAATATCCTTCTTAAATGTATATATATAGGTCCCCAATGTTTAATGTTGTAGAAATACCACCAAAATGAATGGGTAAATCAATTTTGTAAACATTTTTCCCACTCATTCAAGCACATTGAATGGACCTTCGGCTCATGGCACAAATTTCTTTTCCATTGGGATGGAAATATTTCCTTACAAATTTGAATACATAATTTATATCCATCTTTGAAAATGTATTTCTTCTAATGGTCATTTGATAGACTCTTTTATACTTCATTAGACATCTCTATTCGAGCACGAATCATTTCATGAATCTTCATCATCTACTTTTCCTTCAATTTTGTATCAATATTAACCTGAAAATAAATATGAAAAATAGAAGAATTAGAGAGGAGTGATTGGATTGATTCCATATACCAATTCAAATGGATAATGATGGGTAGTTCTACAAGGAGATCTATTTTATGAAAATTCATCTAATCCAAGCTATAAATCCCAATATTTCAATTTCTTATTCATGATTGTTCTCATAATTGTGAACAATTAATAATTGGTAATTTCCATTTTTCCATCAGTCGAAGGGTTATGGGAAGTGCTGAAATGAAGCTTCATATTGAATTTCCCACACATTTTCCTCCAAATTTACTGAGTTATTTTGTGTCTCTATCTAAAATAATGTTGTGAAGAAATCCCTGAAGGCCAACAATCTATTTAAAAAACTATTCTTCCCCCTTCAATGAATCTCCAATATTAGGGAAAAGTATGAAATGATCCATCTTAGAAATTCCATCAATAATAACCATTATTGAATATTTACCTCACCGAGTCTTTGTTAAAGACATAATGAAATCAATGATGATATCTTCTCATGGCTGGTCCAGAATAGTTAACAAAGTATATTAACCAGGCTTGAAACGAATATTTTCGTTTTGATAGGTTTATTGTCTCAAAATAATTTATTGGACATATTATTTAATCTTAGGCTAGTATAAATTATACTTTAGTATCTCCATGGTTTTTTGAATGCCAAAATGACTTGCAAGTCCCTCTTCAGGTGCCTCCCGAATGAGTAATCCCTTGTAATTATCATTTTAGACACAAAAAGGTTTCTATTAAATAAAAGCCCATCATGTACAAAATATTACTCCACAAATCCATTTTTATATTAGATTAAAATTGAATTTATCTCTACATAATTCTAATAATATTCTACCATAATCTAAAATCTATGAATTTAAGCATCTTGAATTGTAAGTAATGCATACTTTTGAGATAAAGAATTTTCTACCAGGTTATCTTTCCCCTTATTGTATTTTGAAATAAATGGTAATTATTTCAATAATTAAACTCAATTTTCATTCATTTAACTCATATTAGTTTTCCATTGATAAATCTCAATTCCTAATCTCTAAAATAAAGAAGGAACTATTTTAGTCTCAAATAATGACTCAAAGGATATAGGTCATCCACCATGACAAAAAAAAAATTATAATTCATGTCATAATTCTTCCCCAAACCATTCAATTTCTCACTTAAATATGTAATACTAATATTTCTTTGGATAATAAAATTATATATCACAAGTCTACTTGCATCACACTCCACTTCATTAACTTGATTAAAACCATGTAAAGCCAAAATGGGTGATTCACAATTTTTTTTATTAATGATTTAAAATGATTTATTTTCTACCTTTGACCACTCATATTTTCCACATTTTATGAATTTAGTGATAGGTTACATTATTGTGATGAAATTGGAAACAAATTTATGATAAAAATATATCAATCCATAAAAAAATCATTATTTTATGATGGATTCAGTCTGTGGTAAGAACTTGAAAGATTCCACATTAGATTAATCAACCATGATTCCTTCTTTTCATATCACATTTACCAAGAACACCACTTTTATTGAATACAAATCACACTTCTTTGGATTTCCATATAGCCTTTGTTCATACAAAATTCAAAATACCCACTGAATATGATCCACATGGCTCTCCAAATCCTTGCTATAAATAAAAATATAATCCATATATTTAATAACAAATTTACCATTAAATGGTTTAATAACTTCATTCATGAGACTCTTGAATGTAATAAGTTCATTTTGGAAGACGAATGCCATGAATAGATACTCCAAATGTCCACATTTAGTTATAAATGATGATTTCCACTCATCCCCTTCTATATTTCGAATCTAGTGGTATCGACTCTATAGATGAATATTAAAAAATGTTGACGACCCATGTAATTCATCAAGAATATCATCGAGTCATGGAATGAGATACATGTATTTCATCATAATATTATTGATATCTCAACAGACAATATACATGTGATATGTACCATCTTTATTTCTCACCAATAATTATGGAAATAAATACGGGTTTATTCTTGGCCTTATATATCCTAGTTCAATCAAATAATCCACTTTCTTCTGCAATGCCAATGATTCTATAGGATAACATCTATATTTCGGTTTATTAGGTAATTAAAAACATGTTACAAGATTAATCTATGGTTAAATGCCTCTAACGGGTTGTAATCCTTCTAGAATATAATTAGAAAAAACATAATTATATTCCTCAATCAAGGAGTGTTCTAATAGATTGTGATGGATATTCTCCACATAGAGTGAATTTTTAATAATGAATAAAGAAAAAACTGGATTTTTCTTACTGATTAATTTCTCTACATGAGATTTATTGATGAAGTGGTTATATTTAAGTTCTTATAGAATAGATTTTTCTTGATGAATTTGAGATGGCATTGATGGATCCATTCTGATATTTCATTCCATTGATGTGAAAGAATATGTATTCTTCCTCATATTATATTTCACCTTCCTCAATGATTTCCAAGGCCTTCTTAATAACAATTGAAAAGTATATATAGGAATAACTTTTCAAAATATCTCCTTAAAATGGTTCTTTCTAATGGAAAATGATACAAGAACTTGTTTTTTTACTCTATGTGTGATATCCTTTTTCAACCATTTCAATTGGTCTGGTTGAAGATGATTTTGATATAGAAGCTTAAATTTTTTCACATGTTTTGTAGGGGAAGAATTTTTACAACTCCGACAATCAATAATCACCATGTGTTATCACTGATTAATACTGATATTAGTTGGGAACTAGTTTTCTCATTAATCTACTTCTAGGAATATTTATGCTTGGAAAACTCTCCATAGTATAAGCATGTTACCTATAAAAGCATATTCCAAAAGATAATCTTAATTTTCAAATTCCTGCATGCCATGTTCGTCATCTTATATTTCCCATTCAATATCTTCGATTTACATTATAGTAATACTTAGACTAAGAGGGAAAGTGGCCTAAAATTGACCATACCCATGAAATTGTAATCAGTTTTGATTCTCACATTCAAAGGAGTTGAATATTCCCTATGGTTGTTTTATAGCCATCTCTTTAACTTTGTCCAGTATCATGTCCACTCCAAATTCCATCTCAACTATAACAGAATTATTGGAATAAATTCATTTATAAAAAGATATACCTCGATTGTAGATATTGAATGTCAGTTCCTTTGAGGTATGTTTTTTCATTTCATCATTAATATCGTATTACAAGAATTATCAACTGAGAATAATCATTATAACTCACTTCAATATTCAATTTCTTTATTTAATCAACACATGAACCTTGGAATAATTTCTTATTTGTATTGTAGAACATCAATTATAATCAATAAATGATCAAAATATTGAATTTACTCTGCAAAATAATTATCTCATTATCACAAGTTATGCTTTCAGAAATAAATCTCTTGATTGTAATTCTATGTTAAAACTATCTTCTTAAAATATTTTCCCACATCTTCCATGAGTTTATTTTTTCTTCCACATATTCTTAACACTATTTCGTCAAATTATCCCACCAAAGATATCTGTAATATTCAAATTTTACAATGGTGGTCATTCACTTAATCTCATAAAATCAATTATTAAATTCGAAGAATTATTTAATTTCTTATATCCAATCTAGAATATCATCTGGATGCATACTATTATAAAAGTCCAGAATGTCAATCATTAATCCTCTTTAAGTATCATCATTACCAATTATTCATCACATATATACCACGATATCACTCAAATAGTTTCCATTTACACTATCATAATAAAATAATATCATATTATTTCTATTAAGAAGATAAGTATTTCTGGGATGCTGCTGTGATATAGGGGAATCACATTATAATTCTCTCAATAGTTGATAAAGTCACACAGTGATTTGGGTAATTTGAGAATATATTCATCCCTTGGAAATTTCCCATGTAGTAGGAGGAGTAGAAGATCAACTCTTGAAATAAATTAGGGAGAGTATTAAGAATAACATGATATAACTTGCTCAATATAATCTACTATTTTAATACCAAATTTATGTTTCACCAGAATAACAAAATTAATATATAAAGATGAAGTGCTGAAATATATCCAAACTGAAAAAGGATTAAAGGAAACTCCACCCAAAAAGGTGTCTCCATTTATAATGAAACATAACCTGTAATTGAGATGTACAACCAATTTTAGGAAAATGGAAAAGGCCGATGCCATATTGATGCACAAAAATCTTAATAAACATGTTAGATTCATGTTCCACAAATATAAAGGAGTGAAAAAATGTTATAATTACAAATAAAAAAGACAGTAAAATGACCCCAATATGACTACAAGGCATGGGGAACTCAAATGTCACATAAAAAGCATAATAAAACCTCCTCATGCTATTTAATGACCCCACTGACTAAAGTTGCAAAATTCCTTCTTAACGATAATTCATTACATGCTCTATATATATTCATTAATGTTTTTTAGTAATTTTATTCCATTTCCAAGTGGATAAGTTATTTTGGGCCCCAAATAGGTGTTTTGTGTCCCACCATGGTGTTGGATATCAAAAAATGTAGGTCGGTACAATTCAAATAACAAATGGGCTTAAAAGTTTTGTATTTCCCAAAATTATTCTCCTCAGTTTGAATCTGATATATATCGGGTTTTTTGTGTGGTTTTAGTTATTTTTTAGTTTTGAGGGTTTTTAAGGAGTTTGATAGTTTATTAAAATTTTGAGGTATTTAAATGGGTTGTAGTGTTTTTAATGGTTTTATGGTGTTTTGGATTATTAAGGATTTTTAAGATTTTTATATGTTTTTATGGTTTTCATGGTTTTTGGGTTTTTAGCTATTTTTTGGATTGTAGTGTTTTTAGGATTTTATGGGTTTTATTTATTTTTATGTTTTAAGGTTTTCTTATGGTTTTTCATGTATTTTATAGGTTATATGGTTTTTTTCATTTTTAAGGCTTTTAGTGGTTTTTTGGAGTTTTATGTTATATTTGGGTTTTATATAATTTTATGGTATTATGGTTCATTGTATTTTTAGGGATTGTTGTTGTTTTAGGGTTTTTTAGTTTTCACGGTTTTTATGTTTTTTAATTTTTTATAATTTTTAAGTGTTTAAAGGGTTTTAGAATTTGTAGTGGTTTTATGTTTTTATGGTTTTTAGGGTTTTTATTGTTATAGGGGCCTCTATACTTTTTAGGGGCTTTAGAATTTTTTTTGGGATTTATGGTTTTTGTAGTGTTTTAGGTTTTTAGGGGTTTTATGTTTTTTATGTTATTAAGGTTTCCATAGTGTTTTTATGATTTGAGGGGTTTTTTATGTTTTTTGGGATTTTAGGATTTTTTTAGTTAATATGTTTATCATTTTTTTGTGGATTTTGAAAATACTTAGTGCTTCTTTAGTTTTTTATGTATTTTTATTGTTTTTTGGGTTTTATGTTTTTTGGGGTTTTAAGGAATTTAACATTTTTAAGTATTTTTAATTTTTTTAGGTGATTAAAGGGGTTTTGGGTTTTTTTTTTCTTTTTTAGGGTTTTTGGGTATTTTTGGGTTTTTTGGTTTTTTGGGTTCTTAGTGGTTTTATGTGTTTTTTGGATTAAATGGTTTTCATAGGGGTTTTAAAGTCATTTATGGGTTTTTACATTATTATAAATTTTTTGGGATTTTATTATTTTTATGGATTTTAGGGTTTTTAGGGATTTTGAGGGGTTTTAGGGTTTTTAGTAGTTTATGGTTTTTATTGGTTTTGGGGGGTTTTTTAGGGTCTAATGGGTTTTATGGTTTTTTAATATTTTTTAAAAAAATTAGTGGTTTAATCATTTTTTTGTGTTTTTAGTGGCCTTTAGTGTTTTATGGGTTTTTCTGATTTTTTATGTTTTTAGGGGTTTTATGGAATTCAGTGTTTTAATGGTTTTATGGTTTTTAGCATTTCTAGTTGCCTCCATGCTTTTAAGTGTTTTTTGGTTTTTAAGGTTTTCTTAGGGGTTTTTAGGGGGATTGGTAATTTTTAGGTTTTTATGGATTTTAAGTGATTTTTTAAGGATTCTAATGGTTTTTAGGATTTTTTTTGGTTTTTAGGGTTGTTTTAATTTTTTTGGGTTATAAATGTTATTTATAGTTTTTTAAAAAATTGTGATTAATGTTATTTTAGAGAATTTAGATGATTTTATGGTTTTTATGGGTTTTAGGGGTTTTAATGGTTTTTGTATTTTTTTGGGTTTTTATGATTTCTGGATTTTTTTAGGTTTTTTAGGGTTTCAATTATTTTATGTATTTATGGTTTTATTAGGGGATATCCTGTTTTTTAGGGATTTTAACATTTTTAATGATTTTTATGTATTTTTATAATTTTTATGGGTTTTTAGTGGTTTTAGTGATTTTAAGTGATTTTATGTTTTTAGGTATTTCTAGGGTTTTTGGGTTTTTTGGATTTTTCTGGAGTTTTTATGGGTATTTTTGTTTTCAAGAGTTTTTAATGTTTTATGGGTTTAATGGTTTATTAGTGTTTTCAATGGTTTTTACAGATTTTATGGGTGTTCATTTTTTTAATGATTTTCGGGGTTTTAAGGTTTTTATGGTATTTATGGTTTTAAGGGTTTTAAGTGTCTTTTATATTTATGATTTTCTTTGGTTTTTAATGTTTTTTTGTTTTTTGGGATTTTTGGGATTTTTTTACTTTTTATGAATTTTTTGGGTTTTTACTATTTTTTGGGATGTTGAGGATTTTAAGGCATTTTAGGGGTTTATTTTTAATTTTATTAGTTTTTTGGGTTTTTAAATGTTTTTAGGGTTTTATGGATTTATGTTATTTAAGTGTTCTTTAGTGTTTTTTAGGGTTTTATTGTTATTTAGGTTTATATACTATTTTAATTGTTTTTTGGGATTTAGGGGTTTCTATGAGGGGTTTTTGGAGTTTTTATATTTTTAGGGATTTTTTTTATTTCTTAGGATTTTTATTAATCTTATTGTTTTTTTGGTATTTTTATGATTTTGATAGGTTTTTTGGGTTTTTGAGGGATTTTTGGTTTTTTGGGTTTCTGAGATTTTTTTGTTTTTATGGGTTTTAATGTTTTTTTTGACATTTATAAACTTATAAATGGATTTTATATTTTTTAATGTTTTAGGGTTTTATGGATTTTTAGGGGTTATATGGTTTTAATGTTTTGAGGACATTTAATATTTCTAATATTTTTTAGGTTTCTATGGAGTTTTGGGGTGTTTTGGATTTTGGGGGCTTTGGGGGTTTTATGTTTTTGGATTTTTTTATTTTTGAGTGATTTTTTAGTTTTTAGGGGTTTTAAAGTCTTTACATTTTTAATGTTTTTAGGTTTTTAAATGGTTTTGTAGGGTTTTATAGATTTTTATGTGTTTTAGGTGACTTTTAGGGTTTTTTATTGTTTTTAGTGGTTTTAATTGTATTTAGGGTTTTATGGTTTTCATTTTGGTTTTAGTGGTTCAGGGTTGCTTTTGTTTTTAGGGAATTTTTGGGTTCTTCGTATATTATTTATTTCTTAGATTTTTAGGGATTTTTTATGTTTTATGGGTTTTTTATTTTTTATGTTTTTGGGGGGGGAGGTTAGGGTTATTTTTGAGTTTTTAGGGGTTTATAGGGTTTTTATATTTTTTTAATGTGTTAGGGGTTTTATAATTTTTTATAATTTTTGTGGTTTTTAGGGTTTTTAGGCATTCATATGGTTTTTAGGGGTTTTATTGTTTTTGGAATTTTTTGATTTTAAGGGGTTTTAAATAGTTTAGGTTTCATTATATTTTATTATGGTTTTCAAGGTTTTTTACATTTTTAAAAAAATTTAGGGAATTTTTAGGATTTTAGTTGGGTTTTAGGGATTTTATGAAATTTTATATTTTTATTGATTTTTTGATTTATTGGGTTTTAATTTTTTTGTAGACATTTGTAACATTAAAAGGCGAGTAAATGGGTTTTAGAGTTTTCAGTGTGTTTTTTGGTTTTTATGGGGTTTTATTTTTTTTATGAGATTTAAGCATTTTTTGGTTCTTTTTCATTTTAGTGTTTTTAGGTTTTTTCCATTTTTTTAGCTTTTTGGGATTTCATTTTGTTTAGGTATTTAAGGTTTTGTTTTGGGTGTTCACAGATTTAAGGGGTTTTACCACTTAGGAATTTTTTGACATTTTTTAGGAGTTTTAAAGTTTTTGTGATTTTGAATTTTTTGGGTTTTTTGGGTATTTACAACTTTTACGGTTTTAGGGATGTTTCTAGGTTTTTATGGTTTTTTACACTTTCAAGGGTTTATAGTTTTGTAGATTTTTTAACATTTTTATTCGTTTGAAGGGTTTTTATAGCTTTTAGTATGTTTTTATGGTTTTATGGTTTCATAATGTTAATGGGTTTTTTTGGGATATTTGGGTATTTAATTTTTTTTTATGAATTTTATAATTTTTTGGGTTTTAGGTGGGGGGGGTTATGTGTTTTTTGTTTTTTTTATGTTTTTATGGTTTTTCATGGTTTTTATTTTTTTATGTTTTTTCGGATTTAAGTAATTTTTATGATTTTTATGGGTTTTAGTGTTCTTTGCTATTTTGAGGGTTGTAAGCGTTTTTTCAGGTTTGTTGGAAATTTAGGGGTTTTTATGGGGTTTTATGGTTGTTTTTTAGTTTTTTAATTTTTTGAATTTTAAAGGTTTTTAGTGTTTTTTTAACATTGTTAGATGTTTAGTTGGTTTTTAGAGTTATTAATGGGTTTTATGGGTTTTTCATATTTCATTAATGTTTTAGGTGTATTTATGGTTTATAGTGTTTTTATGGTTTTAGAGTTTTTATGATTTTTAGTGTTTTTTAGGGTTTTTAGGGTTTTATGTGTTTTTTAGGTTTTTATGTGTTTTTAATGTTCCTCATGTTTTTTGGGGTTTTTTTACATTTTTAGATATTTTCATACATTTTTTAGGATTTTTGTATTTTTTGTATGTTTTTTTTTCGGATTTTGAGGGATTTTTGGGTATTTACGGTTTTACAGTATTTTTTAGGTTTTGGGTTTTCTTTTGAGTTTTGAATGTTTTGAATGTTTTTTTTGAGTTTTTTTCATTTTCTAGAGTTTAAAGGTTTGTTATAGTTTTTTGTGTGTTTTCTGGTTTTTAAGAGGTTCTAAGGTTTTTGGGGGATTTATGGATTATAGTTTTTTGGTAATTTTAGGGGTTTTAGTGTTTCTTATGTTTTTAGGGGTTTATGTGTTCTTTGGTATTTAATTTATTCTTTGGTTTTTTCAATGTTTTTTGTGGTTTTATTTTTTATGGGGTTTTAGGTGTTTTTTAAGGATTTTATGGGGTTTTAGGGCTTATAGTGATTTTGAGTGTTTTGGGGTTTTTAGGGATTTTATGTTTTTCATGGGGGGGGGTTATTATATTTTTGAGTTTTTTATCGTTTTTTGGGTTTTAAGAGTTTTAATGTTTAATTTTTTAAAGGTTTTTTTTGTGTTTTAAATGTTGTTTAGGCATTTTAGGGTTAATGGGGATTTTAATGGTTTTAAGGGGGTTTAAATCCTTTAGGGTTTTGGGTTTTTTTCGTTTTTATGATTTTTAAGGGTTTTATGTTATTTAATGTTTTTAATTTTTTTATGATTTTTAAGTGTTTTTTGGGTTTTAACACTGTTATTGATTATTTATGATATTTCAATATTATTATGAATTTTTGGGATTTTAGGGATTTCTGAATGGATTTGGGGTTTTATTGGTTTTATTGGTTTTTTGGGGTTTTATTTGTTTTTATAGTTATTTTAGTTTTTCAGGTTTTGAAGAGTTTTTAGAGTTTTCTGAAATAAATTATTCTTTAAAGGGTTTTTAGTGTTTTTACGGTTTTTACGGTTTTTCTAGGTCTTTATAATTTTTAAGGTTTTTAGGAATTTTTATTATTATATTAATTTTAGGGGTTTTAGAATTTATAGGTTTTTAAGGGTTTTAAATGTTTTTTTATCTTTTATGGGATTCTTAGGGGTATTAAATATTTTGGGGTTTTTATGTTTTTAGAAAATTTTAAGAATTTTTTTAGGGTTTTTATGATTTTTGAGTGTTTTCAAGGATTTTTAGGTTTTTAATGTTTTTATAGGGTTTTGGGGTGTTTTTTATAGGTTTTAGGGGGTTAAAGGATTATTAATGTTTTTAAAAAATTATGGGTTCCAAGGGTTTTTGATGTTTTTTTTGTGGTTTCAGGGTTTTCATGGATTTTTATGTGTTTTAAAGGTTTTGAGGGGTTTATTGATTTTATGTGTGGCTATAGTTTTTTAGAGTTTTTAGATTTTTAAGGGTTTTTTGTTTTTAGTGGCTATAATATTTTTTTGTGTTTTTATGGTTTTCTTAGGTGTTTTCTAGGTTTTAGCTTTTTTATTATTATAATTATTTTTTATTATTTTTTATGGGTATTCTAGTTTTTAGTGAATTTGATGGTTTTTAGGGTTCTTATGATTTTATGGTGTTTTTGGTTTTTGGGTTTTTTGTTGATTTTTTATGGTTTTAAGGGCTTTTTTAGTCTTTTAACATTTTAGGGGTTTTATGGGTTTGTAGATTTTTTAGTGTGTTTTAATGTTTTAATGTTTTTTTCGGTCTTTTAATGTTTCCGGGGGGGATTAAATTTTTAGGGGTTCTAAGTGATTTTAGGTTTTTATGGTTCTCTTAGGGTTTTTAGGGTTTTTTTACATTTTTCGGGTTTTCTAGGATTTTTATAGTGTTTTTAGGGGTTTATGATTTTTATTGTTATTTATGTTTTTTATCGGTTTTATGTGTTTTTATGTTTTTATGGATTTATTAGAGGACATAATTGTTTTTAAATTTATTTTGATATTTAGGGATTATTTAGAATTTTACTTGGTTTTGTTTGGATTTTTTGAATTTTGAGATGTTTTAGGGTATTATGGTATTTTTGTGAATTTAGGATTTTTTTGAGTTTTTAGGATTTTTATGGTCTTTTTACATTTTTTGGGGTTTAAGGGTTTTATAGTTTCTTTTCTGTTTTTAGTTGTTTTGTTTTATGTTTTTTGGGTGGTTTAATGGTTTTAAGCGTTTTTTAGTTTTTATGATTTAAAGGGGGTTTTAGGGTTTTCTTATTTTTTAGGTTTTTTGAGGATTAATGAGTTTTTATATATTTATGTTTATCTTATTTTTTTTTCATGGTTTTAAGGTTTACTACATTTTAAGGTATTTTTGACTATTTTAGTTTTTTATCGGTGTTTGAATTTTAGAGATTTTTTGTTTTCTGGGTTTTAGGGGATTTATGGGTTTTAGGGGTTTTCAGTATTATTTGACTGTTATAGTGTTTTAAAGGTTGTTTATATTTTTTTTAGGTTTTTAAGGTTTAAAATGTTTTTATATTTTTTAGTGGTTTTTTTGTTATTATGAGTTTATTGGGGTTTTATGATTTTTTTGATGTTTAAGGGTTTGTAGGGGTTTTAGTGAGTTTAGGGTTTTTAGAAATTTTTTGTTTTTTGGATTTTATGTGTTTTTAGGTTTTTAATGTTTTTTTAGGTTTTTTACGTTTTTAGTGATTTTAGTTATATTTTTTTTTGGATTTTTATAAGATTTTATGGTTTTTAAGGATATTGAACGCATTTATTGTTTTTTTATTCTTTTTTGTGTTTTTTTGTGTTTTTTTTGTTTTTTGGGTTTTAATGTTTTTATATACATTATGGGTTTTAATGGTTTTTATACTTTTTAACATTTTTTTGGTTTAATTTTTTTATATTATTTCAATGGTTGGTTAGGGTTTTTCTTCCATTTAGGGGTTTTGTGGTTTTAAGGGGTGTATATAGTTTTTATGGTGTTCTATAATTTTTATCATTTTTTTGGTAGTTTAAGTGTTTTAAGATTTTTAATGTTTTATTATGGGTTTTCATTGTTTTTAGAGTCTTTTAAGATTTTATGGATTTTAATTTTTTTTGTCAATTGTAATAGTTTTTTTTGATTCTTAGAGGTTTTATTGGTTATTTGAGATTTTAGGGTTTTCAGGGTTTTTAGAATTTTAGGGACATTAGGGTTTTTTTGTATTTCTAAGGTGTTAATTTTTTCTTAGGGGTTTTCAGGATTTTTTATGTTTCTTATATATTTAGTGATTTTTAAGGATTTTAGGACTATTATAGTTATTTTTATTTTAGGGGTTTGGTTGGTTTATAGATTTTTGTTGTTTTTTTGGGTTTATAGGTTTTTTATAGTTTGGGGGGGGGGGTTATTATGGATTTATGGGTTTTAGGAATTTATGGATTTGAGGAGTTCTTATGGTATTTAGGGTATTTAGAGTTTTTTAGGGTTTTACCATTTTTTAGTTTTTATGGAATTGAATTTAATATATGATTTTTAAGGTTATCTTGTTGTTTTTTTGGTTTTAGGGTTTTCTTTGTTTTAAAAAGATTTTTTTTTATTTATAATTTTAATAGTTTTTAACCGTTTTAGGGTTTTGTAACTATTTTAGGTGTTTTTTGAGTTGTTTTGGGAATAATGGGTTTTTAGATTTTTTTTATTGTTTTTAGGGGTTTAAATCATATTTAGAGTTTCTAGGGATTCTTTAGGGTGTTATGGGGTTTTAGTGGTTTATAGGGTTTTTAGCGGCTTTTATTGTTTTTATGGGTTTTATATCATTTTTTGTTTTTTTGTTTTTTAGGTTTTTAGGTTTATTAATTTTTTTTAGGTTTTAATGGTTTTCTAATAGACATTCAAGGATTTTTTGTTTTTTAGTGATTTTTCGGGTTTTAATGAATTTTATGGTTTTTAGGGTTTTAGTGATTTTTTGTGTTTTTAGATTTTTTATGTTTTTGTGGATTTCTCATTTTTTAGTGTTTTTAGGTTATTAGAGGGTTTATGTGTTTTAGGTTTTATTAGGGTTAATTTTTTTTTTACTTTTTTGGTAATTTTTGGAATTTTTTAGGATTTTGGGGTATTTGTGTTCTCTTAAGGGTTTTTTGGGGTTATATATATGATTTTTTTTTGTTTTTATGGATTTTTGAGTATTCTGTGGGTCTTAAGGGTTTTGGTGTCTTTTGAATTTTTTATCGGTAAATAGAGTATCTATAGTTTTTTTTATTTTTGGAGTGTTTTGATGGGGTTTTTGGTGTTTTTAGAAATTTTATCATTATTTTGGTTTTTTTGGGTTTTAAGTGTTTTTTGGATTTTAAAGCCTTCATGGTGTTTTTAGCAATTTTTTAATTTTTTGGGATTTGTAGTGATTTTTTAGGAATTTTGTGAGTTTTTATAATGTTTATGGATTTTTAGGGTTTATGGGTTTTTTGGGGTTTTATGGTTTTATAGTGTTTTAGGGTTTTTATTTTGAATTTTTTTTGGGTTTTAGTTTTTTTGTATTTTTGTACATTTTTTACGTTTAAAGAGTTTTAATAGTTTTTAGTGGTTTTATTAGTTTTATGAGTTTTCAGGGTTTTTTTGATGGTTTTTAGTTGTTTTTATGGATTTTTGGGTCTTTAGGGGTTTTTAGGTATTTTAGGGATTTTAGCGTTTTTGGGTTACGTAGGGTTTTTAAGTGGTTTATGTTTTGAGGGGTTTCTTTGTTTTTTTTTTGGTTTTTATACTTTTTATGTTCCTAATTAATTTTATGAAGTTTTTGGAAATTTAGAATTTTTAGGGTAATTAATGAGATTGAATGGTTTTTGGGGTTTATAGGGGTTTTCTGGGTTTTCTGGTCTTTTGTGTTATTAGGTTTTTTGGTGTTTTTTTGGGATTTTAGAGAATTTTAGAGTTTTTTTTATCATTTTTCGGGGTTCAATGGTTTTTTATATTTTTTGTGAGTTTTTATAGTTTTTATGGTTTTTTATGGTTTGTATGTTTTTTAAGAGTTTTTATGGTTTTTCGTGTTTTTAGTGGTATTTTTTTACTTTTTGGGTTTTTAGATTTTTTATGGGTTTTAATTATTATTACGTTTTTTCTGTTTTCATATGGTTTTTCATGATTTTTTCTTTTTTAGATTTTATTGATTTTTATGTCATTTTTTGTATTTTTAGTGTTTTAAGGATTTTTTTGATTTTGAGGGGGTTTTTTGTGTTTTTTGTTTTTTTGTTTTTTAGGTTTCAATGTATTTCTTGTTTTAATATTTTTAATGGTTTTTATAATTTTTAAAAATTTATATTCCTTCTATGGTTTTTAGTGGTTTTCATTCTTTTAGTGGTTTTGTGGATTTACGAGTTGTTTATGGTTTTTTGGTTTTTTAGCATTTGTAGCATTTTTTGGATTTTAAGTGCATTTTGATTTTTAATGTTTTATTAAGGGTTTTCGTGATTTTTTGGAGACTTTTGGGAAATATTTGGATTTTAGTTATTTTTTTATCATTTTTAATGGATTTTAGGGATTCTTAGGGGTTTTATTGGTTTGTTGATATTTTAGGTTTTTCAAGGTTTTTAGCATTTTTGGGTCTTTAGGGTTTATTGTGTTTATAAGGTGTTAAATTTTTTATAGGGATTTTCATGATTTTTTATGTTTTCAGTGAATTATATGGATTTTTAGGACTAATACTGTTTTTATATTTTTTGGATTTTAGGGGTTTGGTTGTTTTATATATTTTTTAATGTTTTTGGGGTTTAAAGGGTTTTTATAGTTTTGGGGGGCTTATTATGGATTTATGGATTTTAGGGTTTTTATTGTTTTGATGAATTCATATGAAATTTAGTGTTTTTAGAGTTTTTTATGGTTTTAACAATTTTTAGTTTTTAGGGAATTTTAGTGATTTTAGGATTTTTAAGGTTTTCTTATTTTTTTTTGGGTTTTAGGGTTTTCTATGTTTTAAGTGGTTTTTATTGATTTTTGTTATTTTAATAGTTTTTAACAGTTTTAGTGTTTTTGAAGGATTTTAGGGGTTTTTTGATTTTTTTTGGGATTAAACTGTTTTTAGATTTTTTAATGTTTTTTTGGGTTTTAAACGGTATTTATAGTTTTTAGTGGTTCTCTAGGGTATTTTTTTTAATTTCAGGGGTTTTAATGGTTTTAGGGGTTTTTATTGTTTTTGTGGGTTTTATATATTTTTTTAGTTTTTTATGGATTTTAGGGGTCTTAATTGTTTTTAGGTTTCGATGGTTTTCTTATAGACATTAAAGGTTTTTAGGGCTTTTTATTTTAGTAATTTTGAGTTTTTTAATATATTTTTTGGTTTTTAGGGTTTTAGCAATTTTGAGTGTTTTTATTTTTTTATATTTCAATGGAATTTTCTTATTTTTTTTGATTTTTTAGGTTATTATAGGTTTTATATGTTTTATGTTTTATTAGGGTTTCATTTTTTTATTTTTTTTGGGATTTTTAGGGAAAGTTTCGGATTTTAGGGTATTTAAGTGTTCTTAAGTGTTTTATTGGGTTATATATATAATTGTTTTTTTGTTTTTATGTATTATTTGAGATTTCTAGGGATCTTAAGGGTTTTGGGTGTATTTTTATATTTTAGGGGTAAACACAGATTTTATAGTTTTTTGTTTTTTGGAGGGTTTTATGGGTTTTTTAGTGTTTTTTAGAGCTTTTATCAATTTTTTGGTTTTTTGGGGTTTTAATTGTTTTTAGGTTTTTATGGTCTTCATGGTGTTTATAAATTTTGTTTTAATTTTTTGGGGATTTGTAGTGATTTTTAGGGATTTTGTGGGTTTTTATAATTTTTATGGATTTTGAGGGGTTTTGGGTTTTTTGGGTTTTTATGGTTTTTTGGGGTTTTGGGTTTTTTTGAATTATTTTTGGGTTTTAAGGGTTTTTGTATTTTTTTTACATTTTTTGTAGTTTAAAGAGGTTTTATAGTTTTTAGAGGATTTAGTGGTTTTAGGATTTTTCAGGGTTTTTGATGATTTAATGTGGTTTTTATGGCTTTTTGGGTCTTTAGGTGTTTTAGGTATTTAGGAATTTTAGCGTTTTTCGGTTAAGTAGGTTTTTAAGTGTTTTATGTTTTAAGGGGTTTCTTTGGATTTTTTAAAAGTTTTTAGTGTTTTTATGTTTTTAATGATTGTTATGAATTATTAGGATTTTTACAATTTTTAAAGTTTTTAGTGAGGTTGAAGGGTTTTAGGGTTTTTAGGGGTTTTCTGGTTATTTGCGTTTTTAGGTTTTTGGGTGTTTTTTGAGATGTTATATAATTTTGGAGTTTTTTTAACATTTTTAGGGGTTCAAATGGGTTTTATAGTTCTACTGAATTTTTATAGTTTTTATGGGTTTTTATGGTTTTTATGTTTTTTAAAACTTTTTTATGGTTTTTAGTGTTTTTATTTGTATTTTTTTGCATTTTGGGTTTATAGATTTTTTATGGCTTTTAATTATTATTAATTTTATAATGTTTTTTTTGTTTTTCAAGGTTATTTTTATTTTTTACATTTTATTTATTTTTACGTCCTTTTTTTGGATTTTTATTGTTTTATGGAATTTAGGGATTTTGGGGTTTTTTGTATTTTTTTTCTTTTTTAGGTTTTAATGTTTTTCATTTTTATTGGTTTTAATGGAATTTATACTTTTAAACATTTTTATATTACTTCTATGGTTTGTTAGGTGTTTTCATTCTTTTAGGGGTTTTGTGGTTTTAAGGGGTGTTTATGGTTTTTTTGTGTTTTAGTATTTTTAACATTTTTTGGAGTTTAATTGCATTTTGATTTTTAATTTTGTATTAGGGTTTTTCATGGTTTTTAGATACTTTTACGAATTTATGTATTTTAGTTATTTTTTATCATTTTTAATGGGTTTTAGTGATTCTTAGGGGTTTTATTGGTTTTTTCATATTTTAGGTTTTTTAGGGTTTTTAGCATTTTTGGGTTCCTAGGATATTTTGTGTTTCTAAAGTGATAATTTTTTCTAAGGGGTTTTCATGATTTTTTATATTTTTTATGTTTTTAGTGATTTGTTTTGGATTTTTAGGACTATTATGGTTTTTATATTTTTTTCATTTTAGGGTTTTGGTGGTTTTATAGATTTTTTAATGTTTTTCAGGTTTAAAGGGTTTTTAGAGTTTTGGGGGGTTTATTAAGGATTTATGGATTTTACGGTTTTTATGGTTTTGAGGAATTCTTATTAAATTTAGGTTATTTCGAGTTGTTTGTGGTTTTACCAATTTTTTATTTTTAGGGAATTTAAGGGATTTTAGGATTTTTAAATTTTTCTGATTGTTTTTTGGGTTTTTGTGTTCTCTGTGTTTTAAGGTGTTTTATTGATTTTTATAATTTGAATAGGTTTTATAAGTAATAGGGTTTCTGAATGATTTTAGCTGTTTTTTGAGTTTTTTTTTTTGTGATTAAAGGGTTTTTATATTTTATTAATGTTTTTAGGGGTTTAAACGGTATTTATAGTTTTTAGTGGTTCTCTTGGGTTTTCTGGGATTTTAGGGGTTTTAATGATTTTTAGGGGTTTTTATTGTTTTTATGGGTTATATATATATATTTGTTTTTATTTTTTTAGGTTTTAGGGGAATTAATAGTTTTTAGGTTTTAATGGTTTTCTTTTAGATATTGGTGGTTTTTATGGTCTTTTTATTTTATTAATTTTTGGGGTTTTAATGAATTTTGTTGTTTTTAGGGTTTTAGAAATTTTGAGGGTTTTTATTTTTCTAGGTTTTTATAGATTTTTTTTTGAGTTTTTTGGTTATTAGAGGTTTTATATGTTTTATGTTTTATTAGGGTTTCAGTTTTTTACTTTTTTTGGGATTTTTATGGAAATTTTTGGATTTTAGGGTATCTAAGTGTTCTTATGTTTTTTTGGGGTTATATATATATATATTATTTTTTTGTTTTTTATGGATTTTTTGAATTTTCTATGGATATTAATGGTTTTTGGTGTTTTTTTATTTTGTTAGGGGTAAATAAGGCTTTTATAGTTTTCTGTTGTTTGGATGGTTTTATGGGTTTTAAGTGTTTTTTAGATCTTTTATCATTTTTTATGTTTTTTGGGGTTTTTAGTGTTTTTAGGTTTTTAAGGACTTCATGGTGTTTCTAATTTTTTTATATTTTTTGGGAGTTGTAGTTGTTTTTTATGGATTTTGTGGGTTTTTATAATGTTTATGGATTTTGAGGGTTTTTGTGTTTTTTTGGGTTTTTATGGTTTTTTTGGGGTTTTTTGGTTATTTGAATTTTTTTGGGTTTTAATGGTTTTTGTATTTTTGATACATTTTTTTTGTAGTTTAAATAGGTTTTAGTGTTTTTATAGGTTTTAGTGGTTTTAGGAGTTTTCAGGGTTTTTGATGGATTTTTTTGGTTTTTATGTCTTTTTGGATCTTTAGGTGTTTTTAGGTATTTCTGGGATTTTAGCATTTTTCGGTTAAGTAGGTTTTTAAGTGTCTTATGTTTTGAGGGGTTTCTTTGGTTTTTTAATATTTTTTTTGAGTTTTTATGTTTTCAAATTTTTTTATGAATATTTAAGAATTTTACGAATTTTATGATTTTTATTGAGTTTGAAGTGTTTTAGGGTTTTTATGGGTTTTATGTGTCTTCTAGTTTTCTGGGTATTATGTTTTTTTGTTTTTTTTTATTTTAAAATATTTTAGTGTTTTTTATCATTTTATGGGTTCAAAGGATTTTTAGAGTTTTAGTGGGTTTTTATAGTTTTTATGGGTTTTATGGGTTTTATGGATTTTATGGATTTTAAGAGTTTTTATGTTTTTTAGTGTTTTAGTGGTATTTTTTCCTTTTTCGTTTTTTTCTTTTTTTGTTATTAGTAATTTTAATTATTAATAGGTTTTTAATTTTTTCTTATAATTTTTCATGGTTTTTTTCTTTTTTACATTTTATTTATTTTTAAATTACTTTTTTGGATTTATACTGTTTTATGGATTTTATGGATTTTGAGGGTTTTATGGAATTTGGGGATTTTATGATTTTTTATGTTCTTTGGGTTTTAATTGATTTTTATAGTGTTTTTAGGTTTTTTGGATTAAAATGTGTTTTCAGAATTTTTTAGTGTTTTTAAGGGTTTTTGGGTTTTTAGGTTTTTACAGGTTTTATAATTTTAAGGTTTTAGGTATTTTAAGGGTTTTAAGTGTTTTTAGGTTTTTATTGTTTTCTTAGGTGTTTTGTGGTTTTTTTTTTTGTTTTTAGGTTATTTGGTATTTTTATGGTTTCCCATGATTCTTATGTTTTTCAGGATTTTGAAGGGTTTTTGTGTTTGTAGATTTTTATCGTTTTTATAGTTTTTAGGGTTTTGTGTTTGTAGATTTTTATCGTTTTTATTGTTTTTAGGGTTTTTGTTGAAATTTTAGTGTTTTCAAGGTTTTTGGAGTTTTTTAATGTTTTTAGGGGATTAATTGATTTTTATAGGTTTTGGGGTTTTATGGGTTTTATGGGCTTATAAGGATTATATTGTTTTTGGAGTTTATGGTTTATAGGGTTTTTATGGATTTAAGGGTTATTTAGAATTTTTAGTTTGTTATGTTTTTAAGGGTTTTAAGTGTTATTTGGTTTTTAAGGCTTTCTTAGGGTTTTTTTGAATTTTTAACATTTTTTAGGATTTTTAATTATTTTTTAGTATTTTTATGGTTGTAGTGTTTTTAGTAATTTTGAGGTTTTAGGGTTTTTTGGGTTTTAGGGATTTATGGGTTCGGGGGGTTTGGGGTTTTTTTTGAGTTTTAAGGGTTTCAATTTATTTTAAATATTTTTTGGGTTTTAAAGGATTTTTATGTTTTTAGGGGGTTTTAGGGATTTTATGGTTTTTAGGTGTTTTATGGTTTCTAGAGTTTTAGTGTTTTCAGTTGTTTCAAAAAAAAGATTGTGTTTAAGGGGTTTTACGTGTTTTTTGTTTTTTAAGGTTTTCTTTGGGGTTTTCATGGTTTTTGGGCTTTTAACATTTTGGGCTTCATGTATGTTTTAGGATTTTTATGGTTTTTATGGTTTTAGGAAATTTCACGGGTTTATGTGGTTTTAGGATTTTTAGGGGTTTTAATTAGTTTTCTGGGTTTTATGGTTATTTATAGTTTTTATGTTTTTAGGGGAGTAATGGGTTTTTAGAGTTTTTTGGTTTTTTTGATTCTATGGGGTTTTTAGGGTATTATGGATTTTTAGTTTATTAGGGTTTTAGTGTTTTTATTGTGTTTAGGGTTTGTAGTGTTTCTGCAGTTTCTTGTATATTTGAGTATTTTTTGGATGATTTGAGTGTTTTTTTGTTTTAAGGATTTCTCATGGGTTTTTTATTTTTTTTTACATTTAGAGATATTTTTAAGGATTTTTAGGATTTTTTTGGTTTTTTGTGTTATTGGGATTTTTTGTTTTTAAGGATTTTACGTGTTTTTTGGCTGTTTGAGATATTTGGGTTTTTTAGTTTTTAGAGAGTTAATGTTTTTTAGAATTTTTAAACATTTTATTAGGTTTAAATGGTTTTTAATTTTTTTTGTGTTTTAGGGCTTTTATCTGGTTTTAGGATTTTTTATTGTTTTAGGTGTTCTATGGGTTTTTGGGTATTTTAGGGTATTTTAGGGTTTGTGGGGGTTTATCACTTTCAAGGTTTCTAGGGGATTTATGTGCTTTTAGTTATTTATGGTTTTCTTCGGGTTTTCAAGTGTTTTTAGTGTTTTTATATTTTAGTAATTTTTTGGACTTTCGTATGTTTTTTTATTGTTTTTAGGTTTTTTAGGTTTTTTTGAATTTTTATTGTTTTAAGGGATTTTTGTGGTTTTGTTTAGCATTTTTAGGATTTTTTGAGTTTTTTAATTATTTTTATAGCTTTTATAGTTTTTTAAGCTTTTGTGGGTTTAAAGGATTTTTATTGTTTCAAGTTTATTTTTAAGGATTTTATGATTTTTAGTGGTTTCTAAGGTTTTAGTGATTCTTATGGTTTTAAGGCAATTTTAGGGTCTTTTATGGTTATTTTCATTTTTTATGTTCCAAGGGGTTTCAAGTGTTTTTATGTTATTATGGTTTTCTTAGGGTTTTATTCAGGGTTTTTTATGTTTTATGAACTTTTAAAGATATTTAGGATATTTCAGTTTTTTTTGGTTTTTTTTTGGATTTTGATATATTTTTGGTTTTCAGTGATTTTAGGTTTTTAGGAGTTTTATGTGTTTTTAGGATATTAAGGATTCCTTATGATTTATCATGTTTTTAGATAATTTTTAATTTTTGTGGGTTTTAGTAATTTTTTTATGATTTTTATGGGGTTTTATAGTTTTTAGGAAATTTGAGGGGTTTTGGGTGTTTAGGGTTTTATGGTTTTTTTGAGTAATAATGGGTTTTAATGTTTTTCTTAATTTTTTAATATTTTTAGGGTTTTTATGGGTTCTTAGTATTTTTAGTGGGATTTTTGTGTTTTTATTGGTTTTACTATTTTTATGTTTTTTGATGTTGCTACGCGTTTGATAGTTTTATTGTGTTTTTTTGGGATTATTATGATTTTTACCGTTTTTTAGTTTTTTAGGTATTTTTTGTGTCTTTAGTTTGTTTAATGTTTTCTTAGGGATTTTATGATTCTTATGGTTTTTATATTTTTTTTGTAATTTTTGGGTGTTTTAGGAATTTTATGGATTATAGAGTTTTTAGGGATTTTGAGGGATTTTATTGGTTTTTTTTGTTTTTTTGGGATTTAAAGTTTTCTAGAGTTTTTAGGGTTTTCAATGTTAAATGAGTGATTTAATTAATTTAGGGTTTTATTGGGTTTCTATAATTTCTGGTGGGTTTTAGAGTTTTTATATATTTTTAGGGTTTTAAAAGGTTTTAGGAGTTTTATGGTTTTAGGGATTTTATCATTTTTAGGGTTTTTAAGGGATTTAGAATTTTTAATATTTTTTGTGGTTTTATGTGTTTTTATGATTTTGTAATTTTCTTTGGTATTTTTAAGCGATATTTAGGTTTTCTTACATTTAAGTATTGTTATTGATTTTTTAGTATTTTATGGTTATTTAGGTTTTTAGGGATTTTGAACGTTTCTAGGGTTTATTAGGGATTTTTGGGTTTTTAGTGCTTCTTATCTTTTTAACAGTTTAAAGTTTTTTATGATTTTAAGGCATTGTAATATTTTCTCATGGTATTTAGGGTTTGAAAATATTTTCTGGTGGGTTTTATAGTTTTTATATATTTTTAGGGTTTTAAAAGGTTTTAGGAGTTTTATGGTTTTAGGGATTTTATCATTTTTAGGGTTTTTAAGGGATTTAGAATTTTTAATATTTTTTGTGGTTTTATGTGTTTTTATGATTTTGTATTTTTCTTTGGTTTTTTTAAGCGATATTTAGGTTTTCTTACATTTAAGTATTGTTATTGATTTTTTAGTATTTTATGGTTATTTAGGTTTTTAGGGATTTTGAACGTTTCTAGGGTTTATTAGGGTTTTTTGGGTTTTTAGTGCTTCTTGTCTTTTTAACAGTTTAAAGTTTTTTTTGATTTTAAGGCATTGTAATATTTTCTCATGGTATTTAGGGTTTGAAAATATTTAGGAATTTTTAGGGATTTTTTATGGTTTTTTAGTGATTTTGAGGGTTTTTAAGGATTTAGGGTTTTTATGGAGTTTTGTGGGTGTTTTAGGTTTATTTTTATTTTTTAGGGGTTTAATGAGTTTTTTATTTTTTTAAGGATTTAGGGGTTTTATAGATTTTAGGGTTTTTAGAATTTTTAGGTATTCTTAGTGTTTTAAGTGATTTTATGGTTTTTATGGTTTAATTATAGTTTTTAATGGTATAAAATATTTTTTATGTTTTTATGAATTTTAGTTGTTTTTAGTATTTTAATGGTTTTTTGGGTTTTATGGAGTTTATGGGGGATATATGGGTTTTAGGGTATTTAGGTTTTTTTATGGATTTGGGAGGTATTTTGATTATTTAAGATTTTTTCGATTTTTTTAACTTTTTTATGGGTTTCAATATTTTTTATAGTTTTTAGCGGTTTGTATGGGTTTTATGGATTTTTCATCTTTTAAATTTTTTTATGGGTTTTATAGTTTTTTGCGGGGGTTAGGTTTTTCAGTGTTTTTATGTATTTTATGGGTTTTATATATTTTAGGGTTTTATCATTTTATTAGGATTTTTAGGGGTTTATCTGTTTTAAATTTTAGGTATTTTAAAGAATTTAAAAGTTTTTATGATATTTTGATCAAGAATTTGGGGTGTTTTCAGGTTTTTAGGGTTTTTAGGATTTTTAGGGGTTTTTGATTTTTTTGTTATATCGGTGTTTTGAGTTTTTTTAGGGTTTACATAGGATTTCCAAGTTTTTTAAAAAAAAATTATGATTTTAAAATATTTTATATTTTATATTTATATTTATTCTTGTTTTTATGGGGTTTTTAGGTTTTAATGATTTTTATGTGTTTTAAGTGTTTTTAGGTTTTTAAGGTTTTCATAGGGTTTCTAGTGTTTTTATAAACTTTTACATGTTTTAGGTTTTTAGGGCCTTTTAATATTTTTATGGTTTTTATATATTTTGTAGGTTTTTATGGGTTTTTATCTTATTAATGGGTGTTATGGTATTTTGGGCGTTTTGGGTTTTTTAGGTTTTTTAGTTATTTATGGGTCTTAATATTTTTTTTTGAATTTTTCTCTTTTTTAGGGGATTAAAGGGTTATTTAATTATTTAATTGTTTTTTGGTTTTATGGGGTTTTAGGGATTTGTTAGTGGGTTATATATTTTTTATGGGTTTTAGAGTCTTTTAGGGTTTTAGTGTTTTTTAGTAATTTATGGGTTTCATGTGTTTTAGGTTTTAGGCTATTATTGGTATTTTTTGGGGATTTTAAGGTTTTTAGGGATTTTGGGGGATATTTAGGATTTTTTTCTATAGTTTTCAAGTTTTAAAAGATTTTTTTGGGTCTACAATTTTTTAATAGGTTTAGCGATTTTATATTTTTTGGGGCTTTAGGTGTTTTTATGGTTTCTAAAGTTTTCATAGTTTTTACATGTTTTTTAGCATTTTTTACATTTTTAGAGATTTTTAGAGTACTTTTAGTATTTTTTTATTTTTTTATTTTTATATATATGTTTATTATTTTTTTGATTTTTAGGGTTTGTAGGTTTTTTATGGCATTTTTAGGGTTTTTTTATTTTTGAGCGTTTTTATGTTTTTCATAGCTTTTTTATGTTATTTAGGATAAAAAGGTTTTTAGAATATTTAGTTACTTTATTATTTTTATGGGTTTCTAGGGTTTACTAAGGTTTTAGAGGTCTTTATGGTTTTTATGGGATTTACTTTTTTTGTTCCTTTAATGGTTATTAGGGTTTTTAGCATTTTTTCATTTTTATGGTTTTAAGTGTTTTTATGTTTTACGGTTTTATTATGGTTTTTTATTTTTATGATATTCAATGTTTTTAATGATTTTTAAGATTTTAATTGTTTTTAGGGTTTTTAGGGATTTTGAGAATTTTTTGGGTTATTAGAGTTTTTTTTGAGATTTTTATGGTTTTTTGTGTTGTAATGGTTTTTTGGGGTTTTATTTGTTTTTAGGTTTTTATGTCTTAAAAGGATTACCATGGATTTTAAGGGTTTTTTGGGATTTTATAGATTTTGTGGGCTTTTTAAATATATTTTAGGGTTTTTAAGGTATTTTATAGATATTTAGGGTTTTGTGGTTTTCATTATTTTAGTGTTTTTTATTCTATTTCATGTTTTTTTTAGTTTTTCCAGTTTTAATGACTTTTTTGAGTTTTATTTTATCATTTTATGGGATTTATGTGTTCATAGTGTTTTTAGTACTTTTTGGGTATTATGGTATTTTGGGTTCTAATGTTTCTAAGGGTTTTTATGGGTTTTATGATTTTTATGGGGTTTTAGGGGTTTTATGATTATCAGCATTATTTATGTTTTTAGGGGTTTTATGTGTTTTTAGGATGTTAATTTTTTCTTAGAGGTTTTTATGGTTTTAGATTTTTTATGTTTTTAATGATTTTTGGTACTTTTATGTTTTTAGGGTTTTCATGGATTTTGTCATTTTTATATTTTTTATGGTTTTTGGGTTTTCTAGAGGATTCGGTGTTTTTAGGTTTTTCAGGGGTTCTAATTATTTTTAGGTTTTAATGTTTTATTAGTTTTTTTCAGGTATTTTATGTTTATTAATTTTTTAGTGATTTATTGGTTTTTTAGGGATTTTATGGTATTTAGGTTTTTTGGGGTTTTAGGGTTTTTGAGGGTTTTAATGGATTTTGGGGTTTTATGATTTTTGGGGGTGTTAGGGTATTTTTAATTTTTTAGGGTACTGTATATTTTTTATAGTTTTTAAATATTTTATGGTTTTGAAGGGTTTTTACAATTTCTGGTTGTTATTCATGGGATTTATGGGATTAAAGGGTTTTTAGTGTTTTAGTAGGTTATTTGGGTTTTAATGGATTTTGGGGTATTTATGTTTTTATGGGGTTTAGGGTTTTTAGGTTTTTAGGGATTTTATGGTCCTTTATGATTTTTACGGATTCTAGCATTGTTTAAGTTTTATGATGTTTTAGGCTTCTTAGGTTATTGAGGTTTTTTAGGGTTCTTCTTGGTTTATTAGGTTTTACGTTTTATGGTATTTTTAGGTATTTTTGGATTTTTTTTTTTGGATTATGAGGTTTTTATAGAATTTTATGGGTTTTTTGGATTCTTAGGGGTTTTAGGTTTTTTAGTATTTTAGGATTTTTGGTGTTTTAGGTGTTTTTTTGGATTTAATGATTTCTTATGGTTTTTAGGGTTTTTAGTGTTTTTGACGTTTTAAGGGATATTTCAGAATTTTTTAGTATTTTAAATTTTTAGGGATTTTAGGGACCTTGTAGGGTTTTATGGTTTTTATAGTTATTTAATATTGTTAGGAGTTTAATTGATTTTTTAGAGTTTTAGTAATTTTTTCGGGTTTTTTGGGTTTTAGAGATGTTTTAGGGTTATTAGGGGTTATTACGATTTCGGGGGGTTTTAGCGTTTTAAGGCCATTTTAGTGTTTTTAGCATTATTTATGTTTTTTGGGGTTTAAGTGTTTTTTTCGTTATCAGGAATAATTATGGATTTTTATATTTTTAGTTATTTTTTTAATTTTTATGGATTATTTGGTCTTTTTTACGAATTTTTAAATTTTTTTTTGGGTTTTTAGGGATTTGAAAGAATTTTGGGATTTTTAGTGATTTTAGATTTATTAGTTTTTTTATATCTTTATGCATTTTAAGAGTTTTTTTGATTTTAAGGTTTTATTAGGTGTTTCCCATGAATTAAGGGTTTTTAAATTTTTAGGGATTTTATGGGGTTTTATGTTTATTATGGTAATCAAGGTTTTTTGGAATTTTGGGGTCTTTTATGATATTTTATGGGTTTTAGGGGGTTTTAGGGTTTAATGGGTTTTTAGGGATTTTAATGTTTTTAGTGGATTAATGTTTATTTAGTGTTCTGGGGATTTAATGTTTTTTGTGGTTTTATGGTTTTTGGGATTTAGGTTTTTTAGGGTGTTTTCATTTTTTATGGTATTTATCATTTTTATGTTTTTTGGGGTTTTATGTTTATTTAAGGATTTAAGGTATCCTAAGTGTTTGTGTGGGTATTTATTGGTTAATATGATTTTATCTTTTTAGGAATTCTATTTATTTTATTAGTTTTAGAGATTTTATGGGGTTTGGGGGTTTTTTTGGGTTTCTATAATTTTTTAGGTTTTTTGGGGGTTATATGGGTTTTTTGGGTTTTGAGGTTTAGATAGAAGTTTCCAGTGTTTCTAGTGTTTTTAACAAGTTTTTTTGATTTTTTGGCCTTTCTTAGAATTTTTCTGTTTTATAATTTTCTTAGGGATTTGAGGGTATTCTGGGTTTTCTGGGTTTTTGTGGTTTTATGGTTTTTTGGGCTTTTATGGTTTTCTGAGTTTCATAGTGGTTTTTTAGGCTTTTAATTTTTTTTTACATTTTTAGGTTTTTAATCAATCTCTGTGTTTTTAATGGTTTTTTAGTTATTTTAAGGAATTTTAGGGGTTTTTTAGTTTTTAGGGGTTTTATGGTTTTCATAATTTTTATTGATTATTAGGGGTTTTAACATTTTCATGTTTTTTAGTTTTTTTAATGTTTTTATGTTTTAAGGGTTTTAAGGATATTCATTATTTTTTTGTATTTTATGTTTTGAGGGATTTTTAGAGAATTATAAGGATTTTATGGATTTAGGGTTTTTATGGATTTTAGAGGTTCTAGTGAATTTTATGATTTTTAGGGTATTTATGGTTTATTTTGGATTATGGTTTTTTTTCTAACTCTTTTAAACGTTTTAAGTTTTTCATTTTATTCATATGTTTTAGGAGATTATATTGTTTTATATTTTGTAGTTTTTTTAGGTTTATTATTTGTTTTTAGGTTTTTTAATGTTGTATGGGGTTTTATGGTTTTTAGGATCCTTTTAAGGGTTTTTTGTGTTTTTAGTGTTTTGTGGGTTTTTTTGGGGGGATTAGGGTATCTAGGTTTTTTAGGGTTTTTAGGGATTTTGGAATGTGTCATATTTTTTTGGGATTTAAGTGATCCTAGGTTTTTAAAGTTTTCTTAAGTGTTTTAAGGTTTTCTTGCATTTTTAAAGATGTATTTCGTCACATTTGGTTTTCTCTATTTTTTGGGTTTTTAGGGATTTTGAGGGGTTTTCGATACTTCAGGGATTTTAGGTATTTTATAATTTTATATTTTTAGGGTATTTAATTTTTTTTAGGTTTTAAGGATTTCTTATTATTTTTATGTATTTTAGTGTTTTTTATGTTTTTAGGTATTTTTAAGGATTTTAAGGATATTTATGGTTTTTACAGGTATTTTGGGATTTTGAGTGTTTCAATGGTTTTTGGGGTGTCTTGGGGTTTTATGGATTTTTTGGTTTAAAGGGAATTTGGTGATTTTTGGGTTTTTGGAGGTTTTATATTTTTTAGCATTTTTAGGTGTTTAATTTTTTTAGAGTTTTAGTCAGTTTTTAGGTTTTTTATAGGTTTTAATATTCATTATGTTTTTAAGATTTTTTTGGGATTTTAGGGTTTTGGGTATTTTAGTGTTTTTTTTGGTCTTTACTATTTTTAATTTTTTTATGTTTTTAGGGGTTTTATGTGTTTTTTGGATTTTATGGTTTTCATAATGTTTTTCGTGGTTTTTAGGGGTTTTTTTATTTTTATGGATTTTTTTTACATTTAAATAATTTTTATATAAATAAATAGAAATGAACTATATACTAACTCCCCTAGAGGGGATGATGGAAGACCCAATAAGAAAGGACCCAAACCCAAACTAACCAATAGGATGGAACATGAGCACCAAGGAGCACCCATAAAGAACCAAGATCAAATAATATTTAAGGGATTAAGAATCCCGAATAAATATAGTCTACAACTATATGAAAAACATTCCCACAATCCAGCACAACAATAAAACCCCCAAAAAACCACAATTAAATCCCCACGAAGCCCCAATGACCAATTGTGAAGTACGACCTCAGATCTATGAGAAGCCTATCCAGTCCAGAATATAGTTCTCAACTAAACTGGAATTGGATGACAAAGATAAATTCAAACACCCTCATTAGACAATGATAGCACTATCCAAAGAAGCAACAAATCACATGCAGCAACAATGGAAAGTTTCCATGTAGCACCAGGGACCCGAGGTAGAAAGACCCTAGATGGATGAAACAAATGCCAGCATATCTTCCCACATCCTTCCACCCTCACCCAACCCAAACCCATCCTAACCACCACACCAACTCTATGAGACTTGTCACCACCAGAAGAGTTTGGCCACCACAATACCCTACAACGCTATTACAGCTCTAATATAACCCCACCCTCAAGATATCAGCTGCAGTCTGACAAGAAGCACTCCCAGTCGAATCCCAGATGCCTAGCAAGTATAATCATTATCCAACAAGGTTTACCTGCACTATGGAAATAATAATACCACAAAACCACCATCCCTTAAAAAAAAACACCAATCCGTCACCCGATAATAAGAAAAAAGGAAAAGGATATTTAGAGTGTTATTATTTGTTTTTTAGGGTTTATGGGTATTTGTAAATTTTTATTGGTTTTAAATGTTTTTATATATTTTTAATGTTATTAGGAGTTAAATTGGTTTTAGAGTATTTTTTTGTATTTTTACGGTTTTTATAGGTTTTGGGGTTTTAATGGTTTTAATGGTTTTTTTGGAGTTTGAGGGTTTTTGTGTCTTTTTAGGTTTCTTGGAATCCTTAAAATATTTCGGGATTATATGTGTTTTTAGGTTTTTTATTCCATTATTACAGTTTCCATGGGTTTTATTGTTTTTTATATTTTTATGGGGTTTTCGGTAGTGTTTAATATTTCTTGGTTTTTAATAGTTGTAAGGGTGTTCTTTGCTTTTAAGGGTTTTTAGTGTTCATATGGGTTTTGAGTGTTTTTATTTTTACGATATTATGAGGTATTTGTAGTAATTTATGGATTAATAGGTCAGGATTTTTATAGTCATTAGGGTTTGGGGGTAATTAAAGGATTTTGAGGTTTTTAAAACTTTTTTATTTTTTATGGTTTTTTATATTTTTTTTAATGTTTTTTGGGGTTTAAAGTGTTTTTTGAGTTTTTTGTGCGTTTTAGGATTTTTATGGGGTTTTAGGGGTTCAATAGGATTTTAGGGGTTTTATGGGTTTTGGGGTTTTTTAGGTTTGTAGGGTTATTTAGGTTTTTTCGTGTTTTTATAATTCTTGCAGTTTTTAGAGGATTTAATTAGTTTATGTTTTTTATTTTTTATGGGATTTCAAGGTTATTTGGTTTCTTTTTTGGGGATTTATAGTGATTTTTACAATTTTTATGGGTTTTTATATTTTTAATAAATTTAATGCCTTTACGGTTTTAGGTTTTTAGAGGTTTTTAGGTATTTATATTTTTTAAATTTTTAGTGGTTCTATGCGGCTTTAGTTTATTAATTATTACATATATTTTTTCATTGTATCTTGTGTTTTATATGTTTTTAGTGATTATTAAGGATTTTTAGTTATTTAGGGATTTTTTTGGTTTTTGATGAGTTTTAGGGTTTTTATTGTTTTTTGGGATTTTTTGGGGGTTTTATGGGTATTTGGGGGTTTTATGAATATTTATGGGATTTTAACGTTTTGGGGTTTTTAACAATTTTACGGTTTAAGGTTTTTATGTGTTCTTAAGTTGTTATGGTTTTCTCATGTTTTTTTTTAAGTTTTTTTTTGTTTTTTACATTTTCAGGTATCTTTAGGAATTTTTATGTTTTTCTTTATTTTTTTAGTGTTTATAAGGAAATAAATGGTTTTTATGGTTTTTAGATTCTTTAACGGTTCATAGCATTTTTTATGCTTTTTTTGGGTTTTGGGTGTTTTTAGGTTTTTATGGTTTTCATAGTGTTTTTTAGATATTTTAGGTGTTTTTATATTTTTAGGGATCTTTATGGATTTTTAGGTCTTTAATTGTTTTAGGGGTTTAGGAATCTTGAGTATTTTTACCGATTTTATAGTGTTTATTTTGTTTTTGGGTTTTTTTCATGTTTATTTTGGGTTTTTATGGTTATTATTGATTTTTAAAATTTCTAAAGGCTGAATTGTTTTTAATTTTTTTAGTGGTTTTTATGGTTTTAATGAGAGTTTTATGTAATTTATGGTTTTTTATGGATTTCATAGCTGTTAAGGTTTTTAGGGGTTTTTATGGTTTTCAACGTTTTTATGTTTTTATGGTTTTTATGTGTAATGAGGTTTTTATGGTTTTCATATGGGTTTTCAAGGATTGTATGGATCTTTTTGTTCTTAGTGATTTTTATGGATTTTTAAGATTTTTATGCTTTTTAGGGGTTTTTTGATTTTTTTGGGTTTTAGGTTTTTATGGTTTTTAGTGTTTTTATTAATTTTTAGGGTTTTTAATGGATTTTTGAGTTTTTTTGTGTTTTTTAGGGTATTTATTTTTATTATGGGTTTTATCCTTTTTTTGGGTTTTTAGTTATTTTTACTGATTTTATGCTTCTATAGTTTTATTAGGTTTTTTTGGGTTTCTTAAGTTTTCCTGGATTTTTTTTAAATATTTTTGGATTTTTGTGGTTTACATTTTTATAGAATTTGAGGTCTTTTAGTGTTTTTAGGATTTTTCATGGTTTTAGGTTTTTGGGTTTTTAGGAGTATGAAGAGTTTTTTGGGTTTTAATGTTTTATTTGGGATTCTCAAGGTTGTAGGTTTTGTAATGTCTTTAGTGATTTTTAGTGCTGTTTTAGTATTTTAATTTTTTTTTATATTTTTAAGGATTTTAAAGGTTTTAAGGGTTTTTAGTTATTTTGGGGTTTTATGGGTTTTTGGGGGATTATTATTTTTTCAGTTTTTAGAGGTTTTTAGAGTTTTTAAAATTTTATGGGTTTTTTTGGTTAATTATAGTTTTTTGTGGTTTTGTATGTTTTTATTGTTTTTTAATTATTTTTATTGATTTAGGGGTTTGTACGGGTTTTAAGAGTTTTTAAGGGTTGTATGGTGTTTTTTAGTTTTTTGGTGTTTTAATGCCATTTATGTTTTAGGGGTATTAAGAGTTTTTGGGGTTCTATTTTTTTCTTGGTTTTTTTCATGATTTTAAGTGTTTTTTAATTTCTTATGGTTTTTTGTGGTTTTTTATGATTTTTATTGTTTTTATAAAATCATAGCGATATTATAGTTTTTTGGGGTTTTTAGGATTTTACAGTTTTTATTGTTTTTTAGGTTTTAAAAGGTTTTAAGAGTTCTTGGTTTTTAGGGTTTTCTTATAGTTATTTAATGTTTTTAGGGTTTTTTTATATATTTTAGGGATTTTCAAAGATTTTTATGTTTTACTATTTTTATGGATTTTTAGGGGTTTGATGGTCTTTTAGGGTTTTTTGTGTTATTAATGTGTTTTTTGAGTTTTTTAGTGTTTTATGTATTTTATGTTTTTAATATTTTTAGTGGTTTAAACAGTTTTTATAGTTTTTAATGGTTTTTAGGTTTTCTATGGGTTTTATTGTTTTTATGGTCTTTAGGGAATTTTAAGGATTTAGGGTATTCAGGTGTTTTAGGTACATTTTAGGGTGATTTAGGGTTTTTAGCATTTTTAGGTATTTAGGTGTTCTAAGTGTTTTAGGGTTTTAAGGTCGTATTATGGTTTTCCTTTTGTCTTTAATGTTTTTTACGTTTTTATGTATATTTATGGGTTTTTTGGATTTGTACATTTTATTCCTTTTAGAGATTTTGTGGTTTTTTTGGTTTTTTTCGGTTTTTTGGTTTTTTGGGTTTCTAGAGATTTTAGAATTTGTTAATTTGTTACAGGTTTTAGTTGTTTTTATATTTTTAATGTTTGTTTTGGTTTTTTTAAGGATTTTAATTTTTTTATATTTTTAGGAATTTTGCAGAAATTTTTATGATTATTTTGGTCTTTTAGGTATTTCAGGGATTTTGGGATTTCATATGGAATTTAGGGTTTATGAGTTTTATGGGGTTTATTTTGATTTTATGTGTTTTAAGTTATTTTTGACCTTTTTTGGATTTTTAAGTGGTTATAGCATTTTTAGTTGGTTTTAGGGATTTTATTGGGGGTTTTAAAGTTATAGAACTGTTTATGGGTTTTAGTTTGTTAAATATTTTTGGGTTCTTTTTAGGGGGTTTTATGTTAGTAATCATGTTTTAGATTTTTTAGGGTTTTAAATTTTATTTAGTTTTTCAATGTTTTCTAGGGTTTTTCAGGATTTCTATTGATTTTATGTTTTTAGGTATTTTAAATATTTTTTATTATTCTATGGGGTTTTATGATTAATATATGTTTTAATGATTTTAGGGACTTTAAGGTGTTTAGGATTTTTAGGGACTTTAGAATTATTAGGTTTTTCATGGATTAATGTGTTTTTAGGTCCATAAAGTTTTCGTAGTGGCTTCTTGGTTTTAATGGTTTTTTACATTCATATATATTTCTAATGATAATTTTGTATTTTTATTATTATTAGGGTTATTATATATTTTGGGGGTGTTTTGGAGGTTTTTAGATATTTTCGGGTTAATATTGTTTTTTGGGTTTTAGGTTTGATAAGGTTTTTTAGATTACTTTACATTTTAGGGGAATAAAAATTTTGTAGTGTTTTTAGTGGGTTTTAGGGTTTTTATGGGTTTTAGTGTTTTTAATGTATTTATTGATTTTTTGTGTTTTAGGTGGGTTCTAGGGTCTTAGGGTCTCCCTATGGGTCTTTTTTATTTTTATCATTTTTATGTTTTGATGGGTTTTAGGTGTTTTTAGGTTTTTATGGATTCATAGGGGTTTTCAGTGTTTTTATGATTTTTTATATTTTGTAGATGTTTGTGTCTTTTTTAATATTTTTATTACGTTGAGGGGTTTACTACATTTGAGGGTTTCTAAAGGTTTTTATTCTTTTATGGTTTTTATAGGTTTTATGTTTTTTTCTTATTTTCTTAAGGTTTTCAATTTTTTCATTTTTTTTGTTTTTAGGGAATTTTTGTATTATTGATGTTTTTAGGGTTTTTAGGCATTATGATGGTTTCAGGGTTATTAGGGTTTTATATGGGTATTTTTTTTGGTTTTAAGGGTTTTTGAAGCTTTTAGGGGTTTTATAGATTTTTAGAGTTATTAATGTGGTTTGGGGTTTCGAGGATTTTAGGGTTTTAGTGGGTTTTTATGGTTTATATGGGTTTTACAATTTTTATAGTTTTTTTGGGTTTTATGGTATTTAGATCGTTAAAGGGTTTTAGGGTCATTCTGGAGGGAATTTAGGGGTTTTTTACCCTTTTTTAGGTTTTATGGTGTTTTATGGGGTTTCAAGGGATATAAGTTTTTAACGTTTTCAAAAAATTTCTTTAGTTTTTTAGGGATTCTTAATTTTCGGGGATATTTAGGGTTTTTTTACTAATATTAGGTGTTTTATTATTTTTATGGATTTCTAGGGATTTTAGGGATTTAAAGGTATTCCATGTTTGTTTGGTTTTTTAGGGCTATTACATTTCTTTTGCTTTTATGGTTTTCATAAGGGTTTTCATGATTTGGATGGGTTTTTAATTTTTGGGAGATTTTAGATATTTTTATGGTCTTTAGGGATTTTTACGAGATTTATGAGTTTGGGTGATTTTAGGTTTATTATTATTTTTTTCTTTAGGGTTTTTTAATATTTTATGGTTTTTATATTTTTTTGAGTTTTTTGACATTTTTATAGTTTAGAGGGTTTTAATATTTTTCAGTTGTTTTTATGGATTTTATTGGTTTCAATGCATTTTTTAGGTTTTAGTTTATTTTATGGTGATTAGGGTTCATATAAATTTTTAAGGTATTTAGTGTTTATAGTAATTTTTATGTTTTTATAGTTTTTAATTGTTCTTAGGTCTTTATGGTTTTCATAGAGGGCGTTTGGGGTTTTATGGGTTTTTACGTTATTAGGTTTTTAGGACAAAATTTTTTTTATTGTTTATAGTGATTTTGAGGGCTTTATGGGTTTTAGGTTTTTTACGGTTTTTTTAGGTTTTTAGTGATCATTTATTTTTTATGGGTTTCAATGTTTTTAGAGTTTTTATTGGGGTTTTGGGATTTATGGGATATTAGGGTTTTTATTGGTTTTAGGATTTTTATGGTTTTTAGGGGATTTAGGGTTTTTAGGGGTTTCTCGCATTTCTAGCGATTTTAGGGTTTTTTGGGGTGTTAGGTGTTTTTTATGTTTTTAAGGTTTTCTTTGGGGTTTTCAAGGGTTTTAGAGATTTTTACATTTCAAGAAATTTTTGGGAATATTATATGTGTTTTTAGGGTATTTAGTGATTTGAGAGTTTTTAGGGTTTTTATAGGTTTAGGTTTTTAGGATTTTTTACAAGTTTTATGAATTTAGGAATTTTAAGTTTATTTAGGTTTCAATGATTTACATAGTTTTTTCCAAATTATTATGGTTTTTTCAATTTTTAGGGTTTTATAATGATTTTTATGATTTTTATTTTTTTATGTTCTTGGGGATTTTATGGTTTTTTAGTGTTATTGGGGTTTTTATGGTTTGTTGTATTTTTACTATTTTTTGAGTTTTTTATGGGTTTAAGGTTTTTTAGATTTTTTATCATTTTTATGGGTTTAAAATATTTTTAGAGTTTTTAGTGATTTTAGGGTTTTTATGTTTCTAGGGGGTTTTATGGTTTTTATGGTATTTAGGGTTTTTAAATATTTTTATCATATTTAGGTATTTATGGGTTTTAACTATATTTCGGTTATTATGTTTTTTATACATATTTTCTGGGTATTTAGTGTTTTTTAAATTTTTATGTATTTTTAGTGATATATTATGATTTTATGTTTTTTCCGGTCCATAATGATTTGGAGGGTTTTTAAGGATTATTTTGGTTTTAGGGATCATATGATTTTTATTGTGTTTTTATGTGTTTTTTAGTTTTTTAGGATTTTATGGTTTTTTGTAGTTTTATTACATTATTGTGGATTACGTGTTTTTATAATTTTTATTGGTTTTATAGGGTGTTTTGTGGCTTTTAGGTTTTATATTTTTTATAGAAGTTTTTAATGTTTTTAGGTAATTTTAGTGATTTTATGACCTTTTTAGTTTTTAAGGTTTTTTTGAATTTTTTAGGTTTTAGGGGTTTTGAGTGTTTTTTAGTTTTTAGTGTTTTCTACGGGGTTTTCACGGTTTTTAGGGTTTGTTATATTTCAATGGATTTTTGTTATTTTTTATGTTTTTTAAGATTTTTGGGGTTTTAGGAATTTTTAGGGGTTTTAGGTATTTTATCATTTTTAGGTTTTCTAATGGTTTTAAGTGTTTTAGGTTATTATTATTTTATTAGGGGTTTTAAGGTGTTTATGTATTTTTATGTTTCAATCTATATTAGGTATTTTTTAGGATTTTTTGTTTTTTACAGTTTTAGGTATTTTTAGAGTTTTAGGGGTTTTATGGATTTTAATGACTTTGTTTTTTTGGTATCTTATTCGTTGTTTAGTTTTTTCAGGTATTCAAGTTTTTTATATTTTTTTAACATTTTTAGTGGTTTAAAGGGTATTTAGTGTGTGCAGTGATATTTAAGATTTTTATGTTTTTAGGATTTTAATTTGTTTTTATGTTTTTGAAGGGGTTTTAGGGGTTTTAGTGATTTTTAGGTGTTTAAGGGCTTTTAGAGTCTTTTTAAGGGTTTTAGGATTTTTTAATCATCTTTAGGTATATTTGGAGTTTAAATTGTTTTTAAGTTTTACGTTTTTTTGGGTTTTCAGGGTTTCTAGGTTTTTTTTCCTTTTTGATACGTTTTGGGATTTTTGGGATTCTGAGAGCTTTATAGTGTTTCTTGCGATATTGTGGGTTTTTAGGGTTTTTATGTTTTTAGGTTTCTTTAGGGTTTTTAGAATTATTTATGAATTTTAGGAGTTTAAGCGTTTTTTGGAAATTTTTCGTTTTCTTACGGTTTTTCATGGTTTTTATCTATTTTTACTTTTTTCGGTTTTTTGTCGTTTTTAGGGGTTTTAGTGGTTTTTTGGGTTTCTTAGGGTTTTTAGAAATTTTTGTGTTTAGGGGGGTTTTGAGTTTTTTAGGGTTTTAACAGGTTTTTAGTGATTCATATAGTTTTTAGGATTTTGAATGTTTTTTGACATTTTAGTTATTTTTAGGGTTTGTATCAGTTGTTAAGGGTTTGGGGGTGTCTATGGTTTTGGGTGGGTTTTAGGTTCTTTTTAGGTTTTTATGGATTTTTAGTGTTTTTATTGATTTTTTTGTGATTTTAAGTGTTTTTTGGTCTGTAACTTTTTATTAGGTGTTTTCAAGTTTCTTGTGGTTTTTGTGTTTTTAGGTATTTTTAGCGTTTTTAGGATTTTATGTTTTTTAGGGTTTTGTGGTTTTTAATGGTTTTTATGGGTATATGATTTTTAGAGTTTTCATTCTTAAGAGTTTTCAGGTTTTTAGGGGGATTTATGTTTTTAGGGATTCTTAATGCGTTTTAAGGATTTTCATGGTTTATTGGGGTTTTTAGAGATTTCGATGATGTATTGGGTTTTTTGGTTTTTTGGATTTTTAGGGTTTTTGGTTTTTAAGGGTTTTTAATAGTTTTGTTATAGTTTTTTTGGTTTTTATGGTTTTTATGGTTTTTTATGTTTTTAGTGGTTCAAATGGTTTTTAGAGTTTATAGTGGTTTTATGTTTTTATGTGTTTTTGGGTTTTTATTATATTTAGTCGGTTTTTTGTTTTTTAATGGTTTCCAGGTTTTTTAGGGTCTTTCAGGGTTTTTAGCATTTTTAGGCTTTTATGAGTTTTTAGTGTTTTAAGGATTTTATTGCTGCTTTTGGGGTTTTCATGTTTTTCAGGGTGTTTTATATTTTTATGAGTTTTTTAAATGTTTTGGATTTTTGGAGGTTTTTTGTTGGTTTTAGTTATTTTGAGAGTTTTAGGGTATTTTATAGCTTTTAGTGTTTTATAGGTTTCTATATTTTTTTATATTTTTTTAGGGTTTAAATTTTTAAATTTTATTAAATTTTTATAGAGGTATTCAAGGTATTTAGGGTTTTTTATGTTTTTAGTAATTTTAAGGTTTTTGATGGCATTTATTATTTTTAGGGTTTTTAGGTATTTTAAGGGATTTAGTTATTTTTAGGATTTTATTGTATTTATAGTTTATTTTTTGGGTTTTAGTTTTTTTGGTTTTAATGGGTTTTAAGGGATTTTATAGTTTTAGTGTTTTATTTTTTTAGTGGCTTTTTAGGGATATTATGGGTTTAACAATTTTTAGTGGTTTTAGGGTTTTTGTGGTTTTTGGCGTTTTTAGAGTTTTTTATGGTTTTTAGTGTTTTTTCATTTTATGTTGTTTAAAGAGTATTTTGGTTTTTATATTTTTTAGGGATTTTCAGTGTTTTGAGGGTTTTTTAAATTTTTTTTGTGTTTTTAGGTATTATATAGAATTGTTATGATTTTCTAGGGTTTTATTGATTTTGATGGTATTTAGTGTTTTTTAGCATTTTTAGAATTTTTTAATTTTTATGGGGTTTCATTTTTTTTGTTTTTTAGGTTTTCCAAGGTTTTTTGAGGAATTTTATTTTTTTTACATTACTAGGTATTTTTTAGTTTTTTATGGATCTTTTAGGGTAGTTGGGTTTTGAGATTTTTTAGGGATATTACGGTTTTTTAATTTTTTTTGGGTTTTAAGGGTTTTTATAGTTTTTTTACATTTTAGCGGTTTAAAGGCTTTTTTTCGTATTTAGTGATATTTTATAGTTTTTATGGAATTTTTGGGTTTTTATGGTTTTAGGGGTTAATATGGTTTTGAATGTGTATTAGGGTTTTAAGGCATGTTTTGGGTTTTTAGAGTTTTTATAATATTTTAGGGGTTTGAACTATTTTAGGTTTTTAGGATTTTCATAGGGTATTTTTGATTTTTTTGTGTTTTATTTGTTTTTTGTTTTTTAGGATTTTGGTATTTTTTTAGGGGTTTTAGTGATTTTGAGGGCTTTTATGGGTTTCGGTGTTTTTCACATTTTTAAGGTTTTTAGAATTTTAAGTATTTTTTAGTTTTTAAGGTTTTTTAGGCTTTTTAATGGTTTTTTATGTTATTGTGGATTTTGAGATGGTTTTATGCTTTTTTTTTGTTTTTATTGATTTTAGGGATTTTGAGGTCTTTTAAGGTTTTCTGGTATTTTAGGTTTGTAATGTTTTTTGAGTTTTTAGTGTTTTTAAATATATTTTGAGTTTTTTTAACATTTTAAGGGTTTAAATGGTTTTATAGTTACTGTGATGTTTTAATGTTTTATGGGTTTTAGGGGATTTTTTGTATTTAGAAGTTTTATGGTTTTTAGGTCTTTTAGGGTTTTGGGTCTTCTTAGGGATGTTTATGGGTTTTATCATTTTTTATTTAATTTAGGGGTTTTAATAGTATTTAGGTTCTTAAAATATTATTATGGTTTTAGGGTTTTTTCGGGATTTTTCATTATTTTTATGGGTTTTATAGCTTTTATGTTTTTAGGGTTTTTTTAATTTTTATGTTTTTAGCATTTCTATGCATCTTTAGATTTTTAAGGTTTTCTTATGATTCAAGGTTTTTTTACATTTATGGGGTTTAGGGATTTTTTTTGAAATCTTTTGGTTATTAATAATTTTAAGGATTTTGGAGGTTTTTTGTAACATCCTTTCCCTTATCATAGGCTTGAGAGGGAATAATGGAATTACTTGGCCACAAGAGACATCCCAAAGACACCAAATGCTCGAATTAAATGCTGATGGGTTTCATTGCATGTAGGGACAATTTGATGGGGGTACTTCACGCCCTTATCCATCCCAATGCATGAGTGGTGAGTTATCCTTTCATGAAGTCATCACATAGTGCACCTCTTTGATAGGGGTACTCCATGCCCTTATCCATCCCAACATTTTGATGGGGGTACATCACGCCCTTATCCATCCCAATGTATATGAACACACTCTATAAAACTATGAAAAAATATGCCAAATTCAAGCGTGTTCAAACCAATTCAATATATCATAATTATTCCAATTGAAAACGAAATTTTTTCAAACAAAAAAAGTAAAAAATTATTTTAAAATCATCATTTTCAAATATTGTTATTGAAAACACTATACAATAAAACACTAAAGTTACCAATTTTCACAAAACATCACTCTAGATAGTTTTAAAAATAATTTCACAATATATTAATGATCAATTTCAATGAATGAAAATAGTTTGAAACTAATCCTTCACATTATAAAATATGAGAGTCGAGAGTGAATCCACTTACAATGAGAGTTTTGGAGAAAACGATAAACGACACAAAAACATCACAAAATTGGTAGAATCTCTATGAAGATCCCTTAGATTTCCTGCCCTATTATCAAAAAGAAAATATCTAATTATATTTGGAATCCACAACCACAGATCTTCCCACAGTGGTCGTCGATCTAAAAAACACATAGATATGACAAAGTATATCAAAGAATAACTTTAAGAATTATTAAGAGCGATGACATGGCTTGATAATCGATCTTCAACGCACGATGGAAGGGGAACAGATCGATTTTACTTCTTTTGGGAGAGGTTCTCCAACCCTTGAGAGACCAAAATCCCATGTTATGGCTATTTTGGTGGAAGAAATAGGAACTAATAATTAAAAAGAGTTTGATCCAAAATTTTAGGCTCTGACATTGACTCGTTCATGGTTTAGTCGCACTGTTCGACAAATCGTGCAATAACTATTCTTTATACACTTCCTTATGGATGGACCTCACATAGCATTCTTGCATGGTCCCCAAACCATGTGCCAAACATGTCAAAGACACTTCCTAAAAAGAGTAAATCCACTTGTGAAAGTGCACAATTTATACTTGGAAGACGTATGGATTGGAAAAACCAATCATCTCATTTGTGCCTTCTCCTTTGCCCATGTCTCATTGTGCATAGTTCTTACAAGTTCTGTATGGATTCTAAATACCTTTCACCACTTTTGCACCAGTAGAAAATCTCCCAAAACACTTTAAAAGTTCTCCAAACTCTCCCAAACATCACCCAACCAATTTATATACATAAAAATAATTAGAAAAGGGTTACTTTCTTGAAATAAGGTGTGCTACATTATCACCGACATTGGACGTTCCATCCCCAGAAAGTAGAAAACCACTAATTCCCTGAATGAATTCCGACCATTTCTATTTCATTTTCATCTCGCATTCCCCAATCTCTTCTTGAATTTGACCATGTTTCCAAAAAACCCACACTAGACCAACACTCTTTCCATTCCAAAAATTCACTTTGTTATGCACAATCCGCACCAGGATATATACCAATGATGTATTCAGCTATAGGTCAATGTAATCCCATATGATCACATGGTTAGGATCTAGGTTATACATTTTCAATTGATATTCGTAGAACACATTTCAAACCGCACTGAACTCTGGTGGTAATTACAACTGATATTCTATATCTCCCACAATTCCAATATCTTAAATGTGCCAACATATCTAGGATTAACCATTCCATTTTTCCCAAAATGTCGATATAAAATCCTTGGAGAATTCTACCAGAACACATGATCACTAAATATAAATTGAAATGGCCACTGACGATGATCTGTATATGATTTATGAAAACACTAAGCCATATATATATCAATTTTTTATTCATCAAAGTCCTATTTTTTGTTTCATGGACAAGGTTTGTCCCAACATGTGAAGTCTCACCTATTTCCATCGAAAAAAGTGAAGAACAAAAAGGACACCCACACAATTCCTCAAACAGATCCATATGTATCGAGGACTGGTAGTTATTGTTATATAAAAACTCCACCAAAAGAACATGAACATTCCATAATCCACCAAAATCAATTATTGAAACCTGCAATATTTCCTAAAACATTTGTATCATCATATTGGATTTCTCTCTTATATGAGAATGATACACTATACTCATAGTCAATTAACTCCCATAAAATTTATGTAATGATTTACAGAAATAGGAGGAAAACATCATATCTAAGTCTAGCGTGATCAATTATGGTATTTCATTCCTCATTACCACTTCTCGGATATAGATTTTCGATAGATCCCCCACCGCATGAGTTCTTATAATAGGGTTCAAGAAGGCCAACATTACGAGCCAATCAAAAATAACCCATATGGAATCATGCTTCCATAACATTTTTGGGATTCCTATAATAATATCCATGGCTATGTACTCTCATATTCCATATTGGTATAGGTAAGGATTGTAACATACCTACTTTTCACAGATATTATTTCTTTTCTTTTTGAAAAGTTAAGCATAAGGAAACAAACTCTACCACCTTCCCTTTCTAGTTGATCCAAAAATATGTGGAATTCAAAACCTTATACCAATTTTGAATTCTAGAACAGACAACCCATCTATATTGGTGGTAAGAATGCAGAAGTTTCTCTTAAGAAGTCATTTTTATGACAATCCAATCTTGAAACATCCAAACTGAACTCTCATCCACCCTCTATCCCTCAATGGTATCCCCACCATTGTGTTTTGACCTCATAGAAACAAATTATACAATAGATATATTTTCCTATTTAACTATATTCAGTAAATTAGGGACAAAGTAAATTGGAAAGAAAATAGAAACACCACCTCAGTCTTCACATTCAACATGCATAATGGCTAGGACCGACATCAGCTACCACTCATCTGAATCTTCTATTTCCATATAAGAATACCAATTTCAGCTCAATATACCGACCACTGAATATTCTATACATGGTTTATACATCAAGTCAAAGTCAAACTTTTGTAGATACTCCATCCATATTCATGTCCTCAGATTCAATTCTAATTGTGATAAAATATTCTTCAAGATCTTATGATCTGTGAACATAAAAAATTTCACACCAATGAGGTAATGACAACAAGTCTTTAAAGCATGGACTACTACAACTAACTCCATATCATGTGTTGGTTTATTTTTTTCATGCACTCTTAACTCATGTGAGGCATAAGCAACAACATAGTGTCCTTGAATTCAAACTCACCCCAAACCAAATATTGAAGCATTACAATACTCCACATACATTTTTCCTGCTTTTGGAAAATCAAGATTGGTGCAGATGTTAGGTGAAACGTTTTCTATTGAAAATACTTATAAAATTTTGATGTCCATTAATGTGGAATATTCTTATTTTTTAAAAAATTTATAGGCAACTCTAGTCAAGAGAAATCATGTCCAAAGAATCATTAATAACTAGCTAGACCAAGGAAATTTGGTATCTCAAAGAAATTATTCAGTGGTTTCTAAAAGATAATAGCTTTTATCATCTTTTGATCCACTGAAATACCTCTTTTATAAATTTAATGACAAAGAAAACACACTTATTATATTCAAAAATCACATTTTGATAATTTGGCACACAAATGACGGTCTCTCAAGATTCCTAACTCTGCCACCAAGAGTTTCTTATGCTCAGTAGTTGTCCTTGAATACACCAAGCACTACTACCAATCTAGAATTTAACAATGCTGGTATTTAGCAGTGCTAGAAAGAAAATGATGGTATATGACATCTTTATCAGTGATAAAGAAATAACTAATAAATTTAACACTTTATTAGTGTTTTATTAGAACTGATAAACATCCCATTTGTCAGCACATTATTTTTAGCGCTGATAAGGGGTGCCATTTATCTGCACTATATTTTTAATGCTTCTAAATTAGTCATTTATCAGTACTTTTTTAGCGCTAATAATGGTCTTATTAAATAAAATGAAATAACTAAATAAATAATAATAAAAATGAGTTTATTAAAATAATATTAAATTTTTATTAATTAAATAATTATTTATAAAAATGAATAAATTTATTATACTATATATAAATTATAAATACAAATAAATAGTAAGTATTAAATATATATATAAATTTTGAAAATAAAAAAAATAAAATAAAAAATTTGTAAATTGAGAAAAATATTAATCTTTTTATCAATTAGATGATTATAGAAAATGTTAATAAATGGTTTATATTAAATATATAGATATACATATATATATATATATATATTAATTTATATAAATATAATTTATGAATAATAAAATATTTATGCGCACTATGTTTTGAATAATGGTTTATAATTAAAAGTTAATATGAATTAAAAATACTGACTAATTGTATAGAGTAATGTACACTTAACTGAATGTCATTTGATTTTTTAATTTAACATATATCAAATGTGTGTTATATTTATTTTATATGTTTGTAATTAATGCATTTCTATATACAAAGTACACTAACAAAACTTTTCATGTTTTTCAGTATTATTAAAGTGTACTAATTTTTAATTTATTCTATTTCACTCATTTTTAACATGTATTCACTTAAAATTAGAAATTCATTAATAATGTTAAAACAATATCATTAAAAAAATATAAATTTTAAAATATAAATACTATATTTATAATTAAAAATAAATAAATAGTTTCTAAAGTATTTATATAATTACAAGTAAATAAATAAATATATTTACGTAATTATAAATAAATAATTATTTATATTTAAAAAATTATTAAATTTATAATAAATTTTCCTACGTAATGAATATATTTACTATCTATATTTAAAATTATTTTAATATATATAATTATATAAATATTACTTTTTAAAAACAATTGTATTATTATAAATAACTAATTATATATTTAAATAATTATCAAATTCTAATAAATACATATAAATAAGGATTATATTTATTATATTTATATTTATATATATTGATTAAGTATATATATAATTAATTTTTTTTTTATAATTAATATTATAAATCCTTCACTCATGCTTAAATAATAAGAGCGGATAATACAAATCATTATCAGCATTTTTTAGCGCTGCTAAAGACGAGTCTTTATCAGTGCTAAAAAAAGTGCTAATAAAAGTAATATTTTTTTGCATTCAAATTTTAGCACTAATAAATATTTATTTTATCAATGATAAAAAATCTTTGATAATTATGTCTTTTATCAGTGGTTAAATAATAATCCTTGATAAGAAGACTTTTTATCAGTACTTTTTTACAGTGATGATAAAAGTGACCAGATCTAATTGAAAAAACTAACTTGTATCGAACCCATTGTGATATTAGAAAAAGATTGTTGTGAACCCTTTCATGGCGCTTCTCCATCATTATCCCCTTTCTCAAACCCTAATTTTCTCCAACATTTCCCTTAATTTCTTCACCATAAGGTCCCAGATCTATTTAATGGTATTCTAAATCTTTTGATCTTGTCCTCGAGGTATATTGTGACATCGACTCTTCTTAATCTCAATTTTATTGTGCATTTTAAGATGCATATCCCTTTGTTGGACACCATTGGTAGGTTAATCTTCGAGTATTGGGGGTTGCATGATCGAGCAATTATAGGTCTTCTCGACAAAAGGAATATCATGATTCGGTTTTCATTGGAAGAAGATCAGGTTGGGGATTGGTCCAGTTCGCCCTATAGTTGTAAAAAGTTCTAGTTCTATCTCTTCATGTGGACATATGACTTCCATATAAAGCATGGCATTCCAAAAGTAGTATTTTGGGGTAGTTTCCCTAAGCTTCCTTTACCTTTTCAAAATACAATGATTATATGCAAGCTAGGAAATCTAGTTGGTAGATATTTAAGTTTTTATATTTGAACCTAATCAGTTTCTCACCCCATTTGTCCTCACATTTTCATGGAAGTTTATGTTTTGAGAGTTCTTATAAATTATATTTCGATCATAATGGGGATGGATTTTAATGCAATCATGTTGTGTGGTTTGAATCGTGGGATGATTTTTATGGTTCATGTAAGGGTTGGTGTGTTTCCCCTTTGTTTCCTATATATCTTGTTAATGTGTATTATTTATTTATAAAAACCTCTTTATAGACCTCTATAGAATCTCAAGGACAGTTTAATGAATATTAGATGGTATCCCTAGAATCCTTAGGTTTCTACATCACTTGATCAAAAAAAATTGATTGAAATTTATCAAAGTCTATATTTTAGAAATTATTTTTAGGCATTAGCCATTTTTTTCTATATATACTTTTTAAGTCTATATAAACAGTTATTTAATATTAATAAAATTTATACTTAAATAACAAATAAAATATTGTAAACTCATGTAATATTGAAAATAATAAAATTAGGTAACTATTAATACATTTTTTGAAATAATTAAACTTTCTAAAATTTTAATAATTATATCTCATAAAAAAATTAACTAGAATAATAATTATTTTCAATTAATATAATTTAAAAATTATTATTAATAGTATTTTTTTGTTTATTAGAAAAACTAATGATATATTTATTTAATAATATATTGTATATTTAAAAAAAATCTAAATATGATAAATAATATACATACATACACATATAATTATATTCAAATAAATTTACTAATATATATATACATATAATATAATATTTAGTTAGATTCACTTTATTTAACTATTTACTGAATGAGTAGTGACCTCTATTTTATAGTTTTTTGCGGTGGAAGGTGTGATCCTCATTAGGGTTTATTACATATCGAGGTATGTGTAAAGGATATAAACACATCCATTGACCTCTATTTACAATCATATAAAACCACAAATTTTTTTAATAAAATAAAACCCACTAAAAAATCCATGTTTCATTGAAATAAATATTAAAAAAAATCCTTAACCAATTATCCAATTAATGTTTTCTTCAGATCCTTGTGGATAATTTTGAGGAAAAAAATTAAAATAATTCATTATTAAGTCTGCCTCTACATAAAATCAAATAAATTAATTTCAGTAACATACATTCATCACATAAAATTACACTATAGCGACCAAAGACCCCCTGAGTTATGTAGTAATGTAGTTGCATATTTTGATTCTTTCATCACCACCCACTCTGTTTCATTCCCTCCCTTCACCCTATTGTTTCTCCATTTGTAAATAGATTTTCTATAGAATGAGTTTGTAGAAATTGAGGAATGTAGTTAATAACTAGGGTTGATGGTGTAATTCTCACAAATGGGAGGCATTATCCCTTTTAGAGAACACAATGAAGAACAATTTTCATCCTCATCAGTTTCATCTCCCAAAAAGTTACTATTTCAATTTTTTGCCTTCTGACCCATCCCACATCTCTTTTGTGTTGATTTTAGTGCTCTGATAATTTCTCTTCCCCTAGATGAATACTATAGAGATTATTTCAAGAAACATAGTTTCATGTCCATAAGAGACGGAGAATGTGGGTCAAATAAATAAATTCAATGATAACTCTTTGAAAGATGAGATGAAGATGATAAAAATTGTACTTCATTATCTTCTATAAAAGGTTTAATGTCTCCCATTTCTGAGTATTAAACCATTTCCACTAATTATTAACTCAATGACTCCATTCCCACCAACTTATTCCGGATTAATGATCTAAAAAATAGGATAACTAATAGAGGGAAGGGTGCAACATAAATGGAGGGGATGGAGTGGGAAGAATCATAATTTGTAACTATATTGTTGGGTAACATGGGGGTATTGGGTTGTTATAGTGTAATTTCATTTGATGAGTGTATGTTACAGAAAATAATTTATTTAATTTAATGTGGAAGCATGGTTAATGTAGAATTAAATTCATTTTTATCATCAAAATTATCCCTAAGGATCCAAATAAAAATTTAGATATAATAATTGGTTGATGTTTTTTTATTTTTTTTATAAAACTTGTTTTTTTCTGGGTTTTATTTTATTAAAAAACATAGTGTGTTATATGATTGAATAAATAGGTCTATGGAGGTTTTAACATCATTTACACTTAGGGAAATGATCCATAAGTCATTTTATATGTGTAGGAATCATTCTCACCTCAATTCGATGAACGGTACAACTGCTATGACTCAATGTCTCCATTACGTGTTTAAAATTAATAGTTTAATTCAAAAAAGTTCACTCACCAAAAATAGAATGTGTTATTGGATGCCATTGATAATTTTGTACATTTATTAATAAGTATTTGGTGAAGTGTAGGAATCATTATCACATCAAACTAATACACAATGTGATCAGTATTTATTAAAGTGTGTGTTTCCAGTTTAAAAATATATTTTAGTAAAAAAACAACTAACATACTCAAAACTGAGTAAATATATTCAAATTCTTTTCATACTTTAGAAAATGACCCATATTTCATTTAAGACATGTAAGAATTAGTTTTACCTCAATCTGGCGTATGGGGTGGCCAGTATGACTCCAAATGTGTCATTTTATATTAAAATGAAATAAATTTTAATGAAAAGTGTAACTGATCTTCTTGAAACAGAGAAAACAAATTCATATTGTTTTGATACATTAGGGTAACAATCTATATGTAATTTTTCATGTGTAGGTTATAGCTCTACCCCAATCTGTTGCATAGTGTGTCCGATATGACTCAATATGTCTTTTATGAGTTTAAAATTGACAATTTAGTTCAAAAAATGTGACTCAATGGAAACTCAGAAAAAATAATTATATTTTACAGATAATTTGGGAAATTGACACATAAGTCATTTGTGATTCATAAGTGTTGGTCTCACATCAAAATAATAAATGATGTGGCCGACATAATTCAAAGTGTGTGTTTCTAATTTAAAATAACATGTTATAAAAAATGGCATGTGACATACTCAAAATCGAGTAAATGTAGTCAAATTCATTTGATACTCTATTGAAACAATACATAATCCATTTGATATGTTTACTAATTATCCTCACCTCAATCTAATTCATGGTTTGACTGATATCACTCAAAGTGTACCTTTTTATTTAAATTTGTCATCAATTTTAGTAAAAAGACTACTCACCTACTCAAATTGATAAAATGCATTAGGATTGTTTTTATAATTTAGTAAAATGATCCATAATTAATTTTTAACATTTAGGAATTAGTTGTACCTCAATTCAATACATGGTGCATTCGGTATGACTCAATATGATCATTATAAATTTAAAAACAACATTTTAGTTAAAAAAATACCACTCATTAGAAACTAATTAAACTATATATGATTGTATTTATAATATTTGGAAATTATTCCTATGTAATTAATGACATGTAATAATCATTTTCATGTCAATATGACACACGATATGAACGGTATGAGTAAAAGTATTTTTTTTCTAATTTTAAATGGAATTTTAGTAAAAACACAACCAACTTATTGAAAATCATGAAAACACATTAAAATTATTTTTATATGAAAGGAAAATGATCCATCAGTCAGTTGAGACCTATAAGAATCAGCCACACCTCAATCAGATGTATGTTGTGACATGTATGACTCAAAGTTCATTTTTTCAATATATAATTTTCATTTCTATTTAAAATGCACATCATATCAGCAAAACCGAGTAAACGAGCCTATATTGTTTTCTATTAATTTTAATTCTATATTAATATTTATTTATTTTGGATTTTGCGGTGTTTTGGTGCTTCTTTGTGTTCTTACAACATATTATACTAGTGGGGTAGTGTGTTATAACTGCACACTATAATATGATCCTTTATCAGTGCTTTTATAAACCTTGATAAAGTGGTCCTTTATTAGATATTATAAAATACTGATAAATTTCCATTTATCAGTGTTTTTTTAATTATTGATAAAAGGCTAGGGGTTTTAACCTCTCTCGGGTAGTTAGGGTTTCTCTAGCTCTAATAAAGTCCATTTTTACCATTGCTAAATTCCTATTTTGAAGTAGTGAAGATGTATTATACAATCACCATGACAGAATAATCTAGATATCATTGGAATAATTGATTTATCAATTCCATAAAGGCCTTTGGTGAATTCTTAAGACTGAAAGGCATTACCACATACTCATATTGTGCATATTTTCTTCGAAATGATGTTTTTAGAATATCCCCCTTTCGAACTCGTAATTGGTGATTGCCTATGCATATTTAAAACTTATAGAACCAATGATCATCACTCAATTAATCGAACTGATCATCAATTCATGGAAGTGGATACTTGTTATTTATCATAACATGGTTAAGATTTTTGTAATCCAAACACATCATTATAGTTCCATATTCTTTCTTCACAAAATATAAATATATTTCCCTTGGAGACATTGTAGGAGAAAATAAACCCTTTCATTCTATCACTTCAAACTATACTTTTATCACCCTGGATTATATTGGTTCCATTTGATAATACAGAAGTGAGATAGGACTGGCCCCTAGAAGGAGATCAATCATAATCTCCACTTCCCTTACTGGTGGTAACCCAAATATATTTTTGGGAAAAAAATTAAGAAAATAGTCCACGACTACTATGAAACTGCTATTTTTTATCTCCTCCATCGATGTAAAAGTCAACACTTCCAACTGGTAAGATATCATGCCCATTAATTCTTCCAACAAACCCATTTCACATGTCTTATGATTCTTTTCTAATTTAAAGAGATGATGAATGTCATCCAAAAATCTTGAAACTAACTATTCTACTATAACAGTTTAAGTGAGACATTAAAATTTTCATCCAATCCATACCTAGGATTACCTTGTAGACATCTATGTATATCATAGTTAATTCCCATTTAATCTCAACTTCATCAATAGTTATAGAGAATTCTCTACACACAAAGTCTTATCATTCTCCATCCCTATGAAGAGTTTAATGTTTTATCACAAAGGTAATCATCAGATGTTTTAAACATATAAAATCTACATCATGAGAAGTAATAAAGAATTATGATGCACCAATATCAAACAAAACTTTCATAAGGGTATAATTCAAAAGAATCATTCCACACATCATAGATGGTCCAACCTGATTATCCACAATCACATGTTCAGCTTCATATAATTTCTTTATCACTGTAGTTTTTTTTGCTCCCCACTAGTATTTACCTTGATAAGAAGTCATGGTATTCTTATAATAACCATGGATAACTCTATTCTTCTGACCATATTGATTCTGCTACACTCACCCATTCAATTCATATGATGCCAATGACATTTGAGAAGTTTCTTGAGAACCTGTCCTCAGATCACTATAATAATAGTGTTGAATATGACTCATTTGGTTTTAGTTGTGGCATGATCTAGGTTGTTTCATACAATCACTCATTATATAGCTAAGAAAACCACACTAGATACAACCATCTTTCTCTTGGATCATAGTGGATGGTTTACTAATCGAGACATTAGATTCTGATTCACACTCCCACCTTGAAATTAGGTGTTCCTCTTACTATTAATTTTTGTATTAGAGTTACAACCATTTCCCACGGGTATCAACATACTTACTCCTCCCATAGCTCTAAATATATCACTTTTTCCCAATGTTGTTGTACTAACCATATCTATATTTTCTATAATACATTACACAACAATAGTCTAGAAAATCTCTTTCCATTCCCCTATTCAAAGATGTGTTCCTTCAAGGATATACTAGATGCATCTTCAGGTGAAAAGAATACAAAATTCTTGAATTTATCCACATACTCAGCGACATAATGATTTTCCTACTTCAATTTGAATAATCCCTTCATTATTTGAATCTTAAACGTGTGAGGGTAGAATTTGTTTTTGAACAATTCTGAAAAATACTCCCAATTAAGGACTTTGTATACTTTATCATAAATAATTAAATCCATCCACTATCAATCTAGATCATAAAACATATACATTGTCATCTTTACTTTTAGCTTTATTGGTGTACCAATGAAATTGATGATACGATTCATCTTGTTCAGCCACACCTCTTCCCTTTCGGGTTCACCCGTGGCTCAGGTGAAACCATATTCTATATAGATTCTTCCAGTTGGTTTCTAAGAAATATATCAGGGGACATTTTCTATAACAAAAAAAGAATGGGATAGGACTCCCTCATTGATAACTAACATCTTAACAATTTCAAATTCTACCATATGAACAGTCACACCATTTCTTTCCAAAATCAACCATTTTCACATTCTACCCTTTTTAAAAATTATAAACTAGCTTTTAGAAAATAAAACATTTTCAAAACACCTTCATCATGCTCTTTATCAAAATCATTATTTTTAAAACACTTTCATAATTTATTTAAAAAATCTTGACTTCTCCACAAAACAGAAATCATTACACAAAATTATGTATGTACTCCTAGTGAGAAGTCATTCCTCTAATGAATGGAATGCTTGTCTCATTGGATAAACTCATGATAATGATATTTCAAAATACTATTAGTGACTTCAAGAAAATTATTTACCCAAATCCTTGAGAACATTATGTTCAACATAAAATGATTAGCTATAAGTTTATGCTCAAATTTCAATTTTTGACAATCTACTCCTTTCCGTAAAACCTACACATTGAATATAATAGAATGAATTTCAACTCCATGACCTCCATAAATAAAGGTCACTTGATCTAGAAATATATTAAGAAGGACCAAGACTAATACCACAAGTAAAGACCCACCCCTTCTCATTTGATTGAGGGGGAGGAAGGGTTTTACTTGGCCTTAAAAGATATCCCCAAGATGCCAAATGCTTGGGTTAAATGCCGAATGGATTCAATACATTGGGGAAAAAATTTCTATTTATGAATAAAACCACTAACCAAAAAATCAATATCCATACAACCACTATACAATGCTTGATAACAATGAAATATAACTCAACATTTTATTTATCAAAACCATACAAAAATAAAGATACATAATGGAAGACTACAATGTCATAGTAAATAGTTGAAGAAAAACTAATAACACAATAAGAAATACCCAAGACTCCAAGATCCATAAGAATCATGCTCAACCTTCACCAAATAGAACAATTATCTAGAAGTAGTACTAATGATTTTTGATACATTACCTTTTCCCATGTCTTGGTTGATAACATATTCAAAATCAGCAATGTTCAAAAGTAGGGATGTATACTGAAACTAAGTAGGTTTTCCCCAATGACTTCCATACTCACACCACTAGTATAGAACATGGTAGAAACATTCATATGAAACAATTTATATAAAAAAATTCTTAAAAAAATTATATAAAATATAAATAAATTCCATTTTAAACAGTTTTCCAAGGAATGAAGATTAACAATTATTTAAATCATTTGATGGGGATACTTCACACCCTTATACATCCCATTCTTTTTATGGGGATACTTCACACCCTTATACATCCCAAAGTATTTGATCACATGCCACAAAACCATGCCATCCCATAAAAAATTCATGGATGTTCAATCCATTTCCATAAATAATTATTCTTTCAATTGGAAACCATTTTCCATGGAAAAAAACTAATATTTATTTTAAAATCATGTTATCGAAAACACTATCCAATAACACACCAAAGTTCCTAATTTCCACAAACAATCACTAAATAGGGTTTTAAAAATAATATCACAGTGGATAAACAATCAATTTCATTCATGGAAAAAAATTATAATCTAAGACTTCAATTTGTAAAATAGGGGAGTCGAGAGTGAAGCCACCTACCTCGAGAGTTTTGGTGAAAATGATAAATGACATAAAAAATGTCACAAAAATAGGTTGAATCTCCATGAACTTGCCTTATATATCCTCCCATATCATAAATAAGTCCATATATAATTATATATGTCATCCATAACCTTAGATCTACCCATAACGGGTATATATCTATGAAACTGAGAGAGAGGGTGAAGTATAACTAAGAAAAACATCAAGAAAGGTCAGGAACGACTAATTATCTTAAAAATTAGGCTTCCATATGCCAAGGAAAAGATATAGACCACTTCGAATTCACATGGGAGAGGTTATCAAACCATTCAAAGACAAAAATATTAAGTTAGGGTTGTTTTGGGGAAAAACAAGGCACCTAGAGGTAAAAACTAGATAGATCCACAATTTAAGGATCTAACTTTAACCCTCACACTGTTTAATTTCAGTGTTAGACACACCATGTGCTAACTGCGTGTTAGACACTACCTTAAGGATGGACCCTACATGGTTTCCTCGCAAAATTCCCAAACTGTGTGCTAATAATGTTGAAGCCACTACCTCAAAAATAGTAAATCCACACTTCAAAGTGCACAGTTTCTACAAGGATGTCCCATATTATGGAAAAATCATGCATCTCTTGTGTACATTATTCATTTCTCTTATCACATTATGCTCTATTTTCTTCAAGTGTTCACAGTTTCCATAAACCATACACCACCTGTGAACCTGTAAAAAAGCCCCAAAATCTATTCCAAAATTCTCTAAACTCTCCCAATATTCACCCAACCATTTTATATACATAAATCCATAAGGAAAGGGCTACTAAATATATAATAGACATGATATACGTTTCTTTGGTTTTCTAGTTTTTTAGTAATTTTTAGGTTCCTTTGGGGTTTTATGAATTTTGTTTCTATGGTTTTCTTCAGTTTTTCATGGATTTTTTTGTTTTTTACATTTTTTTCATTAAAATGATTTTTATGGAAGTTAGGGATTTCTGGGGTTATACGGGTATTAGGTTTTTTTGATTGTTTGGTTTTTTTTGGATATATGTTTTCTCGGGTTTCAAGGTTTTTTTGAACTTTTTTGTTCTTATGGGTTTTTAGAGTTTTAAATGTTTTTAGGTGTTTCAATATTTTTTAGTGTTTTTAGTTGTTTATATTTTTATGGGTTTTATGTGTTTTAAGGTTTTTAGGGGTTTTATGTTGATTAGGTGTTTTTAGGGTCTTTTAGAGGATTTGAGAATTTTTTCTCTTAAAATATTTTTAGGGGGTTTAAGGGTTTTTAGTTTTTTATGATTTTATTACCAGTTTTCTTGGTTCTTATGGTTTTTTATGATTTTATATATTTTATTTCCTATTGTTGTTTTTTTGTTTTTTAGGGTTTTTATGTATTTAGGATTTTTAGGTGTTTAAATTTCTTTTAAATATCTAAATTGTTATTATGATTTTTCATCATTTTTTGGGTTTTTATGTTTTTATATATTTTTAGGGATTTTTATGGTTTTTATGGTTTTTATATATTTTAATTATTTTTAGTCTTCTAGATTATATTTAAATTTTTTGTGTTTTTAGAGGTTTTTTTTCTAGGTGTTTATAGTTTTTTTTGAGTTTTTAATGATTTTTGGGGTTTAATGGGGTTTTAGAGTTTTTTTTATTTTTAGTGTTTTTATGGGTTTTTAGTATTTTTATGGGTTTTTCGAACTTTTTTGGGTTTTTTGGGTATTTTTTGGGTTTTTAGGTTTTTTAGCATTTTTTAGGTTTTTAGGGGTTTCAATGTTTCTAGGTTTCTGTAGTTTTCTTATGGATTTTTAGGGGTTTTAATGATTTTTACCTTTTTTGGTATTTTTAGGTCTCTATATAATTTTTATGGGTTTTTTTGGTTTTTTAATGATTTTAAGGGATTTAGGGTTTTATGGTTTTGATGGTTTTCACTAATTTTAGGTTTTTAGGATTTTAAAGTGAATTTATTTTTTTATAATTTTTATTGGGGAGTTTGGAGTTTTTAAAATTTTATGGTTTTACATGGATTATATTTTATATTTTCTTGGGGTTTTACGGTTTTTCAGGGTTTTGAGGGGTTTTTAGAGTTTTTGGGGTTTTATGGTTTTTTCGGATTGGGGGTGGGGGTTTATTTTTTAGATTTTTTGTGCTATTTTTTGAGTTTTGTTAGATTTTAAGGTGTATAATGTTTTTTAGTCTTTTTAATGGAGTTTTTTTAGTTTTAAAGGGGTTTGTATTAGGTTTTTAATGTATTTAGAGGTTTTAGGTTTTTAGTGTATTTTACGTTTTAGGGTTTTTATGTGTTTTTATGTTATTCTTTGGGCTTTTCAGGGTTTTTAGGGGTGTTTATTTTTTATTTGGGATTTTTAGGTCATTTTAATATTTTAGTGGTTTTTTGTGGGTTTTATGGATTTTTATGGTTTTTAATATTTTTAGGGTTTTTATGGTTTATAAGGATTTCAGTTTTTGAGGTTTTTTTTGAGTTTAATGTTTTTTTAGGTTTTTATATTTTCTTCAGAGCTTTTTGGGGTTATATGGTTTTTTATGTTTTAGCGATTTTTAGGATTCTTCATTATTTTATGGTTGTAAATGTTTTTTAGTTAATTTAAAAAAATTAGAGTTTTTATGGATTTCTAGGATTTTAGGGTTTTTTTTACGTTTTTTAGGGTTTTAATGTTTTTAGATTTTTTATCGTTTTTAGTAGTTTAATGTGTTTTTAGAGTTATTATTGGGTTTTAGGGAATTTTTTGTGTTTTTATGGTTCTAAAGGGTTTTAGGGTTCTTATTTTTTTTAGTGTTTTTGGGTTTTTATGGATTTTCAGGGTTTTATGGTTTTTTAGTGTTTTAAGTATATTAAAGATTTTAAAAAAATTATGGTTTTTACAGATTTTTAGGGGTTTTAGGGTTTTTAGGGTTTTTATAACTTTTAGGATTTTCATCATTTTTAGGCATGTTATTGGTTTTACTGTTTTTTAATTTTTATGGTCATATTTTTGGTTTTTAGTATTTATATGGTTTTTAATTTTTTTTAGGGTTTTTTGGGATTTTTGGGATTTTTATGTTTTTACAGGTTTTAAGGGGCATTTTGGGGTTTTTTGTGTTTTAAGGGGGTATTTTAGTTTTCTGAGTTTTTATGATTTTTAGAGGTTTTTATTGTTTTTTTGGTTTAATGGGTTACTAGTGTTTTTAGTGGTTTTATTGATTTCTGTGTTTTTAGGGGTTTTTATCTTTTTAGCGGTATATGGTTTTGGTGATTTTAGTGTTTTTATGGTTTTACGGGATTCTGGATGTTTTATTAGATGGTTTCATTTTTTTGTTTTTAGGGATTTTTGGGGGGTTTTAATAATTTCATATTTTTTAGGGTTTTTTGGGAATTTTATGGTTTTAGGGTTTTAGTGTTTTTAGGCTTTTTTTTCATTTTATGTTTTTAAGGTATTTAAGTGTTTATGGTTTTTTAATGAAATATAATAGTTATTTAGGTGTTTATGGGGTTTATATGTTATTAGGGATTTTAACAATTTTTTTTGGTATTTTTATGGTTTAAGGCAATTTCAGAGATTTTTTGGGTTTTAGGATTTTATTTATATTTTTTTGTTTTTTGGGTTATTATATTTATTTAGGGTTATTTCGGTTTTTATAATTTTAACATATTTTAGGGTTAAAGGATTTTTAAATTATTTAGTTTTTTAGGGATTCTATAGCTATTTATAGTTTTTATAGTTTTATGGGTTTTTATGATTTCTCGGGGTTTTAGGGTCTTTAGCCTTTTTAGGTTTTTAGGGGGTTTATTTTTTTTTGGTGTTTAAGGTTTTATATTAGGGTTTTTTAGTTTTAGTTTGTTTGACATATTTAGGAATTTTTGGGCGTTTTTTAGAATTTTTATGTGTTTTAGGGTTTTTATGTATTTTGATGAATTTCAAGGTTTTTAAGACTTTTATCATTTTTTAGGTTTTTAGGGTTTTCTAATGTCTTTATGTTTTTTTAAGTTTTTTTATAGTTTTAGGATTTTTTTACAACTTTTTATCATTTTTATGGGTTTTAAGGGTTTAGGGATTTAGAGGGTTTTTGGGTTATTATGGTTTTTGGGGATGTTAGGGGTTTTTTGCGTTTTTTATGGTTTTTTATTATTTTTTTTCACTTTTAGGGGTTTAATGGGGTTTTTTGAGTTTTTATTGGGTTTTTATGGGTTTTACTGTTTTAGGGGTTTTACGTACTGTAAGGTTTTTTTTGGGTATTTAGGTTCTTTTTAGGTTTTTTAGTTTTTAGTGTATTTTACGGTTTCAAGGGTTTCTTGGGAATTTATGGTTTTTAACATTTAATGGTTTTAGGGGTTCTATGTTTTTTTATGTTTTTATTTTTTTCTTAGGGGGGTTTTCAGTTCTTTTATATATTTTTTGTTATTAATTTTTTTATGGATTTTTATGATTTTTATTGGTTTTTAGGGGGTTTAGGGATTTTGAGTTTGTCTTAGGGTTTTTGGGTTTTCTTTGTGTTTTTGTATTTTTTTTGAGTTTTTTAGGGTTTCAAATTTTTTTAGAGTTTTTTAATGTTTTAGGGGTTAATGTTTTTTTAGTTTTTAGTTGGTTTTTTGGGTATTTAGGGTCTTTAAGGATAATGGGGGTTATTAAGGAGTTTTTTGGGGTTTCTTGAGTTATTAAGGGTTTTATAATTTTTTTTGTTTTAGGAATTGTATGTGTTTTCATTTTTTTATGGTTTTCATAGTGGTTTTCAGGGTTTGTTGGGTATTTCATGTTTTTAGGGATTTTTAGGGGTCTTGGATTTTTATGGGATTGTAGTGTTTTTCTTGGATTTTGATTGTTTTTTGGGGTTTTTTTTGTATTTATCAATTTTTTGGGGTTTTAGGGGTTCCAAGTGTTTTCCAGTTTTAGGGTTTTCGTAGGGTTTATCATGGTTTTTAGGGTGTCTAAGTATTTTGTGTGTGTTTTTTATATTTTTATGGTTTTTAAGGGTTTAAGGGATTTTGAAGGATTTTATTGTTTTTAGAGGTTTTGTGGTTTTTTTTGGATTTATAGGGTTTTTAGAGTTTCCATGGTTTTAAAAATTATTTATAATTTTTAAAGGTTTTAGTGGTTTAAGTATTTTTTATTTTTTATTGTTTTGTTATGGTTTTTATCAGTTTTATATTTTAATGGTTTTTTTTTGGTTTTATGGTTTTTGGTGTTTTCTTTGTTTTTATATTTTATTTTGGTTTTTAGGGGTTTTAGTGTTTTTTATTATTTTGATTAGAACCATTTCAATGGAACCAAGCTAATTTCCTAGCATGAGGAGTTGTATTTTCATGTCCCAATGACACGAGGGAGACTAAAGTAGTAGAATGATACAATGGGCGCTCATCTCACTTCATTAAATGCCTAATGGATCTCACATTACATGGATGGGGAAGTGGGCCTATTATCTCACTTAATCAATCCTAAACAAGATTTTTAATTCTTTTTCGTCATGGTGACTTGCATTTATGATGCCTTACCCACATGGAGATTCTTGAATGGCATCTTTAGACCCCCAATGTTATATCCAATAGACAATGTGTGAAATGATACGTCCTACTTTTCCAATAAGTAATTTTTATACTTTAACTATTTTAGTTTAAAGAGAAAAGGTAGAAATAGGCTTCATGAATTTATAATATTATAACCATGACCTCTTTCACCCCTTGGTTATAAATAGCCACCCCAGAGCATTGTATTCTCATCCATGTCTTAATTAGTAGAACATTTCAAGTTAATTCTTTCCATTATGAGGATTGTTACTTTATATCCATGCCCTTGTGTATTATTTATTTGTCAATGTACATATTGTATTGGTAATCCATGATCTCAAAACCCCCAATTTTGTGCCTCAACCCAAGTACATTGTTCTATATATTTTTTATCACATACCTTCCTAGAGTGTGTTGATTATGTATTAGGTCGAACACCATAGAGAATTTGTTGGCTACTTTCTTCTGCTATCCAAAGCCATCACCCTCTACCTAGACTCGGGTTGTATCCATCATCTTCTTCCCTACACGATGAAGATCGTTCCACCCAATGCATCTTGCATCAGTTGGTATTTGAGTTCCAATTGACATAGAAACAAATATCCCTGCATTTACATTACTTTTAACCATTACCCTTCTTATCAATCCATATAGTCCACCTATTGAAAAACCATTTTTTAAAACCTATATAATTAGACTATGTTGTGTAAGAATGGAATATTTTAAATTGATCCAAATATTAATCCATATTCTTTTATAATCTAATTATGTACATGTGATTTGTATCTGGGAAAATATAAAATTCTCCAAACCCAGCATTTTGTAATTTTCAAAACCAAGAAAATCCTTTCTTTGAGATATTTATGGAATAAAATAATCTTACACTCTATTCCTCATCTTGTGCTTTAAAACACTAACAATAAATCATTTGTGGAGATTTGTTAAAAAAAATAGAAAAATAATTAAAAACGGGGATACAATAACTTCTTCTTTGTACTACACATTATTAGCACATTCAATTTCCATACATTACTATTTACATAAATTTAGTTCCTCACCATATCATATTTGGATCATATTGTTTTTAATTTTTATTATCTTTCATATTCAGTAAAAACCCACATACCACACCTTTCTTACCATCTTCCACCTTTTACCCATATTTTCTTCATTTTTCCAATGTTTTCTCTTTATTGACCACTTTACCACCCAAATGGGATGTGTTAGACCATTTCCCAATATAATATTTATTTGGAAATAATTGGTGGAATACGATCACCCCAAACAAGTCATTAGATTTAATAACATATTTTGATTTTAATTGTGGGATGAGGGTGGAGAGAAATAAGAGAAAAAATATCAAGAGTCTATTCTTGTGAGTGTGAGTGCATAGAAAATGTGTTTTTGAGTGTGTATCCCTATGAGCATGATTATATAAAACTTGTTTTGAATATGTGTTCTTGTGTTTGAGAGTGTGTACATCTTATGTGTGTGTGTACAACTTGTGTGTGTGAGTGTGTATTTCTGTGTGCATGTCGGTGTGTCTTGATTTTTGTGGGTGTTTGTATCATTATGTGTGTTTCTTTATATGTGTGTTTTTTGTTCCTATTATATATCCTGTAATAATATCATGGAAGTATATTATCTCATATGAGTGATAAAGGAAGATGAAGTCGATCTCCCGCACCCAAAGCTATGCAACTCCAAATGCTAGATTTGGTGCACCATTTCTAGAATATTATTTATAGGATGTTGGATGTGATGAATGAGAGGATTAATGACCTAGAGAATAAACCAATACCAAGGATTTTTTGTGATAACCCACTACATTCTATGCTACCATGTTGTCCCCACATCTTGGAGGAAGAGATGGATAACTTTGGTGATGAATATTAGGATGTCCCAAAAAGGAGGATGGGGTTCCAATATCATATATGAGTCCAAAGGGGAAAATATGAGAATGAAATCCTTGGAGGTATTAAGGTTAAGTTTTCATATTTTCATGGAATAATAAATCCATAAGCATATATATAGTTTGTGATGCAGATTTATCAAGTGTTTTCAAGACATGAATATTCTGAGGACAAAAGGATTAACTTTCTTCCCTTCAATTTTTTCATTATTCTCTAATTTAGTTGGATCAATTGAAAAATGTGTGGTCAAGATATGGAATACGTCCCATCAACATTTAGGATGACATGATGTTTTCCATGCATAAGTGGTTTTTTCCTCACATTAACAAATATATTTACAAAACAAAACACAAAGCCTATCCCAAGGGATTGAGAGTGTTGAATATTACTACAATAATATAAAAAATGTTATAAATCAAGAAAAAATTATAGAGGTGTCAAAGGCAACAATGGAATAGTTATTGAAGCATCTCAATCAGGAGATTGTGCATCTAGTGGATATTTACTACTATGTGGAGATACATGATATGATCCACTGTGCCACCAATATTTTGAAATAGTTCAAAATAAGGAACAACTGGAATAAAACTGAGACCTCATTCTCTCTATGTATAAATAAAAGGTATGAAATTAGAGAATCGTCAAATCCAAAAGAGGTGGTTGATCATAAAAGTGAGCAGGTAATTCTTCCTCATAAGAAACCTACATTTGAGGCAATCCAAATGAGGAATAGGGATATTATATGTTTCAAATACAATAGAAGAGGACAAATTTATAGTGAATGTTCAAAACGACACACCATTACCATCAACAAGTATGGTGAATGGGAAATCAATAGAGAGACCTCATAGGTAGATGATGGGGAATCAATCGAAATTGATAATAAATAATATTCAAATGATTGTGAGATTAATTTCACTATTAAAATTATATGTACACGAATGGACATAAGAAAGAAGAATTAGTGTGAGAACCTTCTCCTTATATGATTCCTAATAATTTGTATGGAATTTAGTATTATTATTGATGGAGGAAGTTGTAGAAACAAAGGGACCCATGAGTTTATGGAGAATTTTGGACTTCCATTTTTTAAAGAATAAAAATCCATATAAGCTTCAATGGTAGAATTATTATGTCGAGATTAAGGTTACCAAACAAGTGAAGGTATTGTTCACCATTGGTAAAAAATATAAGGATGAGGTATTTTCAAATGTTATACCAAGGAAGGTGTTTCATTTTATATTGATTTAATAATGGAATTATGATCGGTGTGTTACTCATGATGGTTTCCTAATACATTACAAATTTTTATTCCAAGGGGAACCTATATTTGTCAACCCTTTGTTCACTAAACAAATTTTTTAAGATCGCATTTTGAAACAAAATAAAAAAATGAGTGATGAGGGAAAAATTAAATAAAATAAAAAAGGATAAAATGAGGTAAAAATATAATATGAGGGAATAAAATAACTATAGAGAAACGAAAAATAAAGTGTGAAAAAATATTTTAGAGGAGATAAAAGTGTGACAATTTCTCAGAAACCCCATTTAGTACTTATATGAAAAGTATTGATGTTGAACAAAAATAAATTCACATCTCCTTTTTTCAAATTTCATTTAGTCTTTATTGAGGAAATTTGATAATATCTTTCCCAAAGAGGTATCCCAAGATTTTCCACCCATTATGGGTATTGAGTATCAGACTGATGTCATTCCCAGATCATCCACAACAAAACACCATAAATAGTACACCAACATGGAGGAGAAAAAATTTATTCCAATAAAAGTCAAGTATTTGTTTTATATTGTATATATGGGGGAGAGTCTTAGTTCATGTGATGTATCATTGATTTAGGTGTCAAATTATGATGGAATAAGGAGAATGTCCATTGAATTATGGGCTATCAATAACATCATAGCCAAGTATTGTCATCTTATCCCAAGGATAGATGATATGGTAGATGAGTTAAATAGATCTACTATCTTATAAAAAAGTGATTTAAGAAGTGGCTACCATTAAATTATGGTGGAAGAAGATGATGATTAAAGAAATGGAATGTAAGACCAAACAAGAACTATATGGTTGGTTAGTCATTATATTTGGTCTCACGTATTCGTCTAGGACATTAATGAGGATAATAAATCATTTCTTATGTGAATATATTGTAAAATTTTTGGTAGTTTACTCGAATGAAATTTTGGTTTATATTATGAATTTACAATAACATGTATATAACTTAAGAAAATTCTTAGAAAAGTTAAGAATGGAAAATAAGATTAGTATCATTAAAAATTTTTAATTTTTATTCTTTTTAATATTTTTCCTTGTATATTTGGTATGTGTTGATGGAGTTTAGTTTGATATTGATAGGATCAAGATCATTTAGGAGTGGATGACGCCCACCTCCATTGGATATCTATGAAGATTCCATGGGTTAACTGGCTTTTAGTAGATATTTGTGAAGGACATAAACACAATAGAAAAACTAATGAATTAGTTTTAAAAAAATAAAATTCCTTTAAAAAGGGGTAAACTTAATAGAGGAACCTATAATCCCTAAAATAAAGACTCACCCACACACCCTTGCTTTTTCTCCCAAACATCGGTAAGACTGTTGAAATTGAATGTGATGTAATTGAAATCTTCGATGAAGGAGTAATCATGAAAGAAGGTATGATCGTTTCATTCTATAGTGTAAAGTTATATTGACAATGTGTAAACTATGATACATATGATATAGATTTGTATAAATTGTTTAGTGTACTAGAAACATGGTAGAATTATCTATGGTATTAAATACTTATGATCCTTTTTGATCATGAGGATCTTAAATACCCTAGGAACCAACATAAACTAAATAGAGGACATTCTAGATGGTGTGAATCCATTGAATAATTTATATATTTCATCAATCAGAAAAAATATTAATGAAAATACTAGTTATAATGCAGTTTCAAATTTTATTCTCTTTTATCCTTGATGGATTTTAAACTCCTTGGTTTTGAATAAATTAAGGATTTATATGCTAATGATAGAGATTCGAGTGAAACATATGATCATGGTAAACCTGATGTTTGATTAGAAAATTTATATTTACATGCTGGATTATTATTTAAGATTTATAATCTCTAGATTTCCAATTTCTCAATCCATTTACTTTTACTAAAGGTTTCACATTCTCGTGGGTTAAAGGTCCATTTTGGTTTTGTAAAAACATTAACTCTTCATCGTGACAATTTTTATTTCTCTATGATTTTTAGAGATGTTGAGAAATTTATTATAAAGTGCATTGTCATACATAAATCCAAATATTAAAAGATACAACATGGTTTATATCATCATCTCACAATCTCCAACACCCCTTGGGCGGACATGTCAACAGAATATATTATGGGGTTACTAATGACCAAGAGGGGAAGAAATTCCATTTTATGGTGCATTGATTTTATAAAATGGTACAAATTATTCCTTTTCACAAAAAATAGGATGAAACTAATATTACAGTGATTTTATTTCAGAATGTAGTCAAACTACAAGGAATTATTATGAAAATTTTTTCAGATCAAGACACAAAATTCCTTAGATTTTCAAGACCTTATGGAGAAAACTGGTAAGAAAATATTACTATCCAATACCTTTAATCCATAAACTGATGGGAAATAATAGGTGGTGAATCATAAAAAATCATCCCTTATATGAAAAATTCATACAAAGAATCTCAATAATTGGGAGGAGTGCCTGCCACATGTAAAAATCACATATAAGTGGACCAATCTTTCCACTACTAAATATTTTCCATTTGAAATATTTTATCACATTGACCCCAATGAACCAATTGATTTAGTAAATTTTCCTATCTATTAATAATCTAATATATATTTTAAAGGGTGTATATAATTAATCAAGTAATTACAAGAATATACAAGAAATATATAGATCAAATGACACCGAAATATGGTAATCCTGAATAAAAGGGTAGAAAGCAAATATTGTGGATTCCAAGTGCCTTAGTCAAGATTTATGTGTGAAATGAATGATTTACCAACAAGGTAAAATCAAAACTAATTCCATGATGGGACATACCTTTCCATATTCTCAATAATATTAACATTAATTCTTACAAGATATCTTTTCCAAGTGAGTATGGTGTAAGTTTCACTTTCAATGTTTCTGATTATTCTCCTTTATTTGGTGTATAGGATAAATAGACGAGGACTACTCCATTTTAAAGGGCGGTGGATTATGAAAACCATGTCAACATCATATATCCAATTGATCGCATAGAGGAGTTGTTTTTTTAAGGCTGGATGACATGAAGGATTCTAAAGAGGTTGAAAGCTACAATGGGCTCTCATATGACTTCATTAAAGTCCCAATGAATCTCACCTTTCATGGATGGGTAAAATGGGTCTATTATCTGACTTATTCCATCCCATAACATTACTTTATAATCTTATCTCACATGGTCTCATGAATTTTATAAGCCTTTACCACATTAAGATTATAGACTGACAACATTGGATACCAAATTCCAATTTAGTAGGTGAGGTACTGAAAGTAAAATCTCATAGTCTACAGGTGGAAATACATGTGATACTTTTCCAAAAAAGTCATTTTATTACTTTAACATTATTACTTTAGGGAGATAGGCTATTAATAGGTGTTATGATTTTATGATATTAGACCCTTAGCCTTTTATGTCACGCCTTGGCTATAAATTTACACCCCATGAAATTTTATTTTATTAAATTTTTCATTAGTGAAACTTTATGAGTTTATTCACTCCATTGTGAGGATTTTTACTTTATCCCCTTTCTCTTGTGTATTCGTTCCTTTTCATTCTATAAGTTATATTAATAATCCAAGACTGAAAATATCTCAATTTCATATCACAACACAAGTGGGTTTTTTGTGTGGATTTTCCATTACATCTAAACATTTAGTGTATTGTTGATGTAGTTTTTCATGATCAATATATTTTCAGTTGGATACTTGCTTCCACTATCTAAACCCATCATCCACCACTTAGCCCTGAATCGTATCCATTAGCTACCTTCCTATGCTATAAATTCGGGCCACCCCATGCACCTCACATCATATTTTTAATGGTTTATTAGGTTTTTTTCATGGTATTTAGTGGTTTTATGTTTTATGGATTTTAGGTATTTTATAAGATTTTTATAGTTTTAGTTTTCTAGTGATTTTGAGTAATTTTAGGGGTTTTAGGGTTTCTAGGGTTTTATTGAATTTATCGTTTTATTTGTTTTTAGTGTTTTTAAGTGTTTTTTATTGTTTTCTTGGGGATTTTCATGTTTTTCGAGGTTTCTATATGTTTATGTGATTTTATCTATTTTTCAGATTTTTTTTATTTTTAGGGATTTTAGGGTTATTAAGCAGTTTTATGGTTTAGGGTTTTATTGTTTTTTGTTTTTAGCGGTTTTTTGAGTTTTTAGAGCTTTTTTGCATTTTAGGGTATAAAGAGTTTTTATAGTTTTTTGTGGGTTTTGGTTTTTAAGGTTTATATGGGTTTTATGGTTTTAGGATATTTTAACATTTGTGGTTCCTTTAGGGGTTTTAATGTTTTTTAATTTTTAAGGGTTGTAGGGGTTTTTGGGGTTTTATGTGTTTTTAGGATTCTAATGTTTTCTTAGAGGTTTTATGGGTTTTTAGAGATTTTTACAATTTTTTTAATTTTATGGATTTTTATGATTTTATCAATGTTTTGGTTTTTATGAATTTTTAGGGTTTTAATAGTGTTTAATGTTTTCACGGTATTTGTTTTTTATGGTTTTTAGTGTTTTTAGGGTTTTAGGGGTTTTATGTTTTCATATGTTTTTAAGTTTCACTTATATATTTTCTGGGTTTTTATTTTTTTAAGGATTTTTCAGAATTTTTAAGAATTTATAAATATTTTTTCTGTATTTAGGGATTCAGTGATTTTGAGGGTTTTAGGTTTTTAGGGTTTTTAGGTCCTGTGGGGTTTTTATGGTTTTTTTGGAGGTCTAGGGTTTTTGTTTATTTATGTTTTTTTGTTTCTGTGTAGTTTTCTAATTTTTCTGGGGTTTTATTAATTTTTATTGTATTTATGTTCTTTAAGGGTATGGTTTTTAGGTTTTTTAGGTTTATAAGGAATTTTAATTTTTTTAGTGTTTTTATCATTATTGTGGTTGTTAGGGATTTTAAGTTATTTTAGGCTTTTATGGATTTTTTTGGTTTCCCAAGGATTTTACTTTTTTTACATTGTTAAGGATTCATATAGAATTTTAAGTATTTTATTGTTTTTAGGGTTTTTAGGTATTTTATGATTTTTTTGGTATTAATATTAAATTTTTTGGGTTCTTATTAGTCTTCATAATTTTATGTATTTTTTAGGTTTTTTAGAATTTTTTATGTTTTAAGAATTTTATGTATTTTTCAGTTTTAAAGGTTTTCTTAGGATTTTGCAGGGTTTTAGGATTTTTTATGTTTTTATGTATTTTTAGGGTTTTTTTGGGTTTTCAGGGTTTTTATTGATTTTGAGTGTTTTATAGAGTTTTATTGGGGTTTGATGGTTTTTTGGGTTTTTATGGGTTTTTGGGTTTTGAGGGTTTTTATGTTTTTTAGGATTTTATGGGTTTTTAGAGAATTTAATATTTTTAGGGGATTAAAGGTTTCTAAAATGTTTTTAGTTGGTTTTTTCGGTTTTTATATGTTTTAAGTGTTTTATATGCTTTTTGGGGTTTCTATGGTTTTTAGGGGTTTTCAAGGATTTTAGGGAATTTTAGGGTTTTATAGGGGTTGTATCATTTTTAGGTTTTCAGGGGTTTTCAATGTTTTTAGGTTTTAAGGTTTTCTTAAGGAATTTGAAGGTTTTTAAGGTTTTTTGTTTTTAGGTATTTGTAGTTTTTTTATGATTTTTATGGTTATTTGGGTTTATATAGATTATGAGGGTGTTTAGTTTTTTTATTGGTTTTTATGATTTTTAGCGTTTATAAGGATTTTAGAGGTTTTAACTATTTTTAGGTATTTTTTTCTTAGTGTTTTTTAGGATATTTGGGGTTTTTTGTTTTATGGATATTTACATATTGTTTAGGATAATATGGAAATTTTTGGTTTTCAGGGATTTTGATGGATTTCAGGGTTTTTAGGGTATATGTTTTTTTTGGGTTTTCAGGAAGTTATTAGTTTTTTATGTTTTTTTAGTTATTTTAATGTTTCATAACTTTAAAGTGTTTTATTTTTTTAGTGGGTTTTTATCATTTTTATGGGGTTTAGGGTTTTATAGGTTTTTTGGGGCTTTTATAGTGTCAAGGGTGTTTTATGGTTTTATGGTCTCTTAGGGTTTTTATGGTTTTTAAAATTGTAAGATTTTTTGGGCTTCAATGAGTTTTTTTATGTTTTTAAACTTTTTTATTGTTTTTAGGGGTTTTATATTTTTTGGTATTTTTAGCGTTTTTAGGGATTTTGCGGGATTTTTAGGATTTTAGTGTTTTTGGGATATCAATAATTAGTTAGGTATTTAAGGGTTTTACATATTTTATGGTTTAAAGGTTTTATTGGGTTTTTTAGTGTTTTAAGAGTTTTTTATGTTTGTCATTATTTTTATGCTTTTTAGGATTTTTATGGTTTCTAGGGTTTTAACAGATTTTGACGGGGTTTTGGGTTTTTTTTGTTTTTAGGAGTTTTAGGGCTTTTTTTGAGAATTTTTTAGTGTTTTAGTGGGTTTTAGAATTTTTTAATGTTTTTAGTGGTTTTAATTGGTTTTAGTGAGTTTTTTATTATTTTTTATATTTTATGATTTTTATAATGTTTTGAGGTTTTTATGTTTATTATGGATTCTATGTTTTATAGGGTTTTTATAATTTTTCAATTTTACGGGTTTTAATTTGTTTAGGATTTAAAGGTTTTTATAGGGTATTTCAGGGGGTTTTAGGTTTTTTACATTTTGAGGGATTTTCAGGATTTTCTAATATTTTATGACATTTAGAGTTTTAATGGATTTGACGGTTTTTAGGATTTTTATTATTATTTATGGTTTATATAATTTTTAGGGTTTTTATGGTTCTTAATTGTTTTTAGTTTTTTAGGATTTTTTAAATATTTATATGGGTTTGAGGGGTTTTACATTTTTATGGATTCTTATGTCTTTTTTAGATTTTTTGGGGTTTTATGGGTTTTAGGTATTTTTATTTTTTTGATAGTGTTTATAATTTTTATGGTTTTTTGGGGTTTTTTGAGTTATTGAGGGTGTTATGTTTTTAGTGTTTTTTATAGTTTCTATAGGTTTTTAAGTATTTTAGCAGTTTATTGGTTTTTAGTTTTGTATTGTATTTAGTGATTTTATAGGTTTTGACATGTTTTAGGTTTTAAGGGGTTATTTTGTTTTTAGGTTTTAATTTTTTTTGTTTTTCAGGGATTTTATGGGTTTTTTTGTTTTTATCAATTTTTAGGGATTTCTTTATAATTTTAATTGTTTTAATGATTTTTTGGGATTCTAGGGGTTTATATGGTTTTTTATGATTTTTGAGGTATTCAAAATTTTAGGGTGTATGGGTTATATTTTGGTTTTAATGTTTTTATTCAGGTTTGTCATAGTTTTTACGATTTTTTACATTTTTATGGAATTTAGGACATTTTGTTGATTTTTATGGATTTTTACTATTCTTATGGATTTTGAGTGTTTTTTAGGGTTTATGGTTGGGGGGTTGAGTTTTTAGGGTTTTAAGTGTTTTTATATTATTGTAACATGTTTAGTGGTTTAAAGGGTTTGAATTTTTTTAGTGTTTTTATGGGGGTTTATTGTTTTTAAGGTTTTTATGGGGGGTGTGGTTTTTAAGGACTTTTTAGGGATTTTATGGTTTTGAGTTTTTAGATTTTTAAGTGTTTTTTGTATTTTTAGGATTTAGAAGATTTATTTTGGTTTTTCAGGGTATTTATTGTTTTTATTTTTTAGTGATTTTTGGGGATTTTATGGAAGTTATTGGTTTTTAGTATTTTTAGAGATAGTGAGGGTATTATCGTTTTTAATGTTTTTACAATTTTTAATTTTTTTTATTATTTTTAAGGTTTTTAGGGGTTTTAAGTGTTTTTTTAAGGTTTTCTAAGATTTTTCATTGATTTAGGGATATCATTTTTTTTGTAGTTTTGGTGTTTTTTGGGATTTTAATGCTTTAAGAGTATTTAGGGATTTTGAGGGGTTTTTTGGTTTTTTTGGGTTTTTCTGTTTTTTAGGGGGTTTAGGATATTTATTTTGTTATTTGGGGATTTTAATGTTTTTAGAGTATTTTAATCAATTTAGGGGTAATAATTTTTTAGATTTTTGGTTGATTTTTAGGGTTTCTATGGTTTTTAAATGTTTTTATGGGGTTTAATGGTTTTTAGGGTTTCTTTGTTTTTAGGATTTTTGGGTTTTAGCATTGTTAGATATTTTATGGTTTTAATTTTTTTAGGTTATTATGGTTTTTGTTAGGGGTTTTCATGGATTCTTGGGTTTCTATGTTTTTAGGTATTTTATGGATTTTATTTCGGATTTTATGGGTTTCTAGTATTTTTAGGGATCATAAGGGTTTTAAGGATATTTAGGGGGTTTAGAGAATTTTGTATTTTTATCAATTTTTCAGATTTTTAGAGGTTTTAAGAGTTTTTATTTACTTAAGGTTTTCTTATTGTCTTTTATGGTAGTGGGGGTTTAGCCTAGGGGTAATGGTACCGTGCAAAATTGAATCAAAGCCTAGGATCAAATCCTGGAGGTACCAATTATTTGGGTGGATGAAGATTATTCCTACAGTGATGGGTGGTGGGATCGATGGGATTTTTGCGATGACATTTTGGTTGTTCGATTTTTGATAAGGTCGATAGTGGGTCCTTATTGGCTCAAGAGTGGCAAAGGCAGGACCTCTGACAGCGACAACAAACATGGTGGGAAACATTACGCCGGAAGGTGTTGACATTGATGATAGTGGTGGGTGGCATTGTTGGTCTTAGTGGTTGTGAGAGGGTGAGGTGGTAATAGTGCCCTCTCGTCTTGCCAACAATGTCATGAAGACGACGATAGACCTATTTTAGTAGCGACAAACGGTGGGTCTCCTAAGTGCATACGGGTGGCGAGTGGAGGCGCTTTGGTGGAGGCAAGTTGATTTGTCGAATTTAGAAAAATAATTATATGATGTGGCCATAAAAATCAGACTCATATGGGGATTTAAGGAGTATCACCATTAATTTCATGTATACTATATTGGGATAGTTAGGAGGGAATGGAATTTTCCATCGGTAACAGGCCTCATGTAGAGATGCACGAGGTATGCCTGTTATGCATCTAGGTGAAGGATGGGGAGATTTGAAAAATGTATCTAATATACTAGGAGGAGGATATTCTAGTTGTAAAAATATTTTGGGCCTTCGGAGTCATTTACATAAGACATATTTTTTCTAGGCCTACAGGTCATTAAAGCTTCCCCCTTAACCCAATGAAGAAAAAGACATTATCCCAAAATCAATAAAAATGTATGTTATTCGGGATTTTAGGTTATGGTTCTTCATGGTTTTAGGGGTTTTTTATGTCTTCAGAAATTTGTAGTTCATTTTTGTGATTTTTACCATTTTTTTGGGATTTTGAAATTATCTACGATTTATAGGGTTTATTTGGGGCTTTGGGGTTTTTTGGGTGTTTTTTAATATTTTTGGTTTTTTTGACTTTATTGGGGCATTCAATGTTCATTATAGTTTTAATTATTTTTAGGGTTGTAATGTGTTCTTAGAGTATTTAGTGTATTTTAAAATTTTATTTGCTTTTAGGGTTTTTTACGTTTTTAGTTGTTTTTATAGTTTTAGGGGGTTTTAGTGTTTTTGGGTCGTTTAGGGTTTATTAAAGTTTTTAACAATTTTTATTATTTTTTAGGTTTTAGGGGTTTTAAGATAGGTTCTTAATACTTAATTAGGGGTTTAATGGGTTTTTAGGTGTTAATGGATTTTTACGGCTTTTAGTATTTTTATAAATTATTTAGGATTTTAGGGTTTTTTAGGTTTTTATATTTTTTAGGGTTTTTAGCATTTTTATGGGTTTTAGGGGTATAATGAGTTTTTAGGGGTTTTCAAGGTTTTCTTAGTAGTTTTATGTATTTTTAGGGTTTTTATATTTTTAGATATTTTTTATGATTTTTATGTATTTTTGTAGGATTTTTATAGTTTTAATGGTATTCTGTGTTTTTGAAGGATTTTATGGTTTGTATAGTTTTCAGTGTTTTTATGGATATTTTTTGCGTTTTTAGGTTTTTTTTTGTTTTTATTGTTTTATGGATTTTTATATTTTTTTAATATTTTATGGGCTTAAAGGGATTTTTAGTGTTTATAGTGGTTAATTAGGTTTTTTATTGATTATTATATTTTTTAATGTTTTTAGGGTTTTATAGGGTTTTAGAGTATTTTATGTGTTTTTAGGGTTTTTTGTAATATTTTTTTTGGATTTGGGGTTTTATTATTTTTATGTTTTTAAGGCTTTATTTGAGTTTTTCACGTTTTAGGGTTTTTATGTGTTTAGGGGTCTTTGGGATTTTTAGGATCATTATGATTTTTATTGGTTTTAGGGATTTTTAGAATTTTAGAGTTTATTAGGTTTTAAGAGTTTATTTTTTATTCGAATTTTTTAGGTTATTTAGGGGGTTTTAGTTTTTTTTTTTTAAGGTTTTGTTAGGGATTTTATGTTTCTAGTAAACTCTTGGTATTTTTTATGTTTTTTATTTTTTTAGGTTGTTAGGGATTTTGAGGATTTTCGGGGGTTTTTGGGGTTTTTGGTATTCTATGGTTTTTTTGGAATTTTATTGTTTCTTTTAGTTTTTTATTGTTTTAATGGTTTTTATATTTTCTAAAAAAATTTGGGTTTAAAGGGTTTCTTACCATTTTTAGTGGGTTTTAGGGTTCTATGGGTTTTTTGGGTTGTTTATGTTTTTAGGGGTTCCTTGGTTTTGAGGGGTGTTTAAAATTTTTAGGGTATTTTAGGGTTTTTATGGTTGTTAGAAATTTATAGGTTTTAGGGGTTTTATGTGTTTTTAGATTTCTCATGTTTTCATAGGTTGTTTGAATAGATTTTAGGGTTTTTACATTTTTTTTGGATTTATAGGGATTTTATAATTTTTATTGTTAATTTGGATTCTCAAGTATTTTGAGGGGTTTTTGGTTTTGTTGGGTTTTTAGAGGTATTTAGGGTTTTTATAATTTTATGTTGTTAGGTAATTTATGTGTTTTTAGGTTTCATGGGTTTACATTGGGGTTTTAGGGTTTTTTATGATTTTAAGGATTTTTAGGGATTTTTTTGGATGTTTATTATTTTTAGGGTTTTTATTGATTTTTATGATTTTTAGAGTTTTAGGGTTTTATGGATTTTTATATATTATTATGGTTTAAGGGTTTTAAAGGTTCTTTTTTGTTTTTATTGGTTTTTTTATTTTAATGTGTTTGAGGGTTTTTAATATTTTTAGGGCCATTTGGGTTTTTAAGAGTTTTTAGGGTTTTTATCTTTTTTTGGTTTTTAGGGGTTTGATGTTATTTAGTTTTATATGTTTTTCTTGGGGTTTTTCAGGGATTTTGTTTTTTTATTTTAGTAGGGTTTTTTAGTGATTCATTTGGATTTTTACAGTTTTTAGTGATTTTCAGGGTTATAGGGTATTTTTTAGGATTTAGGGTTTTTTAGGTTTTTTAGTGGTTTGAGTGTTAATCTTTTTTTTCTTAAGGGCATTCATGGTTTGTAGTGTTTTTAGATTTTTAGGAATTCTTATTGCCTTGATGTATTTTTATTTGTTTTTAGGTTTTTTTTGATATTTTAATAGTTTGAGGGTTCTTTTGGGTTTTTAGGATTTTTTTGGTTTTAGGTTTTAAGGGTTTTCTTAAATTTTTATGGTATGTTATGCTTTAAGATTTTTTCTAATGTTTTTATGGGTTTAAAATTATTATTAAATTTTTAGTGGTTTATAATGGTTTTCATTGGTTTTAGAGGTTTTAACTGTTTTAAGGATTTTATATAGTTTAGGGGTTTAAGGGGGTGTTATGGTCTTTTAGGGTTCTTTAGGATTTTAGTGTTTTCAATTTTTCATAATTTTATTTTTTATGTTTTAAGGTTTTATTAGGGTTGTTTAGGTTTTTAGGGTTATTTTTTATTTTTATGGATTTTTATTGATTTTATAGGTTTTTATGTTATTTTCTGGCTTTTGGGATATTGAGGGGTTTAGGGGTAGTTAATGTTTTTATTGTTTTAGGTTTTTAGGGGTTTGAAGTGTTTTAATGGTTTTAAAGATTTCATATGGGTTTTCATGTATTTAAGGGTTTTTATGTTGTTTGGGATTTTTATTTTTTTTATTTTTATTGTTTTTAATGTTTTTAGGGATATTTAACATTTAGGGTTTTATAGGGTTTTTATTATTTTTTTGTGGTTTTTATGGGTTTTTTGATTTATACTATTTTTATATTTTTTATTATTTTCATTGTTTTTAGGGGTTAAAAGGGGTTTTTAGAGTCTTTGTTGGTTTTAGTGATTCTATCGATTTTAGTGTGTTTATGGTTTTTTGGGGCTTATGGTATTTAGGGGGTTTGGGGTTTTTAATGTCTTTTTATTGTATTTTTACATTTTTTGGCGTTTTATTTTGGGTTTTTAATGGATTTAAGTGTTTCAAGATTTTTAAGGCCTTCTTAGGGTTTCTTATGATATTGGGGATTTATTATGTTTTTTCATGATTTTTAGGGCTTTTTTAGGATTTGAATGGTTTTAGGGTTTTTTGGGATATTGAGAGTTGTTAGGGGTGTTTAGTGTTTTTAAGAGTTTTTATGTATTTAGTTTTTTTTTAATTTATTAGGGTTATAATGTGTGTTTTGGTTTTTTTCTTTCTTAATTCATTTCATGTTTTCATGATTTTTAGGTTTTTAATTATTTATATGGATTTTAAGGATTATTTTGGTTTTTAGAATTTATTATGGATTTGGATGAGTTTTATGGATTTTTTTGTATTTTATGTTATCTTTGGGCTATAGGGTTTTACTGATCATTATATGGGTTTAAGGGTTTTTGTGTTTTTAATATTTTTAGTGGTTGAATGGGTTTTTAGGGTTTTCATTGGGTTTTATGGGTTTTTTATAGGTTTTTAGGGTTTTTATGGTTTTAGGGTTTTTAGGGTTTTTAGGGCCTTTATGGTTTTTTGGTTTTTATGGCTTTTTGTATTTTTTGGGGTTTTTAAGTGTTTTTGTTAATTTAAGGTTTTCATTGTGTTTTTCACGGGTTTTAGGGGGTGTTACCTTTAGATGGAATTTTATGGATTCATTAGGGTTTTTACCCTTTTTAAGATTTTTTGTGATTTTGAGGATTATTCGGGTTTTTAGGGGTTATATATTATTTAGTATTTTTTTCGTTTTTAGGGTTTTTAGGTTTTATTATGTTTTTAGTGATTTTTTTGGTATTTTTTTGGGTTTTAAGGATTTTTAAGGTTTTGAGGGATTTTGAGGGGTTTAAAGGATTTTTCATGTTTTAGGGTTTTTATGGTTTTATTTCAGATTATAAGGTTTTTTTAGAGTTTTTATGGATGTTAATGTTTTTTAGAGTTTTTAATGTTTTTAGTGGTTTCGAGTGTTTTTTGATTTCTTTTAGTGTTTTTGGGATTTCTGTTTAATGTTTTTAGGGTTTTTTGGGTTTTAGGGGGGTTTGGGTATTTTAGGGGTTTTATGATATTTGGCATTTTTAGGATTTTATGGGTTTTAATTGTTTTTATGCATTTATAATATTCTATGAGATTTCATATTTTTATGGGTTTTTTAAGTTTTTATAGATTTTTAGGGATTTCTTTTGATTTTTATGGTATTTAGGTTTTTAGGGATTTTGAAGGATCATTTTGTATTTACAGTATTTAGAGTTATTTTATTTTTTAGGCATATTTTGTGTTTTAGGTTTTGATGGTTTTCTTAAGTTTTTTCCTTATTTTTAGGGGTATTATATTTTTGTGGATTTTAAGGAGTTTTAAGGGCAAGGAAGGCACACGACTAGGATATTTCACCCCCCCCCAAATTTATTAGAAAAAAACAAAGAAATTAATGAACGAGATAGTATAAAACAACACATTCCCATAAAGAGAAACGTCATCAGGACATTCACAGCACAAAAACCAATAGCATCACCATGATCTCCACCCAGCCAAGCAGCAACCTGCATCCAACAACTTATTTTCTGATAACCAGCACCTCCTAACAAATTAGCACCCAGAAATTCTCACCCAGTAGCACAACCATAAATGCAAGACCACCATCACCCACTCCTAGCACCATTAAATAGAATGCAACACCCTATGGTCAGAACAACGCCCAACACCTTACATAAATTACATCAACCAGCACCAACAACAATACAACACAAACACACCACCAACAACCTAAAAATTAGCACCCTCACTCATATCCATTCAATAGCCAGCACATGGAAACTACACCAGCTACAATCATCCATCATCCAACATCCAAAGGCATCACCTGGACCAAACACTCCTTTCTCCATTCCAAACACCATCAAATAAAACCATCCCCACAAGACAAAATCTAATACCCCCTCCATGCCACTCCAATGTTGACGTCGAGCCACTCTTTGAAGGTGAAGCACAATAGATCCATCCCGAGATCCAACGAAACTATGCATGAGATATCACTGTGCCTTCCCAATATTAAAATTACACCCGAATCATTACCGATATGAGATCAAAATCTGATCCATCTCTTAGATCCCCTGAAACCATGCAAGGGTTTCCGCAAGTGAGATGACCACTGCAGAACTAAGAGTGTGCCAAGCCATGCTAACGCCGACCCAAGAACCAAAAGCCAAAACCACACTAGATGCATGCGAGATCTTCCTATGAACCCAGATCAATTCCAGATCTGATGCAGATTTGAGTCCAAAACTAGATCCATATCTACACATGGTCAATCACTGAGCCATGAGTGAGACGACTGTTGCTGAGCTGGGATCACGACATGCCATATCTACACTGATCTTAGGAACCGATGTTGTAACTATGCTGAAATCAAAACATATCCTTCTCTGAGCAGAGAACGATTTCATGCCAATTTATGTCCCTTAATGATCGATAAGCATCCGATTCCGAGATATGAGCACGCCAAATCCGTCTCTCAGTCAGGGAATAAACTAGTGGAACTCAGCCAACCAAGAAGACCTAGAGGAGGGTAAGATGAGATGCAATGACGAAACCCTCAGTGCACACTTTGGGGAAGATGTTGCCTCTCATAGGCCATCTGTATGGGTTTCTTATATAAGAGGTTTTAAGGATTTGTATGGTTTTCAGGGGTGTAAGTTTTTTAGACTTTTCATGGTGTTTATGTTTTTTTGGGGTTTTATAGTTTCATAATATTTTTTAACAATTTATATTGTTTAAATGGGTTTTAGAGTTTTTTTGGTCATTTTAGGTGATTTATGGTTTTTTTATATTTTTAGGGGTTTGTGGTTTTTAGGGGTTATTGTGTTTTAAGGACTTTTAGGGTTTTTATATATTTTCAGTGTTTTTAGTTTTTTAGGGATTTTATGTGTTTTTAGTTTTTAAGGTTTTATAAGGGGTTTTTAGGGTTATTAATATTTTTACATTCTTTGGGATTTTAAGGCATTTTCAGAAATTTTATTATTTTTTGGGATTTTGTGGACTTTGAGGGGTTTTACTGTTTTTATAATTTTTATGGATTTTAGGGGGTTTCAGGTTTTTATCCTTTTTAGTTTTTTAGTGGTTTTAAGTGTTTTTTGTTTTTAATATTTTAGTGGGTTTTAGTGTTTGTATTGTATTTTACATTTTTAGGGATTTTAAGTGATATTTATGTTTTTTATGATATTTTGGGGTTTTATAGATTTTGAGGGATTTAAAGGTTCTTAGGAGTTTTTTGGTTTTTTTAGTTTTTGAGGGGTATCATGGTTATTTAGATTTTATTATTTTTAAGGGTTTTTAAGGGTTTTTATAGTTTGTAGTTAGTTTTGTTGGGTTTTAATGTTTTTAGTGTTTATTTTGGTTTTGGGGAGTTTTATGGTTTTTAGGACTTTTTAGTTATTTAATGGTTTTAAGTGGTTTCAAGGATTAAGGTTTTCTTATGGTTTTTTTGGGTTTTTTCTTTTTCTTTTTGATAATTTGTGGGAATCTTTTCGATTTTTATGTTATTAGGGATTTCGAGGGTTATTTGGGTTTTTTTGGGTTTGGGTTTTTTTTATTTTTTATTGGTTTAAGGGTTTTCCCATTTTTTAATTTTATTGGTATTCATAAGGGTTTCTTGGCATCTTTACATACTAATTGATTTTTATAGATATTTTATGTTTTTTATTGTTTTTAGGTATTTTAGTGTTTTTAGGGTTATTAGGGTTTTTGGGATGTTTAGGGGCGGTTTTTTGGGGGTTTTTGAGTTTTTTTGGTTTTTTTAGGTTGTTTAGTGTTTTTATAGTTTATAGTGGATTAAATGGTTTTTTTCGGATTTAGTGGTATTTAGGATTTTAGGGTTTTAGTGGTTTTATGGTTTTCAAGGATTTTTAGGAATTTTATGGGTTTTAAGAGGGTTTAGGGTATTTGCTATCGTTTAAGGGTTTTTTGAGGTTTTAGCTTTTTTTAGTATTTTATTAGTCTTAAGTGTTTATAGGTTTTATGGTTTTCATATGGGTTTTTAGAGTTTTTAGGGTTTTTACATTTCTAAATACTTTTAACAATTTTTAGTATTTTTTTGGTTTTATGGTTATATTCGTGTTTAGGAGTTTTATCTTTTTAGGGTTTTGGGGTTTTTATGGTTTTTACATTTATTTGGTTTTAGGGGTTTTAAGAGTTTTTCAGTTTTTTGTGTTTTCTTAGGGGTATTCAAGGATTTTAGGGAATCTTAAAATTTTATTGGGTTTTATGGATATTTATGGTTTTTTATTGTTTTTTTGAAATTTGAGGTTTTTAGGGTTTTATAGTTTTATTAGGTTTCTAGTAGGGTTTTGAATTTATAAGGGTTTTTTGGGATTTATATAACATTTAGTGGTTTAAAGAGATGATATAGTATTTAGTTTTTTTGGGGGTTTCTGGGATTCTAAGGGTTTTTAAGTTTATATGGTTTTGGGGTTTTTAGGGTCTTTTAAGGGATTTAGGGATTTTATCATTTTTTAGCTTTTTTGGGGTTTTAAATTATTTTATGATTTAATGTTTTCTTTAGTTTGCTCAAAGGATTTAGTGGTTTTTAAATTTTTATGGAATTTTAGTTATTTTGTAGTATTTTTATGGGGTTTTAGGTTTTTATTGATTTTGAGGTTTTATGAGGGTTTTAGTGTATTTTAGGTGTTTTTGATTTTTTAGGTTTGTATGGGATTTTATATGTTTTTAGGTTTTTATAGTATTCTTAGGTATTATCATGGTTACTAGGGTATTTTACCTTTTTAGGTGATTTAGGTATTTTTTATAACTTTTTTGTTCTGTTAGGTTTTTTAGGGAATCTGAAGGTTTTTATGGGGTTTTAAGGACTTTAGAGTTTTTTATTTTTTATAGTTTTTAGGGGTTTAAATTATTTTTAGGTGTAATTTTTTTTATTTTCATTCATTTTTTTACATTTTAAGGAAGTTTTAGGTATTTCTCTGTATCATTAAGGGTTTTCATGGGTTTTAGGTATTTTAAGATGTTTAGGGTTTTTAGGGATTATATGGTTTTCTGGTTTTTTTTTGAGTTTTTAGTATTTTTTATGTTTTTAGAGTTGTTAAAACTTTTTATTCATTTAAATAGTTTTTAGTCTTTTTATTGGGATTTTAGGATTTTTTGGGGTTTTATGGTTTTTAAGGGCTTTTAGCATTTTTAGGTATTACAGGTTTTTAGTGTTTTTAGTGTTTTTGTCAATTTTTTGGGTTTTTTCAGGGTTTAAAGTTTTTTTTAGTTTTTAAGGTTTTCTTAGGGTTTTCATGGATTTTAGGTGTTTTAATGTTTTGAGGTATTTTGAAGGGTTTTTACTGTTTTAGTTATTTAGTGTGTTTTTAGGGGTTTTCAAGGTTTTTAGGATTTTATAATTTTCTAGGGTTATCTGTGGTTTTTTGATTTAATGGTTTTATTAGTGTTGACTCTTCGTTCCATCACGGAGTCCAAAGATTGACTAAGGGGAATACGTCGAGCAAAGAAGAGGGAAGATTCATCAAAAAATTGCAAAGGCATTAAGGCGCACAGGTTTACCTGCGCGCCATCCTTAGGCGCGCATGTCACTTGTGTGCCAGATATGTGGAGTGCAAGTCTCTTGCGCGCCCTAAGTGATATTTCACCCAGACCTCAGATGACCTATAAATACCCCTTATGGTCCCCCCATTTCGAGGATGAAAAATCAGAAACATAGATTCAAGCTCTGGTTGCCCAAGTCTCTTTCTGAAGTCTTACGAACACTTCTAAGGTAATTATTTACCTATAATGAAAGTTCTAAAGAGGAATAATAAGGAATAAGTGTTGAAACTCATCAATACTTGCACGCCAAAGTGTTTGACACCTAAGGAAAGTGATGACACTTGTGCACCGCCTTTCCCTCTCAAGGAAACTTTCACGCCATCCATCTGAAAGTCTATAGGGATGATACTAGGGGCTCCAATTCAAGGTCTCCCAAGTATCACTTCACATGTTCTTCATTGCCCAAGTGAACTCATGTCGAAAAAGTATTCATGTGCGACTAGAACTTGCACCCCAAACCAATAATTACACGCCTCCTTCGAATTCACTTATTTTCATCAAATTCATCTCTCCTTTTCATGATATATCCTGAAAAACCATCTTCAAAGTCATTTATGTCATGGTTCCTTTGTTGGATTCCTTATCTCAAAGGAATTATGTGGAACATCTCTCAAAACCTCATGATTTACATAGATTTATGTCATAAGTTTAGATATTTCCATCATTCAACCTCATCCTTTATGATGATAAGATCTTTAATCCAGGCATCCTTCTTACGAGTAAGCCCCATGTTCTCTATTCATGGGGATCCTTCTCAAGATTAAGCCCCAAGTCTCAAGTCTCCTTAACCTGGGCCATCTTCTTAGGAGTATACCCCATTTATAATTTCTCTTAACCTGGGCATCCTCCTTAGGAATAACCTGCAGTCTTAATTTCCTTTGATTTGGGCTTCCTTTTCAGGAATAAAACCCCATCATTAGTCCCCTCTAATTTGGGAATCCATATCAAGAGTAATCTCTAAGTTAAGTATCAAAATCTCTATAAACCACAAATTCTTTTATGGACCCTGTTATCGGGATTCTTCCCTGATGTATGTCCTAATATTCATCTATTTGGGCAGTCATACATACGTAATTCCCACCTCATTTCTTATGATTGCTTTTTTCATGGAACAATCATCAGGTTTTTACTAATACCTCTTGTTTCTCACACCTATCACGACTCACGTGAGCTTAGAGTGTAAAAGTAATTATGAAATCTCTCTTTGATCTGTTAATCATGCATGAACCTCATACTTCTTCACTCAAACTACGTGGTTTATGATTCCTTTTCTATTAAGGATGCATAGGTAGCCCATCTGCGGGTACGATCCCTAATCTAAAATAATTGTGTCTTTATGAATGACATTAAACTTCACGTTCCCCACTAAGTGGCTTTAAAACTAGTATGGTCATCATAATGACCAAGAGATCTCTATATAATGTATTGAATGATACCATTGACTAATAATCTCAAATTCATATGGATGATTCTCTATTGATGAAGAAACACAAATACATATAAAATATTCTCTAAATCTCATATATATCAATCATTTATTGCAAGATCTAAAGGAAAAACTCATTTTCATGCTTCTTAAATTAATACAGATTCACGAACATAACTCAAATCTATAAGAGAGTCCCAGAGTAGACACTAATTCCCCTCTAAAAGGTGTGATGAGTCTGACCTCCCCTCCTCCCGACCAATGAAAATTCTTAAGCCTCATCAGTTCACAACTAATGGGCACCTACCTTTGGAAGGTAAGTCCAAATGAATTTAGAATCATTGGATATTTTTGGTTCTACGAATAAACCCATTAAAAACTGATTGGAATGTTTGAACCATAAACAAACAAGTTCATCCCCATTTATAGAAGAAACAGAAATGGTGAACCCGAAGTGAATCCTTAACCATGTTAAATGATGTTTTACTTATTTTTTAGGCCCCTATCTAACTCAATGTGAGGGCCAACAAAGCAATCAATAACATATGTTCTCGTAGAAAAGATGTAGTGGACGAACTTATCTTGATTATGTCTGTTATATCAAACATGCACTCTTTTCCAAGATCTCCCTACATTTCACAAATGCCTTCTCTAAAGTTCACACCTGTGAATGCCCTAACTGCTACTTTTGCTGGATCCTCGTCCACTCTGAGGATGACATAACCTACTCAGCGTCATCAACGCTGGGTCTCAAATGCACTGGTTAAGGAAGAGCATCAACACAGTACCATTCTGACTATGGAGGCCACTCGACAATCCCTCCAAGTTAACAATTCTCCCTGGTTGTCCGGACAGCGACGACTAGTGATCAAGAAGTAGATGGTGCAAACCACTATATCCAACTGTTTCGGGTCGTTATCCCCGGAATGCAATCACCAGTCCCTCCCATATTATGGGTAGGTGAATGAGAAAGTCACTCAGCACCTTAATTCAATGTTACAGGAGTCCTTCCTGAGGACTCCCATTAACAATCGCTGCCAGACTCATGCGACAATGCACCCTCAACACGATGAGGGTATTGGATTTAGGGGTTCGGCTCCAGTTCCTCAGACCCGAGTCTACAAAACGAACCATAAAAGGAAAAATATAGTCAATAGGGATAAGGTTATAACTTCTTCCCCCTCTAGAGAAGTCCATCAAGCCAACGTGATGGCAAATAACGAGCAGGTATATGCACCCATCCGTCCTAATGTTACTGCACAACAGACTCGTCTGGCAGTAACACGCCAATCCCGCCAGGAAATTCTGGCAGAGTAATATAGGCAGTCATATAAACCTGTTTAAAATCCATCAGCTAGTTAGGAGTCTCATCTGACTACCACTAAAGAAACTCTCCAATCAAATGTGGTGAGGTAAAATCAGAAGGCACATAACCTACAATTCTTCTGGCTAACCAACATTCTCATTTGGTACCACCCGAAGATGTCAATTAGAAAGCTCTAATGACAAGTAGGGGAAGACACAATTCTATTCCCCCATACATGAGTACTGTCAGAATTCACTTAAAAGAAAAAGGAGGACAAGAGAAAGAATACACACCTACACCAAGCACATAATGGACGTATATTCCTGTTTCAGCAGCTCAAGTCACCAAGAACAATCATGACAATGGTGAAAGAGTAGAAGTAAATCACTTCTCATATTCTAGATGCCTATCAGAATATCATAACATATTCAACATCATCACAAGGAAGGATTAATAATTATATCCCTATTAGTGGAGTGACACATCAAAATATCACCCACGAATAGATACACACCTCTGTTCCAGTCCAGGAGGGTTGTGGGGATACTCCCCAATGTCATCCGGACAATAAAGTCAGGCACATACTCCTGATTTGAGTGGAGATAATCATCCTAACCTGACCGTTTCTCCTGAGCAGGCACATACACCTGCCCATAATGACCACTTTCGTCAATAAGTGGTTCCTAAAGTGAGTAAGAAGGCATCTACGAAAAAGACCCATCCAGCACAGTCAAAAATCAAGAGAAATTTTTTTATAAGGCATTGCTCGATGCTGGAGTTCTTTATGTGCTCAGACAATTGTCTGTTGAAGCTCAAGATTCTACTCTCTCATTTCCAGATTTTGGAAGTAATAACAACAATTCAGAAGGTCTTCATCAGAAATTTCCTCATGAAGTCATTTTTCATGATAGTTCGGTCGATCTCAAAGAATCATCTACATATGAGAGCTATGATAACCCTCAATGTGTCCAGAAGATCAAGGAGTAAAAGGTTTCATCTTTTATTGTAACCCACCATGGTGTTCCTCCCCATGATGATGAATTTAATTGTGAAAGTCCTCTTCATAGTAGTAATTCACATTGCCTAGAAAATTCTTCAACGGAAAATAAAGTAACGAGAAATCCCTATTATATTGAGGCACTTTCAAATGCGAAGCTAGTCATATCCAATTCTTTACCGCTAGTAGGTGAAATACTTTATCAATAAGAAGATAGACTGGGGTATAGGTCATTCTCGGAACCACCCCTAGGTCATTTATCTTCTATTTTGATAAATGAATTCTCTACCAATCTTGTTGAATCTGATGAAGCAACAAAGAATCACCAACTTTGGTCTAATCAGGTAGAATAATCTTCATCGAATGATAAGAATGAAGTGCTGAATATGAGAAAACAACTAGTGAAAGGTGAAGTGTCAGCCATGTTTTGGCCTTTGGCTGACTCTCAGTATGATATTATAGAGATGTTGATGGAAGATTGTATTCATGATATTCGTCTCTATATATAGAAAAATCATTTTCAATTAAAAGAGAACATATTATCTTATGATGGATATGAAAATCATGTCAAGATAATAGAAGTGTTAAAATGCCAAATTGATTTGGAATCTCCCTCAGTTTCCTGATATCCATAGGTTGAAAAGAATTAGAGAGCCCTTAATCATTCATGATTTGGAGCACTAAAAAGGTTGCTCCAAATAATTACCAATGCCCCATCTGATATTCATATCATGGAATGGGGTGTTCATGGAGCACCGCATTTCACTGTTCTCTCCGGTCAAAAAATCCCACCAAAGGTGGTACCATGCAATGTTATTTCCCATGGATGGCCACATCTAGCTGGGTTTGTGCATAATCAAAGGCCTTCCCAAGAACAGACCTCAACTAGTTCTTCTCAAATTCAGGCATATAAAGAAAAAGTAGTCAAATAACACTTTCATCAAGAAAATTAGAATACCGAACATGCCTCTCATTTAGAGCATGAAAATCATCAGGTGAAAAAATTGTCAGAAATCATCCAACGGTCATTTCAGCCAGGTTATTTGATTGGATTTAGGTTGATGCATCTGACCAATTTTTGTACTAAATTCTTCAAGATCAGGAGAGATTTTAAGAAATTCTCAGATGTAGCAGCTCAAGAACCACCTCAGCTTTCCATACTGGGGACTCTTTTAATCCAACCCTAGGAATCAAAAAATAAGATTCCAGGATTTGAGAAAGAACAACAGGAACTGCCCCAGTCCACTGGACTTGGGACTTTTTATGATCCTCAATCACTTCCTTAGAAAAATATAGCCTTCTATTGATTAGGGAAGAATCCATAAGAGGAACATAGAGCTGAATTATCAAATTATTCCCTCAAAATTACAGTTCATCAAGAAGTTCCTGAGGGATCAACTAAACAAAAGGCAATGTTTCATCAAGGAAATGGAGGAAGAGAGTATCACAGAAATGAAGATATAAGGGATTCAATGCGTTATACATCAATAAATGTCATCAATGTCATTGTCACTGATCCCCTAGAACATGAAGTTCACTCAGAGGAATCAGATGAGGAATTTCTTGTTCAATAAGTTGTACACACATAAATAAATGAAGAAGGTGTGTGTACAAGAGGCCAGAGGGCTTCCTAGAGGCAAGATGTTTCTTCAGGTAATGCCCTTCCGTACGCCAGAAACGCACATGCCAAGGAAAATGGAAGAAGTCAAGTTACATATCACCATACCTCTGGAGAAGTCCAATCACTATCATTAGAGAAAAGGATCACACAACAAGAGGTAGAAATGAAGGATTTAAGGAGATTGAATGCAGAACAACATCAAGGTAATCTTCCTCATAAGCGTGAAAGATTTAGTCAGTCAAGGTAATTCGTTGCAGTTACTGGGATGGATCAAGAATATACTCCTTTAAAAGTACACCCTTGCAGGTCTAATCCTATGGGTCATGCTTGACAACAACCGGTAGCACTACCATCAGTTGCAGTACCAGTCACCACACCTTTTCAAACTCTAGTTATCGCACCTGCTCAGGTCTAAGATCAACCAGATGTTTCTCAAAAGTTTATAACTACCATTGATTCATTAACATCCCGGTTGGAAGCTATGGAAGGAAAACGTTCACAAGTTCAACCGGAAAAGAATGCTTACCCTGAATGGGTTGATGCAATTTCTTCCCCATCGAATTTTGCAAATACCACATTCCCAATTTTTAATGGTTCGGGAGACCTAGAAAAACTCTTAACACATTATGTTTCTCATTGTGATCCTATGATGGGAATTCCTCAACAACAAGAAGCAGTTAAGCTCAAATTTGTTGTGCAGTCATTACAAGGGACTGCTTTTTTTCTGTTATAAAAGTTTGCAGTCTCGGTCAATTACCAGGTGGTAAGATCTTCATCAACGATTCCTTCTTGTATGTAGCCCAACATTGCCAAAGATGGTAGTTTTTTATCTTAAAAATTGTATGCAAAGGGAGAATGAATGATTTTCAGATTTCATTGCTCAATGGAAGGGATTAACATATTCCTTAACCTTAGAACTCCCTCAAGAAGAGTTTTTGACAATCATTGTGGAAATTTTGCGTGATGAATTACGCACACCGTTGATACCTGTGAAATACACAGCTAGGATTAGAGACCTTACTTTGATCGCTGAGCATATCAAAGACTATCTTACAAATACTAAGGATAAAACTCATGTAATTCCATCTTCTCCAATAAGGTAATGGGTAGAGGATAAAATGCTACAGTTACATGAAAAACTAGAAACTATACTAGATTCTACTTAAAAAACTTCATCTTACCAAAGGGATCCACCTCCTGAGCATCAAAAACAATGGCCGCCTCATCATGATGATCATAGAGATCAAAGGTAGAAACATTTTGAGGAGTTAAAGAATAATGTTTATTCATTTCGAAATGAACAAGTTCCTGGTTACTTCATTTCAGCTCTGGAAAATAATTTGGTTCAGTTTCCAAGGCCCAGAAGGCCAAAAAAGTAAGGAGACGAAGACCTTCCCAAATATTTCTTATTTCATCAGATGTTGGGGAATCCCATTCAGGAGTTTTTTTTCTTCAAACACCTCCTTCAATAGTTGGTAGACTCGGGACAAGTAAAACTGAGAGGTTCTTCAGCCCATGTAGCATGTGTTACTGCTACAGATCTAGAGGAATAAGGTGAGTGGAACAAAGTCAAAAGAAAAAATGTGTATAAATATGATTATTGGATGGTCAGAAAAATGATCAACCAAACTCCTGTCATTTTACGAACACAATTGAAGAAACCAATTTTGTCTTCAACTATGAATGTCACAACAAAACCCCCTTCATCAGAAAGAAAATCCTTAAAGAGGTGGCATAATTAGATGTAAGAAGAGCAGTCAGAAGAAGTTGAGCTCGGGTCAAAGCCTAAGTTGTCTTTGACTCTGGAATATTTTATACCATCCACTTCAAAGCTACGGGCACCGCCCCACTAAACGGAACAACCTAAACTAGCTAATCAGGCAGAATCTTGATCAGATGAAGAGTTGATCTTTGGTTATGTCAATATGATTCACTTAACGGATCCAAATGCCAATCACAGTTTCGATCTTGATGAACCTGAGTTCCATGTATCAAATAGGAGAATTAGAGGGAGTTCTAGAGGTTTATGATACATAGGAAGACGTGGATATTTCAGAAACCACTATTTCAAATTCTACCCCTTCTAGAACTATATATGCATCAGAAACTCGTGGGATAACCCTTCAGCGGGCTCAAAAATAACAAGAAAGTTCTTCCATGCATGGTATATTCTATCCTGGCTCAATTGTTTTAGACGATCATTTAAAGGTTACACCTTTTTACTCTTAGAAAGTAAATAGACCTAGTCTGTCTAATCTGCCAAAACAAGGAGTATTTCCAACTGCTACCCCGATACAAGATGCATCTACTTCAAAAGAATCAAATTTTAAGGCACTTGTGAAACCACATGTTCATGTTGGGAATCACAGATCTTTGGACCAATAGTATGATGTATTGAAACATTTGGCCCTCATTCTAGACAAGTTATCAGTTCTGGATTCCCTAAATCTATCATAGGATCTTTAGGAGGCACAATTGTGGCTTTGTCAAGTCCTCAGGAATTTGAAACTGAAATTGTTTCGGCTGAAGTCTATCATATAGAGAATGATTCTGCAAAATTCCATGCAGTGGTATCTTTTATAGATGGAGATGAAGATGATGTTGTGCAAGTACATATTAGACCTTTGTATTTATTTGGAAAGGTCAATGATGTAGACATCAAACGAGCTTTCATTGATAATGGTTTAGAAGTCAACTTCATACATATTCTTACACTTCGTCGATTGGGACTCAATTATTCTGATTTATCTCTTTCTACTTTGATGTTTCAATATATGATAAAAATGAACAAGAACCTCTGGGCGAGATTACACTTAGAAATTAGTTTGGAGTCCTTGTATCCAATTAATATTTCATGGTTGTTCTTCATGAAACAGCCTTCATCATTTTGCTGGGAAGACCTTGGCAACATAAACATACAAATATCCCCTCATCATACCATCAATGTCTTAAATATTGTTTCAATATTCAAATTGGTACATTTTATGGTGATAAATCCCCATTCAAAACATGTGAATCTCAATACATTGAGGCGGAATTCTATCAAATGGAGGGAAAGGAGATATCCACAATAAACGAGGCTTCTAAAATTAATGCTCCATATGGTTTGGAAAAGATTCTAGTAAACCCATTCATACATGTCAGTACATATTATTTAATTCCTATTAGTCAAATTGACAGGATAGACCCAAATCCAAATACTCTTATGGAAACGTTTGTAATGTCAATTACGGTTACTAATCTATGAAACATGGGAGAAGTTGTTGATTCACCAAGCAGTGATGAAAGATAAAATAGAGATGTCTTCATTTCATCTGCTGAAATCCTACAATTCTATACATCATCAACCAGGCAAGAAGAAGTTATATAAATTTCAGAGATAAACGATGATGTCGATTCTAAATCCATCATCTCCTCTTTATTACCTAAAGAAGACCCTTCATCATCAATAGGGTCAAAAATGGTAGCCTCTTCTTCAAGATGTTCCAATTTTTACTTCTCTCCTAATCCTGTATGTTCTGCTTCATCATCTACTATGCAAGTAAAAATAGATGAAATAACACATGTTGAAGAAGAGGAGTAAGATCTCAGGGATGCTCCTCCATCTTTTGAAGTGGGTATCTCTACCAATGTGGATGAACTCGGAGAAATAAATCTGGATACAAAATAAGATCCACGCCCCACTTTAATTTGTGTGGCAATGATTCTTAAAGAGAAAGAAATGTATATTTAATTTTTAAAGAAAAATCGAGATATATTTACTTGGAATTATACAGAATTTCAGGGCAAGATCCTGATGTTTCTACTCATCATTTGGGTTTTCCAGAAGAAAATTGATGATTCAAGCAAACTGCAAGAATAACACACCCAACTTATGCATCCCAAATTGAAGTTAATGTGGACAAGCTTATCAAAGGTAACTTCATCAGAGAAGTTAAATATCCCAAATGGATGGTTAATATTGTCCCTGTGAAAAAGAAGAATAGAAAAATTAGAGTTTTCATTGATTTGAGAGATGTTAATCGGCATTTTCCCAAGGATGATTTTCCAGTTCCGATCACAGAACTCTTAATTGATGCAAAAACTGGATATGAAACACTTTCCTTCTTGGATGGATATTCTACATATAATCAAATCCGAATGGATCCAAAAGATGAAGAATCTACAGCCTTCAAGGAACCTCAAGGTGTATTTTTCTATTGGGTAATTCCCTTTGGCCTTAAGAATGCAGGTGCAACATATCAATTGGCCATGCACCGTATCTTCAAATTCATTTTTCGTGAATCTGTTGAATGTAATGTGGAAGATTTCATGGTTAAATCCAGGAAATGTTCTAATCACTTGTCTGATTTGGAAATCATATTCCACAAACTTTGACAACAAAATTTGTTGATGAACCCCTTAAAAGGTGCTTTTGGGGTATCCTCAAGTAAATTTCTCGGCTTTGTTGTATGCCATCGTGGTATCGAAGTTGATACCGAGAAGAAAAAGTCAATCCCTAATATTTCACCTCCTTGAAATTTGATGTAATTGAGAGAACTTCATGGACACTTGGCTTATATTTGGAGTTTCATAACCAATCTGGAAGGAAAATAATTACCCTTCACCAAATTAATGAATAAGGGTGTCACATACCAGTGGACTGAAAAATGTCAAGAGGCATTCAATATTCTCAGGAAATATCTCTTGAGTCCACCGGTATTAATGCCACCTGTTGAATGAAGACCACTTATTCGTTATGTGACATCTTTAGAGAGATCATTGGGTGCATTCCTTTCCCAAAAGAATGATGCTGGGAATGATAACAGCCTTTACTATCTCAGTCAGACTATGCTTGAAACAGAAACTCAATATTAAATTATTGAAAAGTGCTATCTAGCATTAATCTTTTGCAGTTCAATAATTAAGACACTACCAGAAACATCATGAGGTCCAATTGGTATCTCGCAATCACCCGATCAAATTTATCCTTAGTCATCCAAGGCTTACAGGACATCTGGAAAGGTGGGAAGTTATTTTTTAGTAGTTTGATATCTAGTATGTGTCTCAAAAGGAAATAAAGGTCCAATCTCTAATTGATTTCCTTGTTGAACACCCTTTAGTAGAAGATATATCTTTAGTTATGGAACTCGCTGATGAAGAAGACTTCTCAATTCAAGATAAACATCAAGTATGGGAAATGTACTTTGATGGTGCTTCCAGAAGTCCATCAAGGAAGAAAATGGAAGATCCTAAATTAAACGATGTTGTGTTTGTAATTGTGCTTATTTCCCTAGAAAAATCAGTGATTCCCTATTCCTTCTTATTTTTTGAAGGAGGTACAAAGAATGAAGCAGAATATCAAGCTCTTATCGCATGATTGGAGTTGGCACTTCAAGCACATATGAATCACTTAAAGGTTAAAGGTGATTCGGACTTGGTAATCAAATAAGTAAATTGGGACTATGCCATTAGAAAAAAAGAGTTAATACCTTTGTATGATTACATCAAAAAATTAATGGAGAAATTTCCTTCAGAACTGACATTTTCTTATGACCCTGTGATCACAAAATGCTCAAGCTGATGCACTGGATAATGTAGCCACAGCTCTGGCAGATGCAAATTGGGATGAGGAAATCATCAGTATTTCCCATCGTCATATAGTTTCACATTTTTTTCAAATCCGAACAGAGGAAATCAATGAAATTAGTCCAATTTTTGAACCATACGGTCATAATACTAGAAGGATGACACCTATCAAGGAATACCTACAAAATGGAACACTCCCACCTAATAGAGCCGGTAAAGAACATGTCCGGCGATGTGTGGTCAATTTTACTCTTTATGATAGCTCAGATCACCGAGAGAAAATTATATTCAGGCAAGGTTTTGATGGAATTATCTTCAATTGTATTGATGGTGAAGAGACAATGGATTTCATGAAAGAAGTATATGTTGGATTCTGTGGTGCCATCTAGTCTGGACATAGACTATCTGATCAAATTCAAAGGCTTGGATACTTTTGGCCTTCAATGATACAAGGTTGTGTTGATTTCATAGAGAAATTTCATTCATGCCATGTATATACCAATTCATTAATCAACCCCCAGAGTTTCTCCATACATCTAAATACTCATAACCATTTTCCACATGGGGAATGGATGTAGTAGGACCTTACCCTTCATCTACATCCAAGTAGTTTAAGTATATTCTTACTGTTGTTGACTTCGTTCCCAAATGTGAAGAGGTAATACCTCTCAAATAAGTTAGTTATAAAAGCATTGTTATCTTCATCATGTCTAACATCATTACCAAATTTGGTGTCCCTAATACCATATTGATAGACAATGGAACCAACATCAGTTCATCTGAGGTTAGGAAGTTGTATCAAGAATACAACATCCAATCCAACCATTAATCTTGGTATCATGTAGTAGGCAATGGAAAAATAGAATCCTTCAAGAATAATCTTTCAAACATACTGCAAAAGATGGTGGATAAAGACAATAAATCATGGCATGGTAAACTTTTTCATGCTTTATGGGCTTATCGGACCACCACCCGTACTGCTACGCGGTTACCTCCATATTCATTGGTATATGGAACAGGTGTAGTCTTGTCCATTGAGGTTCAATTACCTTCACTCAGAGTATCCATTATTCATCAGTCATATACAGATGAACAATCTCAAAAGCGATTGGATGAATTGGAACAATTAGATGAAAACAGATTGTGTACCTTGCACCAATTCGGGTTCTATCAGAATCGAATAGCATGGACTTTCGACAAAAAATTTCTTCTTCGTTCATTTATTCATGGAGAAATGGTATTGGTCCTCAGAACTCCAATGATACCAGGAAAGAAACCTTCAACGCTTGAGTCAATGTGGGAAGGAACTTACTCAATACATAAGGTCTACTCCAATGGAGCTTATTCATTATTCTCAATAGATGGAGAACTCATCACAACTCCAACCAATGAAAGATTTATGAAGATGTATTTTGTGTAACACAAATACATTCACCATTTTCCTTGCTACATGATGCTAAACTATGTCGTATTGGTCCATATATATGACCTTAAACTATTTTAGTTGTTACCGCAAGACTTTAAACTGCATATTCCTCTATAGTTCTTACTGTAAGACTTTAAACTGTAGAGTCCCCTATAGTCCTTACTACAAGACATTAAACTGCACACTCCCCTATAGTCCTTTCTGCAAGAATTTAAACTACACAATACCTACATTGTCCAACATGACGTTAAACTGTGTCCAGTCCCTTATATGTCCAACATGACATTAAACTATACATCAATAAGGTTGTTGATACCTCTTGTTTCTCACACTGAGTATGAATCACATGAGCATAGAGTAAAATTCAACTATAACTCCCTCTCTGGTCCGCTAACCATGCATAAGTCCTAACACCATTTTTAGGTTATTGTCCTTAAGAACAACTTGATCACCAATTCATTCATCAATCGAACTATGCGGACTTTAATCCTTGCCTTCTAGGCTTGGTACGTAGGCAACCTCCTGAGGTTAAAGCCCAAAACAAAATTCTTCACATCGGTTCACCTCCATCTCATATGATGTGGATTCATGAAGTCTCCCCCAAAACCAATATCTACACATTGGTTCACCTCCATCTCGTACGATGTTGATTCATGAAGCCGCCCCCAAAACCAATATCGTCACATTGGTTCACCTCCATCTCGTATGATGTTGATTCTTGAATCTGCCCTCGAAACCAATATCCTTACATTGGTTCAGCATCATCCTTTATATATGATGTTAAACTATACAGTCCCCCATTGTCTTCAATGCAAGACATTAAACTTCCTAGCAATACGTCTTAGCTACATGACGCTAAATTGTGAACCACCGGTTCATGAATATGACGCTAAAATATTTGTACTTTTGTCATGTATGAAAATAAACTACCACTGTCTTTGACACCCTCACCTAAGAGGGAATCACTATTGATATTAGACTCCAACCATGTCTTATTCCAAGGACTACGTGCATACATAGAAATTCTTGAATCCTTAATCTTGGGTCAGACCATCATTCCACTAATGTCCCCTTTCACCCTTCACTTGTACGAACTAAATCTGTACCGAGGTTATTTCCAGAACTATGTATGGCTTGATTCCCATCCTTATAGGATACATAAGAATGTTCAATCTTCCCTTGAATCCAGTCCCAAGTCTTTGGGCATAACCCAAAATTCCACTTTCAGTCCCTTGGATGAAAAGTCCCCCTGTGAAAACATGAATGTGGTATGAAAACCATGGTCTTCAGTCACATCAGGTTTTTATGTGTATTCATCCTTATGGTCTGAGCTCTATGACCCTAAACTAAGATCTCCTACACTCTCATTTCACATGACGTTAAACTGTATTTCAAGAACTATGTATGGCTTGATTCCCATCCTTATGGGAAACGTAGTGAAGTCCAACAACTCAATTCATGACTTATTGACAACATGATTATTGTTAAAATTGGTCTGTGTATCTCATTAATGCATTGGAAAATGCCCATTTTAATGTTTCATACTCCTAACATTAAATACTTCTAGATCTCCATAACCCTTATCTTAACTTCTGGTCACAAAATGTTTGATACCCAGGAATTCTTTTGTCTGACTATACAGTACGTGACCGTAGGTGACCTTAAATAAGTAGTCTACATAACAGACATATCTGTGAAAAGACACTATTATTTTACCATGGAACTAATTACCTTAAGTGGCCCTATATAATTCAACCCCATAATAGGTTTTTCAAATAGTGTTAACTCCATTCTTCAGAGAAAAACCTCTGTTGTCATTATTTTTCTTAACAACAATATGTAAAGATCCGAAAAAATATCCATCCTTAACATATTTGTCCCATACTCTTTTTTCATGATAAAAAAATATTTAAGTCTATGGTTTATATTTCCCTTTTCCCATGTTTGGTTCAATCCTTCGTAGGAGTGATATTCATCCAATTCTTCGACAATATTGATTAGAAATATTATCCCCATATTCAAGTACCTCTCTCCATACATCAGACTGTATGCCTTCGAAAATTTGAATCTCTATAAACTTTCACTGGCTATTAGAAATAGAAAAGAAAAAATTCTAAGAGTTCTTTTTCCTAACTATGCAGCACATGACCATAGGTGGCCTTGCATAAGTAGTCTACATAACGGACCTGTCATAAAAAAGATGCTATTATTTGACTATGCACTCAATGCCCTTATGTGGCCCTACATAATTCAACCCCCTAATGGTTTTGTTAAATAGCTATAACTTCACTCTTAATAAATACTTCCTCTAATGCCTTTTATCCCTTTTTCATTTCATTCCTTAGATTCAAAATTTCTTAAGACATAGATTACATTTTCCCCCCATTATTGAATATGGTAATATGTTCTCAGAAAAATTATCTAGGAATTGAATCAATTTTAATCCATTCGGTCAAAGCTATTCGACCTTAAACAATAGCCTTTTTATGTCTGACGTGCATGAATTTACACTGCCCACAATAGGCAATAGAACATTGAATGAAATTCAAGTCCCAACTCACTAAACATACATTTTGTATGATTTAGGTAATATTCTGAAATTAAAAGATTTAAAGTTTGTAGGGATATTTTTATAATCCTTGCAAAAAATAAAACTATGCTTTCTAGGCCCATTGGCTTAGGTAAAAATTAAAAGCAGGTAGAAAAGAATGCAGGTACAAATGATTGAAGATGAAAGTGTTTTTCATTGATGCACAAGACATAGAAAGACATCTACAGACTGGAGTCTCTTCTGTTTTCCAAGAATTACAAGAGGCTTTCAATATAACTTTTTATTTGATTTACAACATCCCGAGCATCATCAGAATCCACTTAATGTTCATGCACTCTACCGCCTTCAATATTTTCAGCTTTATGGAGTGCTTTCTTAGCATTTGCGATGGATTTCATACCATTTTGTGTGAAATCCTTCTAGTGAATTATTAAGTTGGACATGTTCCCCAGTAACAACATCTAACTGTTGCTGAAGGTGCATATGATGGACAACTTTCTCCTTGATATTTTTCTTCAGCTCCTTCAACTTGGCAGCATGATCAGCCTCAACTCTGGACACCACATCCTCAAATTCGCTGATATTGGTCAACAACCTCACAATGGTCAAGTCTTGATGGTACCTTTGCTCCTTCTCCCTCTTTAAAATGACTTGTTTCAACGCAGCATGGATCTCTTGATATCCAAAACGTACAAGTCCTAACATGATGAACATCGATGAAAGTCGCGGGATCTTCGAAGACAACTCATCAAGAGGCACTTCAGATATGATCTTCCATATGTTCTGCCATGCCTTGTGATGTGAAAATTGGAGTGCCTTTTGTACCTCCGGGTAAGATTCAGCCTCACTATCATAGGGGGTAATATAGTCCGGGATTAATGAACTTAGAGAAGTGCCATGTTCTGCTCCTTCCCCCTGACCCTTGTTACATCACTTTTTATTCCCGTTGGGGCAGAGGCTGAGGCTTCACCTCCAGATCTAGCCACTGAAATTGAGGGACCTGTATAGCCAATTGAATGTTTTGGTTATATTAAAAGGATACCAAAAGTTTATTAAGTTGTCTTGAAAATTAATTTTTTCCAAAAATATTATTATCTGTTACCCAATGGTAGATCAGCAGCATGATAAGGTTCTTCCACGTCTTTCCTTGCTTCAACAGGATTTTTAGGACGGGTTTCAGGAAGCTCTTCCTGGTTAATCTCCACTTGAGATAGCGTCTCTACAATAAGAGGGTTGTCTCTATCCACTTCAGGAATTGGAAGTTCAGTATCTTTTTTAGATGGAACTACACATTTCAACTAATCATGGTCAGAGATGTAATAAGAAATTTTTAATAGGACGAAGGATAACACTCATCTCCAAAAAATTCTAAATTACATGGTAATTTAACATGATCTAAAATGACGTCAAAATATTCACCATGTTTAATCATTTCATCCAGTGATATCTCAGATTCTTGGTTTGTCTCACTAGTGGGAGCATTCAATATGTCTTCTTGATGACCCTCATCCTGGGGCCTCTGACCTCGGACAGTTTCTTCAGAGAAAATTACAGCATCAGTTAAAGTGGCCGCCAAATATTCTAGTGCAGGTGTTGATCCTAAATTATCTCATAATGGAATTTAGTTGATGTTTTCTTTCATCATTTTATGAGGCATTGTTAAATTACAAGAAGCAGGCTCTACTCTCCTTGAAGCAGCAGCAGGAGCAATACTGGGAACAAATGATGGCTCTTCTTCAGGAGCAGCCAAGTCAATGTGAATTTTCGACTATTCACCCACACCCTTCGTCATTCCTAGAGGAGGGCCAGTCCTATTACTTAGAGGGGAAATTGAAGTAGCCCCTACAATACCAAGATGTATGAGCAATATTTTCCATGATTTAGGATTCATGACTATCTGAAGAACTTACCACTATCGATGAAGCATTTAGTTGTGGACTTCTTTCTTCGATGTCTTTTCTTCATTTATTTTTATGGAGTGTTGACATAATAACCTCCAAATATAGGAATTAGAGAATGAAAATCCATGTCTAACTCCTCATCCATGGCTTTCCGTCCTGGAGATACCATGCCCCGCTCACGAGGAGATCCAGTAGCTCCAATGGCAGTGCCACCAGGGCTATACTATGGTGAAGGAACCTCAGCAGTTCCATTCATTACCAGTTGTAGGATGAAGAAAGTAATTTTCTTATGTAACAAAGCTTTAACTGAAACCAAGTTCCAAAGAAAATAAGGAAAGAGACTTACATCTTTAGGATCCACGTAATCGTGCCACTCCTCATCTGCGGAAGCACCAGTCCCCTAAATGGTTCAATGATCCATCATTTCCTTCATACTCCTGTTGATAGGAATGGAATCATCAGTGGAATAATTGAGAATTTGGAGCTCTCTAATGTAAGCCTGAAATTCTTCAAGGTTATACCTGAAATGGATATCAGTAGAAGCCTGATGATTCCCTACTCCAGGGATGTGTAGCCCTTCGCATAGGTCTAGCCATGCGGTTTCAGCATCACAATATAAACTCCTCCATGTTAGGAAGTCCTTTGGTTCTAAATATTTATTATGTGCACCAGAAGGCTGCAAAGAAGGGTCCTACAATCTTGGACATCAATTTCATCCCAGCTCCTGCAATCACAAATAAAGTATATGAAAATGAAATTTTCTACTCTATAAAGTAATGGCGATTAAATTTCCTTAATGAAGTAACTCAAAAGGAGTCGATGTAGTGGGTCACTTGACTCTGGTAGGAGGATTACATATGGAATGAGGCCAATCTGATGCATGTCGTGCCTCATCATCCCCATTCTGGGAATTCAGTGAATCAGCCCTGGGTGAGGAACCCAGTGAATCAGCTCCGGGTGTGGAAGAGTCACCTTCCAGATGAAGGGTTTCGTTCTCGACAGATATTTTCTTTTTCCCCACCTGAGGAACCGGGTGATTCAGTACCCCTTCAAGGTATGATGCTACCCAGTTCTCGGCATACCATGTAGTCAAGCTACTCACCACTCCAGTAACTTGTAGATCAAACACTGCCCTAGCCTTTTCCATATCTGTTAGAAACCAAAATTGTTGGACAACCATTGGATGTTTCTCTGACCTAACATGCACAGAAGGGGATACAAAAATCTAATACAAACACTAGAATTGGCGTGAAAATATTTATAGATCATAGGCCTCGCATATAATCTCTCCGTCAATTCTGGTGGCCAATACACCATCTCTGCAAGCAAGCACGTATGACCTCAATTCTATGTTTGCTGTTCCATCATCAAAAAACCGCCCAGTTGGCGGGTTCCCATAAGGAATAAAATGGATTAACTTGAACATACTGACCCTCACCTTCATATCATAGGGGTTGAGGGAAAACGGAAAAATTCAAGAATATTCCTGCACTGATGGCCTGAAAGAACTTCCTAGAAATTGTACTCCACTCTGTACAGCATAAGTCATGAAGTGAGTGGAGATCCATCCCCACAAAACATGGAATGGTCCCACTATTCTCAAAGGAAACTTACCCATATAAACATGTAGTAAGATCCTTTGAATCTTCACCAAAATTGGGGTGGCCAATCCAACTATTTTCCTCTCAGCCAACTCGGCTGCAACAACGAAGGTCCCTAGCCTAACGCCTCCCTCTGAATCCCTAAATGGAAGAAGATAAACACTGAGCCACAAGCCTAAGAATCCCTCCAAATGGGTCTTCTCTTGGATTCTCTGATTCACCTCTTATCCCCACTTCCAAAATTATCCTGCTTCCATGGTCGGCCAAAATGTTCCAAGAGCACCCCTCTTCTCTGTTCTGGGATAGTTGGTAGGATGAGTACAGGTGCGCCTCTTCTCTTTCTTCTTAAAAAGAAACATATCCATCAACTCCTTTGGATGAATATCCTATCTAGAATGAGTTTTGGAGGTCATGTAATTCTTATGCTTTTAGAAAATTTTCAATAAATCTCATTCCAAAGATGGAGTCTTCTCTGAATCATTCCAGGTCACCTTGGGGGGGGTGAATTCATCATACATATCACCCAAAATTGGAACCCCTGAGAACTTATAGACATCCCACAAATTGATGCCTATTACTCCATGAGTCATATGGAAATAGTTTTTTTCTAGGCTCTAGTGGCTGATTAGCTCCGACACAAAGTTATCGTTCCTATATAAATATGTCTGCCCAGCCCTGATGGCTTCATATATTGAAACTCCTTTCAGATACTCGACAAACTCTGCATAGTTTTGTCGCACCCAATATGTCCACATCCAGGTCGGCTTCGCACCTCCTCTGGGACAGAAATCCCAGCTCATTTTCCATCCCTTTGAATGATCCATATGAGAATCTAGGAAGATTAAGGGATAACAATGCTGCTGCAGCTTAGGCTTGTGAGGTTTCAGATCTAGAGCACATGGGCTATGATGCATTATGAACGCCTTCTCCACTGTTCCATCATTTATGAAGGATCCTCCAACTGAGACATTTGCGGATGAAAAATTGGTGTATGTCTGAAACCATGAATACGGGAGATAGTTCTTTGGCACTAGAACGTCAACTCCTTGCAGATGACCATGACCATACAGAGGTAGGTAAATGCTATGTGGGAAATTAATATGATACTTCTTCTAGTAATTGGCCAATTATGGGAGTGCTATTGTAGATATCATAATTATCATCGCCAATGATGTTCATCATGTCATCAATCCGCTTGCTGGCCAGCTCATCAGCTATTCCAATTCTTTTGAGATCCATTTAATCTGCACAAACATCAGATAATTATCTTTTATGTAAGTTTATTTTTCATAAAATTTGGGAATAAATTAGAAAAAAATAGATAAGTCATTAAGGCATGCAAGTATAATTTTTGCGCTCAAGTCCAAGTCGGTCCTGCATGTTTTACCGCGCTAGTGCTGGTTCGCAAGTCAGAGACTCACTGCAGAAGCGCGACATGAACAGAATCATGAACGAGCGGAAAACCAAGACATCTGCGCAACAAGATCTACTTTCACACCGAGAGATCAGAAGAATTCAATGCTAGGTGCTTTATGGAAAGTGGTGCCGCATATTTATAGGTGAATTAGTACCCTGTGCGGCTCGCACCTATGCGCCTCTACCTGCGCGCTCAAACCCTGTCCGCCCAAAATCCTTGGTTTTCTTCATTACCTCAGAGTCAAATCCCTTTTCGTTTTTCACATCCAACTCGGAGGGGGAACTTTTTGGATGCTTTGTTCCATCACAGAGTCCAAATATTTACTAAGGGGAATACCTAGAGCAAAGAAGAGGAAAGAATCATCAAAAAAATTTGAAAAGGTATTAAGGAGCGCATGTTTACCTATGAGCTAGCCTTGGGCACGCAAGTCACTTGCGTGCCAGATATGTGTCATGCAAGTCTCTTGTGCGCCCTAAGTGAAATTTCTCCCAAACCTCAGATGGCCTACAAATACTCCCTATGGGACCCCCAATTTGAGTATGAAAAATCAGAAACTCAGATTCAAGCTCTGGTCACCCAAGTCTATTTATGAATACTTTTGAACACTTATAAGTTATTTATTTACTAGAATGGAGGTTCCAAAGAGTCAGAATACAACCTATGTGTTGAAAGTCATCAATACTTGAGCACCTAAGTTTCTAATCCTTAATTGAAGTGATGACACTTGCCACCTTTCCCTCTCAAGGAAACCTGCGTACCACCCATCTGAAAGCCTCTAGGGATAATACAGAGGGCTCCAATTCAAGACCTCCCATGTATCACTTCATGGGTTCAATGTCTCCCAAGTGAACTCATGTTGCAAAAGAATACTTGCGTGACCAGGACTTGCGCACCAAACCAATACTTCTGCGACTCCTTCCAATTAACTTCCTTTCCTCAAATTCATCTCTTCTATTCAAGATATAGCCTTCAATACCCTCTTAAAATTCATTTATGGATGTTTCCTTTGTTGGATTCTTTATTTGAAAGGAATTCTGTGGAACATCTCTCAAAACCGCATGATTTACATAGCCTTATATCACTATGGTTAGAGATTTCCTTCATTAAACCTCATCCTTTATGATGAGAAGATCTTTAATCCAGGAATCCCCCTTAGGAGTAATCCCCAAGTTCCCTATTAATGGGCCCCCTTCTCAAGAGTAATCCAAAAGTCTCAAGTCCCCTTATCCTGGGCCTCCTTCTCAAGAGTAATCCCCAATCACAATTTCTCTTAACCTGGGCATCCTTCTTAAGAGTAAGCCCCAGTCATAATTTCTTTTGATTTGGGATTCCTTTTCAGGAATAATACCCAATCATAAGTCCCCTCTAATTTATGAATCATTCTCAGGAGTGTGCCCTATGTTAAGTATCCAAATCTCCATAAAGCACATATACCTTTATGGACCCTATTCACGGGCTTCTTCCCTGAAGTAAGTCTCGATATTCATCTATTTTGGAAGTCATACATATGTAAGCCCCACATCATTTCTTATGTTTTCATTTTTCATGGCACAATCATTAGGTTTTTACTAATACCTCTTGTTTCTCACACCAAGCATGACTCACGTGAGCTTAGAGTGTAAAATTAATTATGACATCTCACTTTAATCCATTAATAATGCATGAACCTTACACTTCATCATGGGAACTACATGGGTTCTGATTCCTTCTCTAATAAGGATATGTTGGTATCCCTTCTGTGGGTACAATCCCAACTCTAAAATAACCCTGTCTTTCTGAATGATATTAAAATTCCAGTGCCCCACTGAGTGGCCTTAAAACTAGTATGGTCATCATAATGACCAAGAGATCTCTATATAATGTATTGAAGGATACCAATGACTAAGAATCTCAAATTCATATAGATGATTCTCTATTGATGAAAAGATCAAATACATATAAAATATTCTATAAATATCATACATATCAATCATTGATTGCTAAATCTAAAGGAAAAAAATCATTTTCATGCTTGGTAAATTAATAAGGATTCACGAACATAACTGAAATCTATAAGAGAGTCCTAGAATAGACAATAATTCCCCTAAAAAAGATCTGATGATTCTGACCTCCCATCTCTTGACCAATGCAAATTTTTACGCCTCATCAGTCCACAACTAATGGGAACCAACCATCTGAAAAGTAAGTCTAAATGGATATAGAATCATTGGATGTTTTCTTTTCTATGAATAAACCCATTAGAAACCGATTGGAAAGATTGAACCTTAAACAAACAAGGTCACACACATTTTCAAAAGAAACCATTATGTTTTTTAAGGCATTGTGGGGATTTTATTTTTGTGGATTTTTAAGGAATTTTTAAGAATTTTAGGGATTTTATGGATTTTATAGATTTGGAGGGATTTGTGAGTTTTTTTGGTTTTACATTTATATGGGTTTTTAGGTTATTTTAATTTTTTTGGGGTTTTAAGGGTTTTTAGAACTTTTAGTGATTTTATGGGTTTCAAGTCTTTTTATAGGTTTTAGTTCAGGTTAGGGTTTTAGGATATTTATGTTATTTATATGTTTCTATAGTGTTAGGGTTTTTTGAGTCTTTTAGTGATTTTTCTTTTTAAGGTTCTTAGTGGTTTTAAGTGTTTTTAGGTTTTTATAGTTTTCTTAGGGGTTTTCATAGTTTTTAGTGATTTTTATGTTCTTAGTGGTTTGTAGTGATTTTTTAAAATTATTATGTATTTTATAGAGTCTTTAATGATATCGCGCGTTTATATGGTTTTATGGAATTTAGGTTTTTAGTATTTTTAGCCTTTTTAGTGTTTTAAGAGGTTAAATGTTTTTTATGTTTTATAGGTTTTCTTAGGGGGTTTTAGGTTTTTAGGGATTTTAATGTATTTAGGTATTTTATGTAATTTTTTTGGATTTTTATGGGTTTTACGGTATTTAGGAATTTTAAGGGTTTTAAATGTTTTTATCATTTTTTTAGTTTTTAGGTGTTTTAATTATTTTTTTGTTTTTAAGGTATTATAAGGGGTTTTGTGTGTTTTAGGGTTTTTTATGTTTCTATTAATTTTTAGGAATTTTTTGAATTTTATGGTTGGTATGTTTTTTAGAGATTTTGAGGGTTTTATTGTTTTTTTTTTGAGTTTTTAGGGGTTTATGGGCATAATGTGTTTTTGAGTTTTTAGAGTTTTTTTTGTGTTTTTAAGGTTTATAGAGTTTTTAACATTTTAATGGATTTAATATATTTTATATTTTCAGTGAATTTTAGTGTTTTATGATTTTTTTTGTTTTTTTATGGTTTTTAGGGGTTTTAATGGTTTTAGGGTTTTCAGGCATTTTTAGGGGTTTTATGGTTTTTTATATTTTTGGTGGATTTATGTGTTTTTAGTTTTCTTAGATTTTATTTTTGTATTCAGGATTTCTAGGGTTTTGACATTATTAGGTTTTTTTAGGTGTTTTTAGGATTTTTTGGGTTTTAGTGGATGTTGGGATTTTGATGTTTTTTAGGTTTTATTAGGATTTTATGTGTTTCAATGTTTTTATGGTATACTTCTGGGTTTTTTGTTTTTTTTTGGTTTTTATAGTTTTAGAGATTTTTATGATTTTTATGGTTTTTAGGATTTTTAGGGTATTTGAGGTTATTTAGTTTATTTGAAGTGTTTTGTGGGTTTTATTGTTTTTTGGGTTTGTTTAGGTTTGTTTGATGTTTAAAGGGTTTTTAGTGTTTTTTAGATAATCTTAATGCTTTACTATTTTAAAGTGGTTTTAGATATTTCTGTCGGATTTTAGGATTTTATGTGTAATAGATATTTTTTACAGTTTTAATTTTTTTTATGTTTTTGTTCTTTTGTGGCTTTTAGGGTTTTGTAGTGTTCTTAGCATTTTTATGATTCTAAGCGTTTGAAGCGTTTTTAGGTTTTTATGGTTTTCAAAGGTTTTTATTGGGGTTTGTAGAATTTGTTTTTCATTTTTAGGTATATTTAGTGCTTTTTTGGCTTTTTATGGATTTTGAGGGGTTTCACGGATTTTAATGGATTTTCTGGATTTTGAGAGTTTTTAGGGTTTTTATGTTTTTAGGGATTTTAAGTGTGTTTAGGTTTTTAGCTTTTTTCATTATTTTAGGGAATTTAATGTTTTTAGGGAATATTAGGGAGTTTTTAGTATTGTTATGGTTTTCTAGGGTTTTGAGGGTTTTTTCTATTTTTTGGGTTTTATGGTATTTTTGATTTTTTTGGGATTTAGGATTTTTAGGGGTTTAAGGTATTTTAAGTTTATTTAGAATTTATTAAATCGTTTATGGTTTTAAACAATTTCTTAATTTTTTTTGGTTTTTTGGGTTTTTATTGGAATTATGATTTTTTAAGGTTTTAGGGGATTTTATTATTTTGGGGAGTTTTAGGGTTTTTAGGGCCTTTTTTTGTTATTAAGGATTTTATCATTTCTAGGTTTTGGGTGTATTATGTGTTTTTAAAATTTTATGGTTTTGTTAAGCGTATAGGGGTTTTAGGGTTGTTTACCTTTTTTGGGATTTTTATTGATTTTAAGGATTTGTATGGTTTTTAGGTTTTTATGGATTTTTTAGGGGGTTTAGGGGGTTTGAGGTCTTTAGGGCATTTATGGTTTTTAGAATTTTTTAGTTTTTTGTTGTTTAATGTTATATAGTTTTTAATGTTATTTGAGTGGTTTTTAGGATTTTTAGAGGTTTGTTACATTATTTTTATTTACGGGGCTATTTTCAGATTTTTATGTCCTTTTAAGTTATTAGGGATTTTGAGGGTATTGGTGTTTTTAATGGTTTTTTGGTTTTTTGGTTTTTTGGGTCTTAAGGGGGTTTATTTGTGTTTTTATGTTTTTCTTTATAGTTTTTTAACTTTTTAGGGGATTATTGTTATTAGAGTTCTTAGTGGTTTTTGGGTATTTCTAATTTTCATTTTTATTATGGTTTATAGGGGTCTTCTGGTTTTTATGGGTTATAGGGTTTTGGGGAATTTTTGAGGGTTTTTATTATTTTTTAGGATTTATAGGGTTTATGTGATTTTAGGTTTTTAATCTTTTCTTCAAGTTTTTAAAGGTATACGGGTTTATACATTTTTAGGGATTTAGTGTTTTTAGGGTTTGGCGGGTAGAATTTTTTATGTTTTTTTGGGGGATTTAGTGTTTTTAGAGTTTTGGGGGTTTAATTCATTTTATATTATTAATGTTATCTTAGGAGTATTTAGGGTTTTAGGGGTTTTTATGTTTGTAGGGATTTTTATTGAAATTTTAGGATTTTTATGGATGTTTATGGTTTTTATCTATTTTGAGGGGTTTTTTTGTTGTTTATGAATTTTTGGAGTTTTTTTAGAGGTTTTATGATTTTTAGGGGTTTCAAATATTTTTAGGAGTATAAAAGTGTTTTAGATTATTTAATGGGTTTAGTGTATTAAGGTATTTAGGTGTTTTATGTGTTTGGGTGGGGGGGTTTATGTGGTTTTCTGGGTCGTTAAGGGTTGTTATAAATATTTTTGGTTTCATGGGGTTTAAAGTGTTTTTAGGGTTTTAAGGTTTTCTTAGGGGTTTTCCGGATTTTTAGAGTTGTTTTTTTATTTTTGAGTTATTTTGGCCTTCCTTTGGATTTTTATGGGTTTTGGGGTTTTAGGTATTTTTAATGTATTTATGGAAAGGAATATGCGAGGGTCGGGCTATTCCTGGCCCCCCAAATTTATAAGAAAGAAAAAAAGAGACACAGCAGACAGGGGAGGGGAGTGATCAAACGACCCACACCCAAAAACCCTTTACAACCCAAGACGCAAGACCCCAAAAAATTGAAAAAACCCATAAATTCATGCATCCACCACCACTATCCAGGTGTTTTTTTAAAAATTTACGGTTTTTATGTTTTTTTGGGTTTTTTGGTTATTTTGATATTTTTAGGGTTTTATGGGGTTTTAGAGTTTTTATAGTTTTTAGGGATTTAATATGTTTTTTAGGGTTTTCATAGTTTTAGTGTATTTTAGGTTTTTAGAGTTTTTAAGTGTCTAAAGAATTTTCATGTTTTCTTTGGGATTTTCATGGTTTTTTATGTTTTATAAATATTTATATATTTTTAGTGTTTTTATGATTTTATAGGGATTATAGGGAGTTTGAGGATTTTTTAGGGTATTGGGTTTTTTTTATTTTGATTTTTTTAGATTGTTTGAACATTTTTAGGGGTTTAATGCAGTTTTAGTGTTTTAGTGTTTTTTAGAGATTTTATGGTATATAGGGTTTTTATGGTTTTTATCATTTTTAATATTTTTTAGGGATTTAATTGTGTATTGTTTTTTTAATTTTTATTATGGAATTTCTAGATTTTTTACATTTTAATTGATTTTTAATTATTTTATAATAATTTTATGGTGATTTGTGGGTTTTGGATTTTTAGGGTTTTCATGGTGTTTTATGGTTTCTATTGTTTTTATATATTTTATGATTTTTTATTGATTTTAGGGGTTTAAAAGGGTTTTATATTTTTTTTATGGTTCTTATGGGGTTTTAAGGGGTTTTGTGGTTTTTATTTATATTTATGGGTTTTAGTGTTTTTATAGTTTTTAGGTTTTTAGGGGTTTTAAATATTTTTGGGTTTTTAATGGTTTCATAATTTTTAATGGATTCTAGGTTTTTTTATATTTTAGGTATTTTTATGGTTTTATGGATATTAGGAGGTTTTCGGTTTTTTATGTTTTTAGGGGTATTAGAGTATTCATGTTTTAGGGGTTTTAGTGTTGTTAGGGTTTTATGGTTTTCTTACGTTTTTCATGTATTTAGAGTTTTTATGTTTTAGAAAATTTTAGGGATTTTTTATAATTTTATGGGGTTTTAGGAATTTTGAATTATTTTGATGTCATTAGGAGGTTATTTGGGGTATTTGGGGGTTTTATGGTTTTTTCGTGGATTTAGGATTTTTTATAGTTTTTTATGATATTTAAGGTTTTTACAGTTTTTCATCATTTTTAGGGGTTTAAATATTTTCTAGTTTATTTAGTAAATTTTAGGTTTTTTTGGTTTTAAGGTATTTAAGATTTTAGGTTTTTTATTGTATTTAGGGGTTTAAGGTTCTAGTAGTTTTTAGAGTTTTTAGTAATTTTTATTTTTAAGTGATTTAAGTATTTATAGGTTTTCATGGTTTTCCTAGTAATTTTCAAGTTTTTTTGTGTTTTATATTTTATATATTTGTATGTCTTTTAAATATTTTATTGTTTTTTAGGGTTTTTTAGGATTTTTTGGATTTTTTGGTTTTTTTGGTTTTTTGGGGTTTTAAGATATTTTTTTATATTTTCAAGGGTTTTATAGTTTTTTGTTTTTTTGAGGGCTCTATGGGTTCTTATAGTTTTTAGTGGATTTAGGGGTCTTATATATTTTTTTTTAAGAAAAACTGGTTTGTGTGGGTATTTTATGTTTTTTTATGTTTTTTTGGTTATCCGCATTTTTAGGTTTTTAGGTTGTTTAAGTGACTTTTAGTTTTTAATTTTTTCATATTTTTTTCTGGTCTTTTTTAGTTTTTTATATTTTTAGGTATTTTAGCTTTTTATTGGATTATTTTATTATTTAGGGTTTTTAGGGTTTTTGAGCATTTTCTAGGTTTTGAGGGTTTTTGTGTTTTTTTTGGGTTTAGTGTTTTTTTAGTTTTTTTGGATTTAGAGATTTTTTTTGTGTTTTTTTTAAATAGGTATAATGGGGTGTTTTTATTTTTAAATGTTTTTCTTACTTTTATTAGTTTTTTGGGGTTTTATAGATTTTATTTGTTTTTATGAATTTTAGCAATTTTACTATTTGTATTGTTTTCAGGTTTTTCAGATTTTTTATTTTTTTAGAGGTTTTAAGTTTTATTTGATTTTAAAGGTTTCTTTAATGGTTTTCCTGGATTTTAGGGATTTTTATGTTCTTAAGGATTTAAAGTTATTTTTTAGGGTTTTAGGTTATTGTGGGGGTTTAGTTGTTTTTTTGTGTTTTTAGGGGTTTTATGTTTTTTTAGAGTTTTTAAAATTTTTATGGGATTAAAGGATTTTAAAACGTCCTAATGGGGTTTTTGTGGTTTTATGAGTTTATAGGATTTTAATTATTTTAGGGGGTTTTATGTTTTTTATGGGTTTAAATGGTTTTAGGGTCTTATCGGTATTTTAGTGTTTTTAGCATCTGTAGGTTTTTAGGCGATTTAAGTATGTTTAGGTTTTTAAGGATTCCATATAGTTTTTTAAGGTTTGTAGGTATTTCTTAATTTATTTATTTTTTGTATTTTTAGGAAATTTTATGTTTTTATATGTTTTTTATATTTTATGCTTTTGGGGGTTTCATGGATATTTTGGATTTTAATTTATTATCATATTTTTTAGAATTTTTAACATCTTTTGTAGATTTTAGCATTTATCAGGGTTTAATGGTTTTTAGAATTATTGGTGGTTTTTAGGATTTTTAGGGTTTTATATGGTTTTTATAGTTTTTATGTTTTTTGGGATTTAATGGTTTTTACAGTTTTTTTGTTTTTTAACATTTTTTAGGTTTTGGGGGGTTTTATGTATTTTTATGTTCTTAAGGATTTCATAGGGGTTTTTAGGTTTTTTATGTTTTTATATATTTATAAGGATTATTTAGTAATTTTATGTTTTTTTTAATATTTATGGATTTAGATATTTGTTTATGTTTTTAGGATTTTTTATAGTTGTATAGGATTTAGGGTATTTTTTTGAGTTTTTTCAGTTATTGTATGTTTTTAGTTTTTTAGGGATTTTATATTTTTTTAGGTTTTTAGGGGTTTTATGTGTTTCTACAATTTATGGCTTTCGTAGGGGTTTTAGGGTTTATTTGGGTTCTTTAGGTTTCTAGTAATTTTTAGGATTTTTTAATGAATTTTATGGTTTTTAGGTGTTTTGGAGATTTTGAGGGTGTTTCGGGGTTTTAAGGTATTTATGGATTTGTTTTTGTTTTTATAGTACTATTTTGTGTTTTAGGGGTTTTAATGTTTTTTATATTTTTTTAACTTTTTCAGAGGATTAAATAAATTTTAAAATATGTAGTTGTTTTTTGTGTTTTTCTTGCCTTTTAGGGTTTTTTAAAATTTTAATGGTTTTTAGGGTTTGTAGGGGTTTATGGATTTTAGGTTCTATTGGGGTTTTTATTTTTAATTTTCATTTAATGTGTTTTTATGTGTTTTAATTGTTTCTATTTTTATCGTTTTCTAAGGGGTTTTTTTCTTGGTTTTTAATATTCTTCGGATTTTTAGAGACAATTATAAGATTATTATGGTTTTTATGGTTTTTAGGGATTTTTAAGGTTTTGATAATTGTTATCAATTTTTTTTATATTTTTAGGGGTTTTTAGGTTTTAGAATATTTATGCATTTTATTTTTTTAAAGGTTTTAGGGGTTGGATGGTTTTTTAGTGTTTTTAGTATTTTGTGGAATTTTTAGGGATTTTTAGAATGTATAGTGTTTTGGGGTTTTTATACATTTTAGGGGATTTTTGTGATTTTAGGGTCTTCAAGGTCTTTTTTCGGTCTTTATGGTTTTAATGTTTGTAGGGGTTTCAATTGTTATTTTGTTTTTCTTTTTTTATTAGTTTTTTTTCATGGGTATTTGTGTTTTTAATGTTTTAGGGATTTGTAATAATTTTATAGGATTTATGTAGATTTTAGGGGTATTAATAAATTTTGAGGGATTTTATGGTATTTAAGAGTTTTACAGACTTTATGTTTTTTCGGATTTATAAGTTTTTTGTGTCATAGTGCTTTTTTTGAAATTTTTAACCTTTTAGGGGTTAAATTTTTTTTTATTGTTTTAGTGTTTTTTATTGGTTTTTTTGATTTTTTAAAGGTCTTTAGTGGTTTTATGATTTTTCATGTTTAAGTTTTTTTAGGGTTTTCTTGGATTTTTAGCATTTTGAGGTTTATTAGGGGGTTTAAGTGTTTTTAGGACTTTAAATATTTCATAGGTATTTTCAAGGATTTTATGATTATTTATGGCTTTATTGATTTTTAGGGATTTATTTAGGATGTTTATGGGGTTCTAGGGATTCTAAGGGTTTATAACATTTTTTTAGGGTTTTTAGAGTTTTATGGTTTTGTGGGTTTTTAAGGGTTTTAGAGTTTTCAAAAATTTAGGGGTTTAAATTTTTTTTTGGGTTATACTAGTTCTTAAGTATTTTATGGGTTTTTTATGAAATGATTTTTTCGGGGATTTTATAAATTTTATGTTTGGGGGGGGTAGGGTTTTTTGTGTTTTTAGGGGTTTGATGGTTTTTAGGTTTTTTTATCATGTTTTTCAACGTTTTAAGAGATTTCATTGGATTTTCATGGGTTTTTATGGGTTTTTTATATTCTTTTGGTGTTTTGAGTGTTTGAACGGGGTTTAGGTGTTTTCTATTTTTTTTTTGCGTTTTAGGATATTTTTTGGTTTTTAGGTGTTTTAAGGTCATTCAGAGTTCTCAAATTTTTTAAGGGATTAATTTATTTTATAGTTTTTACTAGTTTTTATGGTATTTATGGGTATTATAGTATTAGAGGTTTTACGAGTTTTGGGGAATTATTCATTTTCTAGTATTTAGGGCATTTAGGTGTGTTCATGATTTAATGGTTTTGTTTGCGTTTTGTAGGGTTTAATGGTTTTTTATGTTCTAGGTATTTTTATGGATTATCTAGTATTTTCCTTAGTTTTATGTGTTTTATTGATTTTTAGGGTTTTTAGGATTGTATTTTTTTTTGAGTATTTAGGGGGTTTTTGTGTTTTATGGGTATTAAGGTTTTGTTGGGGATTTCAGGGTTTAAGGTTTTTTAAATTTTGTTGGATTTGTAGGGTTTTCTAGGATTTAAATTGGTTTTTATTGTTTTCAGGGACTTTTAAATTTTTAGTGATTTTAGGGGTTTTATGTATTTTTTGAGTTTTTACGGGTTTAAAGGGTTTTTCAAGTTTATTAATGTTTTCATGGGTTTAAAGTGATTTTAGATTTTTCAGGGATGTTCAATGGTTTTTAGAGAATTTTAGTGTTTTTTAATGGGGTTTTTATTTTTTTATGGTTTTTAGGAAATTTTGGGTATTCTATGGTTTTTTGTTTATTTAGGTTTTTAGGTTGTTTAGGTGTTTATTTTTTTTAATTTTTTCTTATTTTAATTCTTATTTTTAGGTTATTTAACGTTTTTAGGATTTTTATGGATTTTTATAATTTTCTGGTATCTTGAGGGTTTCTACGGTCTGAAGGGTTATTAATGTTTTAATGGTTTTTCTTGGTTTTTTAGTGTTTTGGTAGAATTTTTGGGTTTTTAGGGTTTTTAGGGTTTTTTAAAATTCTTAGCGATTTAAAGGGCTTTTAGAGTTTCTAGTGGTTTTCTATGATTTTTATTGATTCTTATGGGTTTAAAGGCCTTTAGAGGATTTTTGGTTTTTATGGGAATTTTGCGATTTTAAGGTCATTTTCGGGATTTTTAGTTTTTTTATTTTTTTATTTGTTTAAAGGTTTTAGGAATTTTTAATTTTATAAGGTTTTTAGGGTTATTTATGCTTTTTATGGATTTTTAATTTTTTGAGATTTTATGGATTTTATGGTTTTTTGGGTTTTTAAGGATTTTGATTTATTTTGTGTTTTTATGGGTACTAGTGCTTTTAGGTTTTTATGGATTTAAATGTTTTTATATTTTTAAGGTTTTCTTTTTATTTTTAGTGGTTCTTGGGTTTTTAATGTTCTAGGGATTTTTGGTCATTTAATGGATTTTTATTGGTTTTTATTTTCTTTAGGTATTTTGGTGTTTTTTAGTATTTTTTTTATTTATAGGGTTTTTATGGTTTTTAGGGCTTTTGGAATTCCTTAGGGAATTTATTATTTTTATAGCTCTTTATCATTTTTTGGGTCTTAAAGGAATTTTAATGTTTTTAGTGATTTTTAATGTTTTTATGGTTTTTTGGGGGTATTATGGTTTGTAGTGGTTTTTAGTTGATTTAAGGTATTTTATGTTTTTTATGATTTTTATGATTTTTAGGTTTTATGACGTTTAATTGTTTTATGGATTTCATATTTTTCTTATGATTTTTAGATGTTTTTACGTTTTTAGTGATTTTTATAGATTTTACGGATTTTTACGATTTTTTGTGATTTTAAGGATTTTATGGTTTTAGGTTAATTATTGTATTTATTTTGGGGGGGGGGGAGGTTTATTGTTTTTTTAGTTTTTATTGGTTTTACGGTTTTTTAGTGTTTTAAGGTTTTTAGTGGGGGTTTTCATTTTTATGGTTTTTAAAGTATTTAGGGGTCTTTACATTTTTATGTATTATTATGGTTTCTTAGGGTTTTTCATGTTTTTATTTTTTTATGTTTTAGGTTATTTTAGAGATCTATTGGGATTTTTATGTTTTTTTATATTATTTATGGATTTTGAGCGTTTTAGGGATTTATAGGGTATCTATGGTTATTATTTTTTGGGTTTTTATGGGGTTTCTAGTTTTTTAACGTTTGTAGTGGTTTAAATGGTTTTTAGAGTTTTTATTGTGTTTTTAGGGGTTTTATGATTTTTATGGTTTTTAGGGTTTTTCTGTTTTTTATGGTTTTTTATGGTCTCTTTAGGATTTTAGGGTTTTTATCATTTTTTGGTTTTTCTAGTTGTTTAGAATATTTTATGCATTGAGGTATTTTGTGGGAATTTTAAGTATTTTTATGGTTTTTGGGATTTTGATGGTTGTTAGGGGTTTTTAATGTTTTAGGGGGTTTTAGGGTTTTATTGTTTGCTATGTTTTTAGGGGATTTATGTGTTTTTCATTTTTAAGGTTTTCTTAGGGTGACTAGGGATTTAGGGTTTTTTATATTTTTATGTATTTTTAGGGGGTTTTAGGAATTTTATGGGCTTTAGGGTTTTTTGGGACACTATGGGTTTTTAATGATTTTTCTGGATATTAAAGATTTTATGGTTTTTGGAGGTTTTAGGGTTTTTGTATTTTATAATGATTCTATCATTTTTTTATTTATTTTAAAAAAAATTGATTGGTTTAAAGGGTTTTAGATATATTAGTGGGATTTAATGGTTTTTATGTGTTTAAAGGGTTATAATGGTTTTTGGGGATTTATGGTTTTTAGGGGTTCTTAATGTTTTTAGGGTCTTATAGGTCTTTTAGTATTTTTAGTGTTTTTCATGTTTTTACAGGATTTAAGTGTTTTTTATGTTTTTAAGGCATTCTTGGTTATTTTTAGGTTATTTAAGGATTTCAATGTTTTTAATATTTTTAGAGTTTTTTATGTTTTTATGGGGTTTTATGGATTTTATATATTTTATGGGTATTCTGAGTTTTTTTGGTTTTATAAATTTGTAGGATTTTTAGGGTTTTTTTGGTTTTTATGAGTTTATTGTGTTCTTATGATTTTAATGTTTTCATGGGTGTTTTGAATATTTTTATGATTTCTTTCATTTTTATGTATTTTTATTGATTTATTTTTATTTTGATTTTTTTGATATTTTAGGGATTCGAGGTTTTTCAGGGTATGGGGGGGGGGGTTATATGGTTTATTTTTTTTTGGGGTTTTGGTATTTTTTTCAATTTTTTTGTTTGTAATGGGTTTGTAGTGTTTTTAAACTTTTTGGGGGTTTAAATGAATATTAGAGTTTTATTTTTTTTTTGTAGTTTTTTGGGGAATTTGGGGTTTAAGTTACTTAGATGTTTGTTTGGTTTCTACACATTTTTAGGGGTGTTAGGTTATTTTCATATTTTAAAGTGTTTTGGTTTTTTAGAATTTTACAGGTTTTTAGAGGATTAATGTGTTTTTAGGTTTTTAATGTTTTCATTGGGGTTTTCAGGGAGTTTAGTGGTATTACGATTTTATATAGTTTTAGTGATCTTTATGATTTTTTTTGGAATTTTGACGTTTTAGGAGTTTTGTTGGTTTATAGGTGCTTTCTGTGTTTTATGGTTTTCATAATTTTTTGTGTTTCTTGGCATTTTTTGTGATTTTACATTTTTAATGTGATCTTATTTTTTTAGATTTTAACCTTTTTAGTGATTTTCGGCTTTTACGATTTTTCTTTGTTTTTTAGGTTTTCAGGTAATTCGATTGTTTTTAGGGGTTTCTTTGGGTTTTTAGGGTTTGATTGGTTTGTTAAGTTAATAGGAGTTTTGATTTATTTTTTTAGCAATCTATTGGTTTCTAGAGTTTTTAGTTTTCTTAGGTGATTAAAGGGTTTTATATTTTTACTATTCTTTTGGGTTTTTATAGGGTTTTGTGGGATTTTAAGGTGTTTCGATGGTTATATGATTTTTATGGATTATTATTGATTTAAGGGTCTCTTAGGGTTTTTACATTTTTTTTTATTTTATGGATTTTTCGAGTTTTTATGGATTTTTTGTTATCATTGGGGTTTTTATGGATTTGTAGGGATTTTTAGGCTTTTATTCTTTTTAAGTGTTTTTACGGATTTTGAGGTGTTTTATGGATTTAATGGATTGTCAGGGTTTTTATGGTTTTTCGGTTTTATTTGTTTTAAGTGTTTTTAGTTTATTATGGTTTTCTTAGGGGTTTTTAATGTTTTTAGGGTTTTAACTTTTTCGGTATTTTAGTTCATTTTTTGGATTATTATGGTTTTTTGAGTTTTGGAAAGTTTTAGGGTTTTTATATTTTTATGGTTTTTTCAGTTTTCAAACGTTTAATGTTTTTTAGAGTTTCTTAAATATTTTTTGCGTTTAAGGATTTTTAGAGTTTTTGTGTGTTTTTAGTGTTTTTATGGGGTTTTACGGTTTTTATGGGTTTTAGTAGTTTTCTGGTTTTTTTATTTTGCAATTTATTTATTGTTTTTATGATTTTTTTCATTTTTTATGTTTTTAGTGGTTTTATGATTATTAGTTTATTATAGTATTTTTGGGTTTTTTTAGTTTTATAAGGTTTTTTAGTTTTTAAGGATTTTAGAATTTTGAGGGTTTTTATAGATTTTTGAGTATTTTTATGATTTTTACGGTTTTTCATTATTTATTTGGATTTTAGTGTTTTTTAGAGTTTTATGGTTTTTTGGGTTTGAGTTTTTTTTAGTTTTTTAATGGATATTTAGAGTTTTTTAATCATTTTTATGTTTTTGAAGGGTTTTTCGGATTTTATTGGGTTTTAGGATTTTTATGGGTTTTCAATGTTTTTATGGTTTTTGAAGGTTTTTATAGTTTTTAGGGGATTTAGGGTTCTTAGGTTTTTTATGGTTTTTAGGGTTTGAGGGGTTTTATAGGTTTTATGGGTTTTAATGATTTTTGGATTTTTTAGGTTTTATTAGGGTCTTTAGGGTTTTATGTTTTTTTATATTTTCTGGTATTTTTATGTAATTTTTATGATTTATATGGATTTTTATGGTTTTAGAGATTTTGATGGTTTTTTGGGTTTTTAACGTTTTTATGGTCTTTATGGGTTTTATTGGTTTTTAGGTCTTTAATGATTTCATAGGGCGTTTAGAGTTGTTAGGGTTTTTATTTTTTTCGGGATTTTTATGGATTTTTTGATTTTTTTGGGTTTTTATGGTATATAGGTATTTTTGGTGTCTCTATGGTTTTTATGGTTTTCATTGAGTTTTTTATTGTTTTACGGTATTTTGGATTTTTTAAACATTTTTAGGGTATTAATGTGTTTTATAGTTTTTATTGTTTTTGGTGTTTTATGGGTTTTTATTATTTTTTTATGAATTTATGTTTTTTATGAATTTTACTGTCATTTGGGAGTTTAATGTTATTTATGGTTTTTAGGATTTTTTTATGGATGTTATGTGTTTTTATAATTTTATGGGTTTTTAGTGTTTTTATGGGGTTTTACGGTATTTATGTTGATATACATTTTTTATAGTTTTTATGATTTTGATGTTTTTAGTGTATTTTTCAATTTTGAGGATTTTTAGAGTTTTCTTTAGGTTGTTATGTGTTTTTAGGGTTTTTTAGTTTTTTATGCTTTTAATTTTTATAGAGTTATATTATCATTTTTAGGGGTTTAAAGCAGTTTTAGAGTTTTAAATTGTTTTTAGGGTATTATAGGATTTAACATTTTTAACATTTAAGGGGATTTTATGTTTTTTTGGATATTTAATGTTTTATGGTGTTTTTAGCATTCTTTTCATTTTTTGGGTTTTGAAGCGTTTTTAGTGTTTTTTTGCATATAAGGTTTCCATAGGGATTTTCTAGGTTGTTATGGTTTTTTACATTTTTAGGTATTGTGTATGTTTTTATGGGTTTTTAGGTTTTCAGGGATTTTAAGTGTTTTTAGTGGTTTTTGGATTTCAGGGGATTTTGGATTTTTAGGGTTTTTTAATTTTTATAGTTTTTAAGTATTTTAGAGTCTTTTAACGTTTTTAGGGGCTTAGAGGGCTTCTAGAATTTTTCATGGATTTTAGGTTTTTTATGGGTTTTGTGGTCTTTATGGTTTTTAGGGGTTTTAGGGATTATATGGTTATAATGATATTTTTATGTTTTAGCATTTTTAGGTTTTTAGGGGTTTTAATATTTTTTAAATCTTTAAGGAATTCAAAAAGATTTTTCATATTTTTTAGGGTTGTTACATTTTTATTGAATGTTTTGGTTTTTTAGCATTTTAATGGTTTTTAAGGTATATAGGGATTTTCAAAGATTTAGTGTTTTTAGAGAATTTATGGTTTTTTTTTGTTTTTCAGTGTTTTTAAGGCTTCTTAGATTATTTTAAAGTTTTTAGAGATATAAATTGATTTTATAGTTTATAATGATTTTTAGAGTCTTTATGGGGTTTTAGTGGATAAATGAGATTTATGTATTTTTATTTTATTAGTTGGTTTTAATAGGTTTAAGCATTTTTTAGGTTTTTAAGGGTTCTATATGTTTTCAGGGTTTTAAGGTTTTCTTAAGGGTTTAAAGGATTTTTATGGTTTTTCACGTTCTTAAGTATTTTTAAGTATATTTTTACTATTTTTTGGGTTTTAGGGGTTTTATTGTAGTTTTAATGGGTTTTTAGAGTTTTTTAACACCTATAGCGGTTTAATGCGGTATTAGAGGTTTTAGTAGTTTTTTTGTTTTTATGGATTTTTGGGATTTTTTATAGTTTTGGGGGTTTTTATTATTTTAACAATTTTTATGGTTTTACGGTCTTTTTATAGTTTATGATATTTTTTAGAAGTTTTTAGGTTTTCTAGGGATTTTATGTGTTCTTAGTATATTAATGTTTTCTTAGTATTTTTTACGGTTTTAAGGGTTTTCAATTTTTACAAATTTGTAGAGGTTTTTAGGATATTATTAGTTTTTTATTTTCATTAGGAATTTTTTGAGTTTTAGTGTTTTTATGATTTTTTATGGTTTTATGGTTTTTAATGGTTTTAGTGTATTTAATTATTTTTATATTTTTTATGTTTTATTAGGTTTTATTAGTATTTTATTGTTTTTTACGTTTTAAAAAAATTTATGGAATTTTTAGGATATTTATGATTTTTAGGGTTTTAGGGATTTAGAGATTTTTTGGGAGGTTTTATTTTACGTTTGAGTTTTTTTTTTATTTTTACAGTCTTTTACAATTTTTGGTGTTTAAATGGGTTTTTGAGCTTTTAGTAGTTTTAGGGTTTTCAGGAATTTAGATTTTTTGATGGATTTTTGTGGTATTTATGGGTTTTTTTGTTTTTATAGTTATTCTAGGTTTTTGTGAATTTTTTATGATTTTTAGGGGTTTGGGTTTCTTTAGTTTTCTTATGGGTTTTCATCATTTTTAATGTTTTCGATTTTTAGTATTTTTAGGGATTTGTAATGATTTTTATAGTTTTTTAGATATTTTGGGATTTCGGGGGAATTTTATGGTCTTTGAGAGTTTTAATAATATTTTACGTGTTTCTGGGTTTTAAGTGTTTTTAGTTATTTATGGTTTTGATAGGGTTTTCTGGGTTTTTATTGTTTTTATGTTTTTAGGGATATTTTTTTAGAATATTTAAGATTTTTATGTCTGTTATTGTTTTTTTGGATTTTGGGAGATTTTATGTTTTTAGGGGGTTTTGGGGTTGGGGGGGGGGGTTAGGGGGTTCTCAATATTTTAAAGAGGTTTATGGGTTTTAGAGTTTTTTAACGTTTTTAGTGATTTAATTTTTTTAGAATTTTTTTTCTGGATTTATAATGTTTTTGGTGGTTTTGGGGGATTTAATGGTTTTAGTGGTTTTATGGTTTTTAGGTTTTAGGGGATTTAGGGTCTTTTTAATGGTTTTTATATATTTTTGTGTTTTAACTGTTTTTAGGTTTTTATATTTTTCATAGTGAATTTCTAGTTTTTATGGTTTTTAAATTTTTAGGTGTTTTTATGGATTTTTTGTTTTTTTCGTTATTTTGAGTTTTTTTTGGATTTTGAGGGTATTTAATGGTTTTGAATGTTTTTTATATTTTTAGGGGTTTAATCTTTTTTTTTCGGGATTTTTGGAGTTTTAAGTGTTTTTTGTTTTTTATGTTTGTTTTACGGTATTTTTAGGAATTGAGGGGATTAATGTTTTTACATACTTTTAGGGATTTTTAGGGTTTTAGGGTTTTAGGGTTATTAAGGATTTTGAGTGTTTTGATGGGTTTTAGGGTTTTAATGGTATTTTGATTTTTTTAGGTTCTTAGAATTTTTTGTGGTTTTTAGCATTTTTTCATTTGTAGGGGTTTTAAGGTTATTACGGGTTTTGTGGTTTTTAGGGTTTTTAGAGTTTTTTAGGATTTTTATGTTTTTTAGGGATTTTAGAATTTTTTAGCTTTTTTCAGGGATTGCATTTTATTAGGATTATATGGGTTTCTTGGGGGTTTCTCGAGATTGTAGTGGTTTTTACATTTTTTAGGTATATTTTGTGATTTTATTAGTTTTTTAATTTTCTTATTATTTTTAGTTGTCTTGAGGGATTTTTAGGGATTTTGGGAGTTTTTAGGTTTTTTATGTTTTTAGCAATTTTTTATTTTAGGGGATTTAAATATATTAAATATTTTATGTTTTTCTTGTAGAGTTTTTTTGGGACTTCTAGTGTTTTTATGTTTTAGATATTTTTAGGTATTTTTTAGGATTTCCATAGGTTTTTGGGGTTTTAGGTATTTTGAGGGTGTTAGGGATTTTATGGTTTTTAGTGTTTTTTTGGGGTTTTGGGATTTATGGGTTGTTCTGAATTTTTAAGGGGTCTTAATGTTTTTATAGTTCTTAAAATATTTATGGGATTAAAGGGTATTTTATAGTTTTTTTTGTTTTAATATAAGTTTAGTGTATTTTTTGGGTTTTAGGGGTTTTTTGGAATTTTTTTGTTGGTTTAATGTATTTTTAGGGGTTTACTGGGATTTTTTCTATTTTTATTTTTTATGAGTTTAATGTGTTTTTTATTTTCCAAGGTTTTCTTTGTTGTTTTTCGAGAATTTTGGGTTTTTTATGTTTCTAGTGAGTTTTTTTGAGTTATTTAGTATTTTTATGGTGGTATATAAGTTTATGGGAAATTGAAGAGTTTTTAGGATTGTTTAGGGTTTTTGGTGTTTTTAGGTTTTTTGGGTTTTAATTATATTTAGTATTTTATGATTTTTATAGAGTTTTTCATGGTTGTTAGGGATTTTTACAGTTTTAGTTATTTTTAGGGTTTTTATGATTTTTTTTGTTTTTTGGTTTTTCGGTTTTTTGGGTTTTTGGGGATTCTTTGAATTTTAGGGTTTTGAAGTACTTTTAGATAATTTTTACCATTTAAGAGTTTTAATGGGTTATTAGAGCTATGGTTTTTTATTACGTTTTTATGGGGTTTTATTGTTTTTAAGGTATTTAGGTTTCTTATAGTCTATATGGATTCCAACGATTTTTTTTTGGATTTCTAGCATTTTTTATATTTTTATATGCTTTTTATATGTTTTTTATTTTACGTTTATCTTATGAGTTTTGATTGTTTTATCAGTTTTTAAATTTTTTTGGATTTTAAAATCTTATAAGGCTATTTATGGTTTTTATGGATTTTTGAGGGTTTTTATTATTTTTAGAGTTTTTATAGTTTTTGGGGGGTTTAGGGTTTTTGGAATTTTTTAGGTGTTTAATGTTTTTTTGAGTTTTTTTGCATTTTTTGGGTTTAAATTATTTTTATAGATTTAGTGGGTTTTTTTTGTTTTCTATTGAGTTTCATTGTTTTTTATAGTTTTTAGGGGTTTAATGGTTTTTAATGATATTAGTTTTTTTCATATCTTTTAAGGGTTTTTTTGGTTTTTGATAAGTTTCATGTGTTTTAAGGTTTTTAAGGATTTCATTAGGTTATTCAGCTTTTTTGGATTTTAATATTTTAATGCATTTCATTTGGTTTTATGGTTTTTAGATATTTTGACGTGTTTATGGGTTTTTGGGTTTTTGCATTTTTAGCATTTTTAGGGTTTTTAGGGATTTTATTTATTTTTATTTTTTATGGTTTTCTTATGTTTTTTAATTTTTTATAGATGTTTTTACTTTTTAGGAATTTTTAATGATTTTATAGTAAGTTTTGGGTTTTAGGGTTACATTGATTTTGAGGGTCTTTATGGGTTTTTTTTGGGTTTTCTGGGTTTGTAGAGTTTTTTAGAGTTTTTATTGTTTTAAAATGGTTTTTTGAGTATTTAATGAATTTAAGGGTTTAAAGGTTTTCATTATTATTTATAGTGAGTGTTTAGGTTTTTTGTTCTTTTTAATGTTTTTAGGGTTTTTTTTGTTTTATTGGTTGTTAGGGTTTTAGTGGTTTTATGATATATTTCATTTTTCCATTTTTTGGGGTCATAATTTTTAAAGGGTTTTATGGTTTTCAAAAGATTTTTTAGGATTTTTATATAATTTTAGGTTTTTAGAGATTTGGGGGTGGGGTTAATAATTTCACGGATTTTTAGAATTTTTAGGGATTTGAGGCGTTTTAGGGTTCTTAGGGTTTTTAGAGTTTTTATAGTTATTTATGGGTTTTATTATTTTTTGTGTTTTTTACAGTTTTTAATGTTTCTAGAATTTTTAATGCTTTTAGGGGTTTAAAATGATTCTATATTTTTTAGTAGGTTTTATGGTTTTATGGGTTTATAGGGTTTTCTAGGTTTGAGGGGGTTTAATGATTTTCATGGGTTTTATGGCCTTTAACGGTTTTTCGTGTTTTATAAGAATTTAGGGGTTTAAAGTGTTGTTTGGGTATTTATGGTTTTTTTAGTGTTTACAAGGTTTTATGGATATTTAATTTTTTCAGGTATTTTTCATTCTTTTTTAGGATTTTATGTTTTTTCATAGGTTTTAGGGATTTTTAAGGGGTTTGTAGGTTTTTAGGGATTTTACTATTTAAAATATTTTTTGTTCATTTTTTTGGTTCTTAGGGGTTTCTGTGTTTTTAGGTTTTTAATATTTTTATGAATTTTAAGGTTTTTTATATTTTTAAGAACTTTTAGAGTTTTTTTTTGGTTTTTTATGGTTTTTAACTATTTTTAAGGATATTGATTTTTTTTGTTTTTTAGGGGTTTTTTAGTTTTTATGGTTTTTAAAAAATTTCGGGGATTTTTATTTATGTCTTAGGGTTTACATTTTTTACTATTTGTAACAATTTTACGGGTTTATATTGTTTTTAGCATTTTTATTATTTTTATGGTTTTTATGTCTTTTTTGGCCCTTTATGGGTTTTTAGGGTTTTTTGTTTTTTGTTTTTTTAGGAATTATTGATGTTTTACGGTATATTGAGGGATTCTAGAGTTTTAGTGTTTTTCAATTTTTAGGGGTATTAAGTGTTTTTCAAAGTTTTAGGGTTTTTTTACTTATTTTGGTATTGTTAGGGATATTTTAAGATTTTTTTGGTCCTAAGGATTTTGAGGGTCTTTCAGATTTTGATGGTTTTATGGGGTTTTAGGGTTTTTAAAATATTTTATGTTTTTTCAAGGTTGTAAGTGTTTTTGGGTTTAAATGTTTTCTTGAGGTTTTTAGGGTTTTGGGGTTATTAATGTTTTTAGGGATGATTGGGGAATTTTTATGATTTTTATGGGTTTTTAGGATTTTATGGATTCTTAGGGGTATTTTGGTTTTTCAGTATTTTTAGTGATTTTTAGATTTTTATGTATTGAGGGTTTTTTGATATTTTTTTGGTTTTAAGGAATTTTATAGTTTTTTATGTTTTTAAGGATTTAAGGGTTTTTATGGTGTTTAGTATTTTTATAGGTTGTTTTTGTTTTTATGGGTTTTTAAGGATTTAGGGTTTTTATGGTTTTTATAGATTGTATGGTTTTCAGTGTTTTTTTCATTTTTTGGATTTTAGGGATTTTTTGAATCTATAGTTTTTGAGGATTTTTTATTGATTTTTGGTATTTTTTACCATTTTTATGGATTTTAGAGTTTTTTGGGGATTTTGATGGTTTTTAGGGGGTTTTGGGTTTTAATGATTTTTGTGGATTGTTGGTTTATTTGTGTTTTTTGGGATTTTATTTATTTATTTTTTTAAAACTTTTTTTTTATTTTAAAGGGTTTTTAGATTTTTATGGTTCACTTTGGTTGTTTTTTGTTATTGTGTGTTTTTTGATTTTTAATTCTGGGGGGGTGTATGGTGGTTTTTGGTATTTTGGGTATTTTTGGGTTTTTACAGTTTGTAGTAATTTTTTTGTTTTTTATGGGTATAAATTGTCATTAGTTTTTAATGTTTTCATAGAGTTTTCAAGGTTTTATATGGTTTTTAGTTTTTAGGGACTTGAGGTGTTTTTTAGGAATTTTTTAGTTTTTATGGTTTTTAGAGATTATGACAGTTTTAGGGGTTTTATTGTTATTTTAGTTTTAAATTTTTAAGGTTTTAGGGGTTTGAAGTATTTTTGAGGTTTTTAAGGGATTCATTGTGATTTTCAGGGGTTTATGGTTATTTTAAATTTTTAAGGAATATTATGGACATTTTATGATATATATGGTTCTTTGGGGTTTTTGTGATTTTAGGGGTATTTTTGTGATATTAATGGTTTTTTTTGGTTTTAGGGGTTTTTCCTGTTTTCTTATGGTTTTAGGGTATTTTGATATTTTTAACGTTTTTAGGGGTTTAAATTGTTTTAAGAGTTATTAAAAAGTTTTTAGGATATGTGTGGGGTTTTTTCAATGTTTTAAGGGTTTTAGGAGGATTTATGGTTTTTAGGGTTTTAGGGGTATCAGGTATATTCAGTATTTTTTGTTTTTTTGGGTTTTTTTAAGTGTTTATAAGTATTTAATATTTTCTTATTATTTTCTAGGGGTTTCAGTGTTCTTTATATTAATAGTGATTTTACGAATATTTAATTATTTTTATGGGTTTTTAAGTTTTTATGGATTTTGGGGGTTTTATTGTTTTAGGATTTCTATGGGGTTGTTAAGTTTCATAGGGGGTTTAAGGTTTTTGAAGTTTTGTAATGTTTTTAGGGGTTTAAATGGTTATCAGATTTCTTAGATATGTTTTAAGGTTTTATGGGTTTTATGGTTTTTAGATTATTGTAGGATTTTTAGTGTTTTAGTTTTTTTGTAGTTTTAATTGTTTTTATGTTTTTATGGTTTTCATAATGTTATCATGGTTTTAACAGTTTTTTATGGTTTAAGAGAACTGTAGGCAATTTATGATTATTATAGGTTTTTATATTATTTATGGATTTTAAGGGTATTTATGGGGTTTTTGGATTATTTAGATTTTTTTGTCTTTTTGAGGTATTTTAGAGGTTTTATGTGTATTTTGGTTTTCATGTTTTTTAGTATATTTCATGGGATTTTGTGTTGTTTGATTTTTTAGGTATTTTTAGGGATTATTTAGGATTTTTATGGGTTTTTCAGGTTTTTAGTGATTTTTCATTTTTTGGGTTTTTAGAGTTTCTATGGGTTTTTTGGATATTTTGTATTTTTTAGTGATTTTATGTGGTTTTAGAGTGTTTACAAATTTTAGGAGTTTAAATGGATTTTATAGTTTTTAGTTTTTTAGTGTTTTTATGGAATTTTAAGGTTTTTTTGATGGGATTTTATCCTTTTTAGGGGTTTTAGGGTTTTAGGGACCTTTTAGGGGTTTCAAGGATTATCGGTTTTTAGGGGATAAAAGTGTTTTTTTTTTGTTTTTATGATTTTTACTGGGTTTTAGGGATATTAGGTTTTTTACATTTTTAGGTATTTTAATTCTTTTTTTGTATTTTTATATGTTATTACAGATTTTAGATATTTTTAGGGTTTTAGGGTTTTAGGTATTTAAGGTTTTTGAGCATGTTTTAGTGTTTCAGGGGTTTCATGTTTTACTATGATTTTAAGGTTTTCTTTAGGGTTTTTTAGGTTTTTATGATTTTTAATGTTTTTATAGATATTTTGATATTTTTTTGGATTTTAATGGTTTTGAGTGTTTCTATATATTTTGAGGGGTTTAAGGTTTTTTTTGAGTTTTTAGTGTTTTAGGGTTTTAGGGGTTTTATGTTTTTAGGTGTTTTGAGTGTTTTTTGGTATTTAATTTTTTCTTATGGTTTTTCAGGGTTTTTACAGATTTTACATTTTTAGGGATTTATAGGGTTCTTTTATGATTTTTATGATTTCTAGGGTTTTATGTGTTTTTGAGGAGGTTTTTTTGGATTTTATGATTTTTATAGCTTTTTGGGTTTTTTTGGGGTTTTTTAGTTTTTAGTGTTATAATGTTATTTAGAGTTTTTTAATGTTTTTAGGGGATCAAGAGGTTTATGTAATATTTTACTTTTTATGGTTTTATGGTTATTTAGGTTTTTTAATATTTTATGGGTTTTATGGGTTTATGGTCTTTTAGGTTTTTTGGGTTTTTAGCAAATATTTGGTTTTTGAGGATTTTAAGTGTTTATGTTATTTTAGGTTCGGTTAGGGTTCTTAGGGTTTTTGGGGTTTTTTATTTTATTAGATATTTTTAGGCCATTTTATGTTATTTATTATTATTTTTATTTTATGGATTTTTCTGTTTTTTGGGGTATTTAGCATTTTAAGGTTTTTTTCTTCTTTTGGTTTTCTTTTTGATTTGTTAGGGTTATTAATGTTTTTTTCAATTTTTAAAATTTTAAATGTTTAAAGGTGTTATACATTTTTTAGTGGGATTTTAGGGTTTTAGGAGTTTTTGGAGTTTTTGGATATTTAGGGGTTTATGGTTTTTAGGTTTTTTAAGGGTTTTCATGATTTTTTGTGTATTTACTGCTTTTTCAGTATTTTAGGGTCTGTTTGTGTTGTTAGGTTTTACGTTTTTCTTATGGTTTTTAGTATATAAAGGGTTTTTACATTTTTAGTTATTTTTAGGGATTTTTTATATATTTTTTGGTCCTTTAGGGTTTTTAGGGATCTTGATGGGTTGTAGGAATTTTTAGATTTTTTAGGGGTATTAGGATTAAAGCAGTTTTTTGGGTTTTTAGTGGTTTTAATATTTTTTAGTTTTTTGTGTTTTCGTGGGTTTTTTCAATGTTTTTCGGGGTTTTATATGTAAAGTAAATTTTAGGGTTTTAGGATTTTTATGGTTTTACTGGTTTTTTTGTTTTCTTTCATTTTTAGAGTTTTTAAAAAAATTCAGGGGGTTAATGTGTTTTTAAAGTTTTCAGTGGTTTCTTGTGGTTTAATGGGAATTTAGGGGTGTTTCAGTTTTTAATGATATGAAGAATTTTTACGCGGTTTTAGGTTTTTTTGTGTTTTCTATGTATTCATGGGTTTTATGTGTTTTTTAGTATTTATGATTTTCTTATTGATTTATTGGGTTTTAGGTGTCTTTTCGTTTTTTGGTTTTTTAAGATGTTTTACGAATTTGATGATTTTTAGGGTCTTTTCGGAATTTGATGATTTTTAGAGTTTTTTATTTTTAATGTTTATATGTTTTTTTTGTTTTGTGGTTTTTTCTAGTTTATAGGGGTTTTAGGGTTTTTTGAGTGTCTTTATTTCTTTATTAATTTTAATTGTTTTTAATGTTTTTAGTGGGTTTTAGTTTTTTGGTGGGGTTTTATGGTTTTTTAGGTTTTTTGTGTCTTTAATTTTTAACTGTTTTGTTGTTTTTATGCTCCTTTTAGGATTTTTTAGGTTGTTTATATTTTTTTATTTTAATATGGGATTGAAGTGTTTTTAGGTTTTTAATTTTTTTCCTTTGGGTTTTCAGGATTTTTATGGCTTTTTATGATTTTTGGATATTTTGAAGGTGTTGAGGGGTTTTAGTGATTTTAGGGGTCAGAACGTTTTTCATGGTTTTCTGTATTTTAAGTGATTTTAGTGTTTTAAGGTTTTCATAGGGGTTTCTAGGGTTTTTAGGTTTTTTAATTTTTAGAAAATTCATGTGTTTTTTATTATTATTATTTTTAGGTTTTTTAGGGGTTTGGGGATTTTAGGAATTAAATGGGTTTTTATATTTATTTACATATTTATTTGTTTAAAGTTGTTTTCTAGTTTTTAGTGGGTTTTTATGTTTTTATTGTATTTAGCATTTGTAATGATTTTAGTGGGTTTTATTGCCTTTTGTGGTTTTAGAGGACTTTGGGTCTTTTATTGTTTTTAACATTTTCAATTTTTGGGGGGTTTTGAAGGATTTTATGTTTTTATATTTTTCATTGGCATTTCAGAGTTATTAAGGGTATTTATATTTTGAAGTATTTTTAAGGTATTTTTTACTGTTTTTATGTTTTATTAGTCTCTTTGAGATTTTGAGTGTGTTTAGGGTTTTTCTAGGTTTTTGGGATTTTTTTATTATTTTTAGTGTTATTTTGGTTTTTAGCGGGTTTTAGTGATTCATGGTTTTAAAGGTTTTCTTAGGGTTTTTAGGGGTTTTTCATCTTTTTATGATTTTAGGGATCTATAGGTATTTTAGGATTATTTATGGTTTTTAATGTTTCTAGGAATTTTATGGATTTTAGGTGATTTCTTTAGTTTTTTGGGTTCTTTATGGTTTTATGGGTTTTTTGAGTTATTAGGTATTTTAGTGGTTTTTTAATATTTTCATGTGTTTACAAGGTTTTTAATATTGTTATCATTGCTTTAGGGATATTTAGGATTTTGAGCATTTTTTATTTTTTAGTGGTTTTAATGTATTTAGGGTATTTCGGGTTTTAGTGCCGATTTAGGGTTTGTTACAATATTTAGAATTTTTTATGTTATTTCGGTATTTTAAGTGTTTTTAGCCTTTAATGTTTTGATAGGGTCTTTTTGGGTTTATAGGTTTTTTTATGTTTTAATGGATTTGTAAGGTTTTAGGCTTTTAAAGATTTTAATGATTTTAAAAATTTTAAGGAGATTTAGGGGGTTTAGGATTTTGGGGTTTTTAGGGTTTTTAGGTTTTTATGGGTTTTATGTGTTATTAAAATTTTAAAATATTCTTATGGGGTTCACATTTTTTAATTTTTTATGTTTTTGAGGTATTTTTAGAAATTGTTTAGGATTTTCAATGGTGTTTACAATTTTTTGGGATTATGATGCATTTTATGGGTTATTGGATTGTTGGGGTTCAGAGTTTTTTCGAGTTCTTAGTGTTTTTTTGGTTTTTTCGAATTTTTAAACATTTTTAGAGGTTTAAAGTGTTATAAGTGTTTTTAGTTGTTTTACGGTTTTTAAGGGTTTTATGGGTTTTTAGAGTTTTTTGGATTAAAGGGGTTTTAAGGATTTTTTTAGTGTTTTTAGTATTTTTAGTGTTTTAAGGGGTTTTTGTGGTTTTCTAAAGGGTTTCGAGTATTTTTATGAGTTTTAAAATTTTTCGTGATTTCTAGTGTTTTTAGCATATTTATGGTTTTTATGGATTTGATGAATTGTGAAGGTTTATAGGGTTTTATGGTTTTTATGATTTTTTTTGGGTTTTTTGAAATTTTTTTAGTTTTTAGGTTTTTTAAAGATTTAATGAGTTATTAAAATTTAAATGGATTTTTATGTTATTTGTAGATTTTAGTTGGTTTAAGTGTTTTTATGTGTTGATAAGTGTTTTCTAGGTTTATACTGGTTTTCAACTAATTGATGGGTTTTATCATAATATGGGATATTTATTATTTCTTTGGATCTTTTTAGAGTTTTACGGTTTTTTTTATTTTTAGGTTTTTAGGAGTTTTAAATGATTTTAGGTTTTCAAGGTTTTCATTGGGGTTTTTAGTGTTTTAAGGTTATTTAACTTTTTAGGAATTTTTATAGTTGTTTTGGATTTTTTTGGATTTTATGGATTTGGAATGATATTAGGTTTTTTAGAGATATAAGAATTTTAAGGTTTTTAGGTTTTTAGGGTTTTAAATTGTTTTTAGGTTTATATGGTTTAATAATTTTTTTATCATTTTTAGGGGTTTTCAATTTTAGAGTTTTTAGGGTTTTGTTATGATTTTTATGGTTTTAAGAGTTTTTAATAATTTTGAGGGTTTTTGCAGTCTTTTATGGTTTTTATTATAGTTTTTGGGGTTTATGGTTTTTTTTTATTTTTTATGTTTTTTAAGGTATTTAGAGTATCTAAATGTTTGCAGGCATTTAAATAGTTTTTGTAGTTATTATTGTTTTTTTGATTTATGGGGTTTTTCGGGTTCTTAATTTTTTTAACAGTTTTTATGGGTTTTAGGGGTTTTAGAGGGTTTTATGGGTTTTAGGGGTTTTATGTTATTTTGGCCTTTTAGGGTTTCTTATGGTTTGTAACTTTATTTAGGGTTTTAGGGGTTTTAATTGGTTTTGGGATTTTATGATTTTACAAGGGCACTTCATGGTTTTTAGTATTTTTTAGGCTTTTAGGGTTTTTAATTATCTTTAAGGATTTTAATAGTTTTAGGATTCTTCTGTATTTTGAGAGGTTTTAGGTTTTTTAGGGTTTTTATATTTTTGAATTTTTAGGGGTTTTATGTGTTTTTAGGTTTTTAAGGATTGCTTACAAGTTTTCAGGTTTTTAGGGATTCTAAACTTTTAAGGATTTTATGGGTTGTTAGGATTATTTGGTATTTTGAGGGTTTTAGGAATTTTTATAGTTTTTGGGGGATTTAAGGTTTTTTGAGTTTTTAGGGGTGTTTTGAGTATTTAGGGTTTTAAAGGGTTTTTAGATTTTTTTAATGTTTTTGGGGATGAAATGGTTTTAAGTGTTTTAGTGGGGTTTTAAGGCTTTAATTTATTTTAGGGGTTTTATGGTTTTTATGGGGTTTTATTATTTTTAGTGGTTTTTAGTTATTTTATGTTTTTTATGGTTTTTAGAATTTTTATGTTTTTTAGTGGTTTTAGGTGTCTTGAGGTTCAAAATTTTCCTTATGGTTTCTCTAGGTTTTTTGGTTTTTTTACATATTTAGTGATTTTTATGAAATTTTTATGTTTTTTAGTGTTTGTAGTGGTTTTATGGATTTTTATGATTTCTTGGTTTTTCAAGGGATTCATATGGTTTTATGGGTATTATGAATTTTTAGCATTTTTATATTTTTGGGGGGGTTTAATGTGATTTTATGTTTTTTAGGTTTTCTAAGGTGTTTTCATTGCTTTTTGGTTTATTTACATTTTTAGGGATTTTAGGGAATTTTAGGATATTTAGGGTTTTTAGGGTATTCAAAAATTTTGAGGGCTTTAGGAGAATTATTGGGGTTTTTTATGTTTTTTTGGTTTTTAGGGTTTTTAGGATATTTATATGGGTTTAAAGGGGTTTTAGAGTTTTATTCAACATTTTTTCGATTTAAAGGGTTTTTAATGTTTTAATGGTTTATATGATTTTTGGGGTTTTTATGATTTTTTTGAAGTTTTAGGGGTTTATGTTTTTATGGGTTTTAGGTGTTTTAGTGGTTTTAGAACTTTTAAGTTTTTCTGGGGTTTGATTTGTTTTTAGTTATTTTTTCATTGGGGCTTTTATAGTTTTTAGGGTTTTTATGTTTTTATGGATTTTTAGGGCCTTTTATGATTTTGTTGGTTATTATAGGTTTTGGGGGAATAGAAGGCTTAGTAGTAGGATATTCCTGCTCCCCCAAAGTTTATTCAAAAAAAAGAAACAGCAATTAAGGGATGGGCGGGGTCAATAAACCCACCCCCAAAAACCTGGGACACCCCCCCAAACCCCAAATCTCCCATGAAACCCAAAATGCACCAAAAACCAGTCAAAACAAAAATTGAAAATCATATCCATCAAGATCTCCAAGCCAATTTGCAACCATCATCCCACATGATATCTTACATCATCCATATCCTCCTTGCCATGAATATCCACCGCCAGCAACACAAAACCACCCCATAAAAATTATTAATATCACCATCATCACATCGAAATAAAGTAGCAACCATCACCCAGCAACTCATAATTTAGAAACCATGACGTCCTGACCCATCACTTTCATGAATTTAATACCTACTAGCACATACTGAATCACAAGACCACCACACCCAGACCTAGAACCATTCTACAGCACCCATAACTCTTTGTACTAACCCAGAACCTAATATCCCCTCTAGAGAGATAGCACCCAACATCTCGCATCAAGACCAACATCCCTCACTGGAAATCACTCGCAACCAAACCAGTCACAACCCAGAAATCCACAGTCCCACATATCACCCAGAACGAATTACAACTTGACAAGACCATCATCAACAGAGAAAACCAAAGAAAAAGATGACAATCCAAGAACAAAAAGCTATATCTTCACCCTCTGTATCCACTGTAACCTATCATGAATCTAGAAGATCCATCCAACTCCTCCCAGGCGTAGATCCAGATGCAGAAATCCGAGCATATGACCAAGCACACCACTGCCATGACGTCACAATGCCCACTGCACCCACCATTCACCATTGAGAAGCCAGAGATTCCTGCATATCCCTACCTAATGTGGAACCAGCCGCTTCGCCAGTGATGGATATGGGACCATATAAAACCACCAAACCATATCAACGCACCTTCGATGAGGACCATCACTCCAAACACCAAGATAGCCGAACTTCCAAGACCAAACCCATATCTGAGAAATAGATCTGAGTTCCGGGCCGAGCACGCCACCATCCAGTGATCGAAACGCTGTCACACCGGCCTTCCACCATCGTCAAACCATATAAACCTCCGAAAACACAGATCTAGTTCTAGATTTGTGATTTTCTTCATAATTAACCTGGAAAGGGACATTAGGACCCGCAATACCTTCACGCCGCATCCCCAATGAGAACAGAAACATCTATCACCGAGCTAGTCGATCCTTCAAGACTACGCCCAGACCACTGGCATTATGGGTTTTTTGGGTTTTTTTAATGTTTTTTCATGTTTTTAGGGTTTTTTTTTGTTTTTACAGTTTTGAATGCTTTTAGAATATTGAATGATTTTTAGTGATTTTGGGGGTTTTGGGTTTTAGGGTTTTTTAATGTTTTGGGGGGTTTTATAGTTTTTTGGGTTTTAAGAGTTTTTAGGGTTTTTAGGGTTCTTAGTGTTTTTAAGGATTCTAATTATTTTAATTGTTTTTAGGGGTTTATGGTTTTTTTTGGTTTTTTAGGGGTTTTAAGGTTTTTTACATTTTAGGGATTTCTGATGTTTTTTCGGGTTTTTATGGATTTTGAGTGTTTTATGTTTTTTTAATATTTTTGGGGTTTATGGTTTTATGTATTTTGTATGTTTTAGGGGTGTTCAATTATTATGTTTTTAATGTCATCTTATTTTATTTAATTTTTTTAAGAGGAATTTATATTTTTAAAATTTGGTTTTGGAATTTTGGTATCTTTATTGATTTTTTGTGGGTTTAGGTATTTGGATTGTTTTTATGTTGTTTTAGGGTTTTTAGGATTTTTTTGTTTTTTTGGGTTTTATAGACTTTTGAGTTTTTAGGGTCTTAAGGTTTTTAGAGATTTTATGGGTTTTGGGTGTTTAAAGGGGTTTTATATTTTTATTGTTTTTAGGGTTTTATGGGGTTTTAGAGTCTTTTTGATTTCATAGATTTATTATATTTTTAGTGGTTGTAACTATTTTGGTTTCATTCTATGGTTTCTAGGGGTTTTAGGATTTTTAATGTTTGTGGTTATTTTTAATGATTTTACGAATTTATCTAATTTTCACGAGTTTTATTAATTTTAAGGGGTTTAGGGTTTTTTTGTTTTTATGGTTTTATGGTTTTTAGGCTTTTTAGCCTTTTTTATTTTTTAATGGTTTTATGTGTTTTTAGAGTTTTTAATATTTTTTAGAACTTTTCATGTTTTTTAGGGTAGGAAGATATGAGGATCGGGCTATTCTCGACCCCCAAATTTTATTATGAAAAAAAGACGCAGTAGAGAAGGGAGGGGAGGGGTCAAACGACCCGCACCCAAAAACCCTTTACAATCCCAAGACGCAAAAGACCCCAAAACAAAGACATATCAAAAAAGAGAAAACACTCAAAACCTAGTATGAAAGATCCAGTAGTAGTCCCTACCAAAAAGCAACCAACATTGAGCATCAGCCCCACCATCATCATACGCATCAACTTCATCACCTCCAAAGCATTAGCAACATCACATATCAGCCAAACAGCTACCAACATCCAGCCCATCAGATTCTTACAGCTAGCACCACTTTTAGCAGTTCCCAGCAAACAAACCTCAAGAACAGCGGAATCCCCTATCTAGTAGCTTAACATCCAACAACCATCACATCCATGCCAAACTGCATCCAGCAACAACCAGCTCGCACCCAACAACACCCATTTAGAGGAAAAAACAGGAACACCATCACCCATATCCAGGTCCACAACACTGCCAAGAAACAAACAACAACCATTGACACCATGCACAGCTTCTAACACCTTATCATGAGGAAGATCCACTACCAGCGATAAAGAAACATCAGAACTAAACTCATCAGCTTCCACATATCCCAGTCCACCAGAGTATATCAGCTAGCACTAATGAATCCAAAACCCAACAACTCCCGATGATCTTCAGCCCATATCAGGGCAAACAATACATAACCTGCACTCATACTCAAGACCAGGCCACTACACCCACCACCAAAAAGACAGAACCCAACTCCAGAAAATTTCCCCAGAAGAGTTACACAGTATCACCAGACCGCGCTTAAAATTTCCCAGAAAATCCAGAAACCATAACCTGTTATGGCTCATAACGAGCACCGCAACCAATAAACTGTATGTCTTAAGATTAAAAGACTTCCAACCAGAACTAGAATCAACAATGACCAGTAAGGGAAGAAACATATGCTCCTGAATCTGTTGCGCGATTTGAAAAGAAAACCAAATCATAGCATTAAACAAACCTCCATCCACTGAGAAAGTCTTGGAGACTAAGGCACGAGCCGAGGAAGCGACGTCATCGCTCGATGTCCCAAGCCAAGGAGAAAATTCGGAGACTCCCAAAGTAGAATCATCCACCAGTCGCCAAGAATAGTCTCTAAGCCAATAAGACCACCCAAAATTTCCCACCCCTAGGTCCAGAAAGGGGAGGTCTACATCAAATACACTGAAAAACCTCGCCTCTCCATGAAATCATGCAAACCACCAGGAATCACTCACCACAATAACCGCACTTCCCAGAGCGTTGACTAAGGGCATTGCTTCATCGAAGGAGGAACCATCGCAAGCAAGGAAATGCCCACGGATGAATGGTAACCCGATCTGCTGAGGAAGTGCCATTCCACTGCAAGATCCATGCCAGAAAAAAGCCACCTTTTACTGAATAGAGCCGCCAGATCCCATCATGACCAAGAAGCTTCCACTTCGCACACAAGCACGATACCGGCGGGAGGACCGCGTAAAAAGAATATAATCCACATCACAAGGCTTGAATCAGAAGATACCAATGAAGCTGCCAAGGGTGGATCCAAGAGGAATCCCTAGAAATCGCAACGTCGGAAGGGAGAACCCAGGAGAGAGCAGAATCATCCTTTTCTCTCTTTATTTTTTAGGGGTTTTATGTGTTTTTATGTTATCAATTTTTTTGTGGGGTTTTCTGGTTTTATGTATTTTTTAAATATTTACATATTTTAAGGGATTTTTTAAGTATTTTATGTGTTATTTAGGGTTTTTTAGGTTTTAAGCTATTTTTGAGGGCGATAACGGTTTTCTAGGGTTATTATGGTTGTTTATGTTTTTAGGTTTTTTTTTGTTTTTTTTTGTTTTTATGTTTTTTTAGAGTTTTTTAGTGTTTTAGTGGATGAATGTTTTTTATATCTTTTATTGTTTTATGTTTTTTTATGTTTTTTAAGGGTTTTTTGTTTTTAGGGGCATTATTAGTATTTAGGGGTTTTAGGGTCTTTAGGGTTTTAAGTATTTTCAGTGTTTTTATTTTGTTGGGGTTTTATATTTTTGAGAGTTTTATGGTTTTCATAAGGTTTTGTAGGGTTTTTAGGTTTTTTATGTTTTTACAGTTTGTAGGATTTTTAGGATTTTTATTGAATTTTGGAATTTTGATGGTTATTATAGTTTTTAGGGATTTAATGTATTTTAATGGTTTTTAATTTTTCAGGTTTTTTGGGTCTTTAGTATTTTTTATGTTTTTCTTATACGTATTCAGGGTTTATAGGGGTTTTATTTTTTTAGATATTTTTATGGATTTTTTTTAATTTTTATGTTTTAAATAATTTTTAGGGATTTTATGTGTTTTTATGGGTTTTGTGGTTTTTTTGTGTTTTACGTTTTTTTTGTTTTATAGTTATCTATAGTTTTTTATAGTTTATAATGTTTATCAATGTTTAACTGAATTTTAGAGATTGTATTGTGTTTTATGACATTTATAAATTGTTTGGTATTTTTATGGTTTAAGTATTTTCGGGTTCCTATGGATTTTAGTGGTTTTAGAGTTTTTTAGGGTTTAAATGTTTTTTTAGGTTTTTGCAAATTTCATGTAATTTTTGGTATTTAACGTTTTTAGTGTTTCTCATGTTTATAGAGGGTTTTACGTTTTTTAGGACTCTTTGGGTTTTTTAAATTTGTTTTTGTTTTTAGGGATTAAGGTATTTTATGGGTCTTATAGTCATTTAGGGTTATATGGGTGTTTTTTTTGGTTTTTTTTTGGAATTTATGGTTCTTTTAGTTTTTGGGGTTTTTTAGGATTTTTAGATTTTTTAGCATTTTAGAATATTAATGGATTTTTAGAGATTTAGTGGTTTAAGTTTTTTTTAGTGTTTTTATATTTTAGGGGGCTTTTATGATTTTTAGTGATTTAGGGTTTTTTGTGTGTTTTAGCATTTTTAATTTAATAGGGTATTTTATATTTTTACGGGTTTTAAGAATATTTATAATTCTAAGGTTTTCATAGGGTTTTTAAATTTTAAAAGGATTTTTATATTTTTATATATTTTTAGGTGTTTTTTATAATTTTATATTTTTATGGATTTTTAGTGTTTTTATAGTTTTTTAGAGCTTTTATGGGTTTTATGGTTATTAAGAGTTTTTAGTGTTTTTCGAGTTATTCAAGATTTTTTAGGTTTTTAGAGTTTTTTTACTTTTCAGGTTATTAAAGTGGATTTAGAGATTACAATGGTTTTTAGTGTTGTTCTTGGTTTTATGTTTTTTTATTATTTTTATGTGTTTTTATGGTATTTATGGTGTTTTGGGGGTTTTTAGTGTTCTGTGGTTTTTATGATTTATTTGGGTATTTAGGTTTTTTTGGATCTTATAGTTTTCGTTGGGGTTTTCATGTTTGTTATTTATTTTATTTATTTATGTATTTACGTAATTTAAGTGAATTTTATTTTATTTATGATTTTTATGATTTTTTATTTTTTTAAAGGTTTTATAGGTTTTTACCATTTTTAGGTTTTTAGGGGTTTAATGTGTTTTTTGGTTTTTATGGTTTTCCTTGTGTTTTTAGGGTATTTTGGGGTTTTTATATTTTAGAGGACCTTTTTGTATTTTTATTTTATTTTAGGGTTTTTATGCATTTTAGGATTTTTATGGGTTTTAGGGTTTGTTAGGTTTTTTGGGTATATAGTGTTTTTTTAGTTTGCTAGGAATTTAATGATTTTCAATGTTTTATAATGTTTTTATTGGTTTAACGGGGTTTTATAATTTTTAGTTATTTTAGGATATTCTTGAGTTTTTTCGGGTTTTTAATTTTTATAGGGGTATTAATCGTTTTTAGGTATTTTAGGGCTTTTAGTTTTTTTTAGGGTTTTTATCCTTTTTATGTTTTGATGGGTTTTAAATGTTTCTAGGTCATTAACGTTTTATTAGGTTTTTTAAAAAAATTTATGGTTTTTTAGGATTTTTTGGTTTTTAGGGATTTCAGGGATTTTGATAGTTTTTTGGGTTTTTTGGGTTTTTGGAGTTTTTATGTTTATTTTGGTGTTTAATTTTTTTGGGGTAAGGTTTTCATAGGGGGTTTTTAGGTTTTTTTGGTTTTTTACATTTTAAGGATTTTTTTAGGATTTTTATGGTTTTTAATGCTTTTAGGGATATTTAGGATTTTTAGGGTAATAGGGATTTTAGGGATTTTAGAAATTTTTAGGGGTTTTAAATGTTTTTTTGGTTTGAATTGTTTTCTTAGGGATTTTCAAGGTTTTTTGGATTTTTTACATTTTTATGGGTTCCAAGGATTTTTGTGACTTAAAGGGTTATGGGGTTTTTATGGTTTTAATGTTTTTATGGGATTTAGGCTTTTAAGTTTTTTAGGTGTTTTTAGGGTTTTTAATTTTTCTCTTATCATTTTTAAATATTTTAGAGGTTTATATGGTCTTTCGAGTTTTAGTGGTTTTAGGGTTTTTGTGTGTTTTTTGAGTTTTTATGTTTTTAAGGATTTCTGTGTTTTTATGGGTTATTATGGATTTTATGTTTTTTTTTCTTTTAGAAATTTTAGTTTTTTATGTGTTTTCTATTTTTAATGTTATGTTAGGGTATTTAGGGTTTTTATAGTTCTTTACTTTTTTCAGATTTTTGGATTTTTGGGGTTTTTGTCGTTTTTAGGGTTTGTAAGGATTTTAAGGGATTTTAAGGGTTTTAGAATTTTAAGGGTTTTAAAAATTTAAATAATATTTAGGGTTTTTAGAGGTTTTAATTGTTTTTAGGATTTGTGGTTTTCTTATATTTTTTCAAAATTTTAGCTCCTCTTTTGTTTAAATATATATTTAAGCATTTTAGGATTTTAATGGGTTATTTAGGGTTTTTATGGATTTTTAGGGTTTTTAGGGTTTTTAGAGTTAATTGGTATTTTATGGATTTCTGGGTTTTGGGAATTTTTTTATTTTTTTAGCGTTTGTATGGTTTTTTTGCGTTATTAACATTTATAGGGGTTAAAAGGTTTTTTTATATTTTTAGTGGTTTGTAGGTTTTTTATGGTTTATTTTGGTTTTTATGGTTTTTAGGGGTTATATGGTTTTAGGGTTTTCAAGTGTTTTAATGTTTTTCTGATAGTTTTCAAGGCTTTAGAGATTTCTTATGTTTTTAGGTATTTTAAGAGATTTTTTGATTTTTATTGTTTATTAGTATTTTTAATGATTTTTATGGATTTCATGGTTTTGAGGTTTCTATTAGTGTTTTTAGATTTTTTTATTTTTTAGGGGTATAATTTTTTTTATGGTTTTTAATGATTTATTAAAGGTTCTTATGGTTTTTATGTTTTTACGGATTTAAGGAATTTTTTCATTTTTATGGGTTTTCAGGGTTTTTAATGATTTTGGGTGTTCAAAGGATTTCTTAATTTTTTGTGTTTTCTGGGATTTTAAGGTTTTCTATAGTATATAACATTTTTTGTGATTTAATGGTATTTAATTGTTTTTAGCTATATTTTCAGTTTTAAACATTTTTAATGGTTATATGGTTTTTAGTATTTTAGGGTTTTTAGGGCAAGGAAGATATGTGGCCATGCTATTCCAGACCCCACAAAATTTATAGGAAAAATGTAACAGCTGAAAAGGGTGGGCGGGGCTAGTTAACCCACACCCATAAACCCCAGACACCCCCACAAAACCCAAATGTCCCCAAAAAACCCAAAAGACACACAAAACCATAAAATGAAGAAAATAAGAAACATCTCAAATGCATATCCCAGACATTAGTAACCAGCAGTAATGCAAAATCCGCACTTTCAGCACCTCCCATCCATGCAGAAACCAGCATCCAACTTCACTCTCTACAGCCTCCATCTGCTCCGTTCCAATCAAAACAAATGTCATCAACAAAGAACTACAACCTCTAGAGGCATAAGAATCAGCTACACCATTTTCAAGCACAACATTATCCAAACTCCAACACATCAGTTTCCAAAAACCAGCACCCTCTTCCACTGTACCCAGCCAGGATGTATCCATCTACCATCATCTAAGTTCCCAGCATCCGGAACCTCTTATCCTGACAGCTTCCAGCATACCTCACCCAGATGAACAACGAACAACACAGTACCACCAGCACCCATGCCGAGAACCAACAACTTCCTCACATCCCAGCCAAACATCAAATAGAATCCAACACCCTAGTTCATGAAAATCTGGAATTCCTTTCACACCTCGTAAACAAGCAGTAGCACAAATAAAATCTCTCCCATCGTCACATACCAAATTTCACAGTAGCAAGATATAAATTTGATCAAATTTGAGCCATCACAACCAGAAACTAAAACCAAAAACTTCTAACCAAATGTTCTTCCCAACTGGTAGACCAAACCACCAACAAACCAATCCATAAATGCAGAAGCATGTAATAACTATGTGAAATAAATTTGGATCCACGAGCCACTAACTCACTAGAAAAAAATAAATATCACAGGATCAACACCGTAGAAGAGACAACATACAGAATTGATGTCAGAGAAGAAACTGAAACCGAAGGAGGCCAACCAGAAGAGGCGACTAACCACCAAAGAGGCCAGAACCTGGCTACCACTGGAACCTACTCTGTGGATAAATCCCATGATGTCATTGAACCATCCGAGGAAACCCCATACCTACATTCACAACCTGATCTAAATCCTATGTCCAGAGGGCTTCCCAACCACCAAGGATTCGTCTATGACATCACTTATAAAACACCAAATAGAGATCCCATAAGACTGCGCAACCCCAATAGATATTGAAACCCGAACACACAGAATCCAAACCCTTCTTGGATCTGAGACCAAAATCTTGATCAAAGACACCACCTAGGGAAGACAAAGCTGTCGAAGATAGGAAACCACCACCGCCTTGAGGCTGAAAAGTGCCTCCATCGCGCACCTTCACCGAGAATTCAGATGAAGCAAGGATCCATAACCGAAGAACCAAGGATAATCCAGGGGAAACCCTAGAAGGATCTTTGAGTGAGTGAGAGAGAGAGATATAGAGGATTGTGCGACCATATTTATGATTTTTTGGGTTTTAGGGATTCTTTATCTTAGGGTTTTTTTGGGGTTTTTAATGTTTTTATAGTTGTTTTGGATTTTATGGGGTTTAGTTGTTTTGGTGTTTATAAGGATTTCTTAGTTTCTGTCAGGGTGTTTGGGGGGTTTTTAAAATTTTAATGTTTTTTTGGGATTTATAAATATTTTTTGGGTTTCTATTATTTCTATGTATTTTGAGGGTCTTTAGGGTTTTTTGCATTTTTTTGGGGGGTTTTGGGATTTTGGGATTTTTTTGATTTTTTAGGGTTTAAAAGTTTTTAGATTTTTCACATGTTTTTTATGTATATGGTGGTTTTAGTGTTTTTAGTTATTTTAATTTTTTTGGGGTTTTTACGGTTTTTTATGGTTTTATGGTGTTTATGGGTTTTTGGGGTATTAGTTTTTAGTGTATTTTAAGGGGTTTTTTCAGTCTTAGGTTATTAGGGGTTGTAAGTGTATTTTGGGTTTTAAGGATTTTTTTTGGGTTTTAAGGTTTTTGACATTTTTTAGGATTATTATAGGTTTTATATGTTTTATTTATTTTTTTACGGTTTTAGTGATTTTATGGTTTTTATTACATTTTAGGTTTTTATGGGTTTTTATGGATTTAATGTTTTTTAGGTTTTTTGGTGTTTTACGTGTTTTATGTTTTTATGGTTTTCAATGGGGTTTTCAATGTTTTCTAGTATTTTCTCATTTTTAGGGATTTTGTTAGATTTTTATGAGTTTTTAGAGTTTTATGGATTTTTAGGGGTTTAAATATTTTTATGTTCCTAGGTTTTTACGGGTTTTTATGGGTTTTACGGTTTTTTGGGTTTTTTGTTTTTTTTTGGTGTTTTCCATGTTTTTTTGAGTTTTTTTTGAGTTTTTTTGATTTTTATAGATTTTAAGGCAGTTATGGGTTTAATTGTTTTTACATATCTTACTAAGTTTTATTAGTTTTAACGGTACATAGGGGTTTTACGGTTTTTGCAGTTTTTAGAATTTAGGGTTTTTCATTTTTAGTGTTTTAATAGTGTTTTTGTTGTTTGGGGTTTTAATTGTTTGATGGTGTTTAATGTTTTATTAGGGGTTTCCTTGGTTTTATAGTTATTTTATGTTTTTATATATTTTAAGTATTTTTAGGGTTTTGGGGTTTTAATGGATTTTTAGGGTATTTGTATTATTTAGAAATTTTATAAATTTTATAATTTTTGGTGTTTAGGTTTTTTTTGTTTATAGGGTTTAAAATATTTTTAGAGTTTTTTAAAAACTTTAAGAATTGAAAGGGATTGTAGAGTTTTTAGTTTTTTAGGGTTTTTATTGGTCTGTAGTTTTTTAAGGTGTTTAGGGGTTATTGTTTTTATAGATTTTGGGTTTCAGGGTCATTTTTGGGTTATTTGAATTTTCAGGGTTTTTGGGGTTTAAAGTGTTTTTCAGTTTTTTTAGGATTCCATAGGGTTTTTTTGGGTTTTATAGTTTTTAGTTTTTAGAGATTTTAGGGAATTTTAAGATTCTTATTAGTTATTAGGGATTTTTTTTATAAATTTTGATGTTTTAGGGGGTTTTTATGGTTTGGGGGTTTTAGGGTTTAAAAGGGTTTTGATGTTTTTTAGGTTTTTAGGGGTTTTATGTATTTTTGGGTTTTTTGGGTTTTTATAGTGATTTTCAGGGATTTATTTTTTTATTTATTTTTAGGTACTTTTTATGTTTTTCATGGTTTTAGGGTTATTATAGAAATTTATTGGTTTTTTAGGGTTTTAGGCTTTTAGGGTTTTTTGGGTTTTTTAGGTTTTAAGGGTTTTTTTTTGATTTTTTAGGGTTTAAAAAGTATTTTAGTATTTTTCATTTTAGGGGTTTAAAGGGTGTTTATGGTTTCTTGTGTTTTTATGGTTTTTATGGGATTTAGGATAATTAGAGTTTTTAGGGGGATTTATTATTTTTATGGGTTTTAGGTTTTTTTTTGTTTTTATTTTTTATTGTTTTTAGGGGTTTAAAGTGTTTTATGTTTTTAAATTTTCATGTGCCTATTTAATGTCTTTAATGTTTTTTACATATTTAAATTTTATTGATATTCTTTTTATTTTTAGTTTTTTTATCCTTTTAATGGATTTTGAGGTATTGAGGGTTGTTAGGGTTTTAATCATTTTGTGCGATTTTAGGGGTATTTAGTGATTCTACATTTTTATGGATTTCATAGGGGTATTCATAGTATTTAGAGTTGTTTTATTTTTTTAGGGATTTTAGTGCTTTTCTTGTATTTTAATGGGTATTTATGGATTTTTATGATTTTTAGAGTTTTTAGGTATTTTTGGGTTTTAAGGGTGTTTTCATTTTTTAGGGTATTAATTGGGTTTTATAGTTTTTTAGTGTTTTATGTGTTTAAAGGGTTGGTAGTGTTTTTTGAGGGTTTTTAGGATTTTTATAGGTTTTTATGGTTTTAATGGTTTTAGGGGCTCTTATTATTTTTTGGGTTTTTAATGATTTTATATTTATTTATCTTTTCATGGGATTTAAGTGTTTTATGTTTTTTATTGTTTTCTTAGGGGTTTTAGGGTTTATTGGTATTTATATGTTTTTAGGTATTTTAGGGGTGTTATGTTTTTTATAGGTATTTAGGGGTTGTAGGTTTTTTATGTTTTTTTGAATATTAATGGGTTTTTATGGTTTTGAGGGTCCTTTAGGTTTTCTAGTTTTTGTGGTTTTCTTGTTGGGGGGTTTTTATTTTTTTAGGGATTTATGGTTTTTTTGTTTTTTAATTATTTTAAGGGTTTAATGAGTTTTTTATAATAATTAGTGGTTTATCGAGGTTTAATGGGTTTTAGGGTTTTAACTTTATTTAGGGGTTTTTATGTTTTATAGGGTTTTTATTGTTTTCATGTCCTTAGGGGTTTTAATTGTTTTTAAGTATTGAAGGTTTTCTTAGGGTTTTTATGGTTTTATGTTTTTTGGGCGTTTTTATTGTTTTATTTCGTTTTTTAGGATTTTATGGGATTATAGTGATTTTTAACATTTCTAGGGGTTTAATGGGTTTTTATAGTTTAGTGTTTTTTATGTCATTATGGGTATTTTGGTTTTTATTATTTTTAGGGGTATTTTTTTTATGGTTTTAGTGCTTTTTATGTCTATTAGCATTTTATTGGTTTTTAGGGTTTTATGTGTTTTTAGGTTTTTAAGGATTTCACAGTTATTTTGGAAGTGTTTTAGGGGTTTTTTTAGGTTTTTGGTTTTTTTTTTGGGATTTTATGTTTTTTTAGTTTTTAGGGTCTTTAATTTTTTTTAGTTTTTAATCATTGTTAGGGGTTTAATGGGTTTTTATTTGTTTTTGTGTTTTTTCAGGTTTTATAGAATTTTTGAGTTTTTATGGTTTCTCTGGTTTTATGGGTTTTAAGGTTCATAGTCTTTAAGGGGTTTTATCCTTTTCAGGTTTTAGGGATTTTAAGTATTTTTATGTTTTTAGGATTTTTTGTGGTTTTAAAGTGTTTTAAGGTTTGTTATATTTTTTTTTGATTTTTATGGATTTTTTATAAATTTTATGGTTTTTATAATTTTTATGGGTTTTGAATAGTTTTGGGGTGTTTTAAGGTTATTTTCGTTTTTTATGTTTTGATTGGTTTAATGTGTTTTAGGTAACAAATGTTTTATTAGGGGTGTTTATGGGTATTGGGGATTTTACCATTTTGGAATTTTTGTGTGTTTTTTATTTTTTTTATTGTTTTTAGTGTTTTTAGGGATTTTGAGGTGTTTTATGGTTTTTAGGGAATTAATAATTTTTTGGGGGTTTTGGGGGTATTTTGAGTTTTTTTAGGGTTTTTAGGAGTTTTTAGAGTTCTATATCATTTTTAGAAGTATAAATTGCTTTTATAGTTTTGAGTGCCTTTTAGGGTTATATTGGTTTTACGGATTTAATGGGTTTTTTTCTTTTTGGATTTTTTGTGTTTTTTAAGGGTTTTGGATATTTTTAGGTTTCTATGTGTTTACGTGTTATTATTTTTTTATTTTTCTTATGGGTTTTCATGAATTTTAGTGTTTTTTACATTTTTATATCTTTTTAAATTTTAAGAGTTTTTTGGTGTTTTTAGATATTTTTACCATTTTTAGGGATTTAAATGTTTATTAGAGAAATTTTTGGTTTTTGGGTTTTACACATTTCTTCAGTTTTATGGTTTTTAGTTGTTTTATGGGGTTTTATGTTCTTTTAGTGTTTTTAGGGGCTTTCAGGATTTTTAGGGATTTAACGTGTTTTTGTTTTTATGGTTTTCATTTGGGTTTTCCATGTTTTTATGGATTATAAGTGATTTTATATGATTTTTATTGTATTTTAGTATTTTACGATTTTGGTTGTTTTAGGTTTGTTTAGGGTTTAATTTTTTAAAATTTTTTATAATTTTTTATAGGTTTAAAGTGTTTTTTGGGTTTTAATATTTTCGTTATGTATTTAGTGGGTTTATGTTTTTTTTCATTTTAAGATATTTTTATGTATTTTTTTGTATTTTATTGGTTTTTATGGCTTTCAAGGATATTTATGGTTTTTAGTGTTAGTTAGAATTAATTCATTTTTTTTTGTTTTTTGGGGTTTTTGGTATTTTTGTGTTTTTTGTTTTTTTAATGGGTTTTTTTGAAATTCTATGTTTTTTTATGGGTTTAAATGGTTTTTTCAGTTTTCTTATGGTGTTTATAGATTTTTAGTGTTTTTTTAATTTTAGGAGATTATATGTTTTTTAGGGTTGTTAGGGTTTTATTTGGAATTTTAACATTATTTTGATTTATTGGGATTATTTTTTTCATGTTTTTATTAATTTTATGGAGGATTGAATGAGTTTTTAAATTTTTAGGTATTTTTAGGGGGTTTAGTATTGTATAGTTTTTAGGGTTTTGAGGAATTTTGAGTGTTTCTAGGGGTTTTATGGTTTTTAATGTTTTTTTAGTTCTTAGAGGATTAAAGTGATGTTATCTTTTTTATGTTTTTCATAATGTATTTCATTATAGTTAGTGTTTTTTCATTTTTATATATTTTTTGATATTTTTTAGGATTTTTGTGAATTTTTGGGTTTTTGGGCTTCAAGTGGTTTTATAGTTTTTGGGGATTTAACGTTTCTTTTAGCATAGTTTGATATTCAATGTATTTATATATAGGTATAATTGTTTTATAAATTATTGGGTTTATAGTGTTTTTAGTGGTTTTTTATAGTTTTTGTGGGTATTTATTATTTTTATTTATTTTGGGATTTTAGGGATTTTCGGAGTTTTTGGGTTTTTTAGTGTTTTATCATTTTATATTTTTAGGGTTTATATGTGTTATTAGGTTATTATGGTCTTCTTTGATATTTTTAGGGTTTTTTGTATTTTTTACATTTTTATGCATTTTTAGGGATTATTTACGATTTTTATGGTTTTTGTGGTTTTTATTTATTTTGAGGGTTTTTAGTGGTTTTTGGGTTTTTAGATTTTTCTAGGGGTTTCATGGGTATTATGTGTTTTGGGATATTAAGTGTTTTTTAGTATTTTTTTTGGTTTTTTGGGTTTTTATGTTTTTTTGAATATTAAGGGGTTTTTACAGTTTTGAGGGCCCTTTTGTTTTCTAGTTTTTATGGTTTTTTTATTTTGTTGGGGGGTTTTATTTTTTTGGGATTTAAGGTTTTTAGTTTTTTAATTAATTTAAGGGTTTAATGAGTTTTTTATAGTAATTAGTTGTTTTAGGAGGTTTATTGGGTTTTCGGTTTTTAACTATATTTTGGGGTTTTTATGGTTTCTAGGGTTTTTATTGTTTTCATGTCTTTAGGGGATTTAAGTGTTTTTAGGTTTCGACGGTTTTCATAGGGTATTATGTTTTTTTGGTATTTTTATTGTTTTATTTAGTTTTTTAGGATTTTATGGGATTATATTGATTTTTAACATTTCTAGGGGTTTATGTGTTTTTATAATTTTTAGTGTTTTTTAGGACATTATGGGTTTTTTGGTTTTTATTATTTTTAGGGGTGGTTTTTACGGTTTTAGTGTTTTTATGTCTATTAGCATTTTTTGGGATTTTAGGGTTTTATGTGTTTTTGGGTTTTTATGGATTTCATAGTGATTTTAGATGTGTTTTAGGGGTTTTTTATGTTTTTTGGTTTTTTTTGGATTTTAGGGTATATTTAGTTTTTATTGTCTTTATTTCTTTGTGTATTTTAATCATTATTAGGTGTTTAATGGGGTTTTAGTTATTTTAGTGTTTTTTAGGTTTTATAGAATTTTTGAGTTTTTATGATTTCTCATGTTTTATGGGGTTTAAGGTCTGTATTCTTTTAGAGTTTTTAACCTTTTTAGGTTTTAAGGAATTTAAGTGTTTTTTTAGGATTTTTAGTTGTTTTAAAGGGTTTTTTGTTTTTTTATGTTTTTTGTGATTTTTATGGATTTTTTATAAATTATATTGTTTTTAGAATTTTTATGGGTTTTTAATAGTTTTGGGGTGTTTTATGGTTATTTTCGTTTTGCAGTTTTAATAGGTTTTAAGTGTTATAGGTAACTAATGCTTTATTAGGGGTGTTCATGGTTTTGGGGCTTTTACCGTTTTGGATTTTTTGTGTATTTTTTAGTTTTTTTTATTTTTAGTGTTTTTAGGGATTTTGAGGGTTTTATGGTTTTTATGGTTTTTATGGAATTTATATTTTATGGGGGGTTTTGGGGTAATTTTTAATTTTTTAGGGTTTTAGGATTTTTTATCGTTTTACATCATTTTTAGAAGTATAAATTGTTTTTTGTGTTTTTAGTGCCTTTTATGGTTATATGGGTTTTAAGGATTTTATGGGTTTTTTTGGGGGTTTTGGTGTTTTTAAGGGTTTTGGATATTTTTAGGTTTATATGTGTTTACGTGTTATTAATTTTTATGTTTTCTTATGGGTTTTCAGGAATTGTAGGGTTTTTTATATATTTATGCTTTTTTGAATTTTATACATTTTTATTATTTTTTAGTCTTTTTATTGATTTTACGGATTTTGATGTTTTTTGATATTTTTAGGGGTTATAATTGTATTTAGGTTGTTAAGGATTTATTATGTTTTAAAGTGTTTTTACATTTTTAGGTATTTTTAGGGATTTTCTAATATTTTTTTTTGGTTTTTTATGTTTTTGGGGTTTTTCAAAATTTTTCCGTTTTTATGGTTTTTTTGGGTTAATATGATTTTTTTCAATATTTATAGGGTTTTACAGTTTTTAGAGTCATTTTATGGATTAGGGGATTAAATTATAATTATATTTCTCATTAGGTTTTAGTGGTTTATGGGTTTTTGTATTTGTAATGGTTCTAGGGGTCTTTGTGGTTCCTTGGGTACTTGGGGTTTTTCATTTTTAGGCTTTTTGGAATTTTATGTGTTTTTGGGTTATTATGGTTTTCTTATGGGTTTTCAGGGTTTTATGGTGTTTTACATTTTCAATAATTTTTAGGAATTTTTTAGTATTTTTTTAGGATTTTAGTGTTTTTACGGATTTTGAGGGATTTATGGTTTTTGAGGGTGTTTTTGGAGTTTCAGAGTTTTTAGGTTTTTAGCACTTTTTAAGTTTTATAGGTATTAACTGTTTTTTAGGCTTTTTATATTTTCATAGGGTTTACTAGAGTTTTTCATTTTTTACATTTTTAGGGATTTTAAGGATTTTTAGTATTTTTGTGTTTTTAATTGGTTTTAGGGATTTTGAGGGTTGTAATTGGTTTTTATGGGCTTCAGAGTTTTTATAGTTTTTAGGTTATTATGTGTTCTTTGTTTATTATATATTTCGTTGTTTTTTATAGTTTTTAACATTTTTGGGTTTTAACTATTTTTAAGTTTTTCATTAATTTTAGGGTTTGTATGTGTTTATACAAATTTTAATATATTTAGGGGCTTTATGATTTTTTTGGGGGTGGGGGATAGGGTCTTTTAGGGTTTTTAGATTTTTTAAGGTTTTTCATGTGTTTTATGCAATTTATGGATTTTAAATTTTTCTTTGGGATTTGTAGTGATTTTTTTTCTTTTTAAGTATTTAGGGATTTTGAGGGATTTTTACAATTTTAATGGGTTTTTATGGATTTTGAGGGGTTTAGTAGGTTTTAACATTTTTAGGATTTTAGGTTTTTTATGTTTTTAGGTCATTAAGGGTTTCTTATGATTTTTTGGGTTTTTAGGGTTTTATACATAATTTTTGGATTTTATGTATTTTTTAAAATTTTAATGGTTTTTAGGGTTTTTTTGTTTTGAGGGGGTGTACCGTTATTTAGGATTTTTTTTTACTTTTATGATTTTTTAGAGATTTTATGAGTTTTTTAAGATTTTTTTTTGATTTTATGGCTTTTATTGTGTTTTTACATTTTTATGATCTTAATGGGTTTTTAGTGTTTTTGTTAGGTTTTATGGTTTTCATGTTTTTTAGCGTTCTAGGATTTTTATGGTTTTTAGAGTTTTTATTGTTTTCAGGTTTTTTAATGTTTTTTTAACTTTTAGGTTTTTATGAGGTTTTAGTTTTTTAGGTTTTCAAGGCTTTTGTATTTTTTATTATAGATTTTTATTTTTGTTTATGTTTTTTGAGATTTTTCAGGATTTTGTAGGAATTTTTTAAATTTTTAGGGTTATTCAGGATTTTAATGGTTTTTAGGGTTTTGAACATTTTTTATATTTTTAGAGGTTTTAACTATTTTTAAGGTTTTTATGGTCTTCTGAATATTTTTATTGTTTTATTGTTTTTTATATGTTTTGTTATTTTTATGAATTTTTAAGGAATTTTATGTTTTATATGTATTTTATGGATTTCTCGAAATTTATGGGTTTTGGGGGGGGGGGGGTTGGGTTCCTTAGAGTTTTTTTGTCTTTTATGGGGTTAAATGTTTCTTGTTTCTTAAGGTTTTATTTGGTTTTTTAAATTTTTTTAGGTTTTTTAAATTTTTAGGGATTTTTATGGGTTTTTAGTTTTTTAGGGTTTGTAGGGTTTTTGGGATTTTTAGGGTTTTTAAGTTTTTTAGGGTTTTTAGTGATTTTTTGTTTTTAGGTTTTAGGGTATTTTGAGTTGTTTAGGGTATTTAATGTTCTTTAGATCCATTTAATATTTTTAGGGATTTAGTGGGTTTTTAGAGTTTTAAGAGGTTTTAATGGTTTTTAGGGGGTTTTGGGTTTTTTTTGGGGGGGGGGGGGTTTGGGTTTATTGTGCTTTAGGGGGTTTTAGGGCGTTTATCAATTTTTATGTTTTTAGTGGTTTAAAGTGTTTTACGATTTTTATGGATTTAATTATTAGGACTTTTTATTTTCTTAAATTTTTAGCGATTATTGTGTATTTTTAGTATATTTATGTTTTTATGGGTTTTAGAGTATTTAGAGTTTTCATGTTTTTCTGATTTTTAGCATTATTTAGGGTTTTAGGGGTGTTATGTGTATTTAGGTACTTATGGGATCATTATGGAAGTTTGGGTTTTTTTCTTATATTTTTAGGAATATTTTGGGATTTTCAATGATTTTAATTGTATTTTGTGATTTTAGGGTGTTTGAGGGTTTTTATGGATTTTATGGTATTTTTGGGTTTTTATGATTATTTTGGGTTTTTAGGGTTGTATGAATTTTTAATCCACTTTTATGTTTTTTATTTGGTGGGTTATAATGTTTATTTTTGGTTTTTAGCATTTTTTAGGTTCATTAGGGGTTTTAAGTGTTTGTAAATATTTGTGGTTTTCTTATTATTTTTTGCGGTTTTGACATTAAAAGTATTTTTTTCGATTTATTTGTATTTTTATCCCTTTTTTTCTTTTTTAGGGGTTTTTAAGGATTTTTATGGTCTTTTAATTTTAATAGGGAAGAAAGGTTAGTTTTTAAGGGTTTGGGTTCATAGTGTTTTTAAATATTTTTAGCAATTTAAAGGGGTTGTATAATTTTTTGTTGTTGTATGGGTTTTAGGAATCATTATGTTTTTACGAGTTTTATGGTCTTTATAGAGTCTTAGGGTTTTAGGGTCTTTATGGGTTTTATCATTTTTTAGGATTTAGGGGTATTAACTATTATATGTTTTTAACATTTTCGAACTATTTTTATAACTTTTTTGGGTTTTTTACGTTTTTATGGGTTTGTATAGATTTTTTATGATTTTAATACTTTTTTAGTGATTTTTTGGGATATTTAATTTTTTTGTGGTTTTAGGGTATATGGGTTTTAGCATTTTTTGGTTTTTAGGTGTATAAAGTGTTCATTAGTTTTTATGGTTTTCTTAGGGGAATTCAAGGATTTCAGTTTTTATCATTTTTGGTATTTTGATAGTCTATAAATTATTTTAGGGGTACTATGGTTCTTAGTGTTTAAACATTTCTTTAGTTTTTAACTTGTTTTAATTATTTTTATAGTTTTTTTTGGATTATAGTGTGTTATTTTTTTAATTTTTTACGTATTTTAATGATTTTTATGGTTTTAGGGTAGTTTCATATTTTGAGTGATTTTTACTTTTTTATGGGTTTTAAGGTTTTTTTGAATTTTAGGGTTTTCTACGGGTTGTAACGGATTTTCTGTTATTTTAATTTTTATGTGTTTAATGGGTTTTTAGAATTTTTAGTCTTTCTTAGGTTTTTTATGACTTTTTAGGGTTTTTTGAATTTTATGGGATTTTTGGGGTTTTAATTTTTTTTTGGTTTTTATGGGTTTCTTTGTGGTTTCTGAGTTTTACGAGTTTTTACTTTTTTAGAAATTTTTAGAAATTTTTATCATTTTAATTATTTCTAGGGTTTTAGGGATTTTGAGGGTTTTTACAATTTTTAGGGATTTTAAGATGTTTTTGGTTTTTAGTTGTTTTTTTGAGATTTTAGTGATTTTAAGGCTTTTAGAGGATTATTACTTTTTATGGGTTGTAGGGTTGTTATAGGTTTATAAATTTTTATGTGTTTTAGTGATTTTTAGCGTTTTTATGGATTTTTAGGGTTTTTAGGGTTTTTATGGGGTTTTTGTGGGTTTTGGGTCTATGGTGTGTTTTAGGGTTTTTAGCATTTTTATATTTGTTTAGGGGTTTTAAATTTTTTTATGTTATTCAGGTTTTCTTAGCGGTTGTCATGGTCATTATTTTTTGGATTTTTAGGTTTTCTAGTAATTTTTTGTGATTTTTTATGGTTTTTAAGGTTTCAGGGTTTTGAGGGAATTTGATGGATTTTAGGTTTTTTATGGATTTTAGGGTTTTTAATGTTTTTTGTGTTTTAATGTATAAAATATTTAAAGGTTTCTATGATTTTCTTTGGGGTTTTTAGGGTTTTATGATTTTTTATGTTTTCATGTATTTATTTGGATATTTTTTATTTTTATGGATTATTGGTTTTTAAGGATTTTGAGGGGTTTTCAAAGGTTTTTACAATTTTATGTTTATTTTAGGTTTTTTTGAATGTTTGAGTGGTTTTATGGTTTCAAGATGTTTTTATACCATTTTAAATGAAATAAAGGTGTTTTATTGTTTTTTTGGTTTTTTTGGGATTTATGGGTTTTTAGTGTTTTTATGGTTTTAAAGGGGTTTATTATTTTAGGTTTTATAATGGTCTTTTAGTATTCTTAGTGTTTTTTAGTTTCTTAGGGGTTTTAATGTTTTTAGATTTGTATATTTTTCTTAGGGTTTTCATGGTTTTTACAGATTATAAAGTTTTAGGTATTTTTATGGTTTTAAGGATTTTAATGATGTTGTATGTATTTTATTGATTTTGAGATATTTTAGGCATTTTTAATGTTTTTTAGTTCATAGGGTTTATATTATATTATTGTTTTTAGGGGTTTTTTGTGTATTCAGTGTTTTGAGTTTTTCTTGGTGTTTTCTAGGGTTTTTTTGGGTTTTTTATGTTTTCAGAAATTTTTTGGGGTTTTTATTCATTTTAATGGTTTTAAGGATTCTTATAGGTTTTTATATTTTTTAGTTTTTTTAGGTTTTTATAATTTTTAGTGTTTTTAGGGTTTTTATGGATTTTAAATTTGGTAGGTATTTATAGGATTTTTAGGGAATTTAGATTTTTCTGTTTTTTTATTGTATTTAGGGTTATTAGGGATTTATGGTTTTTATAGTATTTAGGATTTAAGTGTCTTTTAGTTTTTTTATGGTTTAATGGTTTTTTTAAAGATTTAAATGTTTTTAGCGATTTAAAGGGTAGAAGTTTTAGTGGGTTTTAGGGATTTTGTCGTTTTTATGGATTTTGAGGCTTTTAGGGGGTTTTGGGTTTTTTTTGGTTATTATTGTTTATAGGTTTTTACAGTTTTCTTAGAGGGGGTTTGGGGTTTTTGGGATTTTTAGGGTTTTAGTGATTTTTAAGGATTTTTATTGTTTCTAGGGGTTTTAGGGATTTTGAGGTTTTTTAGTGTGTTTTGGGTTTTAGGGATTTTGAGGGTTTTAGTGTTTTTTTGGGTTTTAGGGTTATGTTTTTTAGTAGTTTTAGCAGGGTTTTAGAGTTTTATTGTATTTATGGTTTTTGAGTTTTTTTTATCATTTTAAGGGTTTAAAGAGTTTTTAATGGGTATTAGTTTTTATGGGTTTTTAGGATTTTTATGGTCTGTAGGGTTTTTTTGGTTTTTAGGAGGTATTAGTGTTTTCAGGTAAATTTAGGGTTGTAGGTTTTTTTATGGTTTTGAGGGGTTTTATCTGTTTTTATGTTTTTATTTTTTTAAAATATTTTCTTAGGGTTTTTTGATTGTTTAAGGATTTTTTCTTTTTTAAGGATTTGTAGATATTTTTTTCACATTTAAATGTTTATAAGGATTTTGAGATGTTTTTTTGGGTTTCTAGTGTTTTTAGGCTTTTAAATAGCTTTTAACATTTTCTGTTTTTTTTTGTGTGGGTTTTTTATATTTTAAGGTATTCTTTGTGTTTTTTAGTGATTTTTGGATTTTATTACATTTTTACAAGTTTTTATTGGGGTTTTAAGGTTTTGATGGTTTTGATGGTTTTTATATTTTTTAGGGGTTTCAGTATTTTATGGGTTTTAGGTTTTTTTGTCGTATATAGTGGTTTTTTTGTTTTAAGGTTTTTTAAGGAATTTTGAACTTTTTTTCATTCTTAGGGGTTTAAAGGGGGTTTAGAGGATTTAGGCAATTTTTGTTAGTATTTATGGGTTTTTAGAATTTTTTTTGGCTTTTATGGGTTTATTTTTTATTAGTGTTTTTAGGTTTTTTTTACTTTTTTAGGGGTTTGAAAGTTTTTTAGGTTTTCTATGTTCTCTTAAGTGTTTTCAGGGTATTTTGGGGTTTTTACGTTTTTAGTGAATTTTAGTTCTTATTTAGGATTTTTATGGGTTTATAGGGTTTTTAAGGATTTGTGGGGTTTTAGGGTTTTTTGGGGATTTTGGGTTTTTTAGGGTGTTTTTTTAGTTGTTAATATGTTATGGGATTGAATGAGTTTAAGTGTTTTAGTGGGTTTATATAGTTTTTATGTGGTTTCGGGTTTTTTATGCTTTTAGGGGTTTCTGGATTTTAAGAATTTTAGTTTTCTTTTAGTGTCTTCAGGTTTTTTAGAATTTTTTAGGCACTAGTGGTTTTATTTGTTTTTAGGATTTTTATGTTTTTCAGGGTTTTAGGGTTTTTATATTTTTAGCAAATTTTATTGCTTTTTAAAAAAAAATTAAGGGTTTGTAGGTTCTTATGGATTTTGAGGGTTTTATTGGTTTTGGGGGTTTGTTGTGTTTTTTGGAATTTTTTATTTTTCAGGGTTTTAGGTTTTGAAGATATTTTCAGGGTTTTAATAGTTTAAAGAGATTTATAGAGTTTTTGGTGGTTTTATTATTTTTATGGGTTTTAGTGTTTTATTAAGTGGTTTTATGCTTTTAAGGTGTTTTATGTTTATTAAGGTTTTTATCATTTTTTGTCTTTTGGGGGTTTAAGTATATTTAGGTTTTTAGGTTTTCTTATGAATTTTTAGAGTTTTTAGGATTTTTTGTGTTTTTTGTACTCTTATAGATTTTATTATGGTTTCCAATGTTTTCGGGATTTTATAGGTGTTTAGGTTTTTTAGTGTTTTAAATGTTTACCATTTTTATAAAATTTAGGTTATTTAGGGTTTTTATGTGTTTTTATGTTTTTAAGGTGTTCTTTTGGGATTTCAAGTTGTTTTGGGATTTTGAAATTTTTAGGTATTTTAAGTGGTTTTTAGGATTTTTTTTGTTATTTAGGGTTTTAATGGATCTTACAGTTTCTTAGGGTTATTAGGGGTTTTATTGTTTTTTCAACGAGTATAGTTGAATTTTGAGTTTTTTATGGTTTTTACGGTTTTTAGTGTTTTTTATGTTTTTTTTGGGGTCTAAAGGGTTTTTAGAGATTTTAGTAGGTTTTAGTGTTTTATAGGGTTTTACAATTTTTTAATGTATAAGGGGTTTTTTTGGTTTTTAGTGCATTAGGTTTTTTTAAATAAAATTAGGGTTTTTATAATTTTTTAGGTTTTTAGGTTACTTACATGTTTTTTCATTATCTTTGGGGTTTTAAGGTTTTTATAGCTATTTTCATTTTTTTTTATTTTTTTACCTTTTAGGATTGTTATGGGTTTTTAGGGTTTTAATGGATTTTTAGGGTTAAAAATGTTTTGTTATGGTTTTTTGGGTTTTTATATTTTTTAGTGGCTTTATGGTTTTTAGGAATTTTTATAGTTTTTAATGTTTTTAGGGGTTTTTAGGGTTTTTTACTATTTTATGTTTTTAGCATTTTTTATTTTTTTAATGGTTTAAAGTGTTCTTAGGTTTTTAATGTTTTCATAGGGTTTTCCATGGTATTTTGGGTTTTTTACATTATTGTGTATTATAGGAATTTTTTTTTGATTTTATGAGGTTTAGGGTTCGTCGTGATATTTTAGGGTTTTAGTGGTTTTTATAGATTTTAGGGTTTTAGCATTTTTCTAGTTTTATAGATTTTAATTTTTTTTAGGTTTTTAATTTTTTCATAGGGTATTTAGTGATTTAGGGGATTTTACATATTTTTGGTTTTTTTTGAATTTTTTTTCTTTTTATTTTTTTAGTATTTTTGGGATCTTGATGCCATTTAGTGTTTTTAGGGTTTTTATTTTTTTCATGGTTTTTTGGGGTTTTGTGCTTTTTAGGGTTTTTATGTTTTTTATGGTTTTTTAAATAATTGTAAAAATTTTAGGGGTTTAAAGGGTTTTTTGATTTTCTATATGTTTTTTGGTGTTTTTATTGTTTTTTACGTTTTTTAGTGTTTTTAGTATTTTTTAGGTTTTTCGATTTTTTCGGTTTTTATGAGTTTTTATGGTTTTTAGTTTTCTTAGGGTTTTTAGTGTTGTAAGGTATTTTACATATTTTGGGCATGGTTATTTCGATATTGGTGAATATTTGGATTTGGTGTTGGTTTCTTTGGATTCTTTTGATTTTTAATCATTTAATTTCATCAGTTATCTCACATTGATTCTGATTGTACAATGATGTTGTCTTTTTGTTTAATCTGGAATTGGATTAAATTTTGGTACTCATGTATCATTAAGAAGAATTTTTTGTTATTGTTATCATTGGATTGGCCATTTTATCTTAAACGGTAAAATCATACTTTATCTATTTAATGAGACCATTGGAATTTATTTCCAGCATATGGTGTCTTGGTGATGTCACATAAGGCCTAGTTGCTCCCCCATCACTTCTCTTCCTAATGAAGATGGGCAGAAAGTTAAAAATGGTATATACTTGTTTAGTCCTTGATATTGAAATCATATGAGTCAATATGTTGGTATGTTAGAAAAGATATAAAATTTTAGGATTTTTATGGTTTTATAGTTTTAATATAGAAGGGAGGTCAGTTTTTAGGGGTTTGGGTTCCTAGTGTTTGTAAAATTTTTTAGCAGTATAAAGGGTTTTTAGAATTTTTAGTTGTTGTATGGGTTTTAGGGATCTTAATGTTTTTACGAGTTTTATGGTCTTTTTGGAGTCTTAGGGTTTAGGGGTCTTTTATGGGCTTTATCATTTTTTAGGATTTAAGGGTATTAAGTATTATATGTTTTTATCATTTTCGTAGTATTTTTATAACTTTTTTGGGTTTTTTACGTTTTTAGGGGTTTGTATAAATTTTTTATGATTTTAATGTATTTTTAGGGTTTTTGGGATTCATAATATTTTTTTGGGTTTAGGGTTTAGGGGTATTAGCGTTTTTAGATTTTTAGGTGTTTAAAGTGTTGATTGGTTTTTATGGTTTTCTTAGGGGAATTCAAGTATTTCAGGTTTTTATCTTTTTTGTTATTTTGATAGTCTATAAATTATTTTTGGGGTTATATGGTTCATAGGGTTTAAACATTTTTTAGTTTTTAACATGCTTTAATTATTTATATAGTTATTTAGGGTTTTTTGGATGACAGTGTGTTATGTTTTTAGTGTTTTTAGGTATTTTAATGATTTTTATGGTTTTTTAAGGTGGTTTGGTATTTTGAGGTTTTTTTACTTTTTTTAGGGGTTTGAAGGTTTTTTTTGAATTTTAGGGTTTTTTACAGGTTTTAAGGGTTTTGGTTTTTTTTTTGTTTTTATAGTTTTAATGGGTTTTTAGAGTTTTTAGCCTTTATTAGGTTTTTATGACGTTTTAGGGTTTTTAGAATATTATGGGATTTTTTGGGGTTTTAATTTTTTTGGATTTTATGGTTTTCTTTGGGGATCTTGAGTTATTAAGGGTTTTTATATTTTTAGCAATTTTTATAAATTTTTATCATTTTAAATATTTTTAGGGTTTTAGGGATTTTTAGGGTTTTTAAAATTTTTAAGGATTTTATGTTGTTTTTGGTTTTTAGGTGTTTTTTTTGAGTTTTTTGGGATTTTAAGGTTTTTAGAGGATTATTACTTTATATGGGTTTTAGGGTTTTTATAGTTTTATAACTTTTTATGTGTTTTAGTGATTTTTATCATTTTTATGGATTTTTAGGGTTTGTAGAGTTTTTATGGGTTTTTTTGGGGGTTTTGGGTCTTTGGTGTGTTTTAGGATTTTTAGTATTTTTAAATTAGTTTAGGAGTTTTAAATGTTTTTATGTTATTCAAGTGTTCTTAGCGGTTGTCATGGTCATTAGTTTTCGGATTTTTCGGTTTTTTAGTGATTTTTTGTGATTTTTATGGTGTTTAAGGTTTCGGGGTTTTGAGGGAATTTGATGGATTTTAGATTTTTTATGGATTTTAGGGGTTTTAGGGTTATTTGTGTTTTTTTATGGTATAAAATATTTTTAGGTTTCTTCAATTTTCTTCGAGGTTTTATGGTTTTTTATGTTTTTATGTATTTGTATGGATATTTTTTATTTTTATTGATTTTTGGTTTTTATGGATTTTGAGGGGTTTTCAACAGTTTTTACAAATTGATGTTTATTATAGGTTTTTTTGAATGTTTGATTGGTTTTATGGTTCCAAGATGTTTTTATACCATTTTTAATGGTTTAAAGGTTTTTTTGGTTTTTTTGGTTTTTTTGGTTTTTATGGGTTTTTTGGGTTTTTATGGTTTTTAAGGGGTTTATGATTTTAAGTTTTATAATGGTCTTTTAAGTTTCTTAGTGTTTTTTTTCAGTTTCATAGGGGTTTTAATGTTTTTAGATTTTTATGTTTTTCTTATGGTTTTCAAGGTATTTACGGTTAATAATGTTTTAGGTATTTTTATGGTTTTAAGGATTTTAATGTTGTTTTAAGGATTTTATTGATTTTGAGATATTTTAGGCATATTTTAGGTTTTTTATTTCATAGGTTTTATATTATTTTCTTGGTTTTTAGGGGTTATTTGTGTTTTTAGTGTTTTGAGTTTTTTTAGTGTTTTCTAGTGTTTTTTGGGTTTTTATGTTTTCAGATATTTTTTGGGGTTTTTATGCATTTTAATGGTTTTAAAGATATTTATAGGTTTTATGATTTTTTAGTTTTTTAAGATTTTTAGAATTTTTAGCGTTTTTAGTGTTTTTATGGACTTTTAATTTGTTAGGTATTTGTAGGATAGTTAGGGATTTTAGATTTTTATGGTTTTTATTGTATTTAGGTTTATTAGGGCTTTATGGTTTTTATAGTAAATATGATTTAAGTGTTTTTTAGTTTTTTATGGTTTGATGGTTTTTTATAGATTTTTATGTCTTAGCGATTTAAAGGGTATAATTTTTAGTGTGTTTTTGTGATTTTGTCGTTTTTATAGATTTTGAGGCTTTTAGGGGGTTTTGGTGTTTCTTGGGTTTTTTGGGTTTTTATTGTTTTTATCCATTATAGGTGCTTTAGGGGTTAGATGTGTTTTAATGTTTTTACAGTTTGGGGGGGGGGGGGGTTGGGGTTTTTGGAATTTTTTAGGGTTTTTGTGATTTGTAAGGATTTTGATTGTTTTTAGGGGTTTTAGGGATTTTGAGGTTTTTAGTGTTTTTTTGGGTTTTAGGGTTATGGTTATTTTGTAGTTTTAGCAGTGTTGTTGAGTTTTATTGTTTTTATGGTTTTTTGAGTTTTTTTATCATTTTTAAGGTTTTAATGATTTTTTAATGGGTTTTAGTTATTATCGGTTTTTCGGATTTTTATGGTCTTTAGGGTTTTTTGGTTTTTAGGAGGTATTACTGTTTTCATGTTCATTTAGGGATTTATGTTTTTTATGTTCTCTATGGGTTTTATCTGTTTTTAAGTTTTTATTTTTTAAAATATTTTCTTAGGGTTTTATGATATTTTAAGGTTTTTTCTTATTCAGGGATTTTTAGATATTTTTTCACATTTATATGTTATTTAGGGATTTTGAGTGGGTTTTTGGGGTTTCTTTTGTTTTTAAGGATTTTGATAGCTTTTATCATTTTATTTTTTTTTGGGGGGGGGGGGGTTGGGGTTTTTATCTTTTTATCTTTTCTTTGGGGGTTTTCAATGATTTTGGGATTTTTTACATTTTTACAGATTTTTATGGGGTTTTTCAGGTTATTCAGGTTTTGATGGTTTTTTATGGTTTTTAGGGGTTTTAGTATTTTAAGTGTTTTACAATTTTTTTCCACATTTTGTGGTTTTATTGTTTTTAGGGGTTTTAAGGTTTTTTGAATTTTTTTCATTCCTAGGGGTTTAAATGGGTTTTAGAGGTTTTAGGCAGATTTTTTAGTTTTTATGGGTATTTACGATTTTTGTGGCTTTTAGGGGTTTTATTTTTTATTATCGTTTTTAAGGTTTTTTACTTTTTTAGGGGTTTGAATACATTTTAGGTTTTTAATTTTTTCTTAACTTTTTTCAGTGTATTTTGAGGTTTTTACATTTTTAAGGAATTTTAGTTCTTATTTAGGTTTTTTATGGGTTTATAGGGGTTTTAATGATTTTGCGGGGTTTTAGAATTTTTTGGGGTTTAGGGGTTTTTTTGGGTGTTTTCATAATTTTTAATATGTTAGGGGATTGGATGAGATTATGTGTTTTAGTGGGTTTATATAGTTTTTATGGGTTTTTCAGGTTTTTAATGCTTTTAGGGGTATTTGGATTTTAAAAAATTTAGTGTTCTTTTAGAGTCATTAGGGTTTTTAGCATTTTTTAGGCTCTACTAGTTTTAAGTGTTTTTATGAATTTTACGTTTTTCAGGGTTTTAGGGTTTTTATAATATTAGCGAATTTTATTTCTTTTAAAAAAAATTAAGGGTTTTTTGGTTTTTAGGGATATAGAGGGTTTTATTAGTTTAGGGGTTTTCTTGTGTTTTTTGGAATTTTTTATTTTTTAGGGTTTTTAGGTTTTTTAGAGATTTTCATGGTTTTACTATTTTAAAGAGATTTATAGAGTTTTGGTGGTTTTATTATTTTTATGGGTTTTAGTTTTTTTGTTTTTAAGTGGTTTTATGATTTTAAGGTATTTTTTGATTATTTATGTTTTTGGTATTTTTTGTCTTTTGGGGTTTTAAGTACTTTTAGGTTTTTAAGGTTTTCTTAGGAGTTTTTAGTGTTTTTAGTATTTATTTGTGTTTGTATGTATTCTTAATGATTTTTTTATTTATTATGGTTTCCATTGTTTTAGGGTTTTTTATGGTTTTTAGGTTTTTTAGTGTTTTAAGGGTTTACCATTTTTCTAAAATTTAGGTTATTTAGGGGTTTTAAATGTTCTTAGGTTTTTAAGGTGTTCTTATGGGATTTCAGGTTGTTTAGGGTTTTTGGAATTTTAAAGTATTTTTACAGGTTATTATGATTTTTTGCTTCTTATTTAGGGTTTTAAGGGATCTTACTGTTTGTTAGGGGTATTAGGGATTTTATTGTTTTTTCAATGATTTTAGTTGTTTTTTGAGTTTTTACGTTTTTTTGGGGTCTAGTGGGTTTTTAGAGATTTTACTGGGTTTTAGAGTTTTATAGGGTTTTACGATTATTTTAATTTTTTAATGTGTTTTAGTGTTTTTAGTACATTAGGTTTTTTTAAAAAATAATTAAGGTTTTTTATAATTTTTTAGGTTTTTAGGTTCCTTAGACGTTTTTCGGGTTTCTTTGGGGTTTCAGGGGTTTTAGAGATTTTTTCTTTTTTATAGAGTATTTTCCCTTTTAGGATTGTTATGGGTTTTTAGGGTTTTTATGGATTTTTAGGATTTAAAAGTTTTTGAAATGTTTTTTGGGGTTTTTGGGATTATTTTTGAGTTTTTATCGTTTTTGGGTTTTTTAACATTGTTAGGTGTTTAGAGTGTTTTTATAGTTTTTAGTGGCTTTATGTTTTTTAGGAATTTTTATTATATTTAGGGGTTTTTAGGGTTTTATACTATTTTATGTTTTTAGCATTTTTTTAGTTGTTTTAATGGTTTAAAGTGTTCTTAGGTTTTTTATGTTTTCCTAGGTGCTTCCATGGTATTTTGGGGATTTTACATTTTTATGTATTATAGGTATTTTTTAGGATTTTTTGAGGTTTAGGGTTCATCGTGATATTTTAGGGTTTTAGTGTTTTTTTGAGATTTTCGGGATTTTAGCATTTTTTTTGGTTTTAGAGGTTTTAATTGTTTTTAGGTTTTTAATGATTTCATGGGGTTTTAGTTTTTAAAGGGATTTTAAATATTTTGGGTTTTTTTTGAATTTTTATTTTATTTATTTTTTTAGTATTGTTGGGATCTTGATGTTTTTTAGTGTTTTTATGGTTTTTATGTTTTTCATGGTTTTTTTGGGTTTTGTGCTTTTTAGGGTTTTTATGTTTTTATGGTTTTTTAAAAAATTGTAAAAATTTTAGGGGTTTAAAGGGTTTTTTGAATTTCTAGATGTTTTTGGGGTTTTTATGGTTTTTTACAGTTTTTAGTGTTTTTAGTAATTTTTTATGTTTTTAGATATTTTCATTTTTATGGCTTTTTATGGTTTTTATTTTTCTTAGGGTTTTTATTATTTTAAGGTATTTTACATATTTTGGGCATTTTTATTTCGATATTGGTGAATATTTGGAGTTTGTGTTGGTTTCTTTGGATTCTTTTGGTTTTTTATCATTTAATTCCATCGGTTATCTGACATTGATTCGGATTGTACAATGATTTTGCCTTTTTGTTTAATCTGGAATTGGATTAAATTTTGGTTCTCATGAATCATCAAGAATAATTGTTTTGTTATTTTTATCATTGGATTGGCCATTTTATCTTAAACGGTAAAATCATACTTTATCTATTTAATGAGACAGTTGGAATTTATTTCCAGCATATGGTGTCTTAGGGATGTCACATAAGGCCTAGTAGCTCCCCCGTCACTTATCTTGCTAATGAAGAGTGGCAGAAAGTTAATAAATGGTATATACTTATTTAGTCATTGAAATTGAAATCATATGGGTCAATATGTTGGTATGTTAGAAAAGATATAAAATTTTAGAACATGAAATTTAATGCATAAAATGGCATAGCTAACCAATCTATGATGAAACTCAAGTTACTTGGGAGTTGGGTGGATGCGTGTTTTGAGACACTTTTAGGAGTTTTCACCTCATCATCTTGGGTTAAGCCTATGATAAGAACATAACATGCATTGATAGAAATGACTTCCCACTAAGAGTATATTATTCATTTTTAGTAATTAATTATGAATTGGTGAAAAATTGTTGATTTTAAAAAATAGTTGACAATGATTTCACATCCAAAATCAGGGTGGAATTTTTAAAAATCATTTGAAAGTGTATTTTTTAAAATTTTTTGAATCCTTATTATAATATGTTTTATGTGGTAAATTGGAAATTTATAAGCATTCTATTTATAAATAGTGAAATTAAATGGAGGTTGTTTTGGTTAGAGTGAATGGAACCGGTTAGGCTCCATAGAAACAAACCAAAAGAAGGCTGCTTAGAATGTTGTTTCATGTGACCCATGGGAGAACCAAAAGATGGTTCAGATTATTGCCTAGGGATTTCAAGAAGTGGAAAGAGGTTATAAAAACAATGAACCCAGAAAAGTGGATCATTTAGTTCTATTCCAAAAGAATATCCTACATATCATACGGGGTGATTTAGACCTATAAAAAGAGGAAGTGTGGATAAATATGATTAATTGAAAATTTGATTTCCTTAGCACATTAGATGAGCTAAAGCTAAAGAAGGAAATGTGCATGTTGAATGATCTTGAACTCCAGTGGTTGGATTTAGTAGTTCACGATAAATTTGACCAAGGCATGACATGAAATTGTTTTGAAGAGTTGTTTATCAAACAATTATATACTTATACTTATAATATGTTTAGAATAATAGTCTTCTTCAGTTTGAAGCAATATAAGCTCAAAGTGACAATGTATGTAGCTAAAATTATGAATTTAGTCCCCTTTACACCTAAATATGCTACAAGTATATCCTTGAAGGTCTGCATTTTTAAATCAGGATTGAGGCCTGAGATTCACTCAACGATTTTAGTGAATATTATATAGGATTATAAAGAGATGGTCAATAGATAAATAGTGGTAGAAAGGGATTTCTTGGGAAATAATGTGGGAGGAAGTGTGTTAATACCTATGGGAACTATTGGGATCTCTATTGTTGGGAATAAGAAAAAGAGGGATTCATAATTTTAAGGTGGTGGTATGACTCAAAATCAGATGTCAAGATCAGTGAATCTTCCTTCAAATCCAAATGGCACAGATGATTGTTTCTAATGTGGTTATCTCAATCAAATAATATGATATCTTACAATACTACCTAGATAATGTCACAATTACATTAATAATGGACATCTACAATGTTATTGTCACATTTATCTAAGGTCAGGTGATATGGATACATCTCATGCTTCTTAGACATCTAATTATTTGATGGGGGTGAATGTAGCAGAATAACACTCATCCGAAAACCTGATAAATCCACAGTGATTATGATAATACCATTACTCCTCAACTAGGGAAATATCAACATGGTGATAAAGAGAAAAGTTTACTGAGTAATCAATTTTTTTAGGTGAGAAATAGATCATGAATTATCAATCAATATCTTTAATGGTGAGAGGTACAACTCTTTTGAATGCTACTCCTATACAATCATTCTTTGATATGGGTTCTTCACATTTAATTATTTCTTCTTGGTTTTTGAATCTTTAGGCTTTTCAAGTTGAGATGATGACCTCTAATTTGAAACAACAATCTCATGTTGGATAAAATGAATGCCAACTCCTTGTTTGAAAATCATGTTTTATAATGATAGATGGGATGAAATGATTTGGTACTTCTCTATACATGAGATAGATGTATATGACATAATCCTATGTATGGATTAGTTGACAATGTTCATATCTCAGATCGACTATTTTACCCAAAGGGTTATTTTTACAACTGATGATGGCCTTGAGCATCTCATTCGATGAAATTGGAATGTAAATTCAAGGGGAGTAGGGTTGTTGTGGCTTGTAGTTGGAACCATATTATACCAGTTTGTATCCTTGAACATGGAATTTTTGGATGAGATCAAGAAGAGCATTTTTTTCAAAAAAAATTTATTAAATTTTTATTGTTTTGAGGATAATATAATAGGGTTTCCACCCATAAGATATGTAGATTTTCTGATTGATCTGTTACTGGGGACTAGCCTTATCTCAATTCAATCTTATCATAAGGAGCCAATAGAATAAAAGGAATTTAAAGTCCAATTAAAATATTTAGAAAATAAAGGGTTCATTTGGACTTGTATGTATCCATGGGAAGCACCAAATCTTTTGGGAAAAAATCATATGGACATCTTAGAGTTTATATGGATTATCATAATCCTAATCAACTAATGATAAATAAAAAGTATCACATTCCTTGTTTTGATGATTTTTTTGGTCAATTAAGGGGATCCCATTTGTTCTTTATGGGTTTTAGTGGGTTTATAGTATTTACGGTTTTTCGATGTTTTTATTGTATTTTGGGTTTAGTTTTTTAGGTTCTTTTAGTGTTTTAGGGTTTTAGCATTATTTAGTTTTTATGGGATTTATCTATTTTTGGTTTTTGATGTTTTTAGGGTTTTTATATTTTTTATGTTTTAGGAATATTTATGGAATTTTAGTATTTTTATTGTGTTTTAGTGTCTTTAGGTATTTTGAGACATTTAAAGGTTTTATAGGGGTATTAGAGGTTTCTAGGGTTTTTATCATTTTATAGTTATTTTATTAGTTTAATTATTTTTTTTGGGTTTTTTATGTTTTCTTTGGGGTCTTCATGGATTTATGGTTTTTTTACATTTTTAATGATTTTTATGGATTTTCAAAAATATTAATGGGTTTTGGGGATTTTTCTTTGGGTTTTTATGTTTCATTATGGTTTTAGGGGTATTATGGTTTTTTTCAATTTAAGGATTCTTTTTTTAAGGGGTTTAATGTTTTTTTGAGGTTTTTTTAAAAAAATGGTGTTTAAAAGGTTATTAGAGTTTCAGCGGGTTTTGGGTTTTATGGGTTGGGGGGGGGGGGTTATTGTTTTTAAAGGTTTTATAGTTTTTAAGGATTCGATGATTTTTAGGTTATTTTAGTGTTTTTTTGGTTTTATGTGGTTTAATTGATTTTAGGTGTTTATCATTTTCTTAGTGGTTTTAAGGTTATTAGGGTTTTTTTACATATTTACGTATTTTCAGTGATTTTTTAGAATTTTTTTGGTTTTTAGAGGGTCTTTTGTGTTTTTTAGTTTTTAGTGGTTTAAAGTGTTTTTAGGTTTTTTAGTATTTTCAAGGGTTTTAGGGATTTTTATGTTTTTATAGATTATAGTTCATTTTTGGATTTTTATGGTTTTTTGGGATTTTGAGGGTTTTTAGGGGATTTTAGTGTTTTTGAGTGTTTTCTATGGTTTTTAGAGATTTCTTATTTTTTGGGGTTTTAAGTGTCTTTAATTTTTTAAGGTTTTCATTGGGATTTCATGGTTTTGTTGTTATTAAATTTTTGTGGATTATTAGAATTTTTGTTGAAGTCAAGGGTTTGTAGAGATATTATGGTTTTCTAGGTTTTTATGGTTTTTAAGGTTTTTTAGGTTTGGGGGGTTTTTTTGAGTTTTTAGGGTTTTTATGGTTTTAGTGTTTCTTTATGTTTTTTAAATTTTAAATGGTTTTTAGAGATTTTAGTAGGGTTTAAAGTCATTATGGGTATTACGAGTTTTTATGGGGTTTTGGGGTTTTGGGACTTCTATATTTTTTGCGATTTTGTCATTTTTAGGTTTTTTAGGGTGTCTAACTGCTTTCAGGATTTTTAGGTTACCTTAGTGGTTTTCATAGTCTTTATGGTTTTAAATTTTTATGGGTTTTTAGGTATTGTTTAGGAGTTTTATAGTTTGTAAGTGTTTCTAGGTATTTTAAGGGGTTTTATGTGTTTTTTCGGGTTTTTAGGGGTTTTATGGTATTTAGAGTTCTTATGTTTTTTAGTGGTCTTAAGTGTGTTTAGTTCTTTATGTTTTTATTTGGGTTTTTTTTTGGGTTTTCTATTAATTTAATAAATTTTTTATGTTTTTAGTAAATTTTAGATATTTATGGATATTTAGTGATTTTATGGTTTCTAGGGGTTTAGGGGTTTTTTCGGTTTCTGGTAATTTTTTATTGTTTTTTAGGGTTTTTATATTTTTTTATTGTTTTTAACTTTTGTAGGGATTTAGAGGGTTCTTTGATTTTTTAGTGGGTTTAAGGATTTTTATGTGTTTTTATGAGTTTTTAATGTTTTAAAGTATTATTATGGTTTTATAGGTATTTTTGGTTTTTAGAGTCAATTTAAGGGTGTTTAGTGACTTTGTTTTTTTATTTTATAGTTTTTAATGAATTTAGAATTTATGGTTTTAATATTGGTTTTCATGTTTTTTATTCATTTATAATTTTTTAGATATTTTTAGTGATTTTTTAGGATTTTTAGAGGTTTTAAGGTTTTAGGTATTTTATGGATTTCTAGGTGATTCAGGTTTTTATGGTTTTTAGGGTATTATGGGTTATAATTATTTATATGTTTTAATGGGTTTCATAATTACTTTCTTTTTTATGGGTTTTTATATTTTCAGTTATTTGTAATGATTTTGTAGGATTTTGATGGTTTTTTGGGTTTTTATGGATTTCTATTATCTTAGTGTTTTTATGGTTTTTATTATTTTTAGTGTTTTTTGAAATATTTTGGGGTTTCAAAGGTTATTAAATTTTATAGATGTTTTTAGTTTTCTATGGGGTATAATGTATTTCAATGGTATTTATGGGTTTTTAATATTTTTAGGGGGTTTAGTGTTTTATTGTTTTTTTAGGGTTTTATTAGGGTTTTTGTAAATTTTTTGTTTTAGGGGTTTTATGTGTTGTTAGGATTATAAGGTCTTATTTGGGGTTTGAATGTTATTTAGGGTTTACTATGTTTTTACGGATTTTTAGGGCTTTTAGGGCTTTTAGGGTTTTTAGAGTTCTTAGGTATTTTAAGGGGTTTAAGGGGATTTTTGTTTTAGGGTTTTTAGGGTTTTTAGCAATTTTGGGGGTTTTATGGGTTTTAAGTGTTTTTATCTTTTTAATGTCATCTATGTGCATTCAGCGTTTTATATATTTCATAATTTTTTAGAATATATTTTGTTTTTAGGGTTTTTAGGTATTTATGAGGGTTTTTGGGAATTTTTAGGTTTTTATGGTTTTTTTGGGTTATAAGGGTTTTTAATCTTTTTGGGGTTTTATTGTTTTTTATGTTTTTAAGGTTTTATGCTTTTTAGGGTTTTAGGGTATTATATGGTTTTAGATGTTTTTGTTTTTTGGTTTTCTAGTGTTTTTATGTTTTTTAGGAATTCCTAGGGGTTTTTTTAGGGTTTTTGGGTTTTTAAAATTTTAGTGATTTTTATCGATTTTAAGGATTTTTATGTTTTGTTTTTTTGAATTTAATGGATTTTCAGGGGTTTTAGTTTATAGGGGTTTTAGAGGTTTTTTTGTGTTGGGGGGAGGGTAATAGGGTTTTTTTAATTTTTAGAGGTTTTATGTTGTTTTTATAATTTTTATACATTTTTAGGGGTTTAAAGGATTTTTAATACTTGTGGTATGTTTTTAGGGTTTTTATGGTTTTTTATGGTTTAAGGTTTTTATGGTATAATGTGGTTTTTATGGGGTTTTAGGGTTTTTAGGTTCTTTTATAGTTTTTAGCATCTTTTAGAGTTTTTTGGGGTTTTATTTTTTTAGGTTTTGAATATTTTCATTAGGTTATTCATGGTTTATAATAGTGTTATGTTTATAGGTATTTTTTAGGAATTTTATGTGTTTTATGGTTTTTAGGAATTTTGTTGGGATTGGCGGATTTTAGGGTATGGTAGGGTTTGTAGGAGTTTTTAGTTTTTAGGCGTTTTAAGTGTTTTTATGGTTTTATGTAATTATGGATTTAGAAGTATTTTTATGACATTATAGTTTTTTGGGGGGTTTTATGGATTTTTATAGGTTGCATAATTTTCAGGGTTTTATGGGTTTATAGGGTTTTTAGGGTCTTTTGAGTTTTTAGGGTTTTAATGGGATGTTAGAGCTTTAAATATTTTTTAGGGTTTAAATGGGTTTTAGTGTTTTAAGTTTTTTTTTGGGTATTTATTGGTTTTAAGGGTTTTAAAATTTTTAGGGGTTTTGATGTTTTTATAATTTGGAAGGGTTTTAGGGTTTTTTTGGGTTTTTAACATTCTCTTTGTTTTTAGGGTTTGATGTGTTTTATGGATTTTTTGTTTTTTAGGGGTTTTCAAGGTTGTTAGGGGGTTTGTGTTTTAGTTATTATTAGTTATTTTAAAAAAAAAAATTAAATGGGTTTTACATTTTTTAGCGATTTTGAGGGTCTTACGGGTATTTTTGGATTTTTAGGGTTTGTGGTTTTTTTGGGATTTTTGGGGGGTTTTTTAGTTTTTTAGGTATTTAATGTATTTAAAGGTTTTATTGATTTTAATATTTTCAGTGCTTCGTGGCTTTTAGTGTTTTTGTGCTTTATTGGGTATTTATATAATTTTGGGGTTTTTAATTTTTTTGGTTTTTTATGGAGTTTATGGTTTTTTGGATTTTTAGGGGGTTTAGGTTTTTTAAAAAATTTATGTTTTTATGTTTTCAAGTGTTTTAATGTTTTTATGGTTTAATCAGTGGTTTTAATGTTTATTATGTGTTTTTTAATTTTTAATTTTTATTGTTTTTTAGTAATTTTATGGTTTTGGTGTTTTTAATGATTTGGAGGGAATTTTGGGGTTCGGGGGGGGGGGGGGGGGTTGTTTTTTTGTTTCTAGGGAATTTTGGAAGTTTTTTATGGTTTAAAATATTTTTATAGTTTCAATATATTTTTAGGGGTTTAACGGAATTTTAGCATTTTTAGTGGTTTTTGTTTTTTATGGGTTTTAGGGATTTATATGATTTTTAGAAATTTATGTTTTTAGGGGATATAATTTTTTTATGTGTTTAGAGTTTTCATTGGATTTTTGAAGTTTTTTGGGTTTCTTCACATATTTTTTAATTTTTAAGGTTTTTTTAGTTTTATATTGTTTATTAGGTTTTTAGGTTTTTAACAAATTTTGAGGGTATTTGGGGAATTTTAGAGTTTTTATGGTTTTTGGGGTTTTTATGGGTTTTTTGATTTTTTAAGGTTTATATGGTTTTTTAGAAATTTGTAATGTTTTTTTGGAAGTTAAAGTGGTTTTTTATTAGTGGTTTATAATTTTTATGGGTTTTTTGGGTTTTGTAATGTTTTTCGAGGATTCTATGGGTTTCTAAGAGTTTTAAGGTTTTTATGTTTTTTTGATCTTTTAGTTATTTTAGGTTTCTAGGGGTTTTAAGTGTTTTTGGGTTTGTATGTTTTTCAATGTTTTTTAGGGTTTTAGGTTATTTATATTTTAAGGCATTACTTTTGGATATTTATATATTTTAGGGGTATTATGATTTTTTGAGGTTTAAGGCATTTTCTTTGAGTTTTTTTTCAGTTTTAAGGTTTTTAGTGTCTTTTATTGTTCATATGGGTTTGATGGATTTTTAAATTTTTATAGATGTTAGGGTTTTTATGGGTTTTATGATTTTTTATGGTTTTTGGGATTTTATGGTTTCTATGGTTTTTAGGGTTTTATGCGATTTTTATGGTTTTTAGGGGTTTTAGTGTTTTTTAGGTTTCTATGTGTTTTAATTGTTTTTAGGTTCTTATGGTTTTCTTAGGGGTTTTCTGTTTTTTTTATCTTTTTATTTTTTTAGGGATATTTAGGTTTTTTCTAGGCATAAATGGTTTTAATGGTTTTTTAGTTTGTGGGTTTTCTTAGGGTTCTGTAGTTTTTATGGGTTTTTTTTGGTTTTTTGTGTTATTTTATGTTTTTTAAAGTTTCATGATTTTTTATTTATTTAATTTTTTGGTGTTTAAATGGTCTTTAGTGTTTGTAATGAAATTATAAGGTTTTTATTAGTTTTTATCATTTTTTATGGTCTTTAGGGGGTTTATGGTTTTTAGGAATTTTTAATTTTTTATGGGTTTAATGTGGGTTTAGAATTTTATGGTTTTGTTAGTGTTTTTCTGGAATTTTTAGGTTTTTATGTTATTAAGGATTTTTTTTGTTTTTTTGTATCTTTTTGGTTTTAAGAGTTTTATTGTTTTTAGGTGTATTTTTCTTTTTTAGGGTTTTTAGGGTTTTTATGGTTTTCGATTTTTTTAACTATTTTAGGGGTTTATAGGGGTTTTAGTGTTTTTAGCAGCTTTTATGGTTTTTGTGGGTATTTAGGGGTTTTACAGTTATTTAGGATATTAGGGGGTTTTAGAGTATGTTGATTTTAAGATTTTTAAGGGTTTTTGGGATTTTAAGTGTTTTTAGGTTATTAATATTTTATTTGGATTTTTTAGGGGTTTAAGGGGTTTTTTACTTTCTTAGTGATTTTTTGGTATTTTTTAATATTTTAATGGGTTATTGTGATTTTGAGGGTTTTGGTGGGTTTTAATGTTTTAGAATTTTATTGGTTTTTGTGGTTTTAAATAATTAATGTTTTTAAATGTTTTTTTAACATTTTTAGTAGTTTATACTATATTAGATTTTTTATTGGGTATTTTGGGGTTTTTATGGGTTTTAATTGTTTTATAGGTTTTAATGGTTTGGGGTATTTTACGTTTTTTTAGGGTTGTAAGAATTTTTAGGACTTTTTTGTTTGAAATTATTTTATGTTTTTAAGGATTTCTTAGCATCCTTTATAGTTTTTATTGGTTTTATCATTTTTTGGGATTTTCACAGTTGTTTGGGGGTTTTATTGTTTTTTAGAGTTTTAGTGAATTTAAGGGTTTTAGGGTTTTTTGATTTTTAGGCATTCTTGTACATTGGTTTTTTAATTTTTAATTTTTCTAGGGATATTTAGAGTTTCCAACATTTTACAGTTTTAAATGGGTTTAAAGGATATAATTGGTTTTTAGTGTTTTTATTGTTTTTTGTGGTTCTATGGGTTTTTAGGTTTTTAGGGTTTTTCAAGGTTTTTATAATTTTTAGGTTTTGAGGGATTATTTTAAATATTTATGGTTTAAAGGGTTCTTAGGGATTTCGAGGGCTGTTCGATGTTTTATGGTTTTAAGGTACATTTGGAGTTTTTAGCATGTTTCATGTTTTTCATGGTTTTATGCTTTTTAGGTTTTTATGGTTTTTGTGGATTTCATGTTTTTAGGGTTTATTACATTTTTATGGATTTTTAGGGATTTTATTGGAATTTGTTTTTTTAGGGTTCTGATGGTTTTAGGGGTTTTCTGGTTTTTCGGGTTGTTATGGTTTTTTGGGGTTTTAGGGTATTTTTAGTTTTTCAGGGGTTTTATGGGTTTAATAGATTTTTTATGTTTCTAGGGGATTAAAGTGTTATTTATAATTTTTAGTGGGTTTATAGGTTTTTATGGGCTTTTAATGGTTTTAACTGGTTTTATCATTTTTATGTTTTTTTGTGGTCATAGTTGGTTTTAGGTTGTTTTTATTTGTTAGATTTTAAGGGTTTTATGTGTATTTTAGGTTTTTATTGTTTTCATGTGGGTTTTAGGTGTTTTAGGGATTGTTAAATCTTTAATTCCTTATAAGGATTATTTATTTTTTATTGTTTTTAGTGAATTTGAGTGTTTTTAGGGGTTTTTGGGGTTTTAGCATTTTTTATGTTTTTGAGGTTCAATGTGTTTTTAGTTTTATTATGATTTTATTGGGTTTTTAATGTTTTAAAAGGTTTTTACATTTTTAACGATTTTTTATGGATTTTTGAGGATGCTTATTGATTTTTGTGTTTTCGGGGTTTTTAGGGTTTTTATGGGTATTCAATGGTTTTCGTCGATTTTTTTGAGTTTTTTATGGTTTTTAATGTTTTTAAGAGTTTTTAAATGTTTTTAGTGGTTTAAAGGTTTTTAGTGTTTTTAGTGGCCATTTAGGGAATTATTTGGGATTTTAGGGTTTTTAAAGGTTTTTATAGTTTTGGGGGTTTTTGGATGGATGTTAGAGTTTTTTAGGGTTTTTAGATATTTTTAGGATTTAAGAGGGTTTTAATGGGTATAAAGTGTTTTTAGGGTTTAAGTTTTCTTAGTGTATTTTAGTGTCTTTAATATTTGTATGGATTTTTTGGGTTTTTATTATTTTTATGGTTTTTATGGTTTTTAGATATTTTGAGGGTTTTAGAGTTTTTAATGTTTTTTGGTTTTTTAGGTTTTTATAGGATTTTTTTGGGTTTAAATTTTTTTTAGAGTCTTTATTATTTTAGGGTTTTAAAGGTATTCTAGTGTTTTAGTAGGTTATTACGATTTTATTAGTTTTTATTGTTTTTTATGTTTTTATTGTTTTTTATTTTTTGTAGGTTATTTTATGTTTTTAGGGTTTTTTTAGAGGTAAGATGTTTTTATGTTTTTAAGGGTTTTATGTGTCTATTGGTTATTAATGTTTTCTTAGGGTTTTCAGGGATTTGTAGTTTTTTTGTTTGAGGTATTTTTAAAAAATTTTATGGATTTTTAGTATTATTATGTATTTTGGGGGCTTCATTGTTTTTAGGGTTGTAGGGATTGTTAGGGTATTTAGTGTTTTTTATATTTTTATTACATTTACTTGTTTTTAGAGATTTATTGTTTACTTTGGGTTATCTTTCATTTTTCTATTTGTTTTTAACATTATGGAAATTTTAGGGGTTTTTAGTGGTTTTTATCATTTTTTCATATTCGGGGTTTTATGGTTTTTAAGATATTTTAGGGTTTTTTGGTTTTTTTATTTTTTATGTTGTAATTTTTTTTGGGTTTTCAGGGTTTTTAGATTTTTTTAATGTTTTTAGGAAGAAGTGGTGTGAGGCCAGGATATTCACAACCCCCTTAGAATTTATTATGAAAAAAAGAAATAGCAGACAAGAGAGGGGAGTGGACAATCTATCCACACCCAAAAACCCTTTACATCTGAAGACAAAAAAGACCCCAAAAAAAGAAATTGAAAAAAAAGAAAAAACACACAAAGCCAAACACAATAGCAGCTTCAACACCTTCTCATCCAACTCCAGCATTTAGCAGCTCCATATCCCCTTCCAATCATCAACTGTCATTCATCATCACCATAGACATAATTAGAATCTTTATCCACCTTCATCAGCATGAAATCGGAATCACCACAAGAGACCCGACCTCAGCAACACCTAAACCACTTAACAAGACCTCCCCATCAAGACGCACCCCTGACACCGGGCGGAACCACCAACACCATCCCAACACCATCCCATACACCACCAAACCATACCATGTTGGGGTCCAGTGTGGTGGGAAGGCCAGCAAGAGCAGAGGTGGGTGCACGAGTTAAGGGGAACAACAACAGTGAGCAGTCATGCCCCAGTAGCCAATTCCAATAAATTCCCAATAGGTTATCCAAACATTGCACATCAGTATAACCAAAAAAGCCTACATCTAGTAGCAACCAACAATACTCATCAAAGTAGTACAGGAGCACCGACACCCACACCTAGAGCCAATCCACATCACCCCAAAAGCATCCAACGACCAGCAACTTACAACCAGCATCACCCATTCAAAGTAAAATAAAGAAAGAATGACAACCCCCACATATAGGTCCATAACGCGGCCAAGAAGCAAACAACATTGAGTCACACCATTCACAGCTTCTAACACCTCCTCCTCAGGAAGATCCATCACCAGAAAAGATGAACCATCAACACAAATCTCATAAGAATTAACTTCCACCCATCCTATTCTGGTAGAAAACAGCTTCCAACACCAAAGATTACAGCAGCCAACAACCCCTTCCATGCCTCCGCAACAAGTAGTAAAAAACATCCTATCTTTCTCAATGGAACGCAATAAATTCCGTAGTACCATCAACAAAAATGAACAAAGCGGGAAAAACCCATCCATAACCCTCAATGGATCACAACCTAGCCAACCAAAACATAGGAAACCACAATGGAAAATAGCTTCCATAACACCTCACAACTCAGCGATCCCATCATCAGTCGCAAGGAACAGATCTAAGAAACCCGAAAAATGAACCTACAACTTCTGCAAAAGATGAAGACAAGAAATTATCAACAACACATCCTGCAGCCTTCAAGAAGATCCCAAAGCCCCAAGAACTGCAATGAACACCATACACCAAAAGTCGTCACAATGTCGGAGAATCCACCAAGGACCGTCCATCCCCAGCTCACTGCCGCAAGACCTCACCTCGCCGTCATGTAAGAGGGACTGAAACCAGAGTCACCAAAAAAACTTTTACTACCAAAGAAACCCACGACCCAGCTCACCCATCCAAGGAGATCCCATATCTCAAAAAATCTTGATATGCGGCTGAAGACCATAACCAATCACCAAGGAGTCATCAACTTTATCTTCTTGGATTGGGATGAACTGAAGACCGCAGAACCTCCAAATCAGTCAATGCCACAGAATTGAGCCTGAAGAGCGTAACCAGAGCACATCGTCGCAGAATGCCAGGAAGAAATGAGGAACCATCCCCAGATTTCTGGGCAGAAACTAGGGGAAGACCTAGGAGAGATGTCGAGCGAGAGGAGGAGTCACGGGAGTGCATCGCCATCCCTTTGAGGGGTTTGGGGATTTTCCATTTAATGTTTTTAGATTTTAATGGGTTTTTATAAATTTTAATTGTTTTTTTGGTTATCATGGTTTTTAATGTTTTTAGGACTTTTATGGTTTTAGGGTTTTTAGGGTTTTTATTTTTTTAGTGTTCTTTTGGTTCTAAGGTGTTTTATGTGTTTTTATATTTTTATGGGCTTTGTAGGGTTTTCGGTGTTTTCTTTTTAATTTTTTATGATTTTATAGAGTTTCAGGGATTTTTTTTAATTTTTATGGTATTTAGGGTTTTAAGGAATTTTGAGGGGTTTAATGGGTTTTAGTATTTTTTATTTTTTGGGGTTTTAGGGTTAATTTGAGTTTTTATTGTGTTTATGATGTTTAGAATTTTTATCATTTTTATGGGTTAAATGGGTTTTTTGATCATTTATTGTTTTTAGGGTTTTTATTGGTTTTGTGGGTTTTTAATTATTTTATGGGTGTTTATGTTTATAAGGGATTTTGGGGGATTTTGGGTATTTAAGGTTTTTAGTGTTTTGTGATTATTTAGGGGTTTTAATCATTTTTAAGGTCTTATGGTTTTCATGAGGGGTTTTAGAGTTTTTAAGGGTCTTAATAACTTTAATGGTTTTAAGGATTTTTAGAATTCTTATAGTTTTTTACTTTTATTATGGATTTTGAGAATTTATTTTGGGTTTTAACGAAATTTAACATTTTTAGCATTTTTAAGTTTCTTAGTGGTTTTAATTTTTTTAGGTTTTTCAGGTATTTTGGTTTTTAGTTTTTTTGGGTTTTTAGTGGTTTTATGTGTTTTGGTGTTTTTAAGGTTTTCTAAAGTATATATAGGGTTTTCAGTTCCTTTTATGTTTTGTAGAATTTTTTACAACATTTATGGGATTTTAGGTTTTTTATGGATTTTGAGAGGTTTTAGGGTTTTCAAACTTTTTTTATTTAATAGTTTTTTTTGAGTTTTTTAATTTTTTAAGGGTTTTTATATATTTTTAACTTTTTTAGGGATTTAAAGAATATATATATATATATATTAATTGTTTTTATTGAATATTATGGTTTTTGTGGTTTTTATATTGTTTTTTGGTTTTTTGGGTTTTTTAGTTTGTAGGGGATTTGTAGGGTTTTAAATGTATGTTAGGTATTATAATTTTTAGTTTTTAAGGTTTCCTATGGGATTTAGGGGTTTTAAGGGGTTGTAGGTTATTTTCATTTTTAGGGATTTTTATAAATATTTATCGGATTTTTTTGGTTTTTTATGATTTTTATGGTTTTTAGGGTTTTAAGGTTTTTAGAGTGTTTTTGGTTTATAGATGTTTTCTTCTAGGATTTTCATGGTATTTTTTAGGTTTTTTAATTTTTAGGGATTTTTTATTTTTTTTTCATTTTTAGGATGTTTCGAGATTATGAGGGTGTTAGGGTGTTTTAGGGTTCTATGGTTCTCTTGGGGTTTCAGGGGGATTTGTGTGTTTTAAGGATTTAAAAGAATTTTATATATGTCAAATGTTTTTATGGGATTTAAGATTTTTTAGTTTTCTTTCTTGTTTTTTGGGTTTTTATTGGTTTTTTGGGTTTTAAGGTTTTCAGCGGTATTTATGGTTTTAGGGGTTTTGCGGTTTTATTGAGATTTTGGTATTTTTTATGGTTTTTTGGTTATTAATTGCCTATATGAATATAACATTTTATTTTTTTTTTCAGGGTCTTTATGGATTTTTACAATTTTAATGATTTTGATCAGTTTTTTAAGATTTCAATTGTTTTTGGTGTTTTCAGTGATTTTGAGGGCATTTAAGTTATTCTGTTTTTAGGGTTTTTTGTTATTATAGGTTTAATGGTTTTCATAGTTTTCTAATGGTTTTAGGGGTTTAAATTATTTTTTTTTTGTTTTTATTGTGATTTAAGGTTTTATGTTCTTTTAGGGGTTTTAATGTTTTAGGGGGATTTATGGTATTTCTGGTTTTTAGGGGTTTTAGGGTTTTGAAAGTTTTCAGTGTTTTTAAATTTTTAGGGTTTTAATTATTTTTATGTTTTTTAGTTTTTCATATGGGTTTTCAGGGTTTATTTGGGATTTTTTACATTTCTATTTTTTATTGTTTCCATAGGAATTGATGGGGTTTTTAGTGTTTTTAGGGATTTTGATGGGTTTTAGGGATTTTAGGGTTTTTATGGTTTTATGGTTTTTTTATTTTTATGGTTTTTATTTTTTTAGTGTTTTTAAGGTATTTAGAGTTTTTTTAACATTTTGTTGTGTTAAAAGGTCTCATAGGTATTTTAGTGGTTTTTTGGAATTATATAGGTTTTAATGGTTTTATGGGTTTTTATAGTTTTGAGGATTTTTCTTCAGGTTTTAGCTTTTTCATTGTTTTTTGGGTTTTTAATTGGATTTAGGTTTTTAATGTATTCTTATGGTTTTAAGGTTTGTAGTGTTTTTTACGTATTTAGGGATTTTTATGGATTTTTATGGTTTTTATGTTTTTATAGGTTTTGGGAAATTTTAGGGGTTTTAGGTCTTTTTCTATTTTTTATGGGTCTTTTGAGGTTTTTTAGTTTTTAGGGGTTTTAAGGGTTTTTAGATTTTTTATCATTTTAGGGTTTAAATTGGGTTTGTATATTTTATTGGGTTTTAGGGTTTAAGGACTTTTGGTGGGTTATGTGGTTTTTATTATTTTTATGGTTTTTATGGATTATAAGAGTTTTAGGGTTTTTTGAGTTTTTAGGTATTTATGAGGTTTAAAGTGTTTTTAGGTTTTCAATTATTTCTTAGGGTGTTTTGGGATTATTTTTGGTTTATTACATATGTAGGGTATTTTTAGGATTGTTATGGTCTTTAGGGTGTTTTAGCGATTATGAGGGTTTTAGTGTTTTTATGGTTTTTATGGTTTTTAGAGTTTTTATAGTTTTTTATGAGTTTTTTAGTGTATATAAGGTTTTTAGATATTTTAATGTTTTTATGGTTCTAAAGGGTTTTTAGGGTTTTTAGTGTATTTTTATGTTGTTTTTGGTTTTAATAAGGTTTGTAGTGATTTATAGGGTTTTTATGGTTTTTAGGGGTTTTAAGGTTTTTAGGGGTTTTAGCATTTTTTATGTTTGTTGGTGTTTTATGTGTTTTTCTATTTTTTAGGTTTTAGTAGGGGTTTGTTTAGTTTTTTTAGAAGTTTTATGTTTTGAGGGATCTTTTCATTTTTTAGGAATTTTTGGATTTATATGTGTTATACTTATTTTTAGGGGTCTTAGGGGGTTCTAGGGTTTTAGGGGGTTTTAGGGTATTTAGTGATTTTTAGGTTTTTAGTGGTTTTATGTGTTTTTATGTTTACTAATTATTTCTAAGGGGTTTTTTGGGGTACAATGTGTTTTTATGTATTCAATGATATTTAGGTATTTTTACATTTCTAAAGTATTTTAGGGTTTTTAACGTCGTTAGGGGTTTTAGATTTGTTTTTTGAATTTTAGGGAATTATAGAATTTTTTGGGGTGGTATGTTTTTTATAGTTTTTATCATTTTTAGGGGATTAAAGGGGTTATAGAGTTTTTTAGTGGGATTTTAGGAGTCTTTATGGGTTTTAGGATATTTTATGGTGTTTGAGGGTCTTAAGGATTTTTAGGGGTTTTTAGTTTTTTAGCGTTTTTTGGAATTTTAGGGGTGTCATTTTTTTTAGGGTTTTATGTTTTTCTATTGGGTTTTCAAGGTTTTTTTATGTTTTTTGGGATTTTTATCTCTTCTTATGGTTTTTATACAATATAGGTATTCTGAATGTTTTTACAATTTTTTAGGGTTTTAATGTTTTTTATTGGTTTTGGGGTTGTTTTTTAGTTTTTTATGTGTTTGAAGTTTTTTAGAGTTATTTAACATTTTATGGTTTTAATGGTTTTGAATATTTTTAATGGTTTTTATGATTTTTATGGGGTTTTGGTGATTTTTAATCTATTTAGTGTTTTTAGGTTTTTTAGGGCCATTTATTGTTTTTAGCATTTATTATGTTTTATGGGTTTTATATATTTTATTATTTTAATGTTTTCGTAGGGGTGTTTTGGGTTATTATGGTTTTTATAATTTTTATCTATTTTATTGTCTTTTTTCAGAATTTTATGTTTTTATGGTTTTTAGATATTGTGAGGGTTTTAGGTTTTTGGAGGTTTTAGGTGTTTTTTTTGGTTTTTATCATTTTTAGATTTTTGGGCTTTTTAAGTGTTTTTTTCTATGTGTTTTTCATGGTTTTTAGGGGTTTTTAGTTTAAAAAGATTTTTAGGGATTTTTTTATCTTTGTGGGTATTTTAATGTTTTTTTTGGGATTTTGATGGTTTTTAGGGTTTTTAGTGATTTTTGGGTTTTTTGGTTTTTTGGGGTTAATTTTTTTAGTTTTTAAATTTTTTATGGTTTTATAGAGTTTTGTTAATTTTTTTAGGGTTTTAAATCATTTTAGTGTTTTTATTTGGTGTTATCTTTTTAAAGGTTTTGATTGTTTTATATGCTTTTAGGGGGGGGGTTAGGGTTTTTAGTGTTTTTAGGGGGTTTAGGGTTATTTAGGGGTGTTATGGGATTTTATTGTTTTTATAATTATTTAGTGGTTTAATATATTTTTTGGGTTTTATGTATTTCTTATATGTTTTCATGGTTTTTGGGTTTTTTTTTACATTTTTAGGGTTTTCAGTGATTTTTTTGATTTATATTATTTATAAATTTTTTTAGGATTTTGTGGGGGATTAGGGTTTTAGGGTTTTAGTGGGTTTTAGGGGTTTTGTAGTTTTTTACTATTTTAAGGTCTTTTAGAGTCTTTGGATTTTTTAGGGGGTTAAGGGGGTTTTAAAAATTCTTGTTGTTTTATGGTTTTATGGGATTTTGTGGGTTTTTAGGGTTTTTATGTTTTTAGGGTTTTTATTGTTTTTTGGGTTTTTAGGGGTTTTTAGGGGTTTTAAAGGTTTTTAAAATTTTCCAGGTTTTTAGAGTTTTTAAGTGTTTTTATGTTTATAAGGTTTGTTTAAGGATTTTTAGGTTTTTATGGATTTGTAGTATTTTATGTATTTTTGGGTATTTTTAAGGATTTTTCTGATTTTAGGGATTTTGAGTGTTTTTAGGGTTCTTAAGGTTTAAGGAGTTTTATGTTTTTTCAAGGGATATTATAGTTTTTGAGTTTTTAAAGGTTTTAATGGTTTTTTAGATATTTTAATGTCTTTAGGTTTTTAAAGGGTTTTAGAGTATTTAGTGGGGTATTACAGTTTTTATAGATTTTTATAGTTTTTAATGTTTTATGGGTTTTTTAGGGATTTTATCTGTTTTTTGTGTTTTAGAATTTTTTCGGTTTTTAGGGGTTTTAATTTCTTTTATGTTTTAAGGGTTTTCTTAGGGTTTTTAATTGTTTTTTACATATTATGTATCATTGGTTTTTTTATTATGAATATGGGATTTTTTTGTTTTTATGGATTTGGAGAGTTTTTAGGGGTTTTAAGTGTTTTTAGGTTTTTTATCGTTTTTAGTGCTTTTATGTTTTTAGGGTTTTTAAGTGTTTTTAGGTTTTCGTGTTTTTCTTTGGATTAGATGAGTGTCATGGAACACATATGCATCGAGGAATTAGAGGCAGACTTGTTGGGGAGGGAAGAATGTGCATGATTATAGAAGAGAAATTATGAGGAGTTGGTTGCCCAATGATAAGGGAGCGAAGAAAGAGAATGAAGGATACCCATAAATTGGTTATTCATGTAATTCCAAGGGGAGGCTTAATATCCTTTCTTAGGGAAAGCATCCTGGCTGATATTTAAATTAATTTAGGCTCATACATGCTTTTAAAGACCCATCCCATGCTGTGATAAGAATTTCAATCCCACCCCACCATAGATTATTCAACGTCAAAGTAGTGGTCTAGTTGTCGTTACATTCCAAAATATTGTGCTACATATCCCTTAATGAAATGGGCATGTTCCAAATTTTTCAAAAACATAATTTATGCCTCTTTACATATAGAAACCATGTGATCGGATTTTGTATCACTCATTGGATATAAATATCCACCCTATTGTACTCTTTTAACATCATGAATGAAGGTAATGTTATTATGGTGAGTTTTCTTGAATACATTGTGTTCAAGATAAATTATTATCTTTTCAATGGAATTCTCATCCATTATGGCGTCTTGTGGCTATTGTTTATATAGACAAGTTAGATTTGAGTTCTACCGTGACCAACTCTCTAATGTCTTCCATATTTTCAACATTTATAGATTTTCTCACCTATTTTCTTATAGAAATCCAAATGCTAAACATGAAAATTTTGAAAAATGATCCCAAGAATAATCATAGAAGGTCATGGATCTTTTATCATTTGGTACCATATCCCAATTACAAGAAATTAGTGTCGTCATTTTTTATCCCTTCTTTCATCTTCTTTTTTCACTGAATCGAGCTGACATCAATTTTTTTCCATGTTGTTCATCACCCACAGATATCATTTCTTCATAATTTTTATGTACATTATATAAATCATGTTGTTGAGAATCTCAAATTTCATCTTCATCTAGAATCATTGTTGTCAAATCTCTAAATCATTAGATAACGAGGTTTTAGATTTTGTAAAAAATTATACAATTTTAAAACCTCACATTTTCTACTCTTGATTTAATGTACGTAAGCCTTTATTTTTATATTTTAGGTATATAAAAGTTTTAGATTAATTTTTGGGAGGATTAGAGGAGCTTTGGAATGATTTTTACGCCTCTCTAGAGGTTCATGTTTTAAGCACGGTTAGTAGAAACCGTGAAACACCTCCAGGAAACTGTGCAACTGAAACAGTAGACACTGGGGATGTTATTAGTTAGGCACATAGTTTGGACAAACTGTACAGATTTCTAGTAGGATCCATGGAATTCTAGACAGTTGGGTACACTACATTTGGCACATGGTTTGTCTAACCGTGTGAGCCAACCATGCGAGGTGTGTTTGGAGGTAGTGGATTGTGCATTATTAGCACATGGATTTCCTAAACATGCTCCCTAACCATGCACCATGATAAAATATACCTAAAAATTATGGATCTAATATAATTTAAAACCTAACCCACTATTTTTTTCCAAAATAGGCCATATATTAAATTCTTCTTTCTCCAAAGGTGGGGGAGACAATTCCTTCCAATATGAGAACGATTCCTAGGTGAATCCAGGTATGCTGGAGAACTAAATTCATTAGCAAGTGATCATTCTTCGTTATTTTCCATATATATCTTCCCCCTTCCCAATTTTGGAATCTTGGATATTCTTTTATTGGGGTAAATCCTTGTCGGGTTATGTTAATATTTATTGGATATGATAATTTTAATTTAATGGAATGAGGTCTATTTTGAAATATTGAATATATAAGCTGGTTTCATAAAGTTAGTGTGTTGTTCTATTTTTCACCTAAGTTTGAATGGTAGGTGGATTCTTTCTCAATTTGTGTTGATTAAAATGTGAATGTTTGATTTCATATTGATTTAATTGATCATTTTTTTGTGAAAACAATGTGTGATTTTATGGAATTCCCATTTGAATTATGGTTTTGAAATAATGGTAATTAGATGGTTTTTTGGATAAACATTGTTAAGAATTTTTTAAATGGTAATTCTTAAATTATGGAAGGCTGATACAACTAAATAATTTTTTAAATTATTTTATTTAATATTTTTGATATGATTTGGGAATAACAGGTGGGTCTGAGGTTAATGGTATGGATAATGGTTGTGAAGTAAAACCATCAAATGGATAGAGTATGGACATGATGTTCCATAATCAATGGTAACATCAAGATTGTGTTTTTTTTGTGTGAAAAAAAAAATTTATTATAATTTATAAATGATAAATGGTTAAAATATTTTTTTTATTTACTATGAAAAATGATTATGTTTGTTTTTTATGTATTCCTTGAAAAAATAATTTCGAAGTTTTGTTTAATTTTTATTCTTGGAAAATTATTTTAGTTGAATATAAAATTATTTAAACAATTCTTAAAATTTATATATAAATGTTATACCATGTTGAATCCTTGTGGTGTGAGTTTTTTATTCATTGGTGTAATTATACAATGTTTTATTTCCCCTTCTTGGGAACTATGAGGTGTTTTCGGATGTTATATATGGAGACATAGGTAAGGAAAGTGTATCATAGTTCATCAGTAATAATTCTTGATAATTGGATTGGGAATGTCTATTTTTAGCTTGGATCATATTAGGATTTTATTTTGATGTATTTTGTTTCATTTTTTATCATTTGGTTCCATTGGTTATGTCACATTAAATATACTTGTACATTGGTGTTGTCTTTTGGTTTTCTCTTGTATTGGATTTCATTTTTGTACACATGCATCATTAAGATGTTTGGTTGTCATAGTTATAATTGGTTCGGTCATTTTATCTTAAAATCGTAAATTATCCTCTAACTATTTATGAGGCCCTTTAAATTTATTTCAATCATTTGGTATCTTGGGGATGTATATTGGTATGGTATTAGGAGATAAGATTTTTTGTACATGAAATGTAATGCCTGAAAAGGTGTAGAAAACTTCTTTATAGGGAAAATAAATTCACAAGCGAATTGGGTACATGAGTTTTTTGTGATAGATCTAAAATTTTCACCTCATCATCATGGGTTTAAAAAATGAGAAGAGAAATACATTCATTGATATAAAATAAATCCCACTAAGATTACATAATTAATTTTGAGTTATGATTTATGAATTGGTTAAATGACATTAATTTATAAAAATTGTTGATTTTATTATTTTCAAAAGTATGATGGAATTTTCAAAAATTCATTTAAAGTGGAAATTGTATAATTTTTTAATTCCTTTTTGTGATATGTGTGATCTAATAAATTTAATGTTTCTAAGCCTTATTTTGTTTTGGAGTGATACTAAAGGGACTTTTCTTTTAGTTATAGTGAATGGAACTGGGTAGGCATCATTAAAACCTAACAGAATAGGAAGTTGAGAATGTGGTTTCACATAGTCCACGGGTGAACCAATAGTTGGTTTAGAGTACATTTTGGACATCTCAACTCATGGAATGATGGAATATATACCATAAACCAAGGTAAGTAGATCATTTTGTTTAGTTCCAAAATAATAATACATCCATGTTTCAAGGTTACATAGAACTATAAAAAACTAGAAGTATTGTTAAATAGGATGTATCAAATATTATATTTTCTTATCACACCCACTATGCTAAAGATGAAGATATAAAAGTACACACTGGAATATCTTGTACATCAGTGGTGGGATTTATTAGTTAAAGCTCAATTTGGCCAAGTCATAACATTGGATTATTTTGTGGAAATATCTAACAGAAAATTATATCCTCATACTTTCTAGATTGTAAAATCAACAGACTTCATCAATTATAAGTATGATAACCTCACAGTGATATAGTATGCAGATAAATTTATGATTTTTTTTGGATTTTATCCCACTATTTCAACAAGTAAATCCTTGAAGGCGTGAATTTTTTAATCATAGTTAAGGCTATAGATTCACTCAAATATGTTCATTCATTGTATATCATATTCTACAGATATTTTCAATAGAGAAATAGTGAAAAAAAGTGTAATCTCAAAAAATATAGTTAGAGGAATAATTTTAATATCTACGAGAACTTTTGGGAATATATTTCAAAGAATTAGAAGAAGAGGGATACAGATTTCCAATGGGTATTATTACTCAGAATTAGATGGTGAGTTCATTTATTCTTTCTCTAAAACCAAATGGTATACCCAATTGTTTTCAATGTGTGTTTCTCTATCATATAATGTGATATTTTACAGAAACACATAGATAATGTAACAATTTCAATAATATGGTACATATTGATTTTTATTATTATAGTGATCTTATGCTGGGTTCCAAGGACACATATCATGATTCATAGGTATCATATGATATTATAGGATGAGTGTAGTAGAATATATATTATCTGAAAACCTGAGAAAACCATGGTGATTCTAGGAATAACATAACTCCTCAGCTATGGAAATATCAATAGGGTGACAAATATAAAGGTGTTTCAATTATGAAATTTTATGGAGTTGAGAAAGTAATAATGGATGATCAATTGGTAAATTAAATAGTGATATGTATGATTCCTTTTAATGTTAAACTTATCCAATATTTTTTAACATGAGTGTGTCACATTCATTATTTATTGTAATTCTGTTGATCTTCTAGCTTTTCATGTTAAGATGTTCCCAATATTTTAAAACATTAATCTCTTGAAAAAAATTAATTTTATGCCTTTTAATGAAAATAATTTTCTATAACTATTGATGGGGATGAAATGAATTGGGACTTATCTATGTTTGAGATGGATTCCTATGACTTAATCTTGGGTATGGATTGGTTAAAAATGTTTAAATCTCTTATTGACTATAATAATCAAATGGTTATTTTTACAACAGATGAAGGAATAAAGAATATATTTAGAGGAAGAAATAATGTTAAGGAATGTGGAGCAGGATCATAGGATTCAGTTTTTGGAACTATCTCAATCCAGTTTGAAGCATGGGCCTTAGAATCTGTAGATGAGAACCTGAATCGTTTTTTTTCTACAAATTTGTGTCCCATTCCGGATGTTTTTCCAGATAATTTCTCAGGGTTTCCACCCATAAGAGAAGTAGATTTTATGATTGATCTTTTACCAGGTACATGTCCTTTCTCACATCTATCTTTTCATATGAAACCAAAAAAAAATTAATTGAATGTACATTTGGAATAGTTATATGGAAAAGGGATCATTTATCCTTGTACATCTTTGCGAGAAACACCTGTTCTTTTTGTGAAAAACTGTGGATGAAACTCTTATAATTTTATTTAATTATCATAAGCTGAATAAAGTTACAATAAATAATTGGTATACTATTCTACACATTGATGACATGTTTGATCAATTTAGGGGATCTGAGTGGTTCCATAAAATTGAATTACATTCGTTATATCACCAATTGAGGGTTCCAAAAGAGGGTATTATGAGTACAGATTTTAGAAGTATATATAAACATTATGAGTATATGGTTATGAATTTTCATCATACAAATTATCTTGAAGACTTTATGGAATTGCTGAATCAGATATTTTAAATGTATCTAGATTATTTTGTGGTGGTATTTGTGAATGACATACTGGTGTACTCTAAGGAAATGTTTGAGAATGAGCAATACATAGAAACAGGTTTGGGTATCTTTTTCAATCATCGTATGTATTATAATATTTAAAAGTGTGATTTTTGGATTCAATAGGTATGTTTCCTTTTCAATGTTATCTCTATACAAATGTGCATTTATGGATCAAAAAAAATATAAATACATTGATCTCCTGGTGACTACCAAGGAATGTATTTGAGATATACAATTTCCTTGGCCTTCCTAATTATTAAAGATATTTTTTACATAACGTTTCAGGACAATATTCATGAATTAATGGTTTTAAAAGGAAAAGTGTTTCATTCCATTGGGGTGATCAATGTCAAAATTATTTTTAAGTGCATAATGTTGGTCTTAAATCATCACCAATGAAGATATTTATAGAATAAATATAAGTAAATGTGGGGTATTTTGATTCACTGGGATCTAGGATGGCATGTGTTATTATGAAAAGAGATAATGTTTTTTTTATTATGGCTGACATTAGTTATAGTTTCATGAGAATAACTACCCAAAACATGATTTTGAATTAGTTATTGTGGTCCATTCCTTGAAGATCTTGCATCATTATATTTTTAGTGAAGAATTCATGGTTTCTATGGATTATATGATCTTGAAACACATTTTCTCACAAATAGAGTTGAATCTAAGACAAATAAGATGGTTGTATTATCTGAAAATATTTGAATTTGACATAATGTATAAACTGGGTAAAGGGAAATTTGTGGTATATGAACTATGATTAAATTAATATAGTCATTTGGTGAAACATGCTTCAGATCATTGATGGATAATATAATTGATTACTGACATATACTTGTATTGTGTAGATGTATATATTTTTGTGGTTTTATTTTGGGTTTCTTTTGTTCCTCATTTGGTAGATAAGGTTAAAGAGGCACAAAAACCCGATTCTTTATGTGTTTCTATAAGGTTATAAATAAATAGTGGGAAGACAATTCAGGGATGAAAGCATAATAAAATATCAGTGTTTCATTTTCATGATTGTATTATCGTACCTTTTTCTTGTCAGGAAAAAATCTACCATGTTTATCACTATTCGGGATGGGATGTTCTTATTAGAATAAAATAGATGCATAAGGAACTGAAAGTACAATTTTTGTGGGTTAGAATAAAAAGAAAGGTGGTTGAGTTTGTTTTGAGACGGCTCACATGTTAGTAGGTTAAGGAAGAGAACCAAAAACAAATGGGTATGATGAATTCTTTGATGATTCCTATGTGGAAATATGAGAAGATAACTTCATTTTTTGTAATAGTTCTATCAATGATGGTTTGAAAACACATTTTTATATTGGTTATAGTCAATTGAATAATAAATATGACGCATTTCATCCCTATTCCTGAATCCAATTTTATGTAGGACTTTTAAACAATATATATCTGAGATATTTTAATGTATAATGTTTTTAATGTCTCAATTGTATCTAATAGAGACCCCATTTTTTGCATCTCATATATTTGAAATTTTTATAGCAAGCTCTTAGAACTCACTGTACTATGAACATGGATAATTATCCTCAAACAGATGGAAAATCTCAAAGGTTGTTCCAATCAATGGAGGAGATTCTTTGGGATTGTGTAATGGATTTTGGTGGCTTACGGGTGGATGACAGAGTGTTGGTGTAGTTTGCAACCAAAAATAGTTATCAAGCCTCAATACATATGGTTACTTTTGAATCATCTTATGGGAATTATTTTCATTCTCTACTTTATGGGGTGTAGATAGGCGGTACTTCTCTGGTTGGACTAATCCTTATGTAAGATACAAGGGAGAATATTTAGTTAATCAAAAATGGGAAAAAGACAACACGATGTTTTCAGAAATCATTTGTAGATCATCATCGATGACCATTATCCTTTTACGTGAGTGATCATGTGTTCTTTATAATCTCCCAATTCTTGGAAATTTTCATTTTTGAATGTAGGGAATTTTTTCTCTTCGATACATAAGCCATTTTTAGATACAATAATGGGTAGTTGAGGTGTCATCTCAGTTTTATTTTCCACCAAAGATTAATTCAATGCATAATATGTTTCATGTATCTCAATTTAAGAATAATCAAAATAATCGTGGCCATGTGATTCAATGTAATTATGTTTCCCTAGATCCTGATTCTATGGTGGTTCATGAATCAGTACCAATTCTGGATATGCAAGAGAAAGTCTTGCATGGGAAAAGCACCGGTCTACTATGAGTTTTAGGGAAACATGGTAAGATTTAAGAGGAATATTTGGAGCATGAAAAGTAAATTATAGGGAAATATCCAAAAACAATTTGGGACAACTATGGTTTTCAACTTTCCAATGATGGAAAGACCAATTTTGTGGAGAATATAGCACAAACTATTTCATGTACATGACCATTTTTTATATATGATAAGTATATAAAATGATTAGGTTTAGTTTTAGGAGGTTCAAATGAGATTTTAAATTTTATTAATACTTTTCTAGAGGTTTAAATTTTGAGCACAGTTAGTAGATACTGCAAAACAACACTAATAAACCATGAAAATGAAATAGTGGACACTGTGGCGCCACACGGTTTGGTGCACAGTTGGGCCAAAACATGTGAATTCGAAGTAGTAACCAGGAAATGATAGATAGTGGGGTATTAAACAGTTAGAACATGGTTTTTCTAACTGTGTCACCCATCCATGTGAGGTGTGTCTCGATGTAGTGGCTTCTTCATGGTTAGTGTCTGGTTTCATTAACTCTCTGCCCTAACTGTGCACCTTGGAAAATTAGAAATTAATTTTTTTTGATCTAAAATTTTTTACCTACTGAAACACTTATTCCCCCTAAATATACCATAAGACAAATTATTCTTTCCTCCTAATGTGGCGGAGACTATTCCTTTCGTTCTAGTAGTGATTCCTAGGAAAATCCTACTACATTGGAGACCCAAATTCATCGGTAAGTTTGTTCTCTTCATCATTTTCCTTAAATATCTTCTCCTTACCTCTATTGGAATCATGTATCTAGTCATTTGGTAATAGGTCCATGTTTTTTATGTCATTATTAATGGTATATGATTTTTTGATTTAATGTAATCATATATAAGTTGGAATCTTGAATATTTATGCTTGTTTGTTAAATTTGTTGCATTGTTCTTGGTTTTCAGCTATGTTTGAGAGATATGTGGATTTTCTCATAACCCACATTGAATAGAACATGAATTTTTGATTTAAAAATAATTTAATTTCTTGAAATTATTGTGTTAATAATTGGGTGATTTGATGTAATCATCATTTAAATTATTTTTTTGGAAATCATGGGAATTAGATGGCTTTTTGGAAAACAGTTAATTAAATTAAATACTATGATTTTAAAATTATAGTTTATTTTTGCAAGAAAAGTATTTTATGGAATTATTTTATTGAAATAGGTAAATATGGTTTGGTCATAATGGTTGTACATTAGTTTAATTTAAGGTATAATGGTTGTGAAGTACCACCATCAAAGGGATGGAGTACGAGAATAAAGTTCCCCTATCAATGTTAACACCAAGCTTGTGTGTGTGTTAGTGTTGATGATGCGTGTTGAAATGGAAAATTGTATAAAAAATCCTAAATTTAGAAATTGTTAAAATATTTGTTGAGTTTCTTTGAAAATTTATATTGATGGTTGTTAATGTATTCTTTAAGAAAATGTTTTGATGGTTTTTTTGTTTGTTTTTCTTGGATTTTTTGGGTTGGATATAAACTGATTTAATTTTTTTTAAATATTTTGTATAAATGTGATAAAATTATCAATCCTAGTGGCATGAGTTTGGAAATAATTGGGGAAATCCAGTTGATTTTTAAACTCACCCCCTTTTTAGGAACTATGGTTCATTTTCATATGTTTTATATCAAGACACGAGAAAAGGCAATGCATCCTATTTGTTTAATGATTCTTCTTGATACCATGGGTTGGGATGTCGATTTGGATCTTGGAGTATATTGGTTGTTGTTTTTTGTGTCTTTTGTGTCTGTTAGTTTTTTTATCATTTGGTTCCAATGGTTATCTAAAATTATTTCCCCTGGTACTCTAATAATTTCCTTTGGTTTAGTCTTGTATTTAATTGCATCTTGGAACTCATGAATCATTAATATGTTTGGGTTTTATAGTTATCAATGGTTTGGTTGTTCTATCTTAAAAGAGAAAAATCATCCCCCAACTCTTTATGATGACCTTGTAATTTATTTCCACCCTCGGGTGTCTAGGCGATTTCACCTAAGGCCTTGTTTCTCCCTCTTTAATTCTCAATCCATTGAGGAGGGGAAGGATGTCACACCAATAATCTCATTTTTATTCCATTGTATGTTTCAAAATATTTATTATACTACATTTAAATACTCATAATTATATATTTTTCTACTACATTTATTTAAAAAAACCATAAATAAAAAAACCTCAAAAAAGTGCAACATCTTGAGTTCTATGTCCATTTATCATTTTTATTCATCTTTTGTCTTCTCCTTCCAACATTTACCTCTTGATTCAATTTTTAATTTTATCTTTAAATTCTATATTAGGATTTACACACTAAAAAGTCCTTCTAGATTTATTGGAATTGGGTAATAATGATATAAGAAGAAATTTTAGTGATAGAAGTAAAGAGTGTTAAGTTGTAATATAAACCAAAATTGGGTAAAACAAGAGAGAACATAACATTTTTTTTATAAATTCACGAGGGAGTGTGTGAGGTCTATATTCCTTCATTAAAAAATATTTCTTGAAATATTATTAAATTGTTAATGCGAGTAACACAAGTGTAAAATAAATTATGTTGTTTATTAGTGTTGTAAAAGAACAACTCCAAATGTTAAATACAAATATGGATTAATTAAATACCCTTATAATTATATAGAACCCCCAAGAATCATCATAATTGATGAATAATAGGATTTCTCCAATTTTCATGATTCACCAATTTGGGAGAATCACACATTATGGAGAAAAACCAATGATCTTGTAGGATTAACATTGAGGATCCCATCATTACAATGTAAGAATGAACCTGAAACATAATTGGAATGGGAACAAAAGTCAGAAAATGTTTTTGGTTGTAAGAAATATTATGAGGAAAATAAGGTGACATTGGTAGCTATGAAATTCACTGACTATTCTAGTATATGATGGGACCAACTACAAGTGAGTCAATGACAAAGTGGAGAAAGACCCATCCACACTTGGGAGGATATAGAAATTGTTGTACAAATGAAGTTTGCTTCGATCTATTATTATTGCAATGTTTTCTTCAAGTGGTAGGGTTTGAAACAATGACCTTTGAGTGTTGAGAAGTATCATAATGAGATGGAGATAATCATAACTTAGAGAAATATTGATGAGTAATAAAATGATAACATGGACAGGGTAGTGAACAGACTCAACCATGGAATTCCGGACATGGTGAACATGCACCACTATTTGGAAATAAAGGATCTTCTTCACATGGTGACTAAAGTAGAGGGAAAATTCATGGAAAGAAGGATGAACCCAATATCTGATGGCAAGGATTCTAAATCTTATTTCAAGTTAAAGTATTAAAATCCAAAAGAAGTTGTAGGGGAATATAAATTGGATTCATATGGTGTGACCAAACCAAAACCATTATTTCAATAATCCAATGGTAAAATGGAATGTAAGGCTTCTTCCAAATCACATGATATTAAAATCATAAAATGATAAAGATTTGGATATTTTTTCCCACAATTCCCAAATAAGAGGACCATGATTATTTTAGGATGAAGGATATGTTCTTAATGATAGATCAAGAGAATATGAAATGCCACCATTTTTTGAGTGATTTGATGTGGAAATAGGGAGCCCCGTACATGGAGAAATGCAAATGGAATGGGGTGATTATAGTGATGAACCTGATAGAGAACATGATAGACAGAAACATGAGAAATTATTTCATACTAGATTCCATATTAAAGATAAGGTATGTTGTGTGATCACTAATATATGTATTTTCAATAACTTATCAAGTGGTGTGGTGATTGATAAAATGATTTTAGCTATGACCAAACAGCATAGGACTTATAGATTGAAATGGTTAAATAATAAAGGAGATGCTAAAGTGTGTAAGAATGCTCATGTTCCATTTTATATTGTGAATTATGAATACAATGATTTATGTGATGCAGTTTCCATGTATTCTATTCATTCCTTATTGGGTGGGCATTGGAAATTTGATAAGAGGGACGCACATGATCGATACACCTACCGTTATTCTTTTGAGTAGATCATAAGGGTGGTTATACATACACCCTTGAGGCTTTTTCAAGATTATCGATACCAATTGAGGATTGTGTAGATATTATTAAAATTGAAAAATAAAATAGAGAAAAAATATAGAGAATGGGAAAATAAATAATGAAAAAGGGGTGATGAGTGACATTAAAAGAAATGATTAAATTAAAATAGTACACAACAGGAGTGAAAATAAGAGTTTAAACAAGAGTGTTAAAGGAAAAGTGAGTTTATTTTCAAGAAAAATTAAGATAAATAGAGATTTATTGGGGAGGAAACTCTAATTATTCAATGAAAGGTGTAATTTTTTACCATTAACTATCTTAATCCATAAATTCATTCTTTGACTATTTCATTATTACTAGAATATGGTGATTGACAAACCAAGCATTGAAAATGAGCTACATTTAATATAGGTGGTTTCTTATGGAAAAAATAGCTAAAAGGGAGGTTCCCATAGCAATGAAAATCAATACATCAACCATGAGGATATGGATGCTTCCATGTTCTATATATGATAAATGATAATTCCTATAATATTGAGTTAACTGATAGGTATGGAAATGTTAGTGTCATCGTTAATTTTGTGGATCTTTCTCCCTTTGAATTTTTAGATTTGAGGACGAATCCTTTTGAGGAGGGAGGGGATGATGAGGATCCTCAAGCACATGAGAATTTAGGGGTTAAAATATTACTTGATGTGGAGGGTTGAATGAGCATGATTTCACAACACCCAATATGAAGAGTTGGTGATCAAATGATAAAAGAGAATACTGAGAGAATAAAGGTGGCCATAAATGGGTTAATCCTAGAATTCCAAGGGTATACATAATAGAGTTTATTGGGTGAAGCATTTGGGGATATATTTATGTTACTTAAGTCCTTAAATAATTTTAAAGACCCATCACATGGTGTGATATGAATTTCAAGATCTCCCAACCTTGGAATCATCAATGTAAAAAGTGGTGGGCTATTTCTTTTTACAATCCTAAATGGTGTGATACTTTTCAATTAAAGTCTGGGGCTGGTTCAAGAATTTGCAAAAGAATAATTTAAGCTTTTTGACTTATAGTAACTAGGTGTTAGACATTTTTATCACTATTTTTCTATAAATAGATACCCCTTGTACTATTTGAACATTATGAATAAATATAATGCTATTATGGGGGTTTTCTTGAAAACATTGCATTCAGGATTAACTGTTGAATTATCAAATTATTATTCATCCATTGCAGCATCATGCAGATATAGATCTTATCTAAATGTTATCTTTAGGTTCTACCTTGTAAAAATATCATTTGTTCCTTATTTCTACCAGTTATAGGACATCTCACCTGTTTTCTTATAGAGATCTGGTCACTCAACTCGTGAAAATTGAACAAGGCTCATATGATGATTCTTAGTGGAAAAAGGATCATGTACAAGGTGTTGTAATGGTATTCGTGGTTTTTTGGTTTTTAGGGATTTTGAGGGCTTTATAGTATTTTAATGGTTTCTAGGGTATTTAGGATTTTGAGGGTTTATATGGGTTCTTAGAGGTTCTTAGGGGTTTTAAAGGTTTTTTAGGGTTTTTGTGGATTTTTTGAGTGTTCATGAGGCCAATTTTTTTATATATTTTAACATTTTTAGTTGTTTAAATGGTTTTTATATTTTTTTTTTGTTTTTAGGGTTTTTAATATTTTTAGGGTTTTTATTTATTCTAGGTTTTTTATTATTTTATAGGTTTTTTGGGGTTTATAGTGTTTTTTGGTTTTATCAGATTTTGTAAGGGTTCTTTAGGGTTTTTAAGAATTTTTAGTGATTTTTAGGATTTTTACGGACCATAGGGGTTTTAAGGATTTTTAGGGGTTTTGGGGGGTTATAGGGATTTTAGTGTATCTTTGGTTATTTGGGTTTATAGATTTTTTTGAGTTTTTCGTGTCTTTATGGGTTTTTATTATTTATTAATGTTTAAGGGGTTTAATGATTTTTTAGATTCTTTAGTATTTTTTATGGGTTTTATGGGGTTTTAGTTGTTTTCATGGTTCTTATGGATTTTTATGATTTTTAGAGTATATAGGGGTTTTAAATTAATAAGTATTTTTAGGTTTTTTATTGGTTATAAATGTTTTTAGGTTTAAATGTTATCATAGGGGTTTTTAGAGTACTAAGGGATTTTTATATTTTTAGGAGTTTTTAGGTTTTTTTATGGTTTTTATGTTTTTTGGTTTTTTAATTAATTTTATGATTTTTAGAGGTTTTTTTGTTTTTAGGATTTTTTAGTTTTTAGGGGTTTTATGGGTTTTAGTTTTTTTAACATGTTTAGTTTCTTAAAGTGGTTTAAGTGTTTTTAATTGTTTTTATGTTTTTTAATGCTTTTATGGGTTTCGTAGTATTTAGGATTTTTAGTGCCTTCTAAGGTTTTTAGCATTTTTTGTTTTTAGGGGTGTTAAGTGTATTTTGGTTTTTAGGGTTTTCTAAGTGGTTTCTGGGGTTTTATAGTATTTTATGTTTTTACATATTTTTAGATATTTTTTAATATTTTTCTGTATTTTAGGGTTTTTAGGTATTTTGAGGGTTTTTGGGATTTTAGGGTTTTTTTAGGGGTTTTAGCTTTTTTAGTTTTTTTAGAGGATTTCAGTTTTTCTGATTTTCAATGTTTTCATTGGGTTTTTTCATGGTTTTAGGGTCTTTTTAACGGATTATAGGTTTTTTAGGAATTATATGTGTTTTTAGTGTTTTTAGAGATTTTGAGGCGATTTAGGGAGTTTATAGTTTTATGGTTTTTTTGGTTTTTTGTTTTTTGTGTTCTATAGGTTTTTTGGATTTTATTTATCCATTTTATGGGTCTAAATGGGTTTTCATATTTTTTTAGTGGTTGTTATTGGTTTTATGGGGTTTTATGGTTTTATGGTTTTTAGGGGGATTTATTGTTGTAATGGGTTGTGTGGTTTTTATAGTTATTAGGGTTTCTGGAATTTTAAAAAAATAATTAAAGTGGATTAAGTTTTTTAAGGTTTTTAATGTATTATTAGGGGTTTTTAGGGTTTTTATGTTTTATGGTTTTTTAGGGATTTTTTGGATGTTTTATATTTTTTAGCTATTTTTGTATTTTTATGATTTTTAGGGTTTTTATGGTTTTTAGAGTATTTGGGGTTTTTAGTATTTTTAGGTTTTTAGGGGGTTAACGTTTTTTAGGTTTCTAATGTTTTCATAAGGAATTTTAGTGTTTTTAGGTTTTATAGAATACATTGGAATCAAGGGGTTGAAAATAGGTTTGACAAGGAGGGTAGAATGCATATGATTGCACAGGACCCATTGTGAGGTGTTGGTGGCCCAATGAAAATGGAGTGGACCAAGAGAACGAAGGAGACCATTAATGATTTTATCCTGGACTTCCAAGGGGACCCCAATACTCTTACATAGGGGAATCATATGGGCCTATATTTACATTAATTAAATCCAAATCTTGATTTTAAAGACCCATCCGATGGTGTGCTATGAATTTGAAGCCCACTACAACATGGAATATTCAATTTCAAAATTGGTGGGATAGTTTTCTTTACATTGAAAAAGGTATTTCTACTTTTTTCATAAAGTCTCGGGCATGTTCCAAATTTTTCAAAAGCATCATTTAGCCTTTTACCTCGTATAAACTAGGCATTTGAGTTTTATATCACTTTTGTCTATAAATACCCACCGTCTTGTGATCATTGAACATAATTAATGAATGTAATGATACATTGGTGAGTTTTTCTTGCAACCATTGTGTTCATTCTTAATTCATGACATATCAGAGGATTGTTCAAAATTGGTGGTGTCTTGTGAATAGTATTCTTATAGAAAAGTTATCATTGGGTTCTACTTTGAAATACTCTCCCCCCTCTCCCTTATTTCTACCAGTTATATCCCTCCTCCCTTGTTTTATTGTGGATATTTGGGTAATTAACACGTGAACATTGAACAATGTTCCTAGGACACATCCTATTGGGTCTCGGATCACGTGTTACAGTGTTTGGCATATTTAGGGAGCTTTTATGTTTTTACAGACTTTTTAGGTCATTATATGGTTTTTATGATTTTTTTGGGTTTTTATGGAATTTCAGGGTTTTTTGGGGTGCTAGGGGTTTGTGGTTTTAAGGGGTTTTAGGTTTTTTTGTTGAGTTTTTTAGATGTTTTACGGTTTTTAGAGTTTTTAACATGTGTGGGGTTTTAAAGGGTTTGTATATTATTATTGATTTTTAGTGTTTTGTTGTATTTTAATAATTTTTATGGTTTGTAGGTATTTTTATGAATTTTTTGGGTTTTTTAGGGTTTCTAATGGTTTTAGGGGTTTTATAATTTTTAAGGATTTTAGAGGTTTTATGTGTTTTTAGTTTTTTATTTTATCTTAGGGGTTTTTAGGGTTTTATACCCTTTTGGGTATTCAAGGTTTTTTTAATTTTTTGGGTCTTTTTATTTTTTAGAGTTTTTAATGTGTTTATGGGTTTAATGAGTTTTTATCGTTTTTAGGGGTTTCTAGGGGTTTTATGTTTTTTATTGATTTTAATGGTTTTTGGGGTTTTTGGGGTTTTGTAGTGTTTTGATGGTTTTTAAACATTTTTTGGTTTTTATGGGTTTTAAGTGTTTTTAGGTTTTATTGTTTCTTTTTTGGTTTTAAGGGTATTATGGTTTTTATGTGTTTAAGGATTTTAGGGCTTTTTAAGGCTTTTATGTTTTTAAATGATTTTGAGGGGGTTTTTTGGATTTGTTATGGTTTTTTTAGGGTTTTTAGCATTTTTTTGGTTTCTATGGGTTTTATGTGTTATTAGTTTTTTATGTTTTTCATGGGTGTTTTCATGTGTATTAGGGTTTTTTATGTTTTTAGGTATTTTTTTGAGATTTTTTGGATTTGTACAGGGCTTTAGAGGTTTTAAGTGTATTTTGGCTTTTAATATTTTCTTTGGGGTTTTTATGGTTTTTAGGGGCTTTTAAATTTTTACATATATTTTGGTATTTTTTGTTTTTTATGTTTTTTAGAGATTTTGAGTGTTTTTAGGGTTTTTAGGTTTTTTTGGGTTTTAGGGAATTTAGGGTTTTTAGTGGCTTTTTAGGGTTTCAATAGGTTTTATATTTTTTAGGGGTTTTAGTGGTTCTAGGGTGTTTAGGGGTTTTCAGGGGTTTTATGTATATTTTGGTTTTTACGGTTTTTTATGGGTTTTCAAGGTTTTTATTGGGTTTTATGTTTTGAGGATGTTTTATTTACTTTTGAGGATTTTTATGGTTTTCAGTGGTTTTAGGGATTTGGAGGAGTTTTACAGATTTTAGGTTTTTATAGTTTCTATCTGTTATTGGATTTTATGAGTTTTTTAGTTTTTTTTGAGTTTTCAACATATTTAGGGGTTTAAAGGGGTTTTATACTTTTGCATATTTTTAGGGGTTTTATGGGTTTTTGGTTTTTTAGGGGTTTTATGGGTTTTTAGTGTTTTTAGGATTTTTTAGTCTTTTTTATCATTTTAATGTTTTTTTAGGGTTTTAAGTATTTTTAGTTTTTAATGGTTTTCAACAGTTTTTCAGTGTTTTTTTTGTTTTTTTTTTGTTTTTTTTGTATTTTTAGGGATTGTTTATTATTTTTTATGATTTTATGGTTTTTAGGGATTTAATAGTTTTTAATGGAATTTTAGGGTTTTTTGGGGTTTTATAATTTCTATGGTTTTTAGGGGTTCTAGGGGATTTAGGCTTTTAGGGGTTTTATGTATTTTTATTTTTTAAGTATTTATTATGCGTTTTAAAAGGTTTTTCATGGTTTTTAGGTTTTTAGGAACTTTTTTTTGACTTTTACGGATTTTATGGTTTTTAGGGTTTTTAGGGCAGAAGAGGTGTGAGGCCAGCCTATTCCCAACCCCCTTAGAATTTATTATCAAAAAATAAACAATAAACAAGGGAGTGGAGGTGTCAATAAACACACACTATTAAACCCTTTACAAACCAAGACACAAAAGGCCCCCAAAAAAGAAAGGACAAAAAGAATAAACGCACAAATCCAATCACAATAGTAGCTTCAGTACCTTCTCATCAAACTCCAGCATTCAACAAATCCATATCCCCTCCCAACCAATCCACAACAATCATTCATCATCACCAAAACCAAAACAACAACATCATAAGTATTCAAATAGAACCTTGTTTTTAGGTTTTAATGGTTTTCAAATGCTATTTCAGGCTTTCTATTGTTTTTTATATTTTTTGGGATTTTTTGGGATTATTGTTATTTTTTAAATTTTTTATTCTTTTTAGGGATTTTGAGTGTTTTTAGTGTTTTTAGGGATTTTGGGGTTTTGGGGAATTTTACACTTTTAGGGTTTTTAGGGTTTTGAGAGTTTTTAGTATTTTTAATGGGTTTTAGGGGTTTTGAGTTTTGTAGGTTTTTTAACGGGTTTTTTATTTTTTAATTTTTTAAGGGATTAAATGGTTTTTAGATTTTTTGTCGGTTTTATTATGTTTTGGGGGTTTTAAGGGGTTTTGGGGTTTTAATGTTCTTTAGAGTTTATGGGGTTTTTAGGGATTTTAGGGTTTTTAGCATTTTTATGTTTTTGGGGGTTTTATGTTTTTTTTTTTGTTTCTCTTATGGTATAACGTTGTTTTTATGGTTTTTACATTTTTTGGGATTTTTGGGGTAATTTAGGGATTTTTTAGCTTTTTTATGGGTTTTTAGTGATTATAGTGATTTTATGGGTTTTAAGTTTTTTAATGGTGTTTATAGGTTTTATTGTTTATTTTGAATTTGAGGGGGGGGGTTGAGTTTTTAGGCTTTTTTGTATTTCTAGATATTGGTATTTTTTAGGGGTTTAAATTTGTTTAGGGGTTTAAAATTTTTAGGGGTTTTTTGAATATTTTTGGGTTTTATGGGGTTTTTATGGTTTTTATGGTTTTTAAGTGTTTAGGGTTTTATGGTTATTGGGGTTTTGAGCGGTTTTAATGGATTTTAAAGTTTTTAGGTATTTATAGGTTTTAGGTGTTTTGGGTATTTAATGTTTTCTTATTTTTTTATTAGGTTTTGGGGATTGTTTAGGAATTTTTTAGGATTTTTATTGTTTCTAGGGTTTTAGGGATTTTGAGGTTTTATAGGGTTTTTAGGGGTTTAGGTTTTATACCGTTTTTTATTTTCTAGAGATTTTTTTTGTTTTTTAGGGTTTTATGGTTTTTTATATTTTTAAACATTTTCATTGGTATAAATAGTTCATTGAGTTTGTAGTGGGTTTTTATTGTTCCTATGGGTTTTATAGTATTTATAAGTTTTTAGAGGAATTTATGTTTTTTTGGGGATTTTATTGTTTAGGGTATTTTTTAGGTTGTTAGAAATTTTTAGGTTTTTAGGGGTTTAAAGTGTTTTAACGTTTTTAAGGTTTTCATAAGGTTTTTAGGATTTTTTTTATCTTTTTAGGTATTATTATAGATATTTTATGAATTTTTATGTTTTTTGGGATTTTGAGAGTGTCCAGGGTTTTTTAGGTTTTTTTTATTTTTAGGGTATTCAGCATTTTTATGTTTTTTGGTGGTTGAAATATTTTTAGGTTTTAAAGGTTTTACTAGAGGTTTTCAGGGTTTTGAAAATTGTTCCATTTTTATGTAATTTTTATGATTTTTATAGTCTTTCGGGTTTTTAGTGATTTAGAGGGTCTATGGTTTTTTAGGGTTTTAGGGTTTTTATGTTTCTAGGTTTTGTTGATATTTTTTGGGTTTTCATTTTTTTAAATATTTTAAAAAAAAATAGGTTTCTAAAGGATTTTAATAGTTTTTAGTGGGATTTTAGGTTTTTTATGGGTTTTAGGTTTTTTATGTTTTTCATAGGTTTTTTATGGTTTTCATATTTTTCAGTGTTTTTAGCAATTTCTAGGTTTTTAAATGGATTAATTGTTTTTTTGTTTTTCATGTTTTTGTAATGATTTTGATGGTTTTATGGGTTTTATTATGTATTTAGTGATTTCTATGGTTTTTTTAGAATTTATATGGTTCCTGTGGTTTCATGAAATTTTTTCTGGTTTTTAGGGTTTTTTTAGGGTTTCTTGATTTTTTGTTTTTTTTATTGGTTTGTTTGAGTTTTTTGGATTTTTAAGTGTTTTTAGAGTTTTTTAATGTTTTAATGGGATTAAAGGGTCATTAGAGATTTTAATAGTTTTAGGGTATTTATATATTTTGTAATTTTTAAATTTTTTAATGGGATCTATTTTTTATAAGTTTTTAGGACTTTAGAGCCTTTAATGTTGTGAGGGGGTTTTAGGTTTTTTTTAATTTTTTTTATTCTAGAAATTTTCATTTGGTTTTTCAGGGATCTTAGGGGTTCAAAAATATTTAGGGATTTTTAGGGTTTGTTATAGATTTTTATGGGTTTTTAGAGTCTTAGAGATTTTTGGGCAATTTAGGGCTTTTTAGTGTTTTTGGGTTATTACGATTTTTAGTGTTTTAATGATTCTTAGAAGTTTTCTTTTTTTTTAAGTTTCTATGGTTTTCTTTGGTGTTTTTATATTTTTATGCACCATTATATTTTAATGTAATTTTTTGTATTTTAGGATTTTTATGGTTTCAGGGTTTTAGGGATTTTGAAGACTTTTATGGTTTTTTATAGTTTTTATGGTTTTTATGGTTTTTTGTGTTTTTAGTGTTTTTCAGTTTTTTTATATTTAACGTTTTTAGAGTTTTTAATGGTTTTAGGGTTTTAATGGGTTTTTTTAGTTTTTAGTGGATTTTAGGGGTTTATGAGTTTTTTGAGTTTTTATGTTTTTAAGGTTTAATATGGCTTTGTCTGGTTTATATCATTTTTAGGTTTTCAATGTTTTTATATGGTCATAGGGTTATAAGGAGTTTTTTAGGTTTTTCTGGGGTTTTATGTTTTTATTACATTTTAGGGAATATTTTAGCCTTTTTTGTATTTTTTATGATTTTTTTTGTTTTTGGGGGATTTTTTTTGACATTTCAGGGTTTTTAGGGTTTTAACAGTTTTCTGGGTTTTAATGGGTCTTTAATGGGTTTCTAGGATCATTAATGTTTTTTATAATTTGTTAACATTTTTTGGGTTTTATGGTGTTTTCAAAGTTGTTATTTCATTTTTACGGTTTTAATGGATTTTTTTGGTTTATTATGGTCTATAGGGGTTTATGGTTTTATTGTTTTGGGGATTTTTTTTGGTTTTTTGGGTTTTTTTAGCTTTTTAGGTTGTAGGGGTTTTATGTATTTTTAGTTTATTATAAGAGTTAATAGTTGTTTTTAGGGTTTTTATAGATTTTTACATTTATTTTTGGAATTTTTATGGCTTTTGGGACTTTTTTAGTTTTTAGGGTTTTTAGGGATTCATAGGGTTTTAGGGTTTTTTTTTCAGTTTCTAGGATTTTTAATTTTTTGGTTTTTGGGTCTTTATTGAGTTTTTAGGGTTTTAAGATTTTTATATTTATTAAATATATTTAGTGGATTAATGGGTTTTTAAAATTTTGATTGGGTTTTTAGTGTTTTTCTATTTTTAAGGTTTTTAGGGCTGTTATGGAATTTATGGTTTTGAGGTATTTTTTGGGTTTTTTTCGTTTTTCATGTTTTTATGGGTTTTAAGTGTTTTTAAATTTTAATGTTTTTCTTATGGTTTCTCACCATTTTTATGGTTTTTGAGTTTTTAGCGTCTCTTTACGATTTTTATGGTTTTTTGGGTTTTTAGGGATTTTGAGGGTTTTAAGATTTTTTATGGTTTTTGGAATTTTAAGGGTTTTTAGGGATTTTATGTTATTTTGTAGTTTAATTTTTTCTTAGGGGTTTTCGTGGTTTTTTGGGTTGTTTTGGATTATAGACATTTTTAGTGTTTTTTTTGGGTTTTTGTTGAGTTTTTTTTTGGGATTTTTAGGGATTTTGAAGGTTTAAAGGGTTTTATGTTTTTTTGGGAGTTTTAAGGATATTTGTGTTTTCTATGTTTTTTATGATTTTATAGCGTTTTAAATGTTTTTAGGGGTTTAAAATGTTTTTAGATTTCTAGAGGAATTTTTGGGTTTTTATGGGTTTTTATGGGTTTTTGTGGTTTTTGTGTTTTGTCGGAGTTTCTGTGGGTTTTAATTTTTTTCGGGTTTTAGGGTTTTAATGGTTTTTAGCATTTTTTAGGTTTTTAGGGGTTTTATGTGTTTTTAGTTTTTTATGTTTCTCTTATGTGTTTTCATGTTTTTTCATGTTTTTTTTGTATTTTTATTGATTTTGAGGATTTTATGCTAATTTAGGGGTTTTAGGGATTTTATCGGGTTTTAGAGATTTTAGAAATTTTTAGGTTTTAGGGGGTTTTATCTGTTTTTATGTTTCTATGTTTTTCATAGGCTTTTTTAGTGATTGTATGGATCTTTATGTTTTTAATGAATTTTCAGGATTTTTTAGGATTCTTATGGGTTTTGGGGGTTTTTTGGGTTTTTTGGGGTTTTTATAATTGAAGGGTTTGTTGAGTTTTTAGGGTTTCATAGGTTTTTAGGTTTCTTAACATTATTAGGTGTTTAATGGGTTGTTAGATTTTTATATAGTTTATAGTGTTTTTGTGGAGTTTTAGGGTTTTTACTGTTTTGGAGTTTTATGGGAATTTGGTGTTTTAGGGTTTTTAGAGTTTTTTAGGTTTTTAGGAGTTTTAAGTGTTTTTAAGTTTTTAAGGTTTTATTATGGGTTTAATGGTTTTTAGGGATTTTAAGGATTCTAGTGTTTTAATATTTATTTGTTTTTTAGTTTTTTCAGTAGTTTTTTAATTTTTTTAATGATTTTTAGGGTTTTTCTAGTTTTTAGTGGTTTATTGATTATAGGGTTTTTAGGGGTTTGTGTTTTTTTACGGTTTTGATGATTTTAGGAATTTTATGTTGCATTATTATGGGTTGTTAGGATTTTTAGTGTTTTTTAATTTTCTATACATTTTAATTCATTTTTATGGTTTTTATGGTTTTTATGTTTTTTATGTTTTTAGGTATTTTGAGGTTTATTTTCGGTTTTTTAGGTTTTTTTTGGTATTTATGGTAATTTGATTTTTAGGGTTTTTTTTACTTTTTTAGTGTTTTAATGGTTTTGTAATGTTTTTAATATTATTTTGGGGTTTAAAAGGTATTTTGAATTTTGTGTTATTTTTATAGTTCTGATTGGTTTTTAGGGTTTTGTGATTTTTAAGGGTTTTAATCAGTTTTAGGGGTTTTTAGATAATTTTTTTCCTTTAGAGTTTTTAGTAATTTTTTTTTGTGGTTATTTGAAATTTTTTTAGGTTTTCAATGGTTTTTAGTGGTTTGGGTGGTTTGGGTGGTTTTTAACATTTTTAGTTATTTTTAGGTATTCTGTAATATTTTTTTTCAATTTTATGGTTTTAGGCATTCTCTTGGGTTTTAGTGTTTTTAGCATTTTTAGGTTTTTTGGGGTGTTATGTGTTTTTATGTTTTCTGATTTTAATTAGTGTTTTCTTTTTTTTATGGTTTTTTTTAACTTTTTAAAGATTTTTATGTATTTTATATAATTTTTATAGTGTTTAGGGTATTTAAGGATTTTGGGGGTTTTTAGGGATCTTAGGGTTTTAATGGTATTTTAAGGGATTTATGGTTTTGTTGTTTTTTTATGGTTCTTATAGTTTTTTAATGTTTTTAATGACTTTAGGGGAGTTTTTGTTTTTATGGATTATATGGGTTTTGGTGGGTTTTTAGAATTTTTAGTGTTTTTTTATATTTTATATGTTTATGGGTTTCTAGATTTTAAATTTTTTCTTAGGATTTTTTCTGAGTTTTTGGAGGATTTTATATATTTAGTATTTTTACTGAATTTTTTATATTTTTATGGTATTTAGGTTTTTTATGGATTTTGAGGGTTTTAATTGTTTTTAGGTTTTATAGGGGTTTATGGGTTTTTAGGGTTTTCTGGCGTTTTATGTATTTTTTTGGTTTTTAATGTTTTCTTAGGGTTTGTCTATGTTTTTAGGGTATTTAAATTTTTAGGGTCCTTTAGGTATTTCATAGTTATTATGGTTTTTACGGATTTGAGGGTAATTTAGGGGGTTTCTTCTGATCTTTAGATATTTTATAGTTTTTTGGGTTTTATGGTTATTTTGGATATTTTTAGGATTTGTAATGTTTTTTGAGCATTTTAATATCTGTAATGTTTTAAAGAGAATTTTGATATTTTAATTGTTTTAGAATTTTGATGGGTTTTAGGGGTTTTTACCTTTTTAGGTGTTTTATGGTTTTTACGGTTTTTAGGATTTTCATGTTTTTATGGGTTTTCAAGTTTTTAGGTATTTTAGGTGTTCTTATGTTTTTATGGTTTTGATAGGGGGTTTTTTTGTTTTAGGGTTTTTTACATTTTTAGGATTTATTAGATATTTTTTAGGATTTTTATGCTTTTTTAGTGTTTTAAGGATTTCGATGGGTTTTTTGCTGTTTGTAGTTTTTTTTGGGTTTTTTGGTTATTTAGGATTTTTAATGCTTTTTTTTGGGTTCTATGGTTTTGTATTCTTTTTTTAACATTATTAGAGATATACAAGTTATTTAGAGTTATTATTGGGGTTTTAGGGATTTTATACATTTTTAGGATTTTTAGTACTTTTAGGGTTTTTATGGTTTTTTGTAATTTTTATGGTTATTTGATTTTATATGGTTTTTTAGGTTTTTAAGGATAAATATGGTTTTGTGGAGTTTTTATTGTTTTTACGTGTTTTTGGATTTTTACGTAATTTTTAGGATTTTGATAGTTTTTTGGGGGCTTTCAAGGATTTGGAGGGGCTTTAGGGATTTTTAGTGGTTTTTGGATATTTATGGTTTTTATTAATTTGAGTATTTTTTTAGTTTTTTATTTCTGATTTTAAGGTTTTTAATGGGTTTTAATGTATTTTTGGCTTTAAATAGTTTAAAGATATTTCAGCAAATATTTAGTGTTTTTATGGGTTTTTATAATTATTATGGTTTTTGGGTATTTATGGTTTTTAAGGGTATTTAGGGGTTTTAATTGTTTTTTAGGTTTTTAATGTTTTCTTAAGGTTTCTCAGATTTTTATTGTTTTTTACATATTTAGCGATTTTTGGGATTTTTTTGGATTTTTATTGTTGGTTTGGGATTTTATAGATTTTGATTGTTTTTAGAATTGTTTGGGGTTTCGGGTTTTTTAAGATTTTTACCATTTTTAGTTTATTTAGGAGATTTATGTGTTTATAGGATTTTAAGGATTTCTGAGGTTATATCATGGTTTATTGCGTATTTTATTTTTAGGGAATTTTAGGTATTTTATGTTTTTAAGGGTTTTGAGGTTTTTTAGGGACTTTGAGGGGTTTGGGTTTTTTATGTGTTTGAGGATTTTTATGGGGTTTTTGGGTATTTAGGTTTTATTTGAGTTTTTAGGGGTGTTTGGTTTTTTTATAGTTTTTTATATTTCTATGGATTTAATTGGTTTTTATATTTTTTAGTGGGATTTAGGTTTTTTTGGGTTTTAGGTTATTTTAATGTTCTTAGGGGTTTAATGGTTTTTAGTTTTTTTTACCATTTTTAGGTTTTTTGGGGGTTTATATGTTTTTTGGTATTTATGAGTTTCTTAGGATTATCAGTGTTTTTAGGGGTTTATACTTGTTCAGGTGTTTTTAGGTATTTTAGGGATTTTTTTTGGTTTTATGGGTTTAGGATTTTTAATGGTTTATTGGGTTTTTTGGTTTTTTGGCGTTTTATGGGTTTTTTGGTGTTTTGGGTTTTTTAAATTTTTTTTGGGTTTTTATGGATTTTAATGTTTTTAACATTTTAAGGGGTTTAATGGTATTTTAGAGTTTTTAGTGGGGTTTTTTTGGTATTTTTGGTTTTTAGTGTTTTTTACAGGGTTTACAATTTTTAGGGGGTCTTAGGGTCTTTCAAGGGTTTTAGGGGTTAAAGAGTGTTTAGGGTTTTTAGAGGTATTATGTGTTTTTTGGTTTTTAAGGGTTTCTCAGGTGTTTTCATGGTTTTCTACATTTTTACGGTATTTCAGGATGTTTTAGAATTTGTATTGATTTTAGGTATTTTTGAGATGGTGAGGGTTTTTAGAAATTTTTAAGGTTTTTATCATTATTTTAGAGGTATTACGAATTTTTCATGTTTTAAGGTTTTCTTAGGGGTTCTTAGGGTATTTAGTTATTTATTGATTTTTAGGATTTTATGGTATTGTAGTATTTTTCGGAATTATGAGGGTTTTCAGGATTTTTATGGGTTTTATGGTTTTATGGGTTTTTGGGTCATTAGGGGTTTTCATGAGTTTTTAGGTTATATTTTTTTTTCATTTTTTTAAAACCTTTTTGGGGTATAAATGGTTTTTAGTGTTTTTAGTGTTTTTTTGGTTTTATTGGTTTTTAGGGTTTTTAATTTGTTTAGGTGTAATATGGTTTTCAAGGATTTAAAGGGATTTAATGGTTGTTTTAGGTGTTTAAAATTTTTAGGGGTTTAAAGCGTTTTTCAGTTTTTTAGTTTTTCTTATCGATTTCAATGTTTGTTGGGATGTTTACAATTTTCAAGGTTTTATGGATCTTGGTGTTTTATGGTTTTTTTGTAAGGATTTTTAAAATTTTTAAGAATTTTATTGTTTTTTGGGGTTTTTAGAGCAATTTTTATATTTTTAGAATTTCTATGGTTCTGTAGTGTTTTATGGAAATTTATGGGGTTTAATGTTTTGTTATATTTTTTTGTGGTATTAGGTGTTTTATGGGGTTTTAATGTTTTTAGGCGTTTTTATGGTGTATAGGATTTTTAATGTTTTTATATTTTTTATGTTTTCGAGGGTTTTAAGTGTTTTTTGGGTTTTATGTTTTTTTTAATGTATTTGAGGCATTTTAGGGTTCTTACAAGTGTATATATTTTTATTGTTTTTTTGGTTTTTTGATATTTTTTATGGTTTTTAGTGTTTTTTATGTTTTTTAAGGATTTTTTCTTCTTTTAGTTTTTTTGGGTTTTTAGGTTTTTAGAGAGTTTTAACATTTTTAGGGGTTAAAGGGGTATTAGAGTTTTTAATATGTTTTTAAGAATATCATAGGTTATAAGGTTTATTTTTTGTTTTTAGGGTTTTTTTAGTATTTTAATTAGTTATTTAGGTTTTAAGTGATATTTAGGTTTTTATGGGTTATGTACTTTTCTGTTTTGTTGTTTTTAATTATTTTTTAGGAAATTTAGTATTTTTATGTTTTGCTTATTTTTAAGGATTTTTCAAGATTTTTATGGGTTTTAGGGTTTTATAGATTTTGAGGGATTTAGGGGATTTAGGGTTTTTATTGTTTTCATTATGTTTTTTTGGTTTTTTTAGTTTTTAGGGGTTTAAAGGTTTTTACAGTTTTTAAACGTTTTTAGGGACTTAAAATCTTTTTAGAGTTTTTAGTTTTTTTAGGGGTTTGTGTGTATTATTTGTTTTTAAGGTATTTATAAGGATTACCGTTTTTTTAATTATTATTTTTAGTGTCTTTATGGGTTTATGTTTTAATTTTTTTAGGTTTTCATATGGGTTTTTATTGTTTTTATGTTTTTTAAATATTTTAGTTATTTTGGGCCTTTTTTTATATTTTTTTATGTTTTTATAGATTTTGAGCGTGTTTATAAGTGTTTAGGGTTTTATTGTTTTTTTATATTTATTTTTTTCGTCGAGTTTATAAGATTGAATGTTTTTTTTGTTTTTTAATGTTTCAGGGTGGTTATTAGGTTTTTAGTTGTTTTATGTTTTTAGTGGTTTTAGGGATTTTAATGTATTGAGGGGTTTTAACTGTTTTTAGTGTTTTTAGTTTTCTTAGGGGTTTTTCATTTTTAGATTTTTTAGGGTTATTTGTCTTTTTTATGTTTTATTTGTTTTATTTGTATTTTTCAGGGTATGAAGGGTTTTTATGTTTTTGTGGATATTCCAGGATTTTTTGGACATTTATGGTTTTTAGTGATTTTGAGGGGTCTTAGGGTTTTAGGTTATTTAAGGTTTTTATTGGTTTTTTGTGTTCAGGTTTTTTTTAGTATTTTAGGGTTTTAAAGGTTTTTGAGGGCTTTTAAACATTTTTAGGTGTTTAATATGTTTGTAGAGTTTTTAGTGGTATTAGGTTTTTATGGGGTTTTATGGTTTTTAATTTTTTGTAGGTTATGTGGATTTTAGGGGGGTTTATTGATTTTGGGGTCCAATAGGGGTTTAAAGGTTTTCAAAATTTTGTAGGTTTTTTAGGTTTTTTATGTTTTTTAGGTTTTTATGTTTTTTTAGATGTTTTCTCAGATTTTAGGGATTTTATGTTTTTTGAGATTCTTAGGGATTATTTTTTTATTTTTATAGTTTTTTTGGATTGTATGTGATTTTAGGTTTTAAAGGGTTTTTTTGTTTTTTAATGGTTTTGTTTTGCGTTTTCAAGGTTTTTAAAATTTTTATATATTTTTAGGGATTTATTATGATTTTTATGGGTTTTAGGGTTTATTGGGTTTTCAAGGTTTTTAGGGTTTCTAAGGGTATTTTTGGTTTTTTAGGTTTTGGAAATTTTTTTGGAAATTTTTATTGTTTTTTATGGTTTTTTTATTTCTATTAATGTTATAAGGGCTTAAAGGTTTTTTAGATTTTTTAGTGGTTTTGGGTTTTTTTTTATTTTTTATGGGTTTTATGGTTTTTAGATGTTTTGTGGTTTTTAAAAGGTTTTATGTTTTTTACCATAGTTTGTGGTATTTAGGGTTATAGGGGTTTTAAATGTTTTTTCAGCATTATGGTTTTCATAGGGACATTTAGGGTTTTTTGGATTTTTTACATTTTAATGGATTTTTAGGTCTCTTTTATTATGTTTATGGTTTTTATGGTTTTTATGGATTTTGGTGGTTTTTAGGATGGTTTAGGTTTTTTGTTGTTTTAGGGTTTTAATCAATTTTTAGCTTTTTTAGATCTTTTAATCATTATTTGGTTTTAATGATTTTCATAGGGATTGTTAGTGTTTCAATGGTTTTTTTGATAGTTTTAGGGATTTGTAGGGTTTTATTATTTTCATTGGTTTTTAGGATTTTCAAAGATTTTGAGTCTTTTAATTTTTGTGGGTTTTTTTTTGTTATTTGGGTTTTTAGGGTTTTGGGTGTTTTTAGGGGTTTTAATTTGTTTAGAGTTTTTAATATTATTAAGGGTTTAAAGGTTTTTAGTGTTTTTGGTGATATTTTATGGTTTTTATGGATTTTAAGGTAATTTATGATTTTTAGGGGTTTTGCGGTTTTAGAGGAAATAGAGTTTTTAGAGTTCTTTATGATTTTTAAGGGTTTTAAGGTTTTTTAGTTTTTTTGATGGTTTTCTTAGGGGTTTTTAGGTTTTTTATGTTTTTTTAGATTTTTATGAAATTTTACAACTTTTTTAGATATTTTATTGTTTTATAGGGTTTTTATGTATTTTTAGGGTTTTAGGAATTTTTTGGCCTATTAGGGTTTTTTTAGGTTTTAACAATTTTTAGGGTTTTTATGGGTTTTAAGTGTTTTGAGGTTTTTAAGCATTTCTTTGGAGTTTTCAATTTATAATGTTTTTACATTTATATGCATTTTTTATTTTTTTAGGATGGTAATTTTTTTATGGGTTTTAATGATTTTGATGGTTTTATGATTTTTATGAGTTTTTGTTTTTTATTACTTTTTACGGTTTTTTGAGTTTCATTGAATTTTTTGACTTTTTAATGGGTTTTAATTTTTTTATGGGTTTAATGGATTTTTGGATTTTTAGTTTTTTTATGGTTTTTGGTATTTTTTTGGTTTATAAGGTTTTTAGGGTTTTTTCTTGTTTTTTGTTGTTCTTCTTTTTTGGATTTTAAGAATTTTTAGGTTTTTGGGGGTTTTAATGATTTTTAGGTTATTAAGGTTTTCTTTCGGGTTTTTTAGTTTTTTATGGGCTTTTAGGTTTTTTAGATTTTTATATTTTTTTAATATTTATGGTTTTTATGGCTTTTGAGGTTTTTTACGTTTCTATTGTTTTTATGTTTTTTTTATTTAATGTTTTTTTGAGATAATTAGGGTTTTAAGGTTTTTAAGAGTTTTTTTTTGACATTTTAGGGGTCTAAAGTGATTTTATAGTTTTTAGTGGTTTTTTGGTGTTTCAAGGAATTTTTTTGGGTGGGGGTTATGAATTTTAAGGTATTTGGGTTTTTTTATTGAATTATATTTTTTCGATTTTTTTTTGGTTTTTATGGGTTTTATGAATTTTTAGGTTTCTGAGTTTTTCTTAGGGTTTTGTGGGTTTTAAAAAAATTTACGGGTTTTAGGGATTATTCATGGTTTTAATAGTTTTTAGGGTTTTATGTATTTTGAGTTGTTTTAGGGTCTTTTACAGGTTTAGGGAGTTTTTTGGATTTTTGGAGTCTTTAGGGTCTTAAGGTTTTGTAGAGTTTGTTTTTTTACCTTTGTAGGGGTTTAAAGTGTTTTTAATGTTTTTAGTGGTTTTTTGTGTTTTATGTATTTTTAAGGTTCTAACAGTTTTATATGTTTTTATGGTTTATAAATTTTTGGAGGATTTTTAGCATTTTTAGAAATTTTGGGGGTTTTACATATTTTTAGGTTTTTATGGTTTTATTATGGTTTTCAATGTTTTTTGTGCTTTTTACAATTTTTTTGGTATTTTTATGAATTTTTTTATATTTTTATGGTTTTTTGGGTTTTTATGAATTTTGAGTTGTTTTAGGTTATTTTGTGGTTTAAAGGGTTTTATTATTTTTTGGGTTTTAGGATATTTTTGAGTTTTTTTTGGGTTTTTATGTTTTTTTAGAGTCTATAAACATTTTTTGGGGTTAATGGTTTTTTAGAGTTTTAGTGGTTTTAGGGGTTTTTTGGGGTTTTATGGTTTTTATGGTTTGTAGAGGTTTTATGGTTTTTAGCATTTTTGTGTGTTTTTAGAGTTTTTAGTATTTTTTAGGTTTTTAGAAGTTTTATGTGTTTTATGTTTTCGTTTTTTTGAAGTTTGTTTTTCGGTTTTTTAGGTTTTTTATATTTTTTGTTATTTTTACTGATATATTTTTACGGGTTTTTAGGGATTTAGATGGGACATATGATTTTTTGCAATTTAGAGGGTTTTATGGGGTTTTTTCTTTATGTGGTGTTTTTTATGTTTTTTAGGTTTTAGACACTCCTTTTTTTATCAGGATGATTAAAATATTATTATTTATGTCTTGAGTGTGTTAAAATGCTAATGATCCTTGAGTAAAACCATAGGAATTTCAAAAATTAACCTGCACATGCATACCCTATGTGTTACAAAGGATACATTACTACCCTGAACTATCCAAAGGAGTTATACACCTTTATAATAAAAAACTACATTGTGGACCTGTGTCATGGACCTGCACAAAAAACCTCCTTTATTCATGGTCCCAAATTTTCCTATAAATAGGACCTTAGGGCTCCTCATTTGGTCAACTGAAAAATCACAAGAACCCTCAGAGCTATGATAGTGCAACTCCTTCACCCAGGATCCCTAAAATATTTCAACTAGCTCTGTAAAACCCAAGACAAGAGATAATTTTGGTGAACAAGTAAGATAAAAGTCATTTCAGGGTCCCAAACATAAGACAACTATATGAGAATTGTTCTCCCCTAAAGAGAAACCACCTATTTGAGGCCCCTATCCCTAACCAGAGACTTCCATGAGACCCTTATAGGGAAATCATAAGAGACACAATGTTCCTTGGAAAAAGGCACACCCAAGTTTTGTTTGGCCTGGTGGTCCATTTCACAAGGCATATCCAGTTCTCATAGCCTTATACCCCCTGCACAAAAAAATTTCAATTCCTCTCTATCCATGTATGGAAAACCTATGTGTCCCACCTACATCAAGAACCTGTGACTGTAAACATCACGAGTCAACAATTGAGACCTCATTTAAGCTATATATGGTAGGTATCCTCTCCAATTAGCTCCCTTGTCTGAAAGGGACCAAGTTGAACCATCTACCCAGAGATCTAGACTTGAAAAACTACGAGGAAATGCACAAAACAGTATGTCTCCCATTTGGATTTGTATTTCCATGGTCAGAGCCTTTCCATGCTGGTCATAGAAAAATTTTACAATCCTTTTATAACTTGTGGTTTTTAATATCTATTGTCATAAGGACCCCTACAGAAGGATATTTTTGGGGAATTCTTGATCTCTGATAAAAGGGTTAGGACCACGTATTTCCCTTCTCATGTCAAAGACCTGGAGCCTCTAGTTCCTAGTAGGGAGGTTAAGGATTATGATTGATTTTACATTCAACATGTAATGAAATCATCCTCTCTCTCTATGAGATAAAATCTAGGGCACCCCTCCTTGATTAATCCCCTATCCTTTCTTATAGGAGGTTGCACCCATGCTCCTCTCTACCTCCTAGACACTGGGTCTGAGAGGGTATGGGTATCCAAGCCCTCTCCCCACTCTCCTTCAACCTTCCTTCCTTGTTTTATATACTCTAGACTCATTATAGGGTAATGTGATGAAATTTAAGTGTCATAGACTCAAAATCTTCCACCTTCACCCCCTATACTTTCATTTGCGGAGAAAGGTTATAGGAAATGGGGTAACTAAACACCCCATCCCAAGCCATTTGGTATTATTATCCATGTCCACTAGTGGAAAAAATGCATACATTTTGGTTTATTGGATCTTCTATTTACCGCTTTTTTGTCACAATGAACATGACTCATGTGGGCTTATAGGAAACAAAGATAATGAAATATTCAGGATCTATGTGATATATTTAATTATAATAACATTGATTCCAATTTTAAACAAGATATACATGATGTCTATGTAAGGCCCATTCTCAATGGGAATCATTCTAAGGATTAATCCCAAAAAAACCCCAATTTACCCCAGAATCCTACTCAAGAGTAATCCCTATGATTCATCCTATGGGCCTCCTCCTTATGTATAATCCCCAATTAAGACTCCAAATCACCATTAGTCCCAATATCCCTCATGGTTACTCAAACATGGCATCCTTTTCCAAAGTATTCCTCAAATTAATCCTTTTAAAGGGCCATACTACCTAATGAGACAATCCTTCATATATAATCTATAGGTGATATTACTCATTACTAAACTAAATGGGCAATGATTACCTTACAAATTATATATGTAGAAAGCCTCTTGGGGTCCAAAACCAATCACCCAACATCAACCTTATTCACTTAGGGCCACATTCCTTGTAAAGTTTCATTCATCCTGAGAATCCATACTCCCCAAAGGTTCCCCTGGGTTACATTAGCATAAGAACCACACCAATATTTTAGTAGGAAACTTTTTCTTAGACTTCCTTGCCACTCAGAGTTAAACTGTATGGGTAGGTCTTTATCAGGTGAATATAAAAGGTATGATGCTCCATGTTAAGCATAACTAAACTAAATGGATTTTTATTCCTTTCAAAATGATTTGTTTGAATCCAATCTATGGGTTCGATCCCAACATAAAAAACCACATATATCTCCATAGATGACGATATAATCTTTAGTAATTCCAGTATTTATGAATGATGATATTCATTAAATTAACTCACATCACCCTGGATAATGATACAATCCATAGTGTCCCTCTATGTGTGTAGAATACCATCATCAATGTAATAATGACCAAATAATATCCATGTAGTAAATAAGAGGATACCATTGATGGAGAACCTGAGGTACATATAGATTCTATATTGATTATGATCCTTGGATACTTATTGATGGTTCTAAGTTCCAAACATGTTGACAATCAATTATAAATTCAAGGGAGAATAAAAAAATATTTTTGAATTAATAAATGATTCATGAACATATCATAAATATATAAGAGAGTCCAAAAAATGGAAATAATTCCCACCAAAATTGCACTATGAGACTGGCCTCCCATACTCTTGAAGATTGTGAGTTCTTAATCATCGTAGGTCAAAATTCCTAAAGGGGACCAACATTTTTAAACAAGGTCCCTTTGGATAAATAACCCTTGGATGTTTCCATTTACATGAATAATACCAATGAAAAGCATTTAAGAATTATAAAATCGTCAAGACGTGTGAGTTATTACTCTCTGAGAGGAAACAAAAATGGTGAAACAAGTCGGAATTCTTATCCAAGAGGGGAGTGAAACATATCTATTGGGCCCATCTCACTCTAAAGGGGGATAAGATCCAAGAAACAAATTCAATCATGCATGTATTCAGGAGTCTAATTTCACAGTTTTTTCATGTTTGTGTTTGTTCTTGGGAACTCCTTTTCATAACTACCTTTGATATAGTATCCTCATTCTTGTTTTCACCAACGAATTCCCAGGATTCTATTAAGGTCGAGTCTTCATATTCATGAATTGTTCCATCACCAAACCTGCATCTTTAACACTATTTCTCAAACTCATTGGTATGGGAATACAATCCAAATGGTATGATCCTAACCCTCAAGGCCTCCATAAAATCCTCCAGTCCATGAAGAACCCATGATCATCTAATCAATCATGACCAATGGTACGAACGTAGATAGTGATTAACACTAACATAAACTTTTTTGGGAGAATATATGTAGAACACGACAACCAATACCTTTCATATATTATGGAAAAATATTAATAGGACATATACGAACTCATCAAGAATACATATGGGTCATTATTAAGAGATCATGCAAGCAATTTACGCCACCAATGCCACGCCGCAGGGACCCCTCGACATGATGACGGTGTTTTCCTCAGCTATCCAGGCCAGGACCTTAAAACCCAAGCAGGAAAGGAGAACCTCCATGGATAAAAACTATATAATAGAGAGTATGATCACACATCATCCCCTATATATATGTCTACTAACACAATTTGGTGGAAAAAAATGAGAATACACATACACACATCCACCTTTACTCTGCTAGCTAGAAGAATCACCTGGAGGAATCAAAGGAAACCCGCTAATCAAATACAGTGTAGTACTATAAGTACTAACATACACTCTATTGTACACACCAAGCCTACTAGAATACTCGTCTATCATTATTCAAAGATTTCAGTTGGAAATACCTAAGGCCAATCAGGGAGCATACCTAATTCTCTACCGGGCACATGAGTACTATTAGTATCCACTGGTCGGAAAGGGGGGATAGAAGCCAGAACATACAAATTATCTAGATATGTAATGGGAATATATTCATGTTTTGATATCTGAATTCACTAATCATATCATAGAAATAGTGAAAGGGAATATTAAAATTCATGCCCACAACTTACTTACATTCCAGGATATTATCAGGGCGATGACAGTAGTGCTCGAGGGATGGACACATGACTCTATCCCAACAAATGGTTCAGCTCACCAACATACCACCCCAAAAAAGATATTCACCTCTACACCTATCCAGGAGGTTCTTGGGTAAAAATACCCCTTTTAAAACATAAAACTGAACCAGTAACATACACCCTCTCTAAATAGATGAAATCAGCCTATCTCAAGGGAAAATACAAGGCAGACACAAACACCTACCAATCAGGACCACTTCCACATTAATGTGACCCCAAATGATCATAATAAGACATCCAAGAAGAATCCCCATCAAACATGGTAAAAAATCAAGAGTCGTTCTACAATACGACTATGCTTAATGCTAGTGTTCTTGAGGCCCTCACATAATTATTTTTGGAGGATCATGATCCTACCATCCCATTATCAAATTATGGGAGTGGTAGAAGTAATTCTGAATGTCCACTCTAGAAACATCACCCTGAAGGCTTTCTTCATGGAAACAATCTAGTCAATCTCAAGAGTCTATCACTTGATGGGGTCTATGACAACCCTCCATGTGGCCTGAATAATAAGGATCAAGAGGGTCTTCTCTTTAATACAATCCAACACATTGGTCCTCTACATGATGGATTGTTCTATCGAATATTTAATAATAATAGTGTCTTGTGTTTAATGTGAATTCTCTAATTGGAAATGTAGTGATTAGAAATCCTTTATATCGAGAGGCACTTGCGAAAACAAGGCTAGACATGTCTGATACCTTTTCACTGGTAGGTGAAATAATTTATCAACAAGAAGATTTCCCAAGGAGAATGTCACTCTCTAAACAATCCATGGGCCACTGGCCTTCTTATAAAATAGAGTAAATCTCTACCAATATTACTGCCCATAATAAAATGACTTGAAAGCATCAAATCTAGTCAAACCAAGTAGAGGATACTCTAGAAAAATATAGATAAGACATGTTAAACTTGAGAAAGAATTTGATCAAAGATGATATAAGAATAATGTTATAGCCTTTGGCCACATCTCAATATATATATCTAGAGGAAATGTCAGAAGAATGTGTACATGACATTCACCTCCACATCTAGAAAACTATCCATCACTTAATTGAAAATTTATTTCACTATGATAGATATCAAAATATCATCAACATAATAGACTTGTTGCAATTCCAAAATGACATTGAATATCTTCGGGATTCATGACATCTAGATATCATGAAATAATAGGGATTTATTTAACGTGAAAGACTCAGTGAATTAATGAGCTTACAAAAACTGATCATAGATACCCTATATTGTGTTCATATCGGTTGATAGAGTACACAAGGAGCGTTACATTTCGCTTCTCTCCCTAACCAAAAGATCCCACAAAAAGTGGTATCATGTAATTTCATTGCACCAGGATAGCTCCAAAAAAATAATTTTTTCATGACCAAAGACAAGATCAATAAGAATAGTCCCAGACCAAATCTCATCAACATCGGGTCAGAAGAGAGAAAGTTGGTGAAATACATTTGTGTCATGCATTTGACAATATCGAGTAGGCATCTATCTTAGAGCATGTTATTAATAAAATATCTCAAATTTCAAAAATATAAAATTGTTCTTCATAAATGGGAGATTTATGTAAGTGTCGAATGATGCACCCAAACCATGTATGAAAAAATATCCATAAAATAAAAATAGCATATGTGGTAATATAATTCACGGTAGTTCAAGAGTAACCCATCCCATAGGGCTGGGGGATTTTTTATCCCAACCATTGATGTCAGATAATCAATCCCGATGGGTTTTGAAAGCAGAACTGGAACAAACCCATCAATCAAGGTTGGGGGAATTTTCTCCTCAACAATAATATCATTAGTAGGCATCATTTTTATCTCTATTAGGAAAGATATAAAACAATTAATCCTCTTGTGATCTATTATTTTTACAAGAAACATTCTTCAATAAATTGTCTTGAAATTACCTTCGAATTTCTATCCACTAAACAGTTCCCATAGAATAAGTAAGGGATAGGTAAAGGCCACATGAATGGTATAGAAGAAGGATATCTCACAAACATACTAATATAATTTCCACAATGCATTTTGAATTAGTTAACATAATCAATTACACCCTCATGGATTCCATAGAACATGAGTTCATTTCAAAGGAGTTAGAAGTAGTTGAGGATGTTCTGGTTCACAATGGGGTCCACACAAAAATGAATTAAGGAGGTGTGCATTCCTAGAGCCAGATGCTTATCCAAAATTTGGGAACTACCAAGAATAATCCACCTTTAAATCCACAAAATATTGTAAAATTTAAGGGCTAAATCATGTCTCCTCTCCCACCGGGATTGGCTAAGTCCCTTTCAATGAATAAAATATTCTCTCAGCAAGAGGAATATATCAATGAATTGAGGAGACATAATGAAGAGTTACTCTGAGGCATCCATCCTTCTATATATTTTCAAGAAGATCATCAACAAGTAATTCTATTTGGAACATCACAAAAAATGAGATTTTTCCACATTAACTAAGGAAAAATAGGAATATATGATCGAAACTGGATACCAACCACCAAGATATTTGTATCCCATAGTAGTAGATCAAAGAATTAACTCTGTTGGATGTGAAACCATGGCATGTTCAGGAACATCATTACAATATTTATGCTATTGATTACCCATGACAAATACAATTAGTGTCACCACCAGTGATCTCACCAGTCACTACACCTATTCAGGTTCCAACTGTTGCACCTTCTTAGGTCCTGACATATCTAGTTATTATTCAAATTCATATGAAAAATATTGAGTCAGTAATAAATTGTAAGGATGATCTGGAGGTGGGGTGTCCATCGCAATAGCTGGAAAAGATGTCATAGCCCAAAAGGGTAGATCTGACTCTTCCCCTGTCAATCTTTTGGAATCCCATGTTTCCAATCTAAAATGGCTCAAGAGATCCTAGGAAGCACTTGATGCATTTTGTATCTCATAGAGATCCTATGATAGGTACCCATGAACAATAGGATGAAGTGAATATTATGTTCTTCAGAAATAATTATAAGGACCAGCCTCTGTGTGGTACATGATTTTATAGTCTCATTCAATAATTTAATGGGAAGACCACCATCAAGAGTTTCCCTTCCAATTTATCTCAATTCTATAGAAGATAGCAGTCTTTGATCTCACAAAATGAAACAAATTGGATAATGAAATGGTCTTGAATTTATTTGATCTATGTAAAAGACTAACATAATCCTTAAACCAACCATTCCTTAAAGGAGAGTTGTTTCCAATCTATGTAGAAAATATTCATGATGAATTTTACACGGCATAGATTCCTATGAAATAAACATGGGGGTTTTGAGACCATACCTCAATTCCTCAATAGGTATAAGAATCCATCTCAAAGACCAAATCCAAGTCCTAAGTAATTTTATCAACTCAAGGATCAGGAATAGGAAAAGAATAGGCTGGCATAGTTACACTTAAGAAGGTCCATCTACCCGCTCCTACCTCAAATCATACATTGTATTGTATGAATCAACCACTTGAATGTCAGCAAAAATGCCTAGGTCTCTAAGATGATCAAATATATATTAGGTGGATATTTTTTTAGGAGAAAAAAATCATTGTTTATTCATTTTGAAATGAATAAGTCCATAGTTATTTCATCTCATAATTGAAAAATAATTTAGACAAGTTTCCAAATCTCGGGATTCTTATCAAGGAAGGTGACAAGGATATCCGTAACTATTTCACATTCCATCAGATTTGGGACACAACATCTAGGGTTTTTTTTCAAAGAACTCATGATAATGATGGTGGACTCTGTGTAGGTGAAACTAAAAGTTCACCCACCCAATTAGCATGTGTTTTTTCTTCCAATATGGAGGAGGCGATTGAGTGACAAGAATTTAAGAGAATGAATGTGCAGATGTTTAGTGATTGGATGGCCAAAAAATAATAAACCAAACTAATTCTATTCACCGATCATAGCTAAAACATCCAAATGTCCCCTTGAGTATTTACTATATAGCATAGACAACATCAACAACAACCTAATATTCTATAGTAAAATCCTCCAAAAATTAACATGGATGGTAATATAAGAAGAAAATAAAAGAATATTAGCTCTTGTAAATGAGTAGTTGACCATCAGTTCTAGTAATGATATTCAATTAATGGACCCCTTAACCCAATATTACTCTGATTAAGAACCCATGTTCCCTAAACATGATTGGGTAATTGGTGGAAGTGGTCATCGAGTTTGAGGATATAGGTAAATATATGGTCATGCTAGGTGCCACTACTTTTACTAATCAAATTCTTGATCAATCTACGTAGCTGAAAATCATCGAAACGTTCTATAGAGATCATTATAGAAAAAAGGGATTTCTTACTCTACACAAGACAGGGTCTTCCAAGACATTATCATCATGTAATAATTATTAGAGGATATGCTCCCACCTCCTCGATAGGTAGTCTAACCCAATAAACCTAATCCACCAAGAATAAAATCATTTTCAACTCCTAACCCAAGGGTCGGTCCACCCACATAAGGGACATTGGCTTCTAGAAATCCTAAAAAAGAGAACCCCCATGCTAGAATGTGTATACCATTATACCAAAAATATGATTTCCTAAATCAATTAGCCCAATTTTCTCTATGTTATCCTTCCTGGATGGTTCTAGTTAATCAAAAGATCTTTGGGAAGCACTTTTAGAGGCCTTGTTAATCCATAGGGAGTTTGAAGAAGAGGTTTATACTTCTAAGGTATATCATGAAAAGACTGATCCTAAAAAATACCATGTAGTTATCTCATTCACATTCTAAGATGAGGATTATTTCATAAAAGGACACATAGTACCCCTGTATATATCTGGCAGAATAAATGAAATTGATGTCGGACGAGCCTTTATTGCAATCACTCGGGAGTCAACTTCATTACAGTCTAAACAATTCACCAAATGGGTATCAATGAATATCACATTCCCCTTTCACTCTGATGATACAAGGTTATTATAATAATGATAGTGATCCTATTGGAGTGATCAGACTAAGAACTCAGTTTATAGATCTCATTTCGGACTCAGATTTCAGGGTTTCTAAAAAATATACATATTTCAATGTTCTTTTGGGATGACCTTGGCTACATTAAAAAACAACCATTCCTTCATCATAAGACTAATGCGTCAAATAATGTTTCAATGGTCAAATTGGGACATTTCATAGTGAAAAGACAACATTAAAATCCAATGATTCGTAGTGCATTTATGAAAAATTCTATCACAATGGAGGAAAATATCCCATGAAGGATGATGTCGCTCGAAGCAATGCCCCAAATAGACCAGAGATGACCCCATGTAACCCTTTTAAGAACTCAGTGTATATTATGTGATTTCCATTAATCTAATTGAAGTGGTGGGCATGAATTCAAGAACTCTTTATTTGAAATCTATAATGTCCATCATGACAGCTAAATCCAATAATCTAGGATAGGTTTCCCACTCTCTAAATAGTGATGAAATATTGGATGGAAATATCAAAATTCCACCCCTGAGCATTAATAAAACATTGTTTCACAAGTTAGTTTGTAATAATTTTATTATTAATGGAAGAATACAAAGATGAAAATTACCGATCTCTTACCTTATCTTCATAACTCCAAAAATTCCTCTCGTTATTGATTGAGCCATATATTATTGCTTCATCTTCAACATTTCCAATGGAAACTACCCAATTCACTCAGATTTTATTGATCCGGTATCTACCTCTCAGACACTAAAATAATTAGTGGATCATGAAAAATTGAATGGAGAGGAAGATATCATGGAGTCCCCAACATAATTTTTGGAATGCATATCCACAACCGTTGAGTAAATAATAGATACAAATATGTGTGAAAAAGAAGATCCACGACCCAGTCTAATTAGTGCGGCCATGACTCATGAAGAACACTACGTATATACCTCCTTCTTGAAGATACATTGATATATTTTATCCTATAATTACACAGAGATGTCAGGCCTTGACCCTAAGGTGTCCACCCATCACTTGGGTTTTCTATATTATCATTGAGGATACAATTAGTTATACAGAAAGTCACACACAACTCACGACTCCAAAATTGAGGTTGAATTATAAAATATCATAAAAAATGACGTTATACAAGAGGTATAGTATTTAATATAGTTATCCAACATTATCCCAGGGAAGAAGAAAATTGGAAAAAAATATATATTTTGAATCATTTTTTGATATCTCAACCAGCATTTTCCTAAATATGAATTCGTAGTTCCGCTTAAAAAACTCATAATTTGTGTGAAAGTTGGTTTTCAAGCACTCTCTTTAATGTATAAGTACTCAGGGTACAAACAAATCCAAATCACCCTAGAAGATGAATAAGCCACAACATTCTGATCCCCATATGTAGTATTCTTTTATTAAATCATGCCCTTTGGATTGAAGAATTTCAGTGACACATATAAGAATGTTATTCACCACATACTTAAAACCCTTATTAGTGATGTCTTTTAATACTACATTGATGATCAAGTGGTAAGATTCTAATAATGTTTTGATCACTGGGTTGACCTAGAAACCATCTAAAACAAGCCTAAAAACATCGCTTAAATATGAACCAGTCAAAATGTGATATTGGGGTAACCTCAAAGAAATTTCTTGTATTTTTTTTATTCCATCGTGACATCAAATTTTATCCTAAGAAAACTAAAGATATTATCGGAATTTCACATCATTGAAACATGAAGGTGTTGAGATGAATTCAAGTACAAATAGCTTACATCAAGTGATTCATCTATAACCTTGAAGGTAAGTGTTTAACCATTACCAAATTTATAAATAAGGCTCTCACATATCAGTTCACTAATGATTTTCAGGAATATTTTGATATGAAAAAGAAATATATCTTGATACCACTGGTATTAAAGCCACCAATTGAATGAATTCCACTCATTATGTACGTGATGGACCTGAAATGATCTATGGGCACCTTCCTCCCGTAGAAGAATGATGTCAGGAGTGAGAAATCCTCTATTATCTGAGTTTAGCTATGCATTTTGTTGATACTCACTATTCATATATCAAGAAAAAATTTCTAAAATTAATCATTGTAGTTTATAAATTAAGGTACTACCTATTGCACCCCGATATCCACTTGGTTTCTCACAATAACATACTCAAATTCATCCTCAGTCATCCTATATCGATAGGATGTATGGAATGGTGGGAGTTTATTTTGAAATAGTTCAAAATACATTTTGTTCCTAAAAAAGTAGTGAAAGGCCAGGCCTTAGTGGAATTAGTTGTCAAACACCCATCTACAGAAGAGATGTTGTTAAATACCGAATTTCTAGATGAGGTGATATTCTCTATTCAAGTAGATCTGTAATGGGGTTAAATGTATTTTGATGTTTCATCCATGATAAAAAAAAAGATAATGGTGGACCATACACTCAAAAAAAACAAGGTTAGGAGATGTGTTTATCTTTCTAGAGAAGGCAATGTTTCTTTACTCCTTCCTGTTATCATAATGTCATACAAACAGTGAGGCATAATATCAGTCTCTCGTTATAGGTATGGAATTAATACTTAAAATACATGTGAACCACCTAGAGGTGAAAGGTGAATCAGATTTGGTAATCAAGAAAATAAACAGGGATTACTCCATTAGAAAAGGTGAGAAAATTCCCTTATTTGACTATGTTCAAGGGTTAATGAAAGAATTTATATTAGATTCGACATTAAATCATTCCCCATGATCACAGAATTTCCAAGATAGTGCATTATAAAATGTATCCATAACCCTAGTGGATCCAAACTGGGATGAAATAGTAATTAACATTTCCCATTTTCCCATGGTCTCACCTTTTGTTCATGTATAAATAGAAGAAATTAATAAAGTCAGCCCCATTCCTGAGCCGTATGGTCCTACCATGGGATGGAATATTCCCATCATGGACTAACTTCAGGATCGGGGGAACCCACTTTATTTAATTGGATGAGAGCGGATTTGGTGATGAGAATCCAATTTCACTCTTTATGATGGCCCAAATCACTTGAATGTCCACTACAACCAAGGATTTGATGGAACCTTGATAATCTAAATTCATATATACATCTTCATGTCATTTACAAAAGGTTATTAGTTTATTTATTTGATAATGTGCTTGGAATTTGTGTAATTTTGATGGAATGAGGCTTTCACAGATTTAAATGTGAAATGAAGAAAAAATATTATAATTCACCTATTATACGCTAGGAATCATATGTAAACGTCATGTAATAGGATTTCACAGAATCCCCCAAGTCGTGAGCCAAGTCATGAACCATGTCGTGAAGAGAGCAGTGAAAGAAGCCAGTACATGTCATGAATGGTCCATAAATGACATGGCTTCAGTCAAACATATAGGACGAGAAATATTCTCTAGAGGAACAGATAGAAGGCTAGTACATGTTGTGAGTCATTAATACAGGACATGTATGCAGTCAAACCTCGAATTTTGGGATGATATGTGCAAGATATATGCAAGATTCAGAAACCATGGATAACTACACCGATTAGAGGTATAAGACATGTAATACGTTACATGTCGTGACTTATTTTCCCATATATATTGCCACCCAACATTGATTTTAATAGTTTTATAGAGAATATTTGTTCTATTATAGTTTTCCCTTTTGAGTTTCCCTCAACTTACTCTCTCTTAAACATAAAGTTCTTCAACATTTTCATATTTTAATTCAATACAAGAGCAGTGGATTGTGTTTTCATCATTGCCTTCAGTTTTCGTTGTGCATCGCATACCATCATTCATCCCCAAACTATTGTAGAATAAATTTTCCATTTCATTACAAGTAAGCATGTGACTAAAATTTTAATTTACATTTCTTTAAATCCTGACATCATGCTCACCCATTTTAGTGAATCGAACCCTTTCGTGATTGTTTCTTTTCTAATTTCAAATCATCTTAGCATGTCAAATATAGTTCTTATTTGTTTATTATTCTACCCTCCCACCATGAGTGGATAAACCATTCTCGACTAGGGATCAAGATAATATGTATGTATGTCCATAATAAATATTTAATTCTAAACATTGTAACCTTAAGGATTAGTAATTAGGGTAAATAAATATTGACTATCTAATTCAATTAAACATCCCTAACACTGGGATATTTAAGAAGAAGACCCTATCCTGATTCGAGTAGATAAGGTTACAACCACTAGCCTATGATACTGTCAAAATTAGCAGCTCGTTTTAATGTGTCTAAGTTGTCACTATATCTAGATCAAGGAATTGTGAATTCCTAAGTAGAACTAGGTGACTTCAGTAATGCAACTAGTGACTTCTACTTTAATTGCAACCCAATCCTTTGGATCCTACCAATATTATAAATAAGATCATTTTTATTAATTATACTCAAAATTTATCATGACCCCTCTTTAATCATTTGATGCTACCACCAAACACCACTGAAAAGGAAATTCCAAAACAAAAGCAACCTAGAAAGGACTCCTTCTCCAATGGGTCTTATGCTAGGTCCCTCTAGTAGCCAACAACACTTCCGATGGGATCAATCCATGCTATCTCTATACAATGCCTTAGCAGTGAGTGATGATTGAGAAAACTAATATAATCTGACTTTAGCTCACTTAGAAATCAGCAATGTGTGTGGGGGCATCAAATTTTGGTAGCATTTCTTGGTAGGCAACATTGTGCATTTCAAATCCTCTAGAAGAAGAATAGATATTTCCTTCCCATAACCCCCTTTACTTATTTTTTTCAAGATTCCCTTATATATCCCTTTTCATGGTTTCATGCATTTAATAAGTCCCTTTTACTCGTCCATAAAACCTTGAGACAGAAGAGCCATTATCCTTTGATCCTGATATCAAAAGGTATCTTTCCACTTGCCGCCTTTGTATGATGGTTGACCCCAAAAACCCTACAGGACCCAACCCGCCGAACACTCAACAAATTATTCTGGTAGATCACCTAATGCATCAAGATATGACCATCATGAATTGTAGTTTTCCATCAATGCATGGTGCCACAAAAAACATCGTTCGTCCCCACATTCAAACTCATACCTTTGAAATAAAACCTAGAATCATTCACATGATCGAATATATGGTATAATTTAGTGGACTTCAGAGTGAATATCATCATGAGAATATCTCCAACTTCCTAGAATTTTACGATACATTTCACAACCTGGGAGTTTCATTTGATGTAGTCAAACTACACGTATTCCCATTATCTCTAAGACACCCAGCTATTGAATGGATAAAAATTAAAACTCCTATGTCAATCATGACATGGGATGATCTTTCAAAGAACATATTGGACAAATATTTTCAACTGATCTAGACTTGGAAACATTGGAACAAAATTCTGAACATTGCTCTGACTGATGGAGAATCAACATGGGAAGTATGGGATCGATTCTATATGCTGATGAGAAGTCCCCCCATCATGGAATGGACATGTGGATCCTGTTAGAAAATATTTAACAGGGACACCATGTATCCGCACAAACTATCATTGATGATTCCACTAATGGATGATTAATGTTGAAGATTCCGGAAGATGGAATATTTTTTCACGATGATGTTTCACACAATTCCATCCTGTGGAAAAGTGATTGAGGATCACCTTGGCATGGTTTCACCTGGTGGATGAGAACACATGATTAGAAGAACCATTTGAAGAGATCACAGAGAATCTAGAATCACTCCAGATGTGAGGTCCCCAACCCCCTCCTACCCCCATAATGGAGATACAATCATGTGATATGTGAGGTGGACAAAATCTATACCAATAATTCAAAGAATATGTTGAGGAATCACATTCTTAGGATTGTAATTGCATCAATTAAAATCAACATCACCCTACATTTGAAAATTAGATACAATTTTACCAGCAGTGTCCTGATTAGTAGTATCCTCCGTAAAATCAAGGATATTTTCAATAGGGATGTGGTCAAGAAAAAATTTAGAATCAAGGACCACCAGGGTATCCATCTATGAACCCATTACTCATACCAAATTAATATATGAAACAAAAACCCTACCCATAAATATCTCAACAGAAATTCCAACCCTCTCATCTTAGACCTAAAAACCAACTGGCTCCTCCTAAAAGAATCCTTGAGAACCTTATTTATAGCTTTGTTAAAAGGCATATCAAAAAATTACTATACAAGAAATGATGATGCAGAACCAATTAGTAACCTTGCGTAACCTTTATGTACAAATGGGTTAAATATCAATGACCATGTTAGAAAGATTACAGTGTACCCTACATCGTAGCATAGAGACATACACAAGGGATGAAGCTAAAGTAGTAGTGTTGAGAAAAGTAAAGATATTGGACTTTCAAAAACCCAAAAGAAGAGATGAATGAAAATAGAAATATCCTAAGAAATAACAGGCTTATGATGAAGAAATTCAAAAGACTACAACAACAACACCTCAAGAAGAGTTACATGCTAAGAAGAAAAAAACTCATAAGGATTCAAAGGAACTAGTTTATGTTTCCCCCTCTATACAATACACATATTCCCTTCTAGGAAAGAGAATGCCAATGTAGACATGAGGCACAATACAATAAATTTCTGGAGATATTCACTCAATTTCATATCAACATACAATTTGTAGAATCCATTTCTCAGATGATGGTCAATGAAAAAATTATCAAGGATTTAATATCCAAAAAATGAAATATAGAAGAACATGGGGTTGTCTCATTAAATGAGGAATTAACTTATATTGTGCAGTATAAAATCCCACAAAAAATAATATATCCTTAATGTTTTTCAATCCATTTTTCTATTGGAGAATTTATGTTTGGAAGAGGGTTGTGTGACCTAGGAGATTTCATAATGTTGATTCCAAAAAGTGTTTTATGCAACCTATAACTCAGAGAACTGAGTAAAATATGTGTAGCACTACAACTCGCCAACCACTCAGTAAATTACCCTAGGGGAATTCTAGATTATTTTAGTGAAAGTATAAAAATTCATCGTTCCAATTGACTTACTGGTTTTGGACATGGAAGAGGAAGGTGACATCCCAATTATAATTGGAAGACCATTCTAAGGAACATGAAGGGCTTTTATAGATGTGAATCAAGGACATATGATCTTCTGAGTTGGAGAAGAAAAAGAAGTGTTAAATTTGGTCAAATTGTCCCAACAATCAGACAATATTGTTGATTGAAACTCCATCTCTATCACCCAAAAAAGGATGTGAGTACTTGTCCATTGAAGCATAAAGTGAAGATTCAATCTCAAAGAAGGGAGAAGTGTACAATTTTGAGGAAGTAATATTAATTACAACTCTCATGAGAGATACCATGCCACATTTCATCCCCTCCATCATTCAACCACTAAAGATGGAACTAAAACCTCTACCCTATACTCCGATGTACTCAAACATAAGAGAGACATGTGCTCTACTATTAATTATAATCTATAAAATGTCATAGGATGAAGAATATAAATTGGTAGATGTTTTGAAGAAAAATAAGTGATCAATTTTCTAGGGAGTGGAAGACATCAATGGAACAAATCCTACTGAATGCACTCACAAGATCATACTCGAAGAAGATGTGAATCCAAAAAAAAACCTCAATGGCGTCTCACACCAACGATGAAGGAAGTCATCAAAAAGGAAGTGTTAAAACTCTTGGATGTAAGAATAAAATTTTCTATACTAGATAGTGAATGGGTGATCCCTTATAAGTTGTTCTATAGAAATAATGACTCAATATAAAGAAAAAAAATTTATTTCAAAACATTCCATCACTGGATGGATAGTCTATGTATATTAGATATGCCTGAATACAACAACAAGGAATGATCATTTTATTTTACCCTTCGTAGATATGAGGCTGGAAAGGCTTGTGGGATAGTAATTATATTGTTTCTTGGATGGATATTCAGGATATACCTAAATTTCGGTTAACCCCACTGATTACTGAAATAACACATTCACATGCATGTTCGGTACTATTTCCTACATAAGAATGTCATTCCGAATGTGAAATGATCTAGAAAAAATTTAGAGATTCATGGTGCATATTTTCCATTACATGGATGAAGAGTTTCTATAAATCTTCATGGATAACTTCTTAGTCTATGGAAGATAATTTGAGTTCTATTTAAGAAATATGGAGTTAGTCCTCCAACGTAGTGAAGAAAAATACCTAGTTCCGAATTGGTAGAAATGTCATTTCATGGTCCCTGGAGGAATATTCATCATCCCTAAAATCTCTAAGTAAGGCATCAAAGTTTATAAAACCAAAATAAAATTCATCATGGGTTTATGAGGACCCTCAAAATTAAAGGGTATCAGATGCTATTTGGGCCATGCCATATTTTAAAGACTATTTTTAATGGAATTTTACAAAGATTAAATTCCATTTAAACAATTATTTTCAAAATATGTTTCTTTTAGATTCACTTAAAAATTTCTAAAAACATTCAATACATTGAGGAAAATTCTAATATCAGTCCCAGTCATCTTGTCAACCAATTGGGATAAGGAATTTGAGCTAATGTGTGATGCAAGCGATGTTATTGTTGGTGTTGTATTAGGACATTGAATTGGACATATATTTTGTCCCATATATTATGAAATCAACAAAATTATTTAATATTAAGTAAATTACGCAATTATATAGAAACAAATCTTAGTTGTTATATATTACGTTGATAAATTCCATTCATATCTTGTACTGTCCAATGTTATTGAACATAATGATCATGATGTCCTCTGATACATGATGAAAAAGGAGGATGATAATTTGAGGTAGTTAAAGTGGATCCTCTTACTAAAGGTATTTCATATTTTAATCAAGGATACTAAGGGAACATAGAATTTTATTACAAATCATTTATCCAATCATTCATTACCTGTCATTAAACTAGACGAGGAGGCTGACATTGAAGTAGAATTCCAAGATGAACCCCTATTATATATCAATGTAAAACCTTGGTTCTCTAAAACCTCTAATTATATTTCCATGTGATTTTAACATCAGTATAATTCTTACCAAAAAAAGGAAAATACTTCTGGTAGATTCCAATCATTACTACTAGGATAAACCATATTTACTCAAGAATTGTGCTGATGGATTATTAAGAAGATTTATACCTGAAAAAAATCCCATAATGTAATTGAGATGTTCCACACATCACTATCTGAATGAAATCATGGACCCAAGCATACAATGGCCAAAATTCAGCAAACTGGGCTTTTATGGTCCACACTACATAATGATATGAGGGGATTTTTTCAAAAATGTGATAGATTCCAGTGAACATGAAACATTGTAAAAACTAATTAGATTCCCCAAAAACACATTATGGAAGTTTAAATATTCGATTTTTTGGGTATAGACTTCATGTGACCATTTCTTACTTCATATGGAAAAAACAACATTCTTCTTGGCATTGACCATGTCTCAAAATGGGTTAAAGCTGAAGTAACCTCACATGAAACTGTGAATGTTTTCATGAACCTTATAAAAAATATTGTGTTCGTAATATTTAGATTCCCATTATTAATCATTAGTGATTGAGGAAAAAAATTCAAAAAACAATATATTAGAGGATTACTAGAGACGTATGGAATCAGATACAACACTGGAACTCCCTAACACCAAAAAACTAGTGGGAAAGTTGAAATGTCAAATAGAGAGATAAAGAAAATTTTGTAAAATACTTTGAATAGAGGAAAAATAATCTAGAGTCTCAAACTATATGATGTTGTATGGTCATTCCACACTACATATAAGATGCATATAAGAACAACATGGATCATACTTGTTTATGGGAAACCATTTCTTCTCCAAGTTGAGCTGCAGCATCATTTGTTTTCGGTTTTTAAGAAACTAAATTAAGATTATGAGACGGCAGAGAAACTAGGATAATTCATTTAACTATATTATAAAATATATGGTGTGATACCTATAAAAATGCATGAATCTATCATAAAAAACAATGAAATGACACAACCAATGTATTTATAGGTGTGTCTTTGTACTAGAAAATAAGTTCCCATAATATAACTCATGATTGAAACTATTACCTTGTATGCTAAAGTGTTGATGTTCTAGCCATTTTTAGGTTTTTAATGTCCCTCCTTATAAGACCATCAAAATTCTGAGAGTATGCATACCACCATTCAATGTGAATGGTCAAATACGGAAAATTTTCAAAGAACCTTTCCAAGAGGATTGTGTCATCAACATAAAATTAAATTGAACCCAACATGAGTAAAGATATAAACATTAAAGTAAGTGATGACTGGGAGGAAACCCATGGTAGGACACCTTTCCTAGGTTATATTAGGACAACCTTCAGAAAATTCCAAGTGGGCCAAGAGATGAATGTAAGGAATGAACAATGTCCGAACTAAAAATGGGAACTACACGCTGTGATATTCAATGATACGACATGTAACCATTGTATTGAAAATGATTTTTAATTCAACATTAAATTTTGTGAACACTAGGTATACGTCATGTAAATATAATGTTCTATTTTTTAAATACAGGTCTTGAACTTTATGTTCATGACCCGCAACACCCGCAACCCCTATTCTACCTCCTTTTACCTCCCAAACTCTAAAAACTGATGCCTCCTTTCCTAAAACCTCTTCCTACCCTATAAACTTGTGCAACCCCTTCTCCATCCCCCATCCCAACATTCCATTCTCATCCCTCTTCCCTTTCTCCCAAACTACATCCGAAACCCAGTCCCTCCCTCTCTCATCATGAGTGCACATCCCCCACACCCTCCATTCTTCCTGCTGACGCGCGCACCCACCAACAGAACACTCCATAATTTTTTTCATGTCCTAAAACAAGTGAACCCATACCTCTACATATTCATCCTCATTTTATGAAAAAAAACCTCTTTTGACGTTCCCCCATGGTGCTTTGTCTACTACACCTACCAAACCTTTTACTCTGTTTACTTATGTCACTTCTCCACCTGCTACCTCAGCTGCATCCTCCTCTACATCAACCTTTAGTGATGAAAACCTCCATCGGCACCCTATCATCTATTTTTTGTTCCCACATCACCATGTCAATATCATCATACTGTAGGCCAAGATAATGCATACAGACAAGACAATGGACCTACCCATCTTATCCAGGCTAAACATTAGTGATTTCATCCTTAACCTTCTGAAGATGATCCACATATAAATCATTAAATAGGTTCATGAGGATACCTATAGGGAGTTGTTTATAGAGATCCTAGAAATTTTCAAGATGTATATTGATAGGCTTCGATTCCAACTAGGTACTCGGGTACACGGTCTTCCATTCACTACGTTCGGCATCAGCCTCAACATTTACACTGACGAGTTTTTCATTTTAGAGGTCTATCAGAATCTATAGCTAGATCAACCCTAAGACCACACTCAGCATCTTAGGGTGATGATTACCTGAGATCCTTAGTTGTACCATGACCCATGCATCATGAATTATACCTATTTTTAGGTCTTAAAATTATATATTTTACATCAAGCTATAACACATGGATGACTTTCCAGATCTGAGTCACATGGAAGTGTATTCCGGATAGATGTGGACATTATCACATCAGCCATGGGTGGACCAACCGTCAACATGGATGCACAGATTTCCCATTATTACAAATCCCACACCCAGAAAAATTGTAGGACATTGAAGGGTGACTCATCATTACTCATATGGCTAGGAACCTTGGCATGTTCAATTGAGAACTTCCCCTCACCCCCTGGTACCTTTAGAACTCATTGACATCACGATGATGTAAAAGATTCATATTTTTGGTTAAGTAAGATGATGTCTATGTTTCGGAACTAGGTGTCTATGAGGCAGCACCACATGCAGAGTACCCACCAACAACAGTTGATCCACACCATCCTCTTTACCGATACCACCAATTCATCCTTCCACCTCTACCTTCACCCCATCTATCATTCATCCACCCACCCTTCTAACCCTGGCAGAGAATTGAACTACCTAATAGTGCATACCAGAAAACTAGCACAAGATTTCCACCCACCTCCATATTTATTTCATCAAGCCTTCAGATTTCACCACACCACCACCACCAGCCCCAGTCGACCCCTCATCTTCCACCACACCCCCGATATCCCATCCCTACCTACCAGTTGACATCACTGATCCTACCTCATGACCTGAGTTTTTATATTATAAGCAATGGTGAGGTAAGGGGTTGGCTAAGAACTCCTCTATAGAGGTCCCATTCATTGATCCAGTTGAAATAACCACGGCCTTTTTATGTATTAGGACCTATCCACCACCTACTCTAGCTCCCACCACGACGACTCTATTATCTGCTTCTACTGTGACCAGAGATCCAGACCTAAAACTACCATCACCACTTGAGGGAGACATTACGGTGGAGGAGACCTTTGGCGTGGAATCCTAATGTGTCCTATCTGTTTCATTTTTGGGGTTTATAATTTTTATGATAGGACTTTTTATTTCAATTTTTCATCTATTTATGCACCCATTTTTTACTAGTCATTCATATATATATGATTATTGATTTCTTTCACCTTTTTTGGCTTACATTTCACATATTTCAATTTTATCATATCAATTTCTATATCCTTTTAGTTTTTGGAGGTTATAGATGGCCCAATACCACAATCTCTTCTAGAAAAGAGAGAAATCTAGTGCATCACAGAAATCACATATCAACATTAGGAACCATCTATAAAAATACATGCACAAAAACAACAACCATGATCCATGATTCCATTCCTCCCACATCTGATTCACTCTCACGATTCTGCCCCTAATGTTGACAACCTAGTCAAGAGACCACAAGAACTGGAAGTCATGGACATTAGTAGCTGCAAATGCAAGAGGAGAACCTAAGGTGATGGACCTTACTACGAGATATCTTTGTCCATTCATCTAGCAAACGATGTCCTGTTAGCACTTTATGGGTTGAAACACATATTTGATCTTTTTTCTACATTTATTTCTCATGCATAAGTATTTTTCGTTTTCATTTTGATTCCCTTAGAGAGATATATTCAAAGAAATTTTCTAAATTTAAATAAAAATGGTTATTCATGGTCAACATACTATGGAAAAAAAAGGATTCTCAATATAGATATAAGAAAAATAATAAGATGGACAATGAATAATCAGATGTTATGTTCCATGAATGTAATAAAGAAGTACATATTAGAACTGGTTGTCCAAAGATTAAAATAAAATATAGAAAAGGAAGTCACTCCAAGAGGAATCATAAAAAATACTATAATCTTAAATGAAAGAATATTCAAAATGCAAATGACTCCTCGAGTGTAAATAGTGGAGATTCATCTGATGAATCATCATATAATTATAATTATGGATTTAAGAGTATTTGACTACTAGCTAGAATACATTTTTAGAATCAATGTTTCATGGAAACGGTGCATACTATTGAATCCTTTACAAACATGTCATTAGGTTATAATTATCTAGATGAAGAAAATTATCAATTTTTTAATGAAGAATATTCCTCAGGAGAAGATAATTAATTACCTTCATTTGATAATGTTTCAATATTTTCCAAATTACGTGAAATGAGAATTGAAAAAGTAAAAAGGAAAATTGAAAAGTAAAATGCTAGAATCAGTGTTTTAACAAAGGATGTATCATATTTTTCTAAATATTCTGATGAAAAATATTCTGAAATCATTTTACTTCTAAAATCATTGAGGAAGTTAATTCATAAAAGGACATACTTTTTAAGGATCATGAAAAAGTTGATTATTAGAAAAACATTTTAGAGACAAAATTGATTTCTTAAACAAATACTTGCGAGAATGATAATTTATTAATAAAACTAAAATTTAAAAACTTTATGTTAAGAAAGATTTATAAAAAATTACTATTCGTAAGGATGAATTGGATAAAATGTATAAATAAATTCATTATATAAGTAATAATTCTAGAATGGGCTTCTCCTATTCAAATACTTTTTTAGGAATAAATATTTTATTTTCCAAAAAAAATCCCATTCTGCAAAAATTGTAATGTTTGTTGACATTTGAACACAAAAATTTCATTAAACAAAATCAAATATTTAGAATTTCATAAATCCAATTTTTTAATAGAAATGTGGATTCCTAAGATTTTATAATCTAACAATTCTAAATCCAAGATGGTTTGGATTCCAAAACTATAATAGTTTTTTTAGTAAAACCAAGAAAGTTCCAACAACAAAATATGGTACATGGATAGTGGATATTCCTGAAATATGATTAATAATAATGGCTTAATTGAAATAATTATCACAGCGAAAGGTGTAAGAGTAACATTAAGAGATAATGATCGAGTAAATATTGCTGATATATGTAATATTTCTCTTTATGGAATATATTTAATGTCAAATGTTTTATTTGAAAAAGTCCTTAAGAATAACCTTAGGAGAATATGTCAACTATTTTATGAAGGATAACCTATGAATTTTAGGAATGATAAATGTGTCATACACAATTTCAAAGATGAATTCATTCTTTCATCCCATCAGCATGAGAATGTTTAAAAGTATTTCTTAGATATCTTTAGAAGAAATGATTTACCTTGCCTTAGTGCAATGAAAGATCAATCTTGGTTATGGAGAAGATGATTAAGAAACTATAACATTAAGAACTTGTGTAAATACATTAAGAAAGGACTTGTTTTGGATCATCCAGATCATAGATTTGATTCTTCAATATTATGTGACCCTAGACAATATGTAAAGCAACATATGTCATGATTTATGTTAATCAATTAAGTCTCAACTCCTGATGCATTATAGATAGTGCACATGGAATTATTCGGTCCTATGCTAACTGATAGTATTGGGGGAAAATACTATTTATTATTTTTAGTTGATGATTACTCTATATTTGAATGGGATTATTTTCTTGCATGGAAATATGAAGCCTTTTTTATTTTTAAACCTTCATTTCCAATGTTAAAAAAGATTAAAAAATCGATTGATAAATAATCATAGTGACCATGGTGGTGAATTTGAAAATTTATATTTTGAATCTTTTTGTATTAAGGAATGTATTACTCATAAATTCATAGCTCTTATAACTCCTAAAAAAATGGTCTTTTCGAAAGATGAATCCAAATTCTTTAAGAGGTAACAAGAACCATGATGAGTTAATATTCAATTACTAAACATATTTGGGCCGAAGATATTACTACTTCTTTTTATAGTATAAATCATGTTTTAATAAGGACATTTCTTAATAAAACAACTTATGAGTTATGGACATGACAAAAACCAAAAGTCTCATATTTCATAGTATAAGGAAGAAAATTATTCATTTTGAAAACAAATGATAACTTACATATATTTTCACCCAAATCTGATAAAGGTATATTTTTAAGATATTCCACTACCTCTAAGGCATATAGAGTTTTCAATATAAATTATTGTACCAATGAGGAAACAATACATTTTAAATCTGATGAAAGTAATAATTTTGTTTTTAAACAATCCCAACTAATATATTTAGATGTGCTTTCAGAAATTTAATATAAACCTTTAATAGATGACTCTTATAGTAAATAGAATACTCATGAAATTTTTAATGAAATATTCACACAAAAATAATTTCTACCCTATGTTGATGAACAAGTATTAAAAACCGAACTTAGTTGTTTCTTAAGAATTATCCCAGTGATAATATAATTGGTGATTTAAATCAACCCATAAGGACTAGAAGTTCTTTAAGAAATGAATAAGGGAATCCCAAATTTCATTCCCAATTATAACAAAAAAGTCTTAATGAGCCATTACATGATGAATATTAGATTAAATCTATAAAATATGAAATAAATGAATTTTAAAGGAACAAAGTTTGTACCTTGGATGAAACAACTACAGAAATCTCTGTTATTGGAGTAAAATGGTTCTTCAGAAACAAATGTGGTTAAAATGGAGTCATTTTAGAAAATAAATCATAATTATTTTCTAAAGGCTATAATCAACAAGAATGAATATACAATGATGAAATAAATGCTCTGGTATCTAGACTTGAGTCCATTCATATTATATTACACATTGAAGTATTTCATAATTTCAAACTTATTTAAATGGATGTGAAGTGTGTTTTCATTAATGGATAGGCACATGAATAATTTTTGGAAGACCCGCCTACTAGTTTTGAAGATTCAAAACATCCTAAATATGTTTTTAAATATATCAATGCTTATATGGTCTTAAGAAAACCCATAGATCCTGGTACGATAGACTTACTTGATTTTTGTTATAAAACAGTCTTGTTAAGGGAAATTAGGTTCCATATCTTTTAATAAAGAAAGAAAATAATAATGTTTTGATAGTTCAAATTTATGTTGATGAAATAATATTTGGTTTGACTCAAAAATACTTAACGGGTTGATTTTTGAATATTAGGAAATCATAGTTTTAAATGAGTACGATGGATGAGTTGACATTCTATATTGGTTTTCAAATCTCTCAAAATTGATAAGGAACTTATAATTATCTACATAATTATATTAATGATATTCTTAAGAAGTATGGATATGAAAATACTAAAGGTGTTAGAACTCCAATTGGTACCTCAAATACCCATGATCTAGATGTCGCCAGATAAAAAGTGTATCAAAAAACATTTGGAGGAATTATAGGATGTTTTATATACTTAAAAACTAGTTATATTAAATAATGTTTTTAGTATGCATTTTATCAAGATATCAAGAAAATTGAAATAAATACCATTTAAAATATGTGAAATTATTTTTTTCATTATTTAAAGAGAACAATAGATTTAGGATTTTTTTAATCTTATAGAAATTATTTTGAACTTAAATGTTTCTTGGACACTGAATTTAGTGGCTGTAGAATGGATATGAAAATTATAACTATAATATTTAATTTCTAAGGAGATTCATTAGTTTCATGGTCATGCAAGAAAAAACACTATGTTTAACTTTCCACTACTAAATATGAATATGTGAAACCATAAAGCTGTTGTTCTCAAGTATTGTGGATGCAACACACACTCATTGATTATGGCATGAGTTTTACTAAATCTAAATACTATGAGATAATAGTAGTTCAATTTACTTAAGAAAAAACCATGCACATCAATCATGTTCAAATAACATAGATATTATTAATCACATTCTTTGGGATCAGACACTAAATGGATAAATTATTTTACAATTTATTTGAATTCAATAAGAAATTGCGGATATTTTTACAAAACCATTACCTTCTGATAGATTTAAATACATTTAAAAAAGTTAGGAATGATGAATATAGGGTAATAATTCATGTAAACTTCTTTTTTAAACAATATACTTACATTAACTTACCTCTTTTTTATAGGTATAATACATTGAAATTGTTTTCTTTAAATTTCATTTGGAACCTAGATTTTTTTTTTCAGAACCTAATTTTTTTATCATAGGGAATTTTTTTATATAATTTTAAAAATTTAGTAAATTTTTTGTTATTGTCAAAAAATGTTCGAATTTAAAACATCTAAGAAGAACTTACTTCAAATACTAATATAGATCCTGAGATCATTGAAAGGTAAAAATTATTACAAACTACTTTGTAATTTCAAATTTGTATGTTGGTATTTAAATTTTTAACATCATCATATTCCTTTCATAAATCCAATTTGTTTCTTCAAAACCTCAAATGTTTGGATACTATACAACCTTCTTCAGCTCAATTTTAACCATTAGATCAGATTGGTATATTTTGAATCATCTGAACCATCATGGAAGCTAAATCATCACCTCTCCAATTATATATAGAATGGGACCCCCATGTCCCTCATTGATCTCCAATATCTTCTGCCCGAGCTACTACTAGCCTCCAAAACCCTAAGTCTGATTTCTTAAGTGTTTCCTTAAATCTAAATGTCTAAGTTAGTATCTTCTCAAAGTTCAATGCCTACATCAAAATAATTAAAAGGTTGGTTTATATTTCAATAAAGGTTAGTTGATCAATATTTAATTCCCATGTATTATTCTATATTATGTAATAACATAAATTTTCATGTATTGTAATATATCTGTATTATAAAGGGAATGGGAGATCAGGATCCAGGATTTCCAGAACTTGTTATTGATTTTTGTGATTTAGTTGAGATATTTATGGAAGGAGTAAAAGATAATGTACAATTTTAAGGTTACGAAAAATCATATTCAATATATTTCAAGAAAATATCTTACACCATAGAAATACCCTTTAACAAAGAAGCTTTCTACCCTTCTAAAAACCTACCGGATTCAGATGGTTTTGTCAATATGTAAAAGGAAATAAAATCATTATACCTTCAATCAATAAATAAGACCAAACATTCTCATATTTCCTATAATAATTGAATTATATCATTATGGATGCAAGGGTTACTCATTCCAAGAAAAGTAGATAATGATACCCTCAAGGTCATAGATATCATCATGCTAGATTTTCATGTAAATATAAGAAAGATAAACATAAAGAGATAAATTTTTTAAACAATCATTAAGAAAAAGGATGCATCAATCAAGTCTCATATCCTACTATTTATAACAACTTTTTCAATGTTATTAGTTAATTGATCAACTCTTTCATAGTTCCTAGTACATCACAGACAAATAAGTTCAAGATTATTATTTTAAGTGATGAAACACTTAGATGAATGAAATATTCTTTTGATGATAAGAATAAAGAGTGTTTTGATTTATCTAGAAAGGAAGGACAAGTTGAAGAATGTTATAATAAATAGTTAGATGAGTATAAGAAAATACAATATCATGCTTCTGAAACAAACAATTAAAATATTTAAATAGAAAGTTTATTTTCATCGGATCAGAGATCAAAAGGATAAAGTCATAAAAATATGATTTGAATGAAAAATACATATATCAGGAAGAAAATATTCAAATCCTTTAAATGAAAAATCATCATCAATAATTCCTAATAGAAAACATTTTAGAAGATCATAAATAGTTAAAGAAGTTGAATGCTATAGTCAAATCCTTAATGCTGAAGTATGATTAAATTTTTTACTGTCTCCAAAACATTATTTTAATTTTTTTCAATATCAACATGATTTATCCCTCTTGTTTCCTATATATTTTTCCTAACCATTTCCAGATACATTATAGTTTCTCTATTCTATTTTGTAAATCACAAATGTGGATAATGGTTAATAATATTAAAGAAGATATCCTTATTTGGGGGGGGGGTATTTCCTTTAGAAATTAATGAAAATACAGAAATAAGTGAATATGATCCTTAGGGGAAGTTCATATCCTAAGATAGAGTTAGTCATATTCACATTTCTAAGAGTTATAAAACTCAGGGGGAGATAAGTATTTAAATTAAGATAAAATTTGAATTTTTCATCTTAATAATCTTCTCTTTAAATGTTGTTTTCACTTTCCAAAAATGGGGAGATTGTTGAGTCAAATGTTTCCTTATGCAGAGTTAGATGGCTCCCAAAAAATCAGAAGCCTTTTTCTCGCATCGGTTGCTGAACATCACCATGTAATATGGTATGATTAGATCACAATTATTCATAAAAACTACACACTCAATATTAATGCAGGTCGTACTTGGATCCTTATTACCATACAAGAAGCTTCTTTTATTTAGAATGGTCATTGCCATAATACTATTCATGACTTTGTAATACTAAAACATTTAAGGATTAATGACATCTTTTCTCAACCACACCCCACTTTGGAGGTGTTTTGGGGAGCCCCTCTCCCTAGATAGATCAAAATAAACATAGATGGAGCCTCCAAGGGAAATTCAAGTCCTGTAATATGTGGTACTATTTTCAGGAACCACCTAGAACAGATTATAGTATGCTTCAGGGAACATTGTGGCACTGCCTTCTCTTTAGAAGCTGAGTTGATGGGCTAGATTCATGCGATCAATTTTTCCCCGGTATATGGGTGGAACAACCATTGCACTGAAAGGGACTCGATTACCATTGTCCATGAAATTTTGAATGGCATAACTCATTTAGCTTGGCCGATCACTACCCATTGGATGGAATGCAACCGTTTGCTCACTGACCTTAACTAAATCATCAGACATGTTTATCGAGAAGAAAACATGGTTACCAATGGCTCGGCCAACATGGGAGATAATCAAGAAATTACCTAGTGTGATGACCTCCCAGCTGCTCTTACGGCCTTCCATGAAAAAGAATTTAATATGATCATGTAATTTATACTTCTGTAATCATTCATTTAATAAATTTTGTTCTTTGGTCGTTCATGCTAAGTAATTACTATAAAAAAATAATGATTTTTTTATAATCATATGAATGTTTGATTATAATCAGAATCATTAACATTATACTTTTATATATTATTTTCCTGATAAGTATAACAAACTATTTATTATGACTAAACAGAAACTATAATCCATGAAAATCAGTTCCATACTTATAATCAGATAATCATAATTTCTCAAATTTGATTCGCTCAGAATTTTGAATATGTTTCACCACATTTCTCAATTCCAATTTAATCATAATTTTGAATATGATTCACCTTGTTTCTTAATTCTAATTTTCTTATAATTTCAAATCAAATTCACTATGTTTCTCAAATCTGTTTTACGTAGAATATCAAATGTGATTCACCATGATTCCCAATTCCGATTCATTCATAATTTAGAATTGGATTCACTATGTTTTAAATTCTGATTCTCTTAGAATTTTGAATCTAAGTCCCCAGGTTTCTTAATTATGATTTTCATAGAAATTAAAATCCAATTCACTATGTCTCTCAATTACAATTCTCTCAGATATTCAACTCTGATTCACACATTTTCTCAATACTGTTTATCACTTTATAAAATATAATTTTTTGTATTCTAAGAATCTGATTTTTTTATCATTCTCAAAACTGATTAGTTATTATATTTATTTATTATTCTTATACATATAATCAGATTCTATCATATATTAATTTTTGGTTACAATACAATGTTTCTCATGATATTTTTTCTTATGATTAAATGATTTTTCTAAATCTATTATTTTATGACCATTGTATTTTCCAGCTATACAGGTCCCTCCAAAATTTCCAAAAAAATATAGCAATTGTAGACCAAGTCAACTGTTGGACACCACACCTATAAATACCCAATCACATCATCATTTAAAAAATATTGTGCTAAAAAATAGTGGGTGTTTCTATATTATGTAAAATTTCTCTTCGGATACTAAAGAGTGAAATGCTTATTCCTTGTGTTTGTTTACTTTAATAGAGAGTGTCAATCTTTAAGAAACCTTGTTAGGTTTTCTCTTTGATACTTTAATTGTGCATCCAACTCATAAATCAAGACCTTCTATCTAAAGGAAAATAGATGTGATGATTACTTACTTAATAGTGGGATTTTGGGGAAATAAATAGGCAACATGAAATATTTCTAGGATCATGGGATTACAGTGGTGTGGGTAAGATAAAAATTATTGATCAAATAAATCAGTGTAAATTTATCAAAAGACATTGTATACCCTTATTTTTGTTTTAAAATATTCATTCCATTTATAATACCTATTTTATTACAAGTTCTTTAATTATGCTATAATTTCATATAAATAGAGAGTGTTACTTTTTACACAATATCTTTTTGGTATAATATCTATTTTATGATTATATATAATTTAAGGAATAATATCATATAATAAAAACTTTGTATCAATTTCATTATGATAATCATATTTATCAGACCCAAGATATTTTATATTAACTTTATATTAGAGGGTTTAGTGAATTTGATTTTTTAACTTTGATAAATAATGATTTATTTAATATTAGAAATGAATGTTTTTAAACATACAATTCACCCTCTTATTGTAATTGTTTCATATTAGTACATATTTTTATACAATATAGGGAACCCTTCCAGAATGTTTGGCTTGATTCTCATTACAGCAAGATTCCTAGTGATACTTCAAATTCATGCATCAGGCCTAACCATCAGTCCTAAAAATATCATAAGCCCATTTCCCAACATGAAATTCTAACCGATTGGGGGAATAATCTTCAATATCTATGTGTGTCTTGTTTCTTTATTCAACATGATACATAGTGATGATCATATCTCCAATATCAGTTCCATCTGAATTCAAAGCTCAAAATCCCCTTTACTCTCCATGTATAAACCCAAATCTAGATATATAATTTCTTTATAGAACTACATGTGTCTTGATTATTTCTCCATAAAGATATGTAGGTATTTACATGTCCTATACCCTGGTTTAGATATGAAATTTATATCCTTCCAAATCAGTTCATATTCATCCCTACTACATGATGTTTAATTGAATGAGATATTAAGAACCACATTTGGTTGTATTCCTATCTTGATGAGATACATAGCGATGACAAGATCCAATATCATGGACCATGCACCACATAATCAATATACCGATGTCATTCAATTGTGTTTCCCATGAAATATAAAATAAACCTTTACCATGTATTGTTTCTCAAACTGAGAAAAGATCATGCGGACTTAGGATTTTGGTAAAGGATTTCCCCACTTGAGTAAGGTATATAAATTCAAATTGGGGCTGTTATGATTTTGGATGGAATACCTTAAAAGAGACAACCAATCTCTTAATCCTATGATAATAAAATTCATGGTCTATCTAAAAATTGTGTGTTTATGGATTCATTCTCTAGAAAGATACATAGTGATTCTTGGATGTCACACCATATCCTAGCCGTAACCTTAATTTTTTACATCAAAATCCCTAATTTTCTTTCCTCGTGGATTTAAACATCATGGTACCCAAATAGGAATGTATTGATTGATTCATATCCCCTTGAGATATGTAGTGATTCTTATTCCTTAATTCTTAGTCCCAGCTGTGTGGTAATGGAAAATTAACCATCTCCCATATACAAACAATGTTCCATATAGAAGCATTTATTTTGGGTACTACTAGTTGGGGGCCGACATGAAACAATGATGTCCCCTTTCTACGTTTGAGTCATAAAAATTCAAGGGACTTCATACTCAAGGATAATATCAGTCTGAATTCTTCCATTGTGCTCAGATATATACCTTCAACATATCACACTCATAATATTGAATAATTTCATATCTTCATAGTCATTCCTTAATTCCTGTAGAAGAATTTTTGATACTTGAGAGCTCTTTTTCCTGAATATGTTGTAATACACCCCAGTCAGATTTGTGTGAATTGTTCCCAAATTTCATAGCCATCCAGCCAAAGTATGACACTATTTGACTATACATTATATTCCATAGTTGGAATTGCATAAAAAATCCCACAATATATGTATATCAAATAGTGGGGATTTATCTCTAAGGATAAGCCTCTTCTGTTCCTTAATTATATGATGATGATATACTAGAACCCTCAATTAAAAATCTGCAGTAATACCTTTCATATTTTTCTTGTGTCCTCTATCCCAATATAAAATCCACAAATTAAATGATTTACAATTTCCCCCAGAATGTGTTCAAAATATAATGGAATGACCTTGTGCCATTTAACAACATATTTTCAGTCATTTCCATAATTATCCTAGTCTTATGAGCTAGATGTATAGGTACCATGCTTCCTATACTTGGGATCGAAATATTTAGACTTCCCTTCACCCAATTATTATTAAATTATGTAATGAAATTCCCATTTAGTATTCAGGTAATTTCCTTATAGAAACCAAAATTTTTTCTTGGGTAGATCCAAATCTCCATAAACATTCATCAGGAATTTGTGATAGAGTGTTAGAATACATATGATATCTTTTTCGTGACAATTATATAAGTTCCTTAGTATTCCTTGTATAAAACTGTCCACATAATGGGGTTTTCAGCCAAAGGATGTTTCTAATTTAGTTTTTAGTGTTATCCCTAATAGGATTTGTATAAAATAGCCCCCATAATGGGTTTGTCAATTAGTGGTAACTTTTTTCTCAGTATACACCTCCTCTAATTCCATAACCCATCCTCCCCACACCATTTTTTGGATCCATTAATGCTCAAATAACTTCTTAAAACATGATCCTATGACACCGAAATATGATATCACATTTCTAGAAAAATTTCCATGATTCGGAGAATCATCATCCATTAATTCAGTGATAAGGACCTTAAACTATAACCCCAAATTATCTTGTTGTACAACTCTAAACTGAATACCATAATTTCCTAGTTGTATGACTCTAAACTGCATATAAATATGTCCTTTCCATATGTCTCTAAACTGCATTGCATAATTTTCTTGTTGTATGACTCTATATTGCACATAATAATTTCCATGTTGTATTAATATAAAGTACATAGCACAATTTCCTTACTGTATGAATCTAAAATAAATAGAGTAATGTCTTTACCATACGAATTTAAACTACGTAGCATAATTTCCTCTTCATAATACATTAAACATTATGGTAAATGTCTTAATCAAATGGCATTAAATGAAATGATGCTTTATCCCTTTTTAGAAAGTGGTGTTCCCCTAAAATTTCTTATTTAAAAAAGTATACCCTACTTTATTTAATCTAAATTTGTATAGGATTAGTTTAGCATTCATGGACCTTGCATATACAAATGGCCCTTTAATTTTTTGAAATCATTCCTTTGAAAGACAACCTTTCATGGTCTGGAGAAATCTAAACCCTCATCAACTATTTTCATCCATCAACAATATAATTTAATAATTCCTAGAAACTCTTTTACCTAACTAGGAAGTATGTTCCCCAATTTTCCTTGCATAAATCACCCTCATAAAGGGTTTTTCGTCCTAAGGATGCCTCTATTTGATTATGCAGCATGCCTTGTATAAAACATCCCTCATAATGATGTTTTCAACCAATGTTAATTTTTTCCTCATGATATACCACCTTTATTATTGATTTTTATGTTTTAGATTCACAAACCACAAATCATGTCTCAAAATTCCCCTTAGGGGTATATGAATTTTTTGGAACATTCTTATCCATCAATCCTTGTTTTGTTTATCACCTCAGAATATATGGTTATAGATGATCAAATATAAACACTAGTCTTATTAGAACGATTTCCATGAATTTAAACGCCCTACTAAAATAGGCATAATACTGACCAGATTAAAGCCCCCAAAAAGAAATTATTGACCAAAGTTGAGTCTCATCTCTTTGGACCTATTCTTTTCACAATTTAGGAAAAATATTGAGAGATAAAAAGAAATAGGTATAAAACATGATAAGATGAAAACCTGAAATAGGAGTTATAAAGAAAATCCATGTCCCTTCCAGTAAGTCACATTCATTTTAATCTTAAGTAAAAATTACGGTTTTGAAAAAGGGTATAAATTTTGTAGCGTTTTTTATATGACCCTAGAAATAATCACACTATGCTCACTAGGCCCCTTTGTTTAGGTAAAAATAATAGTGGTTTCCCTTATACATTTCCTTGTGGTTACAGTTAGATAAAAAAATATGTTTTTTTAAGAAAATAATATTCAATGTTTTGATAAATTCGTATAAATGGTATAGGGATGAAGACATAAGTGATTTGAAAAAAATAATTCCCCCCATTTTTATTTTGAATCGCGGAGGAAATTTCACAAGGAAGAGCCTCTCCACCAAATTCTAAATTTTTTCCTCAATAAAAAAGTTTAGAAGGTGAATTAAACCCCGAGTAGCTAGCACAGCTACAAGAATCTCAGCCCTTTTCACAGAAACATCTCTCTTGGATTTACTAAATATTTTATACTAACTTTGACAAATTCGGTCCTCCATTATGAAGCCTCCTTTAGGGAATGGTAAAGTTTAACTAAATATTTCCATACAACCTATAATTATATCTCAAGGTGTGTTATTTTAATAGACCTCACATTAAAAAAATTCTGGTACTCCTCCACCTTTTTTAATTGGCTTACATCATCTCGGATCCCAACAGCTCCAAGTTTCTCATAGTAGTCTTCCTATTTCACCTCAGCCTATAGCGACCTGTGCTCTTCCTCCCATCGAAAAATTATATCCTTCACCATACCATTTATCTCTCAATAATTAAAACCACATTATCACAACAAAAAAATATTACACAAAATTTGGTGAAGTTGAGATGGATTATCTTCAAGCGAAGTCTCACAAACATTCTTCCAGATATCTCAGTTTATAAGAAAATGTGTTGAGAAAAAAGCAATAGGTATCTCTGGGTATGAAGAATAACCAGTTTTAGAAGGAGATACATAATCTGGGATCAGTGCACTCAATAAATTTCTTGGTTCTACTCCCTCTGAAGTAGCTCTAGAATCCCCTACCAATTTTGGGGGAGCTAGAATAGAATCCCCCATATGAAGAAAAATTTCAGAATTTGATGGCACTAAAGAGAAAATGAAATTTTTTTGTTAACATAATAATATAAAAAAGTATAAGGGGTAGTAAAACAACTGAAATATTAGAAAACACTCACAAATTTTCAGACCATATTCTATAACTGGTACTTCTCTAATACCCATTATTTCAAATATTGTGGTCAGGATGTCTTAGTAAGGATCATCCTCTTGAATTGGCTCCAAAATCAAAATCAATGATCCCCTAGAATCCCCCACTTCATCATTCTAAAATATTTATCCTTTGATAATAGAAGTTGGGTAGATTTTAATGCTATATTCTTGATGTTAATTGGAAAATTTCTCTGTAGACAAAGATGCACATTTTTGGCCTTGATGTGAAACACCAGGTGAAATAAAATCAACTATGTTTGCAAAAATACAAGGAGTATAAAACTCACATCCTTCTAGTTCCCTAAGAAATAATTCAAACAACTTAATGGAAAATCAAATATCAATACCTAGATTAAGTATATCCCACATGTCATGATAAATGGAGTTATTCCTTACAGCATCCTCCCCTATAAGGGTATCTATGGTAGGTTTCTCAAGAACAAAAATTTGATCCACCAATGATCTCCTGTACTAACTACTTAAAAAGAATAGTATTTTTATCCCACATAGAGTCGAGGTCATCATCTACACCTTCATCTGACCATTTGAGATCCTGATTAACACCTTACATGGTGACAATAGTGTTAATAATGGCTACTGTATTGTCCTCCGGTGTGAGTAACAGATCTAAAATATCTTGATGAGAGGAAAGACATAATCAGTATGTGACAATTAAGGGAGTGTATCTGACGTTATCATGATCGCATCCATTCTCTATGGATGTTGGGGTAGACACAATCACATATTTTTTAGTATATACCACCCCCAAAACATCTCCCTTGGTCCTTGAAAGACTAGTACTAGATCCCTTAAGGGTGGAGAATAAAGAAGATTCTATCAAATATAATCAAAATTTTAATGTTATCTCAAGAAGATCATAATATAAAATGACATCACAATTAATTACTATGATGCATGCATTAGGAAACCATATAGATCATTGAAATACTTTATTGCCTCAACCAAAATAATGTCAGGATGGAAATTGGAGGGTGCACTGATATCACTCAGCTCATGGATTTTTTAGGATCACTGGGAGAAAACTCCATGCATCCCTGGCATTGTAAGTCATGCTATCCGAAATTTATATTGCTAAGTGCCACACGTAGTTTGGATCCGATATGGATGGATGTGAAGATGAATCGACACCCTTTGGTTTGGGAGAATAATTAAGACGCATTTATTTTTTATAAGAATAAGAGTACAGGGTTTGTGAATCCTTTTGATGATGGATACTAGAACAACTCATCATTGTAGGTGTTGTTTTATCAATCCTATTCAGTTGGGTGGCATTTTTTGAAAAACATTTTGATGGATTCAGATCCTTCGTCTCATCTTCTTCTCGAGACTTTTTATAGTGAAAACCATGACCAATAGTTTTCATGGCCTCTACATGAAAAATTCTATTTGTAAATGCCCCATAAGGGTATGAAGAAATCCATTCCATAGTATATCTGGCCACCAACATGATTGATTCCTTAGAAGGAGGCTGCGTTATCAATATTTTTGATACCTAGAGATCAATTAGGATCCATAACTATTGGGCTCCCATCATATGCTTCTATTTTATAACAGGAATCGGTGAAAAGTTTATTGAGTTTTATATTCATTTAAACTAGAGATAAAACTGATAAGGATAGTAAGCCTCATAGATGATATCACTGTCAATACAGGCTACCAGTATGTAGTCCCTGAATGAAATCATTTATGACCTTAGCATATAATTCTTCCCCTTACTGATATAGAGAAAAGTTCTAGTCAGTGGGTTTCTATATGGAATGAAATTAAAGTCTCCAAATACATTAGATCCCTTATTACATCATCATGCTTCCGGTTCAACGGTTGAATCCTAGGTACATTCTAAATAAATTTGAAGAATCATCTATCAAGGATTTTAACTATACTCAACACTGAATATGAGATAAAATGTTCCTCAATCCACCCGCACAACATCTGAAATGGGTATCCATTTCTAAATAGGGCCTTCCCATTGAATGTATGCAATAATAAATTAATGATCATGTCTTGAATAGAGGAATCTAACCCTTTGAAATTAACCTATTCTAATTTGGTCATGATGAAAAAATTCCCTAGCCTCGTGCCACCACCAATATTTCGAACTAGGAGTAGATAAATGCTTATCCACATAGCAAGGAATCCATTCATGAAAATATTCACGTCGATCATGTAATTAACCAGGTAACTCCAATGCCTATAATCACCCTTAAAAAATGTGGGATAGAACATACCAAAATCACCATGTTTTATATAGTAGTTAAAATAGTAGTGCACCTACACGTAGTACCCTCTAATTCTAGTTCTAATAAATCTTTCATCCATGTTCATACATGGACATCATCCCTTGGGTAATGATCTTCACCACCCTGCAATTTATTTGTTATCTTGAATAGATCCTTGGAAAATGGTAGTGTCCTCTCACCATAATCCCATGTTTAATTTAGATTGATAAACTCATTATACATGTCCCCAAGAATGGAGACCCTTGATATTTTGTATAAATCCCACATGATGATGCCAAATTCACCATGTGTGATGGGAAAAGAATTCTTTTACAGACACCACTAGCTTAATAATTTTGGGATGATGTATGGGTTCTTATAAATGAAAGTTTTCTCAACCTAAAAGACTAATAAATACGAACATACTACAACTCTTTTTTATATTATATTCATTCTTGGAATGCCCAGAATATCCACACCCACTCAGTCCTGAATCCCACACTATATCACAATAACTGTCTTCCTTTCAGCCTTAATATTGATCTGTATTTGAAGAATGGAAGGTTGAGTAATAATAATAAGGAATGGACTCTTCGATATAAAAATTCATATCATGAGTAAACCCACTATGATGTATAAAAAAACCAAGAGATATTGTTACTTCCTTGATATAAACACCCTTCTAAGATATGTTATCAGTGGGGTAGTAGATGTGCTTCACGAACCAAGACATTAGGAGGTAACTATTCATTGTAGTAATATGAGTGTCCCTTAGAAGTCCTTCAAATATAGAGGAAAGTAGTTGATTTATGGGTACTCACATTGATATGGTATAAAATACATTCCTAGATTTCTAAGAGAGGATTCACCAACACCATAATAATCAAGCATGAAAGATTTGATTGTTTTAGAAGAATGAGAAACAACATAATCAGTTGTAATCATTGAATCAACATTTGAAAACATGAAAAAAGGCAAAATATTATCTCATTACGATGACGTATCAACATAAGAAAGTTAAAATTTTAATATAGAAGAATCCCAATAATTTGAAAAGGGAAGAACTCATGTAGGTCCCTCAAAAAGGGTTCCTGCCTAGGTCTTTCGACAAGGGTTCCCGCACAACAATTTTGTCCATGTCCTTTACGAAATTCCATTCATGAGATGCCTCGACTAGGCTCCTCACCAAGGTATCACTATGCAACCCCATTAATAAGGTGTATTTGTTTTAAAGAACCTTTTTTAGACTGTCACAAAATCAAAGGATGATGTAGCTAGTCAGACGACCTGCATGGTGAGAGAAGAACTCCGAAAATTGGAAGGTGAGGAAAACAAAAATGGGGTATTTATAGGCACCACTGATATGAGACGAACACATACGAGGAGACACTTTCACCATGTATCTTTTCAAATACCCATAGAAAATATCTTTCTGGACTACCCATCATGGTCCATAATTTCATCCCTTCATAATCTGTCACTAATTTTTTTTACCTTAAGACTAAACCCTCCTCTTTCATTTAGATCCAATCTTGAGAGAGGTATTTTATAGACACTAATTTTTAATCAAGAAGGATAACTCTATTATGAATTACATCATGAAAATGTTAAAATGATAAAGATCCTTGAGGAAAATGAAAAGACTTTCCCAAATCAATCCGTGCGCACAAACCCTTATGTGTCACGAAGGCCACACAACAACTCTACACAAACCAAAGGTGTTGGACCCCCCTATGAAGGATACCTAAGAAATGTAACTACCCCATAGATCTTCATAGAAAATCACCTTCTCCGATGGTCGAATATTTTCGTATAAGTAAGACCTCTGGGCTCCTCATTTGGACAACTGAAATATCACAAACACCCCAAAATCTCTAATAACGCATAACCATTTCCTATTTCCCAAAAAATTTCTTAGGTAGCTCTATGAACCCCGATTACAGAGTTAATTGAGGGGTATAATTATGACTAAATTCCTTTGAGGGTCTTATACACAAAACAGCTGAATCCGGACCATTCTCTCTTAAAGGAAAACCACATGTGTGAGGTCTCTCTCTTTAAGTAGGGACTTGTGAGAGACCCTTCTAGGGACACCATAGGAGACCTAGTGTAATTAAGAAAAACACTCATCCAATTTTTGTTTCCCCATTGGTCCATTTCCTAAGGAATATCCATTTTGATGAGGCTTACACCCCCCTCCATGAAACATTTTATGTTTCTCCTAGGCCCTATGCAGAAATTTTTCATAGAAAACCGGAACATCACACCTACACCCAAAACCTACAAGAATCACCCTTTATGTCCTCCTTCAAGATATCTATGGCAGAGTTTCACTCCCCTTCTCTCCCTTTCCTAAATGGGACCAAGTTGAAACCTCCATCGAGACCTCCAGACATGAAAATCCATGGGAAAAGGCACACACCTATGTGTATCATATTTGAATTTTAATTTATATCATTAGGTGTTTCCCTCACTGGTCCTACGAGACGGTTATGATCCTTTTGGAACATATATATTTTTATATCTATGGTCCCGAGGACCCCTATCCACCAGATAATGATGGGGAGTTCTTATTCTTGGATACATGGGTTTTAACCATGTCCTTCCATTCTCATATATGAGATATAAAGCCTCCTATTCATAGAAGGGAGGGTGAGTATTATGCTTTCTTTTTTCCAATTAACTTCGAATTAAATTCTCCTCCTACTATACAAGACCAATTATAAAGAATACCTTCTGGAGTAACCAATAAAATTTCTTGTAAGAGGTATCACCCTTGCTCCTATTGGCCTCCTAGCCACTAGGTTAAAGTGGTGATGGGTCACCAAGCCCTCTCTCATCTCTGTTGATTCATTCCTTCTTCATTTTCCATAACCTATAATCAATATAGGGTAAAATTAAGAGATGTAATTGTTATAGCTAGAGATTATTCTATCATTTTCCCCCTCATCTTCTATTGGAGAAGAAAACTTATTGGAAATGGGTGTAGTCAACACCCAATTACTCCCCTTTTTGGATTTGTAAACATGTCCACTGGTGGACAAAGTCAGACTATGTGGTTTTTTGGATCTTTAATTTCCCCTTGTTTCTCCCATAGAGCATAACATGCACGGGCTTAGAGGTAATGATGATCATGACATTTGCACAATCCATGCAACAAATTGAACTACGAGAACTCTGATTCCTATTTTAACTGGGATACATAGGACTTCAATCTAATTCCCAAGATAAATGGAAATCATTCACAATTGTAAGCCATGATAAAAACCCCCAGTTTACTAGGGAATCCTCCTCAGGATTAACCTCCACAATTTAACCTTTAGGCATCCTCCATAGGTATAAGCCCCAAATTAGACACCAAATATGCATGAGTACAACACCACTCATGCTTCCTCTATTTGGGAATCATTTTCTGGAGTAAACCCCATCTTAATCCTCTCAATGGGACATACTCCCCTACAAATAAAATCTATTAGAGGTCCTCCATAGGGGATATTCTTCATAACTGAACTATGTGGCATATTATTCCCATCCAAATGGGATATATAGGAAGCCTTTGTGAGCTCCAAACCCAATCACCCAACATCATCCATATTCTCTTGGGTCCACTTTCCCAGTAGGGTTTCATTAAAACTGAGAATCCAAGCTCCCCCTAGGTTACCCTAGGACACATTGACATAAGTCTAACACCAAAATTTGACTAGGAACCTTTTTCATAGATGTCATTACCATAGGATGTTAAACCATATGGTCAGTTCCTTAAAGTTTGATCTTAAAAGGCATGATGTTCCCCATTAAGCTGTACTAAACTATGTGGGTTCTAATTTCATTCACAAGGACACATAGGGAACCCATCAACGAGTTTGATCCTGATATAATAAACAACTTACATATCCCTCGATGGTTATATAATCTAGAGTAACTCCAGTCTTCCTAGATGACGATATACTTTAGAGTAACTCACATCTCCTAAGATGCTGATACAATCTAGAGTGACCCACTATGTGACTAGAAAACCATCATCATCATAATAATGAACAAATACTATATAAGTAGTACATAATAGGATACCATTGATGTATAACCTCATATAAATAATGATTCTCTATTGATGAAGAGCTTTAGATACTTGTAGATGATTCTATGTTCCACAAATGCTAATAATCCATTTCTAATTCAAGGGTGATCCACGTAATACTTGGGAATTAATATAGAATTCTTGAACATATCTTAAATCTATAGGAGACTCTCAAAGTATGAAATAATTCTCTTCAAAAGGGTGTGATGAGATAGACCTGTTATCCTCTCAACCAAGGTGAGTTCTTAGTCATCATTGCTCAAAATTCAGTACCAGCACCTACCAATGGAACGTAAGCACCTTTGGATATAGAACAATTGGGTGATTATAGTTCCATGAATTAACTTGTTGGTAACCATTTAGAAATAGAAAACTACCATGTGGTGAGATTTAAAATTATCTAAGGGGAAACATGGGTTTTTAAGGTTTTTAGAGTTTTTTTTATCGTTTTTAGGGGTTTATTGGGTTTGTAGAGTTTTTAGAGGTTATGAGGTTTAATGTGGTTTTAGGGTTTTTATGGTTTTTAGGGTGTCTTATGGATTTTAGATTTTTTTGGGTTTATTTCATTATTTTAGGATTTTTACCCCTTTTAGTTTTTTAGTGGTTTTTGGTGTTTTTAGGTTTTTAAGGATTCCTTAGAAATTCTTAGTGTTTTTTGTTATTTTTACTTTTAATGATTTTTATTTCCTTTTTTATATTTTTATGATTTTTCTGGATTTTTATGGATTGGGAGGTTTTAGGGATTTTATGGATTTTATGGTTTTGGGGGTTTTAGGATTTTTTTTATTTTTTTACGGTTTTTACAGTTTTTTATAGCTTCTATCATTTTATGAATTTAAAGGGTTTTAGTGATCGTGTGATTTTTATGGTTTTATGGGTTTTTTTTATTTTTTAGGTGAATTATTGCTTCTAAGGTTTTAAGGTTTATAATTTTTTTGGTATTTTTAGTAGTTTTAAGTGTTTTTAAATTTTTATCGTTTTGTTAAGGTATTTTATGGTTTAAATATTTTTACATTCATAGGGATTTGTTGATATTTTTTAGGATTTTTATGTATTTTTAGGTTTTTAGGTATTTTGAGAGATTTTAGGGTTTTGAGGTGTTTAATGGTTTTTTTATTATTAAGGGGTGTTAGGGTTTTGTAGTGTTTTTTTATGTTTTTAGGGGATTAAATGGTTTTTAATGTTTTGGAATTTTTATTATGGTTTTATGGTTTTTTATGGCCTTTTAATGTTTTTAGGGGGTTTTATGTTTTTAGTTTTGTTTTAGGGTTTTTATTGTTTTTCTGGTTTATAGGGCTTTTAAGAGTTTTTATTTTTTAAGTTTTTCTTAGGTTATTTCATTTTTAGGGGTGTTTAAAATTTTATGTATTTTTACGGATTTTTTATAATTTTTATTGGTTTTAGAGATTTTGAGGGTTATTTTGGTTTTCTAGGGTTTTGGGTAGTTTTTCTTTGTATTTTTATGAATTTTTTGACTTTTAGGTTTTTAAAATTTATTAGTGTTTTTTAATGTTTTTGGGGTTTAATATATTTTTATATTTTTTGGTGGGTTTTTAAAAGATTTATGTTTTTTAATGTTTTAAGGGGTTTTCTAGTGTGTTCATAATTTTAATGTTTTTTAGAATTTTTAGGTTTTAGGTATATATGTGTTTTTTAGTTTTTAAGGATTAATTAGGTGTTTTAGGAATCTTTTTATGATTTTATGCATTTATAGCGTTTTTTGGACTTTTTTAGTTTTTAGGGTTTTTAGGAACATTGAGGGTTTTTAGGTTTTTTGTTATTTTTAGGGGTTTAATGTCTTTATTTTTTATAGGTTTTACATGTACTTAGGTTTTTATAGTTCCTTTAGGTGTTTTCATTTTTTTAGGATTTTTTATGTTTTTAGGGTTTTTAGGGAATTTTAGTGATTCTTTGATATTTAGGGTTCTTAGGGATATTTGGGTATTAGGGTATTCTAGGGTATTTCTGGATTATATGGGTTTTTAATGTTTTTATTATTTTTAACATTTTTAGGGGTTTAAAGTGTTTTTATAGTTTTCAGTGGTCATTAAGGGTTTTATTGGTTTTTAGGATTTTTTGAGGTTTTTTGTGGGGGGGGGTTTATTGTTTTCATGGTTTTTCTGGTTTTTAGTTTTTTTTACCATTTTTAGGTTTTTAGGGTTTTTAAGTGATTTTTTTGGTTTTTAATATTTTCATATGATTTTTAGGGATTTTATGGTTTTTAACATCTTTAGATATTTCAGTTATTATTTCGGATTTTTATAGATGTTGATGGTTTTGGGGTTTTTAGTGATTTTAGGCATCATAGGGTTTTTAGGTTTTTGTTGGATTTATGTGGTATTTTTTAGGTTTTAGTGATTTAAAGGTATTTTGCTATTTTTTTAAAAAATTTAGGTGTTTAATATATTATTTAGATTTTTAGTGGTTTTTATAGTTTCTAATGGGTTTTATCGGTTTTAAGGTTATTTAGGCTTATTAAATATTTTTTAATTTTTTTTGGTTTTTAAGTATTTTTATATTTATAAGTTTTTTTGGGGGTTTTGAAGTTTTTATGTTTTTTTTCATTTTTTATTTTTTTAATAATGTTTAGGATTTTTCTGTTATTTAATGTTTTTAGCAATTTTTACGTTTTTAAGGTTTTATGGTTTTTGGGGTTTTTAGGGTTTTTTGAGTTCATTATAGTTTTAAAATATTTTAGTGTTTAAAAAAAATGTAATTTCAAGGGTTTGTTGAGTTCTTATTGAAGTTTTGGGGTTTTATGGGGTTTTATGATGTTTTTGGGTTTTTTTTGTTTAAATGAGTTTTTATGGTTTTTATGTTTCTTTAGGTTTTTTGGGGTTTCAGGTGTTTTTAAGGTTTAATGGTTTTATTAGTAGTTTTTTTGTTTTTAGATATTTTTATGGATTGTTTAGTATTTCATTGGTTTCTAGGGTTTTAGGGATTTTGAGGTATTTTTGGGTCTTTAGGGTTTGTAGGTATTTTTTGGTTTATAGGGGTTTTATCTGTTTTTAGGTTTTTATGTTTTTATAAGGATTATTTCATAGACATTAGGGGTTTTTTATTTTTTGTAAGGATTTTATGGATTTTTTATGATTTTTATTGGTTTTTAGTGTTTTTAGGGATTTTAGGGATTTTGAGGATTTTTAGAGAGTTATGGTTTTTTCAGGGTTTAGGGATATTGTTGATTCTTTTAGGGGATTAATGTTTTTAGGGTTTTTATAACATTTTTATAGTCTTAATTTGATTTTTTAATTTTTAGTGATTTTTAGCGTTTTTAGGGGTTTTACGGTTTTTAGGTTTTTTGGTTTTTTTGGTTTTTTTGGTCTCTATGGTTTTTTGAGTTTTAGGTATTTGTAGGTTTTAATTGTTTTTAGGTTTTTATGTATTTTTTAGGGGTTTTTAGGGATTTTAGGTTTATTTTTATCTTTATGGATTTTTATGGTGTTTTGAGGAATTTTATGGTTTTTAGGGTTTTTGAGGGGTTTTCAGTGTTTTTTGGGTTTTTAGGATTTTTAAGTGTTTGTACGTTTTAATGTTTTATTAGAGGATTTAGAATTTTATAGATTTATATATATGTTTTAGGATTTTTTGATGAATTAATATTTTTGGTGATTTTGAGGGTTTTTAGGGCAAGGAATATGTGAGAGTCAGGTTATTCCCGACCCCCCCCCTCATATTTTTTAAGAAGAAGAAAGACACAGTAGACAAGGAAGGGGAGGGGTCAAACAAACCACCCCCCAAAACCCATTACAGCAAAAGACACAAAAAAAGAAAAATCAAAAAATAAAATAAAAACAGAGAAAATACTCAAAACAAAACAAAACAGCAACATCCACACATCTTGTCCAGCCAACATCAGCATCCAACACCAATACCAATCATCACAACCAAGCAGCAGAGACAACACGTCCAATCTAACCAGACCTAGCAGTGTCCACACATCCTGTCCAGCCAACACCAGCATCCAACACCAATACCAAAAATCACTGCCTCGCAGCAGATACAACATCCAAACACACAGTATCTAGCATCCAGCACCAAGAACCAGCAACAACAATCATCTCCAACCAAATCATCCTTCAGCAACCCATACCTAGTAGCACACCCAGAAACAAAACCGCAGCACCCAAAGGCAGAACAACATCCAGCACCACTCAACAAAACCACTAGCCATCATCCACACCAAATTACAACCACACCAGCATCACAGCAGAATAACATAGTCCAATGTTGCAACCAAAACACATCACTTAGCATTCCCATCATCAACAGCTTGAGGGGAAGCCATCACCCATGCCCAGAATCAAACTGCCACACCCAAAGAAACAGCCAACGCCACTCAACAGAACCAAAATCCAGCATCCATAATGAATTATAGCCAACCCATCCAGAGAACAAAAGACCAAAAACCATCATAGAAACCATAATGCAACATAACTTAATGAGACCTTCAGCGACAACCTGAAACAAATCCGAAATAGAGAAACTATAAAATCGAACCTACATCTTCGGCACAAAACGAAGCTAACCCAAACTCATCCGCACCTCCAGCAGCCCCTAAGAAGAACCAGAAGCCTTGCCTGGGCTTCCCACAAGCCAGTTGAAACCGAGCAGCACAAGAATCTGCAACACCGTCTGCATCTTCGCCCACCGTTTCCACCGTAACCAATCGTGAGACCAGAAGAACCACGAAACTCCTTCATGACATAGATAAATCCTCACCCACGAAACTCTAAATCGAATCCTCATCCCTCCAGGTTCTAGAACTATCCACCACACAGGCGACCAAAATGTACCCATCCATACCCGTTGGGTCATTCCGTCACACCAATGAAGCGAGCCAAGGAACCAAACGCCATGGGAGTCGAATATCCAAGACCGAGCCCATATCTGAAAAACAGATTTGATATCTAGGACAAGCACACCATTTCCCATGTTTTGGGATGCATGACTCACCCTTCTTCCACCATCGCAGTCCTTGAGGGTTTTTAGGGTTTTTAGATTTTTTATGGTTATTATGGGTTTTAGGGTTTTTAGGTTTTTTTGGGGTTTTAATGTTTTGTAGTGTTTTTTTGATGTTTTGAGGTTTTTAAAGGGTCTTTTGTGTTTTTTTGGTTTTTATGGATTCTAGGATGTTTTAGTTTTTTTAAATTCTTTTTATGGTTTTTAGAGGACTTTAGTGTTTTATGGACTTTTTTGGGGGGTTTTAGGTTTCTTTGAATTTTTTAGGTTTTGAAGGATTTATTAAGGGTTAAAGGGTTTATTTTACATTTTTATGATTTTTAAAGATTTTTTATTAGTTTAATGGTTTTTAGGGGTTTTAGGGTTTTTAGGATATTTTTGGGAGTATTATGGGTTTTGGGCTTTTTTGTGGTTTTAGGGTTTTTAAGGTTTTTAGAATTTATTAAATTTTTTATGGCTTGAAGGTTTTTTAGAATTTTTTGTGGTTTTTTAGGGTTTTAATGGTTTTTAGGGTTTTTTTATGATTTTTAGGGGTTTTATAGGTTTTTAGAGTTTTTATCATTTTTTAGGTTTTTAGGAGTTTTATGTGTTTTAATGTTTGTAATGTTTATGCGTATTTTCATGGTTTTAGGAATTTTGTATTGTTTTTGGGATTTTAGGGTTTTTAGGATATTTATGGTTTTTTTGGTTTTTAGCTATTTATGTGGGTTTTTTTGGTTCTTACTATTTTTTTATGGTTATTCTTTTTTTATGTTTTTTTTCATCTTTTAGGGTTATTAAGGTCTATAATGATTTTTAAAATTCTTAGTGGTCTAAATGGTTTTTAGAGTGTTAATTATTTTTTAGGGTTTTATGTGTTTTTAGTGTTTTAAGGGTTTTAGGGTTTTTAGTTTCTTTTAGGGCTCCTAGAATTTTTTGGAATGTTCGAGGATTAATTTTTTTTTGGGTTTTTAGGGATTTGAGGGTTTTACAGTTTTTAGGGATTTTTTGGATTTTTAATTTTTTTTTTTCATTTTTAGGGCTATTTTCTTTTTAGGGGTTTATATTTTTTATAGTTTTTAAACATTTATATAAAAATCAACTGATTTTGATTTTTTATTAGATATTTTTTTATTGTTTTTTAGTGTTCTTAATGTTTTTAAGAGTTTTTACGGTGTTTTTGAATTTTTAGGGTTTTTTATGTTTTTTTCGGGTTTTTAGGGGTTTTGTGGTATTTTGGTTTTTTAAGGGTTATAAGTATTTTTAGGTTTTTAATATTATATCGTTGTTTTTTATGGTTTTTACAGATTCGTATAGATTTTTAGTATATTTATGGATTTTTGGGATTTTAGGGATTTTGAGCGGTTTTAGGAGTTTTAGGGGTTTTATGGTTTTATGTTATTTTGAGTTTTTTAGTATTTTAAGGGTTTTTAGATTTTCTATTGTTTTATGGGTTTGAAAGGGTTTTATATTTTGTAGTGTTTTTTTTTGTTTTTAGGAAATTTTATGGTTTTTAGTTTTTTTTCTTTTTTAGGTTTTAGGGGTTTTATGTATTTTTGGTTTTTTAGATTTAATTAGGGGTTTTCTAGTTCATAGAGTTTTTTTCTATTTTTAGGGATTTTAGGTAATTTTTTAAGATTTTTATGGGTTTTTAGTGTTTTTTTGGATTTTGATATTTTATATGGGATTTTTTTGTGGTTTTTTGGGGTTTTTGAGTTATTTAGGGTTTTTAAGATTTTTATAGTTTTTTAACATTTTTTGTGGTTTATATGGTTTTTAGAGTTTCTAGTGGGTTTCAATGTTCATATGTGTTATTAGGGTTTTAATTCTTTTACGGTTTTATGGTTTTTAGGGGTTTTTACTGTTTTTAAATATTTTAGCATTTTTTAGGTTTTTAGGGATTTATGAAATTTTACGTTTTTTTTGTGTTCTTATGAATTTTTATGGGGTTTTAGGGGATTCATATTAATAATTATTTTTTGGTTTTTTATTATTTTTATTGTATTTAGGTTTTTAGTGATTTTGAAGATTTTTGGGTGTTTAGGAAGTCTAATTTTTTCCATTTTAGTTTTTTTTGTGTTTTTAGTTTTTAAGGATTTTACGATTTTTATAGTTATCTATAATTTTTTAAGATTTTATATTGAATTTATAGTTTTTAATGATTATTAGGGTTTTTGTGGGTTCTTAGGGTCTTATAAGGTTTTTAGGGGGTTATCGGTTTTAAGGTTATTTTGTGGATTTTAGTGTTTTTAGTTGTTTTATATGTTCTTAGGGTTTTATGGTTTTCATAAGGGGTTTTAGGGTTTTTAGGGTTTTAAAATATTTATGTATTTTGGTGAATTTTAAGCATTTTTATGGTTTTTAGGGTTTTAATAGATTCTTATAGAATTTTGGTTTTTTGTGTTTTTTTTAATTTTTTGCGTTTTAGGTTTTTAGGGTTTTGAAGGTTTTTAGTGTTTTAAGAGTATTTTGGGTTTGAAGGGATTTTATTATTTTATTGGTTTTATGATTTTTTATAGTTTTTATTGTTTTTATGGTTTTTAGTTTTTTAATATTTTTGGGGGTTTTAATGATTTTAATGATTTTTCTGTTTTTAGGGGTTTTTAGTGTTTTTAGGGTTTTAATGTTTTATTCATGGTTTTTAGGGTTTTTAGGATTTTTAAAATTTCTAGGTATTTTTTACAATTTTTATGGTATATTGGCGTTTGATTTATTTTTAATGTATTAATGGGTTTCTAGGTAATTATGGTTTTTTCAGTGTTGAAGTTTTTTTTTGGAATTTTTAGGGTTTTGTAGTGATTTTATATTTTATTAACATTTCAGGAGTATAAATGATTTTTAGTGATTTCATGGTTTTTGGAGGTTAGTATATTTTTTATTATTTTTAGGGTTTTTTGGGTTTTATGGGTTTTAGAGGTTTTATCATTTTAGGTGTTTTGGGGGTTTAATAAATTTTCAGGGTTTTAATCTTTTCATACTGTTTTTATGTTTTATGGTATTTTTATGAAATTTATGAGATTTTTATGGTTTTTATGGGTTTTAGGGATTTTGAGGGGTTTTTTTGGCTTGTATGGATTTTTTTAGATTTTCAGGGTTTTAAGGGTTTTAAGGTTTTTAATGTAATTAAGGTTTTCTATGGCTTTTAAGATTTTTAGGATTTTTAGGAATTTTGGGGGTTTTTATCATTTTATAGGGTTAGAGGGGTTTTAATTGAGTTGGGGTTTTTAACGTTATCTTAGTGGTTTTCATGGTTATAGGGTTTTTTAATTTTTTATTGATTTTTATGGATTTTTAGGAATTTTTATGGAGTTTTAAGGGTTTTAGAAATTTTAAGGGTTTTATGTGTTTTTGTAGAATTTAAGGTTTAATGTGTTTTTGGGTTTTCAGGTTTTTTATATGTTTTTTATAGAGTTTATGGTTTTTTATATTATTAATTTTTTTAGTGGAATAATGTGTTTTAGAGTTTTTAGTGGTTTTATGGTTTAAATGGGTTTTAGGGTTTTTAAGTTTTTTAGGGGTTTTATTGTTTTTTATTTAGGTTTCTTATGGTTTATTGCATTTTTAGGTTTCTTTGGGTTTTTGTGTTTTTTTTCACGTGTTTCTTATGGTTTTTTGGGTTTTTAACCACATAGGGTATCTTAGTTATTTATATGTATTTATATGGGTTTTAAGGGTTTTATGGAATTTTAGGGATTTATTGTTTTTATGGTTTTAAGAGTTTATAGAGAATTTATGTAATTTTTATATTTTTTGGGTTTTTTTTATTGTTTAGGGATGTAATGGTTATTTAAAGTTTTTAACCTATTTAAGGGATTAAAGGGTTTTTTTGAGCTTATAGTGTTTTTAGGGTATTTATTAATTTAAAGGTTTTGTAGGTTTTTGGTCAATTTTTTGATTTTTGTGGTTTTTATGGTTTTTATGGGTTTTAGTGATTTTTAGTTTTCTTAAGATGATTAAATGATTTTATGTTTTTTTTATTTTCATAGGGGTTTTTGTTTGTTTTTATATTTTTAGAAAATTTTAGTGATTTTTACGGATTTTTATGGTTTTTAGGGATTTTTATAGATTTTGGGGTTTTTTGGGTTTTAGGGATTTATTTGGGGTTTTCAAGTTTTATGTTTTTATAATGTTTTTATGGGTATAATAGTTTTTTAGAGATATTCATGGTTTTTTTAGTTTTTTTTGTTTTTAGGGGTTTTTATGGTCTTTAGGTTTTTAGGATTTTTAGGGCATTTAGTGTTTTTAGGTTGTTGAAGGTTTTTTTCATTTTTAGGTTATTATGGTTTTCATAGTGGGTTTTAATATTTTTAGGGCATTTTTATATTTTTAAAGATTTTATTTATATTTAGGATTTTTATGGTTATTTGGGATTCTGAGGATTTTTTGGGTTTTATGGTTTGTAGGGTTTTAAGGTTTCCTTGAGTTTTTTAGGGTTTATTTTTGAATATTTAATTATTTTTAAATTTTTAAAAGTATTTTAGAGTGTTTAGTGTGTTTTAGGGTTATTAGGGGATTTATGGATTTTTTTGGGGAGGTTGTTGCTGTTATTAGGGTATTTGAGGGTATTTAGGGTTTTAATGGGTTTTAGAATTTTTAATTTTTTGGGGTTTTTTTACATTAACTTTTTCTTAAGGTTTTCAGGATTTTTAGAGGTTTTCATGGTTTTAAGGATAGTAGGGAATTTTTGGATATCATAGGTTTTTACGGTATTTAGGAATTTTTATGGTTTTTAGGCTTTTATGGTTTTTATAATTTTTAGGTTTTTTGGGGTTTTAAGTGTTTTTATATTTTTATGTAGTTCACAGGGTTTTTTAGGGGTATAAATATTTTTTTAATGTTTTTAGTTATATTTTGGGATTCTTTGGATTTTTTTAATTTTTATGGGTTTTAGGGTTTGTAGGGGTTTTTAGGGTTATGAGGGTTTTTTGTATTTTTATGGTCCTTTTGCATTTCAAGAATTATTTTATTGTTTTTAGAGATTTAATGTGTTTTGATTTTTCACCATTTTTGTTTGTATAAAATAGTTTTTATGGTTTTAAGTGGTATTTAGGTTTTTTATAAGTTTTAGGGGTTTTATGGTTTTAAGGGGGTTTTATGGGATTTAGGGTTATTTGAGGGTTCTTATGGTTTTTAACATTTTTAGGGAATTTAGGGTTTTTTACATTATGAGACATTTTTAATGATTTTGTTGGGTTTTTAGGGTTTTAGGGTTATTATTGACTTTAAGGGGTTTATGTTTTTACCGGTTTTTGGATTTTTTTTTTGTTTTAGGGTTTTATTAGTTTTGAGGCTTTTTTAGGATTTTTATAGTTTTTAATGACTTTATGCGTTTCATGGGTTTGTAGAGTTTTAGTGTCTTTCTAATGTTTTTTTTGTTTTATGGGTTTCATGTGTTTTTAGGTTTATTTGCTATACCTAGAGATTTTTTGGGTCTTTAGTTTATTTTCTGTTTTCTAGGATATGTAGAGTTTTTTAGGATTTTTATGGTTTTTAGGGGTTTTTGGATTTTGAAGGGTTTGGGGTTTTTTTAATGTCTTTAGGATTTTTTTTTGTGTTTCAGGGGTTTTTTAGTTTTTAGGGATTTTAATTGTTTTTTTATTTTCTAGATATATTTTTTGGTTTAAATTGGTTTTAGTGGGTTTATACAGTTAGGTTTTATTTATTTTTTTATTGGTCTTATGGTTTTTAGGGTTTTTTGGATTTTAGAGCCTTTAAGTGTTTTTATGTTTTAAGGTTTCCTTATGGGTTTTCATGGTTTTTTTGGTTTTTTATATTTTAGGAATTTTAAAGATTTATAATTTTTTTATGTATTTATGGAATTTGAGGGATTTTATAGATTTTAGGTTTTTTGGGTTTTTTGGGTTTTTTGTGATGTTTTTTTATTTTTTAGTGTTATAATGTGTTTTTAGGGATTATAAACTTTTCTAGGGGATTAAAGTGTTTTTGAGTTTTTAGGTGGTTTAGGGGTTTTAAGGTTTTTATGCTTTTTATGTTTTTTTGGTGTTCTATGTTTTTTTGGGTTATTAGGGGTAATTTTGTGTTTTTATCATAATTTAGTTTTTTATTGGTTTTTAGTTTTTTATGTTTTTAAATATCTCTTATTTTTTAGGGTTTTATGGGTTTTTACATTTTTAGTTATTTTCAGGCCCTTTTAGAAATTTTGGAGTATTTTATTATTTTTATGGATCATGAGGGGTTTTGGGGTTTTTATAGTTTTTTTTTGGGTTTTTAGGGTTTTTTAGGTTTTTAATGTTTTTATGTGTTTTTAGAGTATTTTATTTTTTCAGTGGTTTAGAGGGGTTTTAGAAGTTTTAGTGGTTCTTGGGGTTTTGTGGGTTTGTAAGACTCTTTATGTGGTTTAGGGGATTTTATGGTTTTTAAGTTTTTTATGGTTTTCATGGTTCTAAGGTTTCATAATGTTTTTATGGGTTTTATGTGTTTTCAGGATTTTAAGGTTTTCATTGGGTTTTTAATTTTCGTAGGATTTTTTAAAATTTCTTGGGATTTTAGTGATTTTTTATGTTTTTTTATTATTTTAGGGCTTTTAGGGATTTTGAGGGGTTTTTGGTCATTGGGGGTTTTATTAATTTTTTTTTGGGATTGAGGTTTTTTTTTGATTTTAAGGGTTTTATGTGTTTTAGGTTTTTTAGGGTTTTTAGTATTTTTTGAATTTTTAGTGGTTTTTTGTTTTCATAAGGGTTTTAAGAGTTATTTGGATTTCAATGTTTTCTTAGGATATTATATATTTTTTACATTCTTAATTATATTTAGGGATAATTTAAGATTTTTCCGATGGTTTTCTAAATTTAGGGATTTTGAGGGATTTTAGGTTCATTCGGGTTTTTTATGGTTTTTTAAATTTTTATGGGTTTTAGTGTTTTTAGGGGTTTTAAGGTTACTTTTTTGAAAAAAAAATTATGGGTTAAAAGGGTTTTTAGAGTTTTCTTGTAGTTATATAGGTATTTATAAAGTTTTAGGGTTGGAGGGTTTATGGTATTTTGTGGTTATATGGTTTTTCACAGTTTTAAACATTTAATGGTTCTAATGAGTTTTATGGTTTTTTTATTTTTAAGATTTTTTAGTTATTTTGTGTGTTTTTGGTTGTTTTTTTATAGTTTAACTGTAGATTTTTTAGGATTTCTATAGTTTTTATGGTTTTTAGTGATTTTGAGGGTTTATGGTTTTGAGGGGTTTTTTTTGGGTTTTTTGGTTTTTTGTGTTACTTTTTTGTGTTTTGAGGGTTTATATTTTTTCTTATTGTTTTTTAAACATTTTAGGGGTTTTTATGATTTTATGTTTTTTTGGATTTTCGGGGGTTATTATGGTTTTTAACATTTTTTAGATTCGTTAATGGTTTTAATTGTTTCTAGTTATTTTAAGGTTTTCATAGGTTTTTAATGGTTTTTAGATTTTTTACATTTTTATGTATTTTTAGGAATTTCATAAGATTTTTAAGGGTTTTGGGGTGGTTCATGAATTTTTAGGGTTTTATTTTTTTAATGATCTTATGGTTTTTATGGTTTTTGGTGTTTTAGTGTTTTTATGGTATTTAAGTTTTATTAGAGTTTTTCAATGTTTTTAGGGATTTAAAGGTCTTTTAAAATTTTTAGTATTTTTATTATTCTTATGGTTTTAGGAATTTTCATAATTTTTTGGGATTTTTAAATTTTGACGGGTTTCTTGTGATTTTTTGGATTTTTATTTTTTTTGGATATTGAGGGTTTTAAGGGGTTTTTTTATAGTTTTTTAGGTTTTTATAAGTTTTTATAAGTTTTTAAGGGTTTTAAGGCCTTTTAATATATTTTGATTTTTTTATGGGTTTACAGAGTTTTTAGAGTTTCTTGTGGGGTTTTTGGTGTTTTTGGGGTTTTAGTGTTTTTTAATGTTTTTTAGAGGTTTTATAGTTTTTATTATTTTTTATGTTTTTATGGGATTTAGGTTTTTATGGGTTTTATGTTTTTTATCTTTTTATGGATTTCTTAGGGGATTGCAATGTTTTTATGGTTTTTTATGTTTTTAGGATTTTTAAGGATTTTTAGGATTTTTATTGGTTTTTATGATTTTTAAGGATTTTTTCGGTATTTTATGTTTTTGAGGCATTGGGTTTTTTTTTGAGTTTTTTACGGTTTTAATGGCTTTAAGAGATTTGTAACAATTTTGATGGTTTTAGTGTTTTTTGGGTTTATGTGGGTTTTAGTGTTTTTTACTGTTTCTTAGGGTTTATAGGAATTTTTATAGTTTTTAGGGGTTTTTCTCATTTTTTTTGGATTTGAGGCGTTTTTAGTGTTTTGGGGGTTTAAGTTATTCTTCGTGTATTTCAATGTTATTAGCAGTTTTTATGGATTTTTTTGTGAATTTATCGGATTTTTATGGGGTTTTAGAATTTTTTTGAGGATTTTGAGGGGTTTTAGGGTTTTTAGTGGTTTTAGGGGTTTTATGATTTTTATTAAGGGGTTTTTTCTTTTTAATGGTTTTAGGGTTTTTATAGCAATTAAAAATATTTAGGGGTTTAAATGGATTTTATCATTTTTAGTGGGTGTTTAGGGGTTTTATTGGTTTTAGGGGTTTTTATTATTTTTATTGTTTTTAGTGTGTTTTAAGGTTTTAGGGGTTTTAGAGATTTTTTGGGTTTTGGGGGGTTCAAATATTTTTAGGGTTTTATAGTTTTCTTATTATATTTTTGGGTTTTTATGGTTCTTTTCATTTTTAGTGATTTTTAGGGATATACAGATTTTTATGGTTTTTAGGGGTTTTAGGCATTTTTAGGGGTTTTAGGGGTTTTAGTCTTTTATTGTTTTTATTATTTTATTATTTTTTTGTGGTTTTTGGGTTTTTATGGGTTTATGGGTTTTGATATTTTTTTACATTTTTATGGTTTTAAACGGATTTTTGAGTTTTTAGTGTGTTTTTAGGGTTTTTTGTGTTTTAAGGTCGTATTATGGAATTTAGGGGTTTTATAGTTTTTTGATTTTTAGGGTCCTTACTGTTTTATTGGGTTTTTAGTGGTTTTAATAATTTTTTGGTTTTTATGTTATTATTATGGTTTTTAGGTTTTTTTCATTATTTTGAATATTTAAGGAATTTTTATGGATATGGATATATTTTTAGGGGTTATAGTGATTTTGAGTGTATTTAGAATTTTTAAGGGTTTTAGGGTTTTTTTGTTTCAATTATTATTTGAGTTATTTATGTTTTTTGGTATTTTGGATATTTTTAGATGGACTTTTGGGTTTTTAAGGGCATTAGGGTTTTTAAGGATTTTTGGGGGTGTAATGGTTTTTAGGGTGTTTAGGATTTTATGTTTTTTTATTGTTTTTTGCATTTTCTAGTTTTTTATAAATTTTTATGGATTTGTATTAATTTTTTGGAATTCTATAGGGTTTTATGGATTTTGTGGATTTAAAGATTTTATTTTCGATTTTTTTGGGTTTTTTTGGAATTTGTTGGTTTTTTTGTTTTTATTGGTTTTTAGGGTTTTTATGATTTTTATTTGATTTATGGTTTTTATGATTTTAAGGAGTTTTTGGTAATTTAGGGTTTTTTTCCTTTTTTGTGGTTCTTAGTGTTTTTATGTTTTTTAGGTATTTATGGTTTTCATATGGGTTTTCTAGGTTTTTTATGTTTTTTATGTTTTTAGAAATATTGAATAATTTTTTAGTTTTTTTATGTTTTTAGAAATTTTATGGAATTTGGGGTTTTTTAGGTTTTTAGGGTAAATATTATTAATTTGTAATTTTTATAATTTCATTATATTTTTAGGGTTGTATGGTTTTTTAACGTTTTTATCATTTTAGGCGTTTAAATGGGTTTTAGAGTCTTTAGTGGTTTTAGGAATTTTAATGGTTTTTTGGTTTTTTTGGTTTTTGTCTTTATCATGGTTTCTAGGGTATTTATGATTTTTATGGTTTTTGGGGTTTTTATATATTTTTAGGGGTTTTAGGGTTCATAAGTGTTTTCATGTTTTAAGGTCTTCTTATGGTTTTTAGGGTTTTGTTGTTTTTATGTTTTTAAGGATTTCTTGTGATTTTTAGGATTTTTTGGATTTTTTGGTTTTTTACTGATTTTGAGCGCTTTTAGGGTTTTTAAGGATTTTATTAGGGTTTTTTTATTTTAAGGGTTTTTGTTGACTGTCTAGGGTTTTTATGGTCATTTAGATTTTATCAAAATTTTATTGTTTTTAAGTATTTTTGGATTATGTAGTGGCATGTTGGGTTTTTATGGGTTTTGAAGAGTTTTTTGTGTTTTGTGGTTTTTAGGGTCCTTTTGGGTTTTCTAGGTTTTTAAAGTATTTATGGTTTTATGAGGTTGAATGGTTTTTCAGTTGTTAATGTTTTTTTAGAGGTTTACAATGTTTTTAGAGTTGTTTACATTTTATGGATTTTTTTTACTTTTTAAGGTTTTTTTATTTTTATGGATTTATGAGGCTTCTTGGGTTTTAAGGACTTTAAGGTTTTTGGGTTTTTAGAGGTATTCTTGGTATTTTAGGGATTTTACAAGTATTTAGAAATTTTTTTATCATTTTTACAATTTTAAATGGTGATTTGATTTTTTTAATGGATTTTATTATTATTATGGGCTTTTAGGGGTTTTTATGGGTTTTAGAAGTTTTTAGGGGTTTTAGGGTCTTTCAAGGATTTTAATGATTTTTGGTTTTTCGTGGTTTTAAGTGTTTTAGGTTTCTAAGGATTCATTGGGGTTTTTTCAATGGTTTTAGGGTTCAATATGGGTTTTTTATATTTAGGGTTGTTTGATGACATTTACGGTTTTTAGGGTTTTTCGGAATTTTGAGAGTTTTTATAGTATTTAGGGTTTTTAGGAATTTTTATGGTTTTTCTTGTTCTTACGTTTTTAGGAGTTTTAAGTGTTTTTAGGGCTTTATGTTTTTCTTATGGTTTACATGGTTTTTACGGTTTTTTATATTTTAGAGATTTTGAGGGATTTTTTAGGACATCTATGGTTTTTAGGGTTTTATGGATATTGAGGAGTTTCAGGGGTTTTTTGGGATATTTCTTTTGTGTTTTAGGGTTTTTTGATATTTTTAAGGTTTCAAGGGTTATTAATGTTTTTATGGGTTTGGAGGTGTTTTATAGTTTCTAATGGGTTTTAATTGGTTTTTAGTGTTTTTATAGTTTTAGGGGTTTTATAGGTTTTTATGGTTTTTAGGGGTGTTTAGGGTTTTCAGCAATGTTTAGGTTATTGTTTTGGATTAAATTGATTTAGTATTTTAAGGTTTTATTAGAAAATTTCATGAATATTTGTGTTTTATTCATTTTTGAGATTTTAGATATTTTTATGATTTTTATTGATATTTAGGGTTTTTTTGGGATTTTGATGCTTTTTAGTGGTATCTAGGATCTGAAGGGTTTTTTAGGGTTTAAGGGATTTTTTTTGATTTTTTTGGGTTATTAAAGCTTTTAAAGTTTTTGAAGTTTTTAGGATTTAAATGGTTTTTATAGTTTATAGAGGGTTTTTAGTGTGTTTATGGGTTTGCAGGGGGTTTTAAGGTTTTATATGGATTTTTATGGGTTTTAGAGTTTTCAGGGTTATTTACGAGCTTTTAGGGTTTTACCTTTTATTAGTCTCTTTAAGGGTTTTATGTGGTTTTTGGTTTTTTAGGTTTTCTTTTTTTTTTGGTGTTTATGGATTTTTTATATTTTTAGGGATTTTAGAGTTTATTTTCGATTTTTCAGATATTTAGAATTTTAGGGATTTTGAGGGTTTTTAGTAGTTTTAGGGTTTTGTTAGTGTTTTACGGTTTTGATGGGGTTTTTTATTTTTTTTTTGAGGTTTTAGGATTTTTAAGGTAATGTAGAGTTATTAATATTTTGGTGGTGTAAAGTGTTATTAGTGTTTGAGTGTGTTTTAGGGGTTTTTAGAGATTTTTATGTTTTTTGGGTTTTTATGGTCTTAAAGGTTTTTTGGGTTTCTAGGGTTTCCAAGGGTTTTTATGGATTCTTATGTTTTAGTGGTTTTAATAGATTTTTTGGTTTATTTGATTTTATTAGGGATTTTTAAGGCTTTTAGCGATTTTTTTTATTGTTTTTAGTGATTTTTAGATTTTTATGTGTTTTATGGGTTTATGGGTTTATGGGTTTTCTTGGATTTTCTGAGTATTTAAGTATTTTTAAAGTTTCTAAATTATTTTAATGTTTTTTGGGGTTTAAAAGGTTGTTATAGTTTTTATTAATTTTTGGGTTTTATGGGTTTTATGCTTGTTAATATATTTTAGGATTTTGGAATTTTTTAGATTTATAAGGGTATTATGTATTTTTTAGTTTTTTGGTTTTTCATTGGAATTTTATATTTTTTAGGTTTATTTACATATTAATGGTTATTAATGATTTTATATTTTTATGGTATTTTAGTTATTTTAGGTATTTTGAGGGTTTTTAGAGGGTTTTGGGATTTTTTATGTTTTTTGGGTTTTTTAGCCTATTAAGTGGTTTTATGGTTTTATGGTATTGTTAGGTTATCTATGTTTTCAAGGGTATTTTTAGAGTTTTTTATTTATTTTATGGGATTTTATTGTTTTAGAGGTCTTGAGGGGTATTTTGGGTTTTGGGGTTTTTAGGGTTTTTAGGGTTTGTTAGGTTTTTTCGGTTCTGTGGGTTTTTTTTAAATTTTCAGTGATTTAAAGGTTTTTCATATTTTTTTAACAATCATATGGTTTTAACAGGTTTTATTTTTTTCTTGGGTTTTAGTAATTTTATGGGTTTTTAGGGTTTTGGTGTTTTTTGTTTTTATGTGTTTTTAGGGGATTTATGGGATTTTGGATTTTTGGGGGGTTTAGAGTTTTTTTTCTATTTTTTTTGGGGGGTTCAAAATTTTATAGCATTTTAAATATTTTTTAAGGTTTTCTAGGTTTTTAGGGTTTTTTACATTTTTAGGTATTTTTTAGTAATCTATGGATTTTTATGGCGTTTTAGTGATATTTAGGGTATTTATGGGTTTTATTGGTTTTTAGGGGTTTTCAATTTTTTGGGTTTTGAATATTTTTAGAATTTTTTAATCTTTTAGGGGTTTAAAGTGTTTTTAGTGTTTTTAGTGGAATAATGTGGGGTTTTATGGTTTTTAGGGAATTTTTTATTTTTGGGTTTTAGGGTTTTTATGGGTTTTAAAGATATTAATCTTTTTATGTTATTCACGGGACTAAATTATTTTTGAGGTTTTTAATGATTTCTTATTGTTTTTTAGGGTTTTTGGATTTTTACATTTCTAGGGAATTTTTCGGTCTTTAAGAAATTTTAAGGTTCTTTGGGGTATTAGGATTTTGAGGGTTTTAGGGGTTTTATGGTTTATCAAGGTTTTTTTTTTGATTTTTTTGTATTTTTCAATGTTTTAATGTTCTCATTGGGTTTTTTTGTAGTGTTTATTGTTTTTATGTTGTCAAGGATTTTAGGGAATTTTGGATTTTAGTACATTTTAGGTTTTAGGGGTTTAAAGAGTTTTTAGGATTTTATGTATACAATGGTTTTTTACATTTTTCAAATTTTTCATGTTTTTAGGGATTTAATGGATTTATTAGGATTTTTATGGATTTTATTGTTTCTAGGGATTTTGATCGGTTTTATGGGTTTTAAAGTTTTTAGGTTTTTTTGGTTTTTTGAGATTTTAGGGGTTTTTTTTGACTATTTAGGGTTTCTTAGGATTTTATAGTTTTTAAACATATTTATGCGTTTAAATTTTTTTTAGTTTTGGTGGGGTTTAGGGTTTTAAAGTTTTTTAGGTGTTTATCTATATATTTTTTTGGGTTTTATCCTTCATAGTGTTTTTAGGGGGTTTTCGTTTTAGGTTTTAAAGGTTTACATATGTTTTTTTGGATTTGTTGGGTTTTTAAAAAATTTATGGTTTCCTGGGGATTTCTTAGTATTTTTATGGGGTTTTAGGGTTTTAGGGTTTTTAGGGTGTCATTAGTTTTTGGGATTTTATGGTTTTTTTATTTTTAGGGTTTTAATGTTTTTATATTTTTTTAATGTTTTTGGAGGTTTAAAGGTGTTTTAGTCTTTTTACTGTTATTTTCAGATTTTTTGGTAGGTTTTTAAGGGTTTTTTTATTTTTTGGGATGGTAGTGATTTTTATGTTTTTATGAAAATTTAAGAGTTTTAGGGGGTTTGAGGGTTTTTGTTTACTTTTAGGGTATTTAGGGGGTTTTTTTGGTTTTTGGGATTTTTAGTTTATTTTTTTAGAGTTTTATGTTTTCTATATTTTTTTAATTTTGTTGTGTTAAAAAGGGGTTTTGGGGTGTTTTGAGTTTTTAGGGATTTTCTTGTTTTTAGGTGTTCTTTGGGTTTTAGGGGTTTTAGAATTTTTAGGTTTTCAGAGGTTTAAAGTGCTTAAGATTTTTATGTTTTCTATGATTTTTAATGGTTTTAGATTTTTTTCTTATTTAGAGATTTTTAGTGTTATTTTATGATTTTTATGTTTTTATAGATTTTGAGGGGGTTTCAAGTATTTAAACCTTTTGTGGAATTTATGATTATTAGTTGTTTTGTTTTTTGATTTTTTTGTGTTTTAAGGTGTTTCTGAGTTTTTTAACATTTATAGAGGTTTTAATAGTTTGTATAGTATTTATTAGTTTTTAGGATTTTTAATGATTTTAGATTTTTTATGTATTTTATGGGTTTTAGGGGATTAAGGTGTTTATTAGGGGTTTTAGAATTTTTAGGAATTTTCAAGGTTTAAATTTCTTTTACGTTTTTAATTTTTTATTAGGGCCCTCAAGTTATTTAGGGTATTTATTATTTTAAGTATTTTTTTGTGATTTTTAGAATTTTTCTGGGTTTTAGGGGTTTTATGGATTTTGAGTGTTTTTAGGGGGGGGGGTTTGAGTTTTTAAATGTTTTTAATGTTTTTAATGTTCTCTATAATTTTTTGTAAAAATTATTGGTTTAAATTGTTTTTTATTTTCTAGTCGTTTTTGTTGGGTTTTGACATTTTTAGGGGTTTTTATGAGTTTTAGTGTTTTTTTTGGGTTTTTGTGGGTTTGAAGTGTTTAGGTTTTTAAGGCTCTCTTAGGGGTTTTTAGGGTTTTAATGTCTTTTTAAAATTTTCGGAATTTTAGTGAGTTTTTATAATTTTTATGGGTTTGAAGGGGTTTTAGTGATTATTAGGGTTTTTAAGGTATTTAGAGTATTAATGGTTTTATGGTTTTTTGAGGGGTTAGAGGTTTTCTATAATTTTTTTGGATTTTTGAGGTTTTTTTGAGTTTTTAAAAATTTTAGGGGTTTAAAAATGTTTTAGATTTTTATTAGGTTTTGGGTATATATGAATTTTTATGGATCCTAATGGGTTTTTATTGTTTATATAATTTTTGGATTTTTAGCGATTCTAAGTGTATTTATGTTTTTATGGTTTTCATCAGATTTCTCTATGCTTTTAGGTTAATTTATTTTCGGTTATTGTTATGGATTTTTTTATTATTTTTATTGTTTCTGGTGGTTTTACTGATTTTCTGGGGTTTTAGGGTCTGTTATTGTTTTAATGATTTTTAGGATTTTTGGGGTTAATAGGGTTTTTTGAGTTTTTTATGGCTTTTTGGTTTTCTATAGTTTTTAGGTGTTTTTTTTTGATTTTTTAGTGGGTTTTTAGGGTTTTAAATGTTTTAGTGGTTTTTATGCTTGTTGGGTTTTTATGGTTTTCGGGTTTTTATTGTTTTTTGGGTTATTAGGGTATTTATTGTTTTTAGTTTTTGATGCATTTTTTAGTGTTTTAAGGATTTTAATAGGGATTTGAAGGTTTTTATGCTTATATTAATTTTTTATAATTATTACAGTTTTTAGGGATTTTGAGGGGTTTTTTGGTTTTAGGGATTTTTTTAATTTTTTAATTTTTTAAGTTTTTATTGATTTTTTTGTTTTTTCATTATTTTTGATGTTTTTAATATTATTAGGTGTTTAAATGGTTTTAGAGATTATATTGATTTTTTAGGGTATTTTCGGTTTTTAAGGTATTATATGATTTTAGGGATCTTATGGTTTTATGGGTTTTTGGGATTTTGGGTTATTTGGGTTTATAGCGTTTTTTTAGTTTTTTAGGGGTTTTATTTGTTGTTAGGGTTTTAACAGATTTCTTAGGCATTTAATTGGTGGTTTTTTGGTTTTTATGGTTTTTAGGATTTTTTGGGGTTAATTTGGTTTTTAGGGGTTTTTAGTGTTTTTTACATTTTTAGGGGTTTATGTGTATTTTGGTTTTCAAGGTTTTCATAGTGGCATTTAGGGATGCGTTACATTTTTATGTTTTTTTTTTAAATTTTAATGATTTTTAGGGGTTTTAGGCAATTTGAGAGGTTTTTCGTGTTTTAGGTTTTTATGGTTTTTATGGGGTTTAGTGTTTAATTACATTTATTTTAATTTTTAAGGATTTAGATGGGTTATTAGGCAAAGAAGGTTCGGGGATGGGCATGTCCCGACCCCACAAAATTTATTAACAAAAATTTATGTACAAGGCTTTACATGGAGGGTCTTCACAACTGAGTATGCAAGTCACCCTTCATGTTCGAGTCCACAAGGGAAGTGCAAAAATCAGGTGCTACAAATGATCACATGAAACATCCATCCTCAATTGATTTCTTAGAGAGCATGTCTTCCACCTTGTTCGCTTCCCTGTATGCATGTGTGACCATAATGTTCAGACCCTGAGAAGTCTTCAGACACTCAACCCATTGTGGGAGGAGCCTCTTGATGGGTTATTTGGGTTTTGATGGATTTTGATGGGTTATTTGGTATATTAGGGTTTTTTGGGTTTAATATTTTTTAATTTTGTTAACGTTTTTATGGGTTTAAAGGATTTTTTTGTTTTTTATGGTTTTATGGGTTTTATGGGTATTTAGGGTGTTTAATGTTTTTAGCAGTTTTTATGGTTTTTTTCAGGTTTCAAGTGATTTTAGTTTTTTAATGTCTTTTTAGAGTTTTTCAGGGTTTTGGGGTTTTTACAATTGTAGTTATTTTTCTTAGTTTGTAGGATTTTATGGGTTTTTAGGTTTTCAGTAGAATTTGAGGGGTTCTATTGTTTTTAAGAATTTTAAGGTTTTTATTGTCTGGGGGGGTTATGGTTTTATGAGTTTCGTAGGGATTTTAATGTTTTTTGAGTTTCTTTTTCTTTTTTAGGATTTTAAACAGCTTTTAGATTTTTAGTTTTTGTTTAATTTTTTACGAGTTTTAGCGGTTTAAAGTATTTTAGGGATTTTTAGGGTTCATTGAGTTTTTAGGGTTTTAGGGTTTTTAGGGGTTTTTAGTATTTATTTTCATTTTTATGCTTTTTTGGTGTTTTATTAAATTTTAGGTTTTTTATGTTTTCTTATGGGTTTTTATGAATTTAAGGGGTTTTTATATTTTTTTGGGAATTTTAGGGGGGTTTTTTGGTTTTAAGGAGTTTTAGGAATTTTGAATGATTTTTTGGTTTATTGGGATGTTAGGATTTTTTAATTTTTAGGATTTTTGGTGTTTTATGGTTTTTATGGTTTTTTCATGTTTAAAAAAAAATTGGAGCATAACGGGTTTTTAGAGTTTTTAGGGTTTTATTGGTTTTTAGGGGATTTAAAGTGTTTTAGGGGTTTTAGGGTTTTAGGGGTAATAGGGAGTTTATCTATTTTTATGGTTTTTTGAATATTTAAATTATTAGGGGTTTTAAGTGTTTTTACGTTTTTAAGGTTTTCATTTGTGTTTTTACTTTTTTTATGTATTGTTACATTTTTCAGGATTTTTAGCACCTTTTAGAATTTTTATTTCATTTTTAGTTTATTGGGATTTTGTGGGTTTTTTGGGTTATAGTGTTTTTAGGGGTTTAAATGTTTTTTGGGGGTTTTTAGTGTATTTTTGACTTTTTTTGGGTTTAAATGTTTTTTATATCCTTTTAACATTTTATGGAGTTGAAATAGTTTTTAGAACATGAAGTGGGTTATTTGAGTTTTTATGAGTATTTTTTTCATTGTTTTGATTGGTTTTTTGGTTTTTTCGGTTTCAGGGTTTTTAGAATCTCCTTAGGGTTTCTTACATTTTATAAATTTTTTAGGTTTTTATGATTTTAGATGTTTTATGTGTTTCTTTGGTTTTATTATTTTCTTAGGGTATTTTATTGTCTTAGGGGTACTTACGTATTTTGGTATGTTTAGGATATTTTATGGATTTTATGGGTTTTAGTGTTTTTATTGATTTGAGGGGTTTTTTTATTTTTAGGGGTTTGGGGTATTTTAGTGTTTTTTTTTGTTTTAATGTTTTTTATAATTTATTAACATTTTAATAGTTTTAAAATATTTTTAGATTTTTTATTTCTTTTGGGGTTTTTAGGGTTTTTATGGTGTTTTTATGTTTTTTATGATTTTTAGTGTCTTTTTAGTTTTTGTCCTTTTATGTTTTTAAGGGTTTTATTTTTTTTTATGTTTTAAATGTTTCCTTTTGGTTTTTAGGGGTTTTAGTTTTGTTTTGGTTTTAGTGGTTTTTTTGTTATTTTTAGGAATTTTATAGTTTAAGGGGTTTTATGGATTTTGATAGTCTTTAGGGTTTTTAGTTTTTTTAGAAAACTTTGGGTTTTTTATTTTTTAGGATTTCTATGCTTTTTCTGAGTTTTTAGCAATTTTAGTGTTTTATAGTGTTTTTATTATCTATAATAGATTTTAGATATTGATTGGTTATTAATTTTTTTAATAATTTTATGTGATTTTATATTTTTATGTTATTTTGGGTTTTTATTGTTTTTTAGGTTTTCATGTGTTTTAAATTTTTTAAGTTATTAATATTTTTATTGTGGGTTTCAGCGTGATTAGGATATTTTTATCATTTTTGGGATTTTTAGATCTTTTTATGATTTTTATGGTTTTTAGGGTTTTTAGGGATTTTGGGAATTTTTTGTGTTCTTAGGGTTTTAGGGGTTTCTTTAGGATTTATGGTATTTTGGATTTTTTATGATTTTTAAGGGTTTTATCATTTTTAATGTTTTTAGGGATTTGTATAGGATTTAGGGTTTTATGTGGTTTTATTGGTTTTAAGGGTTCCTTAGGTTTTTGAAGTTTTTGGGTATTTTATGGGATTTATGTGTTCTTTGGTTTATAAGGTTTTCTTAGGGGTTTTCTAAGTTTTTATAGTTTTTATTTTTTTATTGAATTTTAGGGTATTTTATGTTTTTATTGTTTTTAGGGTTTTTAAGGGTTTAATATGGTTTTAGTGTTTTAAAGTTTTGTTTTTGTTTTTTACGATATTTCTGTTTTTATGTATTTGTAGTAATTTTATTTTTATTTATGTTGGGCTTTAGTGTTTTTTTATATTTTGCAGTTATTTTGGGTTTTTAGGGTATTTATGGATTTTATGGCTTATTTTTGGGGGTGTTTTCTGAGTGTTTATGATTTTTAAGGGTTTTTGTTATTCTACATTTTTAAGTGATTAATGGGTGTTTTGAGTTTTTTTGGTTTTAGGGATTTTATGGATTTTACGGTTTTTATGGTTATTATGCATTTTATGGTTTCGAGGGGTTATCATGGTTTCAAGATTTTTATGAGATTTAACAATTTTTAGGTTTTAAATGTTTTCTTAGGGGATTTCTAGTTTTTAGTGAATTTTACATTTTTAGGGAATTTTTGGTACTTTTAGAATTTTATGTGTTTTTGGTTTTTTATGGATTTAAATGGTTTTTCCCATTCATATGGGTTTTTGGGGTTTTTGAGTTTTTAACAATTTTTAGATTTTATAGTGGTTTTACGGTTTTTTAGGGTTCTATAGTAATCTTAGTGGTTTTTAGAGTTTTTAGGATATTAACAATTTTATGCATTTTTAGGGATTTTTTTAGTGTTTTTTGGGTTTTTTGGTTCTTAGGGATTTTGTTGGATTCTAGGGTTTTATAATTTATTTGGTGTTTTGGAGTTTTTTGAGTTTTTGGTGTTTTAAAATTTTTAAATGTTTTTTATGTTTTTAGAGGTTCAAACAATACTTATAGTTTTAGTGGTTTTAGAGAATTTTTTGTGTTTTTAAAGGATTTAATGTTTTCAGGTTTCTTATAGTTTTAGTGGATTTAGTGTTTTTTTATCATTTTTAGGGGATTTAGGGGTTTTGTGTGTTTTATGTTTGTAGTGTTTTCTTTGGTTATTCTAGGGTTTTTAGGGATTTTACATATCTAAGTATTATTATGTATTTTTATATATTTTTATGGTTTTTAGAGTTTTTAGGAATTCTGAGGGTTTTTTGGGTTTTTATGGTCATTTTTTGGTTTTTATTATTTTTTTATTTTTTTGGGTTTTAAAGTTTTTCATAGATTTTAAAAAAAATTAGGGGTTAAAAGGGTTTTTAGAGTTTTTAGTGGTGTTTATGGGTTTATGGGTTGGTTTTAAGGGTTTTATTTTTACATTTTTTTTTCATTTTTAGGGTTTTCTAATGAATTTTACAGATTTTTAGGGTTTTATGGATTTTGAGGTGTTTTAGTCTTTTTGGTTTTTAGTGGTTTTAGGTTTTTTTGTAGTTTTAATGGTTTTTTATTTATGGGTGTAAGGTTTTTTAGAGTTTTTAATTTTTTTTTGGATTTAAATGTTTCTAGTTTATTTAGTGCATCTTTTGGGATTTTCATTGGTTCTAGGGCATTTAAAATTTTTAGTGGGTTTTATTTTCTTAGGGGTCATAGGGGTTTTTTGTTTTAGTTTTATTAGAGTTTTTATGTTTTTAGGGGTTTAAAGTGGTTCTAGTTTTTAATGTATTTATAGAATTTTTTAGGGTTTTTAGGATTTCTTTAAATTTTTCGGGATTTTTAATTCCTTTTTATGATTTTATGGTCTTTATAGTTTTTAAGGATTTTTAAGGTTTTTAGGGCTTTAGGGATTTTCATGGTTTTTTTATTTTTAGGTTTTTTTTTAATTTTTAGGGTTTTTATGGTTTTAAATGTTTTTTAACATTTTTAGGGGATTAAAGGGTTTTTATTGATTTTAGTGGGTTTTAGTTTTTTTATGGGTATTAGGTTTTAAATTTTTTAAAGTATTTTTGGGATTTTATGGGTTTTTGGGTTTGTAGGATTTTTAGTATTTGTAGCATTTTTTAGGATTATTGTGGTTTTATGTGATTTTTGTGTTTTATAGTTTTCTTAGTGTTTTAGGTATTTTCTAAAATTTTATGAATTTTTAAGGATTGTTAGGTTTTGTTTTGTTTTTTGGTTTTTAGAGTTATTTAACTTTTTTAGGGGTTTAAAGTGTTTTTATAGTTTTTAGTGTTTTATGGTTTTCATGGGTTTTAAGGGTTTTTAGTGGTTTTTATATTTTTTTGGTTTTCTAGGGGTATTTAGGGAATTTGGGGGGTTATAGTGATTCAACGGTTTTTAGGGGTCCTATGTTATTTTAGGTATCATTGATTTTATTAGAGGGTTTTAGGGGTTTAAGGTTTATTTACATTTTTATTGTAATTATGTATTTTTTAGGATTTTTATTGTTTTTTGGTTATTTTTGTATTTTCATGAATTTTATGCTTTTAGGGTTCTTAATTTTTGATTTTTTAGGGGTTTTAGGGATTTATATAGTTTTTTAAGGATTAAAGGGTTTTTATATTTTTTATAATTGTTTGAGGTTTGAATGTATTTTACAGTTTTTAGTGGGGTTTTTAGGGGTTTTTTCAATGTTTTCTTGGGTTCTTTATAGAATTTTTAGGGATTTTAGTGTTTTTTACATTTCTAGGGGTTTTTATTGATTTTTTTCATTATTTTTATGGATTTTGAGTATTTTGAGGGGTTATAGGGTTTTATGATTTTTATGAGTTTTAGGTGGTGTTAGCGAGGTTTTTTGAGTATTAAGCTGTTTTAAGTATTTTTTGTGTATTAAATCATTTTAGGGGTTTACTGTGTTTTTATATATCTTATAGGTTTTTTAGATTTTTATGGTTTTGCGAGGGGGGGGGGTTGTGTTTTTATGGTTTTTATGGCTTAATATGTATTTTATAGGTTTTAAGTGTTTTTCTGTTTTTCTGTTATTCTTATTAGGTTTTAGGGGTTTTAATATATTTTTTGGATTTTAATATATTGAATGGTTTATGGGTGATTGGGGATTTTTCGAGTATTAAGGTTTAATTTTGGTTTATAGGGTTTTAAAAGGATTTTTTATTTTTTTAATGATTTTACAGTTTTTAATATTTTCCAGGTTTTAAAGGTTTTTTGATTATTTAGTGGGTTTTTATAAATTTTAGTGGTTTTTAGTAATTTTTAATGTTTCTTGGGGTCTTAAAAATTTTAGGATTTGTTATGGTTTTTAATGTTTTTTAATGCATTTCAAGATTTTTTAGGATGTTTATGTCTTATGGACTTTGTTTTTTTATGTTTTTTATTGTTTTTAGGGTTTTTAGGTATTTGAAGGGTTTAGGGCCTTTTAATGTTTCTCAGTATTTCATTTTTTAGGTTTCTAATTGTTTATTTGAGTTTTTACGGGTTTAAATATTTTCTACTATTTCAACATTTTTAGGGAATTAATGGGTTTTTATAGTTTTTTTGGGATTTAGTTTTTTATGGTTTTTAGGGGTTTTAAGGTTTTTAGTGTGTTAGAATTTTTATTTTTTTTATGTTTTTCGGGGTTTTTATCATTTTTTATGATTTAGTGGTTGTAAGTGTTTTTATGTTGTTAATGTTTGCATAGATGTTTTCATAGTTTTTTTGGGTTCCTTAAAATTTATATGGTTATGAATGATTTTTTTGGATTTTTATGGGTTTTAGGGTTTTTATGGATTTTCAGGATTATTAGGGATTTTAGGGTTTTAGTGTTTTTTCGTTTTTTTGTGTTGTTTTTGTTTTTTGGATTTTTATGTGGTTTAAGTGTGTCTAAGTTTTTTTGGTTTTTATTGGTTTTTTTTCGTTTTAAGGGTTTTTATTAAATATTTTGGGATTTTTTATGAAAATTATGGGGTTTAGGGGTTTTATGGCGGTTTTAATAGGGTTTTAATGTTTTAAGGTTTTTAAGGTTTTTTAATGTTTTTTAATATATTCAAGGGTTTAAAAAAAATTAGTTCTTCTTGTGGTAAATAGGTATTTTATTTTTTTTATAATTTTAATAGTGTTTTGGGTTTTTTTGGTTTTGTTATGTTTTTTGGGGTTTTTTGGGATTTTTAGTGTTTTTAAGTTTTTAAGGTTATTACATTTTTTTGTTTTTTATGGTTTTCTTAGTGTTTTTTAGTTTTTTTGCTTTTATTAGATTTTTAGGGATTTTTATGTATTTTTAGTAGTTTTATGGTTTTTATAGATTTAGATGGGTTTTAGGGTTTTTAGGGTTTTATGGGTTTTTATGTTTTATGGTTTTTTGAGTTATTCTGGGGTTTTTATATTTTTTTAGAGTTTCATAACATTATTAGGGGAATAAATGGATTTTAGAATGCAAGTGGATTTTTTTGGATTTTATGGGTTTTATGGGTTTTGTATTTAGGGGTTTTACGGGTATTGAGGGTTCTAGGGTTCTTTATGGTTTTGATGATTCTTAGTGTTTGTAGCGGTTTTCATTTTTATCAGTTTCTAAAAGATTTTAATTATTTTGAGGCATTTAAGGATTTATTTGGGTTTTTAGGGTTTTTAAAATTTTATGGATTTTTAGGGCCTTTTATTATTTAATTGATTTTTTCGGGTTTTTAGGTACTTTGATGGTTTTGGGGTTTTTGGGATTCTTAGGTTTTTTATGTATTCGGGATTTTGCAGGTTTTTTTGGTGTTTTTTAGGGGTTTAGTTTTTTTATAATTTTTATTATTTTTATGGGTTTAATTGGTTTTAATATTTATTTGTGTTTTTTACGGTTTTTTGGGTTTCGAGGGGTTTTATGCTTTTTTTCCATTTTTATGGGTTTTTCTGTTTTTAGGGTTCTATGTGTTTTTCCCTTTTTTGTATTATGGGTTTGAGCTTTTTTTATATTCATAACGATTTCTTAGTGTTGTTAACTATTTTAGGGTTTTATTTTATTTTTTGGAATTTTTATGGTCTTTTCAGTATTTTTTTTGTTTTTAGGGTTTTTATGTTTTTTGTAGTTTTTATAAATATTTTGGCTTTAAATGGTTTTTATATTTTTTAGTTGATGATTAAGGTCACTATGAGCATTTAGATATCTAAAGGATTTTAGTGGGGTTTTTTATTTTTATGGTTTTAGGGTCTTTTAGGGATTTTTTGGGTTCTCGGTTTTTCTGGTTTTTAGGGGTTTTATATTTTTTTAGGTTTTAACAGTTTTCAAAGTGTATTTCAGTGTGGTTAGGGTTTTTACATTTTTAGGGATTTTATGGTTTTTTTATAAATTTTTCTGGATTTTCGGGATTTTGAGGGGTTTAACTTTTTTTTATGGTTTAAAAGGGTTTTCTTATTTTTTTTGGTTTTTATGGATTTTAGAGTTTTTTTTAACCTTATTAGTGGCTTAAAAGTTTTTTAGGATTTTTTGCAGTTTCATTGTTTTTTAGGGGTTTATGGGTTTTAGGGGTTTTATAGTTTTTATGGGTTTTAGGGGGTTTGGGGTTTATTCTTCTTTTATGGATTTTTATGGTTTTTAGGGATTTTTGTTATTATTAAGGGTTTTAGGGTTTTTATGGGTTTTTATGTGTGTTGACTGTTTTTATGTTTTTTTGGATTTGATGATTTTTTTTGATTTCTTTTAGAATATTTAATGTTTTAGAATTTACTAATGTTTTTATGGGTTTAAAGGGTTTATAGATTTTTTAGTGATTTTTAGTGGTTTCTTGGGTTTTTAAGGGTTTACGGGTTTTAATGGGTTTTATGGTTTTTAGGGATTTTTTTGATTTTTAGCATTTTTTGGGTTTTTTGGGTTTTATGTGTTTTCTAGGTTTCTAACATTTTCTCAATATTTTGAAAAGATATTCATGTTTTTATCTTTTTAGGTATTTTCATGGAATTTTTAGGATCTTTATGGGTTATTAGGTATTTTTTGGTTTTTAGGGTTTTTATGGGTTTTTGGATTTTTATGGGGTTTTTTATTTTTTTAGGGGTTTGATGGATTTTTGAGTTTTTTTAGGGGATTAATGGGTTTTTAGTTTTTTTAGTGGGTTCTAGGGTTTTATGGGATTTTAGTGCTTTTTACGGTTTTGGGAGTTTATTTTGAAATAGAGGTTTTGGGGGTTTTGAGGACTTTTTTGGGGTTTGTTTTATTTTTTTGGAATTTAAGGGTTTTTTGAAATTTTTTGGTTTTTATGATTTCTTATGGGTTTTCAAAATCTTTTGTGTTTTATATTTTTATATCGAATTTTAAGGATTTTTTGATTTTTATGTTTTTAGGTATTTTATGTATTTGGAAGGATTTTATCATTTTTAGATGTTTTGAGAGTTTTTGTTTTTGTTTTTTAGGGTTTAAAATGTTTATAGGTTTTTAAGGTTTTCTTTGGGTTTTTCTATGTTTTGAATGTTTTTTTGATTTTAGTGATTTCTATGGATTTTTAGAATTTAAATGGTTTTTAGGGGTTTTAGGGGTTTTAGGGGGATTAGGTGTTTTTTGAGATTTTCTGGTTTTTTGAGTTTCTAGGTGTTTTTTTGAGTTTTTAGGGGTTCTTAGGTTATTTACGGTTTTTAATGATTTTAACAGTTTAGAGGGTGTTTAGTGTTTTTAGTGAGTTTTTATCATTTCTCTAGGTATTTAGGGTATTTTATTGTTTTTAGGATTTCTAGGGTTTTTAGGGGGTTTAGGGGTTTTAGGGTTATTCCTGTTTTTATGTTTCATGGGTTTTAAGTGTTTTTAGGGTTCTAATGTTTTCATAAGGGTTTTCAGGGATATAGTGTTTTTATGCCTTAGAGATTTTAATTGATTTTTTAGGATTTCTAATGGTTGTTTTTTGGTTTTTTATGGATTTGTGTTTTTTAAATGGTTTTATTGTTTTTAGGGTTTTTATGATCTTGAGAGTCGTTAAGTGTTTAAGGGTTTTCATGGTATTTTTTATGGTTTTGTTAGGGGTTTTTAGGGTTTAGGGTTTTTTATATTTTTTTTGGATTTTATGCCTTTTATTATTTTTATAGTTTTTAGGGTTTTAGGAATTTTAGTGTTATTATGTGTTTTATGGGTTTTATGTTATCATTTGGTTTTATGGTTTTTTTAGTTTTTAGAGTTTTTAATGTTTTTTAGAGATTCTAATGTTTTTTAGAGATTCTAATGTTTTTAGGGGGTTAAGGGGTTTTTAGGGATTTTTTTTGGATTTTTATGTTTTTATGGTTTTTTGGGTGTTTTAAGGATTTTAGGGTTTTTATGTAATTTTATGGAAGGGAAGGCGCTTGGCCAGGCTATTCCTGACCCCCACCCCTCAAATTGATTAGAAAAAAGATGCAATAGACAAGGGAGGGGCCGAGAAAATCAGCCAACACCCAAAAACCCTGGACAGCCCCACTGATCCCAAAAGTCCCAATAAAACCCAAAAGACACACAAAATAAGAAAAAATAGAAAACCAGAAGCATATCCAACTGCATCTCAAAGCCAAACAGCGACCAGTATCCTGCATCACATTTTCATAATACATTGCCTCCTTCCTAGGAATTAACCGGTGTCCAGCAGCACACATTGCAGAATCTGCTGACTCCTCACCAAAAAATATCACCACCAGCAAAATCAACCCACAAGCACCAAAATCATCAACCTTCATGTCATCATGACTCATCCAAGTAGTAACCAGTATCTAGCTATTCAGTTTCCAATAACCAGCATCTCCTTTAATATCTCCCCGCCGACAGTAGCCCAAGACCTCAAGCACCAATGCCGAGAGCCAAATCACAACACCCATAACACCATGTTCCCACCTAGAGCCAAGTAGCCCCTCACATCAAATCCAAAAAGAAACACCACCAATAACATGCCAACCCTCCATACGGAGCAGCTCATATTCCAGCATTCACCACCTCCTAGCCAACCATCCCCCAACTTTTTATAACTTAGATTCCAACCAGTACCACCCATTCCAAAGAGTTTCAAGACCAAACTACATCACCCAAACTTTCTAGACTAAATTGATATTGGAATTCCACACTCCATTGCACATCCAACAACGAAACACCAACACCCATACCTAGGACCAAACAATAGAACCCATCACCCCTTGGGAAGAACCCAGATCCAGGAAGCCACCCCAACAAAAATTCACAGCATCACTAGAAAACGCATAACATTTATCATCAAATCCCAAAACCAGTACCCGTAATGGCTCATGACCACAACCACATTCATTAAATAGTAGATATTAAAATGTCGAGAATTCCAACCAAAACCAGCATCAATAGTGAGAAGCAAAGCCCAAACCACATGCACCCGCATCTACTGCGTGATTTGAAAACAATTCCAAACCAGAGCATAAAACAAACCATCATCCATAGTGCAAATCCAAGAAACCGGGGTCTGAGCTGAGAAACTAGCCCCATTGGACAACAACCCATGATAAGGAATAGATCTGAAGACCTCCAAAGTAGTTTTAGGCACCAATTTATTTATTTCATTACTATTCCAAGAATACAATCAAAAAACTCCCAACCCCAGATCTAAGGGGTGGGTCACGTCAATCTGGCTGCCCCGAAACCTCACCTCACTATAAATCCTAACAAGCTTCCTGGATCCCCACATCGCATGAATAGAACAGCCTAAAGGGATGAACAAATACATTTCCATGACGAAAGAAGGCACAACCGCAAGTGATACAATGCCCATAGAAGAGTGGTATCCACATCTTCCAAGGAAGATCTATTTCTCCGCCAGATCGATGCCAAACCTTCACTGCCCTTGCCCGAACAGAAACACCAGAGCCCGTCACAACCAAGCATCTTCTTCGTCTCCCACAAGCGCGACACCGGAAGAAGGGCCACCCAAGAAAGACCCTATCTACATCACAAATCATTAACTGGATGAAATCAATGAATCCACTGAGAGGGGTTCCAAGAGGAAGCCCAAGAGATTGCAATTTTGGGTGAAAGACCCCCAGAGAATGCAGCGGCATTTTTTCCTCAATTTTCCTATCGATGGTATTTTGTTTTTTTGGATTTTAGGGTTTTTAATGTTTTTTGGTTTATAGGGGTCTTATGTGTTTTAGGTTTTTTAAATATTTCTTAGGTTTTTTTAGTGGTTTAATATTTTTAATTTTTAGTGATTTTTATGGATTTTGTTATGATTTTTACAGTTTTTGGTTTTTATATATTTTGATGGTTTTAAGGGTTTATTAGTGTATTAAGGGTTTTAATGGATATGTTGGGTTTTCATGGGTTTTATATGTTTTTAAGGTTTTATGGGTTTTTTGATTTTTCGATTTTTTAAACATTTATGGGGTTTAAATTTTTTTTTAGTGACTTTAGTGGTTTTTGTCAGTTTTTTATCTTTTTAGGGTATTTAAGTTTTTTTTTGAAAATTAGTGACATGAATTGGTTTCCAAATTCATGTCGCCTATAGAATTTATCAAAATCCAAACGAGAAGAACAGTACAACCTCGAGGTGTAAAGAACAAACACCAACATGGATTTAAATGGGTTACAAAAAACTCACACAAAAAACCCTATTCTTGAAGATAGCCCAGAAGAATCACCAGTTAATTGTATCTTTCAATGCTGGATATTCAAATATGCAGTCCATCCAGAAATTTAGAGTGCTATCCTGTTGGAAAATTAGAATATACATGCCTTTCCCCTGTAGTAAGAATGAACTACAAGAAACCATGAGGAGCGGAGGAAAAAAACAGGTAGTGGGTTAAAAAGAAAAAAACAAAAGGTCAAAATAGAATTACGTCCCCTGCTAAGCGATCAACCAGACATTAAAACAGCAGATCCAACAACTAAATAAGGATAAAGCTTGGTTTCTCTAGTATGCAGTACATTCCAGATCAAAAAAATTTTGATCAGAGCTAGAATGAAGCCATTCTTCTTCCATAGCTTCCTTTCCACAACCATCAAACAGAAAAAAGAAATATTGGTCAAACCAAAGAATCAGAATTCATATATCTAGCACTTTAAGGAGGTAGAAAAAATCTTCAAAGTCAACTAGCATCCAGGAAAGAACAAGATAGAGTTCTAGAAAGTCCAGACCTTGTGTTTGAAGACATCAAAAACCTCCAGAGAGTGGAATAACAGTTCACCAAACCCATGGTACAAAAAGAATTATAACAGCTCTAAGAATCTCAAATGTAGTCATGAATGACAACTCTGAAACAGATTCAAAAACCATAAACTAATCATGATATCTCAATAATTAATACAATCAATGTTACCAAGCACTAGTGAAAACAAAATCATCTTCAACAAATAGAAAATACCAAAGTATGCAATGCAGAGGCCGAAAAAAAACATCAAAGATGAATTAAGCAGTTTTTTGAAACTTCCTCATCAATATTTCATTGAAGATATCCTCCTTATCAGTAAGGTAAGTGTTCTTATAGATAACCCCTTTTCAAAAAGATTTATATAAGATTTCATCTCATAGATTTTCCGAATATTCAGGGTCTTGACAACAAGGTACATCTTTCTTTTCTACCCCACCATGTTGTAGTGGGACCTCAACATGTTGAGATATGTCAGGGGATGAAATCACTTCAAGTGACATTTCACTGCAATATTTAACTTTGGTGGATTAATTGATTTCCATTCTAGAAGGATCAATAGAAATTTCCATTCATGAAACGTCCATGGATCGAGTAACTATAGTTCTTTCAAGTTGGTAATAATCACTTAGTTTCCTCATTTTTTTGGGATTGGGGATAATGAACCCATCTGCATACACTATTGTCTTTTTACATTTCCTAGCCTTGGATCTTAGATAATCTGACTCAATGTGAGTAGATTTGTCTTCCTCTTCATTTGATGAATCATTACTTTCAGAAGCATTGCACCTCTCATTATCATCATCCTATGGAGTGTCATCATTTATTTTCACATTCGACACTACCTCCAGAGGAGGGGAGGGACTGTGAGGAATACTAGAAACCACAACTATGGGTGAAGTCTCTTTGGTAAGATGCTCACCCTTTTCCATAGGAGTATTATCCTGATCGCTCCAAGGAATCAAATTGTCCTTAGGTGCTGGTATCTCATTAGAAGTCCCGGGGACATCCCTGGTTTTTGTCAAGGTATCATCAACATGCCCAAATTTAAGAGCATTTGTGATCCTTTTTGAACAATAATTTTCCACACAAATTGATTTGTAATGATGTTGAAGGGATTCCAATATTTGAGACTCACATTCCTCCATCGAATGTCCAATTTTATAGCAGTACATACAATAGGGAGGACCATTTTCAAATACCAATTCTTGAATGAATCCTTTATCTCCATTTCGAATCTAGAATCAGGATGGAAAATCATGCGAGATGTCATCCTCAGTGAAAATATTTTCTACTGAGGGTCTAGATAGATTTAAGGTAGCAGAGTCTAATCTAATCAGTGTTCCAAAAAGACTAGAAATTTACGAAAGAGCATGCTCCTTGAACAAATGTAGAGGTAAACCTAGGAACCCTATCCAGATATGAACCATTTTAGTGTTTTAAGTATTTTAGGTCGATTTATGGTTTTTCAAGGTTTAAGGGGTTTTAAGGTCCTTTTAGGTTTTTTTGTGTTTTTAGTTTTTTTTTAAAAAAATTGGGGTTTCTTTTGGGTTTCTAGTGTATTTAGGGTTTTATTTATTTTTATGGATTTTGGGTGGTCTTTTTTTAGTTAATTGTTTAATGGTTCTAGGTAATTTGATCGGATTTAGGGTGTTTAGGGTTTTTTTGCAGTTTTTAGGTTTTTACGGTTTTACATGTTTTATGTTTTTTCATTTTTTATGATTTTTTATAGTATTTAGAGTCCTTTACATATTTTGAAGTTTTTATGGTTTTTAAAGTTTTTATGGGTTTTAATATATATTTTATGGGTTTTAATTTTTTTTTGAGTTCTTAATGTTTTTAGTGGTTTAATGGGGTTTTTATAGTTTTTAGTGGTTTTGGGTTTTTATGTCTTATAGGGTTTTTGATGGTTTTTAACAGTTTTTTAGGATTTTAGTGTTTTTTGGTCTTTTAGGGTTTTTAGATTTTTTTATGTTTTTAGGGGATTTTAGTGTTCTTTGGGTTTTAATATTTTTTTGGTGGTTTCAATATATTTATGGTTTTTTATATTTTTACCGATTTTTTTGGATTTTTTATATTTTTACGGTTTTTTTGGAGTTAAGGGATTTGTAGGGGTTTTAGGGTTTTTAAGGGTTTTGATGTTTCTTTTGTTTTTATAGGTTTTAACTTATTTCATGGTTTGTTATGCTTTTATATATTTTTTTGATTTTTTGGATTTTTATTGTTTTGTAGTGTGTTTTGGGATTTCAACGGTTTTAAGAGATTTTTTTTGGGTTTTTTTGGTTCTTTATGGATTTGGGGGGTGGGTTATTTGGTTTTGTTGAGTTCTTTATAATTTTTAAGGATTTCTATACTTCTTTAATATTTTTAGGGGCTAAATGGGTTTTTATAGTTTTTTGTTGTTTTAGGGTTTTATTTGTTTTTTTTATTTTTTTTAATCTTTTAGGGGTTTTTAGGGTTTTAGGGTTTTTATAATTTTTTACGGGGTTTATCATTTTGTACTGATTTTTTAGTTTTTTTTTGTATTTTTTAGATTTTATGGTTTCCTTAGGGGTATTCAGTGTTTTTAGTGTTTTTTTGTTTTTATGTATTTTTAATGATTTTTTATGAATTTTCTGGGTTTTTGGGGTTTTAAAGATTTTTTTTAGTTTTACTTATTTTTAGGGATTTTAGTTTTTTATGGTTTTCATGGGTTTTTAGGGTTCTTATGAGTTTTTTTGGGTTTTATGGTTTTTAGAGTTTTTTTTTACATTTTTAAGGGTTTTTAGGGTATTTAGAGTTTTAGTGGGGTTTTTTGGTTTTGTATGGGTTTTCAATATTTTTATTCTTTTTTAGGGATCTTATTGTTTTTATGTGTTTTTAGGGTTTTTAAGGAATTTTAGGGTTTTTTAGGGTTTTTATCATTCTTTAGGTTTTTAAGGGTTTTATGTGTTTTATGGATTTTAATGTTTTCTTAGGGCACTACGGGAAAAAATCCCTTTTGTGATGGGTTATTTGCGATGGAAATAAATCCCATAACAAATAGTTCATCGAAGAGGTTATTTGCGATGGGGGAATTGACTTGTCACGGATAATTAGTTATTTGCGATTGGACTTGGGGTCCCATCGCAAAATTTTAGGTGTTGTTTGGTGCGGTTTGCACACCAAACTACGAGAAGGGTATTAGCGATTGGGAGGCAACCCCCATCGCAAATACCCGGAGGTGGTAAATACAATTTGTGATGGGGAATTTCCGCATCGTAAATAGTTCCACCACATGTCACTATTTCTGACGGTACCCATCGCAAATACCTAGTGGAGATAAATACTATTTGTGATGGGATGTTTACACGTCACAAATAGTGTGTTGGCATGCCACTATATGTGATGGGTCCCATCGTAAAAACCCTTTTACCCACCAACAGTAATTAATGACGCCTAATGTATTTGCTATGTGTCCCATCGTAAATAGTATCATTTGCGACTGGAGTCCCATCGCAAATAGTTCTATCACTACTAATCTAACCTATTTATTCCTGCTTCTGTTTTTTTCAATCTTCTATCAATTCCAACTTTCTCTCTCTCTAAAATATAATTTTTGAGTGAAAATTTCTCCATATTATATTTTTTACGAAGAATTTTTTGAAGTCATTTTCACCTAAATGAGATCACGTTTAAAGGTATTTATGTTTTATTTAATTTATTTTTTAATTTATTTTTTTATATTAATTTTAATTATTGTTAATTATTTGTAATTAAGTTAGATTGAGATTGATTTGTCATTAGTATTTATTTGTAATAATAAATTTAAATTATTAGTAGTAATTATTAATAATTAGTAGTAATTAGGAATTATTAAATATAATTAATAATGAATAATAATAATTATCAATAATAAGTAATTTGTGGCAGTAATTTGCAGTAATTAATAATAATTAATGCGGATTAGTAATAACTTAGAATAAATGGGAATAATTAGTAAAAATAGAAATCAATACTAATGAATAGTAATAATTAGTAAAATTAGTAATAAATACTAATAATTAGTAATAAATATTAATAATTAGTAATAAATAATATAAAATTAGTAATAAATACTAATAATTAGTAATAGATACTAATAATTAGTAACAATTAATAATAAATACAAACAATTTGTAATAAATACTAATAAATAGTATTGATTAGAATTTATTATTAATAAATAGTAATCAATTGAAATAAATAATAATAATTAATAAAAATTAGTAAAAATTTGTAACAATTAGTAACAATTAGTAATAAACATTAATAATTAGTAATAATTAGTAATAAATACTAATAATTAGTAATAAATTCAAATAAATAGTAACAAATAGTAATAACTAGTAATAAATAGTAATAAATATAAATAAATAGTAATAAATAGTAATAAAATAATAATATTTAGTAATCAATAGTAATGAATTGTAATAATTAGTAAAAAATAGTAAAAAATAGTAAAAAATAGTAAAAAATAGTAATAATGTAACACCCCAACCCCAGTTACCTAGGGTCGATGCATTATTACATAACATTGGCATGATCACAAAAGATCAAGTCTCGAATGAACGATTAGTTTAGTAGCCTTGAAATCACTAGATACATTCATAAAGTTTACATTGCATCGTAAAATGAAAACTAGAACAACATATTCTACATAGTACACACTCATATCCCCTCATACTATCCCTGCAGTTCATTCATAAAATTCTTTTTCACATCCTGGGAAAAATAAAACATAGAAAGGGTGAGCTCAGATACCCAGTAAGGATAACAATATAGCGGAAATTTTCATAAATAAGCATAAACATTTAAGGAAATGTATAATTAAAACAAAAGACTTTAAACTTGAAATTCATCTAATATAGAAGAAATAAAATAAAATAATGCAATTTACTTATTCACATTGATATTCTACTAGTAGAATAATCACATGCAATATCAATGACCACTTTCATAATGATGGAATGCATAATGCCAGAATATCACAACCACATAGTCAAGACCTTATGCAAATACAACAAATAAGATTTTTTCAAGGCCTTGTGCCAAAAATCAAGTTTATATCACGAGACATACCGATGCATTGAGGAGCTATATAGGGCTCCACCCATCACTTACTAAGTCCAATGAATTCCCATATGAAATGGGTTACACATAACATAAACATTCGTATTAAAACTAGCATACGAAATGTAAATAATTTATCCATAAACCATGAATGGTATAAAAATAACACATCCACAGTCAAAAATATCACAAAACCTTCAATACAATTTGTAATTTTTGTATCATAATAAATCAACTTCAATTAAGCTTAAAATCCATCAAAGGATGTTGACATAGATGAAATCAAAACTATTTGATAGAAATATATCTTTTTTTAAATCATTTTAAAGTCACATAATTATAAAAGTAAAAATTTAATTTGAAGATATTCTTATAAGATTGTAAGGGAAGTTTCGACGATTTTATAACGGCAGAAAATAGCTGCACTCTCCGTATAATTTTAAAACAACATTCTTTCCTCAATTCTGTCGAAAAGGATAAAAATGACCTTGTTTGGGAAACGACAGAAAGATTTCACTACAAAAATCATATAAAAATTAAACCAAGGGTATAAATGAAATTAAACCATAGTCTATAAAATAGTAATAAGGTTTTGAAATACATTTTTGAGAAATATGGATGTGGATGATAAAGAGGTCCCAGTAGATAATTGCGTATAAAAAACCTTGGATAATGAAGAGACTGCGAAATAAACCCTTACCTTGTACTTTTCCTTGGTTGAGGGTAAGTTAACCTCCTGTATAAGGTTTAAATAATATTTATTAAATTATAAAATAATCATATACATTGATATGATATCATATATGATCTTTTAATAATGATTTGTTAACAATATCATAGTATTATCATCGTTTCGAGTGTTAACGGATTCGTTTTACTTTATATTATTTGTTATGTGAGACATGTTTTTTATGGATGGGATGTATATTATTAATATCTAGAATTAATTCATGTCTCTAAAAAAAATTTCATCATCAAATGAAATTTAGTCTTGAATGGATACGATGGGGAATGAATCTCATCGCGTTCGTGGAGACGGTAATCCGTACGTATGCACGAGCGACAATATCATTCTTTCGATATTAAAATAATATATAATTGGATGGTATATCATATATAAAGAATCATTTTAATGTAATTTTTTTTAAATTACACATCATTATTATACCCATCCGAAAAATAATGTATTGAATAACAATTACACCACGACGTGGAGACGGTAGGTCGTACGTATGCACATATGGTGACATGTCATTCAAAGGATGGATAGAATACTAAATATGGTTGTACCGTATTTATAATAATATCACAGTATGTACAAGATACCAGTGTTATTATTTTATAATGGAAATAACAAATAAAGAAGAAGTTGAAGAAGAAATGAACTTGAAAGAGGGTGGTGAAAACATTACCTCTTCTCCGGGTTCTTCCTTTTGATTTTATCAAAAGAGCTTTTTATGATGGATTTATGATCAAACTGAGGCCTATAGGTTGAATTGATTGATGTTTATAGAATATTTGGGTAGGTTTTTGCCAATCCAAAAGGTTTTGATGGTATTAATTAGTGAGAAGGTGAGTGACTTTTATAAGTGGGGTGAGGGGCACCTTAGGAAAATCTAGAAATATTATTTTATAATAAATTCATATTCGGTTTCTAGTGTCTCCAAAGTGTATTATTTAAATTGTAATGTTGGGATAGGTCTAAAATCACTCAACCAATGGGATTTATATGAGTTTTGTTCGCTTTATTAACCTTATGTTTTAGTTTTAAATCATAGTTAATTAGTTTGACACCTACCATGTCTCTTTGTATTTTTATATTATATAGTCAATAAACGTACTATAAACTACCAAGAGGCCACAAAGTGGTCCATTAATGATACAAATATAATTATATAAGTCTCATGGCCTATCCTTAGATTTTTAAGAATAGAATATAAATTAATAATGTTATATTTGTTTTAAAAACTCTTTTATGTCAATTTAGACACTAATGTGTATTTTGTTTTTGATAATTTCATAACAACATTATTATATCACAACAAATTTATATAACTAGTCCTAATAAATCATATTAACCTAGAATATTATTGGAATTCATAAAAAGTCTCAAATTTCATTTATTTTGATATTTATAATAACAATTATTTTAATATTTCATTAATTTGGTAATTACTGCATCACCATTGTGTAATAAATAAATTAAATTATTTAGTTTCTAAAATTATAAATAAAATACTATTATATAGGAAGTATTTTTTTCTTTCAATTAATATTTATAATCAAATTTATCTTATTTATAACCCAATATTAATTTTTTTTAGTTATTAAACATTGATTTTAACTCTTTTAACTCTTCTTTGAATTAAATAATAATTAATGTCATAATCCCATCCAAGGGGACCAAAATGAAAATATTTTATTCCTAAGGATGTTTTTGGTTGATATACACTTGTACAATAGATTTAGGACATGTTTTATGGTAATATTTATACCATTTTTACCCTTAATTACCCTATTTAGTTTTAACAGTGGTAAATAAAAGTAAAAAGATATTATTCACCAAAAATTATTTTTATCTTATAGAACCACATTTTACTCCTTGATATTAACCGTGCCCCTCAGATTTTCTAATTTCCACTAATAGAAGCAGTAAAATTAAGTTTTATGTGAATTTCGAAATTCTCCTAGGAGGTGGGTAAAAGACGGTGAAAAGTTCAATAAAATATTTATATATCTAAAATTATTAAAAACTAACATCAATGAATTAAATTGAACATATATAGGTATCATGTATCTATTTTTACCTTAATTAAAATTAAATAAAATAAATAAGTATTAAAATAAAAATTCGGTTTTAAACTATAACTCAGTGTTTTTTCACTATTCATCAAAAATTGAATGTTTTTAGAAAAATACCAAAAATTCACCCTAAGATAATTTCGATAATCCGAATCCAAAAATGAAGTCCATTTTGAAAGATAAAATTTATAAAATTTTAAAAAGTGGTTATTAAAATTCATAATGGCTACGTTGATTGGTTGTGGTGTGTGTTAGATGTCGAAGTTGTGTACAACACACGCTACAATATTATTCAAAGGGAAGCATACCATGGAAGCTTGGGGTGTTACATTCTCCCCTCCAAATATTTTCATCCACTAAATTTCATGAAAACTACCACATGAAAAGACTTGGATGGTTCTTCATCATAAGTTCGTCGGGTTTCCACGTTGCCTCTTTCATGTTATGGTTCTCCATAGAAATTTTACCAGACAAGTCGTCCGGTTTCTCCATACTTGTTCTCTCATTTCAAGAATATTGATGGGATATTCGCAATAAGATAGATCGGGTTCTAGTTCTAATTCCTCATAGGTGAGTACATGCATTGGGTCAGGCATGAATTTCCTCAATAGTGATACATGGAACACATCATGATCTTTGGAGAGGCTTGGAGGCATTGCCAAATGGTATGCTACAGCCCCAATTAGTTCTAGAATTTCGAAAGGTCCAATGTACCTGGGACACAATTTACCTTTCTTACCGAAACGTATAACTCTCTTCCATGGAGATACTTTCAAAAAAACATGATCTCTTACCTGAAATTCCATGTACTCCCTTCATTTGTCAGCATAGCTCTTCTACCTACTTTGAGCTGCTTTGATGTGGTTTTGGATTACCTTCACCATTTCCATATTTTCATCCACCAGTTCTGGGCGTACGAGTTTTCATTCACTAACATCATCCCAACAGGTTGGTGTGTGACATCTCTTTCCATATAACACTTCATATGGTGCCATCTGAATACTTTAATGGAAGCTATTTTTATAGGAAAATTCCACCAGATGTAAATATTTATCCCACATACCCTGAAAGTCGAGTGAGCAAGATCTCAACTTGTCTTATAAGGTTTGAATAATCCGTTCTGATTGTTCATCTGTTTGAGGGTGGTAAGCAGTGCTCAAATGAAGTTCAGTATCCAAGGTCTTTTGAAGACTATTCCTGAATCTTGATGTAAAACATGGATCACGATCTGAAACAATCGATATGGGTACTACTTAAAGTCACACAACTTCATTAAGATATATTCTTTCGAGACGTTTAAGTGGAAAATCTTCTCTTATAGGAAGAAAATGTGTTGACTTGGTAAGAAAATCAACAATGACTCATATTGCATCGTTCCTTCTAGAAATATTTGGTTGACGCATGACAAATTCCATAGTGATATTATCCCATTCCCACTCAGGTATGGGAAGAGGTTTCATGACTCCTCCAGGGTGTTGCCTTCCAGCTTTAACTTATTGAAAAACCAGACATCTTGACAAAAAATTATCAATCTCCCTCTTCATGTTGTCCCACCAAACATGTTCCTTTAAATCTATATAAATATTGGTGCTCCGATGGTGTATTGAGAAATTGGAAATATAAGCATCATCCAACAATTCCCTTTTTAGATCAGGTATATTGGGAACACAAAGTCTCTTCCCAAATTTCAAAATTCCATCTTCATACACCAAGTCACCCAATCTCCCATCATTCACATCTTTAATATTATTTTGAAACTCTTCATCATTGGTTTGATAACTCATTATCCTTTCTATTAAATATGGTTTGGAGACCATTTGAAAACGCATTGATGTTTCACCTTCCATGGTGATTTCCATATCCATCATTACTATATCCATGTATATAGGATCTTTTTCAACTCTCATCTTGTTTAAAACTCCATGATCCTTTCTACTCAAAGCATTTTCCAACTTATTCTCCTTCCCTGAGTGGTAGTGTATCATGAAATCATAATCCTTGAGTAGTTTGAGCCATCTCTTTTGCCTCATGTTGTGTTCGTTCTATGAGAAAATATACTTCAAACTCTTATGATCAGTATAAATCTCACATTTTTCACTATAGAGATAATGGATCCATATCTTCAAAGAAAAAATCACAGCAGTTAACTCAATATCATGAGTAGGATAGTTCTTCTCATGAATTTTCAGCTATTGTGATGCATAGGAAATAACTCTATCATTCTGTATAAGGACACAACCAATTCCTTTATTCAATGCATCACTATTAATAACGGACCCATCATTCCCCGATGGTAGAGTCAATATAAGAGCATTGTCTAATCTGCTCATCAGTTCTTCAAAACATTCTTCACACTCTTTTTTCCAATGAAAATTAACCCCTTTACGTGTGAGATTCATTAATGGGTCAGCCAATTGGGAAAAATTCTGGATGAAACGCCCTTAATAACCTACCAAACTTGTTAAATTGCATTACTCAGTTATACTCTTTAGGGTTGGACATTCTTGGATTGCCTTGGTCTTAGAAGGATTAATATAGATTCCAACATTGGAGATAATATGGCCAAGAAAAGAAATCTCTTGTAGCTAGAATTCACACTTGCTAAACATCCCATATAATTCATGTCTTCTAAGAGTCTTCAGGATAATGGGCAAGTGATTTTCATGATCTTAATAGCTTTTGGAATATACCAATATATCATCAATAAATACCACCACAAAATCATGGATATATTCTTTGAAATCGCTGCTCATTAGATCTATGAAAATAGAGGGTGCAATAGTTATCCCAAAAGGCATTACTGTAAACTCATAATTCCCGTACGTGGTTCGAAATGCTTTTTTCCGAATGCCTTTCTTCTTCACACACAAATGATGATATCCAAATCAAAGGTCAATCTTTGAAATTTATTGAGCTCCATGCAGTTGGTCAAATAAATCATCAATGCGAGATATAAGATAATTGTTCTTTATTGTTATAGCCTTGATTTCACTATAGTCAATACATAACCTCATGGATCCATCTTTCTTCTTAACAAAAAGGACAGGGGCTCCCCATGGAGAAACACTAGGTCGAATAAATACATTATTACTCAATTCCTCAAGTTGTTTCATTAGTTCAACTAATTCTATAGTGTCCATTCTATAATGGGTCTTCAATATGGGCCTTGAACCAGGAATTAAATCATTGGAAAACTCAATTTCTCATTCTGGAGGATGACCAGGTAAATCTTTTGGAAACACATCAACATATTCTCTCACAATAGGTACATCCTCTATATGAACATTATTTTCCATACCCATAGTTATTTTATTCTCTTCCTCCCCAATAATTGAATTTATTTGAGCTACTGGGGGTGGATCTTGATAAAAATTAAGTTGTGACGATTCTTCTCTAAACATAAGGTGTTCCTGATAATCATCATAAAAAATCATAACCACTCTCTTTTATAATAAATCATTTCATCATGGTCCGAATGAAAATCAATACAAAGGATTATATCAAACTCAATCATAGGTATGATGATGAGATCAGCAGATAAAGAACATTTATATGCCCTAATGGGAACAGATCCATAGAACTTTGTAGCCATGATACTTCCCTTAGGAGTTTTAACTGAAAACTCCCTTGTTAAATCAAATTGGAAATATCTAATTATCTTAGAAAACTAGGAATATGTGAAACAATGCGATGATCTATAATCAAAGAATCCATTTTCTAAACTTGAGGAAACCATTAAATTACCTTCCACCACATCTTTCAGAGCTTCTACCTCAGCAGTAGGGATAGCATAAGCTTGTCCTTGATCCATTTTCCTTTTCTGAGGTATGTTTCCCTGACTCTTATGACATTCATTTTCATAATGTCCCATCTCTCTGCAGTTGTAGCATTGAACATCAGTAGCCTCTTTCATCCCCTTGCAATCACGATCATGGTTGCCTTTTTCACCTCACTTGTAACAAACTCCCATTCCTTTCAAGCAAGTACCAGGGTGTTTCTTCCCACATTTACTACAAGATTGATATTCAACTTTTCCTTTCATCCCCTTATTTCCATTCCCAGAGTGATCAGAAGATCTATTCTTCTCTTACTTTGCTTTAAATTAATAAGACATAGAGAATTCTTTTTCTGTTCTGATAGCACATGAGATAATATATTCATACGACAAGATGGATTGTGACACTAATGCATGATGAAGAAATGGTTTTATCCCATCAAAGAAATGTTCAATATTACTTCTTGGGTTATTTATATAATATCCCGCATACCTTGCTTACCTTGTACAGTTATCCTCATACTTTGCGACATTCTCATTCTCCTTTTGTCTCAGAATCATAAATTTCCTTTCCATATCTGATTGATGGTCACGAGGAAAGTAATTTTATATGAAAAGCTCTTTGAACAACATCCATTCCATATTTGATACTTTATCATCTTCCTTCATGATTTGAATCAATGACCACCAATAGTCAGCATCTCCAGTGAGGTGGTAAACTACCATGATAACTTTTTCTCTTTCGATACTCCCCGTGGTGTGGAATATTTTCTCTAAAGAACATATCCATTGCTCAGCTACCAGTGGATTTTTACTCCCATTGAATGTTGGGGGCGGTTCTCACATTAAGTGATCTAACATTGATCCTCTATGTTGTTGATCGTGGTGCTCCATACGGGTAAGGTTATTATTCATAACCTGAGTGAGTTGTCTTAGTATGGTGATTAGCTGATCAACACAAGTTGTATCACCAGCTCCACCATAATTATCTTGAGCAGGATGGAAATCCCTACATGGAGTGTGTTCATTGATACAGTTTCCATTTCTTCCACTAGCTATCATTTCTAAACAATGGCATAAACTAGATCAGTTTATGAACCAAAATACATAATTCTATACTTGTAAAACACTTAATATAAATTTTAATATTTATGGATATAATCCATAATAAAAATAATGTTCTGTTTGAGAAAGTATATACTCATAAACCCTTTATAATGGTTTGTAATGAAAATGAGAATTACCCTAAGCATTTCCCCCGGGAGTGTTGTAACCAAGAGTGCAGCAAGGCCCATTGTTGTGCACCGGTTTGCGTTCGAGTCTAGCTCAAAGAGATGTTTTCGGGTTTTACCCATAGGTAAATCTGTGCTAGAGACGCCTCTACCGGCTCATATCCAAATAGGGATGTATTTCTTAGAAAACTCACAAAATCTCTACAATACCAAAATTCTAGGAATTTCTTCTATACTAATACTCAAAGTCCATATTAGATCTATGTTCTTTAATCAGAGTTTATCTAAATCTAGCTTCCACAGATTGTACTAAAATTCCTATGATACAAACTGTAACACCCCGTCCCCAGTTACCCAGAGTTGGTGCATTATTACATATCGTTGGAATGATCACAAAAGATCAAGTCTTGAAAAACCGATTAGTTTAGTAGCCTTGAAATCACTAGATACATTCATAATGTTTACATTACATCATAAAATAAAAAATACAACAACATTGTCTCCATAGTTCACACTCATATCCCCTTATAATATCTCTGCAGGTCATTCATAAAATACTTCTTCACATCCTGGGAAAATTAAAACATATAAAGGGGTGAGCTTAGATGCCCTGTAAGGATAACAATATAGTGGAAACTTTCATAAATAATCATAAACATTTAAGGCAATGTATAATTAAAACAAAAGCCATTTAAACATAAATTCCAGCATAATATGGCATATATAAAATGAAATAATGTCATTTAAATATTCACATGGATATTCTACTAGTCGAATAATCACATGCAATATCAATAACCATTTTCATAATGATGGAATCAATAATGGAAGACTATCATAACCACATAGTCATGGTCTTGTTCCAAGACTACAAATAATATTTTTTCAAGGCATTGTTCCAAGACACTAGTTTGTCTCATGAGACCTACTAATGCATCGAGGAGCTATAACAGGCTCCACCCATCACTTACTAAGTCCAATGCATACCCATATAAAATGGTTTAATCATAACATAAACATTCATATTAAAACTAGCATATGAAATGTAAATAGTTTTTCCATAAACCATGAGTGGTATAAAAATACCACATCTATATTAAAACTTATCCCAAAACCTTCAATACAATATCGATGTTTTGTATCATAATAAATCAACTTAAATAAAGCTTAAAATCCATCAAAATATGTTGACATAGATGAAATCAAAACTATTTGGGAGAAATATCTCTTTTTCTGAAATCATTTAAAAGTCACATAATTATAAAAGAAAACATTTAATTTAAAAATATTCTTATAAGATTTTAAGGGAAGCTTCAATGATTTTATAACGGTGGAAAATAACTGCACTTACCATATAAGTTAAAAAATACATTCTTTCCTTAATTCTATTGAAAAGGTTAAAAAGGACCTTGTTTGGAAAATGACAGAATGATTCATTTATAAAGATCTTATAAAAAGTAAAACATGGTTATAAATGACCTTAACCCATAGTATATAAAATAGTAAGAATGTTTTGAAATACATTTTGAAGAAACATGGATGTGGATGATAAAGAGGTCCGGGTAGATAACTGCATATAAACAACCTCAAATAATGAATACATTGTGAAATAAACACTTACCTTGTAATTTTCCTTTGATGAGGGTAGGTTAACCTATGATATAATGGAGAAATAATTGTTATTAAATTATAAAAGAATCATATACATTAATTTTATTTCATATATGATCTTTTAACATTGGTTTCTTAATAATATCTTTGTATTATCGTCATTTCGAGTGTTAACAGATTCGTTTTCCTTTATATTCTTTGTTATGTGAGGAATATTTGTTATGGATGGAATGTATATTATTCATATCCAAAATGATATCATTCCTCTAAAAATTAATTTTAATCCTCAAATGAAATTTAGTCTTGAATGGATATGATGGGGAATGAATCTCATCGCGTTCGTGGAGACGGTAATTTGTACGTACGCACGAGAGACAATATCATTCTTCTGATATTAAAATAATATATAATTGGATGGTATATCATATATACAGAATAATTATCATGTTATATTTATTGTTTACATGAATTACACATCATTATTATACCCATTTAAATAATAATGTATTGAATAACAATTGCACCACGACGTGTAGACGGTAGGTCGTACATACACACGTATGGTGACATGTCATTTAATGTATGGATAGAATACTGAATATGGTTGTAAAATATTTATGATAACATCACAGTATATAAAAGATACTGGATTTATTATTTTATAATGGAAATAACAAAGAAACAAGAAGTTGAAGAAGAAAGGATGTTGAAAGAGGGTGGTGAAAACATTGCCTCTTCTTCGGGATCATCTTTTTGATTTGATCAAAAGGGCACCTTTGGATGGCTTTCAGATCAAAATAAGGCCACTATGTTGAATTGAGATAAGTTGATAGAATATTTGGGTAGGGGTTGGCCAAGACAAAAGGCTTTGAAGGTATGAATTAGTGAGAAGGGGGAGTGCCCTTTTATAAGAGGGGCGAGGGGCTCCTTAGGAAAAGATGGAAATATTATTTTATAATAAATTCATATTCAGTTTCTAATGGATCCAAAGTGGAATATTTAAATTTAATGGTGGGGAAAAGTTGAAAACCACTCACCAGTAGGTTTTAGACAGGTTTCATTCACTTTATTAACCTTATCATTTAGTTTTAACTCTTAGTTAATTAGTATGCGACTTACCATGTCTCATTGTATTTTTATATTATATAGTCAACAAACATACTATAAACTTCGATGAGACCCCAAAGTGGTCCATTAATGATACACCTATCATTATATTAGTCTCTTGGCCTATCTTTAGATTTTTAGGAATAGAATATAAATTAATAATATAATATTTGTTGTAAAAACTCTTTTTTGTCAATTTTGACAATATTGGGTATTTTTTCGATAATTTCATCACAACATTATTACATCAAAAAAATTTATATAACCAGTCATAATATGACATATTATCTTATAAAATTAGTTGACTGCATAAAATGTCTCAAATTACATTTATTTTTATATTTATAATATTAATTATTTAAATATTTCATTAATTAGGTAATTACTGCATCACCATTGTGTCATAAATAAATTTAATTATATAGTGTCTAAAAATTATAAATAAAATACCATTATGTAGGAAATATTTTTATCTGTCTAATGAATATTTATAAGTGAATTTATCTTATGTGTATCCCTATATTAAAAATGTTTTAGTTATTAAACTTTGATTTTAACTCTTTTAACTCTTCTTTGTATTAAATAAGAATAAATGTCCTAAACTAATCCAAGTGGACCTAAATGGTAATATTATATTCCTAAGGTTGTTTTTGGCCGAGATACACTTGTCTAATAGAATTAGGACATGTGTTAGTGTAATATTAAAATAATTTTTACCCTTAATTACCCAATTTACTTTTAACCGTGGTAAATAAAATTAAAAATTTACTATTCACCAAAAAATTTATCTTATTGAACCACATTTACTCTTTGATATTAACCATGTCTCTCAGATTTTTGAAATTCCATTCACAGAAACAGTAAAATTATATTTTATGTGAATTTCCAAATTCTTATAGGAGGTGGGTAAAAGACGGTGAAAAGTTCAATAATATTTTTATATATAATAAATTAATCTAAACTAACTCCAATGAATTACTTTGAACTTATATTGGTATTATGTATCTATTTTGTCATTAATTAAATTTAAATATAATAAATAATTATTTAAATAAAAATGTGGTTTTAAACTATAACTCAGTGATTTTTCCCAACTCATCAAAAATTGAATGTTTTCAGAAAAATACCAAAAATTCACCCTAATCTAATTTTGATATTATGAATCCAAAAATGATGTCCATTTTGAAAGATAAAATTTTTAAAATCTCAAAAAGTTGGTATTACTATTCATAACGGCTACTTTGATAGGTTTTGGTGTGTGTTAGAACTCAAAATTGCATACAACACACGCTACTGTATTATTCAAAAGGATGCGTATCGTGGAAGCTTGGGGTGTTACAAATAAATATTAATAAATATTAATAAAGAATAAATAATATTAATAATTTGTAATAATTAGTAATTATTAGTAATAATTTGTAATAAATAGCAATAAATAGCAATAAATAGTAATAAATATTAATAATTGGTAATAATTGATAATAATTTGTATTAAATTGTAATAATTGGTAATAATTAGTAATAATTAGTAATAATTATTACAATTATTTATAATTTGTTATAATTTGTTATAAATAGTAATAAATAGTAATAAATAGTAATAAATATTAATAAATAGTAATAATTAGTAATAATTAGTAATTAATAATCATAAATAGTCATAATTAGTGATAATTAGGGATAATAAATCATAATTAGGGATAAATTGTGAAAATTAGGTATAATTAGAGATAATTAGGGAAAATTAGGAATAATTAAGGATAATTAGTGTTAATTAGGGATTATTAGGAAAAATTAGGAAAAATATTATAAAATTTGGAAAAATTAGGAAAAAATAGGAAAAAATAGGAAAAAAATAGGAAAAATTAGAAATATATTTGAATAAGTAGTAATAATTAGAATAAATAGAAATAATTGTGAATAATTTGGAATAATTATGAAAAATTAGGAAAAATTAGAAATAACTAGGAAAAATAAGCAATAATTAGGACTAGTTAGGAATAATTAGGAATAAATTGTATGAATTGTATGAAATTGGTATAATTTCTAGTGGATTGGCAATAATCCTTTTTCTTGATAAATTTTCTCCATTTAACTCAAACCGACAAAAAACATTATAAAAAATGTGTTACCATGTATGCATATCCAATCTCGTATTCATGAGATTGGATATGCATTCCTAAGATCAAATTTTTCATAATGCTTTCTAGCGGTTACAGTTGGAAGAAGATGATTCATTGATGAAAAGTGGGATCTTTAGTCTAAAGGCTCATTTACTGACATCATTCTCACACTAAAATCATAATGAAGAATCTAGTCATAGGTATGCTTAAGTATTCTTGTATGAATCGGAATTGATATGTGTATCTCTAAACAAATTCTTTATTGAGATTTCAATGTGATAATGTTTCAGGTAAATGAGTCATCATATAAAAGAAAATAAATCTATATAATGGGAATTTTGTCACATATAATTAGTGGTAATTAGTAAGAAGTAGATGTAATTATTTATTCTCTCTTTTTTGGATAGCGTTTTTTATTTAATATTATTCAGAAATTGTAATGAGTTTATATTTTGTAGAAAAATAAAGAAAAATGGAAGTTGAGAACAATTATTATGAGATGATCATTCTTTGATAAATCAGTGTAGAAATCCACATAGTTTTGGTTTAAATCCTGTATATATTGAGGGTGTTAAGGAATTATTATCATCTGCATTATCAAAACCAGAATTTGTTTTAGAAGGAACAATTAAGCTTCTTAGTAAAAAATGTTCTCTAGGAACGTTTATCACTTTTGACAACGTTGGAGGTCATTTCTTGCATTTTGGTTTTCAACCAGATTATGTTTCTTATTATCAACATGGTGAACGCAGTCCATAGAAGATACTAATAATTTGATTCTAAATCCATCAGGGTTTTAAGATTTAGTACATGATGTTGTATGTCCATCTATTTGATAAACTAAAACATAGGATGATATTAATTTAACTCTTGAGTGGAAAGTATCTTAATATTATGAGTTGTTGGGGTCTGATAAGGATGCATTTTATCCTGGCTGCATGATAAGAAAATTAGAAGTGGCTACAAAATTTATGGCTATTAAATCAGAGAATGGAATGTAAACAACTATTTTGATCAGATATTTTCATTGTTTAAAACACTGTTAAAAGAAATAAATGTTTTTTTGTAAATTAATATAACAGAAAGGGGATGATTCATAATATGAGAATTAGTTATCTGAGGATTGATTCAAGTACAAATGATTTCATCTTATATTATGGTGAAAATGAGTCGTCAAATATTTGTCGCATATGTGGACAATCGAGGTATAAATAATCTCAACTAGGGAAGTCTAAAATGATTCCTATAAAGTAGTTGAGATATTTTCATCTTACATAAATGTTGCAACATTTATTTATGTCTTAGAACACAGCGACAATGATGTCATGGAAAAAACCAAGATTTCAACTTTTCAAAGATTGAATCATCCATCTCATGGAGAATCATTCAAAAAATTTGTCTGAGTGCATCCCTCTTTTTCTTTAGAAGCCCAGAACGGGAGATTGAGTATTTCTACTGATGGTTTCTCTCTGTTTTGTTCTTATGGTAGTCAATATTCATGTTGGACAATCTTTATAACTCCATAAAATTTACCTTCATGGATGTTGATGAAGGAGCCATATATATTTTTGACCTTATTAATCTCATGAAATCCAAAAATGAATATCAATTTTTATTTGAAACCATTGATTGATGAGTTAAATTTATTGTGGAGTAATGGTGTGAGTATATATGTTGTTGCTACGAAACAAAATTTCCTACCAAAAGCTATATTAATGTGGAAAATTAGTGTCTTCCTGGTGTATGGCATGTTATCTGGTTGGAGAACACATGGTCTGAAATCATGTCCTGACTGTATGATAGGAAAAAAGCATTTATGAATATAAAATGGAAAACACCTTTCTATTTTTACTGTCATCTCAAATTTCTCCCAACTAAACAACTTTTTCAGAGGTACAAATTTCATTTCATAAAATGCACAATTGTATGGGATGAACCTCCAAAAATGATCTAATGTACATAGTTAAAATCAAATGAATTTTAATTAACTACCATCACATTTAGACCAACAATAATGTAACAAAAAATTTATGGATTTCAGAAAGAACACAATTGGATAAAACAGAACATTTTTTGGGATCTTCTATATTGGTATGATTTGTTAGTATGCCACATGTTGGATGTCTGGCATATTGTGAATAATGGTATTGATAATTTATTTCATATAGTTTTGGATACACCAAGTCATACCAAAGAAAATGTAAAAGAAAAATTATATCTAGCCCAAATTTTCAGGTGACCAGAACATAAGCTGTTTGGAAATGCCAGATCATAGATGTTAATGAATCCCAAAGCATCTTATACAGTATCCCAAGAGAGTGTCTTATTATTTTTTAGTGGATTCCAAATTTGAGACTTCTAGATGTATATGCTTCAAATTTTGGTCTATGTGTTAAGAATGGTCATATTACCATATTAATAAGACATGATTTTCAAGTTATAATTTAAAGACTTATTCCTATCAGATTAAGAATATTTTTGAATAATATGATTTAGGAATTGATAACATCCATAACATATTTTTTGTTGTTTAAGAAAAATACTAAGATGTGCTAAGAATACTAGAAGAAGATTTTGTTGTAATTATATGTAAACTGGTTAAAATATTGTCTCCATATTTCATTGACTCAATGAGATATCTGACATTACATTTTCAACAAGAATAAAAATGTGGAGGTCTGGTACAATTTTAATGGATGTACCAATTCAACAGATTCATGCAGAAATTGAAAAAAATACGCAACAAAGCATCAGTTGAAGTCTAAATTGTTGGAGCATATTTTCAAGGGTGTATTTTTTATGCTCTCATTATTTGGAATCTATATATCCCATAAAACAAATCCTCATTGAATTAACTGAGGGTAATTTTGATGATGAAATAGACAATCAATTATTCATTTTTATTCATCCAGAGCTTTGATTTTGTGGACTTCATGAATGATGGATTTCATATGATGAACATCGAAGAGCTCATACATATGTTTTGATCCACTATGACGAAATAAAATCATCTTTACTATGACTGATTCTATAAATCATTCTATAATTTATGTTATAATTAGTAAACTTATTTTATTTGTAGGTTATATGATAATAATATCAAGAAAAAGCTTCGACAAATTACAACAGTTGCTCCTGAAGAATGCCGGAAAAAAAAGATTCTCAATGGATACCAAAACTGGTAACATAAATTATTGATGGTTTAAAATATTAATTATGTTAATTATTTATTATATTTATAATTTTTTACATATTTTTCGGTGTCTCAACATGCTGATTAAATAGATACGCAACTGTGTATATTGAGTAACCCACTACCCAAAATAGTTAAATATTTTAATAAATTTGTAGTAAATGGTTTTCAATTTCAAAAACTTGCATATGGGGAATAAAAAAATATTCAATATTGGAGTTTTCTTGAGAGGATCTTATCATAGAGAAACTGATGTTGACTTTTTACTGATTGTTGGATAAAATTATTGAACTATGTTATCTTGGAAAGAATTACATAATGATGAATAAATATCAGCGGTTGGATACCAAGAGAGGATTTCATTATCTTCTGACTCATAGAATCATAAATATTAAATATAAAAGTCTTATTACAGTAAATGAACCATATTTAATAGATCCATAGGCACAAAAAATTTATTATGCAATTTACTATTGTAATTTATGAGTCCAGAGTGATTTGTGGAGCATAGTAAAAATTAAATCTTGGGATAACAATTTCAATACAAGTGAATATGGTCCTTATGATGTGAAAGGAATTGAAATTTTTTCCAGAGACTTCTCAAAATACATTTTTTCACAAAGAGACATGAATATTGATTATGAAACCCCACAATTAATGGTCTATGATGAAAATGAGGTTAATGATGTTACAAATGAATATGAAATGATAGGGGGTGATGAAACTGAAACTCATATGGATATTGATGATGACAAGGAGGAATATGATGACATTGACATCATTAGATATGATGATGATGATGAAGGTGAACATTGACACAATTAAATTCTAGTTATAATCATAAACAATATATATATATATAATAGTTATTTTCTAAAATTTGTTAACAATTTTTTTTTGTCTTTCAGATAAATGATGATCTATTTCATGAGTTGTAGAAGGCTGAGCTACCTTTTTATGAGGAGGATTTGGGATCATCTGACCCTCAGTTGACAGGTGGTTCAGGGGGTACACGCAGGGTTTGCGATCTTGAGTGATTGATTATTCTTGACCCTATCTCGGAGCAACGTCCACGTCTTTGCTTCAATACATGCATGCAAAGGTATGGTATCCTATGTATTTTAGTTAGCTTTAATTTATTTATTTATATACTAATTGTTTAATTATTTATTAATTTATCACCGTTTTGCAGTTGAGGCTATTGGATAGGGGATCACTATCTTGCGCAATTATTTTTCTCATCCATGGATCACATGGGAATGTATTTCCATTGATGTAATCCTCGACATGTTCAATCGTTGGCTATTATGTAAATAAATAATATTTATTTTGATATTTATTTCATGAATAACTTGATATTATAAATTATGTTTTAGTGTTTATTGTATCCCATCCATGATAGACGTGTGACTCTATCCACGTGCATGAAAGGTCTATATGTGTGACATGTTCAGTCAGTTTTTGCACAATTTGAGAAGGACAACCATAAAGAAAGGAGTGATTTTATTTGATGGGCCGTGTAGAACCCACTGACCAGATTAAATTCCATCTCATGATTGGGATGGATTTTTTTCACCCTGGTTGGGTGGTGGATTTCAGAGAGGATCATCATTGGGCTCGCAGAGCCGGGGGAGATAGGTTGTGACACATCGAGTTGGTAGCCATACATTCAGTATGAATAGAGGGCATCTGGTAAGTATAATTTTTTAAATATTTTACATAACATTAAATATAAAAAGATTATTTTATATTCATATAGTTAGTCATGTAGCCTGATATTATGCAGTATGACATTTATTGGAGGATGTATAGTGATCTTGCCAATCGAGAGATTAGAGGTGATCACCATCATCAGATTATGGTCAATATTATTTCATTTTCAGTTTGAAAATTAACTTCATGTAATATTTTAACTATATTAATATCAAATTCGAATTGATGGAGTCATATGAGGCTGCGACCTCTCAGACACAGGGTGAGAGTCAGTCCAAGATAGCTGATCAAACTAGTGCCCAATATTTTAATGATGAGGAATGGAAGCAGGTGACCCAATATATCTTAAAGAAGGGCTGAGTAGTTGGTATCAACTCTCATTTGACTCATGGGATTTATTATGGTACTGCTGTGATGTTGGAATCCAGCTCAAGAGGAGCTCGTGGAGAGAATTAATCTTCTGGATGATAGTTTCAGAAGAAGCTACGAACTCAGAGTGTGCTTATAAAGAGATTTCAGAAGTAGGATGAAGAGGTGTGTTAGCAGCATGAGCAACATCACTAGCAGTACAAGGAGGAGATTCATCGATGGTAAAAGAAAAAGGAAGAGATGTGTCGATAGCACCAACAGCAGCATGAGTAGATAGAGTAATGCGTCATCTGACTCATAGTTTATGGATATTGATTCCACCACCATCTCCTCCATATCCCCCACCTCCTCCAGAAGACTATCCCCCCAGTGATTTTATGTTTTGTTAAAAACATTTGAATTATATATTTGTTGTAATATGAAATATTTATAGTTTATTTCTTTCATAACAGTGCGAATATTGCATAATTTGTTAATTTTTTAAATTTTTTTTTATAATTTTATTATTTATTATTAGCATTGTATTTTTTACTGTTTGTTTATTTTAGTAACAAAATAATAATATTTTATTATATTTTATAATTTTTTCGAATATTGATAAAATTAAAATTTTTTAAAATTTTTTATTTTTTATTATTTTAGTATTAATTTTTCATTAATTTAACATAATTTTATGAAATATTTATTTATTCATTAATTGCGATGTAAAAAAGGGCCCGTCGCAAATACTTTCTTGCGATGGGCCCATCACAAAGGGATCGTCGAAAATACTTTTTTGTGACATGCACGTCACAAAGGGGTTTGATATATATATATATAATATATAAACTGACAACTATTTGGGATTGGAAAACAAGCCCATCACAAAAACTTTTTAACACCAGAATGTCGCCATATGTTTATATATATATATATATATAATATATATAATCAAAGTGCTATTTCTGACTCCATTTACTACAACGGGCTATTTTCTACAGGACCCCATTGTAAAAATCTCATTTGCGATGGATCCCATCGCAAATACCTCAAATTCAAATATTGGGGGTTTATTAAATTTTTTGTGATTTTTAGGATTTTTTTATGATTATTATTTTTCTTTTGTTCTTAGGGATTTTATGGTTTCATATGTTTTTATAGTTTTTATAGGCTGTTCATAGTTTTTTATGGTTTTTATCATTTTTTATTTTTTTTGTGTTTAATGTTTTTTTGGGTTTTATGGTTTTCATAGGATGTTTAGTTTTTTTGTTTATTTACGTTTTTTATAGATTTTCAGGGGTTTTAAGGATTTTATATTTTTTTAGGTTTTATAGGTTTTTGGGTTTTATAGGTTTTAGTGGTTTTATGATTTTTTGGAGTCTTTAGTTTTTTTTTTGGTTTTTAATGGGTTTAATGGTTTTTTAGAGTATTAAGGATTGTAGGGGTTTAAAGGGTTTATATTTTTTTTAACAATTTTATAGGTTTTTTAGAATTATTAATGTGATTTAAAAGTTTTTTTTATTTTAGTGTCATTTAGGTTGTTTTTGCACTTTTATGGGTTTTAAGATTTATTTTTGGTTTTTAGGGGTTTTAATTGTTTTTCGTTTTCAAAGATTTACATAGTTTTTTTCATGGGTTTTTAGTTTATTTCATTTATATGTATTATGAGTTATTGTTTTTAATTTTTATGGATTTTGGTGATTTAAATGGTAATGATGGGTTTTAGGAATTTTTAGGTAATTTTTTGGGGTATTGTTGGGTTTTTAGGGTTTTTTTAATTTTTAATGGTTTTAATGTTTTTAATTTTTTAAAACATTTTTAGGGTTTTAAAGGGGTTTTATAGTCTTTTAATATTATTACAGGTTTAAATGGGTTTATAGTTTTTTTTTAGGGTTTTATGGGTTTTTAGAATATTATTTAGGTTCTTAGAGGTTTTTAGGGTTTTTAGGGTTAATGTTTTTTTTGGGATTTTTGGGTTATAGAGTATTTTGGTCTATTGGGAGTTTTACATGTTTTAGTTTTTCATATTTTTCTTAGTGGTTTAAAAGGATTTGGGTTTTTTTTGGTATTTATAGGGGTATTTTGGATATTTTTATGATTTTATGTTTTTAGGGGGTTTTTGGGATTTTGGTTGGCTTTAAGGTTTTAGGCGTTTAAAATTTTTTAGGGTTTTATGATTTTTTATGTTTTTAGTGATTTTATGTGTTTTGTTTGTGTTTTATGAATTTTTTTGGGGTTTAGGGTTTTTAGGTGTTTTTGTTACATTTTTTGGGATTTTAGCATTTTTTTAATTTTTATGGAAATAGGTTTTTCATGTATTTTGAGAGGTTTATGAGGTTTTCGGTACTTCTTTATTTTTTTGGATTGTGGGGTTTTTTTTATTTTTTTAGGGTTGTAGATATTTTTATCATTTTTAGTGGTTTAATGAGGTTTTACTATTTTTAGTGGTTTTTGGGGTTTTATAGGTGTTTAGGGTTTTATGTTTTTAGGGGTTTTTACAGTTTTAATGATTTAGGGATTTTTTTCATTTGTTATTTTTTATGGGTTTTTAGTGTTTCTAGGTGTTTGGGGTTTTCGTAGGGTTACTTAGTTTTTTTATAGTTTTAAACGTTTTTATATGTTTTTATGGAATTTTTTAAGGTTTTGTGGGTTTTGAGGGTTTTTAAGGATTCTATGGGGTTTTAGGGGTTTTTAGTTTTTTGGTGGTTTTATGGTTTTTTGGGTTTTATTATTTGTTTTTGTGTTTTTTAAGGATTTATGGGTTTTTAGATTTTTTAGCATTTTTAGTGGTTTGAAGGGTTTTTAATGTTTGTATTAGGCTATTAAGGTTTTATGGGTTTTTATGGTTTTCAAGGTTTTAGTGTTTTTATGGTTTAAGGGTTTTTTATGGTTTTAGGATATTTTATGGGTTTTATCATTTTTTAGGTTTTATTGATGTTTTAAGTGATTTTGGATTTTTAATGTTTTCTTAATGTTTTTAGGGTTTTTAGGGGTTTTTATGTTCTTATGGATTTTTATTATTTTAATGGGATTTTATAGTTTTTAGATACTTTTGAAAACTTTTAGTATTTTAAGTATATTTATGGATTTTAGGGATTTATTGTTTTTTTGGGTTTATGGGTATTTTTAAGTTTTAAGGGTCTTATATTTTTTAACGTTATAGGGGTTTATAAGGGTTATAGAGTTTTCATTTTTTTTTGTGTTTTTATGAGTTTATACATTTTAGGGTTTTTACAAGCTTTATGGTTTTTTGGGTATTTAAGGGTTTAATGATTTTTAGGGTTTTTCTTGTTTTAGTGTTTTTGGGCATGATTTTTTTTGGTTTTGTGGCTTTATTATGGGTTTTAGGAGTTTACATGTTTTTTACATATTTAAGTATTTTTAGGTATTTTTTAAGATTATTATGGTTTTAATTGTTTTTAGGGATTTTGAGGGTTTTTAGGGGTTTTAGGCAGTTATGTTTTTTTTTGTGGTTTTAGGGGTTTTTCATTTTTTTTATTGTTTTAATGTTTTATTAAATGTCTTTATAATTTTTAGAGACTCAAATGGGTTTTATTATTTTTAGCAGTTTTTATGGTTTTTATTCGTTTTAGGATTTTTATTGTTATTATAATTTTTATTGTTTTTAGGGTTTTAGGGTTTTTAGGTGTATTTTTACTTTTCATTATATATTAGTTTTTTAGGGGTTTTAAGTGTTTATGGGTTATAATGGTTTCTTATGGTCTTATGGGTTTTTTATGTTTTTAAGGATTTTTAGGGTTTTAATTATTTTTATGATTTTTAGGGATTTGGGAGATCATGAGGTGTTTTTGGGGGTTTTAGGGTATTTAGTATTTTATGGGTTTTTAGAGTTTTTTATTGTTTTTATGCATTTAAAGGGGTTTGTAGTTTTTAGTTTTTAGTATTTTTAAGTGTTTTAAGTGCTTTTATGGGGTTTAGTGGTGTTTGTGGTTTTTAGAGTTTTTATGGTTTTTAGGGTTTTGACAATTTTTTATGTTTTCCTAAGTATTATCTATTTTTTGTTCTTTATGGTTTTCTTGGGGTATTTATGTTTTTTGGGTTTTTTATGTTTTAGAGTTTTTTGTCGTGTCGTTAGGATTCTTATTTTTTTAGCATTTTTTGAGATTTTGATGGTTTTTATAAGTTTTAATATGTTTTCTATTTTTTTGTTTTTTTGGATTTTATGATTTTTTTTTTGTTTTTATGTTTTGAGGTTTTTATGAGATTTTAACATTTTTATGGGTTCAAATGGTTTTTATAGTTTTTAGTGGGAATTTGGTGATTTAATATTTTTGTGGATTTTTTGGGGGGGTATTATGGTTCTTTTGGTATTTTAATAATTTTAGGGGTTTTAGTGTTTTTAGTTTTTTTAGATATTTTATGTATTTTAGGTTTTTAAATGTTTCTTTGAGATTTTTACGGTTTTAGGGGTTTTTATGTTTTTAGTAATTTTTATGTCTTTTAGATTTTTATGGTTTGTTATGGGGTTTTTGGGAAATAATTTTTTTTGGGTTTTAGGGTTTTTAAGGTTTTATTTGAGTTTTTATGGTTTTTTGGAGTTTATAAAGGTTTTAATGTGTTTATTGTCTCTAATTTTTCTTTTGTGTTTAAAGGGGTTTTAGTGTTTTTAGTTGGTTTAGGATATTTTTTGGTTTTTAGTATTTTTGAATGTTTGTTAATGTTTTTTTTGATTTTTATGGTTTTTAGGGGTTTTAGGGTTGTTATCATTTTTTAGTGGTTTAAGTGTTTTTTGATTTTAAGGTATTCTTAGAATTTTTAATGGTTTTTAGTGATTTTTTGGTTTTGAGTGGTTTTGAGTATCTTTTTTGTATTTATTTTTTAGTTTTTTTTTTATTTTATGAGGTTTTAGGGGTATTTTGGGGGGGGGGGTTATGGTTTTTTTCGGTTTTAGGGTTTTTTTGTTTCTTATGGTTCTTAATAATTTTTTACTTTTAAAATGTTTTTAGGGGATTATATGGTATTTATAGTTTTTAGTGGTTTTTAGTTTCTTAATGTGTTTTTGGGGTTTTAGAGTTTTTTTAGATTTATGTGATATTTAGGGTTTTAGGTTTTTCTAGTGGCTTTCAATGTTTTTTATGTTTATATGGTTTTTAGGTGTTTTATTTATTTCTAGGTTTTTATGTTTTTCTTATGGTTTTCAAGGATTTTAGGGTCATTTTACGGTTTTGAGATTTTTAGGGATTTGTTTTCAGATTGTTATTTTTTTTTATGATTTTTAACGATTTTGATGCTATTTAGGTGTTTAGGGTTTTTTTTTGGTTTTTTTTGGGGATTTTAGTGTTTTTTTGAGTTCGTTTTTGGGATTTATGGGTTTTTATTTTTTTTACATTTTGAAGTATTTAAAGAATTTTTATACTTTTTAGAGGGTTTAGAAGACTTTATTGGGTTATTGGGTTTTTTATGGTTTTTATGGGTTACATGTAATTTATTTTTTTAGGTTTTTTTTGAATTTTTAGGTTTTATGGGTTTTAAGTGTTTCTATTTTTTTAGGTCTAGGGTGTTTTGGGATTTTATATTTTTTTTCATATTTATAGATTATTGGTGATTTTTTTGATTTTAGGGTTTTTTATGGTTGTTTAGGATTTTATGGGGTTTTGGGGGTTTTTGGGTTTTCTTGTGGTTTTTTGATATTTTTGATTTGAGGGTTTCTTTGATTTTTTTAACGCTTTTTAAGGGTCTTTAGATTTTCTTGGCATTTTTATTGTGTTAAAGTGATTTTAGAGTTTTTTTTTGTTTTTTTTTGAAGGTTATTTTTTGGATTTTAGGGGTTTTAAGAGTTAAACATTTTTATAGTTTTTTGGGATATATGTCTCTTGAAGTTTTGGGAATTTCTTAGGGGTTTTCAGTGTTTTTATGGTTTTTTAATTTTATGCATTTTAAGTTTTTTATTGATTTTTATTATTTTTAGGGTGTTAATGTAATTTAAGGGGTTTTATAGTTCTTTTGGGTGTTTAGGAGTTTTATGGGTTTTAAGGGATTCCTTTGAGATTTTTGTAATTTTAATGGTACATAGAGTTATTAGTGGGTTTTAGGATTTTTAAGGGTTTTAGGTGTTTTAATGTTTTTAGATTTTTTGGAGACTTTTTTGTTTTTTGGCAGTTTTAGGGTTTTCAGGGGTTTAAAGTGTTTTTAGGTTATATGGTTTTTTGGGGATTTTATTATTTTTAGGTTTTTTATGATTAGTATGGAATTTTAGGGAATTTTCATTATTTTTAGGGTGTTTAGGGGTTTTATGTATTTTAAGGGTTTTACTGTTTTTAATATTTAATGGGTTTTAGGGTTTTTTTAGTTTTTATGGTTTTAATGTTATTTATAGGTAACATTTTTAATTCTCTATTTTTTTAGTTTTTTAGAGATATAGAAGTTTTTTTTGGGTTTTCTAGGGTTTTTATTAATTTAGGATTTATTTATTCCTTTTGGGTTTTTTATGATTTTTAGGGTCTTTTAGAGTATTTATAATTTTTTAGGTTTTTAGGGGTTTCAAATATTTTTAAGTTTTAATTGTTTTTCTATGGATTTCATTGATTTTAGTTTTTTTATAGTTTTCATAATTATTATGTCATTTTAAGAGTTTTATGGTTTATGGGGATTTAAGGTATTTTAAGGGTTTATGGGGATTTTTGGGCTTTTTGGATTTTTGGGTTTTAATGGGTCATTCTCTTTTTAGGTTTTTTGGTTATTAGCATTATTATGTATTTTAGAGATATTTTTTGTTTTTACTTGTTAAATATTTAGTATAGTTTTTTTTTCTGGTTTTAGTGTTTTTATGGTTTTTTACATATTTAAGGATTTTTATGGTATTTATGGGTTTTAGGGTTTAAGGTATTTTAGGATATTTAGTATTTTTTTGTGTTTTTCAAGAGTTTTAGGTGTTTTTTGGTTTTTCATATTTTCTTTGTTTTTTTTTCTAGTTTCTTAGGTTTTTTACATTTTTAGGAATTTTTTGGGATTTTTATCATTTTTATGTTCTTATGAATTTTGATAGTTTTTATGGAATGTAGATTTTCTTTTTGGGTTTTTAGTGGTTTTAGGTTGTTTAACTATTTATAGGTTTATAATTTTTTCTTAATGGTTTCCCAGGTTTTATGGGTTTCTTTCATTTTTAGGGCTTTTTAGGGTTTTTTGGATTTTTATGGTTTTTAGGGTTTTTAGGGACTTAAGGAATTTTGTGAGTTTTTAGGTTTTTTTATATTTTTTGTGTTTTATAATGTTTTTAAAATTTTTTAAAATTTTTATGAATTTTATGCGTTTTTAGGTTTTTATGGTTTTCCTAGTGGTCTTCAGTGTTTTCATGGTTTTATAGTTTTTATGCTTTTTTGGGTTTTTATGATATTTATAATTTTTTTGGGTTTTATGGATTTTGATGGGGTTTAGGGTTTTTTGAGTTGTTTAGGGTTTCAATGTGTTTTAAGAGTTTATTTATTAGGGAATTAATGGTTTAGGTATCATTTTACCAGTTTTTATGATTTTTAGGGGGTTTAAAGGGGTTTAAAGGTTTTTATGGGTTTTAAGGGGTTTTAAGAGTGTTAGTGTCTATTTTGTGGTTTTTATCATTTTTTAGGTTTTTAGGGGTTTTAAGTGTTTTTTTTAGGATTAGTTAGGCACATTCAAGGTTTTTTAGGGTTTTTAAATTTTTTGGGTTATTTATTATTTTTAGGGGTTTTAGGGATATTGACAGGCTTTTTGGTCTTTATGTTTTTATGGATTTTAGTGTTTTATGGTTTTTTTAGTTTTTAGTGGTTTTAAGGATTTTTAGTGTTTGTAAACATTTTTAGGGGTTGAACATGATTTATTATTTTTTAATTTTTTTATTGACTTAAAGGGGTTTTAGAGTTTTTATAGGTTTTTACAGTTTTTATGGGTTTTTAGGAGTTTTATGGTTTTTATAAGATTTTGGGATTTTTAGGGTTCTTAAGGTTTTTTTCGGTTTTTATCATTTTTTGGTTTTTACGTATTTTAGGTATTTTTAATTTTTTATAATTTTCTTAGGAGTTTATAGGGTTTTAGGGATTTTTATGTTTATGTACTTTTAGGGCACAGAAGGCTCGGGTCCATGCTATTCTTGGCACCCCCCAAAATTTATTAAATGAAAAGACACAAAGACACTGGAGAAAAGGGAGGGGAGGACTCCACCGATCCACACCCAATGCCCCTTACGACCTCAACCCAAAGGCCAAAAAATGTAAGGAAGAAAAAAAAGTAAAGAACAACAATTCAAGAAATTCTAAAAGGGGAGGCAGATAAGGGGAGGATCAGTCAACATCACCACCAAAATCATCCAGCTCAGCCCCACGATACCCCAAGCCCACACCAATGTCGTTGCCCACATCAGCAAAACTGAAATCTGACTCAGCACCCATGTCATTTGAGTCCCATCAAGACTCAAAATCCTCTTTCATGCCAAGTCTGGAGGATGGCTTCATCCTATCCTTATCTTGCTCAGTGGAAATTGAGAGTCTCTCTCACTTATTCACCTTTAGATTAAGTCTGACAGCTCGTGAAGATGCCCTAGTAGCCATGGAATGTGGGAGGGCAGAATAATCCCTCCTCTGTCTTCGCCTCGAAGGGGTAGAAGTGGATCCGGCTTCAGCACCTGACTTCACAAAAGTGACTCCATCACTAACAGCTAAAGGTGCCTTCCCCTTCTTACATTCGGAACCAAGAGTCTCAGAAACTCCTATGGTTCTTTCCTCCTTTGACCTGACCATAGCAGTGTTTATCTGGCGATCAGCATCAACAAACCACTCCCCAACCCTCTCATATTCACCCTTAAGCGGGAACCTTTCCCATTCAACCCAAACCATCTCATGCAACTGCACACAATAATCTATAGCAGAGGGAACACCATGAAAGACCATAGACATCTACAGGTCCATGGACGGATCACTAGTGTTGCCAGCATTCACTAGTAGAGGGCTCAAAAACTAAGCACTGGGAAGGTCCTCAGCACTGCTAGTGCTGTCTGGGGGAAGAGATAGCCCAGGCCCCATATTAGGTCCCCCCACGGTGGGACACCTGGACAGAACCAGAGGGGCATCACACCAATTCGTATATTTTACCCTGGGGATCCAGGTCTCCTCTTCCGCCATAGACCTTTTCTCAGCTGAAGACAAGCTCCACTCATCCCTAGTCCTCGGACCTAGAGCAACCACTGCCTCTTTCACGACATCTACCACCAGCACATCCACCACAGCAGGCTCAACCAAGGCTGCAAACTAGGAGTTGTTTGGAGCACTCACAAAAACCTCAACTGCAAGAAAGAATCCATCGGTGCTCTCATTAACCTTCAAGCCAGCTATATAATCTCGTCCTAGTTCCAGAGCACAGGGATCGTCCACATTTTCTTTTCAGACGCCCATCACAACATCCTTCTCTAAACCTATCTACCTCCTAGGGGATCCATCACACCCGTGAATGCCTTCAGCAGAAAATTGATTATCCCTCTCAGCCAGTAGCATTTCCTCCTCATCAGTATCTCCCGAAACACCAGCATATCCAGCCAGACATACAATGAATCCACCCGAATCCATCAGGAAAACCTCTAAATCCATTCTTTCTAGAAAATCATACATGCATGTAACATCAGAAACCAAAGTTTGGGAGGATAATGGCTCAACCACCCCCTTTGTCCCCTTCACCTCCACCAGTGGGATGATGCTCTCACCAGAAGACATGCGATCTAGAGAACCACCACCCCTAACAGGGCCAGGGAATCCTCTGGATTGGTCGCTATGACCAAAGCTTCAACAAGAAGAGAAGAACATCGACCATTGCTCAAAGAGAACATGATATCTCCATCTGAGTTCCTCCCCCACTGCAATCCAGGTTGCATCCACTAAAGTCTTCGAAGCATCTACATCAACAAAGGCCCTTGGTGCACCCGGGTGAAAAATGGTCCTAGTCCTACTATCCACACAAAGGAACCTCCCCAAAAAATTCCCAAGCATCGAAATAATAGAGATATTTTAAAAGGGAAGGGGAAGATCAAGAAATATCACCCTGGTAGCAGCAATCGGGGAACTCCGCTTTAGATGAAAGTGAACGCTCTAGAGAAAGAGGGAGAAACGAGCGCCATTGCATGAACGAGGAGCCACTAACCAGGTAAGGACAAGGTCTTCCTCCAAGGCAAAGGGGATCATGATGTGGGATCTACCAATCAGGCCCACAACCACACGATCCCTATGATTCCAGAAACCCGAAACAAACCTATTAAAAGTGACCACCGGGGGTCGTCGCATCGGGAAGCATGCAACCAGAGTCAGGCGGTGTAGGTCGGAAGCCTCAGTGAACTCCCGAATCGAGAAGGGAAGCTACAGACAACCTTCTAAGAACTCTGGAACCTTTGGGCAGTGCACCGTTTTTAGGAAAGAGGTTAAAAATTCAGTAGAGTAAAGCGACGAGAATTCCTCAGAGTGAGGGTCCTCCCCCACAGAGAGGGGGGGGGGGAGGTGCTTCATTAGCCATTGCCTTTAACCTAGGAGGAAGCCGCCACTATGAAGGAGCCAAATCGCCAGAATCACCAGAGTCACCAGAGCCGCCATCTCTCTCTCTCTCAAAATATTTTTTCTATGTACGTTTTTGGGGTTTTTATTGAATTTTTTGATATTAGGGTGTTTAGGGTTTTTTGGGTTGTTTAGGGTTTTTAGGGGTTTTAGTGGTTTTAAGGATTTTAGAATTCTCAGCATTTTTTGGTTTTCAGGGGTTTTATGTTTTTTTGGTTTTAATGTTTTCATAGGTTTGTTTTTGTGTCTAGGTTTTTTGGTTCTTTTAGGGTTTTTAGAGGATTTTTATAATTGTTATGGTTTTTTAGGTTTTTAGTGATTTTGAGTGTTTTTTGGATTATTTGGGATTTTTTTGGTTTGTGGTGTTTTTATGTGTTTTAGGGGTTGTCTGATCTTTTAGATTTTTTTAACATTTTAGTTGTTTAAAGTGGTTTGAATTTTTTTTTGTGGGTTTTAGTGTTTTTATAGGTTTTATTGTTTTTTATGGTTTATAGTATGTTATGTGATTTTTATGATTTTTTGGATTTTTAATGCCTTTTTGTGTTTAATGGTTTTAGGGGTTTTAAGTGTTTTTAGGTTTTTATGGGTTTTTAAGGTTTCTCAGGATTTATAGGGGTTTTGTTTATGTTTTTATAGTTTTATGGTTTTTTTGGGATTTTATGTTTTTTAACCATTTTACGGGATTTTGAGGGGTTTATGGGCATTTAATGTTTTTTAAGTTTTTTTTTGGTTTTTTGGATTTAGGATTTCTTTGTGTTGTTTTTTGGATTTTTGGTTTTTTTTAAATTTTTAAACATTTTAATGGGTTAAAATTGTTTTTATAGTTTTTATTGTGTTTTTTATTTTTTTATGGTTTCAGTGGTCATTAGTGTTTTTTTGCTATTTTAGGGTTTTAGAAATATTTGTGTTTTTAATGGTATTATATGTTTCTAGGTATTAAATGTTTTATTAGGGGTTTTGAGGGTTTTTAGTATTTTTATGTTTTTAGTGATTTTTAGGGATTTTATATGATTTTAATTGGTTTTTAGGGTTATATCATTTTTTGGGGTTGTTTGTGTATTTTTGGGAGTTTAAGGGTATTTATAGTTTTTTATCATTTTTATGGGTTTAAAGTGTTTCTAAACTTTTTTGTGGGTTTTTAGATATTATTATGGGTTTTTTGATTTCTAATGGTTTTTAGGTGTTTCTTGGTTTTTTTGGTTTTTCTGTATGTTAGGTTTGTATTTGGTTTTAGCATATATTAGGATTTTAGGGGATTTAAGTGTTTTTAGGTTTATATGTATTTTTGGGGTTTTTAGATTTTTAGGGTTTTTACGCATTCTTAGATTTTTAGTGATTTTAGGATTTCTATGGATTTTTAGTGTTTTTGGGATCTTTAGGGTTTTATAGGTTTTTAGGGTTGTTTATTTTTTCATGGTTTTATGGTTTTTTCGAGTTTTAGTTTTTTTTTTGTTTTTTTAGGATTTTAAGGTTTTTATGAGTTTTTAAATGTTTTAGGGGTTCATATGGGGTTTGGAGTTTTTATTTTTTTCGGATTTTTTAGGGGTTTTAGTGTTTTTAATGTTTTCATTGTTTTCATGGTTTTTTTGGGGTTTTTTTCTTTTTAGTGTTTCATCATTTTTATGGGGTTTAGGGGTTTACATTATTTTTTGGTTTGTATTATTTTCATAGGGGTTTTCTGGTTTTCTGGGTTTTTATGTTTTTACGGAATTTTTGTGATTTTTAATGATTTTTAATATTTTTAGGGTTTTAGGGATTTAGATGGGTCTTTAGATTTTTAAGGGTTCTTTAGTTTTTATGGTTTTTTAAGAATTTTAGGTTTTTTGAGTTTTTTAGGGTTTTATGGTTTAATATAGTTTTTAACGTTTTTTGGGTTTGCCTAGTTTTTAGTTGTTTTAGGGTATTGATGGTGTTTATCATTGTAATATTTTTAGAGGTTTTATGGTTTTTTGTGTTTTTAGGTTTTTTTGGAACATTTCGGTGATTTTAGGTTTTAATACATTCTTTGGGTTTTTAGGGTTTTAGAGATTTTTATGTTTTTAGGGAATTTTAGGAGTTTTTATGAATTTTAGGTTTTTAGTGATTAGGATGTTTTGGGGTGTTTGAGGATTTTTTGGGGTATTTATTTTTTTTATGATTTTTATGGCCTTTTAGAGTTTTCATATTTTTAAGGGTTTAATGGGGTTTTTAGAGTTTTTATAATTTTTGGGTTTTTTTGCGTTTTAGTATATTATAATAATTGAGTTTTTTTTGTTATTTAGGGATTTAGGTTTTTTTTGGATTTTAGGGGTTTTATTGTTTTTAAAATTTTATGTTATTCTTAGAGTTTATTAGGTTTTTTATGTTTTTTATGTTTTTAGGTTTTTTGGTGATTTTTATTATATTTATTTATTTTGGGTGTTTAGTGATTTTAAGGGGTTTTATTATGTTTATATCTTTTGGGGTTTTTATTAATTTTTTGGGGTTTTAGGGTTTTTTGATTGTTTAAGATGATTTTTGAGTTTTTTAATGTTTTTAGTGGTTTAAATGGTTTTTATAGTTTTTACTATATTTAGGGATTTTATGTGTTTTTAGGGTTACTTATGGGTTTTTAGGATTTTATGGTTTTTATGGTTTTAAGGGTTTTTAGGATTTCAAATAGTTTTTAGTGTTTTTATGGGTTTTTATGGGTTTTAGGGTAATTTATGGTTTTTAGGGTTTTTATGGTTTTTATGGTTTTTAGGGTTTTACATAGTTTTGTTGTTTTTCATGTTTCCTTGTGTTTTATGTGTTTTTAGGTTTTAAATATTTTCTTAGGGTTTTTAGAATTCTTTTACATTTTTAGGTATTTATAGTGATTTTTAGGATTTTTATCATTTGTTCATGTTTTTAATGATATTGAGTGTTTTATGGGTTTTTGGGGGTTTTGGTTATTTTGGGTTTCACCGTTTTTTTAGTTATGTTGGGGCAAGGGGGGGGGGGGGGTTTACGGTTTTTATAATTTTTTAACATTTTTAGGGGTTTAAAAGTTATTTAGATTTTATTTTTATTTTTAGGGTTTTTATTGGGTTTAGGGGTTTTATAGTAGTTAGGGGTTTTTTAGTTTTTTGGGTTTTTAATGTGTCTAGCATTTTTTAAGTTTTTATGGGTTTTATGTATTTTTACATATTTAAGGTTTTCTTAGAGTTTTTCAGGGTTTTTAGGGGTTTTTTTTATATTTTTAGGTTTTTTTATTTTTTTTTATTTTTATGGGGTTTTAGGGATTTTGACAGTTTTTAGTGTTTTTTGGATTCATTGGTTTTATAGTTTATTTACAGTTATTTGAGTTTTATTAAGGTTTTTATGGTTTTTAGTTATTTTATTCATTTTTGTATGGTTAAATGTTTTTAGAGTTCTCAGTGGGTTTACGGTTTTTTGTGTTTTTTACGGTTTTATATGAGTTTTAGCATTTTAAAGGATATTTGGGATTTTAATTTTTTTAGATTTAAGGTTTTCTTATCTGTTTCTATGATATTTAGGGGTTTTTTTCAATTTTAGACATATTGTGTATTTTTTTAGAATTTTAAGGAATTATAAGGTTTTAATGTATTTTGAGGGGGTTTAGGGGTTTAGGGGTTTTATTATTTTTATTGTTTGCATTGATTTTTCTTGGCGTTTACATTTTTAGAGTATTTTTAACATTTTAGGGGTAAAAATTATTTTTATAGTTGTTAGTGGGTTTTTAGGGTTTTTATGGATTTTATGGGTTTTAATGTGTTTAGGGGGTTTATGGTTTTTAGTGTTGTTCAATGTTTTTTGGATGTTCTAGGGTTTTTAGAAATTTTTAATTATTTTAGGGGTTTTAACCATTTTTAGGTTTTATGGTTTACTTAAGGGATTTCATTGTATTTATGGTTTTTATGTTTTGTAGAGATTTTTTAAAAACATTATGATTTTTCATGTTTTTTGGGTTTTTACAAAATTTTGCAGTATTAGGATTTTAGGATGATTTTTATTGTTTTTTTCATTTTTTATGGTATTTTAGATTTTTACAAATTTTTAACAGTTTATTGGGGTTTAATTGATTGTTAGAGTTTTTATGGGTAAAATGGTTTGTATGGGGTTTTTATGGGATTTTAGGTTTTTTAAGGTTTTTAGGGGTTTTTAGGTTTTTAGGGTTTTTAATGGTTTTTAAGGGTTTTATGGTTCTGGGTTTTATTGCGTCTTTAGGGTATTTTAAGGTTTTTTTAGTTTTTGAGTTTTTTATGGGTTTTAACTGTTTTTAGGATTTTAATGTTTTTTAGGTTCTTCTGGGTTTTTCGTATTTTTATTTTTAAAATATATTTAGGTCTTTTGGTTTTTTTATTTTATAGGGTATTTAAAGATTTTGCAGGGTTTTTGGGGTGTATTGGGGGTTTTGGGTCTTTATGTTTTTTATGGATTTTTTTGGTTTTTTTAGTTTTTTATGGTTTTTACAATATTTTTATTTTTTAACATTTATAAAGGTTAATGGGTTTTTCGAGATTTTTATTGTTTTTAGGGGTTTTATGGGTTTTTATTATTTTTAAGGGTTTTAGGGATTTTTGGGCCTTTTAGATTTTTATCATTTTTTAACGTTTTGATAGGTCATATATATATTTAGGTTTTGATGGTTTTATTCTTTTTTGAGTGTTTTTAGGTTTTTTATGCTTTTAGGGATTATATGTGATTTTTTAAGATATTAACGCGTTATTAGATTTTTAGGGATTTTAGGGTTTTATATTTGGTAGAGTTTTTTTCGTTTTTTCTATTTTTTTTGTTTTTTGATTATTTTTAGGTTTCTTAATATATTACTAGGATTCTTTTTAGTTTTTAAATTTTTTATGTTTTTAGGGATTTTTTGGGATTTATTAGGTTTTTTAGGTTTTTTGGGGTTTTAGGTTTTTGGGAGTTGGGGGTTTTTTTAGGGATTTATGATTTTTTGGGGTTTTAGTGGTTTATTGAGTTTGTTTTTCGATTTTATGTTTTTAGTGTATTTTACAATTTTTTTTGATTTTAAAGAGTTTTTAGTTTTTTATTGGTTTTTGGGTTTTTATGGGTTTTAGGTGTTTGTTTTGGTTTTAGGGGATTTTATGGTTTTAGTGGTTTTAGGTTTTTTATCATTGTTTTGGTTTTATAAGGGAATTTTGGGATTTTGGGTTTTTTAATTTTTAGGGATTTATAGTATTTTCTTGGTATTTAGTGTTTTTAGAGATTTAGAGGGTTTTAGAATTTTTAAGGATTTTATATTTTTTAAGGGTTTTTTTGAGTATTTAGGGGTTTTTTGAGCTTTTAGAGTTTGGAAGATTTTTTATAGTTATATCATTTGTAGGGGTTTAAAGGGATTTTAGATTTTTTGTGGAATTCTTAGGAATTTTTGGGTCGTACCATTTTTTTAAGGTTTTAAGTATAGTTTTATGGTCTTTGGGGGTTTCGAGTTTTAAGGGTTCTTGAGATTTTAGGATTTTTAGGGGTTTTAGGGTTTTTAGGTTTTAGGGTTTTTGTGTTTTTTTAGTTTTTTAAGGTTTTCTTAGTATTTTGCAAGATGTTTAGGGTTTTTATATTTTTAGGGATTTTTAGCATTTTTAGGGTGTTTAGGCATATTGATGGTTTTTTTATTTTTTATGGTTTTAGGGTTTTATGGTTTTTTTGGGTTTGGGGGGTTTTTAGGTTTCAAGGGTTTTTGTTCTTTTTAATTTATTATGTGCTTATTGTTTTGTATAGTATTTAGTGGGATTTTATGATTTTTACGATTTTTTTGGGTTTTTATGGATATAAGGATTTTATGGGTTTTAAGGGTTGTAGGTCTTTTTTCGATTTTTAGGGTTTTTGGCATTTCTATTTTTCTTTCTGTTTAAATTATTTATTGGTTTTAAGGTTTTCATAGGGTATTTTTAGGTATTTTATATTTTTATTGTTTTTAGAGATTGTGGGGATTTTTATGATTTTTATTCATTTTATGGGTTTTAAAGAGTTTGAGGAATATTTGCGTTTTTTGGGGGTTTAATGTTTTAAGGTTTTTATAGTTTTTTTTATTTTTAGGGGGTTTTAGTTGTTTTGGGTTATATATATTTTGGAGATTTTATGTTTTTGTGGTTTAAAGGTTGTATAGACTTTTTTTTCGGTTTTTGTGGTTTTTATGGTTTCATTAGATTTTAATGTTTTTTTGTAGGTTTTAATATTATTTTGGTTTTTTTGGTTTAAAGTTTTTTTTTGCGTTTTAATGGTTTTTAGGGGTTTTAACTGGTCTTAAGTTTTTATGGATTTTATGGTGTTTTGTATATTTGTAGAGTTCCTTACCTTTTATATATTTTTATAGATTTTATAAGTTTTAAAGGGATTTTGATGGATTTAAGTTTTTATGGTTTTGGGGGGTTTTAGTGACTTTTTTGTTTTTTAGATTTTTAAGAGTTTTTTAATGTTTTTAGGTGTTGAACGGGTTTTAAAAGTATTGGTTGTTTTTCGGGTTTCTGTGAGTTTATATGGTTTATATGGTTTATATGGTTTTGGGGGGTTTAAGGTGTTTCATTTTTTGTTGTTTTTTAGGTTTTTGTGGGTTTTAAGTGGTTTTATATAATTATGTTTTTCTAAGGGGTTTTCATGGTATTTATGTTTTTAGGTATTTTTATGGTTTATTTAAGTTTTTTTATATTTTTATTATTTTTCATAATTTTTAGGGTTTTTAATTTTTTATGGTTTTTAGTATTTTTTAGATATTTAATAGTCTTAACTGTTTTTAGGTTTTTTATGTTTTTAGGGTTTTTTAGGTTTTTTAAGTTTTTTTTTGTTTCTCAGTATATTTATGGATTTTTTATTATTTGTATATATTTTTTGGATTATTTGGATTTTTAGGGTCATTATGTTTTTATGGGTTTTAGGGTTTTTGTTTTTTGTTTTCTGGTTTATAGAGGGTTTTTTTAGTTTTTAGGGGGGGGGGGGGGGGGGTTGGTTTTTTGGTGTCTTTATCATTTATAAAGTTTAAAAAAAATTCATATTTTTAGTGGCTTTAAGTTTTTATGGGGTTTTTGGGTTTTTATGTAGTTTAGGGTGATTTGAGTTTTCATGGTTTTTTCAGTTTTTAAGGTGTGTTTAGGGTTTTTAGCATTTTATATGTTTTGAGGATATTTATATAATATTTTATTTTTATGGTTTTCTTTATAATTTTTAAGGTTTTTTATGTTTTTAGGGATTTCAATGATTTTTTATGATTTTTATGGTTTTTTAGGGTTTTTATGGATTTTATTTTTTATTGGGGTTCTGGGTTTTTTAGAGTTTTGTAGCGTTTCTAATGTTTTTTTGGGATATTATGTTTTTGTGTGGTTTAGAGGGGTTTAATTGTTTTTATAGGGTTTTACGGTTTTTTGGGTATTTAATGGATTTATGGTTTTAGGGGGTTTTGTTTGTAGGTTTTTAAGGTTTTTGGTTTTTTTAGGGTTTTAGGATTTTCTTTTGGTTTTAGGGGTTTTAGGTTGTTTAGGGTTTTAAGGTTTTCTAAGGGTTTTTCAGGGTTTTAGGGAATTTTTTACAATTTTAGAGTCTTTTATGGTTTAATTATTATTTTTATATACTTTTAGGGTTTTAGGGATTTTGAGGGTTTTGTGGTGTTTTTGTTTTTTGGGAATTTTAATTTTTTAGGTGTTTTAAGTGCTTTTAGGTTTTTAGTATTTTTGTGGGTTTTCTATGATTTTATAGGTTTTTACATTATTAAGGACTTTTAGAGATTTCTTAATATTTTATGGTTTTAACGTATTGGGGTAGGGGGTTCTGGTTTGTTTAAGGTTTTTAGGGGTTTTATGGTTATCTTGAGTTTTTATGTGATTTTTATTATTTAGGGTTTTTAAGTGTTTTCACATTTTTTTCATTTTTTTTTGTTTAAATGGATTTTATATTTTTTAGTGGTTAACATGGACTTTCATGGGTTGTATGGGTTTTATGTTTTTAGGGTAATTTATTTAGTGCTTTTATGTTTTTTTCGGTTTTTAGTATTTTTTATTTTATTGGTATTGAATTGTTTTTAGGTTTTAAGGATTTCTTTGGGGTTTTCATGGTTTGTATGGTTTTTTATGTTTTTATAGATTTTTAGGGATTGTTTAGGATAGTAATGGGTTTTTTGGTTTTTAGATATTTTCAATGTTTTAGGGTTTTTATATTTTCAAAATGTTTTTATTTTTTGAAGATTTTCATGAGGTTTAGTAATTTTATATTTTTCTGATTTTTAGGGGTTTTGGGGATTTCTAGTTGTTTAGGGTTTTTGAGTGTTTTTAAAGTTTTATGGAAATTTTTGGGGTTTTAAAGGTTTTTTTGAGTATTTAGTGTTTTTATGGTGTTTCATATTTTGTATCTTTTTATGGTGTTTAAAGGGTTTTTAAATTTTTATGTGGTTTCTTGGGTTTTTATGGGATTTTAGAGTTTTTTAAAGAATTTTTAGGTTTTTTGGGGGTTTTAGGGTTTTTAGTGTTTTATGGGTTTTAGATATTTTGGGGGTTTTAAGTGTATTATGTTTTTTTAGGTTTCCTTCGGGTTTTTATCATTTTTAGGGATTCTATAATTTTGAGGGAATTTTAGTGAATTATTTGTCTGTAGTGTTTTTAGGGATTCTGGGGGTTTGGCTATGTTTTTAGGTTTTTATGTTATTTTTGATTTTTTTTAGTTTTTTTGGGTTTATAAGACTTTTTCAGATTTTTTACATTTTTATGTGATTAAGGTGTTTTTAATGTTTTTAGTTTTTAAGGATTTTTATGCATTTTTATTGGTTGTTATGGTTTTTTTGGTTTTTTTGGTTTTTTTGGTGTTTTAGGGTTTTAATGGATTTTAGGGGTTTTAGGGGTTTTAGTGTTTTTAGGATATTAGGGAATTTAGTTTTTTGTATATTTGTAACATTCTTTAGGGTATTTATTTCTGCGGGGGGGGGGGGGGTGTATGTTTTTAGGTATTTTTATTATTTTTATGGTTTTTAGGGATTTTAGGGATTTTAGGGATTTGGGGGTTTTCATTTATTTAGGGGTTCATGGGTTTAATGGGTTTTAGCATTTATTTGGATTTAAATGGGTTTTAATATTTTTTTATGTTTTTAAGAATTTATTGAGTTTTTAAATGGGTTTAGGGTTTTAATGTTTTTTATGTTTATTGGGAATTTTGGGAATTTTTAATATTTTTATGAATTTTAGAGTTTTGGGTATTTTAAGAATTTTAGGGGTTTTATGGTTTTTTCATTTTTTTGGGTTTTTTTAGTTTTTTTGAGGTTTTATGGATTTTATAGTCCTTTGACATTTTTAGGGTTTTAATGGGTTTTTAACATTTTTAGTGGTTTGAGGGTTTTTTTATTTTAGTTCTTTTTACATTTTTTTGTGTTTTTGGGGTTTATTGGGGTTTTATGGTTTTTAGGGTTTTCAGTTTTAGGATTTATTTAGGTTTTTAGTGGAACTAATTCATATTGGGTTTTATGGTTTTGTGTGGATATTTTAGGAGTTTAGGCTTTTTTATATTTGTAGGGATATTTTTTATGGATTTTAGGAGTTTTATGGGTTTTAATGAGATTGAGGGATTTTAGGGTTTTTATGGTTTTTTTGGATTTTAGTATTTTTTTCGTGTTTTTAGGTGTTTTAATGTTTTTAACCTTTTTTCGGTTTTAACGGGTTTTCTAGATTTTTGTGGTTTTAAGAATTTTATTGGTTTTTAGGGGGTTTATGTTTTTTGTGGGTTTATGGTTTTTATGGTTTTAATGGTTTTATAGTGTTTTTATTTGATTTTAGAATTTTTAGGTGTTTAGGGGTTTTTATTGTATTGAGGTTTTAATGGTTTTCATATGGGTTTTCTAGGTTTTAAGGGTTTTTATGTTTTTTTGAATTTTGAAGGATTTGAGGGGGTTTAAAGGGGTTCTTGGGATTCTATGGGGGTATTTTCTTTTTAGGGTTTTTTAGTTTTTAGGGTTTTAATGGGGTTTTAGTGTTTTTTAATGTTTTTAGGGGTTCAATGGGGTTTTATAAGTTTTTTTGGTTTTAAGGTATTTTTCTTTTTTTTAATTTTCATTGGTTTATGTGTTTTTAGTTTTTTTGGTTTTTGTTAAGGTTTTCAAGGTTTCTACGGTTTTTTAAATTTTTATGAATTTTTAGGTATTTTTAGGATTTTAAAGGATTTTTAGTGTTTTTATGGATTTTGAGATGTTTTAGGGCTTTTTAAGGTTTTATTCTTTTTAGGGTTTTTAGGGCGGTTTTGATTTTTTTATGGTTTTTAGGTATTTAGATTTTTTCAATGTTTTTAGGGGTCAAATGGGATTTAAGAGTTTTTAGTGGATTTTAGGTGATTTATAGGTTTTTATCGTTTTATGGGGATTTTGGGTTTTCTATTTTATTTTGGGGTTTATGGTTTATAGGTGATTTAGAGTTTTAGGGTATTTTTAGGGGTGTTCAGTGTTTTTAGTGTCTTTTGGATTGTTAGTGGTTTTGTGTGTTTTTAGTTTAATAAGTGTTTCTAATGGTTTTTAGGTTTTTTAGGTTTTTTATAGCTGTAGAGGATTTTAGGGATTTCATAGAATTTTTATTGGTGTTTAGGTTTTTAAGGATTTTTTTGAGTTTTAGGGGTATTTTAGTTTTGTTGGGGTTTTATGGTTTTTAGAGTTTTTAATGCTTTTAAGGTATTAAAAGAATTTTTGTGTGTTTATTGGTTTTATGGTTTTTATGGGATTTTAGGGTGTTTTATGTTTTCTAGGGGTATATATTTTTTTAGGGTTCTTAGGGTTTTTAGGTTTTTTGGGGTTTTAAATTTTTTTATGTTTTATGTGTTTTAATGTGTTTAGGTTAGTAAGTTTGTCTTTGTAATTTTTTTTTCAGATTTTATGTTTTTATGTATTTTTTGGGGTTTTAAGGTTTTTTTGCATTTTTAAGGATTTAAGGATTTTTAGGGATTTAAGGTTTTTAGTATTTTATGGTTTTTAGAGGTTTTTATGGTTTCTATGAGTCTCTTAACATATTCAGAAATTCAATTTATTTTTAGACTTTTTACAGGGTTTTAGAGTTTTTATGGGGTTTTATGGTTTTAATGGTCTTTTGGGGATTTATGGGTCTTAGTGTTTTAGGGGTTTTTAGGCATTTTGGATTTTATAGTTTTTAGGATTCTTGTTTGGTTTTAGTGTTTTTAGGGTTTTTATAGTTTTCTTTGGGATTATAGAGCTATTTACATTTTTGGGTGTTTTTTTTGGATTTTTATGATTTTTATGGGTTTTTAGGGTTTGGATGGTTTTTTGAGTTTTAAGGGTTTTCAGGGTTTTTAGATTTTTTATGCTTTTTGGGGGTTTTACGTGTTTCATAGGTTTTAATGGTTTTCTTAGTGGATTTTTGGATTTTTGGTTTTTTTGTACATTTGTAAGGATTTTAATAGATTTTTAATAATTTTTTTTTTCATTTTATTGTTTTAGAGTTTGTAGGGATTCTATGGTTTTTATTATTTTTTAGGTTTTTATGGGTTTTTAGTTTTTTATGTTTTTTATGGTTTTTAGAGTTTTTAATGATTTTAAGGATTTCAATGTGTTTTAGAGTTTTTTCTAGTTTTTAAGATTATATTGTTTTTGGGTTTTAATTGTTTAAGGGGGTTTTAGTGTTTTTAGAGGTTTTATGGTTTTTAGGGTCTTTTATGGTTTTTAAGGGTTTTATCATTTTTTATTTTTTAGTGTTTGTCAGCATATATATGTTTTTAGGGATTCATTAGGTTTTTATGTGTTTTAGGGGTTTTTATATTTTTAGTGATTTTTTGGGCTTTTTAGGTTTTTTATTTTAGTTTGTGTTTTTATAAATTTTTAGTGTTTGAGGGTTTTTTTGGTTTTTATCATTTTTTGAGGTTTTCAGTGATTTTAGGATTTTATGTTTTTCTTATTGGTTTTAATTTTTTTATAGATTTTAATGTTTTAATGGATTTTTGTGGATTTTTTTTGGATTTTTAGGATTTTTATGGATTTTATGGATTTTGAGGGTTTATATGATTTTTAGTGTTTTTATGGGATTTTTGGGTTTTTAGTGATTTTTTTAGTTTTTAGGGTTTTATGGTTTTTTTAGAGTTTTTAACATTTTTATGTGATTAAATTTTTTAGAGTTTTTAGTGTGTTTTAGGTGATTTATGAGTTGTTAGGGATTTATGGTTTTTATGGTTTTTAGGGTTTTTAGCAATTTCTAAGATTTTTAGTAGTTTGAAGTGTTTTTTTCTTTTTAGGATTATTATATTATTTTGTTTTGTTTTTATCATTTTTTATGTTTTTAGTGTTTTTTAGGAATTTTATAGTAATTTTTGGTTTATAGGGTTTTTAAAAAGTTTTAGGTTTTTATGGGTTTTAAGTGTATTTTAGTTTTAAAGGGGTTTTGAGGGGTTTTAGAGTTTTTTCTGTTTCTATGTTTTTAGTGATTTTCAAGTATTTGTTTGGATATCAATGGTTTTAGGGTATTTCGAGATTTGGAATGTTTTTATGATTTTTAGGGATTTTTCACTTTCATGGTTTTTTTGGGTTTATAGGGATTTTTTAGGTTTTTATGGGGTTTAAGGGATTTTGAGTTATATAAAAAATTTGACAGAATGGAGGATTTTTACAGTTTTCATTGTTTAAAGGGTTTTTTTTTGTGTTTTTAGGTATTTCTTATGTTTTCTGTGTTTTTATGATTTTATGTGTTTTAGGGATTTTATGATATTTTTAATCTTTTTTGGATTGTTATAATTTTTTGTGTTTTTAGAATTTTTATATTTTAAGGTGTTTTATATTATCTATGTTTTTAAAGTTTTCATAGGGTTTTTCATGGGTTTTTATTATTTTTATGTTTAGGGGTTTTTATTGCTTGTTTAGGATTTTTATGGTTTTTAGGGTTTTGGGAATTTTGATCCTTTTTAGGGGTTTTATATTTTTTTAGGATTTTTAGGAAATTTATTTTTTGGTTTTCAATGTTTTCTTATGGGTGTTTTGTATTTTTATTGTTTTTTATATTATAATAAAAATTTAGTGATTTTTTTTTGTTATTTATAGTTTTTACTGTTTTTAAGTAATTTGGGGGTTTTTAAGGGTTTTCATGTTTTTTAGGTTTTTATTGTTTTTTGGTTGTTTAGGTATTTATTTGTTCTCTTTTTATGTTTTTAGGGGTTTTATTTATTTTTAACATTTTATGGGTTTAATGGGTTTTCAGGGTTTTTAGCAGTTTTAGGGGTTTTTTCAGTTTTTAATGTTTTAATCAATTTTTGTGGTTTTTTTTGTTTTTTATAGTTATTAAGGTTTTAGGGTTTTTTGCATTTTTAGGAATTTATAGTTTTCTTAGGGTTCATAAGTGTTTTTACATTTGTAGTGATTTTAGATAATTTTTTGGTATTTTGGGATTTTTTGGGTTTTTAGGGAATTTGAATGTTTGTAGGGGTTTTAAGGTTTTTGGCAATTTTTCGGTTTTTAGGGGTTTTAATTGTTTTTATGTTTTTATGATTTTTTGGGTTTTAGGGTTTTTACTATTTTTTATATTTTACGGAATATAAGAAATTTTTTTAATTTTTATGGTTATTTAGAGGTTTTATGGATTTTGAGTGGTTTTAGGGTATTTAGGGGTTTTTAGGTTTTTTGAGTTTTTTAGTCGTTTTATGGGTTTTTTGTTTTTTTAAACATTTTTAGGCTTTTGATGGGGTTTTTGAGTTTTTAGTGGTTGTTTTTGGTTTATTTATGGGGTTTTATGGTTTTTTTTTAGTTTTTAGGGGTTTTATGGTTTTTGGGGTTTTAGTGTCTCTTGGGTCTTTTTTTGGGTTTTAAATATTTTTATCAATTTTTAGGTTTTTATGGGTTTTATGTGATTTAGGGTTTTATTGTTACATTAGTTTTTTACAACATTTTATTTCAATTTAATTTATTTTTGTTATTTCATGGAATTATTATTATTTTTTAGGGTTTATATGAATTTTGAGGGGGTTTGGAGTTAATCTGGGCATTTAGAATTTTTTTATTTTTTATTGTTATTATGTGTTTTTTGTTTTCTTTGGTTTTATTACTGTTTTTCAGGTATTAAATGGTTTTTAGGTTTTCAATTATCTTTTGTATTTAAATAATTTTTTGGCTGTTTTAGGGTTTTATAGGATTTTGAGGGGTTGTATAGATTTTAAGTCTTTTTGGGATTTTTATGGTTTTCAGGGCTTTTGGGTATTTTTAGTTTTTTATGACTATTAAGGTATTTTTTAACGTTTTAGGGGTTTAAAGTGTTTTTTAGTTTTTAGTTGGTTTTTAGTGTTAATATTGGAATTTAGGATTTTAAGGTTCTAGGGGTTATGTGGTTTTGGGTTTTATGGTTTAATTAATATTTTCATTTTTTTAGTATTCTTTACACATTTTTGGATTTTTAGAGATTTTTTATGATTTTTATGGTTTTTAGGGGGTTTATGGATTTAATGGTTTATTGGTTTTTAGGAATTATTGGGTTAATTTGTGTTTTTAGGGTTTTTATACTTTTTAACATTTTTAGGGGTTTAAATCATATTTAGATTTTTTATTGGGTTTTTTGGGTTTTTATTGGTTTTTATGGTTTTATGGTTTTGGTTGGTATTATGGTTTTTAGGGGTTTTTTGATTTTTAGGGGTTTTATGGTTTTTAGGTGTTTACAGACTTTTAGGTTATTTAGGGTTTTTTTGCATCATTTTGGTTTTTAAGGGATTAAAGTGTTTGCAGGTTTTTAAGGTTTTCTTAGTGTTTGTTCAATGTTATTTGGGTTTTTATGTTTTTTTGGTATTTTTTTGTATTTTTTAAGATTTTTATTTTTTTAGGGATTTGTGGGTTTTAGGATTTTTAGGATTTTTAGGATTTTTAGTGGTTTTAGGGGTTTTTAGGTTTTTTATTAATTTTTAGGTTTTTAGAATCTTGTAAATTTTTAAGGGGTTCATGCATTTTAATGTTTTTATAGTTTTCTTAGGGGTTTTTGGGTTTTTATAATTTTTATTGATTTTTTGGGATTCTTTAGGATTTTTAGGGGTGTTTAGGGTTTTTAGGGATTTTGAGGGTTTTATAGTAGTTGGGTCCCAATAACTCCACATGGAATGTAAAAATATTTTTATGAATTTTGTAAAAAAAATAAACTTGATGAAGAGTTTGAAAGAAAAAGATTAAGGTATCCAAGCCGCAAAGGGGGGAGGGGTTTTCCCGTATATAAAAACATTCTTTGTGGACCCCCACTCCTCATTACATGGCACAAATGAAATCATTTATGGGACCTTCTAGTGTCCTATGGCACCCGTGAATTAATTAAGGTCATTTGATGTGTTAGACTTCAATTTTCATTCCTTATAAAAGACTGACCCCCTCCCCCCTTCCCCTCCATACACAAATTAAATAACATTTTCAATCATGGATGGAGTTAGTCATCCCCCAAATATAAAATCGTTTTTGAGTATGGACATACATATTGTTCTCCTGAAAACAAATTCCCAACATCCCACCTTGGACAACTAGATATCCTAATTTCAATTTACCCCATACATCTGTTGAAACAAAAAAGGGTATATAGAGGGATGAAAATAGAAACCCCATAGGAGAAAAGGAAAAAAATAAAAATAATGGATCCAGATAAATCAATTCGGAGTAAGTAAAAGTACTTCGTATCATTAAAGTAGAAAAGTTATTTCCTCAGAATTCAAAAAACCGAAAACCCTTTGAGGACTCCATTCTAAAATGCATAAGTGGATGGCCTCTTTGCAGTCCATCACCCACATAGTTAGTAGCTTTGTGGAGCAATCCCAACCCTACATAGGAAGACTATACACTAGAGGAACATGGCCCCATGTAGAAAATCACTATTCAGACAACAACCACACTTGAGTTTCAAATAAATACACATATGGGACCCACATTCAAAGCGAAAAGTGCTATGCATAGGGAACTCCATCCCGCATGGGAACTCCCCCTACAAAATAGTGCCTCTTAGGGTGTTCCATCTTTATTTCTCCTTTACCCACTCCAACATACTATTTGGCCCCTCCTTGTACCTCCCACAAACCATTCTAATGGAATCATGCTACTGAATATTCTAAAGCCTCCCAATATGTTTGACCAAATCATTAGATAGATCAGTATATCCTATCGTGCATACATACCCATTGTAAGTGGGGTCCTGTTGGTATCCTCCTTAATAAGGGGGGTCCTTAGAATGTTATCAAGCATACATTCACCTGATAATGAGGGTCTCGGCCATGGAGGTACTAATATAGACCTACCAATTTCATGGATTAATGGGAATCACTCGCCTTTACCTTTGATGAGGTCTTGTGTTGGATCCTTCTCTCATCCTATGTAAAATCAGGAGCAATGAATCCCTCCAAATGTCAGCCCCTTGACATTCACATATGAGCTTTCACTTTTTATCCTCTTCATCTATCAGGTCATGGAAAAGAGTCAATGTGACAACCCTAGGTACTGAATCCTAGTGGAGATGGGCACTAGTGCCCTCTCTCATCCACTATCACCCTTGATTTTTCATCCATTAGAAAAATTATATTTCATGGTTTCCTAGATTTTATGCTTCCAATTGTTTCTCACACAGATCAGGAATCATGTGGGCTTAGAGGTGGGTGGTGATCCAAAACTCCATATAATCAAAATCACATGGTAATCCTCTTAAGTATAAGTCATGAAAGAACCCCCAAATCACCATGAGTTAAGACTTTCCTCACGGGTCCATAACCACGATCCTCCTACATGGATTTTCCCCAAACTATGATACAAACTCTCAAAGTTCCACATTCCTCATGAGACAAATCTTCATAGGGTCATATGTACCATGAAGCAATCACTCAAATATCATCTAAAGGTGTAATTCCCAATGAAATTATGAAAAATGTGGTATTTGATTCATGACTGACTAGGATACGTAGAAATCCTTCTTGAGGTCTAAACCTAACACCCAAATTCACCATAATATTTGATAGGCCATATCCCCAGTAGGGTCACACCAAACCTAAAGGTCCATATTCCTTCTCAGTCTCTCTTGTCACCATATTTATTATAACATATTCCTAGTAATATCATTCTCAAATATTACAGCACATATCCCTTCCAGGTTCGTTGGGCCGCCTCAGTTTAAGTCTCACACAAATATTTTACTAAGACCCTTCCTCCTAGGTGTGCTTACTGCATGATGTATGGAATCCATCTTATGGGTATAATCCTGAAAAAACAAACAACTCAAATCTCTATGTATAATAATAAACTATAGCATTCCCTACTATGTGGTTTAAAGACAATATCATAAAATGAACGATCGATGATCTATGGTCCTCTGGTACAATTGATGGAGAACCCTAAATACAGATATATCCCTCTATTTATAGACAACATCATATTCAAAAAATGATTAAAAATGATGTTTTTTAATAATTTATGGTTGATTTATGGGTAACCCATGTCATACATGAGAATGAACAAAATATTCAAGCAATAGTTCTTAAAAAAAACAATAAGAGAGTCACAAAATGGGAAATAATTCACTCCAAAAATGTGTGATGAGCCAAAACATCCATCTTATTAACCAATGTGAGTCCCTAATAATTTTTAGTCTATATCACAATAATGGATTACATTTGGAAAGTAGGTTCAGGGAACATCATAAATAAGGGAACTATTGGCTGTTTTCGACTCTACGATCAAAAAATGTAGGAATCTATTCAGAATAAAGAGATTAACTCGACATGGATGAGTGTAAAATATTAAAAAACCTCATAATCAATCATACCCAGTCAATCCATGACAACGTTTTCATCAGAAACAAAAATGGAGAACTCGATGTGAATCCTTAAAAAATATTACTAGATCCAAAATGATCGATTATTCTTATGATCATATATGTTGAAATGCTTCATTGATGGGGTTTTCTTGTTTATTATTGTAGCATATATGGCACAAACATTTCACCATAACTCTCTTCAATCTAATGATGTATCATATGTTTTCACAGAAAATCACTTCTTCCACTGCATAATCTTCGTCCTCATCCAGACATAGGATGCCATCACCCACCAACATCATCATTGATGGTTTTCAAATGAATTAATCTAAGAGTACCACCAATAAAGTATGCTCCAAATAGTGTAGGTGGCCCCATAGGCCCTCCAACTTATGTTGCTTCACTAGCTATCCGGTAAATGATGTTCAGTGGTCAATAAGAATACGAAACCCATAGCCATATAAAATCACTTCAATATCTTTTCCATAGACTGGGATAACGAGTACCTCTATTACCTCAGGGAGGATGATGAAGTGGTTACTAGTGACATCATCTTGGGAACATAGGTGTCCCTCCAGAGGTCTCCTACCAATAGTTTCCAATGCCAATGTCGTGAGGCCTACTATCCTTTCTATGAAGAGGATAATGAGCCATGAGCTCCATCCCATGTCATTCAAACCTGAGCCCCTAGGGTAGCCCTCCGGGGGTGACAATCAAACTATGAGGGACTAGATATTATTCTTGTTCTAGATAAATAATCTTGTCAGTAAAATACAAAGTGACAAAACATCAGTGTAATAAAATTCTAGCGTAGGCATATAAAAGTTTTTAGTCAAATATGGCGACACACCATGAGCAGATGCAAATCCCTTCTCACACATATCAAGCTCATCAGTAAAATAAGATATAAAACCATGAGAGGATGAAAATTATTTCTCACCCATATCAATACCATCAACAAAATATCATAGTATTCAATGATAATATTTAAATAATTTCTCATGAATATAAATACCGTTAGTCAAATATTAAAAAATCCCCTTTACAGATGCAAATTCATACTCACCCATATTAAGTCAATTAGTAAAACACATAACAATCCACTAAATGAATGAAAATTCATCCTCACATAAATATTGACTATTGGCTAAATAATGTGGAAATCATGTGACCTAGTTGATGTATCTCGATTATGAAATGAGGGTAGACTCATATTCCTGACCCCACAGCAGAATGGTTATATATCTATATTTCTGCAATGGTTTTTTCTAAGCACACCCTAGAAATGATGGATGGTCATACATTGAATCCTTTACCAGTTCCTGAAAACCATACAAGGTGTAATTTCATCATAATAAATATATAGGAGTCCGACCTCTTACCCCGTCTCTTCATGTAGGCTGACTCATCCACACAAAATGAGGGTCACTCAGTAGCAGTCACATGAACCTATAATATTATATTCTATAGTTTTTGAGGCCATAAAATATATTTTATGTGAACCTAAGATCATTCTGATCTATAACCAAATTATTCAAGTGGACATATCAGTCGTGAAGGTTTTCTCCACAACACTACTACCAGTAGTTCAGGAGTACCTCTTTAGAATATTTTTCCTAAAGGATCTCTTTGTGGATACAATATGATTTATCATGATAGATCATATCTTGTTGGTAGGTTTTAAAGCCTTACTCATGGCCCAAAGATCAATGAAAAAAATTATATTCCCCTTCCTTGACCAAATAAGATATGGTCCTCATATTCATAGGCACTTGGAAATATCGGTCCAGTCATTCCTGACACCCTATCCAACATGTTACATTACTTCTCAATCATAGGATAGTATGATGAAATGTACATTCTCTATAACACATCTGGGATGTTTCCATGAAAACAAGATCCCTATTTTCCCTGTTATCTATGAAAAAAACAGTCAAGAAGCACCCATTAGGGGCTGATCTAGTGGAGGAATCACTGGAAGAATAAAAACAAGATACATTGATCATGCGAATAAAATTGTCTAGGGATGATATATCCATTATGTTTAGGCCCCCAAACACATCATTGTTTCACATTCCTGAGATATTATAAGAATATTGTATACATAACATCCATATGGATATCTGGAATACTGTCCTCCACCTGAAAGAAAAGTTCATACCTTATGATGGGTATATAGATCATGAAAATGTATTGGTAGTGCTCTGTCATCAAATTGACTTGAAATCCATTCTAGCTACATGATGATTATGATCAGAGAAGTAGAGGAAATATATTCAACTATAATTTATCAATATAATGGACAAGTTACATTATATAATTATCATCACCCTACCAAGTGTCCACATATGAGGATGGGGTGACCATAAAGATTTTCACTTCACCCCATGCCCTAAGCAGTAAAACCCACCAGAGAAGACATCTTGTATTTTCATTAATCCATGGAGGCTACCAAACAAGGACCCAAATCAGGGAAGATGTAATAGTTAAAAATAATTTTCCTTGAATAAGCCTCAAAGGAGTTAGTCCTGAAGAGGAAATACTATTGAAAACTAATGACTCCAAAAATTGATAACTCTAATTGTTCCTCTATATAAAGGGAGGCTAGTCAAAATTAACTATTTATTTCCTTATAATAAATTGGAGCACATATAGATCATATGTTGCACTCGAAACTTTCTCAAATAAGGATGCGAAAAATCAAGAGAGCAGTGGTAGTAGCAGTAGGCACCGTAGTATGAGATCAACCCGAGCATGGACTTTTTGAGTATTTTTAACAAAATGTTCCCCAAAAAATCAAAAATATTCAACATGAGGCATGAAAGTTATATAATGGGAGAAACCCGAACCCATAGGGCTATGGAAATTTTTACATCCAACACCCTTAAAAAATAGTATTTCCCTGTTTGGGTGGATATCGAGAAATGAGGTCTCCTAGATCACCCCATCCCACAACCCAATTCCCTCAAAATGGATTCAAAATAAAAGTATGTTTGATTGTTCTATATGAGTCACGCTTCGCCATAAACCTCAATGAGGTTCCTAGAAATGAGGTATGAGGTCCAATCAAAGGTAGAAACAATCCACCTATTATTAGACGTCAAATGAAAAACCTACAATACATTATGTGTTTCTTAATGACATAGATGTCATTATTATAGGAGGCTCCAAAAATAATTCCAATATATAGGAGCAAGGATAGGATGTTTATATCCATAATTTAGTCCACATTGAGAAAAATGAATGAGGTGTGCCTACTCAAAACCAAATACTTTCACTGAATTCTATAATTACACTACCAATCCCTTACTTCCTCCTCAATGAGAACCCCTCAATGAAAAGGTTAAAATAAATGCTAAAATAGCCTTCCTCTTAAAGTGGATGAATCCCTCAAACATGATGAAATATTTTCTTGAATGGATGAAGAAATAGTGGAATTGAGGAGACTCAATACAGAATTTATCTAAGGTAGAATTCATTTCAAATAGGTTCTACAACCAAATCCTAAACTCATACTTCTAACCGGTGTATCCTAACAACAAGGTTTCTCCCTAGTGATTGTCGCTGGTCAAGGACATCTGCTCAATCCCATGACCAAACCATAATTTTATATTGAACTGATCTGGGATGAATATCATGAATTCTATCCATTAGGGAAACAATTATAATGCATTTATGTGAACTCTCAAAAGGTGTCTTCTATTAAGTGTCATCCAAAAAAATTGGTGGAGGAAGCACATCATGAACTACCCATTACTCTCCGTATCCAAGATCCTATTCCGGAAAAAAATCACTAAGAGATTATAGAACCTATCAAATAATTGAAATTTTGATTGAAAACAATATAGGGATGGCACACACCAGTATAGGTAGAACATAAACATTAACCTGATTGCGTATCTGAAATCCCACCCCCTCCAAATTTCAGAAGCCCCACTTTACTAGTTATCAATGTCCCAAGAGACCCAAAACACCATATTCCACATTTTTTTCCTTTTGTGATCCTATGATTAGAACCCCTTATGCAATAAGAAGTGATGAAAATAATATGATTCATTACAACCCAACAAGGGTTGTCCTTTTTATGGTACACTAGATTTCTTGTTTGGATAATCACAGGATAGGAAAACCTTAGTCGAAAGTTTCTCCTTCTCTTCATCTTAACACAACAAAATAAATAAATCCTTTACCTCCCAAATTGAAAAAAATGAAGAATTATTGGGTATCAAATTTTATTACTAGATGGAAATGGATGACATATTCCCCAATATTACAACATCCCCAAGAATATCTTCTTTCTCTTTAATATAGAAACTCTATGAGCAGTTAAAATTCTTCGCTTCCCAGTTGAATATATAGGTGGGATCTGGAACCAAACCATAATGTTTCATTGAATGGATGATTCTATATATGAACTAATCTCAAGTACTAAATGACTCTAGTAGTCATGGGGAAAAGGGAAGGAAAGGATGAGGCTACATCCATCACACTTAATCCAACATCTATGCTAGTTCCGGCTCCCAAACCCACACTATATAGTGTGTTACCCCTAGGTGTCAATATCAACCACAAAATCATCTGGATGAGTAGAGGGGACTAAGGAAAACCAAATTTGGGGAATGAAAGAATAATGTTTGTTCATTTCAAGATGATCATGGTCGTGGTTACTTATTAATGGTTATGGATAACAACTTACTCGACCTACTATAATCCAAGAGGGCTTACCATGTAGGTATCAACGACCAACCAGATTATTGCACCTTTCACTAGATGTTTGGTCACACCATTCAATAATGTTTTTTTTCAAATAAATCCTACAAAAATGGTGGATTATGGGATCGTAATGAAGGGGAAACAACCATCGCATGTAGAATATGTTTCTACTATTGTTCCTAAAAAATGAGGCAAATGGAAAACGATTTCAACAAAAGGTATGCTTTTTTTTATTTAATGACACCTAATAAAATAAACCAAACTCAAGGTATCATTTGAGCACAATTAATGCAACCTACTATCCCCCTATCTGCTTCCACTAATAATATCTGACTCTATTGGAATTTCAGTCCCCGTAAATCGAATAATTTAAATTGAAACTAGGATAGAACGGTAGGGAGAAAATGTAGAAGGATTAACCTATTCGTAGGGATATTATGGAGTTGAATCATTCTGATTTTATTCATTTAGTTTGGAACAACGGGTGCCTCCCTGCCAAATGAAACTACCAAAAGTGACCAACCAGACAAATTCATCATCAGATGAAGAGTTAACATTCATTTAAATTAATGTCATTCATTTAATGGATCCTTTATCTGATGATGAGGGTGGGAATGAACCTGAGCCCCCATACTCAAATAGGTAACTGGAGAAAGAGGTTATAGGATTCAAGGGTATTGGGGAAGATATTGTAACAATCAAAATAAGAGTTCGAGCAGTATCCCTAATCAGATAGTCATTGTGGATGAAACTCACAAGAAGATCCCTTCAGCAAGTATAATAAGATCTAGAACACCCCTACATAAGCTATAAGTCACTATAACCCGATCATCATGGATTTTCATCCAAAAAATTTACATGTGTTCGAACACCCTCAGAAGTCATGCAGATATGCCCGACCTAACCCAACAAGGACGAGTGAACATATAAATTTGGTTCTAAGGGTCGATCCATCTCTTTCCAACACCAAATCCCTAAAAATTCTTATGAAATAGAATCTCGATGCTAGAAATCATAGAGATTTTGACCAAAATTATGACATCATTATGTAATTATCCATGATTTTGGCCATGTTACTAATCCTGGAGGCCCAATTTTTATCAAAAGAAATTAACGATACACTCATAGACGATTCACTAAGCCCCCAGGAGTATACAGATGAGTTTTCCAGTGTAGATGGACATCAAGTAGAGACTGATCCCATAGAGTGTCACATAATTATAACTATTACCAATCAAGAATTATATGTTGTTATACATGGATACATCAGACCATTGTGTGTGTCTAGTATGATAAATGGTATCGATGTATGATGGGATTTCATTGATAAGGTAATGGGGGATAACATCATTAGAATACAAAATCATCAATAGATGGTATATAGAGAGGATAACCTAGCACCTTTTACAATTACCTTACAGGGTAATGAAAAAAGTGACAATATATCAGGGGTCAAATCATGATCAGGGCATAGTTTGGAGACCTTGCATCTAAATCATAATTTTTGGTTGTTCAGAAGGACCCAACCTTCAATGTATTGTTAGGAAAACCTTAGTTTATCAACACATGACAATCCACCCATCATACCATCAATGCATTAAATACCACATTAATAGACAATTCAGGATTTTGTACACTGATAAATCCAACTTTGAATCTTATGAGTCACATTAGATGGATGCAGGATTATATCATTGGGAAGGTAAATATCTCACTGTTGATAGAGTTTCTTTGGTAAATGCCCCTATAAACCTAGAAATTAGCATGACCAACCCCTTTAGACTACTCGATGAAGAGTACATGTTTTCCATAAATATGTTTGAGCATAGGGGACCAAATTCTGGCTCATATTAAATGACATTCATGATATAATTCATTATGAATGAGAACATTAGTGTTGAAAAGGCCACTAACTCTCCAGAAAATAGTACAAGATCGAATAAAAATTCCCTCATTCTATTCCATGAGCTTTGAGAAATTCTTAACTCATCAGCTACATTAGAAGAGGATAACATATCACCAAGAGAGGATGAAAACACACCTTCAACATCACTCAATTTATCCCCTTTGTATTTTCATATAGATCATACATTATTACCTTTGTTAAAGGATGAATCTTCATATTATAGATTTCAAAACGGCAGCCTCTCTCTTAACTATGGGGAGCTTGTCCCATTTCTTGCTCCCCATATTGAAAAAGAAGAAGAGGAAGAAAAAAAAGGAGGGGGACCTTAGGTACTCCCCTCCTTATTTTGAAGAGGGTGTATCTACCACCATTGATGAACTCATAGAAATAAATCTTGGTATAGAAGAGGTCCCATGGCCTACTTTGATCAGTATGACCATGTCTTATAATGAACATGAGGTAAATACTAATTTTATGAAATGAAACATGGATTTATTTTCCTTGGACTACACATAAATTCTAGGCCTCAGTCTTGAGGTTGATACTCACAACATTGGATTTCCAGAATGCCATTGGGGTTGTAATAAAGAATATCAAATAGACACATCCAACTCACAATGCCAAAATTAATGCTAAATTTAAAAAGAATAATTTGTACGTATTCGTTTAGGATGTCCAATACCCAAAATGGTTATCCAACATAGTCCCTATAATTAATTAGAATGGGAAATTAATAGTTTTTATCAATTCTAGTGATCTCAACCAGCACTTGTGAATGATGATTTCTCACCCTCGATCACAGAGCTACTGATTGATGAAATAATAGGATATCAAGCTGTCTCCATCATGGATGGATATTCAGGGTAAAATAAAATCTAAAGGGACCAAGAATATGAATATTACACTCTTTTTAGGGCCCCTCATATAGTATTTTTCTCTTGGGTAATTCCCATTGGCTCGAAGAATGTCGATGTAAAATACCAATGTTCCATGCATCACATATTCAATCCCTTATTACAGATGGCTTTTGAATAATATGTTGATGATACAATGATTAAGACTCAATAGATTTCACTCCACATAGATGATATTGAAACAAACAACAAAAATCTATGAAAAAAACCAGAAAATAGACCCTTTAAAATGTGCTTTTGGTGTTACCTCAGGAAAATGTCCCAATTTCATCACATTCAATCATAACATAGAAGTCGAACATAAACAATAATATGTATATCCTTACTATTTTACCTCTATGAAACATCAAATAGTTGTGAGGGATTCAAGGAGACGTGGCATACATCTGAAACTTTATAGAAAACCTTGTCAAAAATGTCTTCCCTTCACTAGGCTGAAGAAAAAATTGATTACATATCAGTGGAAAAATTATTTACTGGAAGAATAAAATAGTCTAAAGAAATATCTATTAATCCCATCATTGTTGATACCACATGATAATATAAGACTGAAAATGTTTTATTTGACATACCCATAGTCCTACTTGGGTTCCTTTCTCAAATATAATAATTACATCGAGAGAAAAAAATAGTTGTTACCTCATCTCAACCATGATCGATGTTGAGTCTCATTATTCAGATATTGAGTGGAACTGTCCAGTACTAATCTTTATAGTCTAGAAGTTGAGTCATTATCTACAGCAAACCAAGGTCCATATGGCCTCTCGTAGTAACCCACTGCATTACATCCTCAATTGTTTGATGTTGACCAAAAATCGGTTATAATGGGAAGTCCTCCTAAAATAGTTTGACATCCAGTTCATACCTTAGAAATAAATGAAGGTTTAGGAATTTTTATAATTCTTGTAAGAACGCTCCAAAGAATAAATTGAATTAGTATTTATTTAATTACCCAATGAACATGTCATATTTCCTCAGGAGAGATCCCAAATATGGGAGAATTCTTTTGACAGCTCATCCAGAATCCCAACAGGGAAGAGGACAGCGGACTATAAGCATAAAAAAGATGATTTGGTGCTATGCTTATTTTACCATAAAATGTAGTCCTACCTTACTCTTAAATATCATAAGGGTTCATTAATAATGTATTATAATCTCAATATCACATTGCAATAATAGACCTAAAACTCCATGTTTCATTAAACATCATGAAGATAATGAGTGATTTGGAGTTGTTATGATGAATATCAATGGTGATTATGCTATCAGAAAAGAAGAGTTACCCTCTCCCATAGTAGATTATATATAAATATTGAAGGTATATTTTACCCTCATATCCTAAAATGGTATATGTCTTGTGTTTAAAAAATTTCCAGGGTGATGCATCGGATAATTCATCCTCAACCTGAATAAATCTAGACCAAGATGAAACGGTCTTCAAAATTTCACATCGGTGAATGGTCCCACCTTTTTGTCAAGCTATCAAAAAAGAGATTAATTATGTTAGTCACATCCTTGAACCATATGTTCCAACCACTGGGTGGTTGATACTCATTAAAAATATCCTTCAAAATAGAGTACTCCTATTAGATAGATCACGGAAAGAGAAAATCCAAAGATGAGAAATTAACATTATTCTATACGATGATAGAAATCATCAAAAGGTCCTCTATAAATGGATATTTGATGGGGGTCCCTATCATGTGAATTGAGCACGAAGATACCAATGTGGTCATGAAATAAGTGGACCCCATATCCTATGACACCCACCAGTCAGGGCTGAAGCATTCGCATCAGATTCATATGCTTGGGAAGTATTTCTTGACTATGATGCAAGATTGCACAAAATTTACCAAATAGTTCTATTCCTTCTAGGTATATTCCAACTTCATTCATTAACCCCTATAGTTTATCTATACATCCAAATATTCTTGGATGTTTTATATATGTGGAATGGATGTTGTAGACCATATACTTCCACCATAGATAAACATTTCAATTACAATCTCATTGAAACTGAATTCTTTTCCAAGTGGTCCAAAGTTGTACCCCTCAAAGAAGTAGAGGAAATAAATATCATCAACTTCATGAAATCCAAAATCAATACATGATTTTGTGTCCATCATACGATACTAACAATCCAAAACACCAATTTATGCTTTAAGGAGTTGGGAAGGCTGTATCAAGAGTAAAATATCACATAAAACCATTCAACCTTCTATTATGAAGTAGAATATTGATAAATAGAGGCCATAATAAAAGACACATATGAATATACTCTAAAATATGGGGGGGTAAGTATAAAAAGGCTTAGTCAGATATGATTCATCATTCTTCATGGGATTTCTAGGCTACAACACACACTGCCACACAAATGACTCCATACTCATTTTTATATAGTACATAGTTGAATCTACCCATTGATGTTAAATTTCACTCAATCATTGATTCCATTTGTGATTTACTACCCATATATAAGATTTATTGGAAATGGATGGATGAAATTGAGGTATTATATGTTAAGATATTTCATATCTTTAATTATTTGTATGTTCACAAAAATAGTATTGCCCGAGAATTTATAAAAAATTTTACCTATGGAAATTCCATTAGGGAGAGATGGTGTTGGTTATCATGAATTTGATGATACCTATAAGGAAACCTCCATAGTTGTATCCAAAATGGGAGGGTCACTATGTAGTATATATAGTATACTCAGGTGGATCGTATTATTTGATCTTGATGGATGGAAAACACCCAAGGGAAGCCACCAACACAAGGATGTTGAATAAATTTTTTGTGTAATCATAAAACCATATCATCTTGGTCACACAATGTTAAATTTAACATCCAAACATCTTGATTGCATGATGAAAAATTGTATGACCATATTTCATCACCATGTGACATTAAACTACATGTTTACAATTTCACCAACGAAACATTAAATTTCCCCCACATCCTGATCTCATGATGTTAAACTATAATACCAGCATCCACATCACAATATGATAAACAACGAGACACTGACATCCTCATTGTATGATGTTAAACTGTATTAAATCTTCATCCTAGCCTCATCTTGTTAAAATGAATCAGATAGGTCCTAGCAGCATGTCATTACACTGTATAGTGCTACATCATCCTTACCACATGATCACATGATGTTTAACATCATGGTATATGTCCATAACATATGACATTAAACTATAGTCATTCACCCTTTAACGGACATGGAATGCCTTGTAGAACAAATTCAAGGGTTTAATGTCATCACCAAAGAGAAAAATGTCTCTGGAAACAGTCTTATACCATGATGTTTTTAGAAACAATGTACGGCTGGATTCATGGTTACACACAATATGTAGTGATGCCTGGATCTCAAATTCTGGGTCCATCTATAAAACAACCAAAAATTCATCCTCTCACATATTGGTAAGACCTATATAGGGAACCTTAATAACTAAATGTGGCTTTATTCCAGTCATCATAGGATACATAGTAATTATTGAATAAAAAATCACGGATCCAGTAATTGTAAAAAATACCCTTATGCACATATGGGTCAGACCTATGTAGGTAACCATCATAATTATGTGTGGCATGATTCCCATCCTCATTGGATATGTATAAATTCCCATATCCATTACCCTAGGTCCATCCCCATCAATAACTCATCATAAAGTCCTTTCCCTTTGACATCGTGAAAATGAAACATGTGTAATATTTCTAGAGAGTTAGTAGAATATAGGGTCTTCTAGACCTCTTTCCACATTATGTCATCACTTATTAGCCTCACATGACACTTTAGGATATTTTCACCGATCATGGTCAAGTATATGCCACAATAGATAGAATAATTACCCTATAGAAAACCTAAGATGTCTCATGAAAGCATGTATGAGAAGAATCAATGAAAATGTTATTTGCACATGATGATAAATGGTATCTTTATCCCATATCATAAATACATGATGCCTCAAGAAATCCATGGGATTCATTAGAAATATTTCTAGAGAGTATACCCCCATTCCTAACATCAGTCTTATACCATTACATATTTTTGAACTATTTGTGGCTTGATTCCTATTACCATAGGATACGTAGTGATGCCTAGATTTTCCATCATAGGTTCAGTAGTAATATAAAAATGTTCCCTATCCTAGCTCACATTATACACTTGTGTAGGTAAATTACATTTGATATCTTTGTGTGGATCAATTCCTATCATCATAGGATATGTACTGATGCACAAATCCAACATCTTGGCCCAACTATTGTCTATAATAAATAAATGTCCGTTCCCATGCATGGTAGTAATATCTATGTTGGGAACTCCAATATCTATGGACAATAGAGATATTAATTATTTTTATATACTCAGACACATTCAATCCACTTATTATATATTGTGTCCTAAGTAATTTTGGTTCTCCATAATATTTATCTTCCCATCATTAATAAAAAGGTAAACATCCTAGGGAAATGTTTGTTTTAATATAAATGATATGCCTTATTTATATTTGCATTAATCACCCATAAAAGTACAAAAAAGTGGAGGAAAATTAATTCTCTAGAGAGACCTCTTCTTTATCCATAATCCCCAATGGCATTTTGGTCATGTAGCATTTCTCATGATCAGAGAACCCCAAGAATTATGGTTTATATTGTTCCTCTTCACCTATGAGGTTTTATGGAACATCATGGACCAATGAGGCTTTTATTAATCACAATTTACATATTATATGGTCCTCATTTTATGACCTAACAATAATATACCCCATGTTTTCCTAGTCACATGATGTTAGACTGAACAACAATGTCTTAATAACATGATCATAAAATGTGGTCTTACCCTGTGTAATAAGCATTAAATTCCATGGGAAACTAGCTCTAGAAAACATGTTCCACAGACATGAGATTCCTCTCATAAGGAAATTCCATGAATTCAGGAATATAATTTATGGGGATTCATTCCTTCTAGTTCACATTGGGTAATACTCATCCTTATTGCATGGTGGTAAACTACATGGTTATGGTAACACTTACTCTATATTAGAATCCTAGAACTATGTCTATCTTGATTAACGTACTCGTAATATATGTAGTGATTCCAAAATCCTACATCACGTTCCATCTGTTATATATAATTTTCCCACTCTTCTCTGTATGAGTTAGATCTACAAATGAGGGCCTAGGATGGGTTCTAACCCCACTAGTGAGTCCATGTTTAATGAATAATTCTCCTGCCCCACATAAAAATTTGATTAGTATAGGGGATAATTTATAAAACTATATATGAAATTATTCTCATCTCATTACAATACATATTGATTTCTCGATCGTACATCCTAGATCATCCACCACAAGGTCAAAATTCAAGGGTCGTTCCATTTAATCGCCTCTGTGTGGTGAAAGAGACCATTGATAATCCTTATTTCTCGCACCGTGAATATCTCCTGAGGGCTTAGGAATTTTGGTGAGGGATTTCCTGAATGATTAAGTAATATTAGTTCATGTCAAAGTTAACATGATCTTGAATGCAAGAGGTAGACAAGGAATCCTTACTGTATGACACTAAACTACATGGCTAACATCCTTCTAACCCAATGTTAGAATTCATGGACTACATCTTGATTTCTTCCTACCACTACATGATACGTAGTGGAAACTAAATCTTCACTTATAGGTAGAGACACCTTATTTATTTTTTTAGGTTGATTCACCTACGTTCATACAACTTGATTTAAACTACATGGTTGAAGTCCCCACAAAATGACATGAAATTGTATGAATTCCATAAACTATGTATGAATTGATTCTTGTTATCACATGATAGGTTGTGATGCCCAAATATTCAATTCTGGGCCTAATCACAATATAAAAATTACCCCATTCCGATTTATGGGTCATACCTATGTTGAGAAATTCCAAATGAGAACTATGTATGGCTAAATTCTCACATTAATGAGATACTTATTAAAACAAAGATCTCACAAACCTTGTCCAACTCAAGTTCAAAAAATCCTCCCACTCTCTTATATGTGAACCAGATCCACATAGGAGGGTTCCATGTGGGTTCTCACCCCAATCATGAGCCCGTATTCAATGAAAAGGTACCCTATCCATACAAAAAATCAAAGTAATGTGTTGGGAGTCCTTCATAGAACTACTTGTGGATTTATTATCATTTTAAAGATATATTTACTGATTCTTATACCCTATTTATCATGTTCAACTACATAATACAAAATAAACCCCATGTTTCCTTTCTTATGGGTCAGACCTATGTAAGGGAACATTCCTACCTATTCTCAGGTAACCATGTTAAGAAATAATCATTCCATATTTAGGAATATTTATTACACAAACCAAACTCTATGTATGGGGTAGATTGAATCTCCATAATCATTCCTTGTCCATAAAAAATTGTAGGTGAGTGTCCTAGGGACACCTTTGTTTGACTATTCATGATACACCCCATTTGGATTTTCATAAATCGCCCAAAAAAAGGCATTCCCACTAGAGGAAATATTATTCATAGGATGACCTCTACTATATCCATAATCCAAAATGAAATTTTCATCCCATATCATTTTTATGATTCAGATGTCCTGATATTTCATCCTACAAACATTCCCCTTCATGCCAGAATATGATGGAGTATACCATGAAGGATTACTATTAAAAGGAAAGATAACCAATCCATTGGTAAAAAAACAATTTACCTTAAATCATAGCCCCCAAATGTCATTTTTGTAAGATGTTAAACTACATTGTGAATTTCATAGTCACATGAAACTAATCTTCGCTATAGACCCTTTTTTACATACTTCATATTTGTGTAGGAGTGGTTTTACAATTCATGACTCATTCCAATATAGATTATTTCATCATTCTCAAACATCTTCCCTTAATAAACCATTCTTAATGGTAATGGGATATATTAATTTTCAAAAACATTCCCACCATTGAAAATGGGGGGCCAGTTTCATGAGGACACCTCTGCATAACAACGCATAATACAACCTAGTTGGGTCTGCATAAATCTCCTAGAAAAGGCATTCCAACTAGAGGTAAGTCCATTATCAAGAGAGACCACTTCTATATTTGTAATCCCCACCAACATAACATTTAAAATCACCTTTTGAACAACATATGTTGTTACTACTCACATACATGTCCCTCATCATTCTTGAGATCCAAAAATCAAAATAAAATTTACTCCAACGTCCCCCTTCTTATGAATGAAGAATGTTGTGGTATTCCCTACTATCAAGACATGCTTGCATCATCACTCCATAACTATTGGTCAATGATGTTCTACCTACAAAACTAGATACATTTATCCAGATCGTAAAACTCTAAACTGCTTATAAAAAAGACATATTAATCACTATGATGAAAACCTAAAGAGAAATTAGTACCCTAGTTAAATATTTATTTTTATTTCACTGGGCAGGAACTCCCACAATTTAGATGAAAAATGAGAAATGAAAATAAAAATTCATAAAACTTTTTATGAAAAAAATAAAATGGTGAACTAATCAATATTCAAGTAGCACATTCTTTATATACGACACATTTGAATTTGGAAAAAATTCGGGCTGTAACATAAAATTTTAAATGCTTGTAGGATTTTCCATGGAACACTATAAACAATGAAAAATATTTTCTAGGTTCCTTATCTAAGGTATAAATTATAGAATTACTTGATATATATTTCCAAATAATATGACACTAGGATTACGATGATAGTAATTACAATTTTACCTATCCATGTGAATTTTTCTGGAAGATACCATTTCAATTTGATTATGTTGGGTTATGACTGAGAATTTTATCCATTGATAGAAACATTAAGGATTTTTAGGATATTATTATTCAAAACACTACAAGTTATGATTCATTGTTCCATCTGATAATATAAAGGACAAGTAGTAGAGGGTGAACTAGTTTTCATTTTTCTATTGAATATGAATAAAGGAAGAACATCCATAGCTTAGAGTCTCTCCATATCAGTAAGGCATAGAAGTTACAAATATTTATTAGTGTATTCAAAATGTTTAATCATCACATGTTCTGAATCCATTCGGGAATGATGGATCTCAGAAACAATTTTAGTCTCAGTATCATCACTAGCCTATACATCCTCTTACCTCTTAGAAGCATCAAATCATACCTTCTTAGCCTTCTATTCTAGCCATTTTCCTTTATCAATGGCTTACTCATCATTGTATTATTCTTTCTTCAGTCACTCTAACTCAGGATAAACCCACTCTAACTCCTAATAAAGATGACCAACTAAGGATATCTTCCCTGTATCTTGACATTGAGTCCTGAAAACTGCCCATGCATGCTTAGAAGCATCGTAATAGAGGATATTCATAGATATGGCATTGTGGGACATGGAATCTATAGTTGAAAGATGATACTGGAGCATGATAGCTTTCTTCTAAGAGGAAATCATCTATTTTACAACATAATGTATTTAATGATTATCAGACCCCCAAACCCATATAATGAAAACATGTGGTGTAATTTGGGATGTTTTAACAAGATGTTTTCCAGGGGTATGAGAAATTATCTTCCAAATGTTCTTCTATACAACATGATGGGAAACAAAAATATTTTGAAGGTTCACCTGATCCTCTTTGGAATCACTCTTATATGGTGGTATCTAATTAGTAATTAGTGCGACTAGAGAGCGTTACAACTCAATGACTTCAACATGACTTGACCCTATAACAGTTATCTCCTTTACAATATCAGCAGTTTGAGATGGAAAATAATAAGAAACTGTTGTGTTTTAAGGTATAAATCCTAGAGTTATATGATTAAATCATATGATACATAACATTGAAAAGGAAAAGGAATATTTTGAAGAGTGGGCAACATACCTTCTCTTGTAAAAATTATAGCCTCCCCAGCCATCATTATCTCAATGACTAGAGAATAAGGTTTCACACCCTCAGTTTGTGGGGATTAATCATGTCATTCTAGTGATCCTTCTAATTAATTCTTATGATTGGGTAAATTAGTAGCCTCCATATGTTTTCTCATTGAGATGTTCTTACAGTAATAATGATCATTGATCTGGGAGAAATTTTTTTTTCTGATTCTTCTTGAGCATGAGTTGCTATACCTTCCATGATCATACCCTCCAAATGGGAAAGATCAGTATGCCTTGATATAATTTCAACCTATGATGGCTATCATAGTAGTAGGGTAGAAGTTGTTTGATCCTCAGGAGTCACCCCATAGGGCTTGTAATCTCTCTAATGTCATTAGTAGGTCTGGATCCCACATCTAGCTTAGTTACAACCTCTAGAATTATAAAATTATTCTTCTAGAACAAAAATACTCATCCAATTTGTGTTTGATTTAAATAATCATCACATTTAAATAAGAAACATAATGGATATGGGAATTGATTAAAAATAAAAATGTAATTATAAACTAAATTTGTATCTTACTATTTCTTGTGTACCAAAACATCATAGTTTTTCATGGTGATGGTCCCCTAGAGGTAGCCGACAATGATGAACTTGTGAAGGGATCATTTCCCACGAAGACACGGTAAATTAAAAATGATCCAGGTCACCCCTTTTATTGTGGAGGTCCCCTTTAAAAGGCCATCATTATACCAAAAACCTATTCACAACAGTACCAATTTATTCAATAGAATCACCTCATTTTTTTCTTGATCAAAGAAATTTCTGATGAGGGGGTATTTTTATGTCCTAAAAACTCTACATGGAAGGTAGTTTTTTTCATTAATTTGGAAAAATAAATAATAAATGTGAATAAGAGTTTGAAAAGAAATGTATAAGGCATACATACCATAAAGGGGTAATGTGTGGTCCCACATATCAAAACTCTCTTTGTAGACTGCCACTCTGTATGTTTCCCTACAAAATAATTTTTTTATGTTGCACGTTGGTGTCCACTAATGCCCGTGAATGAAAAAATATTGATTGAGGGGGATGGATAGTGATTTTCCTTCCTCTCAAATAACCAATCCCAACAAATTTATTTTTCAAGCATGCACAGTGTTGGTCTTCCCCAACAGGTGAAATCATTTGTGGGCCAGGATATCCTTATTGGGCTACTGTAAACAGATTCTCTATGACCCACCATGGGCGACCAAATATCATAGTATATATTCAACCAATTCCTATATAAAAACAATATAGGAGGGAAATATGGATGAAGAGGGAGATAATTGAGGAGGAAGGATAAAAATTGGATGCAAGGTGGAAGATCCATCAATTCTTTGAAAAGTTAAAATACCACATAACATTAATGTAGAAAAAGAAATTTCCTCAAAATCTACAGACCGAAAACCCTTTCTGGATATCACTATGAAAATCATAAGTGGATGCCCTCTTTTTATTCCATTACTATATGTAATAATCAGCTATGTGTTGTAATCCTAGCCCCACATAGGAAGAAAATACATGAGAGGAACATGGCCCCCTGGAGAACCGTTCTAAATGGATGAAACCCACACCCATGTTGAAATGCACTGCACTGAGGGAACCCACACTTGGGTTGCAATGATTTATGTCGAGGGAACCCAGTCCCGTATAGGAACCTGGCTTGTGGAAGAAGACCTCCAAGGGCGTTCATTCTTTACACCCTCCCTACCCCAACCATAATACCATTTGAACCCACTTTAGACCACCTAAAAACCATTCTAATAGTATTAGTCCAAGGCATATTCCATATATTCAAAATATGTAAAGACAAATAATTTTACACATCAGCGTTCCCTCTTGATCATATGTTCCTATGGTAAGAGGGGACCTATTGCTAACCTTTTTAATAAAGGGGGTCCTTAGAATATTCTCAGGAATACATTCCCATGGTAATGAGGGTTCCGACCATGGTGTTACTCACATGGACCTCCATGTTTAGGGATTGAGGGGGAACCACTCACCTTTCCCTTTGATAAGGGTTAGTGAAAAATCCTTCTCTCGTCCTATCTGATATTAGTAACATTGAATCCCTCCTAGAGTGATCCTCTATCCATTATTATAGGAGGTTTCAAGTTTTCTCATATTCACCTATCAGGTCATATCCATAAGTCAATATGACTATCAGGTTTACCAAATTAGATAGAAGATGGGCACTAGAGCCCTCTTTGGTCCTCCATTACACCGACATCATAAACCAGTAGACAAAATAAATCTTTTGGTTTTCCATATCTTCCACTTCCACTTATTCCTCACACTAAGAATGGATCATTATGAATAAGATGTGAGTGGTGATAATGAAATCCATATGATGAAAATCAGAAGGCCACAAATATAAATGAAATTTTTACAAGACCTTCAAATCAAAATGATTATTGATATTCCTCATGGGTAAAGATCCATGGGCCTCTTACATGGTAATAAACCCCAAACCATGATAAAAACTCTCAAACATCAATAATACCTGTGTGAAAACCCATAAAAGGGTCATATTCCCAATGAATCAAGAATGTATGCATACTATATAGTTGTAATTCCCAACTAAATTCTAAACTATACTGTTTTTGAGTCCTAACTAACATGGATATGTAGGAATCCTCTCTATGGTCAAATACTAACACCCAAAATAACCATAATCTTCTCTAGGCCATATTCCTGATAGGGTCACCCCCAACCTGGAGGGACATATTCATTCTGAGTCTCTTTCATCACTATAATTATAGGAACATATTACCTCTAAGATCGTGATCCCACACGAGAGGTCAAATCCCTTTTAAGTCCCTCGAGTAGCCTCAAAATAATTCACACACAAAAAATTAACTAGGAACATTCCACCTTGGAAATATTGTAAAATGATGTGAATCATGACGGTTTGGTACAAGACACATGACCTTAAAAGTAAGATATGTCCCACTTATATGCAACTAACCACGTGGTTTTAGATTCCTTTCATAACGATATGTAGGGAACCCATCTTTTGAATTTGATCCCAATATCAACACAACTCATATCTCCCTGAATAATAATAAACTCTAGAGCACCCCATTGTGTGGCTTAAAACTTGTATTAAAAAATGAATGACCAAGGATCCATGCCCTTCTGGTACCATTGATGGTGAACCTAAAATACATGCCAATCCATCCATTGATAGATACCCTCATATGAAAATAGATGATTCTAATTTCAGGTTTATTAATAATTGATTATTGATTTCAGGGTAATCCACATAAAACATTTGAATGATCAAAGGACTCATGAACATGTCTAAAATCAAAACTATAAGAGAGTGCCATATTATGAAATAATCCACCCTAAAGGGTGTGATGATACCAACCTCACATACTCTTGAAAAATGTGAATCCCAATGAATTGTTGAACCATCTCCCAATAATATTTTTCTATTAGAAATAATGTTCATGGAACATCTCGAATAAGGGAACCATTTGGTGTTTCCAGCTCCAAAAACAAAACCCATTGGAATCTGTTCAAAAAAATGGAGAACTCATTATAGATGATTGGGAAAAAATTAAATTCACCAAAATCAACCATACCTAGAAAAGGCATGGCCATGTTTTTATTGGGAATAATGGGTTTTTAGGTTTTTATGGTTTTTTAGTCGTTTAGTTTTTTGGGTTTTTTGTGGTTATAAAAGTTTTTTACTTTTGTGAAATTTCATTAAGTGTTTTTAGGAATTTTAAGGGATTTTATTTTTTAGTGATTTTTAGGTATTTTTTAATGATTTTAATGGTTTTCAGAGTTTTTAGTGAATTTATAGGGATTTTATAGTTTTTTGGGGTTTTGGGTTTTTAGTTATTTGGTATTTATGATTTTTATATATTTTAAACATTTTTAGGGGATTAGAGGGTTTTTATAGTTTTTAGTGGTTTTTATGATTTTATGGGTTTTTAATATATTTTATTGTTTTTTGGGATTAGTGGTTTTTTGATGTTAACGATATTTTTAAGGTATTATATATTTTTAACATATTTAATATTTTCTTGGGTTTTAAGTGTTTATAGGTTTTTTATGGCTTTCATAGGATTTTCTTGGCTTTTGGGGGTTTTCTATAATTATTAGGATTTGTAGAGCTTTTTTAGTATTTTCCTGGGCTTTAAGATTTTGATGAATTTTGAGGGTTTTTATCATTTGTAGGGTTTTTAGGGAATTCATGTATTTTATGGTTTTTACGGTTTTCTTAGGAATATTTTGGTTTTTACATTTTATTAATTTTTAGGGATCTTTAGAATTTTAATAGTATTTTATGTTTTTAGGGATTTTGATGGTATTATCGTTATTAGGGTGTTATGGTTTTTTATGGTTTTTTTTAGTTTTTAGGTTATTATGGATTTTTAGATATTTTGACGTCTTTATGGTTCTAAAGGGTTTTTATTTTTTAGTGGGGTTTTAGGGTTTCTATGGGGGTTTAAGGTTTTTTTGTGGGTTCTAGGGTTTTTTGGTCTTTAAGGGTTTTATACTTTTACATACGTTTTTGGGTTTCTATATTTTTCAACATTTGTTTTCTTTTTAGTGGATTAAGGTGTTTTTAGTTTTGTATGTTATTTCTGGTTTTTCAGTGTTTTTATGTTTTTTGTGTTTTTAGAGATTTTTGGGGTTTTAGGATTTTTATAGGTCTTTAGGGTTTTTAGTGATTTTTAGGGTTTTTAGGGGTTTTATGGTTTAAGAATATTTTTATGGTATTTAAGTGTTTATTTGGTTTTTCCGGTTTTCAAAGGGGGTTTCCAAGGTTTTTGTGTTTTTAATGATTATATGGATTTTTTTATATTTTTAATGATTTTTTTTGTATTCAAGGGGGTTTTAGGATATGTTAGGTTTTAGGGTAATTTTTTGTTTTTAGGGAATTAAGGATTTTTAGAGTCCATTATAATTTTTAGAGGTTTTAAATGGTTTATAGATTTTTGGTAGTTTTTAGGGGTTTTTAATGTTTTTTGATATTTTAACAAGATATAGTTTTTAGGGGTTTTAATTATTTTTAGGTTTTTCGGTTTTCTTATGGTTTTTACGTGTTTTTAGGATTTCTTATGTTTTGAGTTATTTTTAGTGAAATTTTAATATTTATTTGATTTCTTTTTGCATTTTTAGGGGTTTTTAGGGGTTTTGGGTTTTAAGGGATTTTAACATTTTTAGGTTTTTATTGATTTTAAGTGCTTTTTTAATTTTAAGGATTTTTTTTCATTTTTCAGAGGTTTTTGTGTCTTTATGTTTTTAGATGCTCTTATATTTTTGTTGGATTTTTTTTTGTTTTTAGGGATTTTATAGATTTTGAGCGTTTTGAGATTTTTATGGTTATATTTCGGTTTTAGGGGTATTTTGAGTTTTTTAGGGTTTAATTATTTTTTAGATTCTTTAATGTTTTTTGGGGTTTAATGGGATTTTAATGTTTTTAGTGGGTTTTTAGGGTTTTTGTGTGTTTTTAGGTTTTCATGGGTTTTAGTGGTTTTTTTGTTTTTTTGGGATTTTATGTTTTTAGGGACATTGTGGTTTTTGGGGTTTTAAGTGTTTTTTAGGTTTTTAGTGTTTAAAGTGTTTTTTTGGTTTTTATGGTTTCCTCATTGTTTTCAGAATTTTTAGTGGTTTTTATGTTTTTATGCATTTTTTGGACTTGTTTAGGATTTTTATGCGTTTTGGGTTTTAGGGATTTTGAGGGGTTTTAGTGTCTTTATGGGTTTTAGGGGTTTTAGGGTTTTTATTTTTTTTAGGGTTTTTATAATTTTTAGGTTTTTAGTGGTTTTAATTGGTTTTATGTATTTAATGTTTTCTTTGGGTTTTCATTGTTTTTAGGGTTTTTTACATTTTTAGGTATTTTAGTGGTTTTCTAGGATTTTTATTGATCTTTATCATTTTTAGGTATATTTATGGTTTCTAGTGGTGTTGGGTGCTTTATGGTTTTTTGGATGTTTAGGGTTTTTTTAGTTTTAGGGGTTTTAAAGTGTATTTATAGTTTTTAATGTTTTCTGTGGTTTAAAGCTTATTTAGAGTTTTTATTGGTTTAGGTTTTTTTATTATTACTAGTGTTTTTAGGAATTTTGAGGGGTTTTAGGGTTTTAGGGTTTTTAGGGTTTTTAGTGTTTTTAGCATTTTTTAGGTTTTTTGGGTTTTAAGTGTTTAGAGGGTTTTTTTGGTTTTCTTATGGGGTTTCAGAGTTTTGAGGTGTTTTTAAGTTTTATGTAATATTTGGTAATTTTTTTCTTTTTTAGGGTTTTATGGAAATTTTGGATTTTTTGGGTTTTACAGGTTTTTAGGAGGTTTATAGGGTTTTTATGGTGTTATATGATCTTTAATGGGTTTTTATGCTTTTACGGTCTTTTTGGATTTTAGGGTTTTTAGGTTTTTTAGTTTTCTGATTAATTTTAGATTTTTAAGGTTTTCTTATGGGTTTTCAGGGTTTTTAATGCTTTTTATGAATTTTTAATGATTTTTTAGTATTTTTAAGATTTTTACGAGGTTTTAATTATTTGGAGGGTTTTTAGTGTTTTTTTAGTTATAGGGGATATTAGCATTTTTTTTTAATTTTTTTGGGGTTATATGTGTTTTACGATTTTTAAGGTTTTCATAGGGGTTTTCATGTTTTTCAAGATATTTTTTGGTTTTCTTATTTTTTAGTATATTTAGAGGATTTATGGGATTTATGAATTTTAAGGGATTTTTGGGTATTTAGGTATTTTTTTGGGTTTTTATGGTTTTCATGAGTTTTAGGGTATTCAACTTTTTTGGAGTTTTTAATATTTTTAGGGATTTTAAGGGATTTTATAAATTTTCATGGTTTTTAGGGGTATTATGTGTTTTTAGGAAATGTTGGGGTTTTATGGTTTTAGGGGGTTTGGTGTTTTAGGGTCGTTTAGGGGTTTAAAATTTTTAGCCTTTTTTGGTTTTAGAGTTTTTAAGGGTTTTTTTGGTTTTTATGGTTTTTATAGGGATTTTTATGGTTTTTAAGGGTTTCTTAGTTTCTTTTGGGATTTTTAGGGCCCTTTATGTATTTTTATTCTTTTAGGTATTTTGAGGGTTTTTTGGGTTTTTAGGTGTTTAGGTGAATTTTAGCTTTTTAGGGGTTTGATATGATTTTGATTTTTGAGGTATTGTTATGAGTAATCTTGTGGTTTTTCAGGTTTTTATGGTGCTTTTATGTTTTTAGTAAATTTTAGTTTTTTTATCATTTATATATATGTTAAGGGGTTTTAGGGATTTTTCTGGTTTTGGTGAATTTTTATGGTTTTAATTGGTTTTTTGCTTTTTCGGAATATTTATCCTTTTGGGTTTATAGTTTTTTGGGGTTTTTAATGTTTTTTGGTGTTAATAGGGCTTTTATATTTTTTAGTGGTTTTTATATTATATAATGGTTTTTAGGGTTTTATTTGTGTTTAGTGGTTTAATGTTTGTTGGGGTTTAAGGGGTTTTAGCATGGTTTAGGGTTTTGGGGTTTTAGGTTTTTTAATGTTTTAATGGGTTTCATATATATTTTTTGTATTTCGGTGTGTTTTACATTTTTTGGTATTTTATGGTATTTTTAGGCATTTTTATGTTTTTAGGGTTTTTAGATATTTAAATTGGTTAGGGGGGGTTTATGGTTTTTGTAGTTATTTATTGTTTTCATGTATTTTTAGAGATTCATTAAACTTTTTGGGGATGAAAGGATTTTTACAGTTTTTAGGGGGTTTTGGGATTTTTAGTGATTTTAGGGTTTTAATCATTTTAACGATTTTATGATTTTTATGGGTTTTATGGTCTTTTAAGGATTCTTGTGGTTTTTAGCATTTTTAGGTTTTTATGTGTTTATGTTTTTATATTTTTATTATTTTCATAGGGTTTTTATTTTTTTAGTGTTTTTTCATTTTAGTATTCTTTGGGAATTTTTTTGGACTTATAAGGCTTTTAGGGATTCTTTGAATTGAGAGTGTTTTTTGGTTTTTTTGGGTATTTATTGGTTTTTAGGTTTTTAGGGGTTATTTAAGTTTTTTAGGGGTTTTAAAGACTTTAAATTTTTTTTTAAAATATGCCGGTTTTAAAGGGGTTTTAGAGTTTTCAATGGTTTTTAGGTTTTTATAGGTTTTTAATGTTTTATTGTATTTCGGGTTTTATTGTTTTTTAGCTTTTAGACGTTTTTAGTGAATTTAGGTTTTTTCAATTTTCTTTGGGTTTTTCAATTTTTTCCGGTTTTTTAGGGATTTTAAGTATTTTTTTAATTTTAATAATTTTTAATGATTTTAACTATTTTTATGTGGTTTTAGGGTTTTTATGGGTTTTTGGGTTTTTAGGATATTTTTTGTGTTTTATGGTATTTAAGGTTTCCAAATTTTTTTATATTTTTTGGTGTTTAAAAGGTTATTTGAGTGTTTAGTCATTTGATTGTTTTTATTCATTTGTAGGGTTTTTATGGTTATTAGGATTTTTTTGGTTTAAGGTGTTTTAGTGTTTTTATGGTTTTCATTTTTTTTTTGATTTTTTGGGGTTTTGAGTGTATACTTTTTTAAAATTATCTTTGGGATATACATGGTTATTTGGATCATTTAAATTTGTAAGGATTTTTCAATATTTTTAATGTTTTAGGGTTGTTGGGTCCTAGAAATTTTGTACATAAGAGGATAATTATATTAGGATTGACAAAGGGTGGAAATGAAACCCAAATGAAGGGTGAGGAAAAATTTCAAAGGGACAAAACCGCGAAGAAAAAAATGTTCCACTGACCACTGTTGTGTAGGGAATTACACCACTTCGAAAATCACCCATAAACGAAAATATTTCATGGGAAGGGGTGGATATATTAGCGCTCACATATGATGAAATTTCATTTTTGGGGAGAGGTGGTGATTTCCACCCCCAAAAAAAGATGCATCCCTGAAAACTAAATCAATTTCAAGGTGAGGCGGTATCATCGAATCCCACAAAAGAAAAGATGTCGATTGTGGGTCCAGGTTGTGAATTCCACCCCAGGAAACTATTTTCCTCATTGACTAAGTCTGTTGTGGGATTCCGTAAAGGAAGGTCCATGACCCACCACATACGACCACCGATGACAGTACATGGTGTCTCCGTTATTCTACAAATAGAACTATAGGGGACCCATAAAGGATCACCAAAGACTGAAATGAGGAGAGATTGGATAAATGAACTGAAGAGATCCAATTTAAGGAACCATGAAATATGGAGCCCATCAACGATTCCTCGAAGGTAAAACCTGGCGCATTAAGGATAAAATATTAGGTCATCTGGTTGTCTGTGAACCCGAAGTCCCCTTGCGAACACAATCCTACAAGGCACAAGAAGTAAACCCCATTGAAAATAGGAAACCCACATAAGGAAAATACAATGTGGGGACAACCATTATCTATGTACCAAAATCATACATGGGAAGAACTCTTCCCTATATAGATAAACTACATGCTGGTGGAAATTGGCACTGCATAGAAACCCTCTATGTAGGTGGAAACAGGTCCCACGTATCTTCATGCTATTCAGGAAAAACCCTAGCCTGCAAAGAAAAAAACTTCATGGATGGTCCCCTATCATGTATAACAACAATCTACATAGAGGGAACCCCATCCCACATAAGAATCAGCAACACAAAATAGTGTATCCTAGGGTGTTATGTTATCCATCTCCCATCATCCTCTTCAATTATGTCATCACCCCCCCCCATTGGACCCTCCGCGAACCACTCCAAAGGAATTAGGCCAAGGCCCCTTCCAAATTGACTTTATATGCATGATAAGATCATTGATGACATATGCATACCATTTAGAGTTTGCATACACATGGTAAGAGGAGTCACCTGAGTAACCTCTGCTATAAGGTGGACCCTCAGAATGATTTCAATATTACATTCCCATTGTAACATTGATTCCATCCTTGGGGTTCACACAATAACATGTCTATTCTAGGTATTGATAGGAATTTCTGGCCTTTCCCATAGATGAGAGCTAGTGTTTATCAATCCTCCCTCTCTCAGAACCAATTTTAGGGAACTCCTCTTGAGTTAAGCCCATAGACTTTCTTTTGGAAGGTGTCACTATTTTTCCTCTTCATCTTTTACTAATACATATCGAGATAGATCATAAAATACGACGATCTACAAGATGAAAAGGAGATAGGATGTGGGAAAAAATAATTTCATCACCCTCTCCCTTTGGGATCTATCACCATCCATCAGCAGATATGGTAGGATGATTGATATTCAGATCCACCACTTTCTCTTTCTTCTCACACTGATCATGAATCTCTTAGTCTTAGCTGTTGGTAGTGATCATGACATCCCTAAGATACCAAATGAAATGGATATGTTCCATGTATAATCCCCAATCACATGGGCGTCCCCTGAGTATAAGCCCCAACCAAATCCAAAAACTTCGCCTCAAATGGGACTTCTCCATATACGTAAGCTCCAGCTTACCAAACTACATGGGCTTAGATTCCCAATGAAATGGGATATGTATTAATCCTCTATGAGGTCCAAAACCAGCATCAAAATCCACCATAATGTTCTCTATTCCATATCCATGGAAGGGTCACATTCACCATGGATACTATATCTCTTCTTGCCTCCTCGGACTGCCTTGGAATAAGTCCCAAACCTTGAATAAGAACCTAACACATAGACATCCTTTCCACATGACATTAAACTACCTAGTTGGGTCCTCATCACACGACATTAAAAGGTGATTTGTCCAGTTAAGTAGCACCGTGCTATGTGGGTTTCGATTCATCTTATGATGATGTATAGGAATCCCATTTCTTGGGTTCAATCCCAAAATCAAAATTACTCCCTTCCACCGGATGATGATAAACATCAGATCACCCCAGCACATGACCTAAAACTAGTATCGACTTAGTAAACAACCAGAGGATCCCTAATATATCCAAGAAAGGGTAACATTGAAGGAGAACCTAGGATACATAAAGATCCATCTATTTATGGAGAAACTCAGATACATATTGATGAATTTGAACTTTTTTGTAGTATTAATGGATCATTTCCTTAGGGTAATACATAATATACACATTTGGGAATGATACAAGGATTCATGAACATATCTTAAATCTATAAGAGAGCCCCAGAATAGGCAATAATTTTACCCCAAAAGGGTGTGATTATTCTGACATCCCAATCTCTCAACCAACATGAGTTATTATGTGTCATTGGAAATGTTTCCCAATGAGATATTTCCTTTGTAAAAAAGGTCCATGATTCATGGATATAATATCCATTAGGCATTTCAGGATCCACAAAATAAACCATTTGGAGACTGTTCAGATGCACTGGACCTGATATGAATGATTGTATGCAATTCATCCCATGTAATCAACGATCTGACATATTTTATATCCATTAGAATCAATAGTATTTAGATATATATAGTATTTTTGGGGTTTTTTGGGGTTTTATCCGTTTTTTAGTTTTAGGGTTTTTTATCCTTTTAGGGTTGTAAAGGAATTTATAATTTTTTAACATTTTTATAGGTTTAAATGGTTTTTAGAGTATTTTGGGGTGTTCTAGTTTTGAAAAAAAAAATTAAATTTTCATATTGGTTTACGGGTTTATTTTTTTGTAATTTTGGGATTTTAGAGTATTAAAGGTCTTTTATGGTTTTTAACATTTTTTGGTTTCTAAGGTTTTTATTAGGGGTTTTCCAGGTTTTTTGGTGTTTTTAATTTTCTAGGGATATTAAGGCCTTTATAAAATTTTTATAGTTTGTTCATTTTTATAGATTTTGAGGGTATTTATGTTTTTTGGGGTTTTAGGTTTTCTTTGTGTTTTTAGGGTTTTAATGTTTTTTATAATTTTTAAAATTTTTTGGGGTTTTAAGTTTTTTTAGAGTTTTTATCTATTTTTCGGATTTTAGGGGTTTTAGGGATTTTATGGTTTCTAGGGGGTTTTGGGATTTAACAGGTTATAAGTGATTTAAATATTATTAGTGTTTTTTGGGTTTCTAGAGGTTTTAATTATTTTTAGGTTTTTCATGTTTTAATAGGTTTTTAGGGATTTTAGTGTTTTTTAATCTTAAGGGATTTATGGGGAACTTTCATAATTTTTATGGATTTTCGATATTTTTAAGAAGTTTAGGGTTCTCTAGTGTATTAGGTTGGCTTTGGTTTTTTAGCGATTTATTGATTTTTGGGGTTTTAATTGTTTTTAGTGTTTCAATTTTTTCTTAGGGTTTTTAGGGGTTTTAGGGTTTTTCATGTTTTAAGAAATTTTAGGGATATTTAGGATTTTGATGTGTTTTTAAGGTTTTAAGGGATTTTGTGGTTTTTAGGGTTTTTATGGGGTTTTTTTGGGTTTTTTGGGAAATGTGGTGTTTTTTGAATTTTGTAAAAAATTTAGGTGTTTAAAGGGTATTTAGAATTTCAAGTGGGTTAATGTTTTTTTATGTGTTTTTAGAGTTTTTTACAATTCAGTTATTTGTATATTTAGTGTTCTTTTGGGTTATGAAGTATTTTTAGGGGTTTTTAATTGTTTTAGCCTTTTCTTTGTGTTTTAGCAGTTTTAAATGTTTTAATTTTCATAATGATTTCTTATTGGGTTTTTGGTTTTTTATAATTGTGTTACATTTTTAGGGATTTTTAGGGAATTTTTAGTATTTTATGGATTTTGTGGTTTTTTTTGGAAATTGAGGTTTTTGGTGGTTTTTTGGGTTTTTAGTGTTTATTATTTATCTTTGGTTTTATTGTGTTTGGATCCTTTTTAATAATTTTTTAGGTACTAATGGGGATTTATCATTTTTAGTGTATTTTAGGGTTTTTATGTGTTTTTGTGTGTTTATGGTTTTTCGGGTATTCATCATTTTTCTATGTTTTTGGGGTATAGGGTATTTCTTGCGGTTTTTAGTGTTGTAAATCATTTTAAGTTTTTAAGGGGTTTAAGTGTTTACTTTTTGTTTTTATAGTTTTCATAGTTGTTTTTTTGTTTTTATGGTTATTTATTATTATAGTTTTTAATGAATTTATAGGTTTTTATAATTTTTATGTTTATTTGGTATTTTGATGGTTTTTAGTTTTTTTAGAGATTTTAGGGATTTTATGTTTTTAGGGGATTTAAGTGTTTTTAATATTATATATTTTTATTAGGGGTTTTCTTCATTTTTAGGGGTTTTGTATCTTTTAGGGAATTTTAAGGGTTTTTAGGGGTTTTAGGGTTTTAGGTATTTTGAGGGTTTTTATGGTTTCTTTGATTTTTTTTTATTTTTAAGGTATTTTATATTATTTTAACGTTTCTAGGGATTTAAAGGGATTTTATAGTTTTATGTGTTTAGTGTCTTTAGTTTTTTTAATGCTTTGGGGGGGTTTTATGATTTTTAAGGGTTTTTAGTATTTTTAGGGGTTTTAGGCCTTTTAGCATTTTAGGTTTTTATTGGGATATTAAGTGCTTTTAGTATTTCAAGGATTTATTAGGGGTTATTAGTGTTTTTTATGTTTTTTTATGTTTTTAAAATATTTATTGGGAGTTTTTATGGTTTTTTGGGGTTTTACAGATTTTGGGGCACTTAGGGTTTTTATGGGTTATATGTTTTTTTGGTTTTTACGGTATTTTTATTTTTTAGGGTTTTAATTGACTTTTAGAGTTCTTAATATTTATGGATTTAAATAGTATTTATAGTATTTATTTAATATTTTTTATTGTTCGGGATTTAAGGGTTTTATATGGTTTTAGGGGTTTTAGTGACTTTTTAGGGTTTTAGGGATTTTAGTGTTTATTTTGGTTTTAAGGGATTTAAATGTTTTTATGTTTATATTGTTTTCTTAAGGATTTTTACGGTTTTAGGGATTTAATTTTTTTTAGTGATTTTTTTGGGTTTCATATTTTTTATGGTTCTTAGGGATTTTGATGGTTTTTACAGATTTTAGTGTTGTAAGTTTTTTTTTGTTTTTTTGGGTTTTTAGGTTTTTGTTGAGTTATTTGGTGTTTTTAATGTTAATATATTTTTTTAAAATTTGTGGTTTAAAGAGTTTTTAGATTTTTTAGTGTATTTTTTGTGTTTTTACGAGTTATAGGGGATTTTATAGTTTTAGGTACTTTTATACGTTTTACGGTATTTAGGATTTTTTGCGGTGTTTGTATATTTGGAGGTTTTTATGGTTTTTTTGTTTTTTAGTTCTTTAGGGGATATATGATTTGTTATGTTTTTATGGTTCTCTTATGGGTTTTTACAATTTTTTATATTTTTTGGGATTTTGAGGGTGTTTAGGTTTTTTATGTTTTTTAGGTTTCTTAAAGATTTTGAAGGTTTTTAGGGTTTTTAGGTGTTTTAGAGATTATATGGGTTTCTGGGTTTTTAGCGGTTTTTAGGATATTTAAGGGTTTTATATTTTTTAATGTTTGTATGATTTTCTTTGGGGTATTCATGGGTTTCATAATTTTTTATGTTTTTATGGATTTTAGTGAATTTTTGGTTTTTCTATATTTTTGATGGTTTTCAGGGTTTTTTAGGGGTTTTAGAGTTTTTTAGTGGTTTAGAGGTTTTTTTTGGTTTATCTGGGATCTATGTGTTTTTTAGTGTTTTTAGGGTTTTTATTGGTTTTAATTTTTTTTTAATATTTTTAATTGTTTAAAGGACTCTTTGAGTTTTAGTGTACTTGTAGGGTATTTTTGGGGTTTTTGGGTTTTGTTGTTTTTAGGTGTTTTTAGAGTACTTTTTGTGTTTTGGCATTTTTTTATTTTCTGGGGTTTTTAGTGTTTTTTATGTTAAAATGTTTTCCAAGTTTTTTATGGATTTTGGTGGTTTTAATAATTTTAGAGAGTTATTGGGTTTTTATAATATTTCAAAGTTATAGGTATTTTTAGGGATTTTATGGTTTGTAGTGTTTTAGGGATTGTTTAATGTTTTTAGCATTTTTAGGTTATTATGGCATTTGAGTGTTTTTAGGTATTTATGGTTTTCATAGGGGTTTTCATGTGTTTTATATTTTTCCCTTTATAGTGATTTTAGGTCATTTTTTGTTATTTTTATAGTATTTTGGGTCTTTTAGGGAATTATTGGGTTTTATTATTTTTATGGTTATTTCGTTTATTTCGGTTTATTTTCGTTTTTGTGGTTATATTTTTTTTACAGTTTTTAACTTTTTCGGGGGATTAAAGGGTCATTATAGTTTTTTTAGTTTTTTGGATTTTTGTGTGTTCTTAGGGTTTTATGGTTTTAGGGTTTTTAGGGGGTTTCAGGTTTTTAGGGTTTTTAGGGTCCTTTTAGTGTGTTATTAAGGTTTTTTTGGTTTAAGGTTTTTAGGGGTTGTATGTGTTTTATAAGGGTTTCTTTGGTATTTTCTGGGTTTGGAGTTTTTTCAATTTTTAGGTAATTATATTTATATATTCTTTGGAATTATTTTTGGATTTATAGTGTTTTTAGGTTTTTCTATTTTTTATGATTTTTTAAGGTTTTTAGGATTTTTGGAGTTTTTAAATTTTTTCATTTTTTTGGGGTTATATGTGTTTTGATTTTTTTATGTTTTTATATTGGGTTTTCTGGGTTTATAGTTTTTTTATGTTTTTTGAGATTTCTAGGAAATTTTTTAGTATTTCTATGATTTTTTGTTTTTTGTGTGTTTTATGGTTTATATGGGATTTTGGGTTATTTGGGGACTAATGGGGTTTCAATGTTATTTAAAAAAATAGGATTTAAAGGTTGTTTTCTATATTAAAGGTTTTAGTTGTTTTATCAGTTTTTAGGGTAATTATTTTTTATGGGGATTCACGGTTTTCAGGTTTTTATGGTTTTTAGCGTTTTTTAGATTTTTGGGGTGTTTATGTGTTTCTAATTTTTTTGGGTTTTCATAGGGGTTTCCATGGTTTTTAGTATTTTGGAATGTTTTTAGGTATTTTTAGTGCCTTTTTAAGATATTTTTTGTTTTTATTGTTTTTAGAGAATTTGATGGTTTTTAGGGAATTCTTATGCTTTAAGGTTTTTTCTAGGGTTTTTAGCATTATTAGGGGTTTTAGGTGTTTTTATGTTTTCAATTTTTTCATAGTTTTTTTATGGTTTTAGGGTTTTCTTTGTTTTTATGGGTTTTTTGAACGTTTTATTATTTTTATGGGTTTTAATTGTTTTTAGGGATTTTGAGGTTTTGGGGGGTTTTAGGATTTTTATGGATTTTTTAGTAATTTTGGGTTTTTTTTTGAGTTTTTTTGGGTTTTATGTATTTTTATAGTTTTATAACATTTTTATGGTTTTAAAGGGTTTTTATAATTTTTAGTGGTTTCTATTATGAATATGGATTTTTTATGATCTTTACGGTTTTAAGTTATTATATGGTTTTAGGGTTTTTAGGATTATTAGGTTCTTTTTAGGGTTTTTAACTTTTTATGGGCTTTATGAATATTTAGGTTTTTAATGTTTTCCTAGGTGGTATTAGGTTTTTATGGGGGTTTTTTACAGTTTTAGTTATTTTTAAAGGTTTTTATGATTTTTATTGTGTTTTGTGTTTTCAAGGATTCTAAGGGTTCTTATAAGTTTTATGGGATTTAATGATTTTTATTATTTTTAGGTGTTTTGGGGTTAAATGTGTTTTTAGGATTTTAATGTTTTATTTGGGTTTTTCATGGTTTTAGGGGTTTTTATGTTTTTAGGGACTTTTAGAAATTTTTTATAATTTTTATTGTTTTTATGGTTTTTTGGGATTTTGAGGGGTTTTATGTTTTTTTAGTTTTAGGGGTTTTTCATTTTTTTAGTTTTTTTTGAGTTTTTTATGGATTTGAAGATTTTCTAGCATTAATTAAAAAAACTAATTGGGTTTAAAGGGTTTTTAGAGTGTTTAGTGGGGTTTTATCATTTGATGGGGTATTAGGGTATTTTAATGTTTTTAGGGGTTTTTATGTGTTTTAGTGGTTTTTATGGTTGTTTAACAATTTTGTCATATACCATTTATCTTGATCTAAGAATCCCTAGAACCATGGGTTATATTGTTCATCTTCACTTCCATGGAATCTCAGAACATCTTGGTCGGAAGACCCCTTTATTACTCATTGTTTCCATGGTAGATGGTCTTTATTGTATGACCTAAAACCACAAGACCCTATTTCATCCTAGTCACATGATGTTAAACCAAACAATAATTTCATTTGTAAATGATGTCAAAATGTTGTCTATCCTAATGTACAATGATTAGGATGCTCTGAAAAACTAGCCCAAGAAGCCCTGTGACATAAGCACGAGATTCCTCTAGTAAGGTAACTCCCTAAATTCCAGAATAACAATTACGGTGCTTCATGCCATCTTTTTCAGGTTGTATAATTTTCATCCTTATCACATTATGCTAAAATGCATGGTAAAAATCCCTCTCAGTCAATGTTAAAATCTTAGGAATATGTATTGCTTGATTCCTATCATTACTGGATACTTAATAATTCTCGATTCTTATATCTTTGCCCACCTGTAACATAAATGTTCCCCCACTCTAATGTTTATGAGTCAGATCTACATAGTAGGGTCCAGGATGGGCTCTCATCCCACTAGTGAGCCAATGATTAATGAAAAATACCCTCTCCCAAATGATAATTTGATCAGTTTGGGGAATCTTTCACATAACTACATATGGAAATATTCTCATCTCAATGGGATACATACTGACACATAGATGTCACATCCTAAACCAGCCACTATAATGTCAAAATTCCCTTTCCTTAATTTTAATCACCTTTGTGTGGTGAAAGAATATTTCGCTACTCCTTATTTCCAAAACCGAGCACAGCTCTCATGGGTTTAAGAACATTGCCAATCTATTTCCCGTATGATTAGGGAATATATGTTCACATCGAGGCTAACATGACCCTAGATATAATAGGCACACCAGAAGAATTTAGCTCCAGATACTAAACTTCATGGATAAAATCCCTCTTACTCAATAATAGAATTTAATGACTATTTGTATCTTGTTTCCTAAAACCACACGATATGTAGTGACACACAGATCTCCAACTATGGGCTGTGACCATATATTTTTTTCATGTCGATTCATATATAACCTTAATTAATGATGTTAAGATGTATGGCTGATATCCTCACCACATGACACTAAACTACATGATTTCCAAAAAACTATGTCAAGATTGATTCCTTTTATCACAGGATACATAGTGAGGACTAAATATTCAAGTATGGTCCCAACGAAAATATAAAAATCTCCACCGTTCCTATCTATGGGTCATATCTACATTGATAACATTAACATGAGAACTATGTATGGATTGATTCATACATTACTGAGATACATAGTGATTCTTGGATCCTACATCCCAGTCCAACTGATGTTCAAAAATCCCCCACTATCCTATTTATGAACCATATATTCATTGGAGGGTTTATTATGGGTTCTCACCCCACTCGTGATACCATATTCCATGAAAAGGTCCCCTATGCATGAAAAAAGTTAGAACAATGTGTGGGAAGTCCTTCTTAGAACTACATATGGTTTGATTATGACTAGAATGAGATATATAGAAATGCCCATACCTTATTTTTTGGGCCCAAACATAAAATAAAACCCCCATTTCTTGTATGATGGAAAGACCCATGTTAAGAAATAATTGATCCATATTATTGTTAATTTTTAGTGTGAAATTATCCGCCCATATTTGGTCACTTCCCTTACCCAAACCAGACACTACATCCAGGGTAGACCAAATTTTCACAATAATTCCTCAGCCATCGAAAATGGTAGGTCAGTGTCCTAGGGACACCATTTTTTAACTATTCATGATACACACTAGGTTTATTTTCATAAATATCCCACACTAGGCTTTTCTACTAGAGGTAATTTCATTCCTAGGAGATACAACATCTATTAAAATAAGGACAAATGAAATTTTTTGTCCCAAATAATTCATCGTATCCAAAAGTCTCCAGATTTCATCTTACATCCTTCCCCCTTCATTCCTGAATATGATAGAATATCCTTGGGTAGATTACCATGAAAAAGGGGATGTTAGTAATCTGTCGTTCAAAAGTAAGTGACCTTAAATCATAGCCCTTACACTTCCTTTTTGAAATATGTTATACTACTTGGATCATGTCCAAGTTGAAGGACATTAAAATTCACTAGCTACCCTCTTTTATACCAGCCAAATTCATATAGTATTGGTTTCCCCATTAATGAACATAACCAATATAGATGCTCCCATCATTCTCAAGCATCACCCCGTGATAATCCACTCTTCATGTTCATGGGAGATTCGAGTTTTCACAGACTACCCGACCATTGGAAATGAGAGGTTAGCTTCTTGTGGACACCACTTCTTCAATATGCATAATACCCCCTAGTTGGCATTGCATAAATCACCCAAAAAATGATTTCCAACTGAAGGAAAGATAATTATTTGGAGAGACCTATTTTATCTCTATATGCCTTGAAAAAATCACAATGGAAATATCATTTTGAACATGCTCTACATTTACTCTATGTGTACATGTTCATCATAATGCATGAGAACCAAAAATCACAAAATTATGAACCAAACAACCATCTTCATATTTTTAAATAATTTTTTAGTATTATCAATTAGAAATCCCTACTTTTGTCATCACCTCAGAACTCTTGGTAAAATTTTTTGACCAAAAATAAATGTTTCATTAGTTTAGCTCATAAGACACTAATATTCACACAAAAGAGACACAATACTCCACAAGATAAAAACCCAAAGAAAAAATGCACAATGGGTAAAAGTGACGTTTTATCTTACAAGTTAATAACTCCACATGGTTTAGACAAAAATTTGTGAAATGAAATGAAAAATGCACAAAACAAGTTGGGATAAAAACAATAAAATTATTCCATAATAAAAACATGAGACATGTCCTCTATGACTTCAACACATTAGACATAGGAAACAATTAGTATGTTAAAAAAGATGAATATTTTGCGTGATATGATAAAGAAAAAGTACTAGAGTTCGAAATAGTTTTCATTTATCCATGTAATGGGAACAAAGGAGGACAACCCATAGTTCAGAAGATCTCTATATCAGTAAGTCATTGTTATTAGAAATCCCACTCAGTAGATTCTTAATGTTTAATCATCTCATATTATAAATCATCTACCTCTTGACGGATCTTAAAAAACATTATAATTTTATAATCATAACCATATCATAGTTCCTTCACCATCTCAATATCTTCTAATCTTATCTTATCATCATCCTCCACTAGCTGTTGTGCTTTATCTATGACTACCATATGATGAAACAATTTTTTCTTAAGAAACTATAACTCTTACTAAAGTCACTCTAACACCTATCAAAGCCGCTCCACTAAGGATCTATTATTCAAAACATGACCTCATCACCTCATAGCCACGCCCACATGCATAAAATCATCATTAAGGAAGATATTACTAGCTATTGAAAGGTGGGACATGGAAACTATAGTAGAAGACTAGAGAATGAAATACTCCTCCCAAGAGGAAGTCACCTATTTTACCATGTCATGTAATGAGTGGTAATCAAAACCCCAAAAATCAGTAATGAAAACAAGTGGAATAATTTCTGTAGTTATTTTTTGGAAATTTTTCTAGGAGTTATGAGAAATTAGCTTCTAGATATTCTTTTATATTGTCCCATGGGAAACACAAATATTTTTTACCACCTCCTGATCCTATTTAGAATTACTCTTAGGTGAATGAATATACTCATGAAATAGTATGACTAGAGAGGTTTCCGACTCAATGCCTACATAAATACTTGACCCAACAATCGATAGATCCTTTCAGATATAATTAGTTTGAGATAGTAGAGTGGAAACTAGAACTGTAGATGTTTGAGGAAGTAATCCAAGAGTTTGATGATTAAATAATTCAATAACTAACTTTAAAAAATAAAGGGAATAGTTGGAATCTTGGGTTACTTACCTTCTCCTGTTAAAATTCCCGCATACATAACCATCATTCTATAACTAATTTGAAAACTAGGTGTTACGAAATCAGTTTTTTGATATCATCAAGATAATTTAGGGATCTACGTGCTACATTAATATTCTTGAAAAAATATGTGGCCTCCAGAAGGTTGTTCATTGATATTGAGATTAAAAGAATAAGGTTTACAAAACTGGGAGAAATGGTTGGGTCTAATTGTCCATGATCACGAGTCACTACCCCTTCCATGAGTGTACCCCCTATATGGGGAATATCATTATGCCTGATAGTAATTTCAACATCGAAGGCTATCCTAGTAGTGGGTCCGAGGTTATTGGAATTCATTTGTGTGACCATGTGGTGACTTCCACCCCTGAAAATAATTTTCCACATTGATTAAGTCAGTTGTGGGATTCCATAATGGAAGGTCCCTAATGCACCACATACAAACTCTCAAGCAAGTACACAGTCTCCCATTCATTATATAAATAGACCCCTAGTGGACCCAAAAATGGGTATTGAATAATTAAAGGAGGAGATATTGGAAATAATAAATCAAGAGAGACAAATAAAGGAAGCTTGAAATATGTATATCGTCAATTATACCTCTCATGTAAATCCCTCCACATTAAAGATGAATTATTAAGTCATCTGGTGGTCTGTCAACCCAATGATCCATTTAGAACACATTTCAAGGAGGCTCAAGAAGACAACCCCTTGGAAAATAAGAAACCCACGACGATAATATTTTATGTGGTTTTAACCCTTCACCATGTAGAAAAATGATACATGGGATGAAATATGCACAGTATTGAAAAAAAAATTCTGGTGGAACTCTGGTCTGCATAGAAAACCGCAATGCAAGTGGAAAGTGGTCCAATGTATCTTCATGCTATGTGGGTAGAACCCGGGTCTGCAAAGAAAAACACAACATGGATGGTCACATATCACACATCAATACATGCTATGCAAAGGGAACCCCATCCCACATAACAATTATCTACATACAACAGGGTATCCTAGGGTGTTCTATAATCCACCTCCCATCATCCTCTTCCATTGTGTCATAATCCCACATGTTAGAACCCTCCATGAACCATTCCAATGGAATGAGGCCAAGTCCCTTCCAAATCCACATGATATGTATGATAAGATCATCGATGACATATGGATAGCCTTTTGAGATTATATAACCATGGTAAGAAGATTCACCTGTGTAACCTCTTCTGTAAGGTGGACCCTCAGAATGATTTCAAGATTAAATTCCCATTGTAACATCAGTTCCATCCTTGAGGGGCTCACATTAACATAAATATTATAGGGATTGAGATAAATTTTTTTCCATTCTCTTAGATGAGGGATAGTTTCGAACATGCCTCCCTCTCTCAGAACTAATTTTAGGTTACTCCTCTTTATGAAAGCCACTTCCAATTCTTGTGGGAGGTGTCACTATTTCTCATCTACATCTTAGCCTAGGAAATATCTAGATAGATCATAAAATATGACTATCTAGGAGGTAAAAAAGCGAGAGGAGGTGGAAACAATTATTTCCTTCTCCCTCACCCTTTCTGATCCATCACCATCTATCAACGGATAGAGTAGGATGTATGTTCTTTAGATCCACTAATTCCTCTTATTTCTCACACTGATCATGAATCACATGGGCTTAAAGGTTTGGAATGATCATGACATCTTCAAGATCCCAAATCTAATGGATAACTTCTATGCATAAGCCCCAATCACATGGGCATCCCCCGAGTATAAGACCCATCCAAATCTAATCAATTCCCCTCAAATTGTACTTCTCCATATATGTAATCCCAAACATACCAAACAACATGGGCTATGATTTCCAATTAAATGGGATATGTATTAATCATCTATGAGGTCTAAACCTACCATCCACATCAACAATAATGTTCTCTAGTCCATATCCCTTGTAGGGTCATGTTCACCGTAGAGACTACATCTCTTCTGGTCCCCTCAAACTTCATTGGCATAAGTACCACACCATGAATAGGAACCTTCCACCTGGACATGCTTTCCACATGATATTAAACTGCTTGATTGGGTCTTCATCACAAGAAATTACAATGTGATGCTTCCAGTTAAGCGAAACCTAAATATGTGGGTTTTTATTCGTCTTATGTTGATGTCTTGGAAGCCCATTTCTTGGGTTCGATCCCAACATCAAAATAACTCTCTTCCAATAGATGATGATAAACATCAAAGCACCCAGGCACGTGACCTAAAAGATGTGTCGACATAGTAAACAACCAGATGATCCATAATCCTTCCAAAAAAGGGAGACATTGATGGATAACATTGGATACATAAAGATCCATCCATTTATGGAGAACCATAGATACATACATATGATTTTGAAACCATGCGTAATCATAAAGGATTATTTCCTTATGGTAATACATAATATACATGGTTGGGAATGAACCAAGGATTCCTGAACATACCTTAGTTCTATAAGAGAGCCCCAAAATAGGCAATAATTACCCCTAAAAGGGTGTGATTATCCTAACATCCCATTCTCTCGGCCAATGTGAGTTATTAAGTGTCATTGGAAAAATTTCCCAATGAGTTCCTTTCATTGGAAATATGTTCAATGAACCATGCATATGAGAGCCATTGAAAATTTTTAGATCCATGAACAAAATCCTTTGGAGACCATTCGGATGTATTGGACCTAACATGAATGATTGTATGCAATTCATCCCCTTCAATAAACCATCTAGCGAAGTGTGTATCCATTAGAAACAATTGTTTTTAGGTATATAGAGTATTTCTTGGGGGGGTTTTAGGGGTTTTATGGGCTTTTTTGGTTTTTGGGGGTTTTCGATCCATTTAGGGTTTTAAAAGTTTATATATATTTTTTACGTGTTTAGTGGTTTAAAGGTGTTTTAGTGTTATTTTTTTGTGTTTTTTAGGTTTTTATGCAATTTTATGATTTTATATGTTTTTGTGGGGCTTTTATGTATTTTTTGGATTTTTGGATTTTAGGGTCTTTTATGATTTGTAGCATTTTTTATGTTTTTAGGGGGTTTAATGTTTTTCAGGTTTTAATGGTTTTATTTGAAGATTTCTGAGTATTTAGGATTTTTTTACCTTTTTAGAGATTTTAGGGCCTTCTTAAGATTTTAATGGTTTCTTTGGTTTTTCTTGGATTTGGGGGGTTTTTGTGCTTCTTGGGGGTTTTAGTTTTTTTGAGTTTCTAGGGTTTAAAAAGTTTTTAGATTTTTTAATATATTTATGGGTTTTATGGTTTTTTAATATTATTCATTGTTTTTCAGTTTTTAAGTGTTTTTAGGGATTTTTATGGTTTCTATGGGTATTATGGTATTTATGTGTTTTAGAGGTTTTTAGGGTTTTTAGGTCTTTTAAATATTTTTAGGTATTTATGGTTTTTTAACATTTTTAGGGCTTTTATGGGTTTTCATTATTAACCGTTTTTTGGGGCTCTTTTGGTATTTTTTTTGTGATTCATGGGGTTTTAGGTATTTTTAGAGGTTTGTGGTTTTCTAGGGTTTTATGTAGTGTTAAGAATTTTGGCGAATTTTCCTTTTTTTAAGTGTTTTTAGTGTTTTAATGTTTTCTTAGGGTTTTTTCGGGGTTTTAGGTGTTTTCAAGTTTAAAGGTATTGTAGTAATTTTTTAGGATTTTATGGGTTTTAGGGTTTTAAGGGATTTTAATGTTTTTAGGGTTTTGAGGGTTTTTTGGTTTTTTGGGTTCTCATGTGGGTTGAGTGGTTTTGTTTGATTTAATTAGGAGTTTTACGGGTTATTTGAGTTTTTTCAAAAAATTACGGGTTTAAAGGGTTTTTAGTGTTTTATTCTGATTTAAGTATTTTATGGGTTTTTAGATATTCTTATGGTTTATATTTATTTATGGATTTAGTGGTTTTTAGAGTTTTAAATTATTTTTATGGGTTTTTTTCAATTATATGTGTTTTAGGGGTTTTAAATGTTTTTATGTTCTTATGTATTTATTAGTGGTTCTTTGGGTTTTTATAATTTTGTTACATTAAAAAAAACTAAATATTTTTTAGGATTTTTATGGGTTTAAGGGGGTTTTGTGGATTTTGAGGTTTTTTGTGGTTTTTTGGGCTTTCACGATTTTCTAATAATTTTTTGTTTTATAGGTTTTTATAGATTAATTAATCATTTTTAAGGGTTTAAATGGGCTTTAGAATTTTTAGTGTGTTATAGGTGATTTTTTTGCTTTTTGGGTATTTACGGTTTTTAGGGTTTTCATTATTTTAGTTGTTTTTTGGGGTTTAGGGTAATTTTAGGGGTTTTTAAGGATTTATTGTTTTTAAGGGGATTATGTGTTTTTGGGTTTCTATGGTTTTCTTAGGGGTTTTACGGGGTTTAGGGTTTTTTATTTTTTTATATATTATAAGGTAGGTTTTATATTTTTTATAGTTTTTATGGTTTTTTGGTATGTTGAGGGTTTTTAGTGTTTTTAGAGTTTTTAGGATTTTTAGAGATATTAGGTTTATAGGGGTTTTGAAATTTTTTTGGTTTATAAGGTTTTATTAGGTATTTTCATGGATTTTATGGTTTTTAAAATTTTTATGGATTTTAAGAGATTTTTAGGGGTTTAGGGTTTTAAGTATTTTTATGGTTTTTAGGGTTTCATTGAACTTTTTATATTTTTATCGTATTTTAGTGTTTTTTATCATTTTTAGGTATTTAAATGAGTTTTATATTTTTAGCTGTTCTAGGGTCTTTTGGGTTTTTAGATTTTTAGTATTTTGGGCGGTATTATGGTGTTTAGGGTTTTCAATATTTTTAGGGGTTTTAGGCCTTTTAGAATCTCAGGTTTTTGGGGGTTTTAAGTATTATTAGTGTTTCAAGGTTTTCATAGTGGTTTTCAGGGGTTTTTAATGTTTTTAAGGTGTTTCTGAGGATTTTTTTGGGATTTTTTTAGTATTTAAGGGTTTTAGGGATTTTGACGAATTTTAGGGTTTTTAAGGGTCATATGGTTTTTAAGGGTTTTATAGTTTTTGAGTTTTTTAGATTTTCAATGGCTCTTTGAGTTTTTAACATTTTTTGGGTTTAAATAGGATTTATATTATTTATTTATTTTTTTGATTTTTTGATATTTATTGGTTTTATGGAATTTTATGGTTTTAGGGGGTTTAGTGAATTTTTAGGGTTTTAAGGGGTTTCAACATTTTTTTAGATTTAAGTGTTTTAAATGTTTTTATGTTTATGTAGAATTCTTTGGTATTTTTTGGCTTTTAGTTTTTTTCATTTTTTAGGGATATTTGCGATTTTTAGGGTTTTTTAGGTATTTTAATGTTCTTTGGGATTTTGAGGGATTTTACATTTTTAGGGATTTAATTATTTTTTGTTTTTTTGGGGTTTTTTAGGTTTTTATTGAGTTATTTAGTGTTTTAAAGGTGTTTTATAGTTTTAAAAAAATTTAGGGTTTTAAAGGGATTTGATAATTTTAGTGTATTTTTATTGTTTTATGGGGTTTGAGGGATTTTATGGTTTTTATGGTATTTTATTACTTTTTACGGTTTTGGGTTTTTGGATCTTTTTTAGGGTTTTAGGTAATTTGTTTAGTTTTTCTGGGGCTTTAATAATTTTTAGGTTTTTGAGGTTCTATTAAGGGGTTTTACAGGTTTTTATGTTATTAGGAATTTTTAGGGGTTTTTTTGATTATTTTGTTTTTAGGGTACGTAGGGATATTGAAGGTTTTTTAGGGATTGTAGGGTTTTAGAGCATTTGTGGGGTTCTTGGGGTTTTTAGGGTTTTTATCAGTGTTTAGGTGTTTTAGGGGTTTTATATTTTTTTATGTTTTCGTGGTTTTCTTTGGGGTTTTCATGGGTTTTAAATTTTTTATGTTTTTAGGGATTTTAGGGATTTTTTGTATTTCAATAGTATTTAGGGGTTTTAGAGTTTTTAGTGGTTGGGGGGGTGGTTACTTGGGTTCTCTAGGTTTTTTAGAGTTTTAGGGGTTTTTATTGGTTTCAGCATATTTTTTTTTGATATTTTTAGGGGTTTAAAGGATTTTTTGAATTTTAGTAGAATTGTAGGGTATTTTGGGGGTTTTGGTGGTTTTTAGGTTTTTAGGGGTTTAAGGTATTTTTAGTGTTTTTAGAGTTTTTTAGATTTTGGGGTTTAAAGTTTTTTTTATATTTGAATCTTTTCCTTGGGTTTTTACAGATTTTGGGGGATTTATATTTTATAGAGGCATTTTGGGTTTTTATTATATTTTATAGTGTTAGATATTTGTAGGGATTTTACTTATTTTAGTGTTTTATGGTTTTTTTAGGTTTTTTAGCATTTATAGGTTTTTAGTGGATTTAATTGTTTTTAGGTTTTTATGGTTTTCTTTGTAGTTTAATAGTTTTTTATATAATTTTTATAGGGACTTTAGGTCATTATCTTGTTTTTACAGTTTTTTAGGGTTTTAAGGAAATTAGGGTTTTATGGTTTTTTTTGTTTTTTTTTTTGGGTTTGTAGGTGTTTTTTTTTTGAGTTTTTTGGGTTTTATGATTTTAGTGTTTTTAACATTTTATGGGATTGAAGGGTCTATACAGTTTTAGTAGTTTTTGGGGTGTTTGTGTGTTGTTAGGGTTTTTATGGTTTTAGGGGTTTTAGGGGGTTTTCAGGTTTTTAGAGTTTTGAGGGTCTTTTGTGGATTTTTAGGGTTTTTAATGTTTTTTGGTTTTTTAGGGGTGGTATGCGTTCTTTATGGTTTTCTTTGGGGATTTTCAAGGATTTGGGGTTTTTCCATTTTTAAGTAATTATATCTATTTATTGGATATCCTTATACTTGGTTTTTTTCTGGTTTTTAGGATTTTTTTATTGTTTTTAGGTTTCTTACGGTTTTTTATTTTTTTATATTTTTAGGGTTATTAGTTTTCTTTTATTTTTATGGTTTTCATTGGGGTTTTCTGGGTTTTCTGGGTATTTTATGTTTTTATAGATTTCTATGATTTTTTTAGGATTTCTATGATTTTTAGTTATTTTGTGGGTTTTATGGTAATTTGGGGTATAATGTTTTTTATAGTTTTTGAACATGTTATGGATTTAAAGTGTTTTTAGTGTTTTTATGTTTATAGTGGTTTTATAGAGTTGTAGGGTTTTTATGGTTTTTTGGGGTATCTTGGTTTTAGGGTTTTTAGGGTTTTTAGTGTTTCTATTTTTTAGGGGGTTTAGGTGTTTTTAGGTTTTTGGGGGTTTTCTTAGGTACTTTCTGGGTTTTTAGGATTTTTTTATGTTTTTAACGATTTTTAGTGTATTTTTAAGATATTTATCGTTTTATTGTTTTTATGGAGAAGGTAGATGTGAGGACTAGGCTATTCATGTCCCCCTCAAATTTATTAAATAAAAGGAAGCGAGTTCAAAAGGATAATAAAAAGAGAAGAAAGCAAGGAAAGAAAGGCACAAAAGAAAGAAACATCAAAATAGTCAAGCCATAAAGTCATCATACTCATGCCCAGCTTCTAAGGGGTCTCCGTCTACATCGTAGCCGTAAATATCATTATGATACGCCGAGTCCCACCCATAATATTCATACGGTGTCATAGCATAATACTCCCTCTGCCTCTCCTTGTCCCTACACAAGGCCCTAGAATGAACAGTCTTGGGCATCGTAGACTACTCCTTCTATGCCGTTCTTTTCTGAGTCCCAGATGAGCTATGTGTCCCTTGATAAGGTATCTCCACGTCTTCTTGGTCCTGCTCCTGTACCGGAACCTCTATGACCTCTTAGTTCAATGCACAAGTAGGAAATTCACACCTCATTCTTTTGAGCTACGGAATATTGGAGCATTCTTCTAGGTTGAGAGAGAAAACAGTAGAGGTCGGACCTGTAAAAACCCTCTCCCCGTTCAAGCTGCCTTCATAGTCCTCTTTCTCAAATGGTTCCCCATGTAGGGCCCTTTCTTTAAAAATCAGAGCCATATTTGATGTCATCCTGAAACTATCATTCGAGCCACCCTCCAATAACAAATGATCATGGGAATTCAATTTCTCCTGTAAAAAATCAACATGCACTACTGCCTGCATCACGTTGGGGTCCTCAAAAACCCTACCTTTCAGAACCAGGTATATTGACTTTCCTTTGTCTTCATCTCCCATCTTCCCAGACTCATTTATATTACCATCAGGTGACCTTTTAGGAGTTCATGGTTCTGAGACATCTATCGCAATTGGGACCAGAGACCCCATTTCATGATAACAATCACCATGCGAAACAGGGCAGGCCACCACTTCCAGTGCACCATCACCCTCCATCCAATCCACCAGAGTAGTGTGACCCTGCTCACCAGATTGAGTCACCATAACCCCAGTTAGCCCCTTCCCAGACCCCAATTCTTCATCCATCCTATCAAAGTTGTTGTTCACAAGAACATTCATACCATGCCCACCTGCACATTTTCCCAACACCCCATCCCTCTCCTGTGTCGCTTGCATAGTCATGACCAGGTTATCTCAAGAGTCCCGGACAGTTTCATGACTACTACTTCTAGATTTTGAAGTGTTCACTCCTTTTCCAAACACTATTTCTAGATCCTTATTCAGCCTATCAAACAATAAAATAACATTAGGCTCAGGAGGCTGATGTGGAACACTCTTCAGTGAAGTGTCCCCAGACCCCACACATTCTAACTCCTCCTCTTGAGGAATATCCCCCTGCCTGGCTACCACATCCTGACCAGGACTAGATGCAGGGGAGGTAGCCTGCTCATTAAAAGGCTCCATGGATTAAGCTCACACCTCATGAGTGGCCACCAATTTCCCACCCCCCCATAAGTAGCATGACACCTGGGGTATCTAGCCCCACTAGTATTTGGAGCCGACCCTCCCATAATGTGTAGAGGATTTCTAGGGTTTTTAGGGATATTTATGGGTTTTAGGTATTTCTTATGCTTTTAGGGTTTTCTAGGGATTTTATCATTTTAAGTGGTTTTAGGAGTTTTAAGTTTTTTTACATTTTCAATTTTTTCTTTTTTTTGGGTTGTAGGGTTTTTACTAATTTTTAGGACATCTTATGATATTTATAGGTTTTAGGGATTATAAGTATTTTGACGGTTTTGGGGGTTTTAGGATTTCTATGGATTTTTTTGGGTTTTGGGTTTTTTGAGTTATTTTTTGTTTTATGTATTTTTATAGTTTTTAAACATTTTTTGGGGTTAAAAGGGTTTTTAGAGTTTTTAGTGGTTTTTATTATTTTTATGGATTTTCTAAGGTTTTAAATGTTTTTATGTGATTGTATTGTTCTAGGGGTTTTTCAGATATGTAGGGTCTTTTATGGGTTTTAGTATTTTTATGAGATTTATGTGTATTATGGTTTTTATGGTTTCTTGACGGGTTTTTAGGTTTTAAGGGTCTTTTCATTTACAATGATTTTTAAGGATTTTTTTGATTTTTATGGTTTTTATTTTATTATGGGATTATGAGGGTTTTATATGATTTAGGGGTTTCTTAGGATTTTTATTTTTTTAGGTTTTTTGGGGGTTTAGGTGTTTTAATTATTTTATGGATTTATTATTTTTTTCCTAGTTTTAGGGTTTTTATGTTTTTAGGGACTTAATGGGATTTTTTAGTAATTATATTATTTTTAGAAATTTTATTTATTTTGAGTGGTTTTATGTTTCTTTTTGTTTTTTGAGGTTTTTCGATTTTCTAGAGTTATTTACAAAAAAAAATTGTTTAATGGATGTTCAGAATCTTTTAGTGGGGATTTTTTTGGTTTTATGGGGTTTTAGGGTTTTTATGGTTTTTATGGGTTTTTATTGATTTTAGTGGTTTTTATGGTTTTTTAACATTTTTTCTTATACCATTAATCTTGATATAAGAATCCCTAGAATAATCATTTATATTGATCATCTTCACATCCATGGAATGTCAGAACATCTTGGCCCAATGACCCTTTCATTAATCACTGTTTCCATGGTTGATGGTCCTCGTTGTAGGACTTAAAACTAAAAGGCCCTATGTCATCCTAGTCACATGATGCTAAACTGAAAAATAATTTCTTTAGTACATGATGTTAAAATGTTGTCTATCCTTATGGACCAATCTTAGGATTCTCTGAGCAACCAGCTCAAGAAAACTTGTGACATAAACATGAGATTCCTCTCATAAGGTAATTCCCTGTATGCCGAATTATCATTTATGGGGATTCATGGATTGTTTTTAATGTTGGATAATTTTCTTCCTTGTCGAATGATGCTTAATTGCATGGTTGAAAACCCTCTTAGTGAATGTTAAAATCATAGAACTATGAATGGATTTATTCTTGTGATTACGGGATACGTAATGATACCCAGATCGTACATCCAAGTACATCTATAATATAATAGTGCACCCACTCTTTTTTTTATGAGTCAAATCTACATAGGAGGGTCCAGGATGGGCTCTCATCCCACTAGTGAGCAAATTTTCAAAAAAATACCCTCTCCCACATAATAATTTGATCAGTGTGGGGAGTCTTTCACAAAACAACATATGGAAATATTCTCATCTCAATGGGATACATAGTGATAACTAGATCTTACATCCTAGATAAGACATCATAATGTAAAAAAGCCATTTCCAACATTTTAATAACTTTTGTGTGGTTAAAGAATATTACCCTACTCCCTATTTCCCAAAATAAGCATAGATCACATGGGTTTAAGAATTTTGGTAATGGATTTCCCGTATGATCATGGCTTATCAGTTCACATCTAGGTTAACATGGTCCTTGATACAATAGGAGCACCAGAAGTATTTTACTAATGACACTAAACTGCATGGTTAACATCCCTCTTATTAAACATTAGAATTCAATGATTACATGTATCTTATTTCATTCCACTACAGGATATATTGTGACACCCAGATCTCTAGATTTGGGTTGTTCCAAATAATTTTTTTCATTTCTATTCACCAATGCCCTTACTGAATGATGTTAATATGCATTGCTGATATCCTCACCACATGACATTAAACTACACGATTTCCAAAAACTATGTCTGGAATGATTCCTTTTATCATAAGATACATATTTATTCATTAATAATCTAGTATGGGCCCATCCCCCATATTAAAATCTCTACCATTCCTGTCCATGGGTTATATCTACAAAGATAGCATTTACATGAGAACTACACATGGATTTATTCCTACTTTAGTGAGATTCATTGTGATTCTTAGATCCTACATCCTGGTCTAACTGATGTTCAAAAATCACCCCACTCTCTCATGTATTAACCATATCATTATATGAGGGATTAATATTGCTTCTCACTCACCTCGTGATTCCGTATTCAATAAAAAGGTATCCCATCAATAAAAAAGTTAGAATAACATGTGGTAGATATTCCTAGAACTACATGTGACTTGATTATAAATATATTGAGATATATAGAAATTACTAGACCCTATGTCCTGTTCCAAGCTACAATTGAACCCCCATATCTTGTATGTGGGAAAGACTTATGTTAGGGAAGAATTGATACATATTTGTGGTTATGTTTAATATGAAATGCTCCATCCAAATTTAGGCACATTCCTTACCCGATCCAGACACTACTTTCAGGGTACACAAAATCTTCATAATCATTCATTGCCTCTAAAAAATGGAAGATCGGTGTCCTAGGGACACCTTTGTTTAACTATTCATGACACGTCCTATTGGGATTTTCACAAATCGCCCAAAAAAGACCTGTCAGCTAGAGGCAAGTTCATTCATTGGAGAGACAACTTTTATCTCCATAATCCCCAATTAATTTTTTGTCCCAAATAATTCTTCATGTTGAAATTCCCCATGATTGCATCTTACTACCTTTGACCTTCATGCCCTAATATGATAGAATATCCTTGGATAAATTACCATAAAAAAGGGGATATCACTAATCCATCAGCCAAAAGTAAGTGATCTTAAATCATATCCCCTAAACTTCCATCTTGAAAACTTTTAACCCACATTGCTCATGTCCATGTTGTACGACCTTACACATCACTATATACCCTCTATTATACAAGCCAAATTCATATGGGAGTTGTTTCCCCATTTATGAATTATACCAAAAAATATTCTCCCATCATTCTCAACCATCTCCCCTTGATAAACCACCCTTCATGTTCTTGGGAGATCTGAATTTTCACAGACTACCCAATCATTGAAAATGGGAGGTTAGTTTTTTGAGGACACCATTTCTTGACTGTACATAATATGATCTAGTCAACATTACATAAATCATCCACAAAATAGGATTTCCAACTAGAGGAATTTTAATTCCCAGGAGATACATATTTTATCTCTATCAGCCTCGAAAACATCAAGCTAGAAATATACTTTTTAACATGATCTATAGGTACTCATTATATACTTGTCCTACATCATGATTTAGATATTGAAACATTGAAATTATGACACAAACATCCATCTTTATATGTTTGAAAAATTATGGGGTATTATTGTTTAGAAATCACTAATTTATCATCATCCCATAACTCGTAGTCAAATATTTCGACCAAAAACACCAGTTTCATTAGTCTAGCTTGTAAGACACTTAAATTCACACAAATGGGGCACAATACATCCCCGGATCAAACCAAAAAGAAAAAAGGCTCAATGGGTAAAATAATACTTTTAGATAACTTGGTATGTACTCTACATGGTTTAGAAAAAAATTACGAAATGATATTAAAAAGGAAAAAAATTTTGTGGGATGAAAAATTGAAAAGGTTGGCCTAATAAATGGTTGAGTCATGCCCGCTAAATCTTCAACACAATAGACATAGGAAAAAATTAGGGTGATAAAAAAAATATGAATATTTTATAGGGTTTTCCAAAATACCCTAGAAATAGTCAAAACTATTCTTGTTGGGCCCCTTTTATTAGGTAATAATTATATAATTATATGATATTTCATCCAAATAATTAGATTCTAGGATTATAAAAATAATAATTTTACTTTTACCTATCAATGAGAAATACTTGGGAAGAGATCATTTCAACTTGATTATCCTGAGTTATGACTGAGATTGTTTTCCTGTGATAGAACCACAATGATTTTCTTGGAGATTATCATTTAAAACACTTCTTGTTATGATTGAATAATCTCACATTATTTGATAAAGGACAAGTACTAGAGGTTGAAATAGTTTTCATTCATCAAAGGAATTGGAACAAAGGAGGACCATACATAAATTAGCGTCTCTCAATATAGATAATGCATTGTGGTTAAAAAAACCACCCAGTAGATTCGTAAGGTTTATTCATCACATATTATAAATCTAATATGGCTTGATGGATCATGAAAAAAATTATAATTTCAGCATCATCACCATCCCACAGTGCCTTCACCATCTTAGTAGCATCTAATATTACATTATCATCATCCCCCAGTAGCTATTGTCCTTTATCAATGACCACGTTACCATGGAACAATTCTATATTGAGAAACTATAACTCATGATAAAGTCACTAAAACACCTGAAGAAGCCCCTCCACTATGGATCTATTCTTGGAAATTTGACCTCATCGCCTCCTAGACATCCCAACATGCTTAAAATATTCATTAAAAAGGATATTACAAGCTATAAAAATGGGGGACATGGACTATATAGTAGAAAAATGTGACCGGATCATGATATACTCATAAAAAGAGGAATTCACCTATTTTACCATGTCATGTATTTAATGGTAATCAAACCCCCAAACCCGATAAATGAATACAAGTGAAAAAATTTGTGTAGTTTTTTCATAATTTTCTCTAGTGGTTATGAGAAATTAGCTTAAATATATTATTTTATAATGTCCCATAGGAAACACAACGATTTTTATAGTGCCTTCTGATCCTCTTTAGAATAACTCTTAGATGATGGAATATACTCAAGAAAGAGTATGACTAGAGAGGGTTCTGACTCCATCCCTTCAACAAGACTTGACCAAACAATGGATGGCTCCTTTTGGATATCATTAGTCTGAGATAGTATATTGGAAGATAGAATTGTAGATGTTTGAGGAAGTTATCCTAGAGTTAGATGATTAAATAATTCATTACATAACTTTGAAAAATAAAAGGAATAGTTGTAATCGGTGGTTATATACCTTCTATTGGTAAAATTCCATCCTCCATAACCATCATTTTCTAATTGACTAGTAATGAAGGTGTCACACCGACAATTTTTCAGAAAACATATAGTTCATTCAGGGATCTATGTGCTTCTTTAATTTTCATTAAAAAATTACTGGCCTCCAGAAGTTCGCACATTGATACTGATCATATAGGTATAATGATCACAAAACTAGGAGAAATTTTTGGGTATGATTCTCCTTGATCATGAGTCGATATCCCTTCCATGGAAGTACCCCCATAGGGGAAATATTAGTATGACTGATAGTAATTTTATCCTTTGAAGGCTCTCCCAGTAGTGGGTATGAGGTTGTTTGATCATGGGGAGTTTCCCTAATATGGATTGGAATCATATGGAGGTCTTTAATAGGGCTGAGTCTCCCGTCTAGCTCAACTAAAACTCGTAGAATTATCTCCTTTTTCAATTGCCTCAACGAACATGGGACAATTTTTGTGGGATATAAATAATCATAAAATTAAAATACATAAAATAATTCCTATGTGAAAGGATGCAATACCAACAATTTACCCTAAACTGAATGCATATATTTATCTTTCATGCATCCTAAAACATTGTTGTGTTCCATTGGGATGACCCCATTGAGGGAGTCAATAGAATGGAATTCCAAAGGGATTATTTATCAAAAAGTCTAAGTAAACGAAAAATGAGTTAGATCCCCCGTTTTATTGGAATTGTCCCCTTTTTGTGTCTACAATGATTCTACAAATAGATTTACAACATGACATGTTTCTTCAAATGAATCACCTCCATTTCATCCCGATCGGGGAAAATTACAATGGGAATAATTTTTTGGGTCTTGGAAACTATTCATGGAAGATAAAAAAATAATTATTTTTTTAAAGAAAAAATATACCATAATATGAGTTTGAATAAAAATTTTATGACATTCAAGACACAATTGGGGAAGGGGTAATCCCACATATGGAAAAAAGCTACATAGATCACTACTCCTCATTTTTCCTCCAAATATATCATTTGCGAGACATAAAGGTTCCCTTCAGTGATGAAGAACAAAAAAAGATTTTTTTGGGTTCGAAACACCCCGCTTATAACCAACCCTCAAAAATTAAATATTGTTTACTAGTGTAGATGGTATTGGTCATCCCCCACAAACAAAATAATTTTCAGTCCTAAATGTCCTTATTGGGCTCCCAAAAACTAATTCCCCACAACCCACAATATAAGAAAAAATACCATGGTATCTAGTTACCCCATTATTGTATAAATATAGCATAGGAGAGACATATGTATGAATAGAGAGACCCCAGGGGAGGATAGAAAAAATCAGAATAAATGTGCAGGAGACATCAATTCTGAGCAGGTAAACTAACACATAACATTATGGTAGAAAATGAATTTTCCCCATCATCCATAGACCCAAAACACATTGCAGATTCTATTATAAAAATCATAATTGAATGACCTCTTTTTGATCTGTTACCCAGCATTATAATGAACTAAATGGACTAATTGAAACCATTCATAGGATGAAGTTACACTTGAGAGAACTTTGACCCATGTAGAAAATCACTACTTAGATGACACCCACCCCCACATAGAAAAGTGATTCACGGAGGAAACCCACGCCCATGTAGAAATGAACTATATAGATGGAACCCCATCCTAGATAGGAAATCACCACGATGAATGGGGACTCCAAGTATGTTCCATCATTCCTCTCTCCTTTCCCTCCTCAAGAGTATCATTTGAACCCACTTGGTACCTTTCGATAACCATTCTAAAATCATCAGGATAAAGACTATTCCAAATCCTATCAATATTTATGAAAAAATAATTAGACTCATTAGTGTTTCCACTTTAGTGTACATAACTATGGTAAGCATGGTCTTGTTCGTTGCCTCCCTAACAAGGGGGGTCTTCGAATTTTATCAAGAACACATTCCCTTGGTAACGAGGTTCCAAAACTTGGTGGTAGTCATGTGGACCTCCTTGTTTTAGAGTATAAGGGGAACCAACCACCATTCGATTTTATGAGGGATAGAACTAGATCCTTCTCTCATTTTTTTTAAATCAACGAAGTGATTCCATCATAGAGTAAGCCCCTAGAATTTCTTATAACTGGATACACTATTAATCCTCTTCTACTTCCAGGTACTATCTAGGAGTCAATGTGACTATCTTGGGTTCTAAATGAGAGACAAGATAGGTACCAGTGCCTTCTCTTATCCACTATCACCCCGATTTCATTCACTAGAAGACAAAACAAATTTATCAATTTTTTAGATCATCCACTTCCTACAATTTCTCACGCCAATAATGAATCATTTGGTCTTAAAGGTTTGTGGTGTTAATGAAATCTATCTGATCAAAATCACATGGGCATCCTCATAAGTGTATGTCATGTCCAAACCACCAAATCCCCATTATTTGATACATTACTTAAGGGTCCTGAGCCTTGTGATCCTACTTGGTATAAGCCCCAAAATCATGATGAAAACTATAAAAGGTCCATATTACATGAGTGAAAGAACTTCAAAGGGATATATTCTCGATAAACCAAACATATGGGTATCCTCTATAGGTGAAATCCCTATCCAAATTCCATAATATGTGGACTTTGATTCCCGACTGACAAGGATATGTAGAAAAACATTTTTGAGTTCCAATCCCAACATAAAAATTCATCCAAATCTTCTCTAGGCCATATCCCTAGTATGGTTACACCTAATCCAGAGGATGATATTACATCTGAGTCTGTTTCATCACCATAATTGTTGTACCATAATCCTAGTTAGATGATGATGAAGCCTTGGAATCCATATCCCTTCCAGGTCCCTTAGGCCACCACAACATCAACATTAGTCACACACCAATCATTAACTAGGCATCATCCGCTTATACATCCATGCTACATGACGTTAAACTGTATGGTTTGTTCCTTATCTCATGACCTTAAATTGTATGATATGTCCCATTAAGATGTACCAAAAAATTTTGGTTCTGATTCCATTAATGAAGATATATAGAAAACCCATATTGTGGATCAAATCCCTACATCAAAACAACTCATGTATCTCCAGATAATAATAAACTCTACAAGACTGCACTGTGTGGCTTAAAACTAGTTTCATAAAATGAACAACTAAGGATATCTATTACACTGGTAACATAGATGGTGATCTTGAAAAAACATGTAGATCCATACAATGATGAAAGTCCTTTAATACATAAATATGATTCCAAATTCATACATGTAAATAATTTATTGTTGATTCATGGGAAACCTAGCCACACTTGGGAATGAACAATGGATTCAGAAAGATGTATCTAATTAAAACTATAAGAGATTCTTAGAATAAGAAATAATTCCCCCCACGGGTGTGATAATCTCAAACTCCCATCCACTCGACCAATGTGAGTCCCTTAGATTTATTGGTGCATCCCCCAACAATCGACTACATTTGGAAAGTGGGATAGTAGAACATGTTGAATAAGTGAACTGTTCTATGTTTCTTGGCTCCACAAACAAACCCACTAAAATAACTATAGAAATAAAGTGTTGAACTAGACATGAATGAAATTAAATTATTCAAATACCCAAAAATAAATCACTCCCAAAAAACCCATGGTCATTTTTTATGGGAAACAATAGTATTTCCAGTTTTCTAGGCTTTTATCTTTTTTAATTTTAAGTGGGGTTAAGTGTTTTTAGATGTTTTAATGTTTTCTTAGGGGGGTTATGGGTTTTAGGTTTTTTATGCCTTCAAGGATTTAAAGGTATATTTTATTATTTTTATGTTTTTAGCCTTTTTAGTGATTTTGAATGTTTTTAGGGATTTTATGTTTTTTTAAGTTTTAGAGTTTCTAAGGTGATTATGAGAATATTAATGTTTATATGGGATTAAATAGTTTTTAGGGATTTAATTTGTTTTCAGGGTTTTTATGAGTTTTTAGGGGTTTTATGGTTTCTGGGTGTTTTATGATTTTTAATAGTTTATATGTGTTTTAGTGTTATTTTAGGGGGTTTATGGGTTTTAGCATTTTTATGTTATTAGGGGTTTTAAGTATTTTTAGATTTTTAATTGTTTAATAGAGGTTTTAAGGGATTATGGGGATTTTTTTATGTTTTCAGGTATTTTTATCTATTTTTAGTATTTTTATGGGTTTTTAGCGGTTTTAGGGATTTTGAGTGTTTTTAGGGATTTGGAGGGTTTCAAAGTGTTTTAGATTTTTAGGTGTTTTAAGTGTTTTATGATTTTAAATATTTTCTTTGGAATTTTTAGGGTTTGTAGGGGTTTTGTATGTTTAATTAATTTTTAGTTTTTTTAGGAATTTTATCATATTTTAATGTTTTTATGGATTTTGAGGGATTTATGTGGTTTTTAGGGTTTTATGGGTTTTTGGGGGTTTTAAGGGTTTTTAGTGTTTTCATGGTTTTTACAGTGTTTAATATTTTAGGGGATTAAAAGGTTTTTAGAGTTTTTAGTGGTTTATTAGGTTTTAAAGGGTTTTTAGGTATTTTAAAAAAGTTTGGGGGTTTTATTATTTTTATGGGGGTTTATTGTATTTTAAGGGGTTTCTAGGAATTTATGAATTCATTATGTTTTTTATGGGTTATAAGTATTTTTTGTTTTAAAAGTTGTTTAGGGTTTTTTAGTTATTTTATAATTTTTTACATTTTTAGCTATTTTTTTGAGATTTTTTATAATTTTTATGGTCTTTAGGGTTTATAATGATGTTGAGAGTTTTTAGCGTTGTTAGTGTTTTTTTTTTGGATTTTTAGAATTTGTAGGTTTTTATGAGTTTTAATGTTATTATGTTTTTAAGGTTTAAATATCGGTTTCCAAGATTTTTAAGGGTTTTATTTTATTAGGGAATTTATAGAATTTTTATGGTTATTATTGTTTTAAGGGTTTTTATGGATTTTTATGGGTTTATTATTTTTAACGGTTCTAAGGGTTTTTATGGATTTATGTTTTTTGAGTTTTAGGTTATTATGGGTTTTCATGTTTTTTTTTCTTTTTAGGGTTTTAATGGGACGTTATTGTTTTTATTGGTTTGTGGGGGGATTTTTTTTGGGTTTTATGGGTTTTTAGGGTTCTTATTTTTTTGGAATTTTTTAGGGTTTTAGGGGTTTTAATTGTTTTTTGGTTTTTATGGTTTACTTAATGATTCCAAGTTTTAGGATTTTATTATAACTTTAAACAATTTTATATATTTTTTAAATATTTTTATGGTTTTTAGGAATTTTATGGATTTTGAGTGTTTTAGGTTTTTTTCATGATTTTTATGGGTATTTAGAGTTTTTAGGTTTCTTAGAAGTTTTAATAGTTTTATGGTTTTCTTAGTGGGAATTTTTATAGGGTTTAGAGTGTTTTATTTTTTAATTGATTTTCTTGGATTTTTTAAGAATTTAGAGTTTTTAGGGATATTTAAGGTTTTATGGTTTTTATAGTTTAATAGGGGTTTTAGGGTTATTTTTATTTTTTATGGTTTTTAACGTTTTTTATAGTTTTCAATGATTTTAGGTGTTTAAAGGGTTTTTATTATTTATTTTGGATTTTAGGGTTTTTAGGTTTTTAGAGGTTTTAGAGGTTTTCATGGGTTTTAAGGGGGTTTTGGTTATTTTTAGGGGTTTTGGTTTTTTAATGGGATTTCAGGTTTTTAGGTGTTTTAAATGTATTTAGTTTTTTACGGCTTTCTTTTGTTTTTTCATTGTTTTAAGTATTTTAATTATTTTTAGAAATATTTAGGTAATTTTTTGGATTTTTTACGTTTTTTGGGTAAAAATGTGATTTTGTGGTTTTTAGTATCTTTAAGGGTTTTATGGTTTTCTTAGAGGTTTTTTGGGTTTTTAGGGTTATATACTTTTTTAGTGATTTTAAAAGATTTTATTCATTTTCAATGGTTTGTTATGGTTTTCAGGGATTTTAGGGTTTTTGGGTTTTTTGGTGTTCTATTGTTTTTATGGATTTAAGGGCCTTTTGTGTTTTTTTGGGTTTTGTGTTCTTTCAATGTTTTTAAAATTTTAGAGGTTTAAATCATTTTTATATTTTTAGTGGTTTTTTGGGTTTTTATCGGTTTTTATGGATTTTATGGGGTTTAATGGTTTTGTGGTTTTTAGAGGGATTTATTGGTTTTTTCTCCTTTTATGGTTTTTTGGGTTTTTACAATTTCTTATGTTTTTATGGGATTCATGTGTATTTATGTTTGTATGTTATTCTTAGGGGATTTAAAGGTTTTTAGTGTTTTTATGTTTTATTTATTTTTTGGGATTTTTTAAGATTCTTAGGGATTTTTATGGGTTTTAAGGATTTCGAGGGTTATTTGGGTATATTGGGGTTTTAGGGTTTTGAAAGGAGTTTATATTTTTTTGGGTTTTTAGGTGATTTAATTTTTTAGGGTTTTTAGGTTTTCTATGTTTGTTTCATGGATTTTTCAATTTTTTTGTGTTTTAAGGATTTATTGTGATTATTTATAAATTTTATGCTTTTGAAATATTTTATTAATATTGAAGGGTTTTAGGGTTTTTTTTGGTTTTTGGGGGTTTGGAGTTTTTTGAGTTGTTAGTGGTTTCAATTTTTTTTAATGTTTTTATCATTTTAGGGGTCTCAAGGGATTTATAATTTTTAGTGGATTTATTGATGTTTTATGGGTATTTATGGTTTTTAGGGATTTTATGGTTTTAGGGTCTTTAGGATTTTTTTGAGTTTTTTGTGTTTTTACATTATTTTTATTTTAAGAGGGTTTAAGTGTTTTTAGTTTTCTATAGAGTTTATAACATTTTTATGGATTTTAAAGGATATTATTAGGTTTTTTATATTTTTAGTTTTTTAGTAAATTTTGGGGGTTTTAGGGTTTTTATGGATTTTAGGGTTTTTAGGGTTTTAGCATTTTATATTTTAAGGGATTTTATGTGTTTTTATGTTTTTATGTTTTTATGGTTTTCTTATGGGTTTTTATGTTTGTTTTGGTTATTTACATTTTTTTTGGATTTGTTGTGAATTTTTTTGAATTTTTAGGGGTTTTCATATTTAGAAAAAAAGTGAGGGTTTATAGTTGTTTTTAGGGTGTTATTCTTTAGGTTTTTTAGGGAAAAGAATGCTCGTGGCTAGGTGAACCCAGTCCCCCATAATTCATAAAGAAAAGAAAGTAACCAAGAAAGCATTACAAGGGGGATGGAAAACCTGGGTGTAGACCTCAACCTTCGTATCAGAATCTAAAAACCTTAAGTAGCACGACGTGGCAACATGCGTCCATGTCAAACATCTCTCTATAATTGCTTGTTTAGATAGTGCATTTGTAGCTGAGTTCACCTCCCGGTAGGCATGTGTGACATGAAGGTTCAGCCCCTGACAAGAAGCGAGGAATTCCATCCATTGGGGAAGTATCATCCAAAGGACTCTATCTGATTTGGTTTTGAGGACCTCTACTGCTATAAAAGTGTCTGACTCTTGCCAGAGAGGAATCCATCAATACTGCATAGAAAATTTTATCTCCTTAATCATGGCCCAAATTTCGACTTTAAGGGCACACACATTCCCAATGAAATAGTAAAAGAAACCATTAATGATGCCATGGTGGGTATGGAAAACCGCGTCACACCTCGAGGGTCCCGATGCTCCCAGTGTCACACCATCCATGTTAAGTTGATCCATGAAGAAATCAAGGGGATCCAACAGATGTTCTTAAGATGTCGCAGTTTCATTGGCCTTCTAGCAACACTAAGCAGCCGTAAAAGGATAAGATCATTCACATCATTTTCCATCGAATAATATTGAATATGAGATGTCGCCTGAATCTCTTACTGGAGTGTGACAACACCACTGTGAAAAAAGATATTTTTTGTTGAAAACTATAGCATTATGAGGGGACTAGGTGTAGGAGATGATGGCTGCAATGGAAACCTGTAGAAAATTAGACACTTGCCTGCTGCAGGACCAATTAACCAAGATGTCCAGCAGATCAAAAATTGGCATGTCCAAGTATAGGGGAAACTCGAACAACATAGGCAGGTACTCCCAACGCGTCGCTGGAAACTTTCATTGAAGAAAAGTGTGATGGATAGATTCGGAGGCTCCAAGTCAGAGGTAGTAGAATGATGTGAGGTTGTGTCCATCCCTATGTAGTTGTCCATGATGTAGTAGCCAATTCTTCCAGAGCATCTTGAGTAGCAGGTGGTTAGCTGGAGGGCTAAATGATCTTCTGATGCGTGAAAGTTATGTTTAATGAGAAGGACCCTATGGACACTTTGACCTGTAAAAATCTTTCACATTTAATCTCCCAATGAGATTATTCTTTCAGATTAGAAGGTCTCATTCAACAAAGGTATAATCATGGATATTCCTATATGTTTCTGAAGGATGGAGAAACTCAAACTTCCCTAGTCGATGGGTGAGGCAAGCATTTGAAATTTCCCTTGAGTCGAGAGGAGGTACCATAGTGTTATGTAGGGTTCTCTCAAGCCACATGGTAGACCAAACATTCAGATCACACTTCTTCAAAATAATCCATTTTGAGTGCTTCATGATGCCCATGTAAGAGCCTCAAATAAATAGCCATACCAAGAATGGAAAATATCAAGGGAAACCACCACAAAGCATCTATGTAAAACTTTCCCTAAAAAATCCCAAACCATCATCCTTGCATTCAAGTAGGCCCCAGGTGAATTTGGTAAGAAGTGAATAATTAAATATCCTTATTTCATAGATTCTAATCCCCCCAACTCAATTTTCAAAGTACAATCCCTCTATGACAAAGAGTCCAACATTCATTCATTAGTATAGCTAGTCTATGCAAAGTTTCTAATCTTCACCATCAGGGCTTTAATGAGGTTAACCGACCATCAGTAGATGGAGAAGGAATAAGTAAACATATAGGTTATAACTATGTTGATTATAAAAAGTCTCCTGTATTGTAATAGACACTTCCCTTTTTCCATTTATAAAGTTGAAGTAAGATTATGATCACTGGGTACTCAAGATAGATGTTCATGGCACGTCCCCAAAAAATTGGAACTCCCAGATAATCAAAGTGGAGTGATCACTACGTAACTCTATGGGAGAGGGTAATGTGTAGGTGCCTATAGAGGGAAATCACCTCTCGAAAGATGATATAGGATTTACTCCAACTAATGGATTTCCCCACTACACAATCATAATGTCAAAAAATAAATCGAATCAAGGAAAATTTCATCTTGTCAGCCTTCCCAATGAGGAGGATGTCGTCTACATAAAGAAGATGAGACGACAATTGGAGGTCACTCCCCACCTTAATTTGATTAAAAAGACCAGCCTGTGTGAGATCAATGAGGAACCTACTTAAAAAATCTTCAGCATCCTCAAATATTATATGAGATAATGGGTCTACCTACCTAAATCCACATGAGAACAGAAATATCCCCGTAGTTTTCTTAGGGATTTCTTGAGTTTTTAGAGGTTTTATAGTTTTTAGAGGTTTTAACATTTTTACGGGTTAAAAGGTTTTTAGTATTTTTATTGGGTTTTTATGTTTTATGGTTTTTTTGGGTTTTAAGGCTTTTAGAGTTTTTAGGGGGGTAGGGTTTTTACGGACATCTAAGGATTTTAGTATTTATTGGTTTTTAGTGGTTTCAAGAGTTTTTATATTTTAAGGTTTTCTTAGGGGTTTTCAAGGTTTTTCAGTTAGTAGATTTCATGGGAATTTCAATATTTTTATTGTTTTTAGGTATTTAGTGGGTTTTTAGGTTTTTATTTGTTTTATAGTTTTTTAGGGTTTTCATGATTTTTAGTGATTTTGGGTTTTTATGGATTTTAAGGGCTTTTATGGTTTGTTGGGATTTTTAGGGTTTTAGAGATTTTACTATATTTTATGGGTTTTAGAAATTTTTTTGTTTTTATGTGTTTATGTTGTTTTAGTATTTTATGGCTTTCTTAGGGTTTTTATGGTTTTTAGTGTTTTTATGTTTTTAGGTATTTTATATAATTTTAAATATTTATGGGGTTTTTATGGTTTTTAGGAGTTTTTATGTATTTTGGGGTTTATGTTTTTTAGGGTTTTAAGGTGTTCTTAGGCTTTCATGGTATTCTTTTTTTTATGGATTAGGTATTATCAATACTTTTTTGTATTTTTAGGTTTTTTATTGTTTTATGTGATTTTAATTTTTTAGGGGTTTTTATGTTTTTAAGGATTTTAAGGATTTTGGGTATTTTTCAATTTTTTGTACCTTTTTTAGTTTTTAAAGGGTTTTTAGTATTTTTATTGGGATTTAGGGATTTTTTGGGTTTTTTTATAGTTTTTAATGTATTATAGGTTTTTATAGTTTCATGGGATTTAGGGATTTTAATGTCTTTTTCGGAGGATTTTGTTTTTTTGCATTTTCTAGGTTTTTAGGAGATTGAAGTGTTTTTTGGTTTGTAAGTATTTCTAATGGATTTTCATATTTTAAGGGTTTCATAGGGATTTTTGAGTTTTATTTTTATTATGTACTTTTGAATTTTTAGGGAATTTTAGGAATTTTTAGGGGTTTTTGTTTTTTTGAGTTTTTTGGGGTTTTAGTGTTATTTTGATTTACGTGATTTTTTTTGGGATTATAGGTTATTTATTTATTTTGGTCTTTAAATTTTTTTATATTTTTATCACTTTTATGAGTTTAAACGGGTTTTACATATTTTTTTTAGTTTTTTATGGTTTTAGTGTTTTTCTATGTTTTTAGGGTTTTTATCGTTATTAGGTTTTAAGGACTTTTAGGGGTTTTTTAATGTTTTACGTATTATTTAGGTTTTTAGGTATTTTTAATGTTTTTTGGATTTTATGTTTTCATTGGTTTTTGGGGTGTTTAATGTTTTTAGGGATTTTTAAGGACATTTTAGGAGTGTTATGGTTTCAAGGTTTTTAAGGGATTTTGGGTGATTTTAGGGTTTTAGGGTTTTTGCATTTTTTTGTTTTAAGGGGGTTTATGTCTTTTGGTTTTTAAGGTATTTATTTGGGTTTTCAAGTTTTTATGGGTTTTTATGTTTTTAGATATTTTAGGGTATTTTTTTGAATTTTTATGGATTTTTAGGGTTTTATGATTTTTGAGAGTTTTTTTTTGTGTTTTACTTTTTTTATAATTTAAATGTTTTTTGGGGTCTAATGGTTTTTATAGTTATTATGGAGTTTTACAGTTTTTTTTGGGTTTTTAGTGTTTTTTAGATTTTTAAGGGTTTATGTTTTTTTTGTTTTTAATGATTTCATAGGGGGGGTTTGCATGTTTTATGGTTTTTTCAGGTTTTTTACATTTTTAGGATTTTTTGGGATTTTTTGGGATTTTTATGATTTATATGGGTTTTTTGGATTTTAGGGATTTGTAGGTGTTTTAGGTGTTTTATAGATTTATTGGGGTTTTTGGGTTTGTTTTGATTTTTTAGTATTTTCGAATCTTATTCTTTTTATCATTTTATTATTTTAATTTTTTTTTGGAGTATTTATTCATTTTAGAGATTTTTTGGGATTTTTTGGTTTATAATGTTTTAGGGAATTCTTTTTGGTTTCAGGGGTATTTAGGGTTTTTAGTGCCTTTTTATGACTTTTAGCATTTTCAGATATTCAAAGTTATTATGTTTTTATATTTTTTACGGTTTTATTAGGGGTGCTTAGGGGTTTTACGGGTTTCTATGGTTTTAGGGTTTTTATGGTTTTCTATAATTTTTATTGTTTTTGAGAAGTTTTATGGATTTTGATAAAAAAAATTTGGGTTTAAGGGTTTTTAGGTTTTTTATGTTTCTTTTGGTTTTTAGGTTTATTACGAGCTTTTTAGTGGTTTAAGGTTTTCAATTTTTTTCAAAGTATTTAGGTTTTCAATGGTTTTTATAATTTTTAGTGTATTTTAAGGGGGATTTTGGGTTTTTTGGGGTTTTAATAGTTTTTACATTGTTTTCATAGTGTTATGTATTTTTATATTTTTTTACATTTGATGATTTTTATAGATATTTTATGATTTTTATAATTTTAGGGTTTTTAAGGATTTGATAATTTTTGGGGTTGAAGCGATTTTTTCAGTTTTTAGTTTTTTAGGTTTTTTAGTGGGTTTAAGTGTTCTCAGTTTATTAATGTTTTTATTGGGGTTTTAATATGTTTTTTTTTTCATTTTTTGGCACTTTTTGTGACTTTTAGGATTTATTGGGGGTTTAGAGTATTTAAGGATCTAGGGTTTTAAGGGGATTGTGGTTTTTATGGTTTTTCTTGTCTTATAAGGGGGGTCTTTTTTCTATTTTTATTGATTTTTTCATTTTTTATATATTTATGTAGTTTAAAAGATTTTTTGAGTTTTTAGAGTCTTTAGTGTATTTTTAAATTTTTTAAGAGTTCAAATAGTTTTTAGGGGTTTTTATGTTTTTAGGGTCATATTTTGGGTTTTAATAAAATTTAGAATTTTTAGGTTTTGGGGGGTTTTACATGTTTTAATGTTTTTTATGTCTGTATGGATTTTTAGGTCCTTTTAAGGATATTTATGTTTGATTGGGGGGTCTTTGTAATTTTTTTTGTTTTATGGTTTTTGTTTGGATTTTTGCGGTTTACAATGTTTTTAGGTTATTAATGTGTTTTTAAAAGTTTTCAGTTATTTTGGTGTGTTTTTTGTTTTTTCTGTGATTTTTATGGATTTTAATGATTTCTGTTATTTTTTTATGTTATTCGAGATGTTTAAGGTCTTATGATTTTAAAATTTTTGGGGGGTTTTATGGGTTTTAGATTATTTAGGATTTCATGGTTTTTTATATTTTTTTTATCATTTTTACATGTTTAAAGGGTTTTAGAGTTTTTAGAAGTTTTTAGGTTTTTTATGGGTTCTTAGTTTTTTTAATGGTTTTGGGAATTTTATGTTTTTTCTAGCTGTTAGGGTTATTATTGAATTTTTAGGATTTTTAGGCTTTATAGTTATTTTTAGATTTTTAGTTGTTTGATGTATTTTTATGATTTTACGGTTTTCTTAATGGTTTTATGGGGGATTTAGGTTTTTTAGGTTTGAAGCTATTTTTAGGTATTTTTATGTTTTTTTGGATATTTAGTGTTTTTATTGTTTTTTTAGATTTTATGGGTTTTACGATATTTTAGCGTTTTAGGGGGGTTATATTGTTTTTATCATTGTTTAGGTTTATAGGTGATATCAGTGTTTTTGAGGTTAATGGGTTTCTTTTGGTTTTTTGAGGTTTTAATAATTTTGGGATTCTTAGGGTTTTTTGTAGAATTTCTATGGGTTTTTATAGTTTTTAGTTTTTTTAATGGTTTAAATGTTTTTTTGGTGTTTTGGGTTTTTTGGGTTGTTTATGTTTTTTGGGGATTAAAGGGTATTTAGTGTTTTTTAACAATTTTAGTGTTTTTAATCTTTTTAGTGTTTTCTTGGTTTTTAGGGGTATTAACTGTTTTTAGGGTTTTATGTTTTTCTTTGGTGTATTCATGGGTTTTTAAATTTTTATGGATATTTATGTATTTTTAACATTTTAATGGGTTTTTAGGGTTTTAGGAATTTTTAGACTTTTAAGGTTATTTGGGGTATTTTAGGGTTTTTATGGTTTTTTTATTTTTAGGGTTTTTATGCGTTATTAGGTTATTGTGGTTTTCTTATGGTATTTTAGTGTTTTATCGGTTTTATGTTTTCTTATATTTATATCTCATTTTTTGAATTTTTTGCATTTTTACGGTTTTTTGGGATTTTGAGGTTTTTTGTATTTTTTAGTGATTCTAGGCTTTTTATGGTTTTATGGGGTTTTAGGGGTTTTTTAGTATATATTGGATTTTTATGGGTTATTAGAAATTTTTTATGTGTTTAGGGGTTTTAAGGTTATTAGTGTTTTTTGTGGGTTTTTATTGTTTTTATGGATTTTTAGGGTTTTTTGCTTTTTAAAGGATTTTGTGGTTTTTAGGGTTGTAATGGGTTTCATAGTGTATTTCAATGTTTCTAGTTTTTTTTATGTTTTTATATATTTTTAGGGATATGAAGGATTTCCATGGGTCTTTAAGGTTTTTAAGGATTTTGATGGGTTTTAGGGGTTTAATGGTTTTTAGTGATTTTAGTAATTTTTTGGTTTTTTGGGGTTTTAAGAGTTTTTATATTTTTACGGTTTTCTTTTGGGGTTTCATGGGATTCATGTATTTTCAGTTATTATTGGATTTTAGAGAATTTTTAGGATTTTTATGGGTTTTAGGTTTTTTAGGGAATTTGGGGGATTTTGTGGTTTTTAGGGGTCTTATGGTTTTTGGGGGGTTTTATTATTTTTCTTGAGTTTTTTTAGAGGTTTTAAAATTTTCTATTTTTTGAATAGTTTTAGGGCTTTAAAAGATTTTTATAGATTTTAGATTTCTTTTATGGTTTTCACAAGATTTTATTGGTTTTTATGTTTTCTATGTTTTTTATGATTTTAATCAGTTTTTTCAGTTTATTGGTTTTTAGTGTGTTTTAGTGGTTTTTAGGGTTTTAGAATATTTTAGGTTTTTAGGTAATTAATGGTTTTAAGGTTTTTATGGTTTTCCTTGTGATTTTAAGGGTTTTTATAGATTTTAATTTTTTAGGGTTTTTTAGAGATTTTTGATAAATTTTATGTTATTAGTATTTTTATGGATTTTGGGGATTTTAGTGTTTTTAGAATTTTTAGGTTTATGTGTTTTCTGTCATTTTATATTTTATTGGTTTCATTGTTTTTTAGGGTTTTTTCATTTTTATGGATTTTTAGGTGTTTTTAGTAATTGATTAGAGTTTTTAGGGATTTTTTGTATTTATATGGTTTTTATTGGTTTTGGTGTTTTTTACTTTTTTTTGGAGTTTTATTTATTTTTATATTTTTATTGTTTTTAGGGGTTTTTATAGGTTTTATGGTTTTTAATGTTTTTAGGGATTTACTGGGGTTTTTAGTTTTTTACGGTATTTAGTTTTTTTAGTGATTTCGAGAATTTTTAGGGTTTTTATGGGTTTTTGGGATTTTTGATTTATCTATGGTTTCAGAGATTTTAGATTTTTTTGTGTGGTTGAAATGGTTTTTAATATTTTTAGTGTGTTTTTTTGGGTTTTTTGGGATTTTTGTGTTTTGGATGATTGTTAGTGGGTTTTATGGGTCTTAGGGTATTTAGGGTCTTCTTAGAGGTTTTAGGGTTTATTGCATTTTAATTTTTTCTATTAGTTTTAATTGAGTTTAGATTTTTATTGTTTTATTATGTGTTTCAAGTGTTTTTTTTTTATTTTAACATTATTAGGGATTTTTATTGATTTGTTTTTTATTTTTATGGTTTATAGGGGTTTAAGGGATTTTGAGGGGTTTAGGTTTTATGGGTTTTAGGTTTTTAGGGTTTTTTTGTTCTTATAGTTTTTAGGGGTTTTATGTATTTTTAGGTTTTTATGGTCCTCATAATGGTTTTAAGGTGTTTTAGGCTTTTTTACATTTTTATGTATTTTAAGTATTTTTTAGGATTGTAATTTTTCAGGGTATTTTGGGATTTTTGTATTTTTTCGATTTTTAGGTTTTTGAGGTGTTTTATTGAGTTTTTATAGTTTTCATGATTTTTTGTATTTACTTTTTAT